>OZ005653.1:16918318-19318318 GCA_963930645.1 Salticus scenicus
ATATTTTTATTATCAGTTATATCGGTGTTATTATCATTTGTAAATAACTACAAACTGAAAATATTTCCCCCCCTCTGTAACATGAATCCTCTTTCTAGGCTTAAATCTTTTTACAGTGCTGAAGTGATTTTTTTTTTTTTAAGTGATGTGTTATTTTATAGCATCTTACTATATTTACATTTTCCCGAGGTATTTTTCCAAGGTACCGTATAGTTTTTGTGCCTCTAGCTTTTACCCCCGCCAGTCCCCCCCCCCCCCCAAAAAAAAAAAAAAAAAAGAGAGAGAGAATAAAACAAAACAAAACAAATAAATGAATGAATGAATGAATGAATGAATAAATAAATAAATAAAAATAAAACATAACAATTATGCACTTAGTATCCCTTGCATAACTCATAGTCATTATCTATATTTTTATTATCAGTTATATCGGTGTTATTATCATTTGTAAATAACTACAAACTGAAAAGATTTTCCTTCTCTGTAACATGAATCCTCTTTCTAGGCTTATATCCTTTTACAGTGCTGAAGTGATTTTTTTTTTTTTAATAGCATCTTACTATATTTACATTTTTCCGAGTTATTTTTCTTATGTACGGTATAGTTTTTGTTCCTCTAGCTTTAACAAAAGAAAAAATAAAAATAAAAATAAATAAATAAATAAATAAATAAAAAGGGAGAATAAAATAAAATAAATCTATATATATAAATGAATGTTTGTCTGAATGTCCTTTATAAAATCGTAAACGGCTTGACCGATTTCGATCATTCTTTTTTTGTTTTTTTCCTTATAGGTCAGGGATGGTTTAGGAAAAAAAAAATTGAAAAAATTCGCCCCCAGGGGGGGGGGGGCAAAACCTGAATTCAAAAAATCCTTCATATCTGAAACAAAAAAACAGATATCCGTAAAATTTTTGCTTTAAAATATAGCTAATATAAATGTCTAAAAACCAATTTCTGGAATTTTCGAAATTCAGTCCCGAAGGGGGGGGGGCGGGGGGGGGGGGGGCAAAACGGGATTTCGCATAATCCTATATATCTCAAAAAAAAAAAAAAAAACAGATATACGTGAAATTTTTGCTATAAAATATAGCTAATACAAATATCTAAAAACCAATTTCTGGAATTTTAAAAATTCAGCCCCCAGGTGGGGCAGCAGGGGCAAAAACAATTAGAAATACAGTTAGGCATTTCAAAAGTGGTACAGATAGGTTTCAATAGCCTGCAAGTCGAATGGGATATTTTCGAAAGTGTAAAGTTATTAGGAGAGGAGATAAGGTGGGAGGGGAGAGGAGGGGCAAAAAAATAAAAATAGAGTAAGATTGTTCAAATTTGGTACATAAAGGATTTCGATACTTACAAATCGATTGCGGATATTTTCGAATTTGTAAAATTATTAGGAGGTGCGGGAAGGGGGTGGAGCGGTAAGGGGGGGCTATGGGCAAAAACAAATAGAAATACAGTTAGGGCATTCAAAATTGGTACAGATAGGTTTTAAAGGCCTGCAACTCGAATGGGGATATTTTCGAAAGTGTAAAGTTATTAGGAGGGGCGAGAAGGGGGGAGGGGATGGGGGGGGGCAAAAAATAAAAATAGAGTTTGATCGTTCAAAATTGGTACACAAATGGTTTTTGATACTTAAAATCGAATGCGGATATTTTTGAATTTGTAAACTTATTAGGAGGGGCGGTGAGGGGGGGCTATGGGCAAAAACAAATAGAAATGCAGTTAGGCCGTTCAAAATTGGTACAGATTGGTTTTAGAGGCCTGCAAGTCGGATGGGGATATTTTCGAAAGTGTAACGTTATTAGGACGGACGAGAGGGGGGGACGGATGGGCAAAAAAAATAAAATACAGTTAGATCATTCAAAATTGGTACATAGAGGTTTTCGATACTTACAAATCGATTGCGGATATTTTCGAATTTTTAAAATTATTGGGAAAGGGGGGGGGGAGAGTGGTGGGGCAAAAAAATAAAAATAGAGATAGATCGTTCAAAACTGGTGCATAGAGGTTTTTGATATTTAAAAATCGATTGCGGATATTTTCGAATTTGTAAAATTATTAGGATAGACGGGGAAAATAACAGAAATAAGAGTTAGAGCATTTTGGGAATTTTTTCCGAAGGCAGTGAGAACCCGGTGCGACATTTTTCCTAATCAGATTTTGTTTCGCTTTTTTTTTTTTTTTTTTTTTTTTTTTTTTTCACGTGATAAAAATTAATGCAATTTTGAGAATTCAGTAATTATAGTGATTCATTTAAAAATAGGGTCCAGCGAAGCGGGCGAAGCCTGCTAGTAATAAATAAATAATAAATAATTAAATAAATAAAAATAAAACATAACAATTATGCACTTAATATCCCTTGTATAACACATAGTCATTATCTATATTTTTATCATCAGTTATATCGGTGTTATTATCATTTGTAAATAACTATAAACTGAAACATCTCCCCCTCTTTAACATGAATTCTCTTTCTAGGCTGAAATCTCTTTACAGTGCTGAAGTGATTTTTTTTTTTTTTTTTTTTTTTTTTTTTTTTTTTAACTGATGTGTTATTTTATAGCATCTTACTATATTTACATTTTCCCGATGTATTTTTCTAATGCACCGTATAGTATTTGTGCTTCTAGCTTTAACAAAAAAAAAAAAAAAAAAAAGAGAGAGAGAGAGAGAGAATAAAGTAAAATAAAAAAATAAAGAAATAAAGAAAACATAACAATTATGCACTTAATATACTTATAATAACGTACTTCATGTACTTGATATAAAATATACTTAAAATAATAGTGTTATATTTTCTTTAAACTTATTTTAATTACAATTTAAATGCTTATAAATTACTCATTTTATTGCCTGCAGAAGAATATTGAAATTTGAAACATTAATTTTTTAAAGCAATTCATTTGTCATATATTTTCGCTATTTGTATACCCCTTATTATTGAATCAAACGTAAATGTACCTGATAATTTTTCTCTTAAAGTATCGTTTTATTATTTCAAACTGAAAAATTATTGAATTTTTTTAAAAAATTTATATTTAATAATACAATCATGCTCTATTGTTACAAAACTTCATATCACAACTTGTATAACTTTTCACTTACTTCCTTACTTCCATAATTAACCACTTACGTTTTCGATCAGTTCGTTAGTAATCATCCAATTAAAGTTACAATTTCTTTCATAGCATGTATCTTTACATTTTTAAGCTTTAACCTTATTAAAAAAATGAAATAAAATAAAAAATAAAAGGCCAACATATATTAGATTATCAAACATGTTAAAAAAAAAAAAATCTACTGTGAAACAACCACACGACTTCCATTATCCACTATTACGTGTATTACATGCACTTTTTGGAGATAAAATTGGCCTAACGAAATAGACACCTAAATTTTCTCTTTAAGAGAAACTTGATACACGTGTAAAGACATATAAAACAGAGTTTAGACTAGAGTCCTGCATCGGGTCGGGTAACCCGATTTTCCCGGGTCGGGTTCGAGTCGGGTTGATTGAATTATTTCTCTTGCGGGTCGGGTTCGGGTCGGGTTGACTGATCTTTTTTTCGTGCGGGTCGGGTTGACTAAATTTTTTTTCTTACGGGTCGGGTTCGGGTTCGGGTCGGGTTTGGTTTTCAACAAGTCGGGTCGACTTGAGTACATCTTGCAAAATATTTTTTACAATTATAAACATAAATTTACAGCATGTTTACAACTATGTAACTAATTTGAACATTCTCCACATACAAGGCATGTATCGGTTGGTTGGAGAATTTAAGGCCGATTGACTCCAGATGTGTGCTAGGCCTATAGGGGGATTGCCCTCCGTTTGAGTCTTTCTAAGGGTCCTAGCCCGTATTTACGCGTGTTTCGGAGGAAACCACGGAAAACTCCGAACGACTAGGTCGATGAGCGCGACCTGGAATCGAACTTGACACCTCCCATCTACGAGCTTCGAGCCCAGAACCGTTCGGCCGCTGGTGGGCAGACATGTAAAATATCGTACTCCCTATTCGTATCCGCTGATATCCGCCAGAAAAATAGATCCGTATTTGTATCTGGATCTGTTTTCTTTTCTTAAACGGAACGAATATGCATCTTTTGTAGAAATTGTATGAAAATTAGAAAAGTATTATAAATCTTTCTCGACTGTTGTTAATATATAAATTAAAGAAATACAAATACAGTACAACCTCGCATTTGCATTCCGGAAATTAAAAAAATTTCGCAGTTTACAAGTTTTTTTTTTTTTTTACTTTCTCCTATATTTAGTTGTAGAAAGTATTAGATTCTATCAACTTTTGGTGTCAACCGCTCGACGGGTGGCACTGCTATACAACGACTTCTGCAATTTTAGAGGAGGCTATTTCTGAGGTTCTGTTGCGTATAATCCAACAAAACTTGATATGTGAGAAGACCAATATGAGATATTATACTGATTCAATTTGAATGCTTATCAGCCAACAGGTGACGCTGCTACACAGCGATTTCCGCAGTTTAAGGAAAGGCTATATCTCAAGAACTACTGCACATAATTTCATATAAGTTAGTATGTAGGTGCCATTTAATATACATCAGCGTCTGTCAACTTTTGGTGAAAACCGCTCAACTGGTGGCGCTGCTACACAGCGATTTCTACAATTACAAGGAAAGCTATATCTCATATTCAATTGTGTATCATCAAACAAAACTTAATATGTGAGAGTCGAGATTATGAGACATTATGCTGACTCAGTTTGAATGCTTGTCGGCCAATAGGTGGCGTTGTTATACTGCAAATTTCATCGATAACAGGATGGCTATATCTCAACTTCTATGGCATATAAATGTACGAACCATGATATGTGAGATAATCATTATGAAAACGCATTGTTTAAGAAGTTATTTACAGACGGTAAAACTGTCTCTCTTTGGATATTTAGCGTTAGATTTCCCTAAGATGAAAATTATTTGCATTCATCACGTTAAACTTTTTAATAATAGTTTTAATAAATTATTCGCACTTAGTGAATTTGACAGAAAAATGTGGAAGAATGTCTTGTGGTGACCACAACATACTAGTTTTTTTTTATAATTTACCAACTGTGTGACAAAGAAAGTTTACTTTATTTTATATCATTTTACCTTGTTTTGCATGATTTTTAGATGAATAAGTAATGTTGATTTATTTTTCGGGTTTCGGGTCGGGTTCGGGTTAGATAAGTCGGGTTTCAGGTCGGGTTCGGGTCGCAAAAAATTCTCTGTTGCGGGTTCGGGTCGGTTTTCGGGATGATTTAAAATTCATCTGTCGGGTTCGGGTCGGGTAAAACCCTACCCGCGCAGGACTCTAGTTTAGACATAGTGTTAAAAAATAAGAAAAAAAAAATGGTAGAATTATTTTTTGAAATTCCAATTTCTGAGATCTAAAACTGAGCTACCTAAGCAGGATGACTGTTAATTTTTCTGTAATAACCACGTAATCCATGAGAAAGAATATCTGAAAAGGTTTTATGTAAGAATTTTCAAGAAAATCGTTAGAGTCGATCTTGATACACCAACTTTTACCAAAACTTGGCATACTCAATTATTGACCGAAAAACAATAATTACATACAAAAGGATATTTAAAAGGTAGTTAATATGGCGAGTTTGAAAAAAAAATCTGTGTAGCCGTTTTTAAAGGAACAGATTTGGAAGCCTGAAATTGAGCTACTCATACAGGACGCTTACCAATTTTCCTGAATTAACCAACTATATCATTCGAAATTACATATATTAGAGTGTTTATATAGCAACTTTGAAGAAAGTCGATAGTGCCGTTTATGAGATATGCATTTACGATCCTAATTGCGATTTCCGATGTCCCACGTCTGGTTTTCCAATTTTCACCAAAATTTGGAAAATTCATCTGTGCACCATATCAGTCTCAATTCTGAAGTTTCGTAGTTCTGTCTTTACAATTATTGGAGACATGATAGTCAGACGATTCCCCACATACATAAACACACATACTGACCAATTGCGAAAAACTAATTTGTCGGACTCAGGAGACCTTAAAACGGTTAAATCAGGTGAAATCTCGATACCATATATTTGAATCAAATACAATACTTCCATTACTAATAGAAATAATAAGTAAAAAATAAAACGAAAAATAAAATTATGACTTTGTAAAAAAATAAATATATAAAAAATAAATAAATAAATAAATAAATAA
Source organism: Salticus scenicus (assembly GCA_963930645.1). NCBI lineage: Eukaryota > Metazoa > Arthropoda > Arachnida > Araneae > Salticidae > Salticus > Salticus scenicus. Next base: position 16,924,520 of record OZ005653.1, read on the forward strand.
ATGTAAAATAAAATAAAAAATAAAAGTAGCATAATATGCAAATTTAATTCCGAAAGTGCATTTGAAATGTTTATTAAAGATTGTTTTCCAAATAGATGTACGAATCAAATATAAAATGCATTAATGTCAAAATTAGAATGTCATGTTCATTTTTGCGCCGACACCTATTAACTTGATAGATAAATTTTATGAACTATTCTTCCGCTTCTGTCTCTCTTTTATCAATTTATTTTCATCTTTCATCTTCACATATTCAATAACAGTTTCACCTTGAAAATTTATAAATTGGTTTGAAGAAAACATTTACGAATGAGCAAGTCATAAACGGTTTTCGATTTCCTTAACACTATATTCCTTTTTTGCATAATAAATGTCATTTTTATATTTTCGGAAATCCCTAAACAATATTATTTTCAAATATTCTAAGAAATACAGATATCGCGTAACTAGAAATTTATTTAGTTACATTGGAGAAAATGGAAGAAATTGTAGAAATAGGTCATAAATGTTTATTTATTTTCATCTGGAAGCATTTTCACAAAATACAACCGGAAGGAAAAATTAAGAGAATGATAAAACGTGCAAAATGTTATTAACTTGCGATTATCGATTTTCTAAAGGCAATAACTTTTATCGATTAGATAAGGAAGGCAATTCTAAAATATAATGATATTTTTATCATTTTTATCATTGTTGTCATTTTATATTACTATCCTTTATTAACGTTGCTTGAAAATAAAATTTCATCAACGATGATATTTAAAATATGTAGTGTTAATTAGCATCCTTGTAAACTACAAATATTTATATAGTAAAAAAAAAGACTTTTTATTTTTTATTTCTATTTATTTATTTATTTATTTTTTTTTTGGGGGTAAAGGAAAAAAAAAAAAAAAAAAAAAAAAACAATAATCTGGCGTGTCACTCACCCGACATTCTCTTACTCTGAAATTTAATACGATAAATACAGATTGGAGATTAAGGTGTAAGATAACGAGTGCTGTTATGTAAACCCGTGTTAAAACAATTCAAATTAGGCTTTAGAACAGCTTTATCTGACAAATAATTTTATGTGAAGAGGGCTACCGCTCCCCTCAACCCTTATTTCATTATTGTACCTACATTTATATACATTTAAATCTGTTATTAAATTCAAAAGATCATTTAAAAGTATTCAGACAACTTTCACACACAACATTTCTCGAAATTTATGAATTTTGAAAAAACTTTTCTAATGTAAAACGTATTAACGTAAAAATACAATATTCGGATGACTTGAAATTATTTGTTTTTAATTCACTCTAACAAGGGAACTCTTTCAAGAGCTAATCACCGATTTACTTCAAAAAATTACAGAATATATTTTACGTTGCACTTAATTCACTGGTAAAAAAATTAGCTGCTGAATCGCAACAGGAAAGCCGCAAAAAATTATTAAACATTACGTTTTGAATGCGAAATATGAAAAAAAATCATCGCCAAATCACATTAACATTCCTTCAATGATGCCAAAGAACTTCAGTATAGGTAGGAGGGTAGTATTTTCTATCGCTCTAGAGGTTACTGAAGGAAGGAAGCCATCCCCTCCGCGGAAGATCAAAATTAAGATGTCATGTCTCTGGAACATCCCTAAGTGTGAATATAAGGCCGTCTTTAATTTCCCACTGCGTAGCTATAGTGCGACGTAAAAAACCACTCAACACTTAAGATATTTTCTGAAATCTAGAAATTTATACTTAGAAAAAGTGAGTTATGTTTTATGCTAGATCCAACATTTTCAATTATTTTATGTAATGTTTCAATATTGCATTTATTTAAAATAATGCTATTTCAATTTCAGAGTTACTTATACATTACTCCAGCTTATATATAATCTGGAGTAATTTAATGTCTGAAGCTCTCGGCATGTGCATTTATATAAATTTGCAGACGATTTAAAAACTAATCTGATTTATAGGTTGGTTGGGTGGGTTTTACGTCGCACTAGTACTGCGGAATGAGCAATTGGCGACCAATATGAATTATAAAATTTGATTGAACATTTGATTGTTAGAATAGTTGATTGAAATTAATACTCAAATAAATAAATCAAAATTAAAATATTTAAGATATTTGAGGTTGAGTAGGTTTTATGTTTTAATTCGCACTACAGATATTCAATGGCGACAGTCTAGGATACATTCCTACAGATGGTCCGTAGACGTGCTGTTACAATTTTGATCCTTTACGGAGGGGATTATTTAAAATTTTGAAAAACATGTGCATAACTACTACTTTATGGCTTCTTACATTTCTGATAATTTATTTTGTAAAAACATGCATTAGAATTTCATAAGGTTGGTTGGATTTTACGTCGCACTAGTGCTGCGCAATGAATTTTTCATAGGTAATTTTCTTAGAATTATTAACTGCGAAATCTTGCTGTTTTAAAAATAATTGTTATGCTGAATGCAGACCCCCTCCGTGGCCGAGTGAGTATGTCACCCTCGCTAATCGCCTTCAAGTGTAAAAGAATGGGTTTGATTCCCCAGCTGACCCAGGATGATTTTTTAATTTTTTGTATTTTAATCCGGTTATGTTATATCTGTCCTCATCTCGATGAAATTTACAGGGGAGTGATGTCCAGTCAAACATGCAAATCTGATGTATATATTAAAAATAAATAACTTACGCAGAATGCAACCATTTATCACCTGCATATGTACCGGATCCTTCTCAAGAGTGCATCGCAAATCGTCGCCAATTGTCCATAGTGCAGTACTAGTGCGACGTTAAACTCAACCAACAAACAGGACGAAATTTAGGGTAGAATCATAGATCGTCTCCCCTCCAATTGCTCATTGCGTAGCTCTAATATTAAATGTTATTTAGAATTTCGACTAAATAAGTCTCAATCTGGTAAATTATCTGGTTTTTGTTAATCTATTCTGAATTCTCATGTGCTCGACAGCGTATGGAGTTCGTTTGGCTATCAAAAAGAAAAAAGAACATCTACATCTATTAAATCTTCATTGCAATGAAATTTCGAAGAATGCAGTCGAAAAAAGGCGCTTTTTTGGAAATATTACAGACATGCTTCCATTTTTAATAAATTTTTATAGCTTATCTATTGCGACTCAGCAGCTAATATTTTAGGAAGATGCTATTTATGATTAAATATTATGATAGAAGTTTTTTCAAGAAAATCGGCGATTAGCACTTCAAAGAGTTCCCTTGTAAGATACACAGACAAAGATCAAATATTAAACACTTGATTTCGGTATTGAGAAAGTCTGAAAACGTGTAAATATACAAAAATCACGCGATGAGTATTTAGCTTTCAAAAAATACATTATTTACAATATGGCTATGAAGAATTAATTTCAATTCCTGAAAAATTTTCCTGGACATGGTAAAATATTATAGTACAGCATTTACGCTAACAATAAAAAATAATGTTATGGTTTAAATATTGGCAACACTGTAGACCTACTGTATACCTTCTGAAAGTTATGTATACATCACATGGTGCACATAAATATACTCATATATTAATTACACACGGCATTATCTGAAATAGACTTTCATTAATTTTCAAGTATTGTTGCGCTATAATCTAGTTTCTTTGTGTAGCCCTGTAAACGAGCCTTCTGTGTAGCCCTGTGTTTCAACTGCTTAGGAAAACCTAAAATTTCGCAGTGTAATAAATTAAATAATAACTGTAGAATTTGTTTCGCAAATCATCATAGTACTTTACATGGTGTACAGATGAATCGGATACCAGCCAGTCCAGAGAGAAAGACCAACGCTAAAAATGCTTCTGCTGAATCAGTAGGAGGGAATGGTGCAGTTTCTTCTCTCCATAGACTTGATAGACCACGCATCCCCCCTCATTATCAGTCCGCGATATGAGCTAGCTTCCCGAGCTAAATTATCACGTGATGCGGACCTGGAGAGAGAAACGAGAATGATTATTATGTTATTTTTCCATAGGAAAGAAAGTAGTTTTGGGTTTTTTAATTTCTGTATTGTACACATACTTTTTATTTAAGCCTTTAGATTTACGCATCGTTGGAAAGAAAAAATGTCATAGATTATTTATAAAAAAGTTTCTTTTGTGAGAAACCAATTTGAAGGGGAGAATTTTTTGTTTGAAAATTCTTACAAAAATAAGTGCTTTCTTATGGAAGAATCTTCCTCAAGTCCCTGTCACGTGACATACGGCGCTGACCGCAAAGGATGGAGGTATCAGATTACACCCTCATGTTGAAGACATTCACTATAATGGGAAGTCCTATTGGTAGCGTACTCTATCTATATAAGGTCTATGCTTCTCTCAATCGGAGCAAGTAACTGATAACGGGAATATAATTGAACTTGTGCCTAATCTTGAAGAACCATGTGATAGACCTGTGTTTTACTTTCCGCATCATACTGTGTTTAAACAAGATAGCGTTTATACGAAATGTCGCATTGTGTCAGCTCTCTTTTAATGACTGCTTGGACGCAGGCAGTAATTTAAATCCGAATGTTTTCAACTAGTAATTGCACTTTCGATTAACAAAATCGCTGTCTTGGCAGACATGGAGAAGGCTTTTTTTGCAAATCTCTTTCGATGTTAAGCATAGAGATGTTTTGCGGTTTCCTTTCATTGACAGTAATTCTATCGAAAATAAAAATCCGAATATTCTTGTGTACAGATTTCAACGCTTATCATTCGGCTTCAATGCCAGTCCATTTTTACTGTCTGCTACTACAAAGAATCCCATCTCTAAATTTCGAGAAAATATCCATTAGCGATAGATATTCTTGATAACTTCATATATGTTTACGACCTGGTCACAGGTAGTGATACGATACAAGATGCGTTAAATATTTTACAAGACTAGTTTAAAATAATGAAAGAAGCCGGTATGAATTTACGTAAGTGGATATCGAACGATGAAGTACTGATGGAAACTTGAGGAAAACTAGGATTTTTTAGTGTCTTACCCCAATCCTCCGATGAAAATGAAAAACAAATATGCAAGGTTTTGGTGTTGTCATGGCTACTCAAACTGAATATCCTCAAAATGGATATTGGTAATTTATTGGAGTTTCTACAAGGTCAAAAAATAAAAAACATACTATATTAAAAGCTGCGGGAAAAGTTTTCGATCCTATCGGTCTAATATCGCCTTACATAATCACGCTCAAATGCCTATTTCAAGATCTGAGGTTTAGAAAAGTGTCATGGGATGAAGACGTGCCTATTGATATTTTAAAAACCTGGAAAACTTGGATCTCAGAACTTCCACAGTTGACAGAACTGAAAATTCCACGAAATATTTTTCGAATTCCAGATGATTCTTATTCAGAATTAGTTCTACACATCTTTTCCGATGCAAGTCCTAAGACTTACGGTGCTGCAGTGTATCTACAAATTAAGACGTTACAACAATGTTTAGTGAATCTTGTGATCACCAAGACTAGAGTTGCACCTCTGAAAAGGGTGTCGTTTCCACGCTTAGAGTTACTCACGGCACTGTTGGCTGCACGTCTCATTAACGAGATGAAGAAAATGTTCGACAGAAAAGGACCATATTCCATGGTCTTCTCGAGCGATTCCCAAATTGCTCTATATTGGATCAAGAGTCCGGTTAATAACTGGAAATCCTTCGTGGCGAACCGTGTAAGACAAATCCAAGCACTGACTGACTCGACAAAACTTTTCAAAATATCAGTAGGCAAGTCTTCATCCCATGACACTTTTTTAATCATCTGTTCTTGAAATAGGCATTTGAGCCTGATTGTGTAAGGAGATATTAGACCGAGAGGACCGAAGACTCGACAAAATTGTTTTACTGTACAGATTCTGCAAATTCTGTTGACCTGCTTACTCGAGGCATCATCTGTGACAGACTTCTCGAAAATACGACATGGTGGACGGAGCCAAGTTTCCTGAAAGATTCCAGATACATTTCAGATCAATCTTCAGCGGTTCCTGATCAGAATTTATATATTTGTGAACTTAGAAAGGGCTCTAATAATGACTCATTATTTACTAATGATTTAACGACATTGACTTTCAGAAAGGAGCCATCTGTTTTTCATTATATTCTTGCATTGTCTAATAGTTATTTAAAATTAATTCGTATAACTAGTTTTATTTTCAGATTTATTTATAATTGTAAACATGCCCAGGATAAAGGGAGTGGGCTATTCAGAATTAAACGCTGCCGAAGTCTTTCTAGTCAGATCTGCTCAAATGGGTGAGTTTAATGAATCATTAAAGGGTTTCCCATAACGAAAAAGGCAATCAATCCCATACCAGGTAAAAGCTGATTTGCTTATTTGAATGTATTTTTAGATGAGGAAAAATTAATAAGTATTGGAAGGCGTTTGTCCCAGTAAGATTTGCCCTATTCGTCTAAGTTTCCAATCGTCTTGCCCACTAATCATCAGTTAATCAATATCATTTTAAGATTTTATCATTTAAAGTATTTTCACTTGGGTCCACAAGCTTTAGTTTTTCATGTTCGGCAAAGGTTCTGGCCACTTAAAGGTCGAAACAATTGTCGTAGAACAGTACATAACTGCATTATTTGCTTTAAAAATAAACCTGTATCAACATCTCAAATAATGGCCGATCTGCAAAGGAACGTACGACTTCAAATTTTCCCTTTCTCGTTACGGGCGTAGATTATTGTGGTCCATTTTTTGTAAAATTCAAAAATCAAAGGAAGGGTGTATTGAATAAGATTTATGTATTTGCTTATGGATAAAGGCAATACACCTGGACTTTGTGTCAGCTATGACAACTCAAGCTTTTACTCGTATAGAAAGTTTGAAACGTTCCTTTGGCAGAAGAGGGAAACGTGACAAAATCTCGTCAGACAATTCTAAGACTTTTATAGGAGCAGGGGCCCTACAACGAACACTTTGTAATCTTCTCACTGCCGAGAATTCTGGTCTGTACGCGTTATTTTTCGACAGTCGCGAAAAAGTACAAAACGAAGTCATCGGAAGCTTCTCACTGTCGGTATTTATATTCGTTATCTATCTCTAAAATCTCACCCAGTGTGCAACTAGTGAAAACGCGATTACGAAGTGAGAACTTCGTCATCCATTTTTAGTAAAAAACTGACGAATTAAAAAAAAAATGTACATATGTCATACTTTTTGAAAAGAACTTTCAAAACTATTAATTTTTTGTATCAACACTATATACATTTAATCATTAGTTTTAAAGATATTTGATTAGAGAGTTTACGAGTGACGAGAGATGAGAGATGAGCTGCTTTTATCACAAAAACCAAGAACATTATAAACAAGAAATAGTCTAATATTAAAGACTGAAGAATAAATTTCTAAAAATAATCACTTTTGTAGTCCTCAGAGCTTTAAATTTAAGCTAAATCATGTGAATTCATCGTTTATAATGCTAGTTTCATGACAATTTTATCTTAAAGAGAATATAATTATGATAACTAAGGTGGATCCCTTGTTTTATCATGTAGCTTGCTCATTGCAATAAACGTTTTAAGCCGAAAATTCCCAGGTTCAATTCCCGGCACGAGATAAATATTTTATTACGTAAAAAAATTGTTTTAAATATATATATATTACACAATATTGCATATATTAGCAATTCCCTAATTTCTTTTATTACTAACAAGGAAAATATGAATATTTAATTTAATAGTTGAAAAAAAAAAATTCTTCCCCCTCCTTTTCTCATTGAAATAAGATATTAAAAAAAAAAAAAATGCTTATGCTTCGATAACTTTTTTTTTTTTTTTTTTTTTTTTTTTTTTTACATTTAATTATAGTTATTATTTACCAGAAGCTAAATTTGAAACTATATAATTTTTCACCCAGAAATTATTATTATTATTGTCCCTCAAAATATTTTTCTATAATAAAAGCATGTATACAAATAATAAAATAAATAAATAAAAATGCTTAAGGTAATTTGATAATATATAATTTTTTTTTAAATTATTAATTTAATTTAACAAATGAAACTTTTTTTTTTTTTTTTTTTTAAGTTTAAATAAAATGTTTGATAATTTTTCTTATTTTTTAAAAGTCATTATTAAACAGAAATTTAACTTTAACCTGAAATATTTCTTCTTTATAAATTCTTTCTTTCTTTCTTTAATTTTTTGTTATTGCTTATATATGTATTATTTAACTGACTAATTTTTTTCTACTTCATTATTAATTAAATTTAATTCTTGTGTTTCAACTAAAATAAAAAATGTTTAAAGAATAGGCAATTAAATTTTAAAATTGAAATGCTTATTTTTGAAATATTTATTTGAATTTATACTGAAACAAAAGTTAAATTCAATTAATAATGAAGTAGATAATAATTGCTAAATTAAAACTTACAAATGGCAAATTATTTCTTTTTTTTTTTTTTTTACGGATTTATTTAAAAAAAAAAAACTGAAAAGTACTTAACGGGGATTGAACCCAGGTACTGCTGGTTAGAATCGAAATGCTGTTTGAACAAACCACAGGGTGACGTACAAAGCTTTTTCTTAAGTTATTTATTACACAGTCCTTAAATTAGCCTTTTTACAATGATTTTACTATGAACGATGAACTCACATGATTTAATTTAGAATCTATAGCTCTGAGGATATCAAAATTGATTATTTTCAGAAAGTTATTCCTTAGTTTTTAACTTCAGGGTTATTTTTGTTTCATTGTTTTAAGATAAAAGCAACAGTAAACTTTCGTAAACTTTCTGATAAAATATCTTTAAAACAAATGATTAAATGTATGTGGTGCTCACACAAATAATTAATAATTTTGAAAGTTCTTTTCAAAAAAGCGTAACTTATGTACATCATTTTTGCTTTTTAAATCACAAGTTTTTATTGAAAAAAGACTGACAATATTTTAGCGTATTCACTTTCGACCATTTACTCACTGTGATTGGTCAATTAGTGTTCGAAGCTGATACTCACAGTGTAGCTTCCGCTCATGGCTTCCGATCAGTTCATTGTAGGGCCAAAAGAGAGTGTCGCAAACATTTTGGTGAGATCTTCCAAATTCGACATCGAGAAATTGTCGCTTCGAAAACGTTACCAAGACTTCGTTGTAAGGCCCCAGATGCTGAATTGAAAAAATCGCTAAAAATGGTTAGTTCTCCAGATGAGAGATTGGGTAATTTTTTAGCCAAAGAAAATATTGAGGGGGACTTTATTTCTTCCAAATCGCTAAATTTTGGTGGAATTGGGGAAGTAGGCGTAAAATCCTATAAGTTTCATATAAAACGAGTAATTGGTAATCGAAATTTTACTTTAGAAGAATTCATAACAATATTGGCGGAAATTGAAGGTGTTTTGAATTCACGACCTCTAACCCCGCTGTCTCCAGAATTTGACAAGTTTGAAACTCTAACCCCAGGTTATTTCCTCATACACAGAGCTATAACATCTTCCCTGAGCAACAGTTACTTGATAATAGTGAAAATAGGTTGAGAAAGTGGCAGAAAATTGCGAAATATTCGCGACGGATATAGTCTTTATGGAAGAGGGATTATTTAATTAATCTTCTAGAACGTACTAAATGAAATTTAAAAAGGATGATGTAAAGGTGGGAACTTTAATATTACTAAAACAAAAAAAAAAATTACCTTCTAGTAAGTGGTTAGTTGGGAGAATGACTGAAGTGTTTAAAGGGAAGGACAATATCATTAGAGTTGTCAATTTACGCCTGCCTGACGGACGTATTCTTAAAAGAAATGTAAGGGATATTTGCATTTCACCTATTGAATAAATTAAAGTTCCTTGCCTCTATAAGTTAGTGTAAATATTTGAAGATATAGTAATATTATGTTTGTATCTTAATTAGGTTGCTATGTATCATATCCTGTTTTGCATTATATGTGTATATTCATAAATTGTGTATCTATTTTCTATTTATATGTTTCAAATAGATATTAAAAAATGTATTTCAATCGCCCGGGGAGTATTTCCTCCGTGGTTAAGAATTTCTGTTTTTATTTGACGCACGCTCTTCAAATTGAAATACTTTGGGAACGAAAGCTCTCCATTTATTATTAGAATATGTTCCATTTTGATTGTGTGTGCCGATAATGTAAGCGCAGGGAACCAACCTTTGCCAATCCTTTTACAACTCTACAGTTTATTTACATAAAATGTTTTTTGGATGTCTACGACTATTAGAATTTCACTCAACCAGCGCCATATAGTTCACTCATCTATTGCAAATAAAACCTATCCCCTTCACACAATTGTGTGAGTTATATAAAACTGTTTTTAAAATTATTTTTAACTGTTTTTAAAGCACTTTGGAAACGTTAAAATACAATATATCTATTTTGCGAATCTGTTTATATCTATTGCGAATCTATTTTGTGAATATATCTATTTATGAATAATAATCTCTTTTGAAAGAAATACGGATTAAGAATCAGTAGTGTAAGTATCACTTTAATTTTTAATACCATTTTACATAATAATATAAGAAGAAATATCGTTTGCTACGTTCGGAATGACACTGTCTTGTTGTATGAAATGAGAAAACAACCAACAGATTAATCAACAAAATTATTTAAAATTTTTGAAATAATTTGAAAGTAAGAAAAGAAATGAGACAGAAAGAAATTTTCCTCTTCAATTCAAGCAAATTTTAAATTGAAAATTGTGATGTGATACTTCTTAACTGATTAATTATGTTATGAAAAAAATATATATATCCCTGACATCATTCTTTAGTTTTTTAAATATATAAACAATAAAATCAATGCACATTATGTCATCATAGTCATGAAAGAGGATTTCATCTGGTGATACTTTTGCATACATTTGGTACACAGAAATGAAAAAAATATCTGTACCTACTAATCAAATGCAACTAAATGCTTAATTTTTATCGTTATTGATTTTTTTTTATCTCTTAAGACTCTGAATGTATTATTTAAATTTATTGCAACACAGATTTAAAAAAAAAAAAAAAAAAAAAAAAAAAAAACCATTAAAAGCAGGCAGTCAGAAACAGCAACAAACATTAGATAAACCTTTCTTGAACAAAAATCATTTCATGTAGTGTTTAGTACCATAGAGATATTTTAAAGCAACGTATATATCTTTAATGCCTATAATTATCATTAATATTCCTTCTAAAAATTTAATGTTGCACTTTTTTTTCTCTCAATATAATGGGAATAAAAAGTCCCATAGGTAAATGAAAGTTCAAGGCTTGCACTTGCAAATAATTAAGTTTTATGACTTCTATAAAATGTATCCCATTGTCTCAGGTAAAAATATTTCTCATGAGCAAAAATTTTTCTGAAGTGTTTTATGCCAAAGACTGTATTTCCAAACTTGAATTTGGGCATAACCAAACCAAAGTTTTAATCATGGTATATGGCATAACGCGTCATGCAAAGCTCTCCAAATTGAATGTTTGGACCTTAGGCTAGTGTCGATCGACATCTAAGCATAAATGAGATATATTCCTCTGTAAAAGATGAATACTTTTAACTTTTAATAATTTAATCAAAAAATATAAAAATGTTAAAAATAAAGTGATATTATCAAGCATTCAAATTTAACTGTATAGGAAAGAAAATTTCAAACTGAATAGAGTTTTATGCAGCACAAACTTGTATCAGTTATTTACGAAATACAGCTTTTATTAGGCATAAGCATTTCGACTCTCAATTTGAAAGCTTCTGGTTAAAATTCTACACTTTTCAAAGCATTTTTTGAAATTTAATTGACAATAGCTTTTGGAACAAAAAGAAAAAAAAAAAAAAAAATCAAGTTGAATTGCGTTTTCTGCAGCACAAACTTTTATAAGTCATTTCCAGAACACAGTTTTTATCAGACAAAAGCATTTGGGCTCCAAATTTGAAAGTTTCTGGTTGAAATTCTACACTTTTCAAAGCAATTCTTTTTTATGTAATTGATAGTAGCGTTTTGAACAACAACAACAAAAATAAATAAATAAATAAATAAATAAATAAAAATAAATAAATAAATAAAATTGAATTGAGTTTTTTATAGCACAAACTTGTAACAGTCAGTTTCAAAACACAACTTTTATCACGTATAAGCATTCCAGCTTTAAATTTGAAAGCTTCTGGTTATAATTCTACACTTTTCAAAGCAATTTTTTTATATTAATTAAATAGAATACCTTATACAAAATCCTTTTTAAAAAACTTAGCATATATATATTTCGGGTACTCCGTACCTATATTCGGTGCCAAGTGCAAAAACGTCGTTCTTCTGCTGTTGTCAAATTCGCGGTGCTGTGGAGTACGTGCTTTCGTTTCACTTCACTTTCCATACGGTTCGGTTTCCTGTAAAAACTGCTGCCACACAGCCGGAATAATGCAGTGCTCTCGGTCATTAAGCACGTACTCCACGGCACCACGAATTTGACAACAGCAGAAGAACGACGTTTTTGCACTTGGCACCGAAGATGGGTACGGAGTACCCGAAATATATATATGTTAAATTTTTTAAAAAGGATTTTGTATAAGGTATTCTACTTAATTAATATAAAAATAACCCTTTCTTAATAAAGTTTAATCAGTTTTATTATTATTATTATTATTATTATTTAATTGACAATAACCATTGGAAAAAAATGAAAATTGACAATAGCTTTTGTAACAAAGAGAAAAAAAATCAAGCTGAATTGTGTTTTCTGAAGCAAAAATTTGTCTCAGTTAATTACAAAACATAGGTTTTATCCGGCATTCTGGCTCTAAATTTGAAAGCTTCTGGTTAAAACTCTACAAATTTGAAAGCAAATTTCTTTTTATTTAATTGACAACAGTTTTTTAAACAAAATTGTTAGAAAATTTGTAATAAAATGCTAAGTTAAAATATTTATTTGCGATTATGTATTGGTAATCAAGTCTTCTTTTCTCGCTAACCCGTCTTTCCAGAATAATTCAAGACACAATTTACGCCATTCTCCTTTTTTTCGCATTTGCTGATGCGTAATTATTCCAATTTCTATGATCCTGTACCAATAATGTAGAAACATTTTATCCAATTTATTCGAAAATATTTGTATTGTCACAAAAAGGTATTCCAATGCGATTAATTCGACTATACATGTGACACTAATTGAATTTTGCAGGCTTAAAGGAATTAACGAAAGATGCAGAAACAACAGCCGAACATAAATTGGATTTTCCTCTAAATGTAAACTTGAATATTTGACATTGTTTTATCCTTGTTTACTCAGGTGAATGAGGTAATGTTCTCATCGTCATAGAATAGTTTTATCGTTTATGAAATAGTGCCTTTAATATTACATTTAAAATGCCATTAAGAGTAAACTAAGTATTTTAATACGAAAAAAATATCCCGTCTATATATAATATAGTCTAATATATTTATATTAAATTTTAAGACCGAGGACAGTTACTAGATTTTAATCACTTGTCAAATTTCCCTCATTCAGAGACAGTGTAGTAATTCTCGTCGTTACAGAAATACGTCAAAATATTTTCTGGAGGTTTTAACAGTCATATTCCATTGAAATTGCAAATACCGTAAGAAGTTGAGTTATCTTTAGTGATGCATAAGTCAATCCGTAGTAAATATTTAATATTTAAAATTAATCCTCTAACAAATTCAATTACCAATATCACAGTACCAAAGTATACTAGCTGTTGCATATCCACAGCATATGCAACAATGGGTGCCAAGATCGAAACTAATTTGTTGTATTGTGTTGATTGAATAAATATTACGTTGGTGGGAATGTTCTGCCGTATTTTAAATAAAACATTTGAATTAGTTTTAATAACTCTTATTTACATTTTAATCTCTAATATAATATCCATTATTTGAAACCATTTGTTGCAATCTTTCAGGCAGCTTGTCGATCCCCCTAGCGTAGAAGTTTGCATACTTGCGCTAAAAATATTCAGCAATTGCCATGGGGACAGCTTCGTTAGAAATAGATATTTTCCAGTCAGATAAATCTGAAGCGATCAAAATAGATAATAATCCTATAGATCTATTGCAGGTGACTATGGCAGAGAACTAAGAACTTCCCATTCAAGCTCATTCAGATTTTGTTGTATCACCATTGTCTTATGTGGTTTTGTATTATCTTCATGGAATAGAATATATTTTCTGTTCGCTAATACTGGCCGCTTTTTCTTGATAAATGCATTCAATTTATCAGGCTATTTACAACAGGTGTTCAGATTGATGGTTTGGTCCTTTTTAAGTAGCTCGTAGTACATTGGATCTCTCTTACCCCACCAAAAACAGAGTATCACCTTCCACTGACGAAGATCTAGTTTTGCAATGATTGTGGCAGATGTTACAAATTTGCAGTAAGCTTTTCTTCACTTTATGTTCTCGTAAAGGATCCGCTTTTTATCCTTCGTAATGAGCTTGTCCGAAAATGGCTCCACGTCTTGGCTAACAAGGGAATATGAACAAATTCTCACACGATCCGATAAATTTCTTTCAGTCAAATTCTGTGAAACTTAAATATTCCTCTTCAAGACAAATCGAAGGTGTTCGATGCTTTCTTCAGCAGTCGAATGATGCAAGCCGATTTCCTTTGCGGTTACTCTAGTGGGTTACTCTAGTTACTCTCTTATCAGGGTTGCCAGATTTGGTCTTTTTTTTTTTTCAATAGTCACCATAATTTTTATTTGTAACGTTTGACTAATCACTTAGAAGGTTGATAGTCTATTATGTATATCAAATGCCACTTCTCAAAATTATTGTTGACTATTGAATAAAAAGAAATCCAGATCTGGCAACGCTGGTTTAGATGTGGGTTACTCTCCAACATGAATCGCAAAATGGCATTGACGAACTTGAACAGCTACCCAGATTGACAATTAATTGATTAAGACTGAAATTTCAGGAACAAACGTTTGGCAAATCATCTTTGGAAGATCGAACATTTACAACTTCACTTCTTAACGTGTCTCACAAGTTTTTACAAGCAACCGATGCGTTGCTTCTTTTCTGATACTTATACCAAATGCAATGTCCTAAATGCACTTTATCCAGTGCTACTTTATTCACTCTGTACTTCGCAACTGAGGGTATTGAAAGTAGTCCTCTTATATGCCACGAGAGGTACACTGAATAATAAGACCCTACCTGACGCATTATACCTGCTTGTCTTTACCTGTCAGGTAAAATTACCTGTAGGTAACAAATACGACAGAACTTTCCCACCAACTCAATACAATAAATGCTACAGCATGCGAGTTTTGAACGAATGGATATATATATATATATATGTATATTTATTTATATACTAGCAGGCTACGCCCGCTTCGCTGGTCACTATATTTAAATGAATTTTCGAAAGAATTGAATTAATATTTATTTTTTTACACCGCATTATAGACAAAAACTAAAAAAAAAAAAAAAAAGAAACTGAAATTGCTCTAAACCTCGCTTCGGGTACCCGCTGTCTACGGCAGCTCTTTTCCCGCCCGCATTGCATCGGGTCTAGGTTTCCCATGTCTGCAGGGAGATCTTTCCCGGGCACTTCAATCTGAATATTTATCGACGACAGGGGGGGGGGGGATCTGCTACTATTTAAGAACTACGGTTTTGAAGATGACTGTATCTCAGCATCTATTAAATGTTTTAGTTTTGAACCATGTATTTTATAGCCCATGCTATTTACACTTTATTACGATTTGATTCCGACCAACGTAATAATATAAAAAGTAGATTATATATATAAAAACAAATAAATTTTAATAAATTTAATCCTTTTTTACTTCCTTATACAAAGTATAAGGAAGTATAGTAATCCCGATTTGCGAAATGGATTTTGTATTTAACATTGCTCGAAAACGAATGATCGCTGAATGTTGCCAATTCATACGTGTGGCTGTCATGATGTCTAGTTGCACACCTGCAAGTGTCGTCTTAATACGAGCTCTCGTTTTAGAGATATAAGGAATTTTACACGATTTTTCGTGACGTCTGTATGTGTGTGTGTGTGTCTGTGTGTGTGTATGTCGCATAACTCGAAAACGGTTGGACGTAGAAAGTTGCAATTGGTACATAGGTTTGTTATAACATCTAGTTGTGCACCTCCCTTTTTGGACTTTGTATGATTTTCCGTTTTGGAGATATTTAGGAAAATTAGGTTCATAATGACAAAAATACATAGGTTTTGGCCATAATGTATCAAAACACGGTAATAACTCAAAAACGGTTTAGACAAATCTTGCAATTTAACTGACTTTCCGACTAGCTAGACATTTGAAACCTTCAGAAAAGCTCAGAACACGTTAACAATGCATTTTTTAAATATTTTTAGCCAGCTGTTTTCGATACCTGCTGCCTTCAGCAGCGTTTATGCGATTAAACAGAAAATTTATTTAACTAACTTCCCGACTAGCTAGACATTTGAAACTTTCCGACTAGATCAGAACACGGTGAAAATGCATTTTTTTAATACTTTTAGCCAACTGTGTAGGGTCCCTGCTGACTTCGGCAGCGTTACCAGTTCAAATCTTGGAATTGATTTTTAACTAACATCCCGACTAGCTAGACATTTAAAACTTCCGGAAAAGCTCAGAAAATGGTGACAATGCATTTTTTAAATATTTTTGGCCAATTGTTTCGGGTCACTGCTGCCTTCGGCAGCGTTTACATGGTTCAGCAGAAAATTTATTTAACTAACTTCCCGACTAGCTAGACATTTGAAATTTTCAGAATAGTTAAGAACACGGTGAAAATGCCTTTTTTTAATACTTTTAGCCAATTTTTTCGGGTCCCTGCTGCCTTCGTCAGCGTTACGAGTACAAATCTTGCAATCGGTTTTTAACTAACTTTCAGAAAAGCTCAGAACACGGTGATAATTCATTTTTTTTAAATATTTTTAGCCAACTGTTTCGGGTCGAATGTCAATGTTTTTTAACATTACGTATAATTCTAAAAGTGTATAAGGAAGTCATGTGGTGCCCACATCAGATTTTTACTATGTATATACTACCATTTTTCCCGATAAATACAGTAAATAAAAAAATGAATAAATAAAAGTTTTTTCTTTTAAAGGAATTAACTAAAAAATGAAAAATAAGAAGTTGTTCTAATATAAAAAATTAAACATAACTGTTATAAATACGTTTTTAAATTAAAAACTAATTATACTTAATTTTTTCTACTGCATTACGATTTTATTTTCAATAAATATAACAAAAAAAAAAAAAAAAAAAAAAAAAAAATCGCCTTTAAATGAATGTATTAAATAAAAATAAGTTGTGTAATAGCCGTTGCTAAGATGCGCAGACGATTGAAGCAAAAGAATTAAATTTATGAAAAATGAAGCATTAAAACCAATATTTAAAGTCGAAAAAACAGTAATTTAAAAAATTCAAATTCGAAATTTGAAAAACTCTCGATGAGGTGCACACCTGCAGGGTCCCAGGAACCTATATGCCAAATTTGAAGCTCTGCGATCAATAGTGTGAGCACCAGAACGCAGACAGACATACACACACACACAGACACACAGACACTTCTCTTTATTTATATAGATATATTACTGCTACTAATCACAGACGCATAACATACTGTCCATTTTTACATTTTTCTAAGTATTCAATCATTTTCTGTTTTACTTTAGTTCATATTTTTTTCTTAATTACATCTAAATATAATTTATTGATCAAATATGCAACTAAAAATTAATATTTAATAAAGATTTAATTAATAAAGATAAGTTGGCCACTTTGCTTTGCAGCTGCATAATATTATAAGCTTTGTGCCTGGGCTAAGGTGACTGATTAATAGTCCGTAAGCATTTATTTTTCTCATTTTTCTTTATATACTAAATGCATCAATCTACACTCCATTTAAAAAATAATTAAAAAACATATATTTCGCTTCTGTTAAAAAACTTTAATGGAAAAATATTTAAGCAAAGGGAAGATATTTTCTTTAAATCATTATCGCTGTTCTCAGTTTTTTTTTTTTCCCAAAGTATCATGAAAAGTTATTTTTTTTTTTTTTCTGGTTCACGTGCTCCGAATACTTAAATTTATTTAAAAATCATTTTTAAACAAAAAAGAAAATTTCTTTCAACAGTCTAAATTAAAAAAGAAATAAATATATAAATAAACAAATCCATTTACGTCTTATGATTTATTTCGAAAAGTAATAAGATTTTAAGCATACATAATTTTTTGAATTTTGAGTAAAGAAATGTTTAATTTTACTTTAAATAATTCCTCCAAAAACAAGATGTAAATTTGTTTAAATTAAATTTTGTCAGAATATTTTCCATGTAATCAAAACCTTTTAATTATATGACCTAAGATTTACAACATTTGATTTTTTATTTTAAACTGTTCTCTATATTTCTTAAGCAAACCGAAAGTTACGAAACACTTTGCGTTTTTATTACATCTTTTTTTAAAAATAAAATTCAATTTTATTTAGATTGTCGTTTTAATATATTTAAGATTACGAGAAAAAATAAATTAGATTTTGCAAAAATGCGTTGAAAACCTTTTCAATGAAATTACTAATTATTTTTTTTTTTATTTCTCTTTAAACTATAAGTAAAATATATCAGTTAATTTATAATAGCTGTTAAAAATATTAAAAATGTAAACTACATAGAACTTTCTTGTATATTACGTTTACAGGGGTCGTACTCTCCGTCCCTTTTTAAGGACACTCTCATGAATGAGAAATTTAGAAATTTATTGCTACCACTATTTATATAAAATGATCTCCACCTTTAATATATCTCCACATTATTATAATATATCAGAAGTATTTCTGCATAAAATTAGTTTTGGAAAAATGGTGGAAATTTCCTATGTCTGAGAGTGTCCTGGAAAAAGGGCGAAGAGTACGACCCCTATTTAAAAGTAAAATCGCGTAAATTACAAGTAAAAATCTTGTAAAAGTAATATATAATCATAAATAAACTAGAAGTCTTGTATATTAACCCTTAACGGTCGGAATAATTTTCTATTTTTAACAGTAAGCCCCACCTTTTGGAGTTTTTTTCCTTTTTTTTTTCTTAATGCTACATATGTTAAAGGAATTACATTTTATCTTCAGATTCAGAGGAACGCCTCAAGGCATGGCTTGATTTTTTTTTTTTTTTTTTTTTTTTTTATGCCGCCATAGAAACCGCATTGGTCTGCTAAGGTTTAAATTGATACTGTAAAAAATTCTGTAATGAAAACAGCATACTAACAAATTTAACAGGTGAGTAAGTTGAGAATAATGTAAAATAATAATAATCAAAATTGTTATATTTGAAAACAAAAGGAGTGTTCTTATCGTTCAAAATAAGCAAAAATACGTAATTGTTAGTGATAATAATAATTTTAGCGATTAGACTTTCATGAAAATCCTTATCAATATTTTTATTCAGAAATTATGTGTTTCTAATAATGATTTTCTGCAAACACATTTAGATTTCAGTGTTTCATGTTACTCGCAAAAAAAAAAAATTCTTCGTACATAACATGGCAGCTATTATACTCCTTTTACATTCCAACTATTTTCCCAAACAAAATTATGAAATTTACTATAGAGTTGAGGTATTTGAATTATTGGTTAACACTAGGATTTATATTTTACATTCTTTTTGTATCAGAAACATTGAAAACAAATAATACGTTTTATTAAAGCCTAGAATTAATTGCCGAAATGCTTATGGAGATTTTTCTATTAAGATTAAAAATAAAATAAAATAAATAAACTTTACTTCTGTAATAATTGTTCATTCTTATCGAATAATAATTGACTTTTAATTTTAACATTTTCCAACAATTATATTTTTTTATGCGAAAAAGTAGGTTTCTCTCTCTTTAATGACAGTGTGCTATTAAAATAATAATAATAAAAATTTCCTAGCATTGATTGAATTTTTTGTCTTGTCTTTTATTTTATTTATTATTATTATTATTATTTTTAATCAGCGGGGGGATTTGAAGTATGTTTTAAAGATTGTCGTTGTCATCTATTAAATTATGAAATATCCAAAGAAACTTTTGTCAAAAAAAAAAAAAAAAAAAAAAAGACAAAAAGAGGGGACTAATGTGCAAGTTGTACCTGACGGGACTAAAGCGAAAGTTGTACCTCAAGGGACTAATGTGAAAGCTGTACCTCATGGGACTAATGTGCAAGTTGCACCGAACGAACAAACTATTTCTTTCAACGGAAATGCCTACTAACCCTGGACGATAGGTCTAATATAGCGTATCATATTATATATCGTATTTATCGTAATATAACTCAATACTTATTTCGCTTCCTTCTTCGACTCGTTTTAATACGCATTTTTTATATGCATGGGCAGCCCCCGAAAAACAAAAACATTAAATCATTAAATTCATTTATTTACTTATTTTTATTTCATATTATTTCACGCGCACTTTTTATTTCCTAATTCAAAATTATTAAAAAAAACTTTTTCGATATCGCTTGTAACGATACTGATTATTATTAATTTTCTTTTCTTTTTCTTTCAATAATAATGAAAAAAAAAAAAAAAAAAAAAAAAGATTTTGATGAAATTCTGGCAAAAGCAGAATTTAGTTTAGGACAGAGGACTATTAGTTTTTTTCAAATTATAACATCGCTTTCAAATTATTCAATTATATTTTCGATAAATTTTAGATTTCGACAAATGTCCAACTATCGAAATCGACAACGCAAAAATGCCAGATTGAGACAAATAGGCCCTCAGTCCTAAAAAAAAAAAAAAAAAAAAAAAAAAAAAAAAAAAACTGGTGTCGATATGTGTATGTGTATGGCAATAATAATCACAAAAATTCTTCGATTAACTTAAAAGCTGGCACAAATATTCAGGCGATACAATTTGCAGAACAATGTTCGGCGTAGTCACTTTTTAGTTCCCCATCATACTGTAGGTATGGGGAACTTAGGTAATCGAGAAAATTTATAGAGAAAGTAAAGAAGTAATAAGAGATTTTAAATATTAGTTTTGATGTCGGGATGAACATCATTAACTAGAAACATGCTACTTTAAAAATTTTGTAAATTATTCGAAATTTGCGAATTTCTTAACATGTCAGAATACAGCAAAATTTCGCGTAAATGTCTCTTTTGAGTGATATTTTCATCGCAAAGTTGTCAGACTACATTTAAAATATTATATAAGATGCTGGTATAAACATCCTTGACTATAAATTTTCCAATTTAAAAATTTCGTAAGTCACTGGAAATTTACGATTTACTTAATATGGCAGAATAGGGCAAAATTTCGCATAAACGTCCATTTTGAGGGATATTTTCATCGTAAAGATGTCAAAATACTTTTAAAATATCATTTACGGTACTGGCATGAACATACACGACTAGGAATTTTTTTATTTAAAAATTTCGTAAGTTATTTGGAATTTACGATTTACTTAACATGGCAGAATAGGGCGAAATTGAGCATAAACGCCCATTTTGAGAATCATAAATATATCAGACAACTTCAAAATAACATTTATGTTACTTGTTTGAACATAATTGACTACAAGTATTCTAATAGGAAAATTTCGTAAGTTATAAGAAATTTAAGATTTTATCAACATAGCAAAATTGGGCGATATATCACATAAGTATGCGTTTTGGGGGTTGTTGCATTAGAAATAGTAGCATGAAAACAACGAAATTGACCCCAGTAAAATAAATTAATAGGTTAGAATAAGATTAATATATCGAACTGAAAGGGGGGTAGCCTATTAAGCAGGGATTTCGTTCTGTGACTGTGTCAAGCGTTTGGTCAAATTCACATCTCCTAACATGAATCTAATATGTTTTGTATTGGAAATTTATTTGAACATACATATGATGGGGAACTGAGCAGAGTCCACCTATTCTAACTAGTTTTTTTTTTTTTAATACCAGCATTTTTATAAAACAATATCTGTATTATTCAATCGAAGACAACTGCTACATATCTGTGATAGAACAATACATATATTGCTTTATACTGGCATGAGAAAGTATTGGTATGAGAAAAAGTGACCGTGCCGACCCCTGGTGTAGAAAAACACTCAACAGTTTCTCGCATCATTACGGTTTATAGACGGCACTTCTTCTACATGCATCGTAACAAGTCTACACAACATAAAAAAAAAAAAAAAAACGCAACTCTATTAAAAAAAAAAAAAAAAAAAAAAAAAAAAGACCTAGAATTTAATTAAATATTACTTTTCTATAAAATCTGTAAATTACAGTTGGAAGAAAGCTGGTCCGCAAATGATTAAATATTAACGCAGGCCTCTCGTAGAATTTTATTTTATTTAATTTTTATTTTCAATCTCTAATATTCAACCGACCTTAGCGATTCTCGGACTGTGAACTCACAATCACATTTTAAAGCTTAATTTTAATTTTTGTTTCAGTCGGTTAAAAATTCCCGATTAAAAAAAAAAAAAAAAAAAAAAAAAAAAAGATTTTGCTTTTTTGCATTCTAATAAAAATAAAGTAATTTTTTAAAAAATCACGTTCTTTATCATTAACTTGAGCGCTGGAAATTGTAAGATTGACACCACCTCATGATATACAATGCGTTCGAAAATGATAGGTTTACCCGTTATTTCTAAGTCTGGCAACAGCAAAATAAATATTATCTGTATATTTTACAAGACTATGTATAAAAAATCATTTCTAATACGCATGACACAAAGTAAAATGAAAATAGTTATTTAATTAATATTTAACTTCATTTTTAGTTAAAACACCGTATCAAAATGATAGGTTCATTTTTAAAATAGTTTTTATTTTTAAAAGGAATTACGCAAATTTTTGTAAATCATGTGTTAAATGACGTTTTGAAGTTTTCTGCTTTATAAATTGTTGTTGTTTCAAATTGGAATTCTTATAAGAATTCGTTACTGGCTAGAAGTGATATGGGTCGTAGAAGTCGTCTGTCATTATTAGAGCAGGGATAAATACTTGCCTGTAAACAATCGGGAAAGTCTGGAAGAGAAATTTCTAGACTACTAAAGAGATCGTGCAATGCTGTGAATTCATTTTTGAGATTAGGAAGAAAATACGAAAAGAAGAAATCTACTGGGCGGCCATCAAAAGTGATAAAAGGTATGCAGAGACATTTTTTTAAGCAGTTGAAAAGTGAGAATGGTAGTTCGTCGGCTTTAGTCCAACAACAGCACCCTCCGTTGTCAAAGTCTATAGTGCATAGAGCAGTAAAAAATCACGTAAAGTTGGCGTATATTAAAAGAAAAGTTGCTCCTAAGTTAACATCTAAACACAAAGGAAAGCGCTTGAAATTTGCCCAAGAATTTATGACATGGAAAGATGAACGGCATCGAGTATTATTTAGTGATGAAAAAAAATCAATTTGGATGGGCCAGACGGCTGCCAATTTTATTGGGATGACCTACGTAAAGAAAAAGAAATATTTTCTATAGGACAAGAAGGAGGTGGATGGGGTTTGGTAAAACGGACATAGCATCGGTAAAACGGACATAGCATTCATAAGCCCTCGTCTGAATGCTTTTGGGTACCAGGAAGTACTTGAAAATTTTCTACCAATTCCAGAAGATATTGGAGGACCCCGGATCTCAACCCGATGGAAAACGCATGGGGTAAACTCGCTAACGAAGTTTATGAATGTGGAAGAATTTATAATTCTCTGATAGACATAAAAACAGATTTTTCGTCCAAATGGGCCGAAATAAGCAAAATTTGTATGCGAAAACTTATAAGATCCATGCTGAAGGGAATTTATGAACTATTTCTGTATAAAGGTGGGAAATTTCTTACTAAAAAACATTATCATAATATTTTTAGTTCTGTGAATCTATCTTTTTGAAACGGCGATTTCTGTAAATTTGAAGTTTTTGTTATATAATTTTAAGTTATTTTATATAATGTGACAAAGTTTTATGTCATTTTTTTCCTTTTGTAAATATGAGTTTATTGAAACAAAATTAAGAATTTGAGCTTGTTATTTTTAGAGATTTCTCACTTTTATAAGGTGAACCTATCGTTTCTGAACACACTGTATATATATATATATATATATATATGTAACAGCAAGATTTTAAAAGCAAAGTTGTCTAAAAGAAACTTTATTTTAATTAATTTAAAAATATCGGTACATATTTTCATAAAACATAGCTAACACCATCCCGATTAAATCAGCGTTCTAAAAATAATAATAATAAGAAGAAAACGCATTAAAATCTGACTTGTGTGGGAGCTTATGTGCCACAGACACATATACACAGAGTTAGACAAAGGCCTCTGACTTATAACACTCCTCTTTTTTGGCCGAGGATAGTAAACTAATGAATACAGTTCTCCGATGATACAATTTCAATGGTTTTAAACGTAAATAGTAATAACAATAAAAATAATAAACACTTATCTATAAACGTTGTTTTCCAAGTATTTTATTCTCTGCTTGGAGAATACTTTGCAAAAATATTTAAGCCTGATTTCTCATCCCCTCCGCAGAAAATCAAAGTTGGTATGGTATGTCTCCGGAAAACGAACAAATTTTTTTTATATGTGCTTTGTTTTAAATAAAACACTACGGAAGTAAGTCTAGGCCTCGGCCTAGAATCACTCTACACTATCGCATGGTGGTGAGTGGCCTACTTTCGTCGGTCAACATCTAGGATGAGTCCAAATCCGTTGCTAATTTCCCGATGCGCAGCTGTAGTATGACGTAATAACCCACTTTATTCTACTCTACACTCTACCTTCATTTGTGATTTTGATTATTTGAAAATTTTGAATAAGTGCAATGAGTGGATAAGTGGAGCGTCGCGCTAGAGCTATGCAGTAGTTGATTGGTGATAATCTTTGATTTACCCTTGATGTAATCAGAAGACATGTCATTGCAAGTTTGATCCCTCATGGAGAGGATGGCTATCCTACGTAATAACCATACTATTTTTATTAAAAATGAAGAACATTATAGTCATGATAAATTTTACTTGTACCAGTCACCATTAACACTTTCATATTTTTGACTCTCTGGTAGAAAGTTCCGCCAGTGGGTGTTATTTCATTGTTTCAGAATAAGGTTTTCGTATCTATATTTACGTTACAATTGAATATACATTATAATTATACTCTTTCTGATAAAAGTATTTACATCCATAATATTTTGATTGTACAAATATGGATTTTAGGAATTGCTTTTTAAATGTAATAACATACAAACTGTAAAAGAAAGGTTTACAGGTGTAGTTACAGATTTCCAAATGACGTGAATGTACTTCAGTGGTCACGAAGGTATTAATATACACAATGCTCTTTGTTCGGCTCCAGTATCGAACTCAAAATCCTCTTATTACGAGATAGATGCTCTACAAATCAGATTACTGCAGCCCCTTTCCTCTTAAATGCGATATAAAATTATGTCTACGATTTAACCTGACGACTGATTTGTAATAACTGTAGAACTTGAAAATACGTGTGAAAATGCTGAAAATATTTTTTTGAAGAAAGTACTTCAGTACAAAATATTACAAGGACTATGAAAGGAAATCTCGAACCATACTTAAAGTAGATGTGATTTATTGAATAATGACCGCAAATAATTAGAAAATATTTCTTTACGCATTTTTATGTATCAGATTCAGACTCCGTGTGCCATTCTCAAAGTAGATGTTATTTATTGAATGAAGACCGCAATTAATTGGAAAATATTTCTTTACTCATTCTTAAGTATCAGATTCAGACTCCGTGTGCCAGGTTCGATTTCCCTGGCATCGTAGTTCAAAATTTCCTTTAAGCCGTAGGTCCCGGTCTAATGAGCGTTAATGTGCAAAAAAGACCTCAGAGTGGTATTGCAAATCCAAACTTTTCAAGAATAAGACAGTTCAGGTCCAAAGTTCTCCCAGTGTGTTTAAGAAAATTCTAAGGTGAACGGGACCTTCTCACACCACAATTAAAGAGAGCCTAAACGCTGTCATCGAAATAATCATTACTTCGAGGAAAGGATAAAAATACCATAAGGGAAAAAATAATAAGAAAATTGGTATAAAAAGTATGAAGAAAGTACGAGCAGAAATTAGAAAGGAAACGGTTGAAGAAACAGAGTATATATATATATATATATATACAGTAGACTCTCGTATAACGCGGGGGATACGTTCCGCGTAGTAGAAAATCGCGTTATAGGAGACATACATTGAGCATACGATTTCATTCCGCAATGAGACCGTTGGCATGGTAACGGAGCAATCCTTCCTTGAACAGGCTGAAAGTAGAAAAGATGTCGTCACGTGCTTCCTTTATTTTACGCGTTATACCAGACTCTTTATCTCGTTGTATGAGTAATAGCAAAGCTTCCTAGATCTACTATCAAGCCTGAAGGTATCACTTCGGACAGCGTGTGACGTCACAACCCGGGTCCCTTATCTGTGAGAAACTAATGTCCATCGCGTCCGTTTACTATGTTTTACTATTTTATCTTCTGCTTGGAATGCGTGTAGGTGTAGCAAACAATGTTTTTCCTCACTTCCCATACATTTAAATTTTTATTTTTTCATTGCATTTTTCATGAATGAATTTCTAGATTCCATCATTTAATATATATCAATTGAGTTAATTAATTTCCATTCACATTTTTCTAACACCAAACTAGATAAGAGACAGTCTCTTTAAAGTAATTCTTCAAAGTCAGTGTTTTATTTTTTACTTAATGGAATTATTACATTAAAAGTAATTTTTTAGTTTTGTTTTGACTCACAGAAATCTCGAGATTTATTGATGCATGTGTATGTATTTTAATATTGAATCTAAGTAGTATAATGTTATTTATCGCATATTTTATATTTATATAACTCTGTACTAACCATGTTTCATTTACAGACTTTAATTCAATAAAGAATATTTCAGTTTGATAATTTTTAATAACATTGGGCATTTAAAATATTATTTATAAAAGTAAAAATAAATTTTAATAGGTTATTTTTTAAGTAACCTGCATGCATAAACTTTAAAATATATTATGGAAATGTAAATTGCATTTTTCCTCTATTTACTTTAAAATAAATTAATTTTAATATCATTAATTGAACTATGTGATACTGATGTGTATTAAGTAAATTTTTCCTTCAAGTGTAAAATAAAATAAATAAATAATATTCATTTGTATTTCAATACTTGTAAATAGGAATAATAATAATAATAATAATAAATGGAAATTGAATCAATTTAATTTCATCGAAACTAACGTACATCTACTAACATTTTCGTTTTCAGTAACGAATTTAAATAATTCCATTTAAAAGAACTAAATAAAACCTTTTTATTTTTCAGTCTTTCTAATTACTATTGAGTTCTTTTAAAAGATATCCCTTTTGAAAATTTACACACCGATGAATTGTTGACTCTTATCCTGATTGGCTGTTACTGTTATGAATAATTCTTTCTTAATTTTACAATAATTCATTAAAAATTATTCTCATTTACACGAAATTTTGTCCTATACGGGCACATTAAAAATTATGTAAAACGGTTGGTTGGTTGGTTGGAGGATTAAGGTCGATTGACTCCTTATGTGTCCTAGGCCTATAGGGGGAATGCCCTCCGTGGGGGTCTTTCTAAGGGGTCCTAGCCCGTATTTACGCGAGTTTCGGAGGAAACCACGGAAAACTCCGAACGGCTAGGTCGATGAGCGCGACCTGGGATCGAACCCGGCACCTCCCATCTACCAGCTTTGAGCGCAGAACCGCTCGGCCGCTGGTGGGCTATGTAAAACGGAATGGGCCACTTGTTAAAAGGTTTTTATTAGAAGTTGACAGGCACAAATTTACGTCAGAGTAGAACTACCTATAAAGTTATATGAAATATTCTGCATTAGTTCTTCAGCTAGAGCTGCCACAAAATTTTTGTCTCTCACACACACAGAGAGGCAAACAAACTAACAGACATTTTGAAAAAAATGTGAAATCGCGTTAAGGATCTATATTCAACTAACAGACATTTTGAAAAATATATGAAACCGTGTTAAAGATCTCTCATACGTTTAAATCTATAGGAAACCGGAAGTAGAAAATTTTTACGTAACCAGCATTTTTTTTCTGTTGACTACAGAAGAAGTAATGAGTGCCTAAGATACATACATAAAAAAAAAAAAATTCAGTTATGTTATACTTTCAATAAGTCTGCTTTTACAAATATGAAATATTCCTTGCTTAAAAAAAAAAAAAAAAAAAGGAAGGAAAGAAAGAAAAGAAAAAATATTCGCCATTTAAGTTGTAATCTACTTATGCAATAAAAGTTTGAAAGTTTAAAAATAATTAATGTACAGTCGTTTGAAAATTAATAGAGTAATTGGGAATTTTAAAATTTTTGTTTCATTTTTATTTATTTCTTCTGAATTCAGTAGAAAATGTTAATCTGTGTGTGTGTGTGACAAAATTTTGTAGTATCTGTATCTCAGGAACTAATGAACAGAATTTCATAAAAAATTAAGTTGTTTCTTGACTTAAATGTATTTAAATTTTTGGTAAAAAATCACCAACAGATGAAGAAACCATAAAGTTTTATGTCAATTATTAATATGGCAGTATAGGAGAAAATTTTGTATAAATGCGAACAAATACAATTTCTTTTAACGAATCATTGTGAAATGAAAAGAAGTACTTATAAGGTGGGTTGGGATTGTGGGGATTAAGGCCTATTGACTGCACTAGGGTGCTAGACCTGAGGGGAGTGCCCTCCGTGGAGGTCTTTCTAAGGCGTCCTAGCCCGTATTTACGCAATTTCGGAGAAAACCACGGAAAACTCCGAACGGCTAGGCCATCGACCTAGGATCGAACCCTACACCTCATGTCTACCGGCTTTGAGCGCAGAACCGTTCAGCCGCTGGTGGGCCGAAATACTTACAGGAAAAATTGGTACATATAGGAACATCTTTGTACCGTTGGAGGAAAATCTCGCCGAGTGATGAACAATATAAATATTTTTTAAAAGATCTTATTAATACTTTTAAAAATAATAGCTGAACCATGTATCTGCGATAATTTCAAACAAAGTTATCGAGATCTTTCTCTCTCTCTCTCTCTCTCTCTCTCTTAAAAAAAAAAAAATAAAAAATCTTTTGGCGAACATTATTTTAAATTTATTCGATATTACCTATAAACTGAATAATTTTAATTTTACCCAATACAGATTAATTTGAAATACTAATTCAAACATCTTGTATTTATGACTCGAAATTGTTTTCAAAATTTACAAATCAGCATTTACTAAAGAGTTGGTGTATCTACATTTCAGAAAATAACCTTTCAAATTCATGTATAAAAATGTTGAAAAATATGCATACTTAACATTTTCAAATATGTTACGTAGCTAAAAATGGAGGATTAAAAAAAATATTTTTTGTTAATTTTAAAGATTGAATTTAGATTCATATTTCAATTTTTATAAGTCACAGTTTTTTAATTTAGAAAGAGTGAATGCATGTATATCTAAAAATTATTAATATTTATTTTATCAATATTAATTTAATACTCTTTGTACAAAACTTTGAAGCTAAATGATCCTAATGGAATTCTGCATATATCATAATACTTTTTTAAATAATGTAAAAATATACAAAACTTGATTTATTGCATTATATATTTGATTTTAAAATACACTTATATATGTGAATATAATTCTAAATAAAATAAATATTTGGTAAAATATGTATAATATTTTCATTTATATTAATTTTCAAGTAAGCAATAATAAATGTCTTTTTTTTTTTTTTTTTAAACTCAATTTTAAATCTTTATATGCTAAAATTTGGAAATTTAAAATTAGAGAACGTGTGTCGAAATTTATTATTATTTCCTTTGTGTAATAGTTATAAAATAAATTATTCCAATGGAATTCGGTGTATTTTCCTCGTTTATTAAAATAACACGTTTTATAACATCAAATATTTGATTTAAAAAAATGCTTAATTATGTAAACACATATAAATATAAATAAAATGAAAAATATATCTGTTTTAGCTGAAATAAATTAGCTGAAACTATGGAAAAAATACATACATGTATATTAAAAAGGGTAGATAAACGTCAAATAATATTTTTTAACGGAGTAATAATGAAAAATCAGTTTTTATGAAGAAGGAATGAAGCATTTAGAGAAGATCTTAAGAGGTTTCAAGTGAAAGTAAGCGATGCGGAGGGACCCCGGTCGTGACGTCACG
This sequence comes from Salticus scenicus, assembly GCA_963930645.1. NCBI lineage: Eukaryota > Metazoa > Arthropoda > Arachnida > Araneae > Salticidae > Salticus > Salticus scenicus. Next base: position 16,954,658 of record OZ005653.1, read on the forward strand.
AAAGGAACCTTCAGGCTTGATAGTAGATCTAGGAAGCTTTGGTAATAGTCGCAAATTTTTCATCGCGTTATACGAAATCGCGTTTTCTGGGAGCGCGTTGTACGAGATTCTACTTATATATTTACATTTTATTCTGCCCTTAGGTCCACTACTGGTACAAAAAAGTGTCCATTATTGGTACAATTTAAACTCTGCGGATTTCTCTTTTTCTTTTCTTTTCTTTTTTTTTTTTTTTAAATAGATGTAGATATGATGTAGATTAGCTGTAGAGGTCGTATTGTAGTAAAAAGATGAACAGAGTCTATTTAACATGCTAAATTCACAAGGAAGGAACCATACAATGGCTGCGTCAAGTTTATTTAAATAATTGGGAATTATATAGTTCAGTAAAAATGTATTGCAAAGTACATAGATCGTCATGAATTCTGCAGAACTAAATAATAATAATAATAACATTAATCCGGGCAATCTCTTGATCTATAAAAAGAGTGGGAGAGAGATCGACGGAAATTGCGTATCACTATACTAGTGTTCGGAAAGGATCTATACAATTCTTAATCCGGTTTTTGAGCACAGGTGCAAAAACTAACGCCGATTTGGCAACAAAGAGATACTCTTTTATGTCTGTTTAACGCAGATATTTTTTAAATTAACTTTAGGCTTGAATTAGAAAAAAATAAAAATAAAAAAAGGTTATTCAATGGTTGCCAGGAAATGGATTTGAAATAATAGTTATAAATTCAGCAAAAAAAAATCGTCTGCAATTAGGTTCATGAAACAGATGTTCGATTACGTCATAATCTAAATGCAGCGTTTTGATTACCTTCGTTACCAAAAAAGGAAATGGGTATTTTGAAATGAAATCCAATGATTTGCCTCTGCAATTTTTTTTTCAAATAAGGAAAAAGAACTATGTTATTTTAAACAATTAACAAAAAGAAGATTTATATGTGAATTAAAAATATTATCAAAAGAAAAAAAATCTGAAGTGACTCCACTCGACTTTCCGAACATTGAGTCATTAACAGTTTTGTAGATAAAGTAAAGAAAGAGGAGTTGTGAAACAAACAAAAGAGAGAAAACCATAATAGTGTGTTTAAGTATTTTTCTCCATATATTACACGATGTTTTGTTTAAAGCTACTGAACTTTGAGTCCGTAGATCATAATGATAAAGAATATTTTGTTCTTTCCCTGTAAAAATCTATAAATGCTAGATTCACCAAAATGCTTATAGTTAGTTCAACAGTGATTTATAATATTCATATAAATTTTCAGCTCAATTGAATAAGGCGTTTAGATGCTATCGCACTTTTAAAATTTTGGTCCCATAGGCCACAAAGAATTTTTCTTTGTGTCCCTGTAAAAAAACTGCAAGTGCTAGATTCACCAAAATCTATACAGTTGGTTCAACTGTGACCTATAATAGGTGTACAATTTTTTTTGCTCATATTAATAAGGCGTTTAGACGCTATCACACTTTTAAAAATTTGGCCCCATAGGCCATAATGATAAAGAATTTTTCTTTGTGTCCCTGTTAAAAACCTATAGGCGCTAGATTCTCCAAAATCTATAGAGATTGAGTATCTGTGTCCTATAATATGCGTATAATTTTTTTGCTCAATTGAATAAGGCGTTTAGATGCTATCGCACTTTTAAGATTTTGGTCCCATAGGCCATAATGATAAAGAATTTTTCTTTGTGTCCCTGTAAAAAAACTATAAGTGCTAGATTCACCAAAATCTATAGGGTTCGTACTATGGAGACTTACAATATGCGTACCAACTTTCAGCATATTCGAACAAAGTGTTTAGACGCTAGCGTGTTCACTCACAGACATACACACACACATACACACACACACACACACATACATACATCATCGTAAAATAGTGAAAACGGACTCAGGGGACCTTGAAACGTATAGAAACAACAAAATCTCAAATTCGGATTTTTGACATGATTACAATACTTTCCTCACTATAGTGTTCTGAAAGTAAAAATAATCGCTGAAAAAAATAATTTTTAGATCATATATTTTCTGTCTCCAAAGTATTGACTGACTCAGTTATATAGAAATAATATACATATATATTTTTTAAATATTGAAATCCAAAACTTGTATGCATAAAGCATTGATTATGTAAGAATTAATTTAGAATAATATAATTCACTTTAATTGAAAATAAGATTTAAATTAAATTCAATTATAATTTGTAATAAAATAAGATGTATTTAAAAAATATATGAGTAACCCTCTCACAATATATATGCTACAATTAGCAACTTCCGCAGTACAGTCGTGTAAGGAAAAAGGTATTTGAATTATAAATGACTGGCTAATTTTACAGTCTCTAAAATTAAGAACGGTATTAAAAAAAAAAAAAAAAAAAAAAAAAAAATAGAAAATGTCCTTAATTTATCGACTACTAGTTACCCTATACAGAAAATTTTCAAAATATTGCAAGACTAAAGAAAACAAAAATTCCTTTGTATTGGTAAATTTTTTGAAATTCAAAAATTTTCTTTATCATTTTAAAGTAAATATTAGTTGAAATTAGATTTTTAAAAATTTAAATTTATATACACTTTAAACAGAATATTATAATTTTTCTTCCATTTAAGATTTTAAAAGATATATTTAACATTTTAATTAGCTACATAAAGTATAACTAAAATAATCTGGTGTGTCACTCACACGACTTTCTCTTACCCTGAAATTTAATACTTTTAATACAGGTTGCAGATTAAGAGGTAAGATAACGAGAACTGTCCTGTAAACCTATGCTAAACATTTCAAATTAGGCTTCAGAAGAGTTTTATACGATAATTAGTTCTGTGTGAGGGGGGCTACGGCCCCCCTCAACCATCCGTTTCATTAATGCACCTAAATGTATATAGAATTTAATTCGGTTATTAAAAAATAATTCTGTTTTTAAAAAAGAATTTATTGAAATTATTATTTAAAAAAATTATCTTTTATGACAATGCAGACGATTTCCATATTAGAGAAGTGTAGTGTAACACTAAATATCCAAAAAAAAAGTCCATTTTACTCTCAATATTAAAAAAAAAAAAAAAAAAAAAAAAAAAAATCTATAACTTTGTTTTAAATTATCACAGATTTATAGTTCAACCATTCGTTTGAAATGTATTGGTGAGCTATTTTGAATAATACCATCATGAAAATTTACTCCCCTCGAGGGGGGAGGCGAGGCTCGTGCATACACAAAATTTCTTTCTCAGTTAACTATCTCTATTACAAAAAATATATATTAATTTCATTTGGTTTAGTGCAGTCTATAGACGTTAAATTCTACTTACCTGCAATTTCTCCCATAGACGTAATGTATTAGAATTCTCTTGATTGTCCCTGTACATGAACCATTTGCTTGATCTTAACGAAAAGCTTACTGTAGCATCCCTATATGATACACATTTAGAATACCAAGTTTGAACTTTCTGCCACAATTTGTTTTTGAGATATGCTGATAACAGACACACAGACATACACACAGACCATTTGCTAAAAACATGATTTTCGTATTCAGAGGACCTCAAAACGTGTAAATATAACAAAATCTCGCGTTCGAAAATTTGACCCAAAAACAATACTTTCTCTACCTTATGGGTAAGAGAAAGTAAAAAAAAAAGTGGAAGAGATTACTGGAAATTATACTGATTATTTCCTTTTTAATTCTTTCTAAATACTCAGTTACTCAGAAAATTTCCATCCAACCATTTACAAATCGTTATTCTTTTTTTTTTTTTTTTCTTAAACAGATTTTTTTACCCTCCTGACTTTTTCCAGTCAAAAATATTTCTTCTGCTTAAAAGGATTTTAAATTTTTTTACAAATGAAGAAAAAGGAAATGATAGTTTTTAGAATAAATATTTTTTTTACAGTGCAATCAAATTTAAGTATACTTTGAGATGAACAAGAATCAACGAATATATATATTTACATTTCATTTATTTTTACACTGCATTAACGCTACTCATTTATACATTAACCACCTATGCATTTTATATGCTCAGAAGAAAAACGCATAAAATACTTACGGAAAATTAATTACCTAATTATTTGGAAAGAAAGCTTTTAATTAAAAAGTACATTTGTAAAAGTCAAAACAGTCAGTTTTTTAGGTAGTTCAAAGAAAAACAGTCAATAACATTTACATATCATTTATATATATATATATTGTTGTTATAATGGAGAGATGAGTAATTTTTAATGTCTTGTTCTAATTTTAAAAAAATTACTTTGAAAAAGTTTGTTTTACAGAACGTTGATCTATTCAATTTACAAAATTTATCTCTATTCTAAAATGTGCTTAATATGCAGCTAATGTCGCCACATTTGAGTGTAAATATCAAGAAAAAATTGTTTAAAAAAATAAATTATTATTTTTTTCTATTGCTTCTAAATTGAGATTTAAAAGAAAAAAATAATATATTTTGAACTTACTGAAATTTTTATCCATATTTTAAAAATTAGAATTGCAATTTAAATAAATATTAAAATTAAACATAGCATTAATTAAAGACATGATATTAAAGTATTTTGAGAGACTTATTTACACTTAAAGAAGTGTAATTTTTATAAAATTTTTACAAAATTATTAGTTTTTTTTTTTTTTTTTTTTTTTTTTTTTTTTTTTAAAGATATTATAAAATAACTATCCGCGTTTGTAATGATCGATAGATGGCGCTTTCTCAACTGCAGTTGTTAGTAAATTATAATAGCCACGTGTGTTTATTATTGTTCTTTCTTGTTGTTTTATCATTGTTCCAGCGTGAAAGCTATCAGTGGTGTGATAATTTCACCTTAGCCCACCAGAGGGCGAGCATTTCATTACAATCGCGGATTAATTACTCATCAGCATTTCAATTACAAGGTTTTGGGGTTTAAAGACTGAATAAAATAAGATTCCCCAAGTACATGATTTAACTGGATTCCTTTACATTAATCTGGTAAGACTGAATCGGTGTTCAGTTTCAATAGCAATCACAGAGATAGGATGTATAACATTTATCGGCAGTGTTGCCAAATTTAGAAACATTTTTATTCAATAATCACCGATAATTTTAAGGAGTAATATTTGATATACTTAATAGACGATTTATCTTCGAAGTGATTAAACAACCGTTGCAATTAAAAGTTAGTAGTGGATATTTAAGAAATTAGTCATTAAATTTGGCAACACTGTCTATAGGACAATAGACCTGAATCTATTTTAAAATGATTGTCCATCATTTCAGGATAGGCAGTCTCAAAAGTATAAATAGTTTAGGGATAAACGGTCTCAGAAGCAAAATTATTTAGGGATAGGAAGTCTCAACAGCATAAATTATTTAGGGATAGACAGGCTCAAGAGGGTTTCATGATTCAGAATGGGCAGGTTTAAAATCACACAGTTTTTATCTCATTCTTCTATTTTAAAAAATAGCACAACCATGTTATACCAATTATTTTTTCTTCTTCTCGGAGAATGAGTGAATTATAAAATTTCTACTTCCTGATAATTTTCACGCCACCTTTACGTTAATTTTGTAATATCAGATTAGGTGTGCCAAGCCCCTTCATCCTTATCTGTTTCGTAAAGCAATTCTCTTTTCGCATCTATCTATCTATCTATCTATCTATATATATATATATATATATATATATTATCGAACACCTGTTTCTTCAGCTTTAAATTCGACTATAAATTATGCTTGCCGTGCCCCAAATTTATTATTTCGCCTTTGTGATTTTCCTTTTGAGAAAAGATGCCGCTGTATCTCAATCGATCTCATCATATTTCGAATATCATGTTCTAGCATTTTGTTTTATTTATAAAAAATAAAATAAAAAAATCTTTCTTATGTTATATATCCAACATAAATCTTGTTAATGTATAGAGGATATAAAAAATTCAAAACTTTGCGTAATGAGGGCAAGAAATCAGACATAAAACTCAGAAATAGGATATCAAATGATGATATTAATCAAGGGTGAATTAGAAAACAGGAACATGAATTTGAAATATTTTCCCTTTACAACATTGTTAACAAGGGTAAATTATTGCAATATGAAAATAAATTAAGATGATTCTGATAATAGCAATGGATTAAAAAATTCAAAATATTGGTATTTATTTCCCGAAATCTCAGTAAAAATAAGAGCTAAACAACTACAGAGCTTCACCAGTGGACTAACGGTTCTATGCTCATTATTTGTTCTGCATTCATACTAATATTCTCATTTCCGGAAACGAAGGAAGTATACGTAAAATAGTTAAACAATTAAATGAAGAATACGATGGGAACTTTTTTTTTTTTTTTTTTTTTTTTGAGGTAGTAAACTAGTACTTAGATATAAACATTGAGAAATTACAAAATGGAAGTTTCGCGATAAATTAAATTCATAAAATTAATTAACTAATTGATAAATTTAATCGTAATGAAACAAAGCCTACAAACAAACCGATAGAAACTGGATATGTAAGGGTAGACATTGTAAAAAACGCACTTAAAACAATAACACAATATCGTCAGGCAATAGACACACTATTATACATAACCACTACCCCACGTCTTGACATTTCTGCTGCTGTAAATATACTAAGCAGACGAAATGAGAATCCAAAAAACGGATCGAGAAGCAGTGAAAATGATGATTCGTTACCTGAAGTCAACGAAAGATCTGCATTTCGAATTCGACATAACAGATTCACTGACCCTCAAAGTGTATTCGAATACTGACTAGACAGGAGATATAAAAGGCAGGAAATCCACATCTGGAAAAGTATACAAACTAGGATAAACCTTTATGCAGTGGATAAACAAAAAGTAGTCCTACCTAGCAATGTCTTCAGCAGAGGTAGAATATGTTACGGCTTCTAACGCTGAACAAGAAACAAAATGGACACCAAACTATTTGAGGACCTCGACCTTCAACAGTAACTTCCATTTGCATTGTTTGAGGATAATCAGTCCACTTTACAAACGATGAATTCATAGAAACATTAGGTTAGGAGCAAACATGTTGATTTACACTATCATTGTATAAAACAATGTCTAATAGAATGGAATATTTCACGACAAAAAATGACAGCAGATATCTTAACGAAGTCCCTAAAAAGTCAAATTTTCAAAGGTACTGACGAGATCTTTAACGTAGATTGTTACGAAAAACGTTTCATATTGAGGAGGAGCGTTGAAAGAATTAAACGAACGACCAATTTTTCAAGTTTTCGTGATAATATAAAAAAATCACATCATTATATCTACAAAATTCTATAAACACTTCATCACTTCCACATTCAAAGACCTAATCATATTCTTTTAAGGGCATTAGCTCTGTGCAAAACACTATAGACTCATATAAACATTTGATTATAGAGCTGTCATATAAATCATTTTAAAATCATTTAACCCTTTCCCACACAGCACTTATATCCATTAGACATCTAAATTACATCCAATAACCCCTAAAAGGTACAAAATATCTTAAGAATATCCATTGAATGTCATGCATATCCTGAAATAAATTATAAATATCTATTAGATATTTAACTGTAGACGAAATTTAGACGAGCCTTTTTCAATGTCTGATAGTTGTAATATGTTAGATGAAAACAAGATATAGATATTTTCAATATCTATGATATTTAACAAGTCCAACTATTGAATATTTGGAGATTTATTGGATATGTAACAGACTATCTAATGGATGTAAAAATGAGTGACATTTGTCGTGCTAATATATATCTGTAGCATATTTATAGAAGTTTAATGGATCATTTTTGAACTGTTATAGATATCGTATGGATGGAAGTGGCTGTGTCGGTTCCTTCATACTCCCATGAAAATGACGGGGTGCATTTTCGCTCTCTTTTTCTCGTGCCCGTGATATTTTCGGTTTGAAGTGTTCAAAAGTAACACTAAAAAGATTAAAAAAAAAAAAAAAACTGACACTCGGAAATTTTTTTATTTCGCATTTTACACTCTAGATGGAAGTAGCACACTACTTAAAATGTAATTGGAGATAGTAGGTTTATTTTAAACTGTCAGCACTACCCAATTTCAATTATTTGTAATACTTATTTTTTAATCTTAGCTCAGTTAGCTTTTTGAATGCACACGGATTTGTGCTCGGTGCTAAAATATTTTTTGTATTTTTAATATTGTGTACATTATGTAGTTAAAATCACAAAGTGACACGGTTTCCAATTTTAGTATAAATGTATCTGAGAGTGATTCGGAAATAAATGATATTTATGAAAGTTCGGATAGCGAATCTGAGAACAGCCTGTTATACGTATAGTGTTGGATTATACGTAAAATTCTCTCAATAAAATTCTATTTTGGAAATTTTCTTCTTACTGGAAAACCAACATTTAGTCATATTAGCTCTCATTATTGTTTTTTCTACAAAATTATATTTTATTGATTTAAGGCTAAATAAATAAGTAAATAAATAAATAAAAATTAAAAATGAATACATATATTGTTACTACACTTTATTTTATATAACTTTCTTGAATAAAAATATAGGCATTTTTATTACCATTTTCTTTAAAATTATGAGATCGTTAAGAGGTTAAAGACTATAAATCTGTGTATGTATGGAAATTTTATAAATTGTAAATAAAATTATTCGTTAAAGTTACAAGCCGTTTGCGGTTTTTATGGTACTTGATCCAAAGTATTTTTTTTTTCTAAATTCGTAGTTGCTCCCCTATCTGCACTCATGATTTAATCGTTACTGGAGAGTGTAAATTTATGAATGTTTTTTTCCATGTGTAAAATTAAACGATATTTCGTTCAATATTTCCTAAGATAATAGAGAAAATGTCAAAATAAAATAATTTCTAGTAATTTGGTCGCCAATAATTTGTCCATTTATTTTTCAAGTTCTTAAAATGCTTTATTCTGAAGAAGCCATGAATGTTTTCTTTGAAAATTAAAAAAAAATCCAGCAAAAGCTAATTTGTTCTTTTTCTTTCTTTCTTTTCTTTTTTTAAAATTATATTCTAACTTTATTAATTAGTGAAAAAAGATCTATTTAGATTAAAAATTAGAAAATTTTAACATTGTAATGTAGTCCTTTTAAAAATATCCGTTTATAATTATACAAACAAATTTTTATATACTTTAATAAATTATGCAAGATAAAACATTCAAACTAATGAGAATTACTGTGAATTATTAAAAAATGTTTTAAAGTTATAAACCTTTCTCTGCTTAGATATTTTTCTTTTGTCAGTCACAGAGAAACGTTTTTCTTTCTTTCTTTCTTTTTTTTTTCTTAACCTTTAATTAATTACATATAATAATTTTTTCCAAGGACATTAAACTTTTTATTCCTTGATAATTAGTGTATTTGTATTACAAAAAATATAAATAATTGCTTTAATTTATATACAAAATCTTTGATATACGAATTAAAAGAAAAAAAGAAATGAAAAAAAAAAAAAAAAGAAAAAGAAAAAGAAACATTTCATCGTATTATTTTTATTATTTACTTTTGCTTGGATTTAAAATTCCTCTATGTAAGTTAATAATTGTTTTTAGAACATATCTTAAATATCTTAATGTATTTTATTTTATTAGTTGACTAGCTGACCCGTCCTACTTCGCACGGATGAACAAATTTTAGTTAACGATGAATTGATATGCAAAAAATCAAAAAAATATCAGTTTATATGTTATCGTCAGGCAATATTATCAACTGAAAAGTCAAAATATAATTTTACAATTATTTTTTTCAATCAGTTCTTAAATGTTGGTAATTTTTACTTTATGTTATTTATTTATTTATTTCATAAAAAGAAGCATGTCTTTACTCACGAATAAAAAATATTGAAAAATAAACCTATAACATGAATATGTGTTTGATAAAGTTGACGTCATAATTGCTTTAATTATTATTTATTTGTTCTTATAATATTAATTTCTATTAAACACAGAGCTTATGTGTTTTTAATTTTCTTAAATTTAACGTCCGCAAAGTAATCTGGCTATTGTTTTAGTAATGGTTCTCCATTATGAGACCGTTAATATTTTTTGTGATTTTGGTGGTGAATTAAAAAGGTTATCGCAAATACGTAAAGTCCTTCGAGTGAAACGTCCTAGCTATTGCGGTGCCAAATTTTAAATATCGCCAAAGAAGCCCTATACAAAAGTAGATTTCTAACGCGAATGCACATTTAATTTATTTCAAATGAACCGTGTTTCCAATCAACATAATGAAACTTGCATAATCAAATGTCATTTGCAATTCCCTAGCGGCTGTATATTGCGCTACTTGCTTTCGGAGATTTTATATCAATCATCCTTGGCGGGAAAAAAAAAAAAAAAAAAAAAAAAAAAAAAATGATTACCAAGTTATCTCGCAAATATATTTAATTTTTTCCATAACTGATGGTTTTTAATAATGTATATTAAGGGAAAAATCAATAATATGAAACAATATTCGTATAATATATACTATTACAAAATCTGGTGTGAAACAACCACACGACTTCCATTACCCGCTATTAAACGTATTATATACATTTCTTGGAGATATTAAGTACATGCATTTTTTTTTTAGATTTTCCAGTAGGAGAAACTTGATACACGTATAAAGACACCTACAACAAAGTTTACATAGTGAGTTAAAAAATAAGGGGAAAAAATAGATAGTTATTTTTTTAAACACGAATTACCGAGATCTAAAACTGAACTTCCTAATCAGGATGACCGTTAGTATTCCTGTAATATGCACGTAATACTTGAGAAAGGTTATCTAAATTGAATTAATGAAACAATTTTCAAGAAAATCGTTAGAGCCGTTTTTGAGATACCAACTTTTACCAAAACTTGGCATACTCAATTATTGACCGGAAAACAATAATTATATACAAAAGGATATTTAGTAGGAAGTTAGCATGGCGAGTTTGAAAAAAATTCGTACAGCCGTTTTTAAAGAAAGGCACTTATGAGATCTGAAATTGAGCTGTTTATAGAGGACGCCTATCAATTTTCCTGAACTAACCAATTATATCATTCGAAAGGACATCTAATAGATTGTTTATATAGCAACTTTGAAGAAAATCGTTAGGGCTGTTTATGAGGTACGGGCTTACGGTCCCATTTCCGGTTTTCGATGACCCAGTTCCGGTTTTTCAATTTTCACCAAAATTTGGAAAATTCATCTGTACATCAGACCTGAATCAATTGTGAAGATTTGTAGTTCTATCTTTATTAATTTTGGAGATATGACACCCGAAATATTTCACACATTCGTACACACACACACACACACACTGACCCATTGCCAAAAACTACTTTTTTGGACTCAGGAGGCCTTAAAACATATAAATCAGGTGAAACTCTATATCAAATTTTTGGACCGAATACAATACTTCCACTACCTACGGTAGTACGGTAATTGAAGTAAAAACATAGATCTCGTATTTAATACGAAAATATACAGATTTTCGTATTACGTTTTCGATCTCGAAATACAAAAATCGCCAAGGACGACCGATATCAAATCTATGCTTTGTTTTCAATTAAAATATTGAAAATTTGAATTAAAAATGTATTTTACCAAAATTTGTTATAGCCTCTAGCACTTAGAGACGGTGTAACTTTTGATTAGTATAAAAAAAGAAAGAAATAGAAATCGGCTTTTTAGTTCTGGCGATCGTTCTCTACATATACATATAAACCTTTCCTCTTTATATATTAGTATAGAGCATAGATAGATTAAATAGGTTTCTAATCAACATAATGTAACTCAAATAATTAAATGCTATTTGCATTGCAGTAATAGTTGTATGCGCTATGTATATTGAGCTACTTGTCATAACTGTTAGTTGCTAAAAATAGTCGTCAAATCTTATACTATTAAGTGAGCAATATTTGTATGTATATTTCACTGATCTCGAAAACGGTAGCTCGGACAGTCACGAGATTTAACACAAAGGTGCATCCCGAAGGGTCATTGTGCACATCGATGTCAGATTTTCGAATTTTTGATTAGCTTTTTCTTAATTAATTAAAATGTGAAAATCAGAACCTTCTAATTTCTGATTAAAAAAGGTATTTAAATTTTAACATTTTATCCATAATTTGATTGTTGCCAATTTTTTTTTTCGACAAAATAATAATAATAATTAAAAAAAAAAAAACGTACATTTATTTAAAATGAGGACAATAAATCAGAAAGATTAGAAAATAAATTAGAAATATCACTCGCATCGTTACAAATAAGACACCAAATGAAAGGGAAAAGTTTTGTAAATCCGATGCATTAAACAGCTTATCAATCGGATGATTAGTTTTTTCTTAATTAATTAAAATGTGAAAATAAAAACCTTCTAATTTCTGATAAATAAGACATTTAAATTTTAAAATTTTATCCATAATTTAATTGTTGCCATTTTTTTTCGACAAAATAATAATAATAATAATAATAATAATAATAATAATAATAAAACGTACACTTATTTAAAATGAGGAAAATAAATCAGAAAGATTAGAAAATAAATTAGAAATATCAGTCGCATCGTTACAAATAAGATAGCAAATGAAAGGGAAAATTTTTTTAAATCCGACGCATTAAACAGCTTATCAATCGGACAATTAGATTTTTTAAAATTAACTAAAGTATGAATTTTAGGTGGCAACAGCAGAAAATTGTATGGAAACCGTTAGGAGAAAAAAAAATGAAAAATCTGCTTCACATTAAGTCACATGATTTTTAAAAGGGATTAAAAATTGCAGTTTTCAAATTCTTTTAAATTTTCTCTCACGAACACAAAAATATAATATACACAAGACCAACTTGCATTTCAAATTTCATCAATTATTTTGGTTAATAAACAAAAGTTATTATTTTTTTTTTCAAATTAAGTTTTATTCTATTTTCGAAAAGATTTATGTGATCATAGATATAATAATATATATAGATCTATCATCCCCATATTATCGTGCAAAGATTTTTGATGCCGAAAAAAAAGCTTTGGAATCAGCCATTAAGTGGTATTGAAGGAAAAAAAAAAAAAAAAGAAGAATGAATTTGAAACTATATCTGGGGCTTTTCATTCACCTTTAGTAAATAAATTATTCATGAATTTTATTTGCTAAAACATTCGTGCATATTCCCGTGTGTATTCACTCGGGGAAAGACTGCCATATTTTGGTAAAATCGCCGTCTTTTCCCGAGTGAAAAGGAATCACTTTTTTGTCCCCAATGATCAATCTATATATTATTACTATATCTATGTATGTGATACGATAGATTAATAATTTGGGTTTTAAATTTTTTTTTAAATAGATTATTTAAACTCTATGAACCATATTTTTATTTTATCAGCTTCATTAACAGATTCTGCTGGGCGATTTTTTAAATTTTGGTGTTGAAGTACACCGAAGGTTTTTCGACAAGAAGTTTAATATAGCAACAGCCATTTTAATCTAAGTAGCGCAGCAAATATATAAAAACATAAATGATTTATTTTTACACAAAATTTACAGAACAAATGCAGTTTTAAAGATAGGAAATTTATTTCAACAAGCACTATTTTAAACCTAAAAAGCATTAAAAATATAAGCAGAATATAAAGGATTCTTATGTATAAACAAAAAAGAGTCTGATAAAATTATTAGCAAAATAGCCTTCCCCTTTTCATACAAAAAAAAAAAAAAAAAAAAAAAAATCCATCGCTAATATGGCGACAAAAATTCAAAAGCCGCCAATGGAGCGACATAATAAAGTTGTGTAACACGATAATGTTTACCTATTTATTTATTTTTTTATATAATAATCACTATGCTAATTTATCATACAAACAAATGAACCTTTGTGTGTTACTGCACTCTCACGCTGTCGAACAGAAATATTTGAAAAATTCAAATTAATATTTAAATAAATAAATAAAAATATGTTTAATGGGAAATATATATAACCATAAAAAGATTAGTTGTCTAAAATACGGCAGAAATAGCGCTCATAGCATATTGTTACAAGGGATTAAGTCTTATTGTTACAATGGATTAAGTCTAAAATGGTGACAAAAATTCAAAAGCCGCCAAAGAGAACTATATTAAGGCTGTACTATCAGGTTTACAACCCATGAATTATATATAAACACAAAAAAATAATTGTCTCATGCGAGAGATGTAGCCGGTCATAGCATATTGTAATATTTGGCGTGAAATTGCTGTCATTTAATGGTTGATTGGATAAACAAAAAAAAAAAAAAAAAAAAAAAAAAATATGAAATAACGTAAAAGCAAATATTATGTTGTCTAAACCCAGTTACGTTTGAGTCCAGTCCGAGTTACATGTGAACAACACGTATAGTGTTGTTCACATGTAACTGGGATTCAAATATAAAAGGGAAACTCCAATTTTTTCGATACTATCTATTTCGAAACTGTTATATAATAAGCACCTAAATGGATGCTCATTGGTAAACTATTGTCGCAGGTAATAGGGACAAGCGCCCGAGTTGCAGTTGATGACCAAATCGCTGCTGAATGCAGCAGGGACCTGGAGCGAGCTTTTGAACAATTTCAGTAATTTATTTTATTTTTATAAAGCTATATAGAAACGAGTTTCCTTTAAATTTAGTGGCCAGCGAAGCGGGCAAAGCTTGCTAGTAAATTTAAACTTCTCAATTATTCTTTTAACAAATGCATAATGAAATGCAGACGATATTTTTTTAATTCACTTTTTATATTATTATTCGCGAGAAAGAATATTTTATTATATGTCGAAAAATGAATTAACCCGTAAATTGTTTGGGCAACAATTATAAAATAAATAATTTAATAAAAGTTTAGAAGTAACGCTTAGATCTTTACATTATATCATATCATATCAAATTATATTATTAGAAAAATAAATACTTTAAATTTATAATGACGTCAAATTTAACATGACGTCAGACTATAACAATCAGACATACTGTAGCTTTTGGTCAGTGAAAGAAGTTTTAAAATCGGTTCAGTAGTTTCAGAGATTACCCTCCACAAACATACAATTTTTTGCGCTTTATATAATGATATAGATTACATTTAAAAGCACTCCTAGCATTACATAAATGATAAAACTGGCTGAAAATGTTCAGAATTTTCTTTCTTTTCTGTTTTTTTTTTTTTTTTTTTTTTTTTTTTTTTTTTTTTGTGTGTGTGTGTGTGTGTTTTAAAGAATTTTA
Organism: Salticus scenicus; assembly: GCA_963930645.1. Lineage (NCBI taxonomy): Eukaryota > Metazoa > Arthropoda > Arachnida > Araneae > Salticidae > Salticus > Salticus scenicus. The sequence goes on from OZ005653.1 coordinate 16,969,857, forward strand.
TAAAACTTTAAACACATCATAATCAAACTTCAGCTCTATATTTTTACAAATCTACTTTTGAGCTCCATCTGTTTTCGAAAGGTTCTGCTCGCGAAGTTGGTAGATGGGAAGTGGCAGGTTCGTTCCCAGGCCTGTTAGATTTTCCACCCAGCCTTCCACCCAGCCGTTCACCTAGCCATTTATAGTTTTCTTAATTTTCTCAGAAAATCGCATTAATACAAGCTTTGATCCCGTAAAATGGCCCCCATCGTGGGAATTCTACTCAGGCCAAGGACGTACGTGCAACAAATTAGACTGAATTCCAACGTCAACACCAACACCTATTTTAGAAAATAGAACGATGCAATGGATTAATGCCGACGGTTTGTGTGCAACAATTATGGGTGATCCGTTGGCATACTATCACATATTTGACCTTCATTAGATGGTATAAGTATCTGGCTTTGGTAGCCTGACGACCAACTTATGAAATCGAGCATTTTACAGTGAAGAAGAATTAACAAGAAATATACACCGCCATACTCTTATCCAATTCGCAGACTAATTGTGAGAGGAAAGACTACAACTTCTTAATATATACTGACATCACTCTAATAAGTACTGACAACCAAGCACTGTCAGCCTTGTTTTACTTTTGGTGCTTTGATATAAACCGATTTAATCAAATATTTCACTGCAAGAATCAATGTGTTTTCTCGTTTTGGTTTACAAATTAAATCTGAGCTTTATGTTTTATAGTGGACTAGTTATTAAAACTTGGTTTTCATTACAACTCTTAAAGTAGAGCAACACTGATATTGGTGAGAAATGTGGAGGGTTATTTATCTTCAGCTAACCTGTGGAGGGACAGTGGGTGTAAAGGTGTCATTAATCAAGGTTACACCGACAAGTGTTCGATTGCTAACTAAGACATGGGGATTTCCTTCTCCATTGTGTTGTTGTTGTTGCTAGTCCTCATCTTTCAGCAAAGCTAAACAAAGTCTATAACTCCAGCAACTCTGATCATATCAAGAACACAGAGCGGATCGTCGTAGAGACCCCCTTTAATTAGGTTAAGGCAGTCGAGGATATGGTTAGGCGTATCCTGACAAGTAGCACACTTAGAGCAAGTAGGGAAAACCTGTACTCTAGCACTGAGTGTCATAGACCTCAGATGACCACTGCGAAAACGCGAAATGACTGTCTGCTCTTGTCTGCTGCACTGTAGGGACAAGGAACCACCAGGGCGATTACCCTGATACCAATGATGAGCAGGAAAGACAGTGGGACCACGTAGATTGATAAAGCGGGAATACAATTCTGAAAAAGTCAGAGACGCCTGAGAAATCAAGGGTATATCTGCGCCAATTTTAGTAAGGGAGTCTGCTGTTTCATTACCAGCAATGTCTACATGGGAAGGTATCCACTGCAAGTGAATCTCAAGAGAGGTGGAAAGAATTTTCAGCTTGTTGAAAATAGCCAATCCGACATTGTCTCCCACGATATGCCAATTTGAAATATGTTGGATGGCACTCCGGCTACCACTCAAAATCCAGATATCCTTCGAACGAAGAAGTGTAAGTACTCGATTGAGGCCAGCTTCAATCGCTATCAATTCACTGCGAAAAACAGAGTAGCCAACAGGATTTCTTAATTTGATATGGCACGAGGTATAATTGTATCTAATGTAGACACCACTACCAGAACAAGAATTTTCATTCTTGCTACCATCTGTATAAATAAGAGTAGCCTTCTTTGGTATATTAGCGATTAATTCGAGAGTAATTTGCCTCAGATATGCCGGGATATCAGAAGATTTGTTGACGTGAGTAGGAAGATTTGGATGGAAAAACACCCTGGGAAGACCTTCAGATGGATCAATACAAGAATTCAAGTAATGTGGTTCTACAGCTTTATATATCAAATTCTTCTCGACCACCTGGCTAAATGGGCTATTTTTCCTGAGTCTCTGATTATTACACCAACCCCGAAGGTAAGCAGAAGTTCGATTGTTGGAACCAAAGCTGAGTTTCTTGTTGAAATATTTTCTATATTTGAGTTTCTTCGAGAGCTGAGTGGTTGCAACTCGGCCTCAAACAGTACAATGTCATTGGAGCAACTGTTTCGTAGTCCTGTAATAATACGACCAGCACTAAGCTGAACCCGCGCGAGCTTTTGAAGCCCAGTCTTAGAAGCGCAAAAATATACCGGGTAGCCATATTCCAGGATTGGTCTAATTAGCGCCAAATAAGTATTACGAAGGGTAGTAGCATCGACACCCCAGTCACGCCCAAACATGTACTTTAAGATTTTCAGACGCTTTCTGCTATTCAAAACCATATAATCAATGTGTATACAGCTGGAAATCTCCGGATCCAGGAGAAATCCCAAGTACTTGAGGCTTTTGTCCAAGGAGAGGGGTAGTTCATTCAAGAAAATGCTAAGTTGATACCCATACAGTTTCCTATTAGTAGTGAAGAAAGTAGTAGTAGATTTTGAAGGATTAACACTCAATTTCTGTTGCTCTACAAAATTCCACACGTCTGCAAGTGTTTGATTAATGTGTAAGACCAAAACATCGGCACCGGAACTCCAGATTATGATGTCATCTGCAAACATTTTCACACCTCCTGGAAATAACTTTTTCAACGCCGCTTAAGAACAATGTGAAGAGAGTGGGACTTAGCACAGAACCCTGGTTCTCCATTGTGAATGACATATGAGATGGTATACCTACGAACCAATTTTACGGATAACACTGAAAAAAATCAATAGCTCACTGACTTGCTGTAAAGCGAACAAATACCTCTCAACCGTTTTCGCAATGTGTTTCGTAATGATTGCCTTTGCTTTAAGAATTATTCATAGAGAGTCATTTAAGAAAATATGAACAACATTAGCAATTCTTGCTAGAGATGTGGTCTTTAGATTGCATTGGTGGCAGTACACACGAGCACAATTGAATTTATTCTTGAATACTCATTTTTTCGAAGGTTATGTTAACTACCGTCTCAATTCTCTTACGATAGAAACCGATAAAATCTAACTCTTTAAAACTGTTTTTATTTAATGATTAATCTTATTATAGTTTTAACTAACTACTGATTATACAGCTTTAGCTATTAATTTTGAAAAACTTTGATGAGTTAAGTTTCATATAAATTATTTTCTAAGTCGATAAAGGTACAAAATAAATAAAAAATAGGGAGTTGTATTATTTTCCTTAGTTGTAACCAATTGAAATATTATGACCTGGTTTATTTTAATTTAATTTAAAAAAAAATCCATTAAAAAAAATTCTTTTTTGGGGGGAAAAGTAGATTACATCATTATATTTGAAAGACGAGAACATTGAAAACACGAACTAAATCAGGTAATGCTAAGCAATCGATTTTGAGTTTCTTTTCTTATATTAGTCAGTGCATTTCATTTTATTTTAAACTATTCTTGTAAGAATTATCTTTTAAATACTTGTTTACATTTAAAGATTTTATATAGATAAATATATATATCGCTAAAAGTTGACCCTTTTAATTTGTTATGTTCTTATTTTACTGCATGATGTGGAGTTTTATTGAACAATCTTAAGCTTAATGTATTTACATGAATGACACAAAAAATGATTATTTATTCTTTTTTAGTTGTCGTTTAGAATTTATAAATAATAAATATATATTCTTGAAACTGTTGTTTAGTATTACTTTAATATTTCAAACAGATTTTCCTTTAAAAGCTTTTCGAGCCAAATTCCCTTTGATGAAATGAAATCGGTTATTATCGACGACTAAAATAGTCCATTAGTGTTGCATAAGTCATCAATGTATTAAGTAATGACAGATTCTGGGTTTATATTTAAATGATGTAATAGCTTAAAAAAGAAAATGTCATAACACGTCTAATTTAAGATATTTACATAAAATTACATATTGTTCTCTCTTTATATATAAATATTTATTCTAAAATATAATTATTGACGCTTCTGTTTATTTTGTGTGTTAGCGGCCTTATCTCCTCACGAACGAAAGATCCCTAGCATCGTGAGAGATATTGACGTTTTCAGAGTAATCAAAGAAACATGTTTCTTTTGGTTTGGAATATTCATCACCTATTTTAAATAAATTATCAATTAAAAACTTCCTTTTAATAAAGGTATTCTATTTCGCAACTTGAAAATATTTTCTCTTGATCGTTGTTTTTCGGTCTAATCTACTTATCTGAAGTAACGTCGCACAGTGGTCGGAATTTCAAAAAAGCTGGCCAAAAGTCGAAATTAAAGAAAACAAGTGAAATTGTGATGTATATATATGTTTTCGAGGTCGCTGAATCCGAATCTGACATTGGTTTTTTGAAAACTTCAAAGGCAAACTCAAAAACAAGATGGCGGATCCAATATGGCAGACAAAAAATTAAAAAATTAATATAAGATGGATAATTCTTACATTAAGGGGTTTTTGAGGGCACTGAATTCAAATTTGACGTTAGTTTTCACAAAAAAAGTGATATTACACTCAAAAACAAGATGGCGAATCCAATATGGCGGATCAAAAATCAAAAAATTGATAGATGAAGGATAATTTTCACATTTAAGGGTTTTTGAGGGCGCTAAATTCAAATTTGATATCAGGTTTTATAAAAAAAGTGATCTTGCACTCAAAAACAAGATGGCGGATCCAATATGGCAGACCAAAGTCCAAAAAATTAAAAAATTAAATTAAAAAGTAAAAATTAAATTAAAAAGTTAAAACGCTTTTACACATACAGGGGCAGGCGGGGGCACCCAATTCTTTAACGGCTGAATAAAATGGACATCCCTTAACACTCTCCACTTTGAATCAATGCGGGATCTTGCGAGATAAAAAAGTTTCCATACTTTGAAACTTTTGGTTATGTTATAATTGAGGTTAACTTCAAAAAGCCGCTCAGGAGATCACTTGATGAAAAAAAATAGGAATACAGCATAAATATTATCTACTAACCTCCACAATTATCGGCCATATTTTGTTGAATATTGTTGTTGCGAAATTTTCCGAGAAACACTATTTGTTTAACTGTTAAAATGCATTAACAATTAAAAAGAAAAAATTGTCACGTTTTCCGCCAGCCTACACTTAGAAATATGTAGATAGAATAAATTTTCCACCTCACAGTTTCATTCAGTGGCTCCCTCTGAAGGTATTTCCGCGGTACTTACGTCTAAAAACGCGCCTAAATTTTTCGACTTTTGGCCAGCTTTTTTGAAATTCCGACCACTGTGCGTCGCTTCAATTTCGAAAACGCTTTGAATTAGTCCTCGTTGTAAAATTGTCATCCTTTGAGTGTAAAAAATCTCTGACAAAAACTACTAGCAAAAACAAACAAATCAAGCATTTTTTTTTTTTTTTTAAAGTTTATTTCTAAGTAGTTTTTGAAACATCCTGTGTATTTCAGTAATTCTGCAATCCATTTCATTTTTAATTTGTTCAGAAACTATATTGTTTTTCTTTTCGAAATGTACTACATTCAAATATGGAAATAAGATGAAAGAACATTTTAGTAATTTTTTGACTAACCTACTAATTTTCACGTAACTCGGCTTTAATGTTATATTAAAAAAATTATAATAATAATAATAATATATATATATATTTTTTAATTTCGTGTTGTTACTGATCTAACAAGGAAACATTCAAAAGGTGTCATCTTCATAAAATATTGAAAAAAAAAAAAAAAAAAAAAAAAAAAAAATATATATATATATATATATATATATATATGTGATTCTACTCTTCATAAAACACCAGGAAGTGAAAAAATTATCGGCTGAAATGAATTACAGCGTCCACAAAAAAATATCAAAATTAAGCATATTTGGCGATTTAGCGCTGTTAAGCGTTCAGTTCGCTAGCACAGAGATTGCCGTGTACGAACAGAACTGTGTTTTGTTTCTCCGCCAAGTACTCAAAATCATTCGCCTAACAATGTGAAATTGCCAAATATGCTTAATTCTGAAATATTTTGTGATCGCTGTAATTCATTTCGGCCGATAATTTTTTCACTTTCTGATGTTTTAGGAAGAGTAGAATAACAGATATTTTTTTCAATATTTTTTGAAGACAACACCTTTTGAACGTTTCCTTGTAAGTTATACAAAGTTTCAAGAAATCTCCACCTAAAGTAGGCATTTAAAGATGAATTTTATTTATTAATTTATTTTTTATTTGTGGTTCAATATTTTATAAACGCGTAAAAAAAAAAAAAATACCCATTTGTAAAGTTTATATTAGCGTATACAATAATAATTAGAAATCAATTATAAACTTTCGTGAACGCACATTCAAAACTGTATTTAAAAAAAATAATTTGATAAAGCACTACTTTAATAATGAAGTCGTACCTAGATTTTTCAGCTGATAAAGACCTTGGGTATTAGATTCACTTGAAACAAATGTCGCGAGTTTTTTCAATTTATAGTTTGTATTTACAAAATTATCTATCAATTAAATTAATTATTATTTAAATCTAATCTGGCTAACATCTAGATGTTTCAGTCCGAAAATTTCTCGAAAATAAAAAACCGTTATATAAGGTTTTTTCTTGTTACGCATTCATCATCAACTTTGTGTCTAATAACAATTTTTACTTTCCGAATGAGCACATATGTAAATAAAGTATTGTAATCATGTCAAAAATTTCAGTTTGAGATTTTGGTGTTTCTACATGTTTTGAGGTGTGCGGAATTCATATTTAGTCTTTTTACGAGGATGCATGTGCATGTGTATGTATGTATGTATGTGAGTGAACACAATAGCATCTAAACGCTTTGTTCGAATGATCTGAAAGTTGATACATATATTATAGATCACCGTAGTGCAAACCCTATTGATTTTGGTGAATCTAGCACTTATAGTTATTTTATAAGACATAAATAACACTTCTTTATCATTATCGTTTATGGACCCAAATTTTTTAAAGTGTAATAGCGTCTAAATGCCTTATTCGATTGAGCTGAAAATGTATACACATGTTATAAAATACCGTTGCACAAACTTTATAGATTTTGGTGAATCTATCCCTGATAGGTTTTTTTACATTGACACAAAAAAAAAAATTCCTTATTTTGAGCTCAAAGTTTTTAAAGTGCGATCGCGTCTAAACGCCTTATTCGATTAAAATGAAAATTTATACACTTGTTATAGGTGAGCATTGAGCAAACTGCATAGATTTTGGTGAGTCTAGCACTTATATATTTTTTTTACAGGGATACGATAAAAAACTTTTTATCATTATACACTATCGGATCAAATTCTTTAAAATGCAATAGCGTCTAAACGCCTAATCTGATTGAGTTGAAAAACTTAATTTTAGCATTCACGGAAAGGTATAAAAAAAAAACACTGGACTTTTAACTTAAAATAATACTTTTTTGCCGTATGGGAATAAGGAATTTATTTTCTTTCCAGTGTAATTTTTTTTTTTTTTTTTTTTTTTGACAGGGTAAAATAGAGGAAAGCATTTCTACCAATTACAATTTAAAAAATCTAGAGTGACTCCACTCGACTTTCTGAACATTAATAATTAAAGGTTGTATAAATAAAGTAAGAGAAATCGTTAAATAAGCAAAAGGAAATTATAATAGGGTGTATGAGTACTTTTCTTCATATAATATGTTGTTTAATTTAATGGTATTGCCCTTCTAATAATTTGAGCCCATAGATCATAATGATAAATTTTCGTCGTGTCTCTGAAAAAGTCTATAAGTCTCATCAAAATCTATAAAATTTGTGCGATGGTTACCTATAACATGCATATAAATTTTCAGATCAATAGGATGAGGTATTTGGACAATATCACATTTTATATAATTTGAGCCTGTAAACCACAATGATAAAGTATTTTCTTTGCATCCCTGTAAAAAAAAAAAAAAACTATAAGTGTTAGATTCACCCAAAACCTATGCGGTTTGTGGGATTGTGATTTATTACGTGTGTATGAATTTTCAGTTCATTCAAATAAGAGTTTAGACGCAATCGCACTTCAAATAATTTGAGTCCATAGGACATAAACATAAGGAAATTTTCTTTCTGTCCGTGTAAAAAATCTAATCTTTATGGTTCATGCGACGGTGACCTACAGTACGTATATAGATTTTCAGTTTAATCGGATAAGGCATCTAGATGTTAATGATTTCAGCCCATAGACCATAATGATAAATGATGAATTTTTTTCTTGTGTCCCTGTAAAAAAAAAAAAAAAACAAACTATAAGTACTAGATTTACTAAGAGCTATACAGTTCGAACAACAGTCTCCTAACATGAATATAAATTTTCAGCTCAATCTGATAAGGCATTTAGACGCTGTCGCACTTCGAATAATTTCAGCCCACAGGCCATAATGACAAATAATTTTTCGTTGTGTCCCTGTAAAAAAATATATGTGCCAGACTCACAAACATTTTTGCACTTTGTGTAACGGTGACCTATAGTATGTGTATTTTGGCCTATATAAAGCATAATGATAAATATTTTTTCTTTGTGTCCCTGTAAAAATCTATAAAAGCTAGATTCATTGAAATTCATACAGTTCGTGTGACGGTGACTCATAACATGTGTAGAAAGTTTCAGCTCAGTCGAATGAGGTATTTAGACGCTATCGCACTTTAAAATATTTGGGCCCGTGGACCATGATAATAAAGAACTTTCTTTGTGTTCCTGCGAAAAACCTATAAGGGCTAGATTCACCAAAATCCATAATGTTCATGCTGTAGTGACCTATAATATGCGTACCAACTTTCAGATCATTTGAACAAAACGTTTAGACGCTATCTTGTTCACTCACATACACACACGCATACATACGAACATACATACACACATACACCACCGTAAAAATAGTAAATATGAATTTAGGGGACCTCTAAATACGTAGAAACACCAAAATCTCCAACTCGGATTCTTGACATGATTAGAATACTTTTCTCAATATAGTGTTCGGAAAGTAAAAAAGAATGTTTTCGCTTCGTTATCTTCTATAAATTAGGAGGTACACACCACATTATGCACTTAGATATAGTTTTATACATTAATATTATATAACACAATCTTAAAATGCACATTCAGCAATTTTCATGTATAATTCCGCTGTATTCTCGTTCTTTTAGGTGGTCCTGTATATGAAAGATAAATAATTTTCAGAACATATTCTACAAAAAACATGATGTTATGCTCATAAAAAATGTATGTATGTTCATTCTATTTTATTTAAGTTGCCCATAGTTTATAAATTGTACATACTAATAATTTCACCCGTAGATATGATGTAATTGAATTTTCTTGGATTATATTGTACACGAGCCATTTGTTTAATCTCAATGAAAAGTTTAGTGCAGCATTCCTATATGATAGAATACCAAGTTTGGACTTTCTATTGCTGTTTGTTCTTGAGATATGTGATAGCAGACCAATCGCTAAAAACCTCATTTTCTGATTCAGAGAACCTCAAAACGGATAAATATAACAAAAACTCAATTACGAAAATTTGACCCGAAACAACACTTTCTCTGCCTTACTTATGGATGAGAGAAAATAAATATTCAATATAAATATAATTTGATATCAATTCAAAAAAATTCAAGAACTTTCTCTCAAAATCTTTCAAAGACTCTTGAGAAAAATGACTACTAGCTCCAAACTTTTTGAAGGAACTTTCATGTGACATAACTAAATTTAATGATTGATTTATACTGGATGATAAGATGCCCGGTTATTTATTGATTAAATACAATTGCAAACATAGAAATATAATCTAACATTTTATTTTTATTAAAGTTATTGTTTTATGTTACATTGGTTTTCATATGACCTGTAAATACAAAGAAAAAACATACTTTCTTAAGCAGACTACTATAAAGTATCATTATATGAAAAAATAAGAAGTGAGCAGCTTCTCACCAATATTTTGCAGCATTTGGCCGGCTAAATCAATCAAATGCCCCACTGTGCACCGGTATGTGACATTTAGTTCAAAATACGGTAAATTCTTAAAACAGTGGTACCGACTGGTTTGTTTAACCTCGGCGATTTTTTAACATTCCTTAACAATTCAAGGATGTAAACTTAGAACATGGCAAGCTAAAAATTATGCATTTAATGTTCGGTTGAGTTGTGTACGGTCGGTAACAAAAGTGTCCGAACACTAGCAAAAATTCCTATGCAAAAAAGTACACTTCGTACGGTTTTATTAAATAAATCCTTGTCGAATCCTATTCTTAGTCAGTGTAAGAACATGATTCGATAAGGATTTATTTAACAAAATCGTATGAAGTGCACTTTTTTTGCATAGGAATTTTTGCTAGTGTTCGGACACTTTTGTTACCGACTGTAGCTCAATGCGTTTTATGTTGCACTGTGCTACGCTACGGCTAATACTGTTTAGAATGAGGTACGTTAAACCGGGGCCGGCGAGATAAGTATTTATACCTACTATCTCGCCGGCCCCGGTTAAACGGATTATTTGACTTCATCAAAATGAATTTAAAAAAAAAATATTTATTGATATTAATTAGATAATTTTTTGCTATAATATTTTAACGATTTATAATGAGTACATTTTGATAGTCTCCATGTTTAAACATTCAAGCTTTGAAAACAAATTTGATTGAATAATACATTAATTTCATCTAGATAAAATAAATAATAAACAAGTAAATGTTTCCGTATTCTCTTTCACCTCGTCGAATTCTCAACTTTGTCTTTGCTCCTTCCATGAAATTGCAGAGATTCTCAAATCCCCCACACGCTCATTCAAATGAATTAAGCACATCGTTTTACAAAATCTAAAAAGAAAAAATAGCAACACATTAAAAACTAGTTGACATAGGTGGATTCTGCTCAGTTCCCCATCATATATATGTTCTCATAAATTTCTAGTGCAGGACATAGTATAATCACGTTATGAGAAATGAATTTGACCGAATGCTTGACACCGTGACAGTATAAAATCCCCACCTAATAGACTATTCAGCGTCCATTTCAATATATTTATCTTATTCAATATATTTATCTTCTATTAATTGAATTTATTATGGTCAATTTATTAGTTTAGTTTTCATGCTACTATTTCCAATGCAACAATCCTCAAATAGAATATTTATATGGGATTTTTCAATTTTGCTATGTTGATAAAATCTTAAATTACGAATAACTTACGAAAATTTCCTGTTAGAATATTTGTAGTCGACCATGTTCAAGCAAGTATCAAAAATATTATTTTGAAGTTGTCTGATACCTTTAGGATCCTCAAAATGGAAGTTTCTGCTCAATTTTGCCTTATTCTCACATGTTAAGTAAATAGTAAATTCCAAATAACTTAGAAAATTTTTAAATTGGAAAATTCGTAGTCATTTATATTCATTCCAGTATCCTAAATAATATTTCAAAAGTGGTCTGACATCTTTACGATGAAAATATCAATCAAAATTGACGTTTATATGAAATTTGGCCTATTCTGTCATGTTGAGAAATTCGTAAATTTCCAATAACTTGCGAAATTTTCAAATTAGCATGTTTATAGTTATTGTTGTTCATACCAGCATCCAAACTGATATTTCAAAACTGGTCTGTCATTTTTACAGTAAAAAGTTTCCATTTAATGCACGTTTATGTGAAATTTTGCCCTACTCTTCCATGTTAAGAAAATCGTACATTTGTAATACCTTACGAAGTTTTTTATGAATGTTGTAAACGAATGCCAGTGTCGATGTAATATTTTAAAACTGATCTGACTTTTCTGCGACTATTTGTTCTTGAGATATCATGTACACAGACTAACAAACTATCTAATGAACTAACAGACACCCTACAGACGAACACCATACAAATTTCGTCATTTTCGGATTCCTCACATCTGAAAACGTGTAAAAAAGTCAAATAACCAGTCGAAAATTTCCACTATTACCTAATTTCCCTATAACTGTAGTATGATGGGGAACTAATAATTGATTTTTATGTTTTTATTTCTGTGCACCATTATTTATAAAAAAATTTGAGATAAATAAAATAAATAAAATAAAATAAAATAAAATTGAAAAAAGAAGAATTTAAGGTTTAGTGAGATAAACGTGTCACACTGCGTCCACTCAGTGAAGAAATATCGAAGGTTTTGGATCAACCCATACACGTAGGTGGGAGACATGTCATCCCAATTTTCTTTCCCCGCGAAGGAAATCAAAAAAACCTTTAGAAGAAACTTTTATCACAACCGCTCCCCCCCCCCCCCCCCACTTTGCTTCACATTAAAATGAAAATAACATCTGCACAGTTTATTACAAAACAGACACCTATCACGTTGAAACACACAAATTCTATACATGGTACTAAATTTATCATTAAAAAAAAATAAAATGGTTGAGTTGCAAGAACGTCTGCAGTTATTCATTGCATAGTTGTATTTCGACGTAAAATTCACTCAACCTTAACCTTATTAAAAACAAAATTTTTTCTCTTAGAAATTACAAAAACTGAAATAAACCAAATGAAGTAATTTCTTTCTGTCGTCGTGGTTCGTCACCTCAGACCAATAGAAAATGTAAAAAATATATTTGCAAGAATTAGAAGCTTTCACTAGAAAAATTTTGATAAATACGACAGGACCCTTTGTTTTAGAAATTAACTCAAAAGACTGTGTAAGCAAAATGCGCCGGCATGCACCTGTTAAAAAGTTGTTGAAAATATTCATATTGATTTCATGTAATGATTTCATGTCATCACCTTATGATAAAGATTTGGAATATTGAATTTGAACCACTTGCACATATCTGTTTTTGAGTTATGTTGATGAAATAATCCGTGATCAATCTCAAAAAAAAAAAAAAAAAAATTAAGACGTCAAAACGTGTAAATATATCAAAAGTTTGACCCAAAGACATTAGTGGCTCTATCATGTATGGATATGAGTACATAAATATCCTCCTTAGAATTGTGAAAATCTCATTATTTCCTCAAATATCATAGATCTAATCACTGAAAACCTAATGTTTAACGAGGAAAACTATGAATTTTGTAGAAAACGCAATAAAATACGAAAAATTGGAAACTATTTTTTTGGTTCGAAATTAATTGAACATGACCATTCATTTGGAAAAATATATGCATATATATAACCACGAGTGTATCTACGTTTACGCTACAGCCCTCTTTAATTTTCTTGTAAAATTATAATAATAATAATAAATAAAAACGAAGAAATTATAAAAGGTGTATCAATTTCATGCTTTATCCAATTTTAAAAATAAATTACACAACAGCAACATAAATTATATTCTGATTATTTTAAATTTTATAAAATATTATTTAATGAAAATGTCTGTTTAAAAATCTAATAATTGTTTGCAACATTTTTGTTCTCGAAAAATTTTCTTGCCAGATTAGTCGAAGTCCCCGACATGCTTTTGTTTAGATTTAAACACAAAATTTTAATTTTCCATTGTTTAAGATTTTAATATTAACGCTTGTCATTTTCAGATCGTTCGAGCACATGAAACGTCCCTAAATTAATTAAACGAACCGCATATTTAGTAATTTATATTTTCTTTAAAAAGAAGATATAATTAAAATTTTTTAACTTTCTTTATAATAGATGAACTACTATTTATAGGCGTTAGAAACACTTCATATTTACATTATATATATTTATATATATATAACCTTTATCTTCTGTATATATAACAAAATAATTCTATAGTAAATTGCTTTCTATATAACGCAAGACCCTAATACATACACTGTAAAAAATAGGTTCTTAAATATAAGTATATCCCAACAAACACAGAATTGTCGGTAGCTGTACGGTCCAGCATCGGCAATTACGGCATGCCGATCTATTCATTAAAATGAAATTGGTCCGGAATCGTAACAGTGTCGGCAAACCGATGACTGTTTTGTGATCGGAAATACGCTTGTGGGCCAAAAACCTTACTAAATGTTTTAAACACATAGACTATCGTTACGCCAATAAGATATATTTCGCCGATACTGATCCAAATATGGGTCGATGCCGTTTGGCGGCGTTGCGGCGGAGAGGACAAAAACTTTATGGAACCGATACTGAAGGTGGTATGTGGGCCATAATCACTGTTCGGCATGCCGTACGTCTTCCGCAATAGGCCCGACTCTGGTGTGTTTGTTGGGATAATGTCTCAAAATAGCCCCGAAACAGTACATGCTTAAATTTGAAAACCCATGTACTCATTTTTGGGTATACTGACATGCTCAAAAATGGGGTTGACCAATAAGAATCCCAATATCCCCATGTTTGACATGTCAATGTACTTAAAAATGAGTACATGGGTTTCAAATTTAAGTATATATTGTTTCGGGGCTATTTTGAGACAATATATACTTATTTTTAAGAACCTATTTTTTACAGTGTAGATATGAAGACCAATATCCAGTTACAACAATTACATTAAAACTGTTCAATATTCAATACTACTTCAGTAGCCACTGAAACATAATAATAAAAATGATAAAGCTTTCTTTTAATTTGTGAACTTTAAGCTTTAATTAATAATGAAATCTGTTTTCTGCTCGAAAGGTAAGGCTAAGTCTGTGCAGTATTGAGGAGAATCTGCGCACAATTTAACAGAGTAATATAAAACATCCAAATACTAATATTCTGCGAAATTATTGCTGAATATACTTTGAATTAATTCATTTTTTATTCAGTATCTCTGATACTTTGTTGTAAGCTTTGATTTAAAGAAACAGCTGTAATAAATCCAAAAGAGCTATTTTGCACAATCTATCCTTACAGGGTAGGAGTAATTGCTCACATGGTTGCGAGTGACTGAAAATTCATAATAACTACAATTAAATTAACAATAATATTTACACTTAAATTTTTAGTTATGAAAATTCAAGCACTTATTTTTGAAAACCTGATGTACAACTACCTGGACTCGTAATGCACCCATTCTATTTCTTCTCACCAATTCTCTATGTGCGAAACCTCTGTTACCACGCCACATCTCCTAGATTTACCTTAAGGAAAAAACTTACTATATCTGACTTAGGTTAAGCATATGAAAGACTGAAGAATAATGAAAATTAAAAATAAGTGTGTTTAAATATTGTAAGAGCTCATTGTCATTTCAGCTATTCGAATTCAATTACGTTTTATTTGAAGATAGCTAAAACAATATCTTTTCAGAAATTGTTTGTTATGCAACTCTGTTAAGATAAAATTTTTGTTTAAAATGAAATTTTTGTCAAATATGAAAAATGAAAAAAAAAAAAAAAAAAAAAAAAAAAGAATTACAATTGCTATACTCATTATTCAAAACTTCCGTTCCTAATTAATTTATTGTAAGTTATAATAGTCATAAGTATTGAACATGAAAACTTTACCTACTGGAATATGTTCTAAAAAAATATTGTTTTATTTACTGATATTTCAAGTAAACACATTTATTAAATAACAATCGACGCTTTGTTATCAAGTTGAAATTTTTTTTAGGAAAATTAAGAAGAAAAGTAACTTGTGGTTATTATATTTCAAGAAGAAAAAAATCAGAAATAAGGAATACTTTTTACATATAAATACACAAGAAATGAAATATTTTTGCAAATTTATGAACACAAAATTGTGTTATTTAAAATTTTCAAATGCCTGATAAACGTCTATAGGGCAGTTGCAAACAGCTGATAACAGCATAGCAACGCGGACAGTGTGCCCTCCATCACTGGTTGCTATGCGCGGTTGCCATGGTGCTGTGAGCTGTTTTCAACTGCCATTTGCTTACTGCTCTAAAAATGGCGTCTATTTCTTTTCACGTGGAGTTGATAGCCCTCCATCTACGTCACTATGACGTCATATGAAACTGCTCTATTAGGACATAACATTGAATGTTTGAGGGGACAAGCAATGTTGCCAAATCTTGCTACATTTTTATTCATTTGACAGCAGTAATTTTGAGAAATGATATTTGATATGACTAATAAACGATTAATTTTTGTAGTGATTACACAGCCGTTAAAATTAAAATTTAGTGGTGGATATTTAATAAAAAAGTCACAAAACCTGACAACAGTGGGGACAAGGGATGATGGAAAATCATTAAAATAGATGTAATTAATAATATCTACATAATTGTTACAGAATGTACTGAGCTATAAAATAATATCTTTCTACAGTTTCTCAAACAATATATAGGTTTAATTTTATTTATTTACATAATTTTATTTTATTGCAAAATTTTAACTTTAAATTTATTGGGTTCTAAATTTCGGGAATAATTAATTCTTACAATGCTCCTTACATATTTTCCTGTATCCAATTCTCTTAAAAATTTCTTTGAATGTTAATCAGTGTATTAATCACAAAACTGGGAATTAATTTTGAAAGCAAGAAATCATTACATTCATCACGAACTCTTAAATTCAGTTGCATGTTAATGATTTATGAAGATTTCCAGTTTTAAACTTTTTTGTTAGTAACTGATGCTGTATTTGTGATCTAAAAAGATCAATGTACAGATGTTTTCTGTTACATACGAAAGACACACAGAAAAAAAAAAAAAAAGAAAGAAAAAGGAATTTTAAAATAATTTAGAATCGGCATGGAGCATTTTGAAATTGGTCATAATGTCGTATTATTATTCCCATAAAAGAGGCCTTTTAATCACAAAAATTTCTTTTTATCTTTCAAAACACGCTCTGTACATGAATAATTACAAGATTAAAAAAAAAAAAACTTTTTATGTCCCATATTTTTAATTTTTTTTTTATAGAATCCTATAAATGCTACCGAAGGCAGCGGGGACCCGAAACAATTGACAAAAAGTACTAAAAAAAATGTATTGTCACTGTGTTCACAGCTATTCTGAAAGTTTCAAATGTCAAGTTAGTTGGAAAGTTATGCGGTTGTTGAAACATATAAACATTACTGAAGGCAGCGGGGACCCAAAACAATTGGCTAAAAGTATTTAAAAAATGCACTGTCATCGTGTCCTGAGCTATTCTAAAAGTTTAAAATGTCTAGTTAGTCGGGAAGTTATATGATTGTTGAATTATATAAACGCTACCGAAGGCAGCGGGGAATCGAAATAATTGGGAAAAAGTATTGAAAAAATGCATTGCCATCGTGTTCTGAGCTATTCTAAAAGTTTTAAATCTCTAGCAAGTCAGGAGATTAGTTAAAAATCTATTGCAAGATTTGTACTGGAGAAACAAACAAGAAACCGAGTTAATAAAAACATGGTAAAATGATAGATTTCATGGCAGTGCTTGATTTGAACAGCTGTACAATGTAAAACAAACTTAATTAGTTTCAACGTCTTTTGTCCCCTTAAATACGTTTAACGCTGAATAATAACAATAATAATAATAAAAATAATAATGTTTTTAAAACTCACTAAATCAGAGTATTTTAATTTTTCTTATATGATTCAAAACATATTTTTTAAATTTTGTTAATGCCTTTCGAGTTTGATATATATATTTAAAAATAATAATAATAATAAAGCTTCAGATTTATTTATTTTAATTCATATGTTTATATTTTTCTTATAAAAAATAGTTTAAATACACTTGGGCTTTTTAAAACAAAGATTTTTTTCATTTTAAATCTTAATAATAGAACAATGTTTCGTTTTTAGATACTTAGATTTTTGTTTTTTTCAAAACAATCTCTTTTGTTTTTCTAAATAAAACAAAGATAAGAGAAATAAATAGTCTTTGACTGCGTAAACATTCCTTCTGGTATTTAAATTTCGATGATTGTTACTAAATAAAGACCTTTTGTAATCTTTCATTTTTAAACTGTTTGTTTTTCAGGCAAATTATTCGTAGTTTAGAAACAAATATATTTATTCTTAATTATGTTGGAAAATAACAACGGAAAAACATCCATTTATTACTTTAAAAAAAAAATATATATATATATTAATTAAATATCTTAGAATTTTTTTTACTCTGCATAATTAATTAAGATTATTTATACTATAGCGATTTTAAAACTTGATACATGACGACAAATTTTATATATATATATATATAATTACATTTTTTGTTATGTATCTTGAGCTTATATAATGAACTAAATAACTAATATGTCTATTTATCTATGCTTTAATGATCTATTCTTTTATTCTTCTATCTGAAAATGCAAAACATTAAGTAATTCCAATAACAATTTTTTTTCCTTAAAAAAGGAAAAAAAAAAAGAAAGAAAGAAAGAAAAAATGAACTCGACATACAACCTGGTATAAAATAATATTTATCTTGATGCCCATTGCTTCCATATTTTCATATGATCAAGATAAAAACCTCCTAAATGTGATAAGATGAAGAATGTTCACATCATACAGTCGGTAACAAAAGTCTCCGAACACTAGCAAAAATTCCTATATAAAAAAAGTACACTTAATACAGTTTTGTTAAATAAATCCTTCTCGAATCCTGTTTTTAGACTGACTGAGAGCAGGATTCGGCAAGGATTTATTTAACAAAACTGTATTAAGTGTACTGTTTTTACATAGGAATTTTTGCTAATGTTCGGAGACTTTTGTTATCTACTGTACGTACATAATACGCAGGAAGTAACTCCATATTTTTTTCAAATATATATATATATATATTTAATATTTTTGGTATAAACACATTTTTTCTCACACGCGTAATTTATTTTATGCCATTATCTTTCGAAAAGTTAGAACTAAATTTATGCTTCAGTATTTTTCAGATGCTTCTCTTGAACAAACAGGTACGATAGCTACGACCTTCTTCAAGAGCTCAGCAGAAACACCGCTTATGACCCCACGAACCTCATTCGGTAAGAGTTTATGATCGTAGCAAACGTATCTGTTTGTTTAAGACAGTATCTAGAATATACTAGTGCATGCATTGAGTTGTAACTTTTGGAAAAATAGTGGTATGTAATAAACTACATGTGTGCAAAAAATTGAGTTTATATCTACAATATTTTAAGAAGAAGAATATATTAAAAATAAGGAGTAACCTTATTTTTTCATTACACAACCTGTATCTATACCCACCTATACTATACCTTCTAAACTAGATGCCTTCTGCGCGTGGCTCGGAAACTTGACAACAGTTGAAGCGGTAGACAGCGCCACCTGGTACAGATTGCGTGACTTTTTTATTCAACTGTCACCAATAATTTTAAGACGTGATATATGATATATATAATTGACGTTTCTTTGATTCTATTCGCATTTTTTGTACATAAAATCCCACTTTTAAAAATTTTTGGTGGCTGTTGAATAAAAAAGTCGCGCAACCTGTACCAGGTGGCGCTGTCGACCGCATAGTTTTCGAGCCACGCGGAAGGCATCCAGTTTAGGAAGCTATGCCTAACTCAACCTGTATGTCAGAATATACACATTTAATTCATTTCACATCAAATATATTTTTTATATTAATACTATATAATATCTATATCAATCTTTTTTTTTTTTTTAAGAAATAAGCTAAATGTACAGCATATTATTATTATTATTATTATTATTATTATTATTTAATAGATAAATTACATCCGAAGTGGAATATTAAAGTTAATTTACATAGAATATTCTCTAATATTAACATTTAATGAATAGCTCATTTAAAAATGTTTAAATTCTTTCAATAATACTAAGGAAAAGTCGTTGTAATTTTTATACTCTATTGAATAATTATTTTTTTATTGGGTTGAATCCCACGTATAATATGACAAATGTTTCTTTTGAAAAGAAATACAATAAAGTCTTACTTAACTATGTTTGATTATATGTTTAAATATAAAAACAAAATTATTACTTCTATCACATACCTCAAAAAAAAAAAAAAAAAAAAAAAAGCCTAATTTCAACGAGTTCTTTCATCCTGTTGTTTAAAGATAGTTATTCTAAGATGTATTTTGCAGTTTCTGCCATAACATCACACAAATGTCAGAATGACATCAGATTATGATGTCCATTACATACTTGTAAATAGACTATTTAATATTCCGTAGTATAGTTAGCCAAGCCTTTTATTTCACACCAGTAATTTTTTAGAGTATTTTTCTTCTTATTTAATTATAATTACATTTGAAGAGAATTACTCTAAAAATAAAGTGGTGTAATAAAAGGGGCGGAAGTAATAATATTATGGAATATTAATTAGGATGTTGGCAAGTATGCCATTAGCATCATCCGTTCTAAGTGAATAAAATGTTACAACGTAGTGATGTAATAAAGACTTTTGTTTATAGATACATTAATAATTAAAATGAATATAGTACACTTTGTTGGAAATTAGGCACTTCAGATTGCATGAGCAAAAACACTCCTGTAGAAAAAACTTTGTAGTACAAAACATTTTTTACCAATGGAAAATGATTATTTAAAGAAACTAGGTACTTAATCTGCATTTTCACATAATCACAAAGTTTGCTACATAAAAACATTAAGTAAACATTGCATATAAATTTTAATTATACATTACATTTTCGGCCGTCAGTACAAAAGGGATTAGAATAGGAAAAGAGATGAAAAAAAAAAAAAAGCCCTGAAGTCCAAAAGTTCAAAAACTATCATTTACACACTATCTATCAATAAGTACTTGGACACTTTCGAATTTAGACGTCAAATATCTAGGAAAATTCTTTAAGAATCAACTGAAAACTTTGGTAGTGCAAAGAACATGTTGTATCTCATATATTTCATCAAAAGTGCTGTCCTGAAGAAGAAAAGGGGACCAGTAAAAATTAAATAAAAAACAAAATGTTTTGGATTACCCTATAAAAGGTAATGCACTAAATATGCATTTTGGATGTGCATGTGATTTTGAGGATTTTTCTCATTATCTGTAAAAATTTTTATGAGGCTACCACATATATTCTTAAAGATATAACGCTTTTTTTTTTAAATTGCCAAAAAAATTTCCAATTTTTAAAATAATAACACTTAGGGTACTAGACCCAGTGGAAAGATATTTTTAGAAAATTTTGCGTACTGCATTAGACACAGCATACTGCAATCAGAATGCAAAAACATTAAATATCTTGCGAAATATGAGCAATTTTACTAAATAACTTTTAACTACGTATACGCTAGATTAAAAAAAAATTCATTTGCAAAATTTAATAGTCAACAATATTGAGCAAATAATATGAAAACCCGAAACAAATATCGTGTAAATTCGAAAAGTTATGAGGGATAGAACGAACAGAATGTCAGTTTTCTCAAAATATAAGCTAAACTATAAGGGTTTTACTCACATTTTTATTTAGATTTTTAATCAGCGGACAGTGGTAATACAGTGTTCGCTGATTGTAAACAAATGTTGATAAAACCTCCTATCATCTTCCTTT
Organism: Salticus scenicus; assembly: GCA_963930645.1. Taxonomy (NCBI): domain Eukaryota; kingdom Metazoa; phylum Arthropoda; class Arachnida; order Araneae; family Salticidae; genus Salticus; species Salticus scenicus. The sequence goes on from OZ005653.1 coordinate 16,991,164, forward strand.
TTTTTTTTTTTTTTTTTTTTTTTTTAAGAAGAAGAAGAACTGAAAATCTCTTTATTCTATCTCTCGTAACTTTTTGAATTTCCCCGAATTTTGTTTAGGGTTTTCATATAAGTTGTTCAGTACAGTCGGTAACAGAAGTGTCCGAACACTGGAAAAAATTCCCATGTAAAAAAAAGTGCACTTCATACGGTTTTGTTAAATAAATCCTTGTCGAATTCTTTTCTTAGTCAGTGTAAGAACATGATTCGACAAAGATTTATTTAGCAAAACCGTATGAAGTGTACTTTTTTTACATTGGAATTTTTGATAGTGTTCGGACACTTTTGTTTCCGACTGTACTTTTGGCTATTATATGTAAATGAATTTTTTAAAAGCTTGCGCATGCATAGTTGAAAATTATTTAGTAAAAATGATCATATTTCGTAAGATAGGTAACATTCTTGCATTTTGATTGTAGTATGCTGTGTCTAATATTATACGCCAAATTTTTTAAAAATGTCTTTCTACTGGGTCAAATACCCTATGCGTAATAATTAAAAAAAATGGATTTTTTTCTTAATTTTTTATAAAAACCGTTAGATTTCCATGAATATATGTGGTGGACTCATAAAAATTTATGCAGACAATGAAAAAGATCCTCATAATCACATGCTACAGCCAAAACGCATTTAAAGTATTACTTTTTACAGAGTGATCCAAAACATTTTGATTTTAATTTAATGTTTTATTGGTCCTTTTTTTTCCAGGACACAAATTTTGATAAAATATATGAGGGTGTAACATGTTCTTTACACTACCAAAGTTTCAAAATGATTCCTAAAGAACTTTTTGAGATATTTGACAAAACGTTTACACTCGAAAGTGTCCAAGTACTTATTGGTAGATAGTGTGTACAAAGTGTGTCGTGATGCACGACATCGTCTTTATTCATTTTTAATCATTTTACATTAATTTTAACAAAATCAATCTATTCGACAGCATTCAATCAAAATTTACTTAAGTTTCATTAGTTTCCCGTTTCGCCCCTGTAAGTTTACTTCTCGGCAACGCGCAAAATTCACTCACTGGTTCTTCTTTCATTTCCCCCTTCCTAGCTGCCGGTTCTGGAGGCTTGGTTTCTACCTCCCGCGAGCGTTCGTTCTGATTGGCCGCCAGCGCCGTGACGTTTTCGAAGCTCGATGACCTGGGAGTAGAAAAACTTCTCTCTCTCTCACTTGATTTGCTAAACAACTAGGAATAGGACGTGCTCGCTGGTCGCCGCGCGCTTCCGCGTGACCTTTCGCGGCAATGCCGCGTGGGCATCGATAATTCGATCTTAATTAAATCTGAATAGAAATCATTCTTTGTTAGCAAATAAATATATATTAGTACTTTCGAAGACATCTTAATATATTTACAATATCGATTGCATGAATTCAATAAAAACGGAAGCGGATGAACTTAGATTCCGATCATTATGCATGTGGTCTACGAAACTGACCGCGAATTTTTGGAATTTCAACCGTTTGTGTTCTCAAGAAATATTCACATTTTTAGAACCAATAATAGGCGTATTTTAGCATTCGGCCTCAGTTTCCAGTCTATCAGTTAATTTCAACACGATGCACATGGATAGCATTTTAATTCCCAGAAGAAGCAGATCGACGAAGGCGTGGGAAAGGACGTAGCCTAAAGGAAGGTCACAGCCCTACCTGAAAAGATCTTCAATAAAAACCTATGGTATTCTCTTGTTGTCTTTCCTGTGTGTTTCTCAAGATATTGGTATGTACTCTTTAAATATCTTTATTCCACTATTCATTCGCGCGTGGTCCTCGATGTAGCGATGTTTATGATTTAAGGACCTGGATTAAACTAGAATTCTAGCTTTACTAGAGAACTGAAATTTTAACTAAGTCTAACTTTGATGAGCTTTAAGCCTTTAAATTTATGCAATAATTGAAGTCACTAGCAGCACTATTCTGCTACGTGACAAAGTGACTTGAAATAACATAATGTTTCGTCTAATATCTTTTAACAGGGTTTGCAAACAAACGAACACGATTTTCATTCTCCATCGATAAAATAGGCATGTATGTGAAATTGTTTGATTGAGTCAAGTGCCTTATTTAACCATTTCCAATGCAATCAACAGATTCAAGGAGCTTCCCCAGGAATGTGACTGACTGGAAAAACTACTGTTAACACTTAAAAAAAAAAAAAAAAAAAAGATAATTGATAAAGAAATTCATTTCGCAAAATCTTTCGGTGTTGAGGAAAAATTAGCGAGGCAGACAGGGGTTACTCGTGGATCGATTTAACTTATTGCTAAAGTGAAGCTGAACTTTCATACTTGCAAGGTGAAATAAATGAAAGTTTTCCCCCTATGAAAACAAACTATATCTGCTCAATAGATGCAGGAAACTGCTGAAGCGGGCTGGGACTCCACACTATAAGAGGAAATAGTTGCCGGCTTAGCACATTTTGGCTATAGGAAAATTTTAACAAAAATATATATATTTTTTAATCAATGGAATGTAACGGTTTTCACTGATAAAGTAAAATTAAAAATTTTATTAAAATTTTCTAGTAACCAAACGTTGATCAGTTGGCAACTATAGACGAGAATCCTGTTTCCTTTCGACTGCACTTTAATTTCAAATGAAAATATCGGTAAAACCCTGTAGTGCTTCATATCTTTTTGAAAATACATGAAAATTAACTGTTTTATTGAAAATATCTTTCTGAGTTTTAACGATATTTGCTTAAGAATTCTTTTACAATAAGACTAAACATCTGGCCAGTAAAGTATGCAGAAGAAATTAATAACACTTGCGTATGAACATTAAATATTTTTTATTATAAATGCTTATATTTTATCAGATATTTGATATTTTTATATTCCAATTGCTGTCTTATGCAACATGTCAAGATTTCTAATAATAACAGGGCTTGGTTATAAAACTTTCCATTTTGTAAGCAAAAGACTTAAGCAAATTGTCGATGTTGTTATATGTATATATATATCCTTTATTATAAGGACAATTCTGTCACAAACTTATAAAGGAGGCTTATTATACAAAAGCTATAATTCATTTTCAGCATTAATTTTTATAGATAATCCGAAAGATTCTAGTATTTGGTTAATTTTTATGAGATATTGACCCAGTTTATATTTCATATTGGTCCCGATTTTGCCTTCTGCACAAAACTTTAGCTGGAATATTTAGGGGAAAATAATATTTATATACTTAACAATAGAAATCCAGGGGAAAAACTGTGTTAATCAGGAAAGAATTAAAAAGTAGATTACCAAAAATGTTTGGCTATATTGATCTTTGACTCAGTAGCTTACTACAACGGGGAGATCTATATCTTATAGACCTACCTATATTTTTAATCATTCATTGTTATCGCTTATTTCAGCGTTTGATTTGCAGTTTGCAGTTAATATAAATATAATAAGGTTCATTTTCTGTGCATTTATCATGAGCTCATCTTTTAGCGCATCACTCAGTTTTCTCCGGATCTAGAAAATTTGTATTGCTCCTAGCGAGCTAAACATAAGCGATTTTCGTCATCTTCATAGGTATCCAATTCCTAATGCCTTATTTTATTTAATAACGTAGTTTTTTTTTTGTGTGTGTGTGTGTGTGTGATGCACTGTTTAACATTTTCCTATCCCATTTCAATATTTTCTTCTACATTAGTACTCTTCTTTTTATTCATATATCTATAAAGTGACATTCTGTTGACACGAAACAGTTCTTGGGTTTCCTTAAACAGCACCTTCCAGAATTTGCTTCTATTGCATCCTACTCAAAATCTTCTAAAATATCTTTAAGAATATTGTAATTTAACATAATTTTCCCTAAAATATAAAAACCTGCATTAAAAATTATGCCTGAGCAAGTAGAGACACTGTCACAACATGCATCCTACACTTCGTCGCAACTAGCCCCGCGTTACGCCGTTCTGAACTTTATTCATTAGTTTACGAAAAGTTGTTATCCTTAACAAATGAAATTCATAGAATAACAGCTCAAAATATAAATATTCAAATAATATTTAGAAAGTTTACATACCTCACGATCCCTTGTGGCAATGGCGTTTTAAACGTAGGTCACAAAATTTACTTTTGCAATAGACAACACGATAAATAATTTTATCTCGAAAACAACGCAACGCAATACTTCCAAACTTTCACAGCACATTACATTAATCAACCTGTTAACTCACATTAAGTGACAGGTTCTGCAACCTACCGGCTCATTCAGAAAGCTCTATGGCACTACTTGCCCCCTGGCACGGCTAACCCCAGTCTCCCCTAACTGAAATCTTTACAATTTATTGAACTTTGTGTATAGTTTAAATTCGTCAGAGAATACATTAATGGCCTAAAAATGAAGCGTATTTAAAAAATAACAACACACGACGCTGTGTAACAGCCATGTGTCTTCCATTACCCTCGACTACATAGATTACATACCCTTTCTGGAGATAGTGTGGTCAGAAGACGTAAAATTGATTTCAAACCAGACAAAAACCTAACAATTTTCCTGTAAGAGCAAATTAATACATAGGTCGTAAAAGCTTATATAAAAGAATTTGATTATGAGTTTAAAAAAAATCGTTAGAGCCGTTTTTTGAAGCACTAGTTTACCAGAACTAAATCTGACCTATATAATTATGACACCAGTCAATTCCCATGTAGTAACCAAGAAATACACGCCAAAGTGTGCATGCAGCAAATTTGAAGGAAATCATTAGAGCTGATTTTGAGTTCCCGACTTTTAGTCCCACTTTCCATTTTAGTCAAAACTTGACATATTCATCTGTTCAACGAAAACTAGCAATTACAAATGAAATGAAGGACTTGTATCGTTCCTAAAATTTTACGTGTATTTTAATATAATATCACCAATATTTACAAAAATTAATTTTTGTTAAATCTTTAAGTGCGATAATGTTATTTTAAAAATGATTGTTCTATAATAGGATGAAAATATAATAAAACTAACGTAAAACTTATAAATTCTCTGAGCCCTGGAAATGATATGTAACAGGGAAATAATATGGTGAGTTTAAAGAAAATCAGAAAAGTTGTTTTTAAAGGAACATATTTGCGATACGTAAAATTAACCTGCTGATACAGAACGTTTAACAATTTTTGTGAAAAAACCAACTAATGCATGGGAAAGGAAATCTAAAATGATGTTATATAGCAATTTTTAAGAAAATTGTTAGAGCCTTTTTGAGATACGGAATTATCGCCATTTTTGTTTTCAATGTTCTGCATATGATTTTCTAATTTTCACCAAAATTTGGTTAAATCATCTCTACTTGAACATATCTTAATTCTAAACGTTTTTTTATTCTATCTTTATTGGTTTGTGATAGTTTAAAGATTCTCCACACACATACATACACACATACATATACTGATTTAACTTGACAAATCACCAAAAAACACTTTTTCGTATCAGGAGAACTTATAATATATATAAATTAGGTAAAAACTTGATATGAGAATTTTTAACTAAATACAATACTTCCATTAACATCGCTAGTCTAGTAATAGAATTAAAAAATCGTATTGAGTATGTATAGTACATGAACTCTCAATACTATTAAAAAAAAAACAAAAAAACAAAAACAAAACAAAACATATCTACTGTTACTTTTAAAACTGAAGGTCAAATAATAGACTAAGAAATAGTACTGGTGAAACAAATTTAGTTACAAAACATATGACTATACATTAACATCTTATACAAATTGAAATCTGTAACTACGTATTTACTACATACTTACATTTTGTATGTCATTCAAACAAACTTCCTTGGAATTCACGCTTTTCTAATTACGTTTACATCTTAACTCATCTGCAGACATACTTTGATACCAAGTTCGATGTAAATTTCATTTCAGCTGTCAATGGTTTGTCTAAAATGTTTGCATAGAATTGTGCCTGAAAGATCAGTTCAAATAATATCAAGTAATTACTAATCACTTAGTTAATTCCTTAAAGCTGAAGTTCAGAATCATTTATATAAACGGAAATTGTATCGACTGAATATTTCAAAGGAATTCGCAGTTTCTTTAAAGTTGAAGAATATTTAATTAAAAGGCATTTAAAATTGTTTTCTGCCAAATATTTCCTTATTTTTAAACTGAAATCAGACAGTGATTGCCCAAATTTATTGATTCTGTTGTACTGTTCTCATATTCTATCAAATAATAATTTTTGTATGATTTACAAAAAATTGTATGACTGTTATGAATTCAAAATATTGAAAACGAAAAAATTTGCATATTAGAAGAATTTTGAATTTTTTATTTACCCATGGCAGAAAAACTATTGTTTTGTGGATATAGCATATCACTTGAAATTATTTATTGAAAATTGGCAAAGGGTATAAATAAAATATTCAAATACAGTATGTCATTGGACAAAATTTTTTTTCGATAAATTTTAATATCTTTAAAGTGTACTAAGTGAAATGAAATTAAAATATTTTTTTACATTCATAAAATAATGTTTCACGTAAATTTGGGTATGGAAAGAATACACTTTGCGTTTACAGGTCCACAAAAAATGTTCGGATATATTAAGACTAGTTTGGGAAATAGCTCTATATGTAATAGAAGCTATATTATCATTATTATTATTATTAAAACTACTTTTTGTCGTTACTAAGTACAACATAAGCAAGATACACGGTGTGTATGAAGTTTTTAGTTTGAATATGCGTAAGAGCTTTTATATTAATTAAGATATGAGTGCTTTTCACTGCTAACCGTGAATGATCTTTTGCATCGTCAGATTTTTCCATTAGTATAAATATAGAAAGACTTTATTTATTTATTTTGAGTTTGTAAGGAAATTCTTGTGCGAAACTGTGGACACTACCAGTTTTGTAAATTATATTGCAATAGATTGTTTCCCTTTGGATTCTTCTAAATCATTTTATGCGCTTGTCGCTTTCATATACTTTAACAGGGTAAACACTGAAAATGATAAGATAACGGCATTTTACTTCTAGGGTGACATGACATACAATACATAACTGCTTCAAATTTCGGAATATGTCTGGCAACAGAGCCATTTCAGCCGGTGTAACAAAAACTCTCCGTCTGTGACATATTTTATATCGTTCAAGTCTGCTTGCTCAATAGGTGCCAAAGCCCCCCTGTACAGATTCGATTTTGTTACTTTAATTATTTGTTACTTTAATATTTTACTCATGGAAAAAAGGAGAGAGTGCAGAGGTTCAGTTCGAAATGCAAAATTTTTGTAGTTCTTCACCTGAAATTTTCACCATGATCATTCGTTGGAGAAGTAAGGTTGAATGGTGAAAACAGTCCCGCTTTGTATCTTAGAGAATATATAAAATGAAAAGAAATATAAGAGGGAATTATAATTTTCACAGAATTTAAATACAATTTCATCTTGAAAATGCTATTTATTTACTTATATATATACATATATATATATATTGTATTGGGCATGCATAATTGACACCAGTTTACATTTTATTAAAATTAAAACTAGGAAGAATTCACTGAATGGCAGCCTTCAATAATGTAGTTTCGGAGTGAAAAAAGTTGGAGTTTGCGAAGACAACCGAAATACGCGAAAACTAGTGCTTTAGCTCCAGCATTTCGTCCGAAAATAAAATCTAACTGATGACATTTGTAGGAAAATTTACGTACATTATCTCAATTACATGGACTATACCCAAAAAGTTGACAATTTTCGAGTTATTAGCAAAACACAGCCAATAATATGGATTTATTTATTTATTTTTCTTTTGGTGCATGTTTTTCAGTGATGCGTCACGAAATTTTGTTAACAAAAATCAGATTCTGATTCAGCCTGACAAAAAATATATAGAGAGGAAGAAAACAAATCTATCTACCATACCACTTTCCCGGTAAAAACTCAAAATTTTACTGAATTATATATAAAATATTAAAATAAACGATATGAAACATTTTAAAACATAAATAATTACAAGATAAAAAGAACTTTTTATATACCATGTTTTTAAATTTTCTGTTGAATCATATAAACGCTACTGAAGGCAGCGGAAACCTGGAGCAATTGGATAAAAGTATTAAAAAAATTCATTGCTATCGTGTTTTGAGCTATTGTAAAAGTTTCAAATGGCTATCTAGCCGGGAAATTAGGGAAAAATCGATTGCAAGTTTTGTACTGGTAACGCTGCCAAAGGCAGCAGGGTTCCGAAGCAGTTGTTTAAAAATATTTAAAAAATACATTTCCACCGTGTTCTGAACTATTCTGAAAGTTTCAAATGTCTAGCTGGTCGGGAAGTTAGTTAAATAAATTTTCTGTTGAATCATAGAAACGCTGCCAAAGGCAGTAGGGACCTGAAACAGTTGACTAAAAGTATATAAAAAAAAAGATGTATTGTCACCGTGTTCTGAGCTATCCTGAAAGTTTCAAATGTCTAGCTAGTCGGAAAGTTAGTGAAAAATCGATTGCAAGCTTCGTACTGGTAATGCTGACGAAGGCAGCAAGAACCCGAAGCAGTTGGTTAAAAATATTTAAAAAATGCATTTTCACCGTGTTCCGAACTATTCTGAAAGTTTCAAATGTTTAGCTAGTCGGAAAGTTAGTTAAATAAATTTTTGGTTGAATCAAATAAACGCTGCTGAATGCAGTAGAGACCTGAAGCAGTTGTTTAAAGGATAAAAAAAAGGATTGCCACCGTGTTCTGAACTGTCCTGAAAGTTTCAAATGTCTAGCTAGTCGGGAAGTTAGTGAAAAATCGATTGCAAGCTTTGTATTAGTAACGCTGTCGAAGGCAGCAAGAACCCGAAGCAGTTGGTTAAAAATATTTAAAAAATGCATTTTCACCGTGTTCCGAACTATTCTGAAAGTTTCAAATGTCTAGCTAGTCGGGAAGTTAGTTAAATAAATTTTCCATCGAATCATATAAACGCTGCCGAAGGCAGCGGGACCTGAAATAGTTGACTAAAATTATTAGAAAAATGTATTGTCACCGTGTTCTGAGCTGTTCTGAAATTTTTAAATATTTAGCTAATCGGGAAGTTAGTTAAAAATCGATTGTAAGATTTGTACTGGACAAACAAACAAACAAACAAACATACAAGCAAACAAACAAACAAGAATCGAAGTTAATAAAAACATTTTAAAATATAGCCCATTTCCTTTGCAATGTAATCCTATAGTGCAATCATATAATAAAACTAGCAGGCTTTGCCCACTTCGCTGGACATTAAACTTAAATAAGTTGTCAAAATCGCATATCTTTATTAATAACCTAGAGGCTTTTTCGCTTGCAACGTGAGGAGTCTGGGTCCCCACTGTCTTCGGTACAACTTACCCACTTCTTACTTACCCTTCCTCAGCGGGTGAGTTCGAAGTTTTGCAAAATCCCACTAATGTACATAATGCGTACACTTAATCAATATACACACAACGAAATTCGCAATTCTAAGATAATTCAAAGCGAATTCAAACGGAAAAACATGTTTTTACACATGTTGAATGCCCTCCGACTCCGAGAAGGGTCGGAGGGGGGGGGGATATCGAATTTCGTGAAATCCATTTACAATAAGTGCTGGATGCATACAAACAATTTACGCACCAAATTTCGTGACCACAGAAGTCTTTAATAGAAAATATTATAAATAAATAAATACAAAAAGCACAGCTTTAGTATGGGACCCCTTTGGTGACTTTAAATATTTTAAGCCATTTTTTCGATGAACTGAATTGGCTATCTCAATTGTGCATTTAAAGACCTTGGCGAGAAACGTCCGAGCTACTTCGGTGTCAAATTTTGCCAAAGGGATCCGATACTAAAGCTGTTTCATACACAAAATAAATAAATAAATAAAATAAAATAAAAACTCTTTTCTGATATTTACAAAATAAAAATAAAAAATCTTAATAAAATCCAAATTATAATCATTTACAATTAATGGGAGAACAAAAATGAACCTCATAATGTACATAATAACAACAAAAAATTTGTTTTACTGCAGGAAGGAAAAGTACTGCTTAATTAAATAAAAATATTAAACTAATGCCAAATATATCTATGAAAATATTTATCCACATACAAATTCCTGATAAAAAAAAAAAAATCACCAACTTTTGAAGGTCAACTATTTATTTTTCTCTCTAATTTTTATTATTATTCTCGTGAAATTAAAAATATTTCATTTCATTTCTGGAAAATAAAAATATATATAAATGTGTATATATAAATATAAAACCTTCTACCTTCTACCTTTGAAAACGGAAAAAGGGTAAAATAAATTTAAAATATCAGACATACATTTATAAATTTGATACCAAATGAAAGGGGCGATTTTTCTGAATCCAGGAATGCAAACAGTTTTTCGATGCGACAATTAGATTTTTAAAAAATAACTAAAGTATGAAATTTAAGTGTCAGCGGAAAAACGGAAAAAGGGAAAAATAAATTAGAAATGTCAGACCTATCGTTACAAATTCAGTACCAAATCAAAGGGGTGATTATTCTGAATCCTGGGGTGTAAACAGCTTTTCGATACGACAATTAGATTTTTTAAAATTAACTAAAGTATGAAACTTAGATGGCAACACTTCATTTCAATCTTTTCATAATTTGTAGTGCGAATCACGCGAATAAAAAAGTCTTCAACTTAAAAATTTATTTTTGTATTTTACTAGCAGGCTTCGCCCGCTTCGCTGGACCCTATTTTAAAATGAATCACTATAATTACTGAATTCTCAAAATTGCATTAATTTTTATCACGTGAAAAAAAAAAGCGAAACAAAATCTGATTAGGAAATATGTCGCACCGGGTTCTCTCTCACTGCCTTCGGAAAAAATTAACAAAATGCTCTAACTCTTTTTCTGTTATTTTCCTCCTTCGCCCTTCCCCTCCCGTCTATCCTAATAATTTTACAAATTCGAAAATATCCGCAATCGATTTGTAAATATCAAAAACCTCTATGTACTAATTTTGAATGATCTACCTCTATTTTTTTTTTTTTTTTTTTTTTTTGCCCCTCCGTCCCTCCTAATAACGTTACACTTTCGAAAATATCCCTATTCGATTTGCAGGCCTCTAAAACCAATCTGTACCAATTTTGAACGGTCTAACTGCATTTCTATTTGTTTTTGCCCATAGCCCCCCTTACCGCCCCTTCTAATAATTTTACAAATTCAAAAATATCCGCATTCGATTTTAAGTATCGAAAACCATTTGTGTACCAATTTTGAACGATCTAACTCTATTTTTATTTTTTTGCCCCCCCCACCCCCCCTTCTCGCCCCTCCCAATAACTGTACACTTTCGAAAATATCCCCATTCGACTTGCAGGCCTTTAAAACCTATCTGTACCAATTTTGAATGCCCTAACTGTATTTCTATTTGTTTTTGCCCATAGCCCCCTTCCCGCACCTCCTAATAATTTTAAAAATTCGAAAATATCCGCAATCGATTTGTAAGTATCGAAAAACTCTATATACCAAATTTAAACGATCTAACTCTATTTTTATTTTTTTTGCCCCCCCCCCTTCCCTCCCCTCCCCCCTTCTCTCCCCTCCTAATAACTTTACACTTTCGAAAATATCCCCATTCGACTTGCAGGCTATTGAAACGTATCTGTACCAATTTTGAAAGGCCTAACTGTATTTCTAATTGTTTTTACCCCTGCTGCCCCACCTGGGGGCTGAATTTTTAAAATTCTAGAAATTTGCTTTTAGATATTTGTATTAGCTATATTTTATAGCAAAAATTTCACGTATATCTTTTTTATTTTGGTTTGAGATATATAGGATTATGCAAAATCGCGTTGTACGCATGTGAAATCCCGTTTTGCCCCCCCCCCCCGTCGCCCTTGGGGACCTAATTTCGAAAATTCCAGAAATTGTTTTTTAGACATTTATATTAGCTATATTTTAAAGCAAAAATTTTACGGATATCTGTTTTTTTTTTGTTTGAGATATGAAGGATTTTTTGAATTCACGTTTTGCCCCCCTCCCCCCCCCTTGGGAGGCGAAATTTTTCAATTTTTTTTTCCTAAACCATCCCTGACCTATAAGGAAAAAAACAAAAAAAAAGAATGATCGAAATCGGCCAAGCCGTTTACGATTTTATAAAGGACATACAGACAAACATTCATTTATATATATTATATATATATAGATAGATAATGGAATGCACCAAGATTTAAATCAGCGTGCAGTGTTCGTCTTGATCGAGCGGTGCTTATTCGAACATTTTGCAGCTTTCTTTCCCGTTGTTTAGTTGTCTCAGACGAACGTGCCTGAGTAGTACGTATTCGATCATTTTCTAACCTCACTTCTCGTTGTTCAGATGATTCAGACGAACGTGTCTCAGCGTCATGCACTCTAAGATTTTCCAGCCTTAATGCTCGTTGCTCGTCTAATTCTGAGGCTCGTAATGCTCTTTTCTTCCGTGCTTGAGGTGTAGATCGGCCAATTGCTTGTCGCTTTAGAGACATAATTGTACGTAAACTTCGCGAAAAATGCGTTTGAATAAAGATTGGTCTTACCAACTCAGAAACCTTCGTAGACTCATACACAACACTTTGCTGAAGATCATCACATGAGATAAGATAGAAGAAGATTCCGATTTTCAAATTACCTTGGCGAGAAACGTCCGAGGTACTTCGGTGCCAAATTAACTAAAGCTGTTCCATACCAAAAAAAAAAAAAAAAAAACTTTTATGATATATACAAAATAAAAAAAATAAAAAATTCTAATAAATTCGAAATTATTACTATTTACAATCAAGGTGAAAACATAAAAGAACCTTTATAAGTTACATATAAAGTATCAATTAAAACGAAGAATTTTGTTTTAATGTAGAAAAGAAAAGTAAGTACTACTCAATTAAATAAAAATTTTAAGCTAATACCAAGTATCTCTATGAAAATATTTATTTACACGCGAATATTTTCATAGTATATTAATTTTTTTTTTTCTAATTTTTATTATTTATCACGCGAAATAAAAAATATTTTATTTCCGGAAAAAAATAAATAAACGTGAATTTTGTTTATTTTGGCATCAAATCTATTTTTCTCTTTTTTCATTTTAAAGTTAAAATGGAGTTTTTATTTAATATCTTCTTTCAAATTTTTTATTTTTTCAAATTTTTTTTTCCTAAACCATCCCTGACCTATAAGGAAAAAAAAAAAAAAGAATGATCGAAATCGGTCAAGCCGTTTACGATTTTATAAAGGACATAGAGACAAACATTCATTTATATATATATAGATTTTTCTATTCAAAGCGTTTTAGTGAAAAAATATTTATGGCGCATGCGCAGGCGTTTTCTACCCACAATTTAAACACTAATCATAATTTTGAAAATTTGTATAAATATAATTTTAAGTTGGGTGAAGACCTAAGTTTCTGCCAAGTGCCGTTGAGTTCCGTCCAGCGGTTCTCGAGTGATGCCCGGACAAACGTGTTTTAGTCTTTTACCCCCCAGGGGGAACGGGGTGGAATTTCTGAAAAGTTAATAGATATAATTTTAAGTTGAGTGAAGACCTAAATTCTTACCAAGCGCCGTTGAATTCTGGCCAGCCGTTCTCAAGTGATGCCCGGACAAAAAAAAAAAAAAAAAAAAAAAAAAAAAAAAACATACAGACACGATGACACACACACACACACACACACACACAGGCAAAATTTTCTGAAGTCATTTTCGGCTTTCATGGGGTTTGAAACGCGAAGATATCGCAAAATTGTTTGATTCCGACAAATTTACAGACAAAAGTCTGATTTTATTAATATAGATACTGAATATTTTAAAAACAGATTATAATTTTTTGAGTTAATATAACAAATTAATTTTGATTGAATAAAGTATACACTACATATATAGTGTGTTAAAAAAAGTGCAGATTTTTTCTTTCTTAATTTCATTAAAAAGTTTAATCGATTCAAATAGAAAAATTACAATATTTAAATTTTTTGCGGAATTTAAACAAAAATAAATAAAAAAGGTAAATAAATCAATAAAAAACACATGCGAGTAATAAGTAACATCAGATAAAGCATTTGTATAAAATATACAAAACTATAGTATTTCCTTTTCTAAAAAAATAATTAATAATTTTCGTATAAATATTTTTATATTTTGTAATATTTCTTCTTGCCTTTCTGACGACAACAGCAACAACAACATTTTTTTATTATTTTTAGAATATTTTTTAAAGGATTCAAATCCATGTAATATCTCAATAAAATCCTAACTACAACAATAACTCTTTGTGAGAACTTAAACAAATAAAACTACAAATAAACGATTAACTCAAATTAAATAATCTGACGTGTTACTCACACGACTAAGAGTTTTATATGATAATTAGTTCTCTGTGAGGGGGGGGGGGCTACCGCCCCCTTAAAACCCCGTTTCATTAATGCACCTACATTTATATAGAATTTAATTCCGTTATTAAATATTAATTCTGTTTTTAAAAAATATTTTATTAAAATTATTATTTAAAAAAAATTATCTTTTATGATAATGCAGACGATTTCCATATTAGAGAAGTAGTATAACACCAAATATATATAAAAAAAAGTTGAATTTATTCTTAATATTACATTATTATTATTTTTGTTAAAAATGAAAAAAATCGGTAACTTTATTTTAAATTATCGCACATCGACGGTTCAACCATTCGTTTTAAAGTTATTGGCGAGCTCTTTTGAAAGATACCCATCATGAAAATTTACTCCCCTCGACGGGGGACCTCCCCCCCCCCCAATACACAATTTTTTTTTCCAGTTGACTATCTCTATTACAAAAAATATATATTCGTTTCATTTGGTTTAGTGCAGTCTATAGATGTTAAACTCTACTTACCTACAATTTCCCCATAGACGTAATGTATTTGAATACTTTTGAGTGTCCCTGTACACGAACCATTTGCTTCATCTCAACGAAAAGCTTACTGTAGCATCCCTATATGATACACATTTAGAATACCGAGTGTGGAATTTCTGCTACTATTTGTTCTTGAGATATGCTGATAACAGACACACAGACAGACAGACACACAGACAGACCATTCTTTAAAAACATGATTTTCGTATTGAGGGGACCTCAGAAAATGTAAATATAACGAAAACTCACGTTCGAAAATTTGACCCTAAAACAATACTTTCTGGACACTATGGGTAAGAGAAAGTAAAAATATAGAAATTTTTTTTACATCTAAATAATAATAATAATAATAATAATAAAACTTAAAAAAATTTTCAGGTGTAGTAAATGTATATTTTCTGTGTTATGTCTGAAATATAAATAAATAAATAAATTTGCAATTTATTCATGTATTTATTTTTGGCATTATTTTTTTTTTCTTTTTAATAATTTTAAAGTTAAATCGGGGTTTTTCCGTTTAATACGTTTTTTAACCAGTTACTCAACTGAACAAAATAATCTGGTGTGTCACTCACACGATTTTCTTTTACCCTGAAATTTAATACTATAAATACAGGTTGCAGATTAATAGGTAAGATAACGAGTACTGTTATGTAAACCTATGTTAAACAATTCATATTAGGCTTCTGAAGAGTTTTATATGATAATTAGTTCTGTGTGAGGGGGGCTACCGCCCCCTCAACCCCCCGTTTTATTAATGCACCTACATTTATATAGAAATTAATTCGGTTATTAAACAATAATTTATTAAAATTATTATTTAAAAAAATTATCTTTTATGATAAGGCAGACGATTTCCATATTAGAGAAGTAGTATAACACCAAATATTCAAAAAAGTCCATTTTATTCTCAATATTAAAAAAAAAAAAAAAAAAAAAAAAAAAAAAAAAAGTGATTTTTTTCTGTTTTTTTTTTTTTTTTCGTTAAAAGTAAAAAAAATCGATATCTTTGTTTTAAATTATCGCAGATTGATGGTTCAACCATTCATTTTAAAGGTATTGGCGAGATCTTTTGAAAGATACCCATCATGAAAATTTACTCCCGTCGAGGGGGGACTTCCCCCCCCAGGGGGGGAGGCGAGGCTCCTACATAACCAAAAAATTTTTTCCCAGTTAACTATCGCTATTACAAAAAAAATATATTCGTTTCATTTGGTTTAGTGCAGTCTATAGATGTTAAACTCTACTTTCCTGCAATTTCCCCCATAGACGTAATGTATTAGAATTCTCTTGATTGTCCCTGTACACGAACCATTTGCTTGATCTTAACGAAAAGATTACTGTAGCATCCCTATATGATACACGTTAAGAATACCAAGTTTGAACTTTCTGCCATGATTTGTTTTTGAGATATGCTGATAACAGATAGACACACAGACACACACACACACACAGACACACACAGAAATACACACAGACATAAACACAGACCATTTGCTAAAAACATGATTTTCGTATTCAGGGGACCTCAAAACGTGTAAATATAAAAAAAATATATAAAATTTGACCCAAAAACAATACTTTCTCTACCTTATGGGTACGAGAAAGTAAAAATACGGCGCTAATTAGATTTGTCCTTTTTAATAATTTTTTAGTGATCGGTTGAATGGTGCAGCTTTGAATAGCGAACTAAAATTTCGGTTAGATACAACGACAAACTTTCAGATTTATATACATAGATTCTCGTGAAATTCAAATATATTAAATCTCGATATCGACACAAAAATATCTTTATTATAGGAGACTATGGCGCCTTCTACCATCTATCAACGTTACGCTGACCAAGAAAAGAAGTGACAATTGATTTTTGTGTTTATTTCCTAATGTATTCCCCGATAAAATCAAGACTGAATTGATTTTTTTTTTTCTTATTCAACAAACTAGTATATGGTTTAATAGTATTTAAGATCATAATGTAATTAATTGGGTTATTGGGGAAAAAGCACTTCCCATGCAAATTTGGGTCTATAATAATAATAATTAAATAAATGAATAAATAAATACATTTGTTTTGACCTTTAACATTTAGTGTATCACGATTAAGCTATGACAATCATGTTATAACTGGTTATTTAAACATTATTATTCATTTAAAGTTATGATAAAATATAAAGTATAATTAGTTGACTTTCTTATTATTCTATTAGTTATCTTTATTTTTTAGGTTAATTTCTTTAGAAATCGACCTATTGCAATTCCTTTGTTTATATATCTATCTATTGGGTTGTTCGATAAATAATGTCGTTTTTTAAAACCTTCGCTTCTAAAAATTAAGGCTTCTTCGAACGTGGAATTTTTCAACTTACCGAAAGATGGCAAAAGGTCATCCGACAAAATGGTCCATATATCATTGATTAATGTTTTTGTTAATATAAATAAGTTCACTTTGAAAAACATGAAAAAAAAACAAAAAGAAAAACGACATTATTTATCGAACAACCCAATCTATAATAATAAAAGAAGATGTCTGTCTCTCTGTCTGTCTGTCTGTCTGTCTGTCTGAGTATCTATACGTTCAGCCCCTATTGAACGCAGAACTACAATATTTGACATACGGGTGCTCCGAAGCCTGTTTGAATGCATAGTGAAAACAGAATTTAAAAATTTTAATTAGTTGCGGAGATATTAATTAAAATGTAAACCTATGTCTAATGAAGAAGCGATCTCAATGACTGAGAATACACCGCGATTGCATAAAAATAGATATTTTAACGAAGTTAAAAACAGAAAAAGTGGAAAATAAATTAGAAATATTAGTCCGATCGTTACGAATTTGGTACCAAATGAAAGGGGATTTTTTTTCCGAATCTAAGAGTGCAAGTGGCTTATCTCTACAGCAATTAGATTTTTTAAAATTAACTAAAGTATGAAATTTAGTTGGCAACAGACAGTTATGCATTTATCAAAGATTCTTCAGTGCCAGGTGTTAGACATGCTGGCTTCCGGTCGGGAAAAATGTTTTTCGTTTTTCGCCCACGTGACATCTGTTAATGACACCAAAAGTTACTTTTAACAGAACAATATTGATTTTTTCCCCTTTTTTTTATGAATTCGGTTGTAAGAAAGCAGTTTTGGAATTCTTAAATTTTACACGGATTTTTCAATAGAAACCGTTAATCGCCCTTGATAGATTAGCCATTTTGAGTCTAAAATACAGAAATTTCTACCGCCAGACGGCGCTGTAATATTTTAAAATTTCAATATTTCAAATTCTAATGAGCGAGGAAGTTGTTGTAAGTTCGAAAACGGGGATAAGGCGCCGCAGGCGCCACCGAGCGGGACTTAGCTAAAGTCAGAAATTTGAAAGATCATAACATGGTGAGCGAACAGGCTGTTTCAGATATTGAAAAGGGAAAAGGGCGCCGAAGGCGCTTCCGCACGGGAATTTACTGCGATTTCAATAAGCTATTTTCACGATATATCAATAAGCTGTTATTACACCTGAAACGGGAAAAAGGCACCGCAGACGCGACCGAGCGGGAGTTTCGTAAAGTCGGATTTTTCAGGGATCGCGAACCAGCTGGTCGCCGAAGGCGGCTAGTCTATAATAATAAAGGAAGATGTCTGTCTGTCTGTCTGTCTGAGCATCTATACGTTCAGCCCCTACTGAACGCAGAAGTACAAAATTTGGCATACGGGTGCTCCGAAGCCTGCCCGAATGCATTAGTGAAAACAGAATTTAAAAATTTTAATTAGTTGCGGAGATATTAATTAAAATGTAGACCCATGTCTAATCAAAAAGCGATCTCAATTACTCAGAATTCACCGAGATTGCATAAAAAAATATATTTTAACGGAGTTAAAAGCAGAAAAAATGAAAAATAAATTAGAAATATTAGTCCGATCGTTACGAATTTGGTACCAAATGAAAGGGGATTTTTTTCCGAATCTAAGTGGGCAAGTGGCTTATCTCTACAGCAATTAGATTTTTTAAAATTAACTAAAGTATGAAATTTAGTTGGCAACAGGCAGTTATTTCATTTATCAAAGATTCTTCAGTGCCAGGTGCTAGACATGCTGGCTAAATATTTTCCGGTCGGGAAAATTGCTTTTCGTTTTTCGAGCACGTTACAGAGTACTGGAAATAAAAAAAGTAGTTTTTGAATTTTTTCAATTTAAAATCGATCAAAAACAGAACTTCGAAATTGCCCGTCATTATGGCTCACCTGTATGCAGTTAAAAAATCTAAAGTATAGCTTTAAAAATAAAATAAATAGACATATTATATTTATTTAAATTCATTTTTATTTCATCTGTTAATGACACCAAAAGTTGCTTTTATCAGAATAATATTGATTTTTTTTTCCCCTTTTTTTTATGAATTCGGTTGTAAAAAAGCAGTTTTGGAATTCTTAAATTTTAGACGGATTTCAATAGAAATCGTTAATCACCCTTAATAGATTAGCCATTTTGAGTCTAAAATATATCAAAGATATTCATTATTGTAATACATAATACATCATTCAAAAGATATTTTAAAGTATTTTTATTGCAGGCTATTAAAATGATATAAGCCGTTCAAATTCTGCACGAAACTTTCGGAGAAAACTACGGAAAACCCAGAAAATTTTTATTCTTTTATATTTTACAGAGTTTCAAATTCAGATTTTCGCTCACATTTCGTAGTAATAATTTTTAACGGTATATAGCCCGGAATTAAGCAAGTTTTGGAGAAAAAAAAGTTACTTTTAACAGAATAATATTGATTTTTTTCCCCCTTTTTTTTATGAATTCGGTTGTAAAAAAGCAGTTTTGGAATTCTTAAATTTTAGACGGATTTCAATAGAAATCGTTAATCACCCTTAATAGATTAGCCATTTTGAGTCTAAAATATATCAAAGATATTCATTATTGTAATACATAATACATCATTCAAAAGATATTTTAAAGTATTTTTATTGCAGGCTACTAAAATGATATAAGCCGTTCAAATTCTGTACGAAACTTTCGGAGAAAACTACGGAAAACCCAGAAAATTTTTATTCTTTTATATTTTACAGAGTTTCAAATTCAGATTTTCGCTCACATTTCGTACTAATATTTTTTAACGGTATATAGCCCGGAATTAAGCAAGTTTTGGAGAAAACCACAGATAAGTCAGACACAAATCTTTTAAAAAAATGTTTGTATTATCTTTGTATTTCAGCTTCTAATTAGTGTAATTTCATTTTTATATTATCGAAAGTGGAATTCGAGATTTCACCTAAATTACACGTTTTAAGATGTCCTGATTAGGTTTTCTTTTGTATCTCAGCTACTAATTAAAATAATTTCATAAGTAATACATCATTTGGAAGCTTTGTTGATTTGGAATTGAACAATACATTACATAAATTTCTACCGCCCGATGGCGCTGTAATATTTTAAAATTTCAATATTTCAAATTCTAATGAGCGAGGAAGGTGTTGTAAGTTCTAAAACGGGGATAAGGCGCCGTAGGCGCCACCGAGCGGGACTTAGCTAAACTCAGAAATTTGAAAGATCATTACATGGTGAGCGAACAGGCTGTTTCAGATATTAAAAAGGGAAGAGGGCACCGAAGGCGCTACCTCACGGGAATTTACTGCGATTTCAATAA
Source organism: Salticus scenicus (assembly GCA_963930645.1). Classification (NCBI taxonomy): domain Eukaryota; kingdom Metazoa; phylum Arthropoda; class Arachnida; order Araneae; family Salticidae; genus Salticus; species Salticus scenicus. The sequence continues at coordinate 17,011,692 of OZ005653.1, forward strand.
GCTATTTTCGCGATATATGAATAAGCTGTTATTAGACCTGAAACGGGAAAAAGGCGCCGCAGGCGCCACCGAGCGGGAGTTTCGTAAAGTTTTTTCAGGGATCGTGAACCAGCTGGTCGCCGAAGGCGGCTAGTATATAATACACATAATGGAAAGTTTGTCATAACGACAACTTCCGAAATAATGAAGCAGATCAAACCAAAGTTAGAGAGTGGACTTATCATACAAATATCTTGGATGACTTTTTTAACAAAGTTGCTTTGCCATTTTCTTTACAAGTGGCAGCCACTTGAAAATTTCTAATTCATATTGTAAAAAAGATCGGATTTTCTTACACTATGATGTGGACATAGACCATATAGGATTATCCACCAAGTTTATTAATGAAGGCAGGTCTGGATATGGACAACTTGCGATACTGCATTGTCCTGCTTAAATATTGCGCTTCGGAGGCCTTGAATATAGGGCAGAGCAATGGGTCTTAACTCGTCAGAAATGTAATGACGGGTATTCAGAGTGGCGGGAATGAAAACAATAGTTGATCGAGACATGTATCCAATGGTACCCCATACCATCACTCCAGGAGTTGTCGACCCAGTATGCGGCTACCAAAATTTTGATTACCCTCAAAACAGCATCTTTGATATGGGCGCCTTTATTGTAGGATCAACGACGAACCTGGACGCAAGAATGGCGTGAAGTCGCTTTTCAGACAAATCACAATCCTGTTTACAGCGTCAAGATTGCCTCATCCGTATTTAACAGCATTGTGAATAATGCACATTACTAGCTGGGATTCGACATCGTCACGCTGTCCATGGGACTACACATCTTGATTACTTCTTGTTCGCATTCCCGGCGCTCTGAGAAGCGGCCATTAAATTTCTGTGGAGTTAAGGCCAAACCCCTCTGCACTATATTCTAGGCTCCCGTAGCACAACATTTAAGCAGGATCATGCAAGGCCGCAAGTTGTCTGTATTGTCTGCGCCTTCCTTGATAGAAAATGTCTTCAACCGTTGCTCCGTCCAGCGTGTTCTCCTGATCTCGCAAGAATGAAAATGTCTGTTTAATCGTTGAAAAGCGAGTGGCTCACCCTCACTCACCAGTAACTACGGTCTATAAACTGTGGCATCCTGTTGAAGCTTCATGAAGTTCTCTACCCGAATACTTCCTCCATTCGCTGTTCGATTCAATGCCTAGGCAGATAAGTGTAGTTCAGTGTTGGGCATAATTGATTAAAAAGTAATTGAATTACAATTAAATTACAATTATAATTATTTTACTGTCAATCGATTAACGAATAATTGATTACAAATAAATTGAATTACTTTTGCACAGCTTGTAATTCAATTATTTTGTAATGAAAATAAAATCACTCTTAATTACAATTGACAAAAGTATTTGAAAGTACTTGTAATGCGGATTACAAATTAATGTCATTACGTTTCTTTACAGTTTAATTCAATTAACTTGTAATGCAATTGACAATTAATTCCATTACATTTTCCAAATTGTAATTTCACGTGTTTGCAAACAATTACAGGTTAATTTCAATTAACTTTTCGAAAATAATTAAATTAACCTGTAATGAAATTACAAATCAATTCCCATTACACCTTATAAAATGTAATTCAATTAATTTGTATTTGAATACAAGTTAATCAAATTACATTTTTCGAGAATATAATTGAATTAATCTAAAATTGAATTACAGGTCAATTCAATTATGATTTCTAAATTATTACATTAAATGGAATTAAATTATTCCGAAATCCGTCAAAAGTTAATTTTAATTGCATTTATTATGTAATGGATTTTTCTTCGGTTGTTTAGAAGAATTTTGTTATCATTACTTAGAGCGTAATTATACAGCCAAAAAGTCATACATATATCTTAATATATATAAATCTCGTGTCACAATGTTTGTCCTCAATGGACTCCTAAACCACTTAACCGATTATAATAAAATTCGCACACCATGTGCAGTTCGATCCAACTTGAGAGATAGGATAGTTTAAATCTCAAATTATAGTCGCAATTTTAATTTATTGCTAATTATTTGTCTGTTATTATTTGACAGTCACAATTATCTGTTAACTCCAAATGATTCTAACAGATGTCGATACCTTTCGACTGGGTTGAAATGAAAGCTGAAATATATTTGGTGCTGCCATCTACACAAAGAATCTTCAACTTTTTAACCTATTAATAAATTTCGTATAATTCAATTGTTTCCACTTTTTAAATTTTTGGTGTTAGCATAGCCGGCCACGTGTTACTTAGACTGAAGTGTAAATTGAATTCATATTATAATGAAGATAATACAGTGAAATTAATCCTGTTTTTTACTTATTTGTGCTTCATTGATCAAAACTTTATAATTTAATCTGTATATATATATAAATTACGTGTCACGATGTTTGTCCGGGGTAAACTCCTAAACTAAGGAACTGATTTTGATGAAATTTTGCACACTGTGTGCAGTTTGATCCAACTTGAGAGATAGGATAGTTTTTATCTCAATTTATTGTCACAATATTGTTTTATTGCAATTATTTGTTAATTATAGACCTTTATTAAAGTTGCTCAAAAATATCTGTGAGTTCCATTAATTTAATTGTTGCCAAAAAAAAAAAAAAAAAAAAAAAAAAAAAATACGAGTTCATTTTCTTTCGACATAAAAATAAATACATTTAATCAAACGTGAACGTTAAAAAATTATAAAAAGTTAAATTATGCATCTCACGAAAATTGACGTCATAATCAATTTAAAGATTTTATACACATTGATAAAGTGCTAATGTAGTTCTATCCGGCGATTATCGATTCCGCCGAAATTTTAATCCCCCCTTCCTCTCCATTATCGTTTCCGCCGAGGACCTAACCCCCCTTTTTCCTACACCTATTGATATCGCCGTGGAAGCAGGTAAATAGGGGAATTTATGGGGCGCGCCCAATTTATGATACATCACATTTGGCGGCTTATCACTTTGTCTGTTGGCGTCAGTTAGCGCCACCGTTAGACGATCTACGCTGATTACTAGACGTTTGCGACAGCGGAGTTTGTGACTATATTATTATAGAAATTATTTGAAGAAATATTGCGCCTTTCACCACAGATTGTAAAGATAGTCATAATACATAAGAAATCAGACTTTTATTTTTATTTTATTTATTATGTTATTTAGCTGAACAATATTTTTTGTTTAATAATTTATACTCTTTTTATAACTGCAATTTAAAACAATTTGCATAGTAATAAATGATGATTTCACATGCGATTTTAAATAAATATATTCGTTTTATCATTTAACTTTTAAATAAAATAAACTTCAGTTTATTTTGAAAGAAAAATTAGATTCATTCATGCTTACTTCCATTTTATATTAATATATTCCTAAATAAAATTATTTTATGTAGGAATAATATTTAATTTTGTAAAATAATTTATTCGGATTAAATAAATTATTAAAAATAATTATACAATTATTTAATTCGGGAATATAGTTCAGAAGTAAATTATTTGTTATTGCTTTTACATTCTGAGACATTTTCTATAATATTATTATTTTTTGTAAATTTGTCTGAACTGAAAAAGAAACAAAATGATAATAATAATAATTGTTTATATATATATATGTATGTGTGTGTGTGTGTGTGTGTATTTCATAAATGAAACTTAAATTAATTTTTAGATTTTGCATGATATTTTATATAAATATCTTCGTTTATTTATTCTTATTTAAATACATTAAATTTCAATTCATTTTGACAGAAAAATTAGAAGCATTTTCAGCTTTTATTTTATATTAATATATTTCTAAATAAAATTATTTTATTCAATATATATTCAATTATTTTATTGGAATATAGCTGAGAAAAAACTTATATATATTATTGCTTTTTTAAATAAATAAATTCTGTATAATGTTATTTTATTCATAAATTTGACTGAAAAGTAAATTAAAATAAATAAATAAGTATTTTGTTTAATTAATTATGTTTTCCATAACTAAAATTTAAATCAATTTTCAAAGTAATAGTTGGTGATATTCATATAATTTTACAAAAATACTTTCATTTATTAACAATTATTTATTTTGATAAATTCAATTTCAATTCCTTTTTAAAGAATAATTAGATGCAGACAAAGTTTAGTTTACATTAATATATTCTCCCCCCCCCCCTTTTTTTTTTTTTTGCAGCAATGTACCGAAAAAATAATATACTTTCTTAATTACTTTTTAAATTCTTAAAAAGAAAAAAAAAATCAGCTTATAATTGGTTTTAAAATTATAATCATGTGAAAAGAAATTTCATTAACCCAAACTATTAATATCTGAAGTGCATGTGTGTATGGGTGGGGGGGGGGAGGGCGAAATATTCTTGTTTTACTGGTAGAAATACATAATGGACATTTAATTTTTTAAAAATCATAAATTTCCTAATAGCAAAATAATAAAATTGAAGTATATTTTAATGATTTTATTGTTATTCATACAGCAATTGATTGTAGAGTGCCATTCATTAAGAACAAAATAATAATAATAATAATAATAATTTAGTCATTTTGCCAATAATATGTTTATCTTCTATTTTTTAAATAAATAGTTTCTCCTCTGATTATGATACTTGAAATATTAAATTTTAATATACATGAGCAAACCTTTCTTATTTAATAGATATAAATTTCTTGTAATGCAATATAGAGTAATCCTTTTATTTTCCATTTTGTTTTAATAGAAAAAAAAAATTAGCGTACCAGAATTACATCACTCAATTCAATTTTAAAAAAGAGAGAGAGAGAGTGAGTGGCAATTAGAAAGAAACTACGAATTACAAAAGAAAAAATATAGAATCAAAAATGAGAAAGCGATCACATTCGTTTTTATAGTAAGTCTATATTAAGTTAAAAGATGGCGCCAAAATTTTTCTCTCTCAATAATACTTAGAAATTCTTCTCTAAATTGGAGCATGCGCAAATTGAAAGGAGCTCCGCTTCCGCAAACGCCTTGTACGCTGATTGGTCTGTCTTCAAAAATGTCCCAGGGGCTTTGCCCAGGGCTCGTCTCTCCTCAGACACTTTTTGCTGAGCAACCGTAGGGTGAAGTCGCTTATGCGAGGGACTGCGGTCAGCAGATATTCATACTTGATTTTTATTTATTATTTTTTTGATTGATTGATTAATTCTTTACTATGGATGTCCACCTATACACCAGCAAGCAAGAAAAAAATCTACTTATTGTAGATGGCTATACTTATTATGAGAAAAGAAGATTAAAAAGCGGGGAAATCGTGTGGCAGTGCAGCAGAGAAAAAAAAATGCACTGCAAAAGTGTATACGATGCCGAACAAAACATCTATCTCAAGGCTTGATAACGTGCATTGTCATGAAAAGGATGAAAATTTACCAACGAAAATACTTAATCAAGCCGCAAAAAGGAAAGCTGAAGATATTTTAGAGAGACCCTCTAAAATTATTCATAAAGTAATTGCTGAAAATACAACTTACTTAGAAAACCTGACTAATAGGAATGTTAATAACTTGAAACAGAGTATTTACAGGAAAAGAAGAAAACAGATACCAAGCCTTCCGAAGAACAGAGTAGAAGCAATAGAGAAATTACTAGACATGGAAGTGAAGTCGGTAAAAGGCGAAGAATTTCTGTTATATGCTGATGCAGATTCTGGAATAGTTATTTTTACCTGTGATTCCAATCTTGAATTTCTTATCAAATGCAAAAAAATTTACATGGATGGAACATTTAAGTACTGTGCAAAGCTTTGGTTACAACTCTTTACTGTTCACGGTATAGAAAAGGGCAGGTATGTGCCCCTGGTTTTCTGCTTATTGCCAGATAAGAAAGAAGACACTTATGCAAAATTATTCAAGACAATAATCGAGAAATGTATTGAACGCAATCTCAGTTTCCAACCAAGTCCATTTAGTGGTTGATTTTGAAATTGCCATTCATAGCGCCATTAAAACAACATGGCCTAATGCAGCAGTGCAAGGCTGCAAATTTCATTTGCACCAAGCTTGGTATAGAAAAATTCTCAGTCTTGGTCTTGGCAAAGAATTCCGGCTGGCTGAATCAAATGAAGTTGGCCAGTGGTTAAAAAAAACATTCGGACTGTCCTATTTAAAACCGAATGATGTTGGTGACTGCTTTGCATTAGATTTGGTTCCAATCCAACCTCCAGATGCGAGAGTTTCGGAGTTTGTAGACTATTTAGTAGAAAACTATATTGATGAACAAGAGGCAAAATTTCCTCCTACAATGTGGGCCAAAGCCGATGCTTCATCTGAAAATACAACTAACGCATGTGAATCCTTTCATTCACATTTTAATGCTTGTTTTTATCACACACATCCTCACATTTTTCATTTCGTGGAAGTTTTACTGCAGAGCCAGACAGATTCTTACATTCGAATGTCTAGTGCGAAAGAAGAAAAACCAGTTTCAAAGACAATCCTCCAGAGGCGTGAAAATTTGCACAAAATGCTTACTATGTATTTGGAAGGCAACCTCAACAGGATTGCTTTGGTAAGGTTTGCCAGTCATAAATTTAAACCTATATGATATCACAATAAAACGTTCATATATTTAACATTTAATGCCCCTAAATTAAGGGAAGAAAGCTGCTCGACAAATGAAAAAATTGTTCATTTTACCACTCTCAACAAGAATTATTCCTGTAACATGTTTTAATTGCTAATTTTAATAAAAATGCTAGCTTAAATGCTTTATTTAGCATAATATGAAAAATGTCGCCGAAACTCGCCAAAGATAAATTCTTAATCCCTGAAACGGCGGAAAAGTAATGCCTTTGGAAAAGGGGGGGAAGACATTCGGCGGAAACGATACGTAGGGGTAACTACTGATAACATCTTGGGGGAGTTCGTAATGCTCTGCGGCGGAATCGATATTCGCCCGTTCTATCATAGATATAGTAATATATATAGATCTCTCATCCCCATGTTATCGTAGAAAGATTTTTGATGCCGAAAAAAGATAAAAAATAAAAGCTTTGGAAACAGCCATTAAGTAGTATTGAAAAAAAAAAAAAAAAGAAAGAAAGAAATATGAATTTGAAACTGTATCTGGAGTCTTCCATTCCCCTTTAGCAAATAAATTATTCATAAATTTTATTTGCTAAAATATTAGTATGTATTCCCGTGTGTATTCACTCGGGGAAAGACGGCCATATTTTGGTAAAAACGTCGTCTTTTCCCAAATGAAAAGGAATAACTTTTTTCTCCCCAATGATCACTCTATTCTATATATGCTATACTATATCTATGAGTTCTATACGCAAGCGAAGTGTGACTCACTGACCGTCTGTGCAGCCAAGAAAAAGATTTCCTATGTTAATTGCCCACTGGATTTTTTGTAAGAAATTATTAAAAATCGAGGAAATTTATTTCCCGATTTTAATCCTTATATTTGGGTATAGATATGTATTAGTTATCGTGGGTGTTAGATTGAATTATTTTGCTGTCAAATTGACAAAATTTTAATTTTAAATTTTTAAACTCTGTCGCCCTTGGCTTTTTTTATTATTATTATTATTATTTGGCGATCAAAAGCGTAACACGAAAATATACATGCCAGATGTATGCATTGTACGAAATGTAATATGTATTATTCATTGTACGTATGTATGACATGTAATATGTATTGTACGAAATATTGTTTCATATTATTCATTACTCTTTTAATATAAGTTGTTAAAATAACCATGATTTTTGAAAGGAATTAAATATTTTCGCCAGATAATTTGGCGATATTCTTTTTTTTTCGCCAAGGATGACAGAAATGAAATCTATTCCGCTGCAAAATATTAGTATCTTACATCAGATATTTTATTTAGACATTTGAAAACAAATTTGACTTCAAACTATGATAGAATATTTATCATTTTCCTTTTAATTTGTATATTATTAGTATATTAAAATTTAAAAGCATGGTATATAAAAAGTTTTTTTTTTTTTTTTTTTTTTTTAAATCTTATAATTATTCTTATCTTAATCCTCAATGTTTCCCATCTTTATTGACTTGAATTTACTATTAAAATTTTAACATACTCAAAAACTTCTCATCACTTCGTTAAAATACACTAAACTTTTCCAAAATCTTTTTGTATTTAAAATGATACATGTATTTACTTTAAATGTCCAATATTTCATAAGATTTCCAATTTTAAAGTTTTAAAATATTTATCAAATTTACTTATTTTTCTGGTTTAGCCTTATTGTTTTCCCTTTTATAACTACAGCTGTTGCCCTCTTTAAAATATTTAAAATGATGAGGTCATTTAATAGTAAAATTATCCATTATAGCATATATTATATTTCACTCCTCCATAAAAATTGATTTTAAAATCGTCTGTTTCTTTTATACTTTTATTTTAATAGAATTTTAATAGAATTTAATTTATATATTAGTCATTTTAGCAATTTTATCCAAAGTAGCATTAGAAATAATATATATCACTTCTCCATTAAAATTTATAGGACCCTACAATAAAATTAATTTGTGCTTAATATCAACACTACGAAAATTTTTATCAATCGCTTCCAAATTTTGACCTAAGTTTCAAATTTCAACCCTGTGGGTTTTTACATCGGCTACAACGTTTTCGTCTTTGTTCGTAAATAATAATTTAACTGTACTAAATAGTTTACAGCCGTATAATTCAACGTATAACTTAGTCACAGCAACGCGTGGCCGGGTCTGCTAGTATATATATATATCTTTATATATAAAAATTACTATGTTTGTCCGCGATGAACTCCTAAACTAATGAGCCGATTTTAATGAAATTTGGACACTGTGTGCAGTTTGGTCCAACTTGAGAGATAGGATAGTTTTTATTTCAAAATTCGCCTCCCAAAAGGGGGGGAGGGTCCAAAACGTGATTTCACAAAAAAAAAAAAAAAAAAAAAATAGAAATGCAGATAGACTGTTTAAAATTGGTATAGATAGGTTTTAGAGGCCTGCAAATCGAATGAGGATATTTTCGAAAGTGTAAAGTTATTAGGAGGGGCGGGAAAGGGGGCGGAGGGGCAAAAAAAAGAAAAATAGAGTTACATCGCTCAAAATCGGTACATAGAAGTTTTTGATACCTACAAATCGATTGCAGATATTTTCGAATTTGTAAAATTATTAAGAGGAGCGGGAAAGGGGGGGGGGCGAGGAGCAAAATGTAAAAATGGAGTTAGATCGTTCAAAATTGGTGCATAGAATTTTTGATACCAACAAATCGATTGCAGATATTTTCGAATTTGTAAATTTATTAGGAGGGGCGGGAAGGGGGGCAGAGGGGCAAAAAATAAAAATATAGTTAGATCGTTCAAATTGGTGCATACAGGTTTTTGACACCTACAAATAAACTGTAGATATTTTCGAATTTGTAAAATTATTTAGAATAGTCGGGAGGGGGGGTGGCAAAGGGGCAAAATAATAGAAATAAGAGTTAGAGCTTTGAAAATTAGTATTATTAAGTTTTAATGCCCGATAAATCGATTGCGGATATTTTCGAAAGTATAGAGTTATTAAGAAGGGCGGGAACGGTGGACGAAGAAACGGTGCGCACGGTTTGCACAGGTATACGCTGCCGCAGGCAGTGAGGGTCCGGACAGATTATTCCACAGATGAGAGAAGATTTTTTTGTATTTTATATCATTTTCCTTTCGATAATATATGGATTCATTATGAGTGTCGAACATTTTTCCCGATCAGATTTTTTTTTCTCTTTTTTTTTCACATGTTAAAAATTATTGCAATTTTGAGAATTCTTTAACTATAGTGAATCATTTAAAAATAGGGACCAGCGAAGCGGGCTAAGCCTGCTAAGATCAAGGATGTTATCAAGGATCGTCTTTATTCGTAAATAATAATTTTAATGTATTGAATATTTTACTACAATATAATTCAACGCATAACATAGCCACAGCAACGCGTGGCCGGGTCTGCTAGTATATATCTGTACTGATAAGTATAAAGGATTAAGTCCATATTCTTGATTTTTCAGGAGACGAAAAATAAAGTTAAACTAACTAAAAACTAATCAGAAGAATCGATTAGGAAAAAGGGATTATGTTGATTTATACCCTTTATACCATTCAGTGATTGTCAACCTTCATTTAATGAAAGGAAAAAATTGAATTAAATATTTTATACCAAAGATTAATGCTAAATTTCTGACTTGAATCTTTTTTTACCAATGGATTTTCTCAAAGACTAAATGACATGGATTTAAATCCTTTATACCAATCGATAGAGAATTTTTTTCTGAGTCTGACTATGTACTTAACTCAAAATCGACATTTTTGGACATAAATCCTTTATACTTATCAGTACAGATATATATATATATATATATCTAGACAATTTTCACGCTCTAATATAATATTGCGATCATGTTATTCGATAAAACATTCATATTTATAAGTACATAACTTCAATAAAACTTTATCTAGTTAATTCTTCATTATAGATTTACCATAAAAGTTATCGAGCTTTTTAATAAATATTAGAAGTTATAGTACTTAGATATAAAATTGAGACTAGATAATACTAATATACACAAATTCAAATATTGAAAACACCACTGAAATTAAAAGATTATCTACTAAAGGTTTGAAATATAAACACAAATTTTAATTTGAACTGTAGCATCTTAGATATATACAGGATTTTCGGTGAGGGGAGCAGCAATGAGAAACTTATTTCAAACTGCAGCCAGGAAAACATTTAATAATTGAGAAGACAATTCAATTCAGTGATATTATTAAAGGCTGTATTTATATAAATAAGTTTTAAACAAGGTAGCATGTGGGACTAAAACAAGTGAACAACTTTTTGAAATAAATAAATAATAAAAGTAAAAGATATATTTCCATTTAAATAAAATATATTAAATTTGAAAAGCATAGCTTAATTATCTCCCCCCCCCCTTCCCCTGCGTTAATATTTCCTACCAAGAATCATAAATTCATTAAGTTTTTCACTAAGCAAAATCACAATAATAAAAAAAAAAATTAGAAGTTAGAAGTTTAACAGTTAAGATAGTTTGTAACAGTGGATATGTAAAGGATCGAGCTATAAAAAGATTATATTATACGTAACAAAATATAACGATCTCGGGGAAGAAAGTGTACTTAGAATAATAAAAAGTATCCGTAATAGGAACTTTTTCGAATTTTTACTTTAGAAGTACATTCTAAACAGTAAAAAAAAAGTAAAAGGATTGGGAAATAAAAGAAAAAAAAGAGATTTATATATACTATATATATATTTGGTATTTACAAACAAACATTTCACAATTCTTCTTACTAATGTAGAAAAAAAAATCCGAGTAACAGTTATATCTGACGAAAAGGTGGAGGGATTAATGAAAAACATTTTTATCACTTTTTCTTCGATTGCTGCAAAATTAATGAAGCTGTATTTTGGAAAAATTCTGGGGAGAAAAATAGATGCTAACCGCCTTCGAGGCAAGGGGTGGCTGTGAATAAAAAATGGAGAAGGTTATATATATATATATATATATATATATATATGTGTGTGTGTGTGTGTGTGTGTGTGTGTGTAAGTATTATTTATTTTTTTATTTTATTTTTTAAGAACAACTAAGTACTCTTATTCAATACTGATTTCCTTAGGTATTCTTGGGAAGCAGAAAGGAGAAGGGAGGGGGGGGAATGGTTTTCTATTCAACACAGCCGTGGCGATTCTATACAAGATAGAGTAACAAATTTTGGTGTGCAGGTTGGTTTTAGGACCCTGACCCCCACTAAGACAGAATTTTTTTAACCCCCCCCCTTTCCCCTGTGGGGACAGAAAGTAAAAATACGTTTATAAGCATAAATCGGCTAGCAAATTACTTCACGGTGAAGAAATTGCAGATGGGGAGACTAGACTTGAGTACTAAAAAGTCATTTTCTGCGATTCTGGAAATTTGAATTTTTAAGGGGGAAGAGAGAAAAACAATTTCTAAGGGAAATGTAGCAAAATCCTGATTTTTGAGTAAAACTCGTCCAATAATCGTACAAAAATATTTACAACAGCCGTTCGTCTTCTTGAGGATATTTCCAAAAACCTATATTTTTTTTTTTTTTTTTTTTTTTGCGATTTTCGATTTTGGTGGGAAGGGGAAGTTTAAGGGAGAAAATTCGAGAGCCTCCTTTCCTAGCACAATACAGCTCGTGGCGATTCTGTGGGATATAAAGACACAAATCAAATTTTGGTGCGTAGATTAGTTTACGGACCCTGACTTCCACAAAAACGGTATTTTTGCTAAATGCCCCCCCCCCCCTGTTTTGCGAAAACGGAGACAAATACACGTTTGTAAGCATAACTCGACTTCAAATTACTTCACGGTGAAAGAATTGCACATGGGGAGACTAGACTTGAGCACAAAAACTGTTTTCTGCGATTTTGGAATTTTAAAAGAGGGAGGGAGAGAAAACGATTTTCTGGTGAAAATTTCACAAAATCTGGTTTTACGAGTAGAACTCTATAAATAATGCTACAAAGATGTTGAAAATAGGCGTGCGTTTTCTTGGAGATATTATTTCCAGAAATCCATTTTTGTTTTTTGAGGGGAGTTACAAGGAAGCGAGTTCGAGACCAAACCCCCCTCCGTTTTATCTACAGGAGCTCAGGTCAAGAATTTTGTTGTGTGGGTTGTTTATTTGTATATCCATTGTAACAAGATTTTGCGAAATTTACCCCTTCCCCCTCTCCTTGGAGACAGAGGGGACAATAAACATTTTTTCAAGCAAATATAACTTTACTTCAAATTATCTCAGTAAGATTAATTTTATACATGAATTTTTTTTTTAACGTACCCAACTCGCAATATAAAGGGATTTTGTGAATTTTCTCCTTACCCGCATTTAATGTAAGGAAGGGGGGGGGGGGCAACAAACTTTGAAAGAGTAACTCTGCTCAAAATTATCTCAGGAAAACGATTTTTTTTTATGTGTCGATTGATTATGAACACCCAACACACACTACAAAGGATTTAGCGAAATTCCTCCCTATACACTCTTTGGGGATCGGGAGGCAAAAAACATATTTCCATGCATAAATGTGCTCCAAATAATCTTACAAAGGCGATTTTTTTTTAATGTGTCTTGGTTATACGTTCCTAAAATATAGTACAAAAATATTTTGGGAAAGTTCAAACCCCCCCCCCCCCCCCCCAAGAAAATTGTAACTCAGCTCCAAATTATCTCAGGAATGCGATATTTTAATGAGTCGCTTGGTTATGTGAACCTAACACGCACTCGAAACCATTATGCGAAATTATTCGCTCGCTCCCTTGTGGTGGAGAGGCAAAAAACACGTTTTCAAGTTTTACTCTGCCCCAAATTATCTCCGAATGGCGAAATTTAGTGTGTGGGTGCTGGTTAAGTGTACGCAATATGCACTTTTCTGGAATTTCGCGAAACTTCTAAGTTTATTCGCGGGGGAAGAAGGAACATATGCATATTGCATATGTTCCTTAGAGCGGGTAAGGCGCTACCGAAGACGGTAGGGACCCGATTCGTCATGCTGCGAGCGTGAAAACCTACTACCGAATGCAATGGTCAATATTTCATATAGGTTTCGATGATTACAATGATATATTTTTTATTTATTATTATTATTATTATTATTATTTTAATTAATAGTGATGTGAAATTGAGAAATCATTTAAATATAGTGACCAAAGAAGCGGGCAAAGCCCACTAGCGCCTGATATAAAGTACAAAAACGACGAGATAGCATTTGTTAACACAATAAAATGTTTCTGAGCAGATTTTTAAGAATCTGCTGTTGATGGGATGCTTAAGATTCACAAAACAAATATTATCTACAAATGCAAATTTTTAATTAGAAAATTTATAACTGTAAATGTTAATAAGTGAATAAAATTTTTTGAAATTATTATTATCATTATTGAAAAGAAAAAATTGACGTATTTTTCTTACTTTTTTTTTAAGTTAAAGCTCTTTCAAATATGGTTAATAATGAATATTATCAATGAAACTACAATATATATTATACATTAGCTGCATTTTCGCGGAAATAGTTTCAGAACATCAATGAATCCAGCTGCCAAACTGCCATCCAGCTTGCCCCTTTCCCCTCCCTTCACCATCACTTGGAGGACAGGTTCTTGAAATTGATTTTAGGTAGGCGTATTTGTTATACTTTAAAACAAGGATGGATATATGCTTTTACTTTCCGAAATAAATATTATTATTTAAAAAAAAAAGGGGGGGGGTCTAATAAAAAAATTCAATTATAAAATTTCAGTGTATCCATACATTAAAGTGTTGTATGTATTTACAGAATTTACATGATAACGTGTAAACGTTCATTCGATTAAACTCAAAGTTTTTACTGCATATTATAAAACCCCGTAGCGTGATCTATATTGATATTGATGAGTGCAGGGTTTTTGCAGGGTTTATGGTAGATAAAAAATATATATATCGTTACCATTATGGTTTGTACATTTACGTTATTGCAAGTGCTCTAAAGTGTAAATTCTAAATTGAATTACAAATTGGGAAGGCATGTTACAGATCATAGTTATAAGAACTTTATATAAGTGTAGAACTTCTTCTTATTTATTACTTTCATCACCCGACAACCGCAGGTAATGGAAGTATTGTTGTCGGCCAAAAATTTCGATGTCAAATTTTCATCTGATTTACATGTTTTAGAGTCTCCTGAGTCAAAAAAAAAAAAAATTGTTTTTCGCAACTGGTCAGTATGTTAGGTAGTGTGCAACTGGTCAGTGTATGTGTGTAGGAAGAGTCGGTAACAAAAGTCTCTGTTCTTAGTCTAAAAACAGGATTCGGCAAGGATTTATTTAAGAAAACTGTATTAAGTGTACTTTTTTTACATAGGAATTTTTGCTAGAGTTCGGAAACTTTTGTTACCGACACCTTCTCTATGTGTACGGGGAATATTGTGACATTAAAATCTCCGAAACTAATAAAAATAAAACTACTGAACTTCAGAACTAAGATAAGTTTAGTGTACAGATGATTTTTCCAACTTTTTAATGAAAACTGCAAAACCTGAAGTGAGACCGTACATCCGTATGTCAAAAAGACTAACAATTTCTTCAAAACTACTATATAAATATCGTTTTGGATGTCTTCCCGTATGTGTTACCTGAATAGTTCAGGAAAATTGCTTAACACTCTGAATAAACAGGTCAATTTTAGATCTCGCGAATGCATTCCATTAAAAACAGCTCTATTTATTCTCTTCAAATTCACCATACTGACTCCTTTATAGACCTTTAAGTATATAATTGTTATTTTGCAGTGAGTTGATGAGTTTGCTCAGTTTTTATGAAAATTGGCAGGGGATTGAAAGTCGATGTCTCAAAAACAGTTCTAACAATTTTCTTCAAATTTGCTACATAAATTCACTACTTGGTTACTACAAGAAAATTCACGATCGTCCTGATTAGGCAGGACAGTTAAGGATTTTGGAAATGCGTGCTTTAAAAAACGGCCTCTAATTATTTTTTTTTATTACTATTAATATTTTATTTATTTACTATGTACATTCTCTTTTGTATATCTTCTCGACATATGTATCAGTTTGCTCTTACAGGAAATTTGCTAGGTGTCTAATTTATTGAAACAATTTTGTGTTTTCTAAATATAATCAATATAATCTTTCCAAAAAGAATGTATAATATGTCTAGTGTTGGACAATGAAAATCGTGTGGTTGTTATACATCAGATTTTTTTTTTTTTTTTTTTTTTTTTTTTTTTTTTGGGGGGGGGGGGAGGGGGGGGGATTTAAAAAAGGGAATACTTTTGCAATATTCAAAATCAATAAATATTTAATAATTTAAATAATGACTCTCATCTATATATATAAAAGAGTACTTCCATTCACTTACTCACTCACTCACTGACTCATCAACGCGCAGCAAAATCTACTGGAGTCACCGACTCGAAACTTGGTCAGATTATAGAACATGTAGTGTAAGCACCCCCTAAGAAGCGATTTTGCGAAATTCGACACCCAAGGGGGGTGGGGGGCGCAGAACGTGATTTCACATAAACCTTCATATCTCAAAGCAAAAACCAGATATCTGTAAAATTTTTGCATTAAAACATAGCTAACACAAATGCCTAAAAATCGGTTTCTGGAAATTTGGAAATTCGGTCCACAAGAGGGGGTGCATGGCAAAATGGGATTTCACATGCGCAAAAATGGATTTCTAAGAAACCCTCATATCTCAAATAAAAAAACAGATATACGTGAGATTTTTGTTTCAAAATATAGCTAACATAAATACCTAAACACCAATTTCTGGAATTTTAGAAATTCGGCCCCTAAGGGGGGGACAGGGGGCAAAACGTGATTTCACAGAAACCTTTATATCTCAAAGAAAAACACAGATATCTGTAAAATTTTTGCTTTAAAATGGAGCTAACACAAATACCTAAAAACCAATTTTTGGAATTTTAGAAATTCAGTCCCCAAGGGGAGGGGGAGGAAGCAAAACGTTATCTATATTATATCTTCTATATAATAATATAGATATTTCTTCTATAATAAAGTTTTAAAAATAATTATTTTAATTTTTAATTGTTGCCAAAAAAATTTACGAGTTAATTTATTTTTCGACATATAGTAAGATATATTTTCACGCGAATAGTAAAAGAAATATTAAATAATAAATTTGCTTAGGCTATGACAAAATGACGTCATTATTAAAATTAAATAATGATAATAATAAAAATCCAACATATTTCTTCAGATTTTGTTTCATAACCTTTTTTAACATACCTCAATTTTAGATTTCTTTTTAATAGTGTTTTTATTTATTTATTGGCATGTATATTACGTTTGGCATGAAAGCTAATTCAGCATTATATTCAGATTTACTCATAGTCATAATTCAGGGTAATTTTTAAAATTTTGATGCTGAAGTAGATACTACATTTTTCGCCAAGGAGTCTACTTTCGGGATAGCCACTTTAAGCCAAGTAGCCCATAAAGCATATAAGCAAATAAATTATAAAATATTGAGAAAAAAAAGGGGGGGGGAGGGGATAGAAAGAAAGAAACATAAGTAATAATCTCATAAATTTTGTATTTTTGTTTAAAATGGTGACAAAAATTGAAAAGTTACCAATGGGAGCCATAATTAGCCTGTACCACGATAAGGTTAAATATTTATTTATTTATTTTTCTATATACGAACCACTGTTAACTAATTATGAAATACATATAGCCACAAAAAGTTAGTTGTCTCACAGCATATTGTAATATTATATTTGACGTGAAATCGCTGTCATTTTATGGTAGGCTGATCAGATCAAAGTACTTTTATAGTAGAGTAGCGTTAAAAAATGCTACAATTATCCAATTTTGGAGGTATTTTTTCATTTCTAATAAAAAAGGACTAAAAATAAAGTATTACCGATTAATAATTTACTTTCTACAATTTTTTAAAACTTAGAAAAATGCCTTCAAAAATAAAAGACGTCCCTATTTGTCCCTAGAAAATGGGGACGTTTGGTCAGTATATTTATGGTCGACAGAAAAAATAGAATAAATATAGGAAATAACGTAAAAGTAAATATTATGTACAATACGCATAGGGTTGTTCATATGTAATTAATATTCTAATATAAAAGGGCTACTTAAATGATTTTTGATACTGTCTGTTTCGAAATCGTTATCTGATAAGCACAAAAGTGGAAGCCCACTGGTATGACATTGTATGTCGCATGGAATAGCGACGCACACCCGAAGCGAGCTTTTGAGCAATTTCAATGAATTTTATTTTTATTTTATTTTTATATTTTATTTATTTTATTATATACCACTGTTAACTAACTATGAAATACATATAGTCACAAAAAGTTAGTTGTCTCACAGCATATTGTAATATTATATTTGACGTGAAATTGCTGTCATTTTATGGTCGACCGGAAAAATTGTCATTTGATAAGCACAAAAGTGGAAGCACACTGGTATGGCATTGACGCATGCAATAGCGATACACACCGGAAGCGAGCTTTTGAGCAATTTCAATAAATTTTATTTATATTTTTTATCTATAAAGCGATATAGAAAAGAATTTTCGTTAAATATAGTGGCCAGCCAAGCGGGTAAAATTTCCCCGAAGAAATCCATGGGAGCTGAGGCCACAATTTTTAGTGTGTGGCTTATTTACGTGTATCCAACATCCATTGCAACGGGACTTTGAGAATTTCTCCATTTTCCTCCTTAAAGAAGGGAGAGCAATAAAGACGTTTCCAAGAGTAACTTTGTTTAAAATTATCACAGTAAGATTAATTTTTATGTGTGGGTTGGTTATGCGTTCTCAACACGCACTATCAAGTAATTTTATGAAATTTCCCTTTGCCTCCCTCCTTTAAGGGCGGAGTGCGGGCAAAAACACGTTTTTAAGAGTAACTTTGTTCCAAAGTGCCTCAGGAAAGCGATTTTTTTATATGTCGGGTGGTTACGCGTACTCAACACACACACTACAAAGAGGTTTTGTGATGAATTTCCACCCTACCGGTCTTGGGAGGTGGGGTCTAAAAGCATGTATCCATGTGTAACTCTGCACTAAATTATCTTAGGAAGGAGATTTTTTATGTGTGGTTCGATGTGCAGGGGGGTAAAAAACACGTTTTAAAATATAATTCTGCTTCAAATAATCTCAGGATCTCGATATTTTTTACGTCTGGTTAGGTAAGTGTATGCAAGATGCACTATAAAGGGATTTCGAGAAATTACACTCCCCCTCTTCTGGGGCTGGCGTTGGGAAAAAACAAGCTTAAATATACTCCAGATTACCTTAGAATGATGAATTTTTTTGAGTGGGTTTTGATTAAGTGTACGCAATATGCACATTGATGGGAGGAAATTTTGCGAAACTTTCAACATTACCCGTTAGGGAGAGGGTGTAAAAATTAGGTAAGGTACCGCAGAAGCCATTGGGGCTTATGATTCAAAAAGTCTGGGGAGCAGGCAAACCACTACCAAAGGTAGCAGAAACTTTAACTTACATTTTGACTGATTTCTTTCTTTCTTTCTTTTTTTTTCTTTAAGATTTTTTTTATTATTATTATTGATATGAAATATTGAGAATTTATTTCGATATAATGACCAGCGAAGCGGGCAAAGCCTGCTAGTATATATATATATATATATATATATATTGGTAATTTCAATTAAATTGGTACAACATTCACATAGTATTAATGGAAAATAAGCAGTAAGGATTATATACATCTGCGGGAGGGGTTTCGGGTTAGCGGTAATTTGAATGAAAATAATTGTTTTTATAGCACCTTCTTACCGATTTTAATGAAACTTTGTATAAAAATCATTTATTAATTATGAAAAATTACAGCAAGTGTCACACTTATTTGGAAGGGAGGGAGATAAGTGAGAGGGACAGAGTGAAATAAAATTATTTTTTATATTATCATGTTGCTGTTTTAGTGATATCTTATATAATATATCACTTACTGTTTATTGAAAATTACAATGAATGAGTATTATATATGGCAAGGGGAGGGCGCACGAGGGGTGCATATGGATTATTATTATTATTATTATTATTATTTTTTTTTTGATCACGCAGTTTAAATGAAGCTTTATATAAATAACACTTACTATTTAAGAAAAATTAAAATGCGTGTTACGTATATCTGCAGGAGGGGGCAGAGGGAAAGAAAACTGTTGTTCTTATATTCTCATATCACCGTGTTACCGATTTTGATGAAATTTTGTATAACTGTCACTTATTCTTTATCAAAATGAAAGTGAGTTTTTCATACAGTTGAAGGGAGGAGGAGGGATAAGGAAGGCAGAGGGGAATAAAATAATTTTTAAACCGACCCCCTTATCGATTGTTTGTTGAAAATTTGTGTAAATATTACTTATTATTAATGAAAAATTAAAGTGAGTGTTACATATGATTTTTTTTTTTTTTTTTTTTTTTGAGGGGGGAGGGGAAGATGTACAGCAGAAGAAAAGAAAGTTGTTTTATATCACTATGATTTTCATTTTAATAAAACTTATTGTAAATACCGCCTACTGATTAGGAAAATTTATACTGATCTAAACCTGGGGGGAGCAGAAGAGGAAAATGATTGCTTAAATATCATCGTGTTACCGATTTTAATTAGAATTTGAACAACTATCATCTACCTTTAAGGAAAAATCAGAGAGTGCGTTAGATATATCTAGGGGCCAAGGGGAGACAGAGAGAAAGAAAATGATTGTTTTTACGCATCCCTCTTTACATTTATAGGAAACTTTGTACAGATATCACTTATTGTTCATAAAAAATTACAGAGAAGATTATATCCAGGGGATAGGGAGCATACGGAAAGAATATGATATTTTTACACCACGCTGTTGCCGATTGAATAAAACTTTGCTTAACCCATTGCGGCGCAAGGTAATCGAGATCATTTAGATTGGACTCCCCCCGGAATTCACGAACAAAATTAAAATAGAAGAAATTTTAAGTTTGTAAAAACGGCTTTTTTCTGCTACGTTATAAAAGAAAATTTTTGATAAAAAAATTTCAGGGATGAGCTTTTGCAGCTGGAGCTTAATAATTGCGTCCTCGCAGCGAAGACAGCGCGCCACAAAGTGTTAAATATTGCTGTTTATGAAAAATTTACAATGAGGGTTACGTATCATAGTGTCTTTATCTTCCTAATACTCAAAAATGCAGTGTTTGATTAAAATCTCCGAAAAGGTAATTCAAAAACGAGATTTTTTTCGTTTAATCTGTCCTTTTAGTACCCTATCGCAGGAAACAAAAAATTACGTTCTCGTAGATTTTTAGCATGCATTTTACAAGTGGCAATAAGGAAAAGTGTTCATTTTCCACGATCCGGAAGAAAGAGTGCCGGAGGGCATTTTTAATAAATGCTACTTGTTAAATATATGTGTCCTGAAAAATACTTTGTAGGGCTATAGGGGTGAGAAAAGAAAAAAGATGTTATGATAGAAAAAAGAAATCCCGACTGTACTTTAACCCCCAATATATTTGCAAGTCCCAAGTTTTTTTTTCTTTTGCAAGTAGCATTTGTGAAAAGTCTCATTTATTCCGACGCCCAAAAAATAAGGTATCTTTCCTTAATTATTAATTGTAAAATACATGCTAAACATCAACAAATTTGTAAATATTTTTTTTCCCTGGAGAAAAGACAAAGGGGAGATTAATAAAAAAAAAAAAAAAAAGAAGAAGAAGAAGAAGAAAGAGAGAGAGAAAGAAAAAGGTTTTTGTTTTAACTTTTTACAGTTTTTAATCAAAATTTGAAGAAAAATTTTGAATACTAATTTAAGAAAAGAAAAATCACTGTGATATGTAACACTCACTCTCATTTTCCACAAACATGGAGTTATATTTCTGAAAAGTTCAGTTAAAAACGGTAATAAAGCGGTATAAAAAAATCATTTTATTTCAGTGTGTCCCATGCCATCTCTGTATATCTAGCCATCACAATATTTTTTAAAAATAGACAATAATCAATATTTAAGCCAAGTTTTCTATGCATATGAAACGATGTAATGTTGAAGAGAACTTTTCTAACTGCTTTTCCCTATGCTCCCTTTCGCCCCCCCCCTCCCAATTATATATAATGCTCACTGTAATTTTTCATGAAGAGTAAGTGATAGTTATACAAAGTTTCATTAAAGTCGGCGACATGGTCGTACAAAAACAATATTTTTCTCCCCCCCCGCTCTCTTTTACCCCCGACGCTATATGTACAGCCGGTAACAAAAGTATCCGAACACTAGCAAAAATTCCTATGTAAAAAAAGTACACTTCATACGGTTTTGTTAAATAAATCCTTGTCGTATCTTGTTCTTAGTGTAAGAACATGATTTAATAAGGATTTATTATATTCTACAACCTGTAAAAAAGTAGAATTGTTTGATATCTCTTACTCATATAATTTTTAGATCCCCGCCCTTGCCACCGCTAACGATTGGTGATCACTTGTCCGACAGAAGCCTCATGATTTCCAATCTTTCCCTATCCACATCATAAATGTAAATATTCATTTTAAACTTGTTTTATTAAATTCTAGAATTTATAAAGAAATAAAATTCTTTAATATCTTTCACTCATAATTTTTTATGTCCCTTCTTACTTCCGCTAACGATTGCTGATCACACACTCCACAGAAGTCTTTTAATTGTTCAGCATCTTTCCCTCATGTAATCCCTTAGAGGAGAGATACTCTCCTCTAAGTGTAATCCCCCCCCCCCACACACACACACACCCGCTCCATTTCCAACAAGCGATAAACGAAGCACAATCTTTTTCCCTAATTTTCTTCTATGTAAATACAAAGCTGATTGTTTATTTGCTTGCCCAGATTTTTTGTTCGCTATACAGATCTATACTGTTCAACTGATAGCTGCGAAAAATGCCACATTTATTACTCAGGGAAAAAATCTAGCTAACGCCATTTTTTTTTTTTTTTATTATTATTATTATTAGCTTATTCGGTAATTGGATCAAAAGATATTAAATAAAAACAACATTTTCATGGCTCCCTACACTCAGATATATGTAACACTCATTCTGATTTTTTTTTTTTTTGTTGTTTTTTTAACAGCAAGCGACATTTACTCTAAATTTCACTAAATCGGATACATTGTGGTATAAAACAATCATTTTTTCCCCACTGCTTTCCGTGACTCCCCCCATTCTCAGATATATGTAAAACTTTTTGTAAATTAAGTAGTTATTTACGAAAGATTTCATGAAAATCAGTATTAAGTTACTTTGTATAAGATTATTTTATTTCTGTACGCTACAGCCCCCCCTCCTGAACCCCAGAGCTATATGTAATTCTCGTTGTAATTTTCATAGATAGTAATTGATAGTTTTACAAATTTTCATAAAAATCGGTAACAATTTCTTCACCTCTGCCCCACTAACCTCCCCCCTCCCAAGTATGCGTAGCACTCACTGCAAATTTTTAAAAATGGTAAGCGATCGTTATTCAAATTTTCATTAACTCTGAACCGGAAACGTGCCGACCGACTGTGAGGCTGCTGTGTCTACGTACCTACCCTCTACGCAAAAATGAACGTCTCCAGTTTTTATCATTCCACTTAATCTTTCACCTAATATGGTGATGTTAATACATTAATATAAAAGAATATGTGTTTAAGTTTACTATTTGTAAACTATTTAAAGTTTTGTTTGTTTTCATTTTTATAGTAAATTTTTGAATGTCAGTAGTCTCACAGACTGCACGGTTCTGTTTTCGTAACAATTTTGCATGTTTCTAGTTAAGGGATATATATACTAACCCGATTAGGTTATCATTTTTTTTTTTTTCGGCACTTTGTTAGAATACCATGGGTCGCTGAAGATCCGAGGCATGTTAGAATACATAATTTTTAAGGAAAAAATCTGATAAAATTTTTGAACAATCTTAAATTCTTCTACTTTAAGGGCAGACAAAGAATATTACAAAATAAATAAATAAATAAATAAATAAATAAATATTTTACTTTTCATCAGGAACACACCCACTTCCCAAAACTGTAGGTATTGACAAAAAAAATTCATAACTTTTGAACAAATTAAGGTATTTGAAACGTTCAAATTGCATAATAAAGCTTAAGAATGGTTTATTTACCGAAAAAATCACGGAATTGATGCATAGGTATTCTTTTATATGTCGGTTCTGAGAAATAAGACAAAGAAAAATGACTCGGGTCTCTATGGACCTACGATAACCTCAGCTTGTTAAGGATTTTCTTAGAAATAGTAAGATTACATCTTAAGATATAAAATTGAAATAAATAAAATACCTTTATATATATGTGGAGTTATTTCTTTCTTTCTTTCATTTTTTCAAATGTCAAAAATGAAAAAAAAAAAAAACAGAAAGCCTCATTCTGCTTATAGTTTAATAGAGATACTCCAAGTATATTTAAAATATAAACACATAAAAATCGAAAATGACAAACGACATATTATATTTGTAATGTTTTGATAAATTTTAAAATATTATTTTTTTCCTTTAAAGAAATAAAATGTATTAAATATATGTATATATATATTAAAATTTCATTTCTTTAACTTTATCAGATGATAAATTAGTGCTTCGTTTTTTTAGCTTTTCTAAAAGGCAAATGAAATATAGTTATATGTACATTTATACTATCAGGTGTTGCATGCTTAGCAGGCCACTATGTTTAAATTAAGACTTAAAATTACATATAAATTATTAAAATCTACCCACCCGCAAATAAAATAAAATAAAATGATTGATTGAAACTTGTCAAAAACCTCAGTCTTTTTGCCCCTCCCCACCCCGCCGAAGTGGGGGGGGGAATTAAGGTAAGGCACCGTGGGGGGTAAGACCCTTTCCCCTTTCAACGGTGCACTCTTTGTCATATTAACAGCAAACCAACTGCAAATTTAAAATTTCGTGAAGTTTGGACCATAATTTTTAGTGATAAGGCACCATGGGGGGTAAGGCCCTCCTCTCTTCCAACAGTGTAGTCTTTATTATAGTAACACCAAACCAACTCCAAATTTAAAATTTCAAAAAATTAGAACGGTAACATTCCGAGATAAGGCACCGTGGGAAGTAAGACCCCTTCTTCAAACAGTCTTTGTTAAACTAATACCCAACCAATTCTAAATTTAAAATTTCGTGAAGTTTCGACCATAGTTTTTCGTGATAAGGCGCTATGAGGGGGGAGGCCATGTCCCCTTCCAACAGTATTCTTCATCAAAGTAACACGAAACCAATTCCAAATTTAAAAAATGGAATAGTAACTTTCCGAGATAAGGCACCATGGGGTGTAAGACCCCACTTCAAACAATGCAGTCTTTGTTAACATAACATCCAACCAAATCCAAATTTAAAATTTTGTAAAGTTTGGTCCACACTTTTTCGAAATAAGACACCGTAGGGGTAAGAGCCTCTCCCTTTCTATCGATGTACTGTTTGTCATATTAACACCAAACGAACTCCAAATTTGCAATTTTGTAAAGTTAGGATAGTAAATTTCCTAGGTAAGGCACCGAGGGGAGAAAGGAGGTAAGGCCCTTCCTCTTTCGAACGGTGCAATCTTTATTATAATAATAACCAACCAACACCAAATTTAAAATATCTTAAAGTTATTAGGACTGTAATTTTTCTAGACACTTTCTCTTTCTAACGGTGCAGTCTTTGTTATAATAGCACCCAAACAACTGAAAGTTTAAAATTTCATAAAGTTCGGACCATTATTTTTCGAGATAATGTTCCGTGGAGTGTAAGAACCTCTCCCCTTCGAACGGTGCAGTCTTTGTCCTACTAACACCAAACCAACTACAAATTGTAAGTTTCATAAAATTAATGCCGTAACTTTTCGGTCCACCAGCGGCCGAGCGGTTCTACGCTCAAAGCTGGTAGACGTGAAGTGCCGGGTTCGATCCAAGGTCGCGCTCGTCGGCCTAGCCGTTCGGAGTTTTCCGTGGTTCTCTCCGAAACTTGCGTAAATACAGGCTTGGATCCCTTAGAAAGATCTCCACGGAAGGCACCCCCCCCCCGGCCTAGGACCCAAGAGTACTCAGTCGGCCTTATTCCGCAACAGCAACATCGTAACTTTTCGAGATAAGGCAACGTGGTGGGTAAGACCCTTCCCCTTCCAACGGTGTAATCTTTGTTATACTAACACTAAACCAACCCCAAATTTAAAAAACCGGTGTAATCTTTGTTATACTAACACTAAACCAACCCTAAATTTAAAATTTCGTAAAGTTTGGAACATAATTTTTCGAGATAAGGCACTATGGGGGGGTAAGACCGTATTCCCTTCCAATGGTGCACTCTTTGTCATAATAACACGAAACCAACTCCAAGTTTAAAATTTCGTAAAGTTAGGACCATAACTTTCCAACATAAGACATGTTGGGGTAAGAACTCCTCCGCCCCCCCCCCCCCCTACCAACGGTGTAGTCTTTGTTATACTAACACTCAAACAACTCCAAATTTAAAATTTTCGGACCATTTAAAAGTTCGGACCATTATTTTTTTGAAATAAGGCTCCTTGAGGAGGAGGGGGGAGAGGTAAGACCCCCCCCCTTCCAACAGTGCAGCATTTGCCATACTAACACCGACTATCCCGAAATTTAAAATTTCGTAAAATTTGTACCCTAATTTTGGTGAGGTTGAAGGAGATAAAACTCTCCTTCCTTTCAATGGTGCAGTCTTTGTTATACTAACAGCAAACCAACCAGAAATTCAAAATTTTGTAAAGTTTCGACCATAATTTCTCGAGATGATGTTCCGTGCGACGTAAGATCCTCCCTCCCCTTCCAACGGTTCAATTTTTGTCATACTAACACCAAACTTAAAGTTTCTTAAAAGTTCGGACCATAATTTTTTGAGATAAGGGAAGTTGGGATCAGACCCTCCCCCTTCCAGGAATGCAATGTTTGTCATACTAACACTTAACTCTAAATTCAAAATTTCGTGTGGATCGAATCATAGCTTTTCGTCAGAACATCAGCGAAGAAGTTAAATCGATCTCTACCTAAATGTAATTTGAATTCCAAAGTCACAATTACAATATTATAATTATAATTATATCGTCAGTAATTACAATTACGTTTCAACTGCGTAAAGTAATTAACCATTAAATTTCATATAATTATAATCGTAAATTTTTAATTATAAGTACAGAAAAGTAATTATAATTATAACGTTTCTAATTACAATTATATTCTAATTCTATAAAATGATTACCCATTAACATTACATATAATTGTAACTGCAAAATTTAATTATAATTACAGGCAGATAATTATAATTATAATGTTTTTAACTGCAATTACATTTCAATTTTATAAAATGATTATTCATTACATTACATGTAATTGTAACTAAATTTTTTTCAATTATAATTACAGTAAAGTAATTATAATTGAAAGCTTTTAGTTACGATTAAAGTAATGATTAATTGCATATGCTCAGTTACAATTACAAGTAATCATAATTGTAATTGCTTACTGTCAATTGAAATGTAATTCATTACAAATTAATTGAATTACGATTTTGCCCAACTCTGGTGTAGTTATTACTCCCAGAGGTCACTGTTTTATGTACTGTTTTCTCAAGATATATTTCTCAAAACTTCCTAAAAATTTAACCAATTGCTCTTCCTACTATAATGTATGTGCCCAATAAATATCATTCATATATTCGCATTCCTTCTTGGTGTTGCAATTTTCACAAACATGAGTGTATTTTATGTATTCGCCATCTGTATATGTTTTACTTTTCATGGCAATCTCTTATCCAACCACAAAATTTTCGGTATTAACATTGTTGCAGGGATTGCACCCAGTAATTAAATACAAAACTCGATTTTTCTTGACTCATTTGAAACTCCCAAAGTGCTTTTTATTTTGCATCACTGGCAGGATATTTAGTGCTAAAAGCTCAATGACATGCATTTAGCTGTAAAATGTCTCTCCAAGTTTAATTTTTGTTATGAGTAGATTTTTTCTTGCAAAAAAACAGGTCGGAAGGCTATTTATGTTTTGAATAAACGCAAAAGGCTTGGTGCAGTTAATTTTGAATTCGTGATTTTGGTCTACTGGGAAGTTTCAATCGCACTGTACGTGCACGCCCTCACATGGTATTTTCTGAAAGAGCCATACTCAGTAGTCCAAACAGCCACACATAGCTTGCGAGCCGCAGTTTACTGAGCGCTGTTTTATATTGTAACGAAAGACTTTTCGTCTGTAAATGTCGTGGCCGTGAAGCAAAGCGTCGGGCTACTAACCCAAAAGTCGTGAGTTCGATTCCACTTAAGGACAAGTGGTTAAAAAGGGTTTTTGTTTGATACTAAACTGTTTATTGCTTATTTGTTAATTATGTTTATGTTAATTATTCAGTTATTGTTATGTAATTTCTAGACTTTTCGAATTCTAGAAGAGTCATCAACTGTATATAAGCCAGAGCGGGTACATATTAAGCGGCACACGGTCATTGTCAAACGGGGTCCACAGCTGCGAGAGGCGGTCGCACCGGAGTTGGTCGCTACGGACATATACCGAATTTAGCGGAGATCCACTTATTCATTTTATCTTCAGAATGTTGGTTAAAGCAGAAGTTTTTTTATAAACACCCTGTATAAGCCTATTTTTAAATTTGAATTTTGCGCCAATTTTTCTTTGAAGAAATATTAAATTATGAATAAAACTTTCACTATAAAAAATGGAATTTCAAAAAATGAATTAACATTTGCTATAGTAATGTATTTTTCTTATTTAAAATTATATTAATTTGTGTATTTTAATAACTACTTTTATCAACGAAATTATGTCGTGAAATAAATTTAGAAGCCCATGTACGAGTGTAAGTCAAAAATTATCTGCAATTTTGACATAACTCTTCTCATATTATTCCTACTGACATATATCCTCGTTTATTTCATTGTTATGCTGATGTGGTCATGCTATGAAAGTTTAATCCTAATTGCTCTGTTTGTCTTCCTTTAGTGGCAAATAGACTATGGCCGCTCCATTAGAAGTTTGCACGAAAGAGGAACAACGAGCAGTGATCCGGTTTTTATGATCGGAAGGTGTATCAGGGGCCACAATCCAGCAAAGATTTTCGTCACATTACGGAAACAGTGCCTTGCAGCAACGGAGTGTCTACGAGTGGATTAAAAAATTTCAAAAATGCTCTAACAAACATGATGTATGAGGAAGGAGCCAGACGACCATCTATGGCCTCAAATGAACTTCTTTTGTGACCTTATTTTCTGAGGGCATCAGGATGTTTGTGCAATGATAGACCGAGTGCGTTGAAAAGCTAGGAGACTATATCGAAAAATAATGTTAACGCGAGCTTTCTATTTGTATTGCAATAAAATTTATAGCTTCATTCACTGAGAAAAAATTCTGTAACTGACAATTAGAATCTACATTGTGGTTCTAGTAAAAATAGTTACATGACATCCTTATAAATTCTATTCCCCTTTGAAAGTGAGTTCTAGAAACCCCTATTAGAATTATAGAGCGTTTGCCTATATTATCGAGGCCAAACTTATTTAAAAATCTTTGCAAATAAATGTGAATAGAAGAGACGAGTTTTAGCAACTATAATCTTGGTTTATGACCCAATTCTAGAAAATCAAGCGAGAATTTCTCGCAATACAAACGATTCAGGATATTCAGAATATTGTTTCACCGTCTAGAAATGTATAGACTAGAAATTCTGGATGATTTCGTCTATTCAGCTTATCGGCGTACCTTATACGCATAGCTCGGAAATCTATATTTCTAGTTTAGGGATTTAAAAACAGACCACTTATTCGTTCTAGATAAAAGCGGCATATATTTTTTTCTCATTGTAGAGGATAATTTTGCCATGCATTTATTAACTCGTTTTCTTGTTTGTTTGTTTGTCCAGTACAAATATTGCAATCGATTTTTAACTAACTAGACATTAAATTGCTAGACATTTGAAACTTTTAGATTAGTTCAGAAAACGATAACAATGCATTCTTTTAATACTTTTATTCAATTAATAAATGTTTGAAAATTTCTTATAATTACTCTCTTTATTACACATTTGATCATTTTCTTTCAAGTTCATGTGATAATTCATCAAAGAAAATGTTTAAAAAGTATTTATTAATACATAGAACTGTCAAGTTTATATGATTCAGCAGAAAATTTAAAAACGTAGTATATATATATATATATATATATATATATATATATAGTAATTATTTGACTTACGCTCGTAAGAGAAATTAAATTTGAATTTTCATAAAAAATATTAAAATCTAATTAAAGAATGCAAAACATTTTATAAAACCCAATTTCTTATAAAAACCAATTTTTAATCTTAATATTATAGTCTGTTAAAGTTAATGAAACTCTGAAAATAGAAACACCCTTTTATGTAATTTTCATGAGGTACATCATTTTATAATATATTTTCTTTGATTATAATACTTTCGCTTCCCTCCAATAATAGCAGTTCCAAAATGATTTATGAGAAGGAAATAAGGTGTACAAATAAAACAAAATAAGCTAATGTGATTTCTTTAGATAAAGATTAAATTCATTTCTTCCAAAATAAATGAGGTGCATTTTCATTGAATACTTAATTAAGGTAAACCAAACAGAAAATATCATAAATCGATATTCTATTTTCAAAGAAGGAAGTCTTTACCGCGACAAACAAAAAGGAACACCATAATTTATTTTCTTTATTATATTAGTGATAATTAATAAGCAATAATGTTTTGTTATCGTTTCTCATTATTGAGAATAAAAATTAACTTTAACCCGTTAGTAGTCGCTAGTTGGTCGATTTGCCGCCCATCTTTCAATTTTTCCAGATTTTTTTATTCAATAGCCACCAAAAACTTTTAGAAGTGGCATTTGATATACATAAAACGCGAATAAAATCGATTTAACGTCGATCACGTCACTTCTTAAAATTATTGGTGACAGTTAAATAAAAAGATCGCAAACTGTAATAGGTGGCGCTGTCGATAGCAACTACTAACGGGTTAATAAATTACGATTTTATATTTAATACAAGTTTAAAAGATTTATGATACATTCTAATCCCGAATGATATTTAAAATATAGATAAAATTATTTTCTGAAAAAGATAATACACTACCTTTTTATAAATGACCGGACACTTTTGATTTTAGATGATTCTTAAATATCTCAAAAAGTACGTAACGAATCCTCTTGAAACTTTAGGAGTGTTAATGACATGTTACACCTTTTATATTTCAATGAAAGTTTTGTCCCGAACATAAAAGAAGGGCGAGTAAAAAATTGAATAAAAATAAAAATGTTTAGGATCACCTGTAAAATGTAATGCTTGAAATGCAATCTGGCTGTAGTATCAGATTATGAGGCTCCTTTCTATTAGAAGCTTTTTATATGAAATTGACTTTGTCACTGTGTCTTCGTGCCACACTAATAAGCAAGGAGCCTTTATTTAAAAGTAAATATAAGCAGCTCCGTTTGTCGCTCTTTGGCATAGTTGGTTAGAGCGTCAAGTTGAAAACGCAGTAGTCGAAAGTTCGATCCCCGAGGGCCCGGCGTGATAATTTTTCCAGATTATTAATAGAAGGTGTCAATTAATAAAAGAAAATTTTCCGTTGACTATACAGTATTCTAAGAGATATTTGAAAAAGCTTTTTTTTTTTTTTTTTTTTTTTTTTTTTTAAATATTGAAAAATAAAAATTAAAATAAATAATTTTAATCTTTATTATAGAAGAAATATCTATATTACATAGAATATGTATTATAGATAACATTTTGCTTCCTCTCCCTCCCCTTGGGGATAAAATTATAAAATTATACAGACACGACATTATTTCATTATTTAAAACATGAAAATCTGACATTGACAGATTTTAATTTAGTGCCAGAGGCCTACTGCTAAACTTTTTAATATCGACAAATTTTCTTTAGTTAATTCGTGACGATCTAAATTCCATGATAAAGTTTTCATTAAATCAAACCAATGTGTTTCAGCTGCAGATATTGTAACAAATAACGTTTGAAGTCCAAACTGTCTTATAGCCGCAAAACAACGTTTTTTCTCTTTTTCCCAATGAGGGGGAGGTGTGCTTTGGGGGGGACTCATGTCAAAGGTGTGCCTTGGGGGGGACTCATGTCAAAGTTGTACCTTGGGGGGACTCATGTCAAAGTTGGGCCTTGGGGGGACTCATGTCAAAGTTGGCCCTGGGGGGGGGACTCAAGTCAAAGTTGGGCCTTGGGGGGACTCATGTCAAAGTTGTACCTTGGGGGGGACTCATGTCAAAGTTGGGCCTTGGGGGGACTTCATTCAATAAATCCCCATTCAATAAACCGACTGAAATAGGCCCTTAGCACTATAAAGAGTGTATTATAAAAATTCGACAACGCTGTACCGACTGCAATAGAGGCACCTTGGGGGGGACTCATGTCAAAGTTGGGCCTGGGGGGGGACTCATGTCAAAGTTGTGCGTTGGGGGGACTTCATTCAATAAATCCCCATTCAATAAACCGACTGAAATAGGCCCTTAGCACTATTAAGAGTGTATTATAAAAACTCGACAACGCTGTACCGACTGAAATAGGGGCACCTTGGGGGGGACTCATGTCAATGTTGGGCCTGGGGGGGACTTCATTCAATAAATCCCCATTCAATAAACCGACTGAAATAGGCCCTTAGCACTATTAAGAGTGTATTATAAAAATTCGACAACGCTGTACCGACTGCAATAGGGGCACCTTGGGGGGGACTCATGTCAAAGTTGGGCCTGGGGGGGGACTCATGTCAAAGTTGTGCCTTGGGGGGACTTCATTCAATAAATCCCCATTCAATAAACCGACTGAAATAGGCCCTTAGCACTATTAAGAGTGTATTATAAAAACTCGACAACGCTGTACCGACTGAAATAGGGGCACCTTGGGGGGGACTCATGTCAAAGTTGGGCCTGGGGGGGGACTCATGTCAAAGTTGGGCCTTGGAGGGACTCATGTCAAAGTTGGGCCTGGGGGGGGGACTCATGTCAAAGTTAGGCCTTGGGGGGACTCATGTCAAAGTTGTACCTTGGGGGGGACTCATGTCAAAGTTGGGCCTTGGAGGGACTTCATTCAATAAATCCCCATTCAATAAACCGACTGAAATAGGCCCTTAGCACTATTAAGAGTGTATTATAAAAATTCGACAACGCTGTACCGACTGAAATAGGGGCACCTTGGGGGGGACTCATGTCAAAGATGGGCCTGGGGGGGACTCATGTCAAATTTGGGCCTTGGGGGGGACGCATGTCAAAGTTGGGCCTTGGGGGAACTTCATTCAATAAATCCCCATTCAATAAACCGACTGAAATAGGCCCTTAGCACTATTAAGAGTGTATTATAAAAATTCGACAACGCTGTACCGACTGAAATAGGGGCACCTTGGGGGGGACTCATGTCAAAGTTGGGCCTTGGGGGGACTTCATTCAATAAATCCCCATTCAATAAACCGACTGAAATAGGCCCTTAGCACTATTAAGAGTGTATTATAAAAATTCGACAACGCTGTACCGACTGAAATAGGGGCACCTTGGGGGGGACTCATGTAAAAATTGGGCCTTGGGGGGACTTCATTCAATAAATCCCCATTCAATAAACCGACTGAAATAGGCCCTTAGCACTATTAAGAGTGTATTATAAAAATTCGACAACGCTGTACCGACTGAAATAGGGGCACCTTGGGGGGGACTCATGTCAAAGTTGGGCCTGGGGGGGGACTCATGTCAAAGTTGGGCCTTGGAGGGACTCATGTCAAAGTTGGGCCTGGGGCGGGGACTCATGTCAAAGTTAGGCCTTGGGGGGACTCATGTCAAAGTTGTACCTTGGGGGGGACTCATGTCAAAGTTGGGCCTTGGAGGGACTTCATTCAATAAATCCCCATTCAATAAACCGACTGAAATAGGCCATTAGCACTATTAAGAGTGTATTATAAAAATTCGACAACGCTGTACCGACTGAAATAGGGGCACCTTGGGGGGGACTCATGTCAAAGTTGGGCCTGGGGGGGGACTCATGTCAAAGTTAGGCCTTGGGGGGACTCATGTCAAAGTTGTACCTTGGGGGGGACTCATGTCAAAGTTGGGCCTTGGAGGGACTTCATTCAATAAATCCCCATTCAATAAACCGACTGAAATAGGCCATTAGCACTATTAAGAGTGTATTATAAAAACTCGACAACGCTGTACCGACTGAAATAGGGGCACCTTGGGGGGGGACTCATGTCAATGTTGGGCCTGGGGGGGACTTCATTCAATAAATCCCCATTCAATAAACCGACTGAAATAGGCCCTTAGCACTATTAAGAGTGTATTATAAAAATTCGACAACGCTGTACCGACTGCAATAGGGGCACCTTGGGGGGGACTCATGTCAAAGTTGGGCCTGGGGGGGGGACTCATGTCAAAGTTGTGCCTTGGGGGGACTTCATTCAATAAATCCCCATTCAATAAACCGACTGAAATAGGCCCTTAGCACTATTAAGAGTGTATTATAAAAACTCGACAACGCTGTACCGACTGAAATAGGGGCACCTTGGGGGGGACTCATGTCAAAGTTGGGCCTGGGGGGGGACTCATGTCAAAGTTGGGCCTTGGAGGGACTCATGTCAAAGTTGGGCCTGGGGGGGGACTCATGTCAAAGTTAGGCCTTGGGGGGACTCATGTCAAAGTTGTACCTTGGGGGGGACTCATGTCAAAGTTGGGCCTTGGAGGGACTTCATTCAATAAATCCCTATTCAATAAACCGACTGAAATAGGCCCTTAGCACTATTAAGAGTGTATTATAAAAATTCGACAACGCTGTACCGACTGAAATAGGGGCACCTTGGGGGGGACTCATGTCAAAGATGGGCCTGGGGGGGACTCATGTCAAATTTGGGCCTGGGGGGGGACGCATGTCAAAGTTGGGCCTTGGGGGAACTTCATTCAATAAATCCCCATTCAATAAACCGACTGAAATAGGCCCTTAGCACTATTAAGAGTGTATTATAAAAATTCGACAACGCTGTACCGACTGAAATAGGGGCACCTTGGGGGGGACTCATGTCAAAGTTGGGCCTTGGGGGGACTTCATTCAATAAATCCCCATTCAATAAACCGACTGAAATAGGCACTTAGCACTATTAAGAGTGTATTATAAAAATTCGACAACGCTGTACCGACTGAAATAGGGGAACCTTGGGGGGGGACTCATGTCAAAGTTGGGCCTTGGGGGAACTTCATTCAATAAATCCCCATTCAATAAACCGACTGAAATAGGCCCTTAGCACTATTAAGAGTGTATTATAAAAATTCGACAACGCTGTACCGACTGAAATAGGGGCACCTTGGGGGGGACTCATGTCAAAGTTGGGCCTTGGGGGGACTTCATTCAATAAATCCCCATTCAATAAACCGACTGAAATAGGCCCTTAGCACTATTAAGAGTGTATTATAAAAATTCGACAACGCTGTACCGACTGAAATAGGGGCACCTTGGAGGGGACTCATGTAAAAATTGGGCCTTGGGGGGACTTCATTCAATATATCCCCATTCAATAAACCGACTGAAATAGGCCCTTAGCACTATTAAGAGTGTATTATAAAAATTCGACAACGCTGTACCGACTGAAATAGGGGCACCTTGGGGGGGACTCATGTCAAAGTTGGGCCTTGGGGGGACTTCATTCAATAAATCCCCATTCAATAAACCGACTGAAATAGGCACTTAGCACTATTAAGAGTGTATTATAAAAATTCGACAACGCTGTACCGACTGAAATAGGGGAACCTTGGGGGGGGACTCATGTCAAAGTTGGGCCTTGGGGGAACTTCATTCAATAAATCCCCATTCAATAAACCGACTGAAATAGGCCCTTAGCACTATTAAGAGTGTATTATAAAAATTCGACAACGCTGTACCGACTGAAATAGGGGCACCTTGGGGGGGACTCATGTCAAAGTTGGGCCTTGGAGGGACTCATGTCAAAGTTGGGCCTGGGGCGGGGACTCATGTCAAAGTTAGGCCTTGGGGGGACTCATGTCAAAGTTGTACCTTGGGGGGGACTCATGTCAAAGTTGGGCCTTGGAGGGACTTCATTCAATAAATCCCCATTCAATAAACCGACTGAAATAGGCCATTAGCACTATTAAGAGTGTATTATAAAAATTCGACAACGCTGTACCGACTGAAATAGGGGCACCTTGGGGGGGACTCATGTCAAAGTTGGGCCTGGGGGGGGACTCATGTCAAAGTTAGGCCTTGGGGGGACTCATGTCAAAGTTGTACCTTGGGGGGGACTCATGTCAAAGTTGGGCCTTGGAGGGACTTCATTCAATAAATCCCCATTCAATAAACCGACTGAAATAGGCCATTAGCACTATTAAGAGTGTATTATAAAAACTCGACAACGCTGTACCGACTGAAATAGGGGCACCTTGGGGGGGGGACTCATGTCAATGTTGGGCCTGGGGGGGACTTCATTCAATAAATCCCCATTCAATAAACCGACTGAAATAGGCCCTTAGCACTATTAAGAGTGTATTATAAAAATTCGACAACGCTGTACCGACTGCAATAGGGGCACCTTGGGGGGGACTCATGTCAAAGTTGGGCCTGGGGGGGGGGACTCATGTCAAAGTTGTGCCTTGGGGGGACTTCATTCAATAAATCCCCATTCAATAAACCGACTGAAATAGGCCCTTAGCACTATTAAGAGTGTATTATAAAAACTCGACAACGCTGTACCGACTGAAATAGGGGCACCTTGGGGGGGACTCATGTCAAAGTTGGGCCTGGGGGGGGACTCATGTCAAAGTTGGGCCTTGGAGGGACTCATGTCAAAGTTGGGCCTGGGGGGGGACTCATGTCAAAGTTAGGCCTTGGGGGGACTCATGTCAAAGTTGTACCTTGGGGGGGACTCATGTCAAAGTTGGGCCTTGGAGGGACTTCATTCAATAAATCCCTATTCAATAAACCGACTGAAATAGGCCCTTAGCACTATTAAGAGTGTATTATAAAAATTCGACAACGCTGTACCGACTGAAATAGGGGCACCTTGGGGGGGACTCATGTCAAAGATGGGCCTGGGGGGGACTCATGTCAAATTTGGGCCTGGGGGGGACGCATGTCAAAGTTGGGCCTTGGGGGAACTTCATTCAATAAATCCCCATTCAATAAACCGACTGAAATAGGCCCTTAGCACTATTAAGAGTGTATTATAAAAATTCGACAACGCTGTACCGACTGAAATAGGGGCACCTTGGGGGGGACTCATGTCAAAGTTGGGCCTTGGGGGGACTTCATTCAATAAATCCCCATTCAATAAACCGACTGAAATAGGCACTTAGCACTATTAAGAGTGTATTATAAAAATTCGACAACGCTGTACCGACTGAAATAGGGGAACCTTGGGGGGGGACTCATGTCAAAGTTGGGCCTTGGGGGAACTTCATTCAATAAATCCCCATTCAATAAACCGACTGAAATAGGCCCTTAGCACTATTAAGAGTGTATTATAAAAATTCGACAACGCTGTACCGACTGAAATAGGGGCACCTTGGGGGGGACTCATGTCAAAGTTGGGCCTTGGGGGGACTTCATTCAATAAATCCCCATTCAATAAACCGACTGAAATAGGCCCTTAGCACTATTAAGAGTGTATTATAAAAATTCGACAACGCTGTACCGACTGAAATAGGGGCACCTTGGAGGGGACTCATGTAAAAATTGGGCCTTGGGGGGACTTCATTCAATATATCCCCATTCAATAAACCGACTGAAATAGGCCCTTAGCACTATTAAGAGTGTATTATAAAAATTCGACAACGCTGTACCGACTGAAATAGGGGCACCTTGGGGGGGACTCATGTCAAAGTTGGGCCTGGGGGGGGACTCATGTCAAAGTTGGGCCTTGGAGGGACTCATGTCAAAGTTGGGCCTGGGGGGGGGACTCATGTCAAAGTTAGGCCTTGGGGGGACTCATGTCAAAGTTGTACCTTGGGGGGGACTCATGTCAAAGTTGGGCCTTGGAGGGACTTCATTCAATAAATCCCCATTCAATAAACCGACTGAAATAGGCCATTAGCACTATTAGGAGTGTATTATAAAAATTCGACAACGCTGTACCGACTGAAATAGGGGCACCTTGGGGGGGACTCATGTCAAAGTTGGGCCTGGGGGGGACTCATGTCAAAGTTGGGCCTGGGGGGGACTCATGTCAAAGTTGGGCCTTGGGGGAACTTCATTCAATAAATCCCCATTCAATAAACCGACTGAAATAGGCCCTTAGCACTATTAAGAGTGTATTATAAAAATTCGACAACGCTGTACCGACTGAAGTAGGGGCGGGGCACCTTGGGGGGGGACTCATGTCAAAATTGGGCCTTGGGGGGACTTCATTCAATAAATCCCCATTCAATAAACCGACTGAAATAGGCCCTTAGCACTATTAAGAGTGTATTATAAAAATTCGACAACGCTGTACCGACTGAAATAGGGGAACCTTGGGGGGGGACTCATGTCAAAGTTGGGCCTTGGGGGAACTTCATTCAATAAATCCCCATTCAATAAACCGACTGAAATAGGCCCTTAGCACTATTAAGAGTGTATTATAAAAATTCGACAACGCTGTACCGACTGAAATAGGGGCACCTTGGGGGGGGACTCATGTCAAAGTTGGGCCTTGGGGGGACTTCATTCAATAAATCCCCATTCAATAAACCGACTGAAATAGGCCCTTAGCACTATTAAGAGTGTATTATAAAAATTCGACAACGCTGTACCGACTGAAATAGGGGCACCTTGGGGGGGACTCATGTCAAAGTTGGGCCTGGGGGGGGGACTCATGTCAAAGTTGGGCCTTGGAGGGACTCATGTCAAAGTTGGGCCTGGGGGGGACTTCATTCAATAAATCCCCATTCAATAAACCGACTGAAATAGGCCCTTAGCACTATTAAGAGTGTATTATAAAAACTCGACAACGCTGTACCGACTGAAATAGGGGCACCTTGGGGGGGACTCATGTCAAAGTTGGGCCTGGGGGGGGACTCATGTCAAAGTTGGGCCTTGGAGGGACTCATGTCAAAGTTGGGCCTGGGGGGGGACTCATGTCAAAGTTAGGCCTTGGGGGGACTCATGTCAAAGTTGTACCTTGGGGGGGACTCATGTCAAAGTTGGGCCTCTGAGGGACTTCATTCAATAAATCCCTATTCAATAAACCGACTGAAATAGGCCCTTAGCACTATTAAGAGTGTATTATAAAAATTCGACAACGCTGTACCGACTGAAATAGGGGCACCTTGGGGGGGACTCATGTCAAAGATGGGCCTGGGGGGGACTCATGTCAAATTTGGGCCTGGGGGGGGGACGCATGTCAAAGTTGGGCCTTGGGGGAACTTCATTCAATAAATCCCCATTCAATAAACCGACTGAAATAGGCCCTTAGCACTATTAAGAGTGTATTATAAAAATTCGACAACGCTGTACCGACTGAAATAGGGGCACCTTGGGGGGGACTCATGTCAAAGTTGGGCCTTGGGGGGACTTCATTCAATAAATCCCCATTCAATAAACCGACTGAAATAGGCACTTAGCACTATTAAGAGTGTATTATAAAAATTCGACAACGCTGTACCGACTGAAATAG
Source organism: Salticus scenicus (assembly GCA_963930645.1). Classification (NCBI taxonomy): domain Eukaryota; kingdom Metazoa; phylum Arthropoda; class Arachnida; order Araneae; family Salticidae; genus Salticus; species Salticus scenicus. Next base: position 17,050,920 of record OZ005653.1, read on the forward strand.
GGGAACCTTGGGGGGGGACTCATGTCAAAGTTGGGCCTTGGGGGAACTTCATTCAATAAATCCCCATTCAATAAACCGACTGAAATAGGCCCTTAGCACTATTAAGAGTGTATTATAAAAATTCGACAACGCTGTACCGACTGAAATAGGGGCACCTTGGGGGGGACTCATGTCAAAGTTGGGCCTTGGGGGGACTTCATTCAATAAATCCCCATTCAATAAACCGACTGAAATAGGCCCTTAGCACTATTAAGAGTGTATTATAAAAATTCGACAACGCTGTACCGACTGAAATAGGGGCACCTTGGGGGGGACTCATGTAAAAATTGGGCCTTGGGGGGACTTCATTCAATATATCCCCATTCAATAAACCGACTGAAATAGGCCCTTAGCACTATTAAGAGTGTATTATAAAAATTCGACAACGCTGTACCGACTGAAATAGGGGCACCTTGGGGGGGACTCATGTCAAAGTTGGGCCTGGGGGGGGACTCATGTCAAAGTTGGGCCTTGGAGGGACTCATGTCAAAGTTGGGCCTGGGGGGGGGACTCATGTCAAAGTTAGGCCTTGGGGGGACTCATGTCAAAGTTGTACCTTGGGGGGGACTCATGTCAAAGTTGGGCCTTGGAGGGACTTCATTCAATAAATCCCCATTCAATAAACCGACTGAAATAGGCCATTAGCACTATTAAGAGTGTATTATAAAAATTCGACAACGCTGTACCGACTGAAATAGGGGCACCTTGGGGGGGACTCATGTCAAAGTTGGGCCTGGGGGGGACTCATGTCAAAGTTGGGCCTGGGGGGGACTCATGTCAAAGTTGGGCCTTGGGGGAACTTCATTCAATAAATCCCCATTCAATAAACCGACTGAAATAGGCCCTTAGCACTATTAAGAGTGTATTATAAAAATTCGACAACGCTGTACCGACTGAAGTAGGGGCACCTTGGGGGGGGACTCATGTCAAAATTGGGCCTTGGGGGGACTTCATTCAATAAATCCCCATTCAATAAACCGACTGAAATAGGCCCTTAGCACTATTAAGAGTGTATTATAAAAATTCGACAACGCTGTACCGACTGAAATAGGGGAACCTTGGGGGGGGACTCATGTCAAAGTTGGGCCTTGGGGGAACTTCATTCAATAAATCCCCATTCAATAAACCGACTGAAATAGGCCCTTAGCACTATTAAGAGTGTATTATAAAAATTTGACAACGCTGTACCGACTGAAATAGGGGCACCTTGGGGGGGGACTCATGTCAAAGTTGGGCCTTGGGGGGACTTCATTCAATAAATCCCCATTCAATAAACCGACTGAAATAGGCCCTTAGCACTATTAAGAGTGTATTATAAAAATTCGACAACGCTGTACCGACTGAAATAGGGGCACCTTGGGGGGGACTCATGTCAAAGTTGGGCCTGGGGGGGGGGACTCATGTCAACGTTGGGCCTTGGAGGGACTCATGTCAAAGTTGGGCCTGGGGGGGGACTCATGTCAAAGTTAGGCCTTGGGGGGACTCATGTCAAAGTTGTACCTTGGGGGGGACTCATGTCAAAGTTGGGCCTTGGAGGGACTTCATTCAATAAATCCCCATTCAATAAACCGACTGAAATAGGCCCTTAGCACTATTAAGAGTGTATTATAAAAATTCGACAACGCTGTACCGACTGAAATAGGGGCACCTTTTGGGGGACTCATGTCAAAGTTGGGCCTTGGGGGGACTTCATTCAATAAATCCCCATTCAATAAACCGACTGAACTATGCCCTTAGCACTATTAAGAGTGTATTATAAAAATTCGACAACGCTGTACCGACTGAAATAGGGGCACCTTTGGGGGGACTCATGTCAAAGTTGGGCCTTGGGGGGACTTCATTCAATAAATCCCCATTCAATAAACCGACTGAAATAGGCCTCTAGCACTAATTAAGAGTGACCTATAAAAATTCGACAACTGCACCGACTGAAATAGGCCTCTAGCACTAAAAATATTTTAAATAATAAAAAAGCACAAAATAGAAAGTTTTAAGTAAAAAATACACATATAATTTTTTTTTTTTTTTAGAAGTTTTTATTGAAATTGGATTTGTCATCGTGTCTTCGTGTCATACTGAAAAACAAAACGACTCCACTTCGACGTAAATGTTAGCACCTTCTTTCCTCGCTTGTTAGCTCAATTGAATAGAGCGTTATGTTGATAGCACGATGGTTGTAAGTTTGATCCTCGAAGGCCGCTGTGTTACTTTATTACAGGTAATTAATAGGAAAGATGTCAAATGATAAAATAAAGATCCTTCATTGTCTACACACTATCCTAAAAATTTTTTGATTAATTTTTTAAGAAGCTTCTTTTAGTTACTAAAAGAAGCACAAAAAAAAAAAAGCTGGAAGTTTTTTTATGTGTAGCCCTAAAAAGCATTAAAAAAAAAAAAAATAGTCTTGCACGAACATGGTATAAAAAAAAATATAAAAAAGTTTCAACAATAAGAAAATTGTAAAAATATAACAAAAATAATAAAAATTGTAAAAATAAAACAATTGTTGTGAAAATTGTTGTAAAAATAAAACAAAAATATAAATATTTAAAGACGACAAGTATAAATATTTCACTTTACAAGAGATGAAAAATTTTAAATATTCAAAATGCTTTAAAAAGCATTCGAGGACAATATTCTTTTTGTATAAGTATTTGTTGGAAAATTTTAGCCTGTTCTATGACTTTTCTTTACTGTTCTTTGATTTTTGGTTAGAGCGTGTCGTGGGTTCGCATCTCCAAGGACCGATGTGTTAATTTTTGCAGATAATTAATAGAAAAGGTGTCAAGTGGTAAAATAAAATCATTCAAAGTCTACACAGTATCCCTTGATTCCTTTTTTTAGAAACTTATTTTATAACTAAAAAGCAGAAAATAAAAATTTAAGTAAAAAAACATTTTTTTAAAAGTAGAAGCTTTTCATTGTGGAGCCCTGAAAAGCATAAAATAAAAATTTATTCTTGCAAAGACATGCTTTTAATAAATGAAAGTTTCAACATAACGAAAATTTTAGAGAAAAATATAGAGATTTCACTTTTGCCAGAGATGAAAATTTTTTAAATATTTTAAATATTTTAAAAGCTTTCGAGACCTTTGAAATTTATGGCTTAACAAATACAGTGCGTTTCATGAATATAAACGCACCTTTTCCAATAACCACAAATAGAATTTTTAAAATTTTAAAAGAAGGAATGGGACTTACAGTTATTGCATATGACTAACAACTGAATAAGGTACTTTGAGCACGTATGTTTAGGCTCATGCAAGCTTATGTAAATGAGTGTTTAAGCATTTTCATCTTTTTCACTGTTTTTCTTTTGTTGCGCGAAATTAAACGCACTCTGTATTCTGCGTTTAAAATTTAACAGAGCCACCAAAATTAAATTAAAACACAGATAGTCGTGTTGCTAAAGTTCTCTAAAAACAGTTTTAATGCTTTAGAGCAAATTTTACGGAGTTTGTTTAGGATGGCAAGAGGGAAAACTTTAACAGTAGACGAGAGGATAAAAATCGACTTTATGCGTGGTAAAGACTTTAGCAGTCGTGAAATTGAGCGCCGAATCGGAAGAAGTGAGAGTGTTGTGCGAAATTATATAAATAAAGAAGCAACTGGGAAAAAAGCGTATAAGCAGCGAACAGGAAAGCTCACCAGTCACGACAAACGTCGAATATGCAACTCTGCAAAGAATAAGAATATTTTCTGTGTGAAGATAAAGGCTCAATACAAGCTGGGTGTCCATCAGACAACCATATGGAGAACTATCAAAGCTGCAACATTCATTAAATTTGAGAAAATGAAGGTGAAACCACCCCTCACTCAAAAGACCAAAGATATGCAGTTGGAATGGGCAAGAAAATGGATTCTAGATCGACTAAATTGGAAAAAAAACATCTTCTCAGATGAAAAAAAGTTTAATCTCGATGGCCCGGACGGATTTCATAGCTACTGGTACGATTTGAGAACCGAAAAAATGTACGTTCAAAACGTCATTCTGGAGGTGGGTCTGTCATGGTGTGGACAGCCATAGGTTTAAAGGGACTTTCGAATTAGAGCTCGTGGAGAACAATATGCATGAACTCTGTAGATTATGTCCAGATGCTCACAAGGAACCTCCGCCGTCAAGCAGTCAAGAATGCTGGAAGAAATTATATTTTTCAGCAAGACTGTGCATCTGTACGTGAAAAAATGGTTCCGTGAGAGTAAAATTAAAGTTCTGGATTAGCCCTCAAAAAGCCCCGATTTAAACATAATGGAGAACTTATAAAGTATTCTGGTTCGCCGTGTTTACGTAAACGGAAGGCAGTTTAACACGAAAAATGAACTAAAATCGGCCATTCTCTTTGTTTGGAAGACAATCAGCTTGGATGACCTCATGCCACTACATAAGTCAATGCGAAGGCGTTTACTGGCTGTTCTAGAAGCCCACGGTGGCTTTGCAAAGTATTAGATACAGTATTTGTTACTCAGTTATTTATTTTTTACATGTGCGTTTATATTCATGCAACATGTATTTTTGTCATAAATTCAATAAAATTATTTTTTTTTTTTAAATCATATTGGTCTTTCATTTCTTGAATCATACACATACAGTTTGCATCAAATGTCACCTATTCATATTTTTTTATTACACTTCTATACAATTCTAATTCTTAAAGCTAAGGTGCGTTTATATTCATGCAACGCACTGTATTTATGTAGAAACTAATAACTAAGAATATTGGTCTTGATACCCTTTTAATATATTTTGAAAATTTAAAAATTTTCATCTCTAGCTAAAGTGGATTTCCTATATTTTTTTCTAAAATTTTCTAAGTGTTGAAACTTTCATTTATTTATACCATGTCTTTGCAAGAATAAATTTTTATTTTATGCTTTCAGGACTCCACAGTGAAAAGTTTCTACTGTTAAAAAATGTTTTTTTTTACTTAAATTTTTAATTTTTCTGTATAAATTTCCATGGGGCTACCACATATATTAATGGAGATATTACGGGTTCTTTAAAGCATTGCAAATAAATAAATAAAATAAATAAAAATAAAATAATAAATAAATAATAAATAAATAAATAATAATATTAATATTAATAAAAGTAGTCACTTTTTTAATTATAACACGCAAGGTATTAAACCCGGTGCAAAGCCATTTTCAGGAAACTTGACTCACGACATTAGACTGCAATTACAATGCAAAAATATTAAACATCTAATGAAATATGATCTAAAAAAATATCAAATTCATATGACTTCTACGCCTAATTAAAACTAATAATTTTCATAATGAGACGATTGGATCTTCTTGGATTAAATTCTATATTCTCTACCAATACAAAAACTCTTTTTCGTTAAAATTTCAGGTATTATTTTATGAATTCACAATAATTCCTGATACAGGACGCTGAGCGTTTGTAGAAGTTTGGAATAAATATGATTTTCCTGAGTGACTTTCACAAAATAAAACTGTCCTATAAATAGGACGTCGGACGCTGAGTTAGGCTGAAATTCATTTTAATAATCACCTTTTGGTTCATTTATATATAGGTTATATTGAAATTCAAAGGCTTTCATAAGGCCCAATTTGAAAGTTGCAATACTCTCTTATTGTGAATATTAATCCAACGAAATAAAATATCAACGGTATTAAAATTTGAAATTTTAATGCCAATCCAAAAGCGGAAAAATCTCACTATAATCTAATAATTAATATCACTGGAGTCTAATAATAAATTATCGAGTTTCACACAATACTGTTTTTGAAATAACTGAAATATTAGAATTGTACTCTTCCTCGCTCTTACTCATTGTAGCGAAACTTTTGTAAATTAAAAAGATCTCCCAATTATTAGTACATGTGTGCAAAAAACTTTAAAAAAATTTAAATAATATTTTTGACTTAATTTTAAAATAAATAATTTTAAAATTGATACACTTGTGTTGCTTATAAAAAGTGTACTCAAAAAACATATAGAATAAATGTTTATGAAAACTATTCAATAAGGATATATGCTTTGTGCATATATAATTGCTTATAAAATTCGAGGTAATAAAAAGAGACAGATAACCATGAAAAAAAGATATAATTTCTTAAAAGGATTAATATATATATAAATACATATTACAGCATTTGTTTTTCTACATATACTTTGAAAACAATTATTAATGAATAATTTTTTACAAAATACAAAGATTATGCGATTATCATATTCGGATCAAATTGTAAAAAAATATACTTATTATTTCAAAAGGTAAAATGCTGAAAAGTGATTATGAACGATACAGAAATGTCTTTTAAGCCATAAAAGAAAACTTTTAAACATAAAATTTTGCAATAACTTAAAAAAATAAAATAAAATAAAATAAAAGAGAGAGAGATACTGGAATTCTATATTTAATGCCATTATGGAAGCATAGCGACTATTGTTGCCAAGCTAAGACACTAACAAAATTTTGTAAAATCACACACATAAACAACAAAATTACCAATTAATATATGTATATATATATTAATAAAAACTAATGTATTTTCTTCTTTGCAAAATCTCGGTTAAAAAAAAAATAATAAAATAAAATTCAAATATTTGTATTCAAAATAAGTTTCTGACTACAGTTATTGTTATTTGTTTGATAAACATCGTTAATAATCTAACAATTCTCTTCGAGATTTCCCTATCTGCAAAGTTCTTTTCAAGTGGCATTTTCAATCAGCTCTAATGAGTTGTTTCTTACAGACTACACTACTACATTTTGTCTGATGAAGATAGGGATCAATTATTTCGATGCGAAGCAATTGTTGTGAGTGCTAAAATTTATGACGTTTGTTTACTTTCTTTATCTTTAATGCTATTTTTTGGTTCAATTTAAAAGAAGTTGTTATAAACTTATGTTACATAATTTACGCCTTTGAATTAATTACTGAAATTTAAATTTTCTATGTATATCTATAATATTATCATTAAAACAATTTTGAAGAATAGTTTTAAATTGGAATATCTTAAAAATAAAGTTCTTGTTGTTATTTCCGTATAAAAGAATTGATATATGCATTGAAAATATATATTTTTATAAATTGTACTTTTACATGTTTGCCTACCATTTAATAGATTTAAACCACTGAATATACCAATCTCTTTTAACAACTAAATTTTCATTCCGGGTATGGACGCTAAGTAAAGGTAATAAAACTAAACGATATTTACAAATAAATTATAATAATTTTAACTAATATGATAATGGTATATATTTATATATTTCAGACGTATAACTATTTTTTTTCAAAAGGGAATGCAAATAAAAAGTATATATATATCCAAAGTTTGAGAACTTTGCAGATCTCATATAATTTGAGTTACATAATATGAATAATTTCAGTTAAAAAAGATGTGATTTCAAAATAAGCAGTTCGAATGTACAGTGACAAAGTTGCTATGAAAGAAAAATAGTCTAAATCTCTGTAATTATAAAAAAAAGTGCATCACTTTCAAAATAAAGTATTAGTACTCACAAACACGACTTCCGTGAAATCTGCAGAAAAGGTATAGAAAATATTCCACACTTGAAATACCATCGATTCGCTTAAATACCATAAAATTATTTTTCGACTTACTGAATTAGAAATTGAAAAGAGAGTATTATAGTATAGAATACAGTGTTAAACAGCTGCAATGATAATTGTTACACACATACATTTACATATTCACATCAGTTTGTTGGTAAGAAAAAAAAAATAATAAAAGGGCTTAAAGAAATAGAAGGTGGCACTTTTTATTGGCTACTACGGTATTTTTGAATAATTCTTTTCAGTGATGTATAATTAATAAGAAAAAAAAATATGTTGCGATGAAAAATTATATAATTATTTTTTAAACACAAAAGTTAGTACAAGAGAATATAAAAAAAAGCTTCATTCATTGGGGTTTTGAAAGCCTGTTATCTGTCATTCAAAAGAATCCTAGATTTTATGTACACTAGTTTTTAAGAACACTATGAAAAACTCCTACGGCTAAGTCTGGTTTCAAACGTTGCATTTCCTGTCTACCAGCTCTACTACCTCCTCGTCCATTGGTATAAAATTTTATAATTGTGTAAATTTAATTGAGTGTAGTTTGTGATTTTAAGGGCATCTATATGTAGATAACATCACCCCGTGGTAATAATTGTGGTATTGCTTGTGTAAAATCAAATAACAGTAATCGTAAGTTATACATAGAACTAGTTGTCACAATTATTTTTCATTATTTGTCGTATATATAGTAAAGTTTTCTAACTAAATCTTCAAATTTTTGTGTTATTAAATACTCAGTGTTTTGTCTTCTGTATACCTTTATACAAAATAATAATAATAATAATTAACCGAATGAAAATTATAATCAAATCTTACTTACACTTTATTTAAAATTTTATATGCCTTTAAAGTTTTAAAAAATTATTTGTATTAAAATATCCGGAGGATTGGGAACTCTGGGTAAGCATCATTAACAGCTCAATGTTTGTTTTGGAGGGTTTTTTTTTATACATTGAAGTTTCTTATGCCGAACCAGATGTGATAAATTACCAATAAATTAAATTTTTACGATGCCATGATTTCATAAATGTTAATAAATGACTGTTAAATCACATGTTGATCGCACTTTAATGGTTATTCAGTACCTGTACATTGCTTTTAATTAGAGTTTTAAGGTTTCGCCGCCATGAGTATTGTAAATGGATGACGTCTTTTATGTTAGCGAGAATTTATAAGCTAGATTATTATTATTTTATATGTTAGTCGGTATGTAGATTTCAGAAACAAAAATAATAATTATGATGATGATGATAATAATAATAATAAATCTGTAAATAAATTAATGTACGTATTGATGAAATACGTACATAAATAATATTCTCATAATAATCTCATAAATAATATTTAAAGAAGGCCGTTTGATTTGGATTGTTTCTCAAGACAGCATTTCGCAGATATGTAATCTGTGTTGACATTGAAGTTACTATATTATGGTATGTTTTTTTTTTTTTGTTTCATACTGGATATTACAACCTTCATTTCTCTTTAATTAATTTGAAATGAAACAGTTATTGTGTGTCTTTTACCACTAGATTTTCGTGCATTTTATTGCAAATCGTTACAAATTTCTCATGCGTAATTTATATGTTTAAATTAATTTTTGAAACTTCTTTCAGTCTCAGCGTTAATTAGTATTAACAAGTCAGAAACACATTAAATCTTGTTTTATTACTTAAAATGGAAGTGTTTGTGCTATTCTTGCGTAAAAATCTTGATATGTACGGGGTGGTCCATACGTTTTTGGATTGGGAAAAAAATATAAATGTAGCTTAACTGTTTAATAATTTAATGTTTTTTCCCCTTCTTTTTGGAGTATTTTGAAAAAAAAAAAAAAAAAAAACCTCAACACAAGTCCATTTTTCAAAATAAATATTCCTAAATCGATCTCAGAGATGAAATTGAGGAGTGTTTTAGATTCAGAATTGACAAAAAGGCATCATGCTTATTTCCGAAAAAGAAAGGTGTAGCAAAAAGCCCATTTTATAGTGTTTAGAATCGATTGGTGAGGACCGGATCTACAAAAGACACAGTGAGAACTAGACGTCGACACATAGATCGTACTTCAAAACTGTTTAAACGAGAGAATTATCGAAGATAAAATAAAATAAAATAGTCGCACCGTGCCCTTCAACATACTGTGCATAATGATATTGGATTCGAATCTTAAAAAAATACAAAACGACATGAAATCAGTAAACTGCAAATAAAAAAGCTATTACAGTGATGTTGAGCCTTTCTCAAGAGACATGATGCTCAAAAGATCATCTTCACTGATGAAGAATTATTTCTCATAAAAGAAGCATACAATGTACAAAATATTTGTGTTTATGCAACATGTTTTGAAGACATTCCTGAATCTGAGACAACCGTTATCAGGCACCAGAAAAGCCTCTTCAGTTATGATTTGGGTCAACAATTGCTATGTGGGGAAAAATAATTCCCTTTTTGTTTAAAATGGCGTAAAAAATAACCATTATTATATTACAAAATTTTACTACATGCAAAACAGGAAGCTGTCAAGTTATTAGGAAATACTGAATGGACTTTTCAACAGGACTCAGCTCCTTTTCATTCGGCAAGTATCACTCAAAAATGGTGTCAGAAATACTGTTCTGACGTTCACTGTAAAAAATGCTGCAGTAAAATTACGGGCAAAGCCAGGCAGCAGAGATTCCAGTCAAAGCCCGTAAAAATACATTTACACGATGAATGGTCTATCGCCAGTAATTTTACGTTGTGATGAAACATACAACCAACCTACAAAAAAAGTAGCATTGACCGTAAAATTAAAAGTTAAAGTTTGAGTTTCTCGAATGCTTTTAAAAAGTTTCTTGCAATTATTACACATGCGTGCAAGGAGAAATCCACAACACTAAAAAACTTATTTATTTTTTTACACGGAAAAGCAAATTTATTAATCTTCATATGAAGCAAACCGACTTGGATAGCCCGGGATTCGAACTCACAATCACCTGTGTCAAAGGATAGCGCTTTGCCAACCGCGCCGTTGGGATCCCAAACAGTTTTCTTTCCAAAAACAGATAAAGTCAACATCAGAACTGACTAGTTGATAAATCTTGTCATACGCACCAAAAGACTTCTGGAAAAAATTTTAAACCGATTTACAGCACAATGTGAAGTAACAAATCTTCAATTATTTTTACAGAACTAGCTATACAAATTTACAGCAACCTATGCTGTATTTATGTTAAAAAAAGGGCTTTATTTTTACAGAAATTTTTTACAGTGATGAAATTGTTAACGTTCAAACTATGCATAAAAATTATTTATTTTAAGACTATTTTAAAATGTAAATTTGCTATTTTTGACAAAATTAAGAACTCAGACTACGATACTGAATTTTGTGAAAGAAAATCTAACTATTTTTCGAAATCATTTTTATTTGTAAACGGACTGGATTGGATTTGGGAATAAGGCCGATTGACTGCTGTAGGTCCTAGGCCTGAGGGGGAGTGCCCTGCGAGGGGTCTTTCTGAGGGGTCCTAGCCCGTATTTACACAAGTTTAGGAGGAAACCATGGAAAACTCGAACGGCTAGACCGACGAGCGTGACCTGTGATCGAGCCCGGCACCTCACGTCTACCAGCTTTGCGCGCAGAACTGCTGGCCGCTGGTGGGCCTTTTTTATTTGTAAACACTAGCACTAAAGAGGTAGTCTTATTTCAAGGTTCTCTTTAGAGGTAAATAATGGGTGAGAATTTCTCACCCTTTTTCAAAAACAAAATGAAACTTTTGAAAACTATGTGAGATCTCTGAAAATTAACCGAGACGCAGAATAAACTTTGAATAATAATAATAAATCTTTTACATAAATACAGAGAAATTGTATCTCCAATTAATACGATTTTTTTCATGGTTTTCGATCTTTATGATTTCAATAATGGGTGCAAAGAAGAAATAACTAGAGACTACTTCTTATTCATCCAAACAGGTTTTCATTATAAGGCCGATTTCAAACTGTATTTATGAAGTGTTAGGCGTATTTGCACTTTTTAGAATAGCAGAAGAGTTTTTTTTTTTTTTTTTTTTTTTTTAAAAGCTGTATTCCATTGAAGGGAGCCCACCAGCGGCCGAGCGGTTCTGCGCTGAAAGCTGGTAGACATAAGGTGCCGGGTTCGATCCTAGGTCGCGCTCGTCGGCGTAGTCGTTCGGAGTTTTCCGCGGTTTCCTTCGAAACTTGAGTAAATACGGGCTAGGACCCTTTAGAAAGACACCCACGGAGGACACCCCCTCTGGCCTAGGACCTATAGCAGTCAATCGGCCTTATTCGCAAAGTCCAAATCCTTTGAATGAAGAATGAACTGAAGTATTTCGAGAGCAGAACCTGCTATATATGATGTAATGTACATATCTGATGGTCATATTCAGATAAAACAGCTTTGTTTTTTAACAGTGAAGATCATACATAATAATCATAAGACTTACCTTCAAATGGTTAATTACATATTCATTTTATATTGAAATAAACTTTATTTTAGCATATTGTAAAAAATGTATTGTGGAAACAACATTAAAATTTTCCGTTTTCTAAGGCTTAACTAAAGGATTAAAAGCAATTAGAATGCAGTATGCTTAAAAAATAAATAAATAAATAAATAAAAAATGCGTTTAGTGGATAAAACAATTATTAGGTTGTAGTTTGTGTTTTAGAAATCTAGCTACAAATCAAGAAACCATTTCAGCTTTCTTTTTTAATGTTTTCGTGTTAATAGACAAAGAAAATCAATTTCATCAATATCAATTACTCAGTTTCAGTCAGATAGAAATTTTTTGAATTAAATTAACAAAACAATAGCTTATTAAAACCAATGGATGTTTCTATGCGACATGCGTGCATAATTAAACACATTCAATTAGTATAAATAACAATGATAGTTTCAGTTTGAAAATGGAAGAAAATGGAATTCTCTCTTGATATCACTGAAATGATAGCATTTGAAGAGATTTTCTCATAAGAAAATGGTTTGGTGAAGGATAAGTGCAATTTGCGTAGATTAACGGTTTTTTCTCGTATAAATTCAAAAAATTATACTTTCGAAACATCAATTTACGGGCTACGACCGTTTAGCTAGCAAAACGGTCATTTCCCGTAAAATTTATACGGTTATTTCCCAAATTATGCTTCCAAAACATTAATTTACTGATTATGACCATTTAGGTAGCAAAACGGTCATTTCCCCTAAAACCATACGGTCAAAAACCGTGATTTTACAATTTTCTTTTTACAGTGTTGTTTTGAAGACAAAATGGTTCCAATCTTCCTACCCGATTTAAATTCATTGGATTACAGCATATGAGAAGAAATGGAGGACAAAGTCAATTCTAAACAGTACAAAAATATTGAGTGTTTAAAGTCAGCTATTAATAAAGAATGGGATAGACTCTCAGTGAAACATATGCTTGCTGCAATAAATGCTCATGCGAAGAAATTTTGCCTTTTGTCTCAAAACGTGGAAGCCGATTTAAATAGAAATCACAATAAATAAATAAATAAATAAATAAATAAATAAATAAATAAATAACAATGTAATAACACTGTATAAATATTCTAATAAAAACTTGATATTTTCCATATTTTATCTTTTCAAAATAATTAAATAAAGCTTAGTGCAAGAATTTATGGGCCATCCTGTACACGAAAAATATGTATAAAAAGTATAATGTAAGTAATATGTATAATGTGTATGCACTTTATTTTTCTACTATTTTATATTTTTAGACTACCAAATCACACATCTTCTTTTTGGACAGTTAAAATTTCATTATTGACTTTAACACTGCATATGATTTTGAATTTTGAAATTTAACGCATAAAAAAAGATAAGTACATGAACATTTTACATAGGTTCTTTTATAATATTGAAGTTTCTAAAATTATATTTCTACTTCTTTTTGTGTGTGCATGTACATGTGCATCAAATACTCTTAAATTTTAACTCGGCTATACTTCTCTTTAAAAAAGATTTTATTTAAGGCATCATAAAATTCAATAATTTTTCTTAAATAAATTATATGTGAAATGATTTTGTATTCACTTTCTAAATTCTTTCGCATTCAAATATTAAATAAGCTAATAAGGTTTAGGAGAAAAATCTCATTCGAACACAAAATAACAATGAATAAAATATTTCACCAAAAGGCAATGTACTTGATGAAACGTAATTTAAAACACAAACGTCTATCCAGATTAATCTTATTTCCAAAATTGAATTTTTCAAACATTTCAGGAAAAAACAATTTAGAAAAGCCTTTTATTTAAAAAAAAAAAAAAAAAAAAAATCTATTGCTGTGTTAAATTTTGAGTTGAGAGTATTTACGAATAAAACACGGATAAGTGCCTTATTTTCATTGAGCTTTAAAATGAAAATTGCACTTAAAATAATATTTAAAATTTATAAAGCTATTCTGTGAAATTAGTTTTAACTAATTTACGTACTCAAGAAAAATGTAAATCAATGCTTATTTGTATAACGGAAAAATGATTATAACTTTTTTTCAAAATGCGTTTTTTAATTATTTATATTTAGTTATTTATTTATTTGTTATGTTTTTTATAATATATTTTTTCTTAAATCAGAGTACTTGGTTTTTCGCATAAAACTACTCGAATTAATATTTAATCGAAATGACCTTTCTTATAAAATAAATGAATCTCAGTCAAACTTAAAAAAAAATAATAATAATGATCTATTTAAATCTAGTACGGCTAATTAACATACGCTAAACTAGAAAATTTAACATTGATTTAAATAATTGCAGATTAATTTGTTTTTACTAATGTATGCTTTATAATAATACAAAATTGCTTTAATAGAATTATGATAATACAATAAAAATTTTTGCTTACCTATATAAATATTTAAGCACTATTTTATCAGTTCTTTTTTAAACTCGAAACCACAAAACAATACATAGAGCATACATAATTGTTTGATTGATGAATAAATTGGCATTCTTTTATTTGTTTATTAATTTCATTCCTATTTGGCTTATGGGGATTTTAAGGCGTTACTTTTATAAATTTTCTGACATTTCAGGGAGTTGTAAACTGTAAAGGGTTAAGAACCTCACGACTACAATTAAAATTTCTCATTTGTGTGATTCCAGAGATTAATTTTTGTGATATTTTATTTTATGGTTTTGTTTCCTAGAAGAGATAGACTATAGAAATTAGTAAAAAAATTACGTTTGACCTTGAAATTTGACCTGCTGTAATTATTTTAGTTATTAAGTTACAACAATATAGCTAAGCATGTTATACCTTTACATCAAATTCTTTAAAAATAATATTTAAAATTAACACTGATAAATTTAATTGGAAGAGATTTTGGTCAAAACATAGTGGTATAATAATCCCATTTTTAACCATGAGAACGACGTTTGATGACCTTTATAAAATCCAAAGTCAATAGCAGAGAAAAAACAAAGATTTTTTTAAACATCTTTCATATGTATCTATAAGGAACACAAGTATAAAAAGAAACAAAAACCTTCGAATTACACACTTTCATAAAATTATATGGACTGACACTCTTGGTATACGATTAATTATCAAAATCTAATTTCAAATGGCAGCTCAAATGAAGAGATTGTCTGACATGATCATTTGTCCTTAATTTTTATCTGCCCTGTTAAGAGTCATGAAATAAAAGAAATATAAAGATAATATTAAACCAGAATAAACTAATGTAAAATTTTAACAACTATGTATGATTAACATTTATTACACAAATAATATATACAGGGTGTCCCATAAATAGCGCCCAAACTCTGCGCAGCCAGATTCCTCGTTGGGAGTATATGAAAAATACCCAAAGAATTGTACCTGTATGATCCATAGTTTACCAGAAAAATACAAAAAACAAAGTATGACGTCACAGCTGGTGCAAGGAAAAAACGCTGTACTGGACACATCAACAGCAGTATGTGCATAGCTTCAATATGCACGGCGGACACTTTGAACATCTACCTTTATAAATATTTGCAAATACTGCTGTGAATGTGTTCAATACGGTGTTTTAGCTTGCACTGGCTGTGACGTCATACTTTGTTTTTCATACAGTCGGCAGCAAAATTATTCGAGCGCTAGCAATAATTTCTATTTAAAAAGGTACACTTAATACTGCTTTGTTAAATAAATCCTTGTCGAGTCATATTCTTAGTCAGTCTAAGAACATGATTCGACAAGGATTTATTTAACAAAACAGATTAACTGTACTTTTTTTACATAGGAATTATTGTTAGCGTTCGAATAATTTTGCTACCGACTGTACTTTTTTCGTAAACTATGGATCGTACAGGTACAGTTCTTTGGGCATTTTTTATGTACTCCTAACAAGGAATCTGGCTGTGTAGCAATTGGGCGCTATTTACGGGACACCCTGTATATTTTCTTAGTAAATCAAACTTCTAAGATGTGGTGAAGTTTCATGGAAATGTATTAAAATTTGCAAAATGTTATTTATATGTGTAAACAGAATATTTAATATATATATGTATATATATACTCTATAACAAAAAAAAAAAGTGACGCACCATGAAGGAGTAATGCAAACTGGACACAAATTGACATGCATACAGGTTTTGATGAGATCAAGCACCAATTCATCATTATCGTCGATTCTACGTGCAACTGGTACTTCAGTGACTTCAAATTCCCTTTATAGGCGGCTCAGTGGGGTTGAGCTCAGTCCCCGGATCTCTCTTCCACTGAGGACGTTTGAAGCATCTTAAAAAGGGTCCTATAACCAGCTTGGGATTTTACCAATCTAACGCAACAATTGTCAAAATTTGGCACGATACTTCACCGAAGCACATCTGCCAAATCTATCAATTAATACCAAGCCGAATAACTGCGTACATAAGGGCCAGAAGTGGACCAACGCGCTATTGACTTGTTTACTTTGTGAGGCCCTTTCTCTTGATTAAATCATTCAAATTTTCTGAAACTGTAATGAATTGTTTTTCTCCACTTGTACATCACATCTTCCAATTTTTGTTTTATTCGGACCACCCATTCCACCCCATCTACCAATTTTTGACTCCATTTCTTCTTGGTGTTTTTTTTTTTTTTTTTTTTTTTTTTTTTTTATAGAGTGTATGTATATATAATAATACATGTATATTAACCATATATTTATATATATATAGTGTTAAAATTGTGGAAAAATGTCATGTAATGTATTTAATAATTGGCATATATTAAATCCTAGAATATTCTTTGCTTTGAAATTTCATCAATGCCTTTCACTGTATTTCTAAATATTTAAAAAACTTTTCAGCAGAAAAGTAAGAACGCGTGCGTCAGGTGTTTGGAAAAAAAAAGTGTTTTGCAGGTATATTATTAAAGGGACAACGCATATTTTTCCATGTATATATAAAATAATTTCCAAAAGTAACCTAAAGAGTGCGTTCACACGCTATAGTGAGATATTTTGTACAAATCGGGCTAGAAATAATGCGCCTAGTCGGAATATGCCGTCTCGTACGTATTGGGGTGCCCCAGCCACTTTGATGGATATGGAAGATATATTTAACGGAACGCCCGCGAAATCAATGCTGACGTAATAATCTCAGATGTAACAATCATAGTGACACACCTCACTTTCCTAAATCCTTATACTAGTGGTCACGTCGATCATCTTTTATTTTAAATTAAATTCAAAGTGTCTTGTTATTGTGATCGCACTCACTGTGTGTTTCTGTTTGTCTGTTTTGCATGAAACGTCTCAGTATGACGTGTAAGCACCCTCTTTCGGTTATATATAGAATCCTTTTTTATATACATGGGAAAAAAGTCCAATATTCTCCTGACCATATACCAGAAAAGCGTTCGATTTAATCGAAAAAGGTGTGGTTTGAGGCATAATATTAACTAACACCTAAAATTTATTTTTTCTATTCCAGAACTTCTAATAAACTCGCTTCTCTAAATTTTTTTGTTTTTGTCTTCACAGGTGAGGCAATGAAGAAAATGGCCTTCTCCACTCGATTTTTTTTCTTTGAAATGTTGTGAAGAATGTTGTCTACAAGACGGTCTGCAGGTAATGCGAGCTCGTATTCGCACAACCCTGAAACAAGTTACGAAGGACAAACTAGGCCGGGTGCAAATAGAACTGGAATATCTCTTAAATATACTGCGTGCAACAGTTGACGCACATTTTGAACACTGTTAAACGAATGCTAATTTTATTTTGCGTGTGTGTGAACATTTCTTCAAACCACACCTGTCTATGAATTATTTCAGATTTATCCGCGATGAAATTTGGAAAGATCATTTTGAAACATGAAGTTTTAATTTATAGAATGTCATGAAATGTGTAGAAAAAAAAATATTTGAAAAAAAAAAAAAAAAAAATATTTTAGACGAAAAAGGTACCTAAAAGTAGTTGAACTCGTGGTAAAATTTAACTGTAATTCGATAAGTGTGGGAAAGTGAACTATAACTAAGAAATAGAACTATCTGTAGAAAACTATACTGAAGAAAACAACAAGAAATAGGAAAAATAATTTAAATTTACAAGAAAAAAAAATGTTAAGACTTCGCCATTTGGAGTATAACTTACAATACAATTCTTAAAATAATTTTATCTTGTAGGAGATGTTCGTTAAACGGAGAAATTCGTAAAAGACAGGTTCCTTAAATAGAAGTCGACTGAATATTTGCTAAGTTTAATAGGCTTATGGTACTAAATAAGTATCTATAAGTGACATTCATAACCTTACATATGGTGATTATTAATAATAAAAAAAAAAAGTTTTGTTTTTAATTTTTTTTCTTTTCTCGTTACTGTCTGTATTCAGGGAAGAAGCTTTCCCATGCAACTGCGTACTTTTGCTATATTTTCACCACTAATCTTCAAATACATTTTTTTGTAAATGTGTTAAGTCTATAATAGTCGTTTAAAATGTACTGTCTAAAAATAATGGTACAAAAATAATAAAATGCATGTTAAAAAAAAAAAAAAGAAAGAAAAGAAAAAGAAAACGAACGCTGCGATCCGTGCTATATTTTTAAAAATTCGTTTATGTTAGTAACATGAAAAACACTACCTACCAAAAAATATTTGGACACTTTGGAATTTAGACATTTTGTCAAATATCTGGAAAAGCTCTTTTAGAATCATATTGAAACTTTGGTAGCGTAAAGTACAGGTTATAACTCATATATTTCAGCAAAAGGTATGTCCTGAAAAGGAAAAAGGGACCAGTAAAAAATTAAAGAAAAATCAAATTGTTTCGGTTCACTCTGTACAAAGTAATGCTTGAAATACATTTTGGCAGTAGTATGTGATTAAGCGGAATTTTCACATTACCTATATAAATTTTTAAGAAGCTGCTACATATATTCATGGAGATATAACTTTTTCTTTAAACATTGCAAAAAAAAAAAAAAAAAAAAAAAAAAAATCCTTTTTTGTAATTATAAACCGTAGGGTATTAGACCTAGAGCAAAGACATTTTCAGAAAATTTGGCATACTTCATTAGACACAGCATATTGTAATCAGAGTGCAAAAATGTTAAATATCTTACGAAATATGGGCATTTTTTCTAAGTAACTTTTATCTACACAGGTGCTGGCTTTTAAAAAAATTCCATTTATTCTCTTTAGTGCATTAAGAAAAAGGCATTTTTTTATACTTTTTTAAATAAGTGTTATTTTTTACTAACGTTGCCATCCAATAATAATAATAATATCCATAATGTAAATAATAGACTCAAATACATTTTCAACACAATATTCAAACGGGGGTTGAGGGGGGGGTTCCCCCTCATGCAGAATTACTTGCCAAATAAAGCTGTTTCGAAGCCGAATCGAATTTTGATTTTAAGGTATATCTGTATAATAGTGCTCATTCTCCAATATATCTTTACAGTACTGAATTTCAGGGTGCTGACAGTCGTGCGAGTGCCACTCAAGATTGTTTTTTGGTAATTTCATAATTTGTATCGATGTTTTCATCTATGTTTTTTTAAATCTTCTATTTAAATATTTGAAAATATTTATTTCAAACTTTTATTTCTTTTATTGAATCATTTTCTATAAATATTGCCCCAGATTATTTCATTTTGAAACACAAGCAAAGAAAGGCGGGGAGAAGGGGAAATCATCAGTCTCACGACATAAATTATATTGATTAACTATCGAATTTTAAGGAAAATTATTATCTTTATAGATTTTCTTCTCCATATAACATCTATTAAATGCTATAATTAGTGTTAGTGTTTAAACGTCCTCGAATATCTGGGCAATGGCCATAACTGTAAAAGTTGAAACATTAATAATACCTGATACTTTTTTCAATAACCACCGATTACCGATGAAAATCCTGCATAAAATAAATTCAGAATCCGATGTAAGATAAATTAAATTTAAATTTTTATAGAAAATATCCAATTCCAATTAATGAATTTTATAAAAACCAATTTTTAATCTTAATCGGTATGGTAAAATTGATGGGACTCTAAAAATAGAAACACTCTTTTATGTAATTTTCTTAAGATGCAAAATTTCATAATATATTTCCTTTGATTATAATAATTTCACTTCCCTTAAATAATGACGATACCTAAAAGCTTTATGATAAGGGAAATAAAGTGCATCAATAAAACAAAATAAGCTAATGTGATTTCGTTCTGATTACGATTAAATTCATTTTTTGTAAATAAATAAGGTGCATTTTTACTGAATACTTAATTAAGGTGAGCCAAATAGAAAATACCATAAATCAATATTCAGTTTTGAAAGAAGAAAGTCATTATAGTAACAAACAAAAGGGACATCATAATTCATTCCTGTTTATTATGTTCTAGATAATAAACATTAATGTTTTGTTATCGTTTCTCATTGTTAGGGATAAAATTAACTATAATAAATTACACTTTATTATTGAAAACAAATTATAAAAAAAAAATATGTTATATTCTAAACGCAATTGGTATTTAAAATATAGATAAGATTATTATTTGAACAAATGTAACATGAGAAATATAGGTTATTTTACATAATGCTTGTTGTAAAGAATCTATATGACACAGATTCTAAAGAACAATGTAATACAAATTAAATATGCTTTAAAAAGAACATGCTTTAACGGACAGAAGTATTATACTTAATGGTATTTATCCTTGGCAAAATAAATACTGTGTGCTAACTATTTACAGTAAGATTATTGGATGCATATAAAAATATATATTTGAAATTATAAGTTCAACACATTCATTTTTGTATTCCATAATTTATTTTACAATCTTTTAACTCTAAATTACGAAATTGATTAAAACTTTGATTTATTTTATAGACACTATTATCAGGAATACCTTATGCATGTTTCAGAAATTAATTGTTTACTGAAAACAATAAATATTTCAGCATTAACATTTTTATTTATTTATTCATTTACATTTTGAAATATTTTTCTTTTTTTATACGGAAAAATGATAATTACGGAAAATTGATAATTATACTGTATCAGTAGGTCAACTTGAGGTCTCTCAAGTGCGTTCCTTAATCCCTTAACTGCCCCGGCGTATATATACGTTTCTCCGAAGTACGATCCTTTGCACTGTGCTGCTACCAGGGAAACTACTAACACGGTTTGATAGTGCAGTAAAGTAAACTTGAAAGTGGTCTTTACAGTGTTTGTAAAAGACTTACTCATTTCAGAGTTGAAAGAGAACAGTGGCACTTTGAAGCGAATATCGTAAAGTTTCCTCGACAGGTAAGGGGTTAAAAAAGACTACGGAATGTCTTCAAATTCGCCCTATAACTTCTGTTTGGATGTCTTCTCGTATGTAATTGTTAGTTTCCGATGGACAGATGAATTTGATATGCTTTGATAGAAAAGAGAAGCAGGGCCGGAAATCGGTATTTCAAAAACGGCTGTAAAGAATTTCTTCAAATTTGACATATAAACCCCTTTTTGGATTTAAAATATTTGAAAATCATTACGTCTCGTAGTTAAATTAAATTTAAAACAGTTATCTCCCCCCCCCCCTTTCCCGTACTGGTGTTATTTATAATATCCCTTGTAAATCCTGTAGTTCGGTTTATATTGGTCAGACTAGCCGTTCTCTTCATACTCGTATTAAGGAACATAAAACAAGTTTCAAAAGCCGTGATTTACGTTCGAAAAATGTACAGCATGCTATAGAAACTGACCATTTACCTGATTTTAACAGTACTAAAATAATCATATCTAACTGTTTAAATTATCATTTAAGAATTTTCCTGGAGGGCTGGTACACAAATCAACATTTTTCACCCCTTAATGAGGCATGCGCAGTTCCCGATGAATACGTTGTACTCACTTAATGAAAGTCTGTTGTTCTTCTCAGCATTTACACTTGATGTTTTTTACTGATGAGGAGCCTGTAAAAGGCTCGAAACGTTTAAAATTTTTGTTTTGTGTTTTTAATGTTTTAAATTGTATATTTTTTGTGTATATTGTCTGTCTCAGCTTTTACTGTGATTAAAAATTCACTTTTTGGATGTTTATTCTCATGTATTACTTGGTTACTATAGGAAAATTTTGTGGCGTCCTGACTACGTAGGTCAGTTTTAGATCTCGTAAATTGATAGCTTAAACTATCAGTTTAAAATCAGATTAATTTATTTTTTAAAAGTGCAATTTTCGTCATTTTATCGTTATTAACTATTATTTTGAATAAATTCAGCCAAAATGTTTTGCTTTGTATATGCTTATTTAAATATCTTCTTGCACTTTTGCTTTCCAATGACAAATATGTACGCAAAATTCTTATTTTGTGTTGAATTTTAAATTTTGTAGTACATTATAACTTTTTTTTTCTTTTTACGGCGCCCACTAATCCTTATTACAATATGTCATTATTGCCAGTAGCGGACAGACATGGCCAAGACTGGATCATGAGATTTGGAAAAAGGTAACACTAATAATGGACACAGAACTGTATTCTTCCGATTTCGGAATATGGAATAAAATATTAATTAAACTTCTCTCAAAATCAAATCGGATTAATTTGAAATATTAACATGGCATTTTTCTTTTCCAAGCTTTGTGAACAGATTTGTAATTTTTCGAAATGGCGCACAGAATCCTTGCATATAATCCTTGCTGGTGTGTATGAAGAATTTATAAAATTATTGCCCAAAGAGGTAATAAAAACGCTGCTTGCAAATTAAGGTTCAATTGATATAATTCAGTTTTACAAGAGTTTTGCAACTTGAGTATATCAACGAAATCCTTACATTTTTCAGAAATAATTTGTTTTCAGTTAAAGGTATAAATGTATAGATTCTGCTTTTCATTCGATCAACACATTAATGCAGCAGGAAATGTATTTCGCTAATTAAGTGTATATTTGGTTATTAATTTATGTTTTATTTAACTTCTTCATCAAAAGTAGAATATAAAATATTAAGTACAGTGATTTTAAGTGTTCACTGCTGTCGTATTCAGAGTTCTAAGGATTTTTTTTTCTTTACTACAAAAAATCTATAATTGGCATCTGTCTCAGTACAGTCATGTTCGGAAAGTGTTAATTGAGGTATCAAACAGTACTTACTGTCAACGTTTTTATAATTCCTTACAGTGAATAAAAATGGACGAAAAATGTATTTACAGTGTCCAATACTTGTACAATTACTTTTCTTTCTTCAAATATAGCGGTTAATTTAAAATAACTTTTGTTACATTTGAGAGAAATATATAGCAAGTGTTGAAGGGAAGTCATTTCAACTAAAAGCATTGACAGAAAAGGCATATGCGTAAGTATTTTATTTCATTTTTAATAGGAAGAGATTGGAGAAAACTTTTTTTTTTTAAACTAGTGCAAAAGTATATGCAGAAATTTATAAGTATTAACCAGTGAATTTCTTTTGACATTTCTTTGACAAATATACACGTTTGGAAAAAATTATATCGGAAATATTCATAATTTTTAAATATAATCTGAACCAACTAATTACAATTATTCAGTATCTTCCATACGTTTAAAAAAACTAAAATCTGTTTTAAATTCTAGACATTCATGTAGGTGATCTAAGATATTCGAAACAAGTCTGAAACATGTATAAATATTCCTTTTAAAATAATAATAATAATAATAACAATAACATATTCAGTCTGAGATTACTATATTTCTAAATCCTGATTTACTAATCTTAAATGTATTTTAAAGTTTTTCTTCTGTGCTGATATATATATATGTACACACACACACACACACACACACACACACACACATACACACACACACATATATATATATATATATATATATATATATCAACATTGACACTACAAAGCTTACATAAAACCTAATTTAAAAATTACAATATTTCCTTATTGAGTTATTGAGTCTAATTTGATTTTTAATATTAAAGCGTAAATTCTGACGCATTAATGAAAACTTGAATCGTATTTATCCTAAACAATGTTATGATTAAAAAAGAAACAGGAATTTATTTCATACATTAGGAATATTATAGATTTCGATTTTAAATTTTAAATACATATTTCAATCTATTCTGAGTATTGTGCCTAAGCTAAAATTTATTTTCATAACCTCCTTTTGCGTTGATTTATATATATGTTATATCGAAATTCAAAGGCTTTCGTAAAGCCTAGTTTAAAAATTGTAGAACTCCTTTATTGAGAACATGAATCCAATTTAAAAAAATTTCAAACGGTATTAAAATTTAAAGATCTAATGCTAACAAAGATCTAATGCTAAAAATTTCACTACTTTCTAATAATAAATTATCCAGATTCAAACATCACTGTTCTGGTAATAACTGAACTTGTAGAATTATTATAATATCTTATCACTTATTCTTTGTGACGTAACTTCTGAAAACTTAAACGAATTATTATAAAGGTTTACTTTAAGTGTACAATCGGTGTTTTTAAAAATTTTAGTTATTACAATCAATAATTTTAACAAAAGGCATCTAATATAAATAAAGTAGAACTGATATATTTCTGTTGATTAGAGATATTTTAATTGAAAATGGTTGAGTATATATACGAAGAAATATACTAAATAATATAATATGCTTTGTCATCTAATACGCATAAAGTAAAATGAATTAAAAATGCTTTGTTTGAAAATCACTGAGTATATCTTTGAGAAAGTTACTAATTAATATAATATGCTTTACTATGCAATATTTAAAAAGTAAAATTGACATATTTCTCTTGCTTAGAAATACTTTAATTGAAAACGATTGAGTAAATATTTGAGAAAGTTTCTAAGTAATATAATATGCTTTAATCTGTAGTATACAAGTATAATAAAGTATTAAATTTTAATGAAATAAACAAAACCTAAAAACCAGAAGGAAAAAAAACAACAACAAAGGTATGATAATGATAATTTCTAGAGATGATTAATAGTAAATTTAATGTTATAATATTTATTATTATTATTATTATTATTATTATTATTATTATTATTTCCTTTTGCATGTAGCTTGAAAACAGCTTATTTTTATTTTCAATGTTTTGGAAAACAAATGAAGAAAGAATATGTCGTTGTATTATTAATTTCAAAGTAAGTAAAAAAAAAAAACGAGTATGTTGTGGCCACCACAAGACTTTCTTCAATATTTTCCTATACAAACTCACTCAGTAACAATAAAAAAAAAATAAAAAATAAACGGATTTTTTTTTTTTTTTTTTGTTAAAAGTAAAAAAAATCGACAACTTTGTTTTAGATTATCACATATTTATAGTTCAACCATTCGTTTTAAAGATATTGACGTGACCTTTAGAAAGATATCTTGAAAATTTACCCCCCCGGGGGGTACTTCTCCCCATGGGGGGAAGCGATGCCCCCGCATGCACACAATTTTTTTCCTAATTAACTACTACTATTATCAGTAATTAATATTAATTTTACAATCACAGGTTAAGAATAACTCTTATTACGTACATTTATATGAAATTTTGTCCGATACTGCAATGTTAACAATTTTGAAAAAATACGATCACAGCGCCACCTGATGAGCGATTGATCCCCAAATCTAATCAGCACCAGTTTATGTCAGGGGCCAACTAAATACCAAGTTTGGTTATATTTCGTTAAAAAAAGAAAAAAAAAATTTTTTTTTTCATTAAAAGTAAAAAAAATCGATAACTTTGTTTTAAATTATCACAGAATTATAGTTCAACCACTCGTTTTAAAGGTATTGACGAGACCTTTCGAAAGATACTCATCTTGAAAATTTACGCCCCTCGAGGGAGGACTTCCCCCCCCAGGGGGGTTGACGAGGCTCCTACACATGCTAAAAAATTTTCTCATTTGACTATCTCTATTATAAATAATTCTTGTAAATTTCATAATGATTACTAAAATTAATTCGTTTTTTCACATTTATACAAAATTTTGTCCTATATCACCATGTTAAAATTTTAGAAAAAGCGGGATGGCAACACAACCTGTAAGACAATTTTTACCAAAAGTTGATAATTACTAATTTATGTCAAGGTGCAACTACGTACCAATTTGTATGAAATTCTGTGCAGTAGTTCCTGAGATACAGTTGCCACAAAATTTTGTCACACACACACAGACTGACAGACAGAAAGACAGACATTTTCTAAAAATGGTCAAATCGTGTTCTACAGCTCTCAAAACGTGCAAATCCATCAAAAACCCGAGGTCGAAAATTTTTACGAATCCAATACTTTCTTCTATTGAATGTAGGAGAAAGTAAAAAAAAGGAGAAAAATGTATAGAAATTGAATAGGAACAAAAAGGTGTTACTTTTAGAGTATGAAAGAAAACTTGAAAAACCTATAATTTAAACAGCAAGAAATTTTAAAACAAAGCAGTTGTACTGGTAATAAAACTAAATTACATTTACATTCATTTTTCAATAATTGTATCACTTACATTAATCGTATTTATTTATTCATTAGAATTAAACCTATCAAACTGCAATTTTATTAATAAAATTTTATACAGAATTTGACAACCCAATTTTTCTTTAACATTTAGAAAATTTCATTTATCTTATATGTTTAATTGCAATTGAAGAGAAATGATTCCATCGTAAATATTAAAAATAGATAAAAGGTGTAACAAATATAAACAATGTAGTTATCTCTTAAATACTTTGCAATAACTACATCCTTCATAAAAGAAAATTTATTGATATTTACAAATATTGACTTAGAAAATTGGGGTTACATTAATCGAATTTATTTATTTATTAAAATTAAACCTATCAAACTGCAGTTTTAATAATAAAATTTTATACAGAATTTGACAACTCAATTTTTCTTTAACGTTTAGAGATTTTCATTTATCTTATATGTTTAATTGCAATTGAAGAGAAATGATTCCATAGTAAATATTAAAAAAATAGTTAAATGGTGCCCGAAATATAAAACAATGTAGTTGTCTTAAATACTTTGCAATAACTACGTGTTTCATAAACGAAAATTTATTGCTATTTACAGCTAGTGTTTTATAAATTTGGCAAAAAAAGAACAGTAAATATTTCTTACTTGAAATACTTTCTGTTCTTTCAAACTACTCGCTTGAATAACCACAAAAGTGTTTTTGACTTACTGAATTTGAAATTGAAAAGAGAATGTCATATTCTAAAATGTAGTATGACGTAGATGCATTGATAATTTTAAAGCCGATACATACAAATCTGCATAAATATAGTTAGTAAAAAATGAAAATAAATCGGTACAATGTTTAAAACAGATTGAAACTAACACTTTTTATCAATTATCGCGGTAATTAACACTTTCTAACAAGGTTGAAAAGTGTTTATGCATTGGGTTTGTCTGTCTGTCTGTCTGTCTGACCGTCTGTCTGTCTGTCTGACCGCGCTCTAACTTCCGTAAATATTTATGGAATTTCTTGAAACTGATATATGTTATTCAAGTTCACTATCGGATGTTCCCTATTGAAAATGGACATTATACCTCTACTGGTTTGTGTACAGAGACCCCCGAAAATATTTCAAAGCATTGTGTTCTATGAGAGGAATTTCTATAAACCATATTTTCATACCCTTACTGTACAAAATCTTAATGAAATTTAAATATGTTATACAAGTTCACTATCGGATGTTCCCTATTGAAAATGGAGTTTATACCTCTACTGGTTTGTGTACAGGGACCCCCGAAAATATTTCAAAGCATTGTGTTCTATGAGAGGAATTTTTATAAACCATATTTTCATACCCTTACTGTACAAAAATCTTAATGAAATTGAAATATTTTATACAAGTTCACTATCGGATGTTCCCTATTGAAAATGGAGTTTATACCTCTACTGGTTTGTGTACAGGGACCCCCGAAAATATTTCAAAGCATTGTGTTCTATGAGAGGCATTTCTATAAACCATATTTTCATACCCTTACTGTACAAAAATCTTAATGAAATTGACATATGATATACAAGCTCACTATCAGATGTTCCCTGTTGAAAATGGAGTTTATACCTCTACTGGTTTGTGTACAGGGACCCCCTAAAATATTTTAAAGCATTGTGTTCTATGAGAGGCATTTCTATAAACCATATTTCCATACCCTTACTGTACACAAATCTTAATGAAATTGAAATATGTTATTCAGGTTCACTATCGGATGTTTCCTGTATAAAATGGAGTAAATACCACCACTGATTTGTGTACAGGGACACACAAAAGTATTACGAAAGCATTGTGTTCTATGAGAAGCTATAAACCATATTTCCATACCCTTACTGCACACAAATCTTAATGAAATTGAAATATGTTATTCAAGTTCACTATCGGATGTTTCCTGTATAAAATGGAGCAAATACCACCACTACAGGGGCACACAAAAGTATTCCAAAGCATTGCGTTTTATGAGAGATATTTCTATAAACTAAATTTTAATAACATTACTTTGCACGAAGTTTTATGAAATTGAAATGTGTTATTTATAAGCACAAAAGAAAATGCTTTGCATAGAATATAGCATGATTAGCATTAGATTTACAGGGTGACACAAAAATATTCAGTTATATAAAGAGCTATTAATAAATATTTGCTAAAAGTGTACTATCGTTTATATTAAGCGTTTTTAACCCTTTCTAACATTTTTAACACTTCCCAACAAGGTTGAAAAGTGTTCATGACTTCGGTTTATCCGTCTGTCTGTCTCTCTGCGCTCTAATTCCCGTAAATATTTGTAGAATTTCTTGAAACTAATATATGTTATTGAAGTTCACTATCGGATGTTCCCTGTTGAAAATGGAGTTTATACCTCTACTAGTTTGTGTACAGGGGCACCCGAAAGTATTTCAAAGCATCGTGTTCTATGAGAGGTATTTCAATAAATCATATTTTCATATCTTTACTGTACACATACCTTAATGAAATTGAAATATGTTATTCAAGTTCACTATTGGATTTTTCCTGTATACAATGGATTAAATACCAACTCTGTTTTATATACAGGGACACTCAAAAGTATTCTAAAGCATTGCGTTCTATGAGACATATTTATATAAATCAAATTTTAGTAACTTTACTTTCCACGAATATTTAGGATATTGAAATATGTTATTTATATGCACAAAAGAATGCTTTGCATAGAATATAGCATGATTAGCATTAGATTTACAGGGTGACACAAAAATATTCAGTTATATAAAGAGCTATTAATAAATATTTGTTAAAAGTTTACTTTCGTTTACATTAAGCGTTTTTAACGCTTTCTAACATTTTTAACACTTCCCAACAAGGTTGAAAAGTGTAATGACTTCGGTTTGTCTGTCTGTCCGTCTGTCTGTCTCTCTGCGCTCTAATTTTCGTAAATATTTGTGGAATTTCTTGAAACTGATATATGTTATTGAAGTTCACTATCGGATGTTCCCTGTTGAAAATGGAGTTTATACCTCTACTGGTTTGTGTACAGGGGCACCCGAAAGTATTTCAAAGCATCGTGTTCTATGAGAGGTATTTCTATAAATCATATTTTCATATCTTTACTGTACACATACCTTAATGAAATTGAAATATGTTATTCAAGTTCACTATTGGATTTTTCCTGTATACAATGGATTAAATACAACTCTGTTTTATATACAAGGACACTCAATATTATTCTAAAGCATTGCGTTCTATGAGAGATATTTCTATAAATCAAATTTTAATAACTTTACTTTCCGCGAAGATTTAGGATATTGAAATATGTTATTTATATGCACAAAAGAATGCTTTACATAGAATATAGCAGGAGTAGCATTAGATTTACAGGGTGACACAAAAACATAATTTTATATTAAGAGTTATTATTAAAAGTTTGCTACAATTCTACTTTCGTTTACATTAAGCATTTATAACACTTCCAAGCATTTTTTAAAGTGTGAATATGATATCAATTTGTGTATCTGTCCGTCTATCCGTCTGTCTGTCTGCCCGCGCTCTAACTCCCGTAAATAGTTGTGGAATTTTTTGAAACTGATATATGTTATTCAAGTTCACTATCAAATGTTTCCTATTGAAAATGGAGTTTATACCGCTACCGGTTTGTGTACAGGGACACCCGAAAGTATTTCAAAGAATTGTGTTCTATGAGAGTATTTCTATAAACCATATTTTCATACCTTTACTGTACAATATATTCATGAAATTGAAATATGTTTTTAAGTTCACTATTGGATGTTTCCTACATAAAATAGTTTTCATACCACCACTAGTTTATGTACAGGGACACTCAAAAGTACTCCAAAGCATTCCGTTCTATGTGAGATATTTCTATAAATCACATTTTAATAACTTTACTTTCCACGAAGTTTCAGGAAATTGAAATACGTTATTTATATGCACAAAAGAATGCTTTGTCTGTTTTTCTGCGCTCTAATTCCCGTAAATATTTATGGAATTGCTTTAAACCGATATATTTTATTGAAGTTCACTATCGGATGTTCCCTATTGAAAATGGAATGGATACCTTTTCTGGTTTGTTTACAGGGACACCCAAAAGTATTCGAAAGCATTGTGTTCTATGAGAGGAGTTTCTATAAATCATATTTTAATACCTTTTATGTATAGAAACTTTAATGAAATTTTAATATGTTACTCAATTCCCTATTGGATGTCTCCTATGTAAAATAGAGTACATTTCTAACTGGTTTGTGTACAGAGGCACTTGAAAGTACTCCAAAGCATTGTGTTGTATGAGAGTTATTTTTATTAACCAAATTTTAATAATTTTATTTTCCACAAAGCTTAATGCAATTGAAATATAATATTCGTATGCACAAAATAGTGTGCCTTCTATGTAATATAGTATGGCTAGCATTAGATTTACAGGGCCACACAAAAATTATCAGTTACATTAAGAGGTATTAATAAAAATTTGCTGGAATTGCACTTTTGTTTACATGAGCGTTTTAACACTTTCTTATAATTTTAGTGGGAATATGCTTTCAATTTGTGCATCTGTCTGTCCGATTGTCTACCTTTCTATATGTTTGTCTCCGGCTCCTATCATCCGTGAATATTTTGAGGATTTTTTAAAAATTATACACTCAAGTTCCCTATGGAATGTTCCGTATTTAAAATGTCATTAATAGGTCTTGTACAACTAGTTTGTTTACAGGGACAACAACAACAACAAAAATAAAACAAAAGCGAATGTATTACGTTTTAGGACAGAATTTTTTAAAAGTTATATTTAAAAAACTTTCTACTACAAAAATCTTAAGAACATTGACATGTATTATTAATATTCTAAAATATTGTTTTGTATAGAATATGGTATGATTAACTTTCAGATTTACAGGGCTACAGTAAAATATTCAGGGATTTTAAAAGCTGTAATTATAATCTAACGGCTGCATTTTGTTTTGCGTTAAGCCTTTTTAACACTCTCCAAAATGCCTAAGAGTAATTTTAAAATCAATTAGTCTATCTGTATGTTTTTTAGTCCTTCTCTCTGTTGTGCGATAACGTAGGCAAAGAACATTAATAGTTATTCGATACAACAATTGTGTACAGTTGGAAAGTGTTGCTAACCAATGCGTACTGCATGATTTTTCTTTCTTGTTTTTAATAATTTTTTTTAAGTATCGCATAAGACAAAATAAACTTTATATTGCTATGAAAAATTTTATAAATATTTTTTAAATCGTAAGTATACAGTTGGTAACAAACGTAACAGAACACTAGCAAAAATTCCTATGTGAAAAATGTAGAGTTAATACTGTTTTGTTAAATAAATCCTTGTCGAATCCTGTTCTTAGTCAATCTAAGAACATGGTTCTACAAGGATTTATTTAACAAAACAGTATTAACTTTACTTTTTTTTATATAGGAATTTTCGCTAGTGTTCAGATACTTTTGTTACCGACTGAAAGTAAAAATTAAATAAATAAAATTATCACAGTTTTATCATTCGTTGGGATTTTAAGGTATATTTCTCTACTTTTTTACGAGCTAGATCATATATTTACACGAGTTTCGGAGAAAAGACATAAAAAACTCTTAAAGGTTAGGCCAATAATATTAGGCCCAGTTCAAACAATGCAACATCTGTCTAGAAAGTAAGACTTCTCGTGCACTGGCGAAGCATATACTCTAGCGCTTTAAATTTGTGAAACTTACATCGAATATCGTTGGTAATTTTATTCGCATTTATACTATGCCGGCAAGATTATATCCTGATATTAGCCGTCCGATTGCCTTTAAAAAGGGCAAAATCGTAATGTTGTTCTCACTGCACAGTTTTTTTTAATGCTCTAAAATAATGCTTATTTCAACATAAGATTGAAAATTTAACGACGCACATGATTATAATACTCAGGACGATCTTTTACAATTTTCAAGCTGGGAAAAAAAAATCCATAAATATATAATTTTAAAGTGTATTCTAGAAAAGAGAACTGTTTAGTGATAAGATACAGTCGGTAACAAAAGTGTCCGAACACTAGCAAAAATTCCTGTGTTAAAAAAGTACACTTCATACGGTTTTGTTAAATAAATCCTTATCGAATCATGAATTTACACTGACTAAGAACAGGATTCGTCAAGGATTTATTTAGCAAAACCGTATGAAGTGTACTTTTTTAACACAGGAATTTTTATTAGTGTTCGGACACTTTTGTTACCGACTGTATATCCGCCAGCGGTGCTTGGATGGTTAAGAGGTGTGTTGCTAGTGTAATGTCAAATAACGAAAACCTTAAGTTATGCATAGAAGAGTCCTGAAAATTCTTCTCTTTTTGCCTTATATAATACAATTTTGAAATATTTCTTAAGGTTTATTTTTTTTTTAAATTACACTATGGTACGTCTTTTTCATACATTTTCAAAAAGAAGAAACATCCAACAATAAACAAAATGTTTTTGAAATCTCTTTCCAGTTTTATATACATATGCATTAGGTTTAATATTAGCACATTTAAATAGTTTACATATACGCTAACATGTTAAATGCTTCTACGATGGAGTGTTGAATATATTTTTCATTAATTATCAATATTTACAGTGAAAGTCTTTTAGAATAGGTAGTCTCTTTGCATACTTTTCCCATATAATAGACTATATTTTAACAGACTGATGCCATACATAGTACATTGAGTCAATGTATCATTTTTTTTTTTTTTTTTCAACTAACAGAGTTTAAAACGTCGATGACTTCTCTTGTTGGAAATATATATCTGTGCCTATTTTTTTAAGGATATAAGTATTGGGCTCCTGTGGGATAGAGTGGCGATATTAAGTATATTTATAAAATATTAGTATTAAAAATACTACAATTACCGCCTTATAGAGGTACAGTCTATGATAAGCGAATGAGGACTAAAATGATAATAATTATAATAAATAATTTCCTTGTTAAAAAATGTTCAAATCTTAGAAAAACTACTTCAAAATTACGAATGTCCTCGAATTTCAAAGAAATATAGTTAGCCTACTGTAGAAGAGGATTAAATTAGCAGATTTTTGTTGTTGTTGTTGTTGTTTGTTTGTTTGTAATAATGCGGTAATGAAAACGATTCAGCGCTTAAATATTATTGGTATTTACACGAGCATGACAACAAAGTGACATTTGTCCCTCAATTGCCAGCAATTTTTCTCCAAATAACATATGGCTAAAACATTTGACGATTAAATTATTTTATTAACCTATTTTTTACAAACCTATTTTGATATTCATAAAATATTAACTTTAAAAAAAAAATAATAATAATCGAATTTCTTATATTTAAAATATTTAAAACAAACTTCTAAATGCAGTTTCGACGTTTGTTTATTAAGAATCATTAATTGGTTAGTACTCAATTTGAAGATTTATTTTTTACATTCAAGGTTTTGATACCGCACCGCACGTAATATTTTTTTTTAATTTAAATGTTTACTATACATGATATTATACACTCTAGGACAAAATAAAAAGACGCTCCAAGAAGGAGTAATGCAAATTAGACACAATTTGACATGCATAGAGGTTTTGGTGGAAAATGCAAATTTTAAAGTTTGGATGCCATCGAACGAGCATGTGACGCTGCAGCGTATCTAAACTGCGCAATTGGCAGAATATTCAACAGCAGAAATTTTGATTCCGGGTCATAAATTCTTTGAGAATTTTATTCCATCTACTCAGATAGACAGTAACTATGCCTCGCATACAGGTGCGCAAAAAATATGCACAGATATCAGCAGCATTTGAGAGAGGAGTGTAGAGTAAGACTCACAGAAACAGGTTGGTCTAATCTGTGAATTGTTTGACAATTGGATAGGAGCGATGCTACTATTAGATGATGTCGCCAGGAATGGGTGAATCATTGCCAAACACAACGTCCAGGAGGAAGCGGTCGGTCTAGAGAGAGGACAGAACGTGAGAACCGATTAATCGTCAGAATGATACTCAGAGCCCTAAATTCATCATTACCATCGATCCTACGCGCAACTGGTACTTCAGTGACTTCAAAGCCCATTAATAGGCAGCTCAGAGAAATGGAGTTAAGCTCACTATTAATAATCTTTGCACACCGACAAGCCCGTTTGCAGTGATATCGGGCACGTTCGAACTGGAATATCACTGAATGGATTTGAATTGTCTTCAGTGATGAGTCTCGCTCCTATTTGATACCTGATGACCAGCAAAGACGCGTCTAGATACGCCCCGGAAAAAAAGAGGAAGGAATTCCAACATGATTGCTGGCAGCCATACAGCCCGACAACCAGGAGTGATTATCTGGGGTGCAATTTCATTTCATAGGAAGATTCCTTTGGTTGTCTCCCTCGGCGTCTTTACAGCACAGAAGTACGTCAAAGAAATTCTACGTCCCGTTGTGTTGCCCTACATATCACGCAATTCTGAAAGCATATTTCAGCATGATAATGCCCTCCCGCTCACGGAGATATTTTCTACCACTTGTTCAGTTGCTTGTCCAATAATATTTTGGCCAGCAAAGTCGCCAGGTCTTCCTCCCACTGAAACAAACATCAGTTTGGAACATCAGGAAAATGGTTCTACAACGAACTCGGGATTTTGCTAATCTAATTCACCAATTGAACAGAATTTGGCACAATATCTCGCAGGAGGACATCTACCAACTTTACCAATTAATGCCAAGCTGAATAATTACTTACATATGGGCGAGACGTGTAGCAACGCATTAGACTTGTTCACTTTGTAAGACTCTTTCTCTTGATTAAATCATAAAACTGCAATCATTTTTTTTTCTCTGCATGTGCATCACATCTATCAATTTTCGTCCATTCGGATAACTCCTTCTTGGTGTGTCGTTTTCTTTTTTTCTTTCTTTTTTTCTTTATATATATATATATATATATATATATATATATATATATATATTGTCTTAGAGTGTATATATCAGTAATTTAATTTTTTATTATTTGTTGATTTCACTATAATTTTTATTCAACAACTCTAAATTGCTTTTAAATTAGGGTTTCATGACACTATGAAAAATGTAGTAGACAGAGGACATCTTTGTATGTTAGCGAGAATGTATGAAGAGAAGACTAATTATATATAAATAGTAGCGATAGTATCGAGGAATTTTTGCTAGTGTTCAGATACTTTTGTTAACGACTGAAAGTAAAAATTAAATAAATAAAATTATCACAATTTTATCATTCGTTGGGATTTTAAGGAATATTTGTCTACTTTTAACGAGCTAGATCATATATATACACGAGTTTCGTATATAGGAATATTTGTAAGGAATATTTCGTAAGGAATATTTGTCTACTTGTTGCATTACATAATTCATCCGAAATCGTAAAGGAGAATATTTATCCTTCTTATATTTTCCCTTCTATCCGTAACTGTTAAATATTGCGTAAATGTTTTTCATTTTAAATGTAATGGTGTATATTTGTCGTTTAATTTTTTAGCTTTTTGTAAGTGTATTTTACAACTTTTTCATAAGTTTTTACATTCATATTTGTATATATTTCCGAGTAATTTTGTTTATTTTTCCTTTGTATTTCATAAACAATGCTTTCGTAATTTCGTGCTAAAGTAGTTACGGATTTTTTTTACTCTTGGCGGGACGTAGGCATACTTGCCAACATGCTCATTAATATTCCGTAGTCTCGCTAGTCCCGCCCTTTTTTTCACACCAGAAAGTTTTTAGAGTAATATTCTGCAAATGCAATTACGATTAAATAAAAAAGAAAATACTACAAATATATACTGGTGTGAAGAAGAAGGTGGGGTTAACAATACTACGGAATATTCATTAGGATGTTGGCAAGTATGCGTAGGGGATCAACATACTTATAGCTTCTGCTAGAATCGCTTGAAATGTCTTGCTGTTCTTCCTCCTCCCTGCATTTGAGGGGCCTCACTGATGATAGTCTCAATGCTTTTTGGGATGTTTATTTTTTCTGGTTTTATTATTATTTTTCTGTTTATATCTATAGTTATATAATTTTTATTATAAATATATATAGTCGAATGCCACCCAAACGGTGTATTGGTCTGATTCCTACACGGTTGGGTTTGGGCTCGAATCCCGGATAAAGCATGGATGTGTTATCCCTGTTAGGGGTATCTGTGAATGCGTTCCAATTAACATACAGAGTGGTTATAATTAAACTTTCCCTATAAACAGTATCCTACAGCGCAAACGGGTGAACGGAATGCAAAAAAATTTGGTACATAGACTATACGCCATATCCGCTCACGGAATTTCGAAAAAGAATATTTAGTTCCAGAATGTCCACCAGAGGACGCCTTTTCCGGATAAAACAATAAATTTAACACAATAAACGACCAAAACGGAATACAGAAACAATATTTACAATCCAGAACAAGAATTATGAGTAATAAAATGTAAAACCGGGAAAAGCTGTCAGTTCTAGGAAAAAAATGTCGAGATTTGCATGCTTGCGAAGAAGAGGAAGCTTTATGAAAAGCAGGTTAAGATAAAAAAACGTTTACAGACGTTGTCATGTTTTATGTCGATGTTTCCAGTTGTAATAATGACGGTATCTTTAGTTGAACGTGCGTTATGCTGTTTTACGAAAACAAAGGAATGCTTCTGCTGGAGTTCGTGAATTTCGTCGTATAAAGAACCTACGGCGTGGGCCAATATCTAATAAAGGTATCCGGGTCATGATTAAAAGATTTGAAGGGACGGAGGCATTAGGAGTTCAACCTGAAAGAGGCCGTAAACAAGCCACACCGGTAGTTGTTGATGCAGTCAAGACACCTGTTGCCACACAGTCACAGACATCAGAGTTTGGTGGCAGTAGTGCAAGTGCATTTTCTCGACAGACAGGCTATTCTTATAGCACCGTCCGAAAAGTGCTCAGAAACGTAATGCACTACTTCCTATATAAGATCCATCATACCCAAGAGCTGCTTGATAGGGACAAGCCACAACGTTTCTCATTCACAATCAGTTTTCTCAGCAGAATAAATGTTGATCTGTCATTGCCCTGGAATATTCTGAGGAGCGACGAGGCTTATTTCTACTTCAACGGGACAGTTAGCACACAGAATTAACGCATTTGGGCTAAGGAAAATCCGTGGGTGCACACTGAAATTCCCCTACATTCTTCAAAGGTGACTGCCTGGTGCGGATTCGTGAAGGCGATATTCATCCTTGGGCTATTTTCCTTTGAGGAAATAACTGCACGTGGTCCTGTCACATAATTCGTTATGGCCCGTCGGTACCATGACATGGTGCAGACGTTCGTTGTGCCGCAACTATAGCAAAGGCGAGTCCTTACATCGACCATTTTCATGCAGGATGGTGCGCCGTCCGTGAAGGCGCTAATGCTCCAACACTTCACAGACGAACGTGTTATTAGTCGTTTCTTTCGTAATACATGGCCACCACGTTCACCGGATCTAAATCCGTGCGATTTTGGGTAATGGGATCATTTAAAAAGTGTGGAATATCGTGGAGGTGTTGTGACATTGAATGACTTAAATAACTCCATAACGCTTCCTGTGTTAAACTGATCAGTTATGAACTGCTGTTGATCGACTGTCCATCGACTTGAAATATTTCAGGTGAATGAGGGTGGTCACATGGAGAACCTTTCCCTACATCGTCCTGGACACGATTAACAACTGTTCCTCTTCTGCAATTTCATCCTAATCTGTTCTTGTAACTGCAAATTGACATTTCCCCCCCCCCCCCTAAACAGCGTACTGTTATTTCTTCGTTACCTTTACTTATTGTGGTTCGATGACAAGGTGATCAGAAACTAGTCAATAAATGTTAATATTGTTTCTGGATTCCGTTTTGGTCGTTTATTGTGTTAAATTTAATGTTTTTCGGAAAAGGTGCCCTCTGGTGAACATTTTAGTACTTCTTTTTTTCAAAATTCCGTGAGCGCATCTCGTGTATAGTTTATATACCAAATTTCATTGCATTCCGTTCTCCCATTTGCGCTGTAGGAGGCTGTTTATGGGGGAGGTTTAATTATAACCACCCTGTATGTACGGCCGACTCTTGTACCCTGTTAACACAGCTAGTGGTGACCACCAGTTGGGTGCCCCTTCACACCATTCGGCGACTCCCGAATAATGATTAGTCGCAAGTGTCGTGCCATTGAAATTAAATATATTTAGTCGATTCATCAGAGTTTTTAGTTGTCCTTTAATTGAATACTTTTTTTTTTATGTAAAACAATTTTCAAATTTCAAATTTATTATTCAATTGAAGAAAAGCACTGCAAATTATTACTGAATTTTTTGTATAAAAAGTAGCATTCAATTAAACATTTGCCAAAAGCCTTCAAATATAAATTTCAGAAACGAAAGAACTGTAAATAAATTAATGTAAATATCGATGTTACAGTTTTGTTTTTTCTTAAGAAGGCCGCTTCATTTTGATTGCCTGTAAGACATTACATTTTGCAGGGTAGACAATTAATTTACTATATTACTATATTAAGTTTTTGCTTTTATACTTCACACATAATTACATTCTTTCCCTCGTGAAGAGGAGTTTTTATTTAATTTCGACTGAATTGTGTGTCGCCACCAATTTTCGTATTTTCACGCATTCGTCAACAGTTTCTAAAAATCTGTCTCAGACAACTCATGTGTGTAAAATGCTTTTTAAATTATTATTTTTTATGCCATAACATTAATTAATAAAACAGAGACACATATAAAACATATGTTTATAGTTTAAAATGTAAAGGTTTGTTCTGTTTTTCCCTAAAATTGTAATAGTTCATTTGTTAAGAGAATGAAGTCCTTTTCATGTAAAATTTTTATAATATAATCACGGTTCAAACTCACCAAAATTTGCTTAAGCAGATAAGGAAATGCAACTTTTGATATACTCTTAAGACAATTTTCTTTATACAACTTTTTTAGAATTATTTCTACAGGAGTGCTTTTCTGCGGCAAAAACCCAACATTCAGTGATTATATAGCATGAGATGTGCTTAGAAGTAGAAATGGATGGTTATTTTATTGTTTATAGCTATTTTTAACTCCCAACAATTGAAAAGCTTAGAATAAATTTCTAAGCCTAAAGCATACCCCTTTTCCCCCCATAGAAAAATAATCTTTATCAAATATTCTAAATACATTTTATCTGTTTCTAAAGAGAGTTCTGTACTTCAGAAGTTCTTCCATGTGAATGGTAGATAAATTCTATTAAACTTTAATCACATCAAAAAACGAGACAATATACACTAAAAATATACAATTTAAAACATTAAAATACACAAAACATAAATTCGAGCCTTTTACAGGCTCCTCATCAAAAAGTAATTCGTTGAGTAGAACAAGAGAACTTCTTTAACAGAGTACAGTGTATTTGTTGCTTCGTATACCAGCTCTCAAGGAAAATTCTTGAATGATAATTTGAACAGTTAGATATGATTATTTTAGTGTTGCTAATCAGGTAGATGGTCGGTTTCTATGGCATGCTGCACTATTTTAGAACGTATATCGCGGTTTTTCAAATTTCTTTTATATTCGAGAATTCTGGTTTGAAGGGAACGGCCAGTTTTACTAATATAAACCGAACTGCAAGATTTGCAAGGGATATTATAAATAACACCTGTACGGGAAAAGGGGGGGGGGAATAGGTTTAAAATTAGACTGGAAATTACGAATTAGAAATTGAGGTTTATAGGATACAGATATATTAACAGTGCGTAAAACTTTGGTAATAGATTCAGAAATTTTTTTATTGTAAAGAATAGTAACAACAAATGTAGATGACTTGGAGGAATTAATATCATGATTATCAATATTAAAGTCATACTCTTTTAATTTTCTTTAAAGTCAGCGAGAGGGATAATTATTATGTTTTAAGTCCGAAAAAATTCTTTTTAATTCGAACTGGAAAAGCTCATCAGTACTGTAATATGATTTAGCGCGGTGAAGTAAAGTATAGAAAACAGCAAACTTATGTATTAGACAGACTTTTTTTATAGATAAATTCTGTTAATAAACTATGTGAAATATTAGTTTTTAAGAAGATTTTTAAGCAAAAAAAAAAAAAAAAAAAAAAAAAAAAAAAACAATAGAATGTTATACGTGTTGCTAAATTTTGAATAAAAACTGTCTTTTTTTTTTTTTTTTTTTTTTTTTTAGAATTAAATTTGACAACAAATGGAACAGAAAATTTACATTAATTTCTTACATCACAATATAAATTGTATAAACAAAATAATAAAAAATAAATAAAAATACCTATTTTACCCCACCAGACCCTATGTAAAACGGTCTCTATATTCCTTTTGTAATCTCATAAAGTTTTCCACGTTAAAATACAAAACAAGACTAAGCTTTACGCAAATACAAAAATACAATGAACAAAATATATCACCAAAAGGCAAAGTACTTGATAAAATGTAATTTATAACACAATCGTCTATCCGGGATAATCTTATTTTCAATATTGAGTTTTTTTAAACTGCATTTCAAGGGAAACATTGTAGAAAAGAGTTTTTATTTAAAGAACTACTATTGTGTTAAATTTCGAGATGGGAGTGTTTTCGAATAAAGTACAGATAAATATTTCATTTTCATTGAGATATAGGTAAACAATAACATTTAAAATAATAATTCAAACTCAAAAAGGTATTCAAAGAAATTAAATTTAACTAATTTATCTATTTAAAGAAAAAATCTAACTCGAGGCTTATTTGAATAATAAAAGAATTGTTATGCTTTTATATAGGGAGACTTTTTAAACACCTAAATCAGAGTTGAATTCTTAGCATAAAACTAGGAGAAATTTTATTTAATAAAATTAATTTGTTTAAACGATTATCTCATTTCATCCTAGCATTAAAATACATATGATATATTTAATTCATGATATACGAACAATTATCGAAATTTAATTTTAATTGAAGACCGAAGAGATTATCTAGTGCAATTTCTTCTCGGCGTTTACTTTTGATGTTTTTTACTGATGAAGAGCCTGGAATACGGCTCGAAACGTTTAAATTTATTCTATGTGTATTTTAATATTTTAAATTGTATGTTTTAATGTACATTGTCTCGATTTTTAATGTAATTAAAATTTAAAATAATATTTTAACAAATATTTTGTACTGCGAGAATTAGTCTAAATTTATGCAGAAGAAAGTCTTGTGGAGGCCCCAACATACTAGTTTTCTTTGGAGCTTCTCATCGGCACAGCATTTAACTACGTTACGGAGGACATGTTAGGCCACACGTGGTTGAATGTAGAATGTTGTTTAATTACCTTGCTATTTACAGATGGCCTACACCTTGAACTCTTTTAAACGGATACTAAACCTTTATGTGTATGGGAACATTATGATGTAAAACGCACTATTCTACGTTTTTCCATTTCTCATTTATGCGTGATCAAATTTGAAAACATTATTTTGAAATATCCTGTATAATTCACGTCAAATTGTTTTAAAATTTTTTAGTATATTATACAAAAATTTGTTGATTTCAGTATCCTTGACCCCGTTTCAATATTCTTCTTCAACCTCAATTTCTTTTGTTGTACTCTCATTTCATGTTTTTTTTTTTTTTTTTTTTTTTTCACCATTTCCATAATATCCGACTTCGTTAGTGCGTCTGAGGTCTCAAGTTCAGAATAGTTCTTAGAAAATCCGGTTGTAGTAATTCATAGACTGTCATAAATTATATTTTATTTTATAGAATTAGTTTGTTCTAGGAAATGTAAAAAAAAAAAAAAAAAAAAAAAACTGGTTTGAAATTAGAAAATTGCATAACATGTTTATGTTTTTATTATTGATTTTGACTCACTAAAACAGAAAACAGTAGTGAAAAAAAAATTCATCAGATAAAAAAAAAAAAAAAAAAAAAAAAAAAAAAAAACACGCATTAACAGTTTAAACTTGCGTAATAACATAAAGTCTAGCATCCTGTTGTTACTTTTAAAGAGTATATTCAATAATTATTTCTTACTTAAAAAAAAATACGTATAAGATTTAATCTAAAATAAAATACAAAATGGAAAATTGGAGGAATGGAGGTGGTAGTGTGGGAAGGTGGGCGTGAAACCGTTTTCGGAGGGGCATCAAAAAGAATCAAAGAAGGGGGCAAAGGGCATCAAAGAAAAGTTTTCAAAACAAAAAGCGTGAACACAAAATGTTATAAATGTCATAAAGGAATTGTTTGTTTGATTATGGGAAAAATAAGTTTAGTTTACTGTGATAAAATCAGTGATTCTTTATAATAAACTCATATTATTAAAAAAAAAAAAAAAAAAAAAAAGTGCCTTATGGGCGAAAATGGAGATCCGTTTTTTAAATTCAGCATCCTCAAAAAACATGAAGTTGACCACAAAAGTTTCATCCAGCTGAAAAAAAAAAAAAAAAAATACATTTTTTACAGAACTGTGTAATGTTCACTTTTGATATTATTTAAATGTATAATTATAGTTCTTAATTTTAAAGATAGATGTATATTAATTATAATGTATCTCTGTCACTGTTCTCAAATCAAATTCAAAACTTTGAAAATGCATAGAACATACATTACATAAAATATTATCTTCTAAAACTTTTAAAATAAATCTAAAATTACAAAGAGACTTAAAACATTCAATGTCTATAGATCTTCTATAATCTCCCTTGACAATCCTCATCTTTATATTACAGTGGTTTCCCAAATTAATGTGGACACTTGACATTTTTTACATTTTCGCATTTTTACGCCACTTATAATTCCTAGAAGTGATTCTTATGTTACTGGAACACATGTTTATCAATTTTTATTATGTTACACATTATTTTAAATGATTTAAATAAAACATGCTGAGATTAGCAAGATTTTTGTGGCAGTCACTTTACTTTATGTTTCAAAGTACTCTCAACATGTAATACTGAACGTTCATTTTGGTTCTTTAGAATTGAGATTTAGTGTGAATTCTGACGCATAATTAATAACAAAAGTAAAGTTTGATTATTAATTTTCAATTAAATTTATTTTTACTACATTTTTATAACTTAATTAATTTTTTATTTTTTAAATTTACTCTGGTCAGAGGAAGTGACATATTTCAGAGAAAAAAATCCGAAATAAAATCTCTCCTGCAGCACTCACAGGGAAAGTTGCAGATATTGTTAGGGTTTCTAAATCTTCTGTTAATAAAATAAAAGTGAATTTAGACAAAAACCTGTCGTTTTAACTGAAAAGAACAGGGAAGTGTGATAGAAAACGTATGACTACACCCAGAACAGACAGATAAATTAGGTACATTTGCTTACGAAAAAGGAAAAATG
The DNA here is from genome assembly GCA_963930645.1 of Salticus scenicus. Classification (NCBI taxonomy): domain Eukaryota; kingdom Metazoa; phylum Arthropoda; class Arachnida; order Araneae; family Salticidae; genus Salticus; species Salticus scenicus. The sequence goes on from OZ005653.1 coordinate 17,094,715, forward strand.
TGCTGCTACACTGTCTCAGAATGTACAGAAGTCAGGTATTGCCGTTTCCAAAAGTTCTGTGCAGCGTAGACTGGCAGAAAAGGACCTGGTAGGCCATCGTCCATTTCGCAAAGCTAAGCTTATAGGGGCTATGAAAAAGAAAAGACTTCCCTAGGCTCCAGACAATCGTTGCATGACTGTGGAAGATTGGAATAAAGCAAAACATGATATTTATTAATAGTTTCAATGATGTTTAAGTGTTTGTTGCAATTAAACCATAAATTATTTTAAATTCAGGTGTGTTTCTCAGACGAGTTAACTTTTGAAATTTTAGTTGATAAAAGAAATTTCTTCTGACGGCGCCTTGGCGAACAGCTCCATCTTGATTGCATAACAGAAAAGGTTAAACACCTAGTAAAGGTCATGGTGTGCTCTATTTTAAATACCAAAGTTGTAGGACACTAATGCATCGTTCAAGGAACTATGAAACAGGAACAAAATAGGAAGTTCTACGAACTCATCTTCTTCCACAGCTGGAAGAATGGTTCCCCGAAGGTGAGCACGGTGTTTTAATGCACAATACTGCCCTTTGCCATAAAGTCAAATGTGTTACCGAATTTACGAGCCAAGAATATTGAAGTGCTATCGTGGCTTGGAAATTTGCCCGACATGAATACCTCAGAAAACTTATGAGAAATTACAAAAAGATAAATTGCCAAGAAAATGATTACAACCAACAGGGAACTAATCTAAAAACTTCAAAGTGTCTGACACCACAATCCTTTAATTAAAGAAAGTGCAAAATCCTGCATAGAAAGCATGCCGCAACGCATTGAAGTGCTAATATCAGCTGAAGGAAGTATCACCAAATATTAAGACCTTACAAAATGTTACATTTTTTATGTTTCTATTATATATTTTTTATTATATAGCTATTAGCTATATATATTAACATTAAATAAAGTAAAAAACACTGATTGTAGCATATAATGTATTTTTATTTAGAAGAAAAACCACGATAACTTGATTTTTACGAGTGTCCACATTAATTTGGCAACCCACTGTAAATACTTCAAAAAGGGTATTTCTATAAATAAGTATTCCTTCAGATCCAGTAAACATGCTACCTGGCATTTTACTTCATTATGCATTGTAGCTTGTTTGTCTTGATCAAAATAATAGTGAATATATCATGACAGTTTTAAATTACAATACTTATATAAACATTGCAGAAAGTTTCTAACTTCAGCTGTTCCTATATTCTAAACCAAACGTATCACAAATACGCTAGGCGAGAAAGTTTCCTTTAAAAATTTTGCAATATACTAATATTTGGAGAAGATATTAAGCTAAAGAATTAGCTGTAATTTGAAATTAAATATATTACTGTCATATTAGAAAATTCATAGATATAACAAATTAAATCTTAATTTGTTTGCCATACTTTAATGTGGTTCAAGTGTCAATTTCATATCACACTACAAAGCAATTATTCAAATTTTTCGATGAAAAATCTAATGTTTTTGCAACATACCCAAGATTTTGTAGAATGAATCCTTTAAATATAAATGTATAATTAGTTATTTAAAAAAAACTATCGCTATTTTTTATTTTATTTATGTACTTTAGATTATGGAGCTTTAATTATGGAAAAAAATATTCAACTTTTAGGGTGGTTAAAATTAAACTGATGGTAATACTCAGAAGCAGATAACTCCGATTCTGTTGATTGGATTCGAATGAAACTTTAAGTGTGTTTTATATAGACTACATTATTACGTTGGAAAAATTGGTTTTACATTTTGCTAGCAATCCTGCTTTGCGTACAACACCAGATGCAAATAAATAAGATGCAAATGAATTTTGCTCGACGAAAAAAAAAAATTACATTGCTAAAAACAAAATTCTTCATTTCTATAGAAAAATCGTTCCAGCTTAACTGCAAAAAATACTTTGGTGCAATATTTCAACTTTTACTTGGTTTCCTTTTAGTAAGGATCCCTGAAATGGCTAACTTTAGCACCAAAATATTGATTGTAATTAAAAATACCTATTTACCATCTTTTTTTTCCCCATAAACCTTGAACTATTATTTTTAATAATGTAGTGGTTTTTTAATAATAAATTCATATTTGCATCAGGCCTCAGAGCAACATTTTTTAAAACTATTTACTAATTTGTTATTATTTAATAAGCAATTTTAGGTCATGATAAATAAACTTTTCATATCACAACTAATTTAATTTGAAAAACATTATGCATAAACTAAGAATTTTACCTTTTACAAAAAAGATAACATCTCTATTTAATCCGACAAAAAACATTCATAATTATTTCTTTGTATTGCACTTTGCGGTGTTTCGTCTTACAATATTCGTTATAAATAAAATTAATAGCAACTAGCAAACCCGTGTGAAATTTTCGCACTTTATTTCTTTTCTTATTTACCGTTAAAATTTAAAACTCATAAATATTATACCAATTTCACCACCTAATTCAAATTTTAATTTACCATAAGCCAAATTATTATTATAAGCAAACAAATATTGTGCAATAATGAAACCAGAATCATTCAAAGAAAAGTTTCAAAATAAAATTCATGGTTGACGACACAGTTTTCACACTTCCGCAGGCAGTACAGTTTTAATAAAGAGCCCCCATGACTCCTTTTAAATTTTTATCGCCAAGAGTGCAATGACATTTTATTTATTTTGACATAATTTTTTGTTAAAAGAAAAAAAAATTCCTATTTTGATTATACTTTTTATGAATGCTTTTTGTCAATTTATGATGATGATTTATATTCTGTATATATCTTTAAAGTAATGCTAGGTTTAAAATGACGCAAAGATTCTGAAGAAATAACTTTTAAAAACACATTTTTCAATAAAATAATGTCATCATACAAATGTCGTCATTATTTCTTATTCGTCCATTGAACTGAGTCCACGTTGTTTATTTTTTTAAATGTTTTTTTTTTTTTTTTTTTTTTTTTTATCCTAGCGTATTTTATTAATTTTACCACTAACGTATCGTTTCGACAAAAAATAATTATAACTGGTCCACGTTAGAGAAATATTAAATAGATATTAACGGTCGGTCATATTCGATGACATAATTATATTAAATAAATTGTTCTTATGGATTTAATTAATAAATAGCTACAATATTTACGAACATAAATCACGTATTTTGCGCTAAATACTGGATTAGTTTAATACTATTTTTAGAGGAAGGGTATTATTTAATAAGCACCTACATGTATAAGTATCGGAATTTTTATATCAGATGAAATTTAATACAAGGAACCTTATTCCTAACATATGAATATTTATCTTTTAGAAAAGCGGTAACTTAACCGTTTAGTCCAAAAGAGGATTTTCTTAATTTTTCCTTACCTCTTACTTATCGGTATTTCTGTCCAATAATAGTTGTTATAAATAAAATTAAGTTCACTGCTATAGCATATTCGATGACATGTTAAATAAGCAGACATGTTTTAACATTCAATAAATGTCTTCTATTACATATATTTGTTTTTAGCCATATTGGGTGCGCTTAATTATTAAGATAAGATAAATATTTGATTCTTGGAACATGTGTAAACTGTGCGGATGTGTAAACTGTACCTAATTACGGAACATCTTTGGCAGTGAAAATGACAGAAAAATTCCATAATTTTTTTTTTACACTTTCTGTCATAAAAGGAAGCTTCATGTAAATTTATTGAAAAAAAAAAAAGAAAAAAAAAAAAAAAAAACATTGAAAACATATAATTTTTATTTACGAAATTTGTATTTTAAATGCGAAAATTGGTAATTTCCAGTAATCTTCCTCTTCCTTTTTATTGCGTAATAAGTATCTGGAAGTTAAATAAACTTATCTAGCACGCGACTCATGTAGTATACATGTTAAAATATTAAAAATTGAATAGACAATGAGGTTCTAAATTTAACAAAAAATTTTATAAATACTAATTGTCTGATGCTTTAAGCACAGTCGTATGATTTTGTTTTAAAATTTCAAACGTCTCTTAAAGTAAAATGTCATGCAATATCGAAGAGTGAAATTACGTTCGCAAACTAGAAAATTTGCTTTTAAAAAATATTGACTTTTAAATTCTATGAAAAAAACTTATAATTTTTTTTTTTTTTTTGAAGTGCTACAGACCTGTCATACATCAAAGTTTTCTTCCACCATTAACTTGAAAAATCTCAGTTTTTTACTGTCGGCTCATTTGCTATTTCTTTTATTCTTTTTACAGAAAAGAAATAAATAAATAAAAAAAAACATCGCCGCAGATATTTTATACGGTGATAATTTTATATATTATATGAAAAGAAAATTGTGCTGAAAATATGATTAATGATCTTCAACGACTTAAAAATTTACTCAGTTGCAGGGATGGAACACGGGCGCAGAATTCATACCAGAATCTGTTTAAGAAATTTCTCTACCTATAATATCGTTGATTTAAGAGGTAGAAAATTTTCTTACATTGATAGTGGTATGAATTTTGCGCCCGTGTTCCATCCCTGCAGTTGTGAAACTTCTCATGTAATTTGAATTGCAATTTTTGTGCTCATTCTGTTTTAATCTAATATTATACTTGCAAATCTAATATTGTCAAATATTAGAAGAAAAATCTCTTAAAATTGGAAAGAAAATGTTTTAACACGAATTAATATATCTATATAAGAATATAATATTTATTTTTAATATCTAGTGCGAAAAAATAGTTAAATTCCAACTATACTATTTAAACCTTAATAATTCAAATCGATGAATTTGAACTTCAAATTTGAACAATATTTGAACTTCAGTCAATCGAGTAATAAATATCGAAATGGGAAAATAATTTTCAATTGAAATTTATTTCGATACGCAAACTGTTTATATTCATTCATAAAAACATAAATTTCTAAGAATCCTTATTTTAAAAATACGCTGAGAAAAAAATATAACGCTTTCATCTAGAACAAATAAGTAGTCATTTTCTGAATCCCTAAACTAGAAATATTGATTTTGAGCTATGTGTATAATGTAAATAAATAACCTGAATAGACGAAGAATTTCTAGTTTACACTTTTCTAGATGGTAAAATAATATTATGAATATTATGAATTCTTCGTATTGGGAAATGTTCTCGCTTGATTGCCTGGAATTGTGTCATTAAAAAGAATTATAGTTATTAAACTAGCATCTTGTGTTCATATTTATTTGAAGGTGTTTTAAAATGAGAATTGTCATCATAATATAGGAAAATGCTCTAGAATTCTAATTGGAGTTTTTAAAACTCGTACGTAATGGGGACTAGAATTAATAAGTATTACAGTGAACCATTTTTACTAGAGCCACATGTTAATTTCTACATGTCTGATGCAGATTTATTTTATTTATTTTATTTTCATTTTATTTTATTTATTTATTCATTTATTTTGTATATATATGATTTTAAATTTACGATGTCCATATTTGATTATATTAATTCGTTATTTTTCTTATATACATGAAAATAATAATAATAATAATAATAATAACCTGAGATATTTTTCGATATTTTCCAATTTATAACTCATTATTAAAAATAAAATAAAATACCGCAAACAAATTGTGCAATAATAAATAATGCAAAGTAATTTTTACAAGTAACGTTTATTTAAGCGGCATAAATTTGTATGGAAGTATATAGTTAATTTCTGAATTGATTTTATTTCTTTATTGCTATGCTTAATTTATTTTTAAAAGCTCTAGCATCACTTCGGTGGAGTACATGACAAATCATTGCAACTTCATTTTTTAAGTACACATTTTATTTTTTATTTATTTTTTACTTTTTATCCTGTCTTTTTTTAAAATAAAATAAATATAAGTCCTTTTAGACTTATATCTTCATCTATTTTTGTTCAGTTGAACTAAAAATACTATACTTTAAAGGGGCAAGGGACGATGAAAACTGTCAAAATCGATGCAATTAAAAATATCCAGATAGTTATTAAAAAATGTATGGAACTACATAATACTTTTAAAATAATATTATTTACAGTTTTTCAAACATTATGTAGAAACATGTACAAAATTTTAAACTTTAAATTTATTTCTCTTGGGTACCAAATTTCAGGAATATATAGTTACTTATAACGCTGCACGCGAATTTGCTTTCATCTAATAATTAAAAGAAACAGTATTTAAGCTAACCCATTTAACGACACTGTATAAATCCCACTGAAAAACTTTGAATTTTCGTATGTTTTGGGTTTTAATGTGCATCTCTAATCATATATAGTTCAAAAAAAAAAAAAAAAAAAAAAAAAAAATGTTAGAAGATATGATATGTTTCCAAAATGGTAGACTTGGTCCCTAATGGGGATAGCATAGATGTAGATAAACTGCAAAACTTTTTTTAATTTAATTTTCTTGATCCCATTTTTTATAATTTAACAAAAGAACTTTTTTTTTCATATTTAATATTTTAAATCCCTGCAGTCGAAAGTTATTTTTGGGTATTTTTTTTATTTATTTATTTATTTATTTTTTTTATATATATACAGTGAAAATAGTCAATTTTGCTTCAATAATTAAGAAAAATAGACTTTTCCTTACAAATTTTCCGAAAAAAAGAAAAAAAAAAATAATAAAATAAATAAATAAATAAGTAGTAAAAAAAATATAAATATTATTATTGTAAATTAATTAAAAAATACAAATGAAGTCTTACATTATTAATAATAATAATAAAAATTATGCATTAATAAACGAGCTAAATGTCACATATTTACAATAAAAGCATTATATTAAGTATTAAAAGTAAAAAATAAAATAAAATAAATAAATAAATAAAGTAGCATCGCTTGTGCTCGCATAACCATTCCCTATAGTTTTCACAGAAGAATATCCCTACGGTAGAAATTACTTCTATAAAATTCAAAAATTCAAACTACAATATAACAAAATGCAACCAACATCTTTTTTTTTTTTTTTTTTATTCTATTCTACTTCTTAAAACAATTTTTATAGATGCCACACGCACCACATAAACTTTAAATTTTACATCTACTTTTTAAGATAGCACGCGATCATGTTTCATAAAAAAATTAATCATTAAATTCATTTTTTTTTTTTTTTTACATATTTTTATTTCATTTTGCACGCACACTTTTTATTTCCTAATTCAAAATTATTAAAAAAAAAAAAAAAAAAAAAAAAAAAAACTTTTTCGATAGTGTTTGTTTCGATACTAATTATTATTAATTTTCTTTTCTTCTCTTTTTCTTTCCAAAATAATAATAATAATAATAATAATAATAATAATAATAATAAAATGATTTTGATGAAATTCTGGCAAACTCAGAATGTAGTTTAGGAGGAGGAGTATCAGGTTTTTTTTTGTTTTTTTATTTCAAATTATAACATTGCTTTCAAATTATTCAATTATATTTTCGATAAATTTTAGATTTCGATAAATGTCCAACTGTCGAAAAATGATACCGCAAAAATACCAGATTGAGACTAATAGTCCTCAGTCCTAGAAAAAGATAAAAAAAAAAAACACCAACTAAGGTAGTCCTTTCAATATTCCATGGAAAAAAAAAAAAAAAAAAACATATATATCTTAATTACTTGTAGAGAAAAAAAAATCATGCTTAAATAGTCCTGCTACGGGAGCTTTGGCGCATAATGGATTAACCTGTGTATTTCTCACAAATCCGGGTGTTTATTTTGAAATCAATAGATTAGTATTTCTATTAGGAACTCACAAATTCAATCGCAACACGAAAATTCAAATTTTACACATATTGTGTTTAAAAATATTCTGTAATTAAGACATAGCAAAATAATCTGGTGTGTCACTCACAAGACTTTCGCTTACCCTGAAATTTCATACTGTAAATACAGGTTGGAGATTAAGATAACGGGTACTGTTATGTAAACCTATGTTAAACAATTCAAATTAGGCTTCGAAAGAGTTTTATATTATAATTAGTTCTGTGTGAGGAGGGCTACCGCCCCAATAAACCCCCCGTTTCATTAATGCACCTACATTTATATAGAATTTAATTCAGTCATTAAAAAATAACTCTGTTTTTAAAAAAAAATTTATTAAAATTATTATTTAAAAAAATTATCTTTTATGATAATGCAGACGATTTCTATGTTAGAGAAGTAATATAACACTAAATATATATTAAAAAAAAAAAAAAAAAAAAAGAATTTATTTTAAATTATCGCAGATCGATGGTTCAACCATTCATTTTAAAGGTATTGGCAAGCTCTTTTGAAAGATACCCATCATGAAAATTTACTTGCCTCGAGAGGGGAGGCGAGGCTCCTTCATACACATTTTTAACCCCCAGTTGACTATCTCTATTACAAAAAATATATATTCGTTTCATTTGGTTTAGTGCAGTCTATAGATGTTAAACTCTGCTTACTTACAATTTTCCCCATAGACGTAATGTGTTTGAATACTTTTGAATGTCCCTGTACATGAACCATTTACTTCATCTCAACGAAAAGCTTACTGTAGCATCCCTATATGATACAAATTTAGAATACCGAGTTTCTGTTACTATTTGTTCTTAAGATATGCTGATAACAGACACACAGACCATTCGCTAAAACTTGATTTTCGTATTCAGGGGACCTCAGGACATTTAAATATAACAAAAACTCACGTTCGAAAATTTGATCCTAAAACAATACTTTCTCGACCCTATGGGTAAGAGAAAGTAAAAAAAAATAATAATACTTGGATGTGTTCAGTTTCATACACACACAAAAGAAAAGAAAAAAAAAAATTGGAAATTTAGAATAACTTAGAATTCGCATAAAGCATTTTGAAATATGGTTAAAGAATTTTAAATTTCATGACATTACATGATTTAAGAAGAGATAGAATCTATAACAAATGTAATTAATTTCACTGTCTCTTGTCTCCTTAAAATTTAAGTTGGGGCTTCATTTTTCGTGAACATATATTGTGATTGAATTATGCACACAGTAAAAAAAAAAAAAAAAGTAAGATTACGGAGAAATCACAGCAGCAGAGGTTACAGACAAAGCCCGTAAAAAAAGGTTTACACCGTAAATTAGGTATGTAATGACTTTAAATTATGTTACCTGCCCGTAAAAAAACATTATGCCCGTAAAAAACATTTTTTACGAGCTTTGTCTGGAATCTCTGCTGCCAGGTATTCCCCGTAATCTTACTTTTTTTTTTTTTTTCTTTTTTACTTTCTTCTATATGTAATATAGAGAAAGTATTGGATTCGCGAAAATTTTCGACCTCCGTTTTTTGACGGATCTACACGTTTTGGGATGTCCTGAACACGAATTGATAGTTTTTAGAAAATGTCTGTCTGTGTGTCTGTCTGTCTGTCTGTCTGTCTGTGTGTCTGTCTGTCTGTATCATTTTTTTGTGGACGCTGTATCTCACGAACATATGAATGAAATTTAACCAAACTTAGTATTTAGTTGCACCCTGACATGAACTGGTGCCCATTAGATTTGGGGATCAATAGCTCAACAGGTGGCGCTGTAATCGCATTTTATGCAAATTTTTAACATGGCAGCATAGGACAAAATTCCGTATAAATGGGCATAATGAGAGTTATTTTAAACTTGTGATTGTAAAATGAATTTGAATTATTGATGATAGTAGTAGTTAACTAGGAAAAAAAAATTGTGCATGGGGGGGGAATCGGTTCCCCCCCTGGGGGGGAAGTACCCCCCGGGGGGGTTAAATTTTGAAGATGGGTATCGTCAGATCGAAAGATCTCGTCAATACCTTTAAAACGAATGGTTGAACCATAAATCTGTGATAATTTAAAACAAAGTTATCGATTTTTTTTACTTTTAACAAAAAAAAAAACTCAGAAAAATAATCGTATTTTTTTTTTTTTTTTTTAACGAAATTTTACCAAACTTGGTATTTAGTTGGTCCCCGACATAAACTGTTGCTGATTATATTTGGGGATCAATAGCTCAACAGGTGGCGCTGTGATAGCATTTTATCTAAATTTTTAACATGGCAGCATAGGACAAAAATTCGTATAAATGTGCATAATAAGAGTTATTTTACACTTGTGTTTGTAAAATTAATATGAATTATTGATAATAGTAGTACGTAACTAGGAAAAAAATTTTGTGCATGGGGGGCACTGTATCTCAGGAACTACTGCACAGAATTCCATACAAATTAGTATGTAGTTGCACCTTGACATAAATTAGTGCCTATCAAGTTTTGGTAAAAATTGTCTTACAGGTTGCGTTGCCATCCCGCTTTTTCTAAATTTTTAACATGGTGATATAGGACAAAATTTTGTATAAATGTGCATAAAGAGAATTATTTTTTATTAATCATTATGAAATTTACAAGAATTATTTATAATAGAGGTAGTCAACTGGGGAAAAAATTTTGTATGCGTAGGAGTCTCGTGAACCCCCCTGGGGGGGAAGTACCCCCCCGGGGGGGGGGGGGGTAAATTTTGAAGATGGGTATCATTCGAAAGGTCTCATCAATACCTTTAAAACGAATGGTTGAAGTATAAATCTGTGATAATTTAAAACAAAGTTATCGATTTTTTTTACTTTTAACCCCCCAAAAAAAAAAAAGAAAAAAAATTCTATTTTTTTTTTTTTTTTTTTTTAAATATTGTTAGTAATTGAATATGTATTAATTTTCACAAAAAAAAAAAAAAAAAAAAAAAAAAAGGAAAAAAAAATCTTTTTTTTTTTTAAATATTGTTACTGATTGAATATGTATAGGAAAATATAGAAGAAAGTCTTGTGGTGGCCACAACATACTAGTTTTTTTTTTTTTTTTTCAACAGCGTAGTAAGTGATCTTGTCTAAATAGATATTCTTTTATTTAATATTATTTAATACCCAAAATATGTATTTTTTTTTAAATATTATAGCTGTTGAATCAATTTTTAAATATTGAAATAATTTATTTTTAATAACGAAATATTTTCTTAAGGTAGGTTAATAATTATAGGATGTAGGTTAATAATTATAGGAAACTAACCCCTGCAGCTACTAGTGCCACATAAACAACGAGAAGAAATGAAATCCTCCTTCGGTAATTACTTCTTAATAAGTTGTTCGATAAAGTCAAGATGCTATTGATTTTGTACCTGTTCAATAAACCTGTCAAAGTGTTAGCTATCTTTGTAATTAGATAATAATTAACATATTTCCCTTTAGACAGCATTTTTTATTAAAGCTACTGATTACTTGAATTGCTTTCATATAAATTGAATATTATTGTGTTAAAGTGAAGTTATAGTAACATATGGACTTTTAACTAACAAAGGGTAAAAACCTTTTCACACTATTTTACGAAATGAGATACGATTCATAATTATATCAATTTTTTGCAACCGTATTTAAAGTAATTATAAAATCTGCATTGTATAATCAAATTGCATTACATTATCAAAACACGCTATAGATTTATGTGTTTAAATATACAAACTCATATTGGAACTGGATCAATAATTTCCACTGAAAGAGTGCTAGAATATTATTATGAAGAAAAGTATTATGTAAAGTAATAATTTCTTTCTTTCTTTTTTTTTTAACACTTTCCAACAAGGTTGAAAAGTGTTTATGACTTCGGTTTGTCTGTCTGTCTGTCCGTCTGTCTGTCTGTCTGACCGTATGTCCGTCTGTCTGTCTGTCTGTCTGACCGTCTGTCCGTCTATCTGTCTGTCTGTCCGCGCTCTAACTCCCGTAAATATTTATGGAATTTCTTGAAACTGATATATGTTATTCAAGTTCACTATTGGACAGTCCCTATTGAAAATGGAGTTTATACATCTACTGGTTTGTGTACAGGGACACCCGAAAATATTTCAAAGCATTGTGTTCTATGAGAGGTGTTTCTATAAACCATATTTTCATACCTTTACTCTAGACATATCTTAGTGAAATTGAAATATGTTATTCAAGTTCACTATCGGACGTTCCCTATTGAAAATGGAGTCTGTACCTCTAGTGGTTGGTGTACAGGGACACCCGAAAGTATTTCAAAGCATTGTGTTCTATGAGAGGTATTTCTATAAACCATATTTTCATACCTTTACTCTTGACATATCTTAATGAAATTGAAATATATTATTCAAGTTCACTATCGGACGTTCCCTGTTGAAAATGGAGTTTTTACCTCTACTGGTTTGTGTACAGGCACACCCGAAAGTATTTCAAAGCATTGTGTTCTATGAAAGGTATTTCTATAAACCATATTTTCATACCTTTACTCTAGACATATCTTAATGAAATTGAAATATGTTATTCAAGTTCACTATCGCACGTTCCCTATTGAAAATGGAGTTTGTACCTCTACTGGTTTGTGTACAGGGATACCCGAAAGTATTTCAAAGCATTGTGTTCTATGAGAGGTATTTCTATAAATCATATTTTAATACCTTCACTGTAGACATATCTTAATGAAATTGAAATATGTTTTTCAAATTCACTATTGGATGTTTCCTGTATAAAATGGAGGGAATACCACCATCGGGTTATACACAGGGACACTCAAAAGTATTCCAAAGCATTGCGTTCATCAAATTTTAATAACTTTAGTTTCCACAAATTTTAAGGGATTGAAATATGTTATTTATATGCACAAAAGAATGCTTTGCATACAATATAGCATGTTTAGCATTATATTTACAGGGTGGCACAAAATATACACATAAATTAAGAGCTATTAATAAAAAAATTGCTAGATATGTACTTTCGTTTACGTTAAGCGTTTTTAACACTTTCTAATATTTTTAACACTTTCCAACAAGGTTGAAAAGTATTTATGACTTCAATTTGTCTGTCTGTCTGTCTGTCTGTCCGTCTGCCTGTCCGCGCTCTAACTCCCGTAAATATTTATGGAATTTCTTGAAACTGATATATGTTACTCAAGTTCACTATCGGACGTTCCCTATTGAAAATGGAGTTTATGCCTCTACTAGTTTGTGTACAGGGACACCCGAAAGTATTTCAAAGCATTGCGTTCTATGAGAGGTATTTCTATAAACCATATTTTCATATCTTTAGTGTAGACATATCTTTGTGAAATTGAAATATGTTATTCAAGTTCACTATTGGATGTTTCCTGTTTAAAATGGAGGAATTACCACCATCGGTTTATGTACAGGGATACTCAAAATTATTCCAAAGCATTGCGTTCTATGAGAGATATTTCTATAAATCAAATTTTAATAACTTTACTTTCCACGAAGTTTTTGGAAATTGAAGTATGTTATTTATATGCACAAAAGAATGCTTTGCACAGAATATAGCGTGATTAGCAATTAGATTTACAGGGTGGCAGAAAAATATCCAGTTACATTAAGAGCTATTAATAAACAATTGCTAGAATTGTACTTTCGTTTACGTAAAGCATTTTTAACACTTTCTAACATTTTTTAAGTGTGAATGTGATTTCAGTTTTGTGTATCTGCCTGTCTGTCTGTCCGAGCTCTAACTCCCGTAAATATTTATAGAATTTCTTGAAACTGATATATGTTATTCAAGTTTATGATCTGATGTTCCCTATTGAAAATGGAGTTTGTACCTCTACTGGTTTGTGTACAGGTACACCCGAAAGTATTTCAAAGCATTTTGTCCTATGAGAGGTATTTCGATAAACCATATTTTCTTACCTTTACTGTAGACATATCTCAATTAAATTGAAATATGTTAATCAGATTCCCTATTGGATGTTTCCTGTATAAAATGGAGGAAATACCACTACTGATTTATGTACAGGGACACTTAAAAGTATTTCAAAGCATTGCGTTCTATGAGAGTTATTTCTATAAATCAAATTTTCATATCTTTACTTTCTACGAAGTTTTAGGAAATTGAAATATGTCATTTATATGCTCAAAAGAATGCTTTGCATAGAATATAGCATGGTTATCATTAGATTTACAGGGTGACACAAAAATATTCAGTTATATAAAGAGCTATTAATAAAAAATTCCTAGAATTGTACTCTCGTTTACTTTACGCGTTTTTGAAACTTTCTATCATTTTTTTAGTGTGAATATAATTTCAATCTCTGTATCTGTCTGACTGTTCTTCTTTCCGTCTGTCTGTCTCTCTGTCTGTTTTACGGCTCTCTAATTCCCGTAAATATTCATGGAATTTCTTTAAACCGATATATTTTATTCAAGTTGACTATCGGATGTTCCCTATTGAAAATGGAGTGAATACCTATTCTGGTTTGTGTACAGGGACACCCAAAAGTATTCGAAAGCATTGTGTTCTATGGGAGGAGTTTCTATAAACCATATTTTAATACCTTAAATGTATAGAAACTTCAATGATATGTTAACATGTTATTCATTTCCCTATCGGATGTTTCCTATGTAAAGTAGAGTACATTTCTAAGTGGTTTGTGTACAGGGGCACTTGAAAGTATTCCAAAGCATTCTGTTATATGAGAGCTATTTTTATAAACCAAATTTTAATAATTTTATTCTCCACAAAGGTTAATGCAATTGAAATATATTATTCGTATGCACAAAAGAGTGCCTTCTATGTAACATAGTATGGTTAGCATTAGATTTACAGGGCCACACAAAATTAATCAGTTACATTAAGAGCTATAAATAAAAATTTGATGGAATTGCACTTTTGTTTACATGAGCGTTTTAAAACTTTCTTATAATTTTAGTGGGAATATGATTTCAATTTGTGCATCTGTCTGTCCGATTGTCTACCTTTCTATCTGTTTGTCTCCGGCTCCTATCATCCGTGAATATTTTGAGAATTTTAAAAAAATGATACACCCAAGTTCTCTATGGAATGTTCCCTATTTATAATGCCATTAATTGTTCCTGTACAACTAGTTTGTTTACAGGGACAACAACAATAACAATAAAAAAAAAAAAACAATGTATTACGTTTTAGGACAGAATTTTTTTAAAGTTATATTTAAAATTCTTTCTGCTATAAAAATCATAGAAACATTGACATGCATTATTAATATTCTAAAATGATGCTGTGTATAGAACATGATATGATTAACTTTCATATTTACAGGGCTACACTAAAATATTCAGAGAGATTAAAAGCTGTAATTATAATCTGACGGCTGCGTTTTCTTTTGCGTTAAGCCTTTTTAACCGATAACCTTTTAAGCCTTTCCAAAATGCCTAAGAGTAATTTTAAAATCAATTAGTCTATCTGCATGTTTTTCAGTTGTTCTGTCTGTTGTGTGATAAAGTAGGCAAAGAATATTAAAAGTTATTCGTTACAATTGCGTACAGTTGGAAAGTTTTACTAATCAATGCGTACTGCATGATTTTTCTTTCTTGTTTTTACAAAGTATGGATTTAATTTAACACACCTAAAGAAAGTTAAGCTGCATAAAATTCACAGTTCCTACGCAATTAACCGCTTAACAGTGTTGCCCATACTCCGTTCGAGCATAATTTCTTAAATAGTTTATACCTTTTAGCGCCAGTATTTCTGGAAAGTAAAATTTTAAACTACGATGTTTATATAACACCGATGTTTATATAACACTGAAATTACCATATAGGCGTATTGATCCTTGTTGCATTAATTTAAAAAAAAAATGACAGTTAAGGGGTTAAATGCTTCCCACAGCTCATTTATGAACTCAATTTAATTACCGACTCTTTATCTCTTAAAAAGAAAATTTAAATCCTTTGTATATGTTTAACCTACCGTACCTTTGGTGTTTTCTTTGAAACTTCCCACTAGCTCCTTTTCATGAGTCGAAATTTAAAACATTCATAGAGAGATTTTTTTAAATAAATTATCTGATGATTTACCATAAATTATATACATCCTTAAATAAATTTAAGCAATTTTTCGCGTCTGTCTTGTATGATTCCCAGAGTCGTCAGGATACAAACCTGGGATCTTCTCTGGACAGGATTTAAAACTGTGAGGGCTTTTCTCCACACTACCTTTAGAGGTGACGTCAGAACTATTGTTCTGGAATCACCCACCAATCACCGTAATTGAACCAAACATCATTTTAAATGTTTTCATGATACAGTTCGATTTCGTTTAGCGGAATCGCCTTTATACATGCTTAAAATCGGCTTTTTTCTCTAAAAAATATGTTATGGACACCAAATGACTTTTTTATACACACGTTATTTAAATATACATATTGTTACGAAAACAGTGGCATTTTTCTATGCGATAACTGGGTTCGTGAATAAACACGCAAGTTATAGTCCATGAACATTCCCCAAAACAAGTTAAGAATACTATTACTTTAACCACAAATGTCACGTTAATGGGATATACAACGCAGAGAACGAATATCGCTTGATCAGGAATAGTATTCCACTGCTTATTACAGACATACTGAAGAATAGCTCATTGGCAAATGCACAGTTCATAGTTCAACGGATTTCACTCGTGTGTAGATACTTTCCCCGCGTTTGTAGCCTGATGAACTGGAAACAAACACATCGAGCACTTTACATTGCAGAACCGTTTAACGAGGATCCGTCACTGTCAAAGCTTCAGTTACTTTTGGGATAAACATAAAGCATAATATAACAGTACAAATACAATGTAAGAAAAATTATAAAATAATAAATCTTTGTGGCGAGATAAACATAAATAATAAACAGGAAAAAAGCATAAGGAATAACTGAACATACTTATAGGTATTGAATCAAATTGCGTGTGATAAAATAAATAACTGAATAAATAAGAACATGAATAAAAATAATAAAAATAATAAAAATGCTTATCATAAATAGCTAAAAGTGTAATAGTAGTTATGTATTTATTCAAACATAGTATACATAGTTACTATCTCACCTATGGCCGTATTCACCATTAACTTCAACTCCTGGTTCAACGCAAAAACTTGAAAAGTGTCTAAAGGCAGGGTGCAGCTTTCCAGCAACATTTGGCACGCTGTTCCTGCCGTCTAGTGTCGAGGCTTTCATATAATCTTTGATTGATTATTTTCACCTAAAAAAATCAGAAAATATCTGTATCGCTAGATGGCAGAAACAACGCGTCAAAATTTAATGAAAATTTCTTTATTCGCTTTTCAGATTTTCGTGTTCAACCGGAAGTTGGAATTATTGGGGAATAACGTCCTTAATGAGAAGTAGAAGCATAAGAAACAACTTATAATATAAGTATTAAAGACGACTGACTTAGAAATGTTTAGGTCTCAGTAGTGTGGCTGGCCGACAGAAAAGAAAAGAAAAAGTTATTATAATTAATTTATTAGTCGAATCACTTGCTGAGTTTTGGGAAGATTATTGCATAACTCGAGGGAGCCGTTTAAGGTGTAGAAGTGAACATAGTTTTAAAGTGCTGATGAGATATAAGACAGTTACTTACAAAGACTAAACATCTATTACAGGAAATAGTAACAAATATAAAAACAACATATAATTTATATATATAATTATAAAATGTTTTGTACTTTTTTTTAATGGAAAGTTGAATAACACCGAGAAAATGTATTGCATCCTGTAATCTGCAAAGTTTAAAAATTAAAAGGTAACAAGCAAAGAAATAAAAACTACTATACAGTTTTAAAAAAGAGTAATTAAACACAGAAAAGGACGCCCGTTTTTTATACATTAAAAAAAAAAATATATTTTTTAAGGTTGGCTTACTATAATGACTAAGACTTGTTTTTAAGTTTTTCTTTTAAATTTTTTAGGTCGTTAACCACTTTGAGAAAGGCCATTTTTGTTTATTATTTCCATATTAGCAATCACAGTTAGACACAATACTTAAACAAATCTTGGGGTTTCCTTAATGGGACACTCAGCTAGTTTTGCATTCAGCTAGTTTTGCTTCTTCTGCTTTTGCTGCTAGTTTTGTCAGCTTCTTCGTTTCCTTGTATCCCTACGTCCCTTAGCATTTGTCCTAATGGATTTTAAATTTGTTGTTAGGTTTCTGAATTGCACCTAATATTTGCTTGATTAATTTATTGGTGTTAAATCGCTTAATAGAAGATTAGATTATAGACATATATTCCGAGCAGATAGCATAATGTTGCCTAGTTGAATTTCCCCATTCAGCAACTATAAATAGCGGCAGTAGTTCGGCCTGGAAAACATTTTTGTACCTCCTTAAGAGCACCGACATGTCAAACGTTTATTTATTTATTTTTTTTTTCACTTTTGAATTCTACGAAAGCCGAACCCGTAGCGCGTTATTCCATCTTCGAATTGTCCATGTATATTGTGATGTCTCTTTCCTTATGACCTATCTGTGATTCAATGGTGTTTACTGGCTGCTTTTGCCAAATGTTCAGTTTATAGTGTAGTCAGTTTATAGTGTTGTTGTTATAGCTGTTATAGTGTTGCTGTTAATAGTGACTGATTTGTGCAGTTTTGTAACCGCATTATATGATGCTCCATATTTCACCTGGAGATGTACCGGAATCTGGCCAGGCATTACTAAAAGTGTCAAGGTAAAAGCTGTCTTAGCAACGCTGATAACGACAGTGCAAATCGCCTTTGACAGCTCAAGAGCTTGTTAAAATATTTTTTAGGTAAACATTGGCGCCTAATTGAAACAGCCTATGACAATGTCTTTTCTCCTGGATACAAATTTTATACCAGATTTTAATACGTTGTGGTTTTACATCCCATCATCGTGAAACCCTGCGTTCAAAGAGATTAAATGGTTTCTCAATTTTATTAACCTAGTTATTGCAGCAGGTTGGCCAGTTGAGATTTTTATGGAGAGTTGCATCAATATACAGAATGTATTTTTTATTTTCTATATTTTATTTTTTGTTTTATATGTAGACTTTTCAATTTCGTAACTACTGACTGTGAAAATTTAATTTGTGTGCGTTTTTGAAGTACAGCAGTATTGTTTTACTCAAGAAGAAACATTTAATATGCTGTCCATTGTCGAATTACTAAATCTTTAAATTTTCCGGTTACCTTGTGTTAAAAGTTGGGGGTTTCAGGGTAAGAGAAAGTCGTGTGAGTGACACACCAGATTAATTTACTTTCTCTTACCCATAAGGTAGAGAAAGTATTGTTTTTGGGTCAAATTTTCGAATGCGAGATTTTGTTATATTTACATGTTTTGAGGTCCCCTGAATACGAAAATCATGTTTTTAGCAAATGGTCTGTGTGTATGTCTGTGTGTGTGTCTGTGTGTGTGTCTGTGTGTGTGTGTATGTGTCTGTGTGTGTGTGTGTGTGTCTGTTATCAGCATATCTCAAAAACAAATTATGGCAGAAAGTTCAAACTTGGTATTCTAAATGTGTATCATATACGGATGCTACAGTAAGCTTTTCGTTAAGATCAAGCAAATGGTTCGTGTACAGGGTCAATCAAGAGAATTCTAATACATTACGTCTATGGGGGAAATTGCAGTTAAGTAGAGTTTAACGTCTATAGACTGCACTAAACCAAATGAAACGAATATATATTTTTTGTAATAGAGATAGTTAACTGGGGAAAAAAAATTATGCATGCAGGAGCATCGCCTCCCCCCCCCCTGGGGGGGAAGTCCTCCCTCCAGGGGAGTAAATTTTCATGATGGGTATCTTTCAAAAGAGCTCGCCAATATCTTTAAAACGAATGGTTGAACCATCGATCTGCGATAATTTAAAACAAAGTTATCGATTTTTTTTTACTTTTAACAACAACAACAAAAAAAATAACTTAGAAAAAAAATCGTATTTTTTTTTTTAAATATTGAGAATAAAATGGACTTTTTTTGGATATTTGCTGTTATACTACTTCTCTAATATAAAAATCGTCTGCATTATCATAAAAGATATATTTTTTTAATAATAATTTAAATAAAATATTTTTTAAAAACAGAATTATTTTTTAATAACCGAATTAAATTCTATATAAATGTAGGTGAATTAATGAAACGGGGGGTTAAGGGGGCGGCAGCCCCCCTCACACAGAACTAATTATCATATAAAACTCTTCAGAAGCCTAATATGAATTGTTTAGCATAGGTTTACAGGACAGTTCTCGTTATCTTACCTCTTAATCTGCAACCTGTATTTATAGTATTAATTTTCAGGGTAAGAGAAAGTCGTGTGAGTGACACACCAGATTAATTTACTTTCTCTTACCCATAAGGTAGAGAAAGTATTGTTTTTGGGTCAAATTTTCGAACGCGAGATTTTGTTATATTTACACGTTTTGAGGTCCCCTGAAATCAAAAATCATGTTTTTAGCAAATGGTCTGTGTGCATGTCTGTATGTCTGTGTGTCTGTCTGTATGTCTTTGTGTCTGTGTGTCTGTCTGTTATCAGCATATCTCAAAAACAAATTATGGCAGAAAGTTCAAACTTGGTATTCTAAATGTGTATCATATAGGGATGCTACAGTAAGCTTTTCGTTAAGATCAAGCTAATGGTTTGTGTACAGGGATAATCAAGAGAATTCTAATACATTACGTCTATGGGGGAAATTGCAGGAAAGTAGAGTTTAACGACTATAGACTGCACTAAACCAAATGAAACGAATATATATATTTTATAATAGAGATAGTTAACTGGGAAAATTTTTTTGTGTATGTAGGAGCCTCGCCTCCCCCCTGGGGGGGAAGTCCCCCCTCGAGGGAAGTAAATTTTCATGATGGGTATCTTTCAAAAGAGCTCGCCAATAACTTTAAAATGAATGGTTGAACATCGATCTGCGATAATTTAAAACAAAGTTATCGATTTTTTTTACTTTTAACGAAAAAAAAAACTTAGAAAAAAAATCGAACATTTTTTTTTTCTTTTTTTTTAATTTTGAGAATAAAATGGACTTTTTTTTTTGGATATTTGGTGTTATACTACTTCTCTAATATGGAAATCGTCTGCATTATCATGAAAGATAATTTTTTTAAATAATAATTTTAATAAATTATTTTTTAAAAACAGACTTATTTTTTAATAACCGAATTAAATTCTATATAAATGTAGGTGCATTAATGAAACGGGGGATCCCACACAGAACTAATTATCATATAAAACTCTTCAGAAGCCTAATATGAATTGTTTAACATAGGTTTAGATAACAGTACTCGCTATCTTACCTATTAATCTGCAACTTGTATTTATTGTATTAAATTTCAGGGTAAGAGAAAGTCGTGTGAGTGACACACCAAATTATTTCATTTATTATCAAGATAAAGTTGTCTAAAAACGCTTGAATCTAATGTTTTCTCATCAGTCATTGTTGAATGCTATCTCAGCTATGATCAACCACAGGAATGACCCTAAACAACTTCCTTGGGGATAGCCTCTATATTTTTGTTTATTGATAATTATGAATATATTTTCTAAGAAATTTCTCTCTTAAAGAGTGTGACTGAATTTGCTTGCTCAAAGACGAACGAAATATTTTTAGCCATAATTTGAGAGGAATTTCTAGGGAAAAAAAATCAGATTTGAGTAAAATCAGTCTGTTCTGATCAAAAATCTTTTCAGTCAAATTGATTGTTAAACTGTCAGCTCCTTTCTGAACGAATTACGATCACCTTTCATTTGGTTCAACAAAATTGCGTATTAATGGAGTCATCTATCGATCATATTGTAAATGACACATGAAAAATATTTATTTAAATATATGTAATTAATTTATTTATATATTGTTTTAAAAATATGTTGAGAACTTTCGACAATTAGAAAAGTAAACTATCAAAGAATTTGTTTTAATATATATAAATATAACTAATGTTTTATATACAACTGACAAAAAATAGTAGAGTTAGTCATAAAAAACCAAAAATGAGCAGTGAATGTCTTTTTAAAAACTGTTTCTTAAAGAATAAGAATTATAAAGAATTATAAAGAAATGAATTATAAAGAAATTAAAGAATTATAAAGAAATGAATTATAAAGAAAAAGAACAATGTATTTATATAATGCAGAAATTTATTTATGTCTAAAGTTATTTAATACTTTTATTATAGTCATTGAAACTAATTTATTAAAATGCATGTAAATCGTTCAAAAAATGTGTTACAATGTTTTAATTATAATTAAACTCAACATCGGGAAATATATGTATAAACAAAGTAGTACATACTTTTTTTTTCAACTCATAGTTATTCAAAAATTCTGCAACCTGCGTAGAAGAATTTATTTTTCTAAACAAACTAAATTATACAGAATTAATTTGCAAACTTCTAAAATGTCTGCTTGTCATAGAGTTTCTTTTTTCAAGAATTTTTCTTCAATTTTAAATCAATAGTGCTATTTTAAGGAAGTTTATTGGGTTTCCCGTAGCTTTATGTTATGAATAAAACAAGTAAAAACTCACAAATAATATTTTCTCCGTTTGAGAATGATTGAGAAAGGCTATACCACCATTTTTATTATGAAATTGCAGCGTAATGGTAGCGCATTCCTCTGCCACCGAAGGGGACCCGCGTTCGATTCCAGCGGAGGAAATCTGATATTTTTTCCAATAGAAACAGGTTCACTTAAATTTGGTCCGATTTCTTTCAAAAATATTTTGTTTCAGTTGGCTCAAATCTGACCCGCATATAGCAGCTCAATGATTTGTGAGGAATTCTCTCAACGTGAGAAGTTACCTTTCAACATGTCGATTGAGTGAAAAATGGCTCAATTTGAGAGAATTTTCCCTTTCCATATTTAGAGAGTAATTACCCAGTTAGTGCGCCAAGTATGTGTTAAGTTATTAACCCGTGTCGGCCACCTACTGTTGTTAAAGGCACCATTGAGGTCTATTGAAATAAGGAGTGTCTGAAATTTGTTGGCTTTATTCATTTAAATTTTATCGAGAAGTGATTTTAACAAGTTTTCTGTACACATGCCTTTTTTTGAAAACGAATTGTTTGGAGTTTGAATAATTTCATAATGAGATATGAAGATAAATTCTGCCGTGTGTTATTTTTCCAGAGTTTTGCAGATGGGTAGAGGGAGGCAAATTGGCCTATAATTTTTCGTATATTTAGGATCTTTACCCTCTATATAAAATAAAACTAAAGTACCCTTCTTTAGAGATTTGAAACTGCTGCAATTTTATGCATTTTTTGATAAGGTTGAGTTACAGTTTAGAACTCGCTTTATGAATTACTCTAACGAGGTTTATAGCCTATACAGTCAGATCCTTTGGCTTTGTTCTCTTTACTGTTCAGAATAATTCTGTATAGTTCTTAAATGGAGAATAAGACAGGAGCACATTCCCTAAAACGGGGCGGTATTGGAGATATAGTGTATACTATACTTTTATCTGTTCGGTAAAGAGTATTTAAGAATTTTTTCATGGTATTATTTATAGGTACTAAACTGCCCTCATCTAAGGTGTCACATATTTTTTCCGGTTTCAAGAGCTTCTCC
This sequence comes from Salticus scenicus, assembly GCA_963930645.1. NCBI lineage: Eukaryota > Metazoa > Arthropoda > Arachnida > Araneae > Salticidae > Salticus > Salticus scenicus. The sequence goes on from OZ005653.1 coordinate 17,118,008, forward strand.
GATGCGAATTTTATTTTTGTTCCGTGAATATTCGTTGCCGATTTCCAGAATTTCTTCCAAGAATTGGCATGTTACTTGTTTACTAGGTTTTACATTTAGCTCGCTCATACTTAAATATCTGCTGTTTTTTTTTTTTTTTTTTTTTTTTTCAATGTTCTAATCTCTCTTGAGTTTAAAATATACAATGTGATTTTCTTACTTTGTTTTTGGCAGTCGCTTAACATGCCGCTCCCCCTGTGGTGTAGTTTGAGTTCTGGAGTTTTCCCATGTTTGCCCTTTTAGGCTAGATTTGTAATGTCGTTCCGTAATTTTAAGGTACGTTCGTCTAATTTATTTCTGCTTTTAACATCAATTATTTCATATAGATCGAATTAACATTTATAGGTTTTATATTTTTATTTCAAATTGGAAATGTTTGCCGTGCTTAGTCTATAGCCTACAGATTTCTTCCAGCACTGTAATGAATTCTGAGTTAAATGGTGCATAGGCATTAATTATGGTTATTTTTTACGTTCTTATTTTCAATTAGTATAACTATTGCGTGATCAATGTTTTTAAAGTCTATTGGCGCAGTACCTAAATGGCTCACTATTGCTGCTCTTTTGCCAGGGGTCCTGGTGACATTCCAACAGCTATCAGCTCCCCTGATCTTATTCGTCTTGTAGTAAACCTATTTTAATTTTAATTGCTGCCAAATACACAGATAAATTTTGGTGGCTGACAAGCTCTTTTCTTCGTGAAAGATTATCTATTTTAACTCTCAAAGTTTTATCTTCATATTACAAGTCTCATTCTCATATTCTTTCTTAATCCTTTCAAATGAATTCAGTCATTTCGCGAATAAGTAATAATAAATGGAATCGTAAAAACTATTTGAATTTTAATATAAAAGCAACATAAAAAAAAAAAAGTCTAATACTGATAAGTAAAAGAGAAAAAAAACCTCTTGGGGATGCTAAACGTATGTATGTTTTTGGCACTAAATTAAAATCTATCAAAGATTTATTTTTATTTTTTCCTGTCCTTTTCTTTCTTTCTTCTTTTCATTATTATTGTTGTTGTTATTATTATTATTAAGTTTTTTGGTGTATAGATATAATATTGATCATTTTCTTCTTCTTAATATATATATCAATTTTCGTCTCTGCACTAAGATTTCACTATAAAAGATTTTTTTTTTTTTATTATTTAATGTAAAATTTTGAAATTCAATAAATTTTACGCAATTCATGCTTTATTATCACTTCAAAATGAATAAAACGAATTTAAATAAAAGCTACATAAAAATTCCATTACAGTTAATTCCTTTTAAGAACAAAACATGAAAATATTTTATAAAATTTGATTTGTTATCTGTAAAATACAGTGTATCAAAAATTAATTGACTTTCAAGAAAGATCGTAATACTTTTTGACGTATTTCCTTTCCCATCGGCGTGTATCATGCAACATTACCGTTTCTAAATATAAAAATTTCATTCTCTTGCATTAATAAGATCGGGACAAATTTTGTATTAAAGATAAAATGTATCAATAACGCAACATAACTAAATTGATTTCACTCAAATGGAAACTTATCTGTTTTTAACTTAACTATATTACATTATTATATTTTTGGAAACACTGGGAAATTTTTTAAAAATATTTTTAAAGAAAAGAAAGTAAACGACATTGTAACAAAATAATAAGGTTCTTTATAGATTTTTTTTTTTTTTTTAATAAAAACTGTACAAAAATAAACTTTACGTTTTAATAAAATCTTCAAAAACATTTTTTTTTAAAGGTGAAAATTAAAGAATAATAATAATAATTTAAGAGCTATTTGAAAAAAAAAGGGAAATATTTTTTTTCCCGGGCGTAATATATAAACTCAAAAATAATTTAAAATTTCGTAACAATCGAAATAATTGAAATTGATAAACTTTAACGAAGTTTGTTAAATTATTATTTTGAAAAAGGAGATTTTTCTTTCCCTCTCTCTTTTTTCCAATAAAGAAAATAAATTATCAAAGATTTTGATTTATGCAATGCAATTAAGTTTGATTTATGCAGTGCAATTAAATGATTAAAAGTACATCACAATATTAGCAAAGTACAAGACTTTGATTTCCATATTTCCTGTGATTTCTAGCGTTCAACACATTTTATTGACATAATTGTAAACTATTTTTATCTGAAATAAATAAATATAAAAAATTCCTTTATGAAAAAATCATTTCATAAAACTGAATTAAAGTACACCAATTCCTTCAATTTTTATTATTATTCTATTTAAAAAATTACTAGTCATCCGATATATGTTTCACATGCTCAGTCGAAAAATAAACGATTTTTAACTATTTTTTAAATTAAAACGAGAATTTAAAAAATGAAAAGTTGTCTCTCTCTTTTAAGGAGATAACAAACAAATATAATTGTAACAAAATTTTTTTTTTTTTTCAGAAATAAATAATAAATAAAACTGCATATTTTGAAAAAGTGTCTAAAAAATTTAGAAGAGAAAATATAAAATAAAAAAATCAGAAATAATTTAATAAACATCTTAAAAGAATGCATAGTAATATATTTGTTGTAATCATTTAAAAATAAAATATAAAATTATATGAAGCAAAATAATAGAAAGCTTTCTGTTTTAATGGGGGGGGGGGATGCCATTTTAACAAAATAATAAAATTTTTAATAGAATAGCCTTAATTTGTTTAACTGTTTATTTTTTGAGTGGTATTCAAGAGCAGCTGGCATAGGTGACTCTGCTCAGTTTCCATCAAATATTTGCTCTCATAAATTCCCATTACAAGACAAACTACATTCATGTTAAAAGAAGTGAACTCTACCGATCACTCGGTTTGATCGTAGAGAGAAATGTCCGAACCAAAATTTTATGGTTGTGTCGGATAAGGCCGATTGACTACGATAGAATCCTACAATAGAGCTTTTTCAGATGACGTCAAAGCCTCAAGTGTCATCTGCTCAAATCGTAACTGTGGGGCACACAATAGTACGCGTAGATATTTTTCTTTTATCTCTATACCAAAAACTTCTTTCAATCAACCGCACTGGAATTGGTTGTACGCTTGTAAACTTTTATATGCATTGAAATCACTACTGGTGTAAGCAGATGTCGTATAAACAAAATATTTTCCAACAGATCACAAACTGACTGGAGGAAACAGTTGATAGCTATTAACAGTTACTAATGAATATGGATCTACATTATCAATTAGTTTATTTTCTGAGTATATCTGTTTTTGTTTGATCATTAAGAGTTTCGATATATTTCACCGTATTAAAAGACTAATTTTTGCCCTTTGATAGCGTTACTAAGGCCGTTGCCAAGGTTTTGGTCACGTGACTGAAAATACTCTATTATAGGGGAACTCCCTCAGTGGAGATCTTTCTAAATGTCCCTGCAAATGACATAAATAGTGTTTTAAAAATTAACTAATATTTTTACGATAAAAATAATCCACATAATACAGGTTTATCCAAATTTTTCCCAATTCTTTGATGTTAAGAAAATCGTAAATTCTAAAGAACTTACGAAGTTTTCAAATTAGAATTCTGGGGCTCTTGACAGTGTCCTAAGAAATATATTAAAACTGGTTTGCCCTCTTTATGACCTTCTCTTTTTCAAATGTCATGCACACAGACAAACTGTTACCCTGTACACAGACGCTACGTCGATTTTGGGAATTTTCGGATTTTTTTCACTTGAAAACGAGTAAAAACGTAAAAAAAAAAAAAAAAAAAAAAAAAAAAAAAAAAAGTCGAACATTTTTATGTTTACCTAAGTTCCCCAGACCAGTTGTATGGTGGGGAACTAAACTAATTAGCATAGGTGGACTTCGCTTAATTTCCCGTCACATAATTGCTATCATATATTTCTATTTTAATATACATAAATTTCTGTATTTAGAATAACAGAAATGAATTTAGTCAATCGCTCCACACGTTCGCAGACTAAAATTCCTGCCTAGTAGGGTATTCACTGTTCAGTTCGATACATATACCTTATCCTAATTTTCCAATTATTTTTTTAGAGTTAGTTTTGTATTTTATTTTCCATGCAATTCTGTACTTTTTTTCTATGCAACAGTGTACATAATGCAAGTTACGTGAAATATTGTTTTATTCAAATGTATTAACAAAATTTTAAATTTCGTATAACTTACGAAGTTTTCAAGTTAGATTATTTGTAGTCAAAGTGTGAGACTGGTTTAATATGAACCTCTTGATTGAAAATAATGATAACAGAAATATCTATATCATGAAAAGAAGTAACAAATTATATAAAATTATATATATATATATATAATCTAAATTTCCATAAGGGGGGAATGATTACCCCCAGAAGCTTGAGCTATAATGCATGTCATGAAAAAATGTGTGGAACGTGTACGTGCATTAAAGTACAATCGGCAGCAAAATTATTGAAGCACCAGCAAGAATTCGTATTTAAGATGTGCACCTAATACTGTTTTGTTAAGTAAATATTTGTCGAGTCACGATCTTACTCTTTATGCTGTTTATAAAAAAGCAAATTGATGATAGAAATTAGCGATCAAACTAAGAAAAAAATATGAAAAATATGGATGTGTATGCTTCAATAATTTTGTTGCCGGCTGTAGATGGCGACTAGTGAACTGAAATTTTACAAATAATATACCTCTTTGCTTGAAGGAACTTGATTGCAGAAAAATGTCATCACTAAAAAATGATCTTTATAGAGTTAGTTAGGTCTATAATGGGCAGGGTGGTTTTTTCCTTCGTCCCAACAACTATAGATGAACACTTCCTTTACAAGAGTTCCACTAAATTTAGTTACAGAGGGAGGATAATCTTTGGATGGCGAACTTGTGATAAGACGGCTTGTATAAGGATGCCGCTGTAGAATGTGAAAAGGTAAAAGTATTTTCTATTTGGTCCGTACTAGATATATAAGTAAGGTTTTATTTAGTGGACGAGTATCATTAACGACTAATTTCTGACGAAGAGAAAGTTCTATTTTCCCCTTTCTAGTACTGTAGTATTACTTCTGTGTGATATTTTTGAAGTGTTTTTAAGGAGGAGAATATTCGATGGATTCTATGTTATGATTAACATTAGATTTCCATTAAAATTTTGTTTAAGATGCGATTTAAAGAGACGGTTTATACTTTGTAATTTCAGACACAATTTCCGTAGCAATTGACAAATTTGAATTTTCGAAGAAAACATCTTTTTTAACTACACTATATAACGTATATGATGAACTTTCAAAATCAACAGTTAATTTCGCTGAGTACTTATGATTATGAACTTAAAGTTTATAAATATTTTTCAATGCAGGATTCATTTATGTTTAGATTATCAATATTATCATCATTATGAAATAGGTCTACAAACGAAATTAAAAGCTTCTTATCTAGAGCTTCATCATCTTTAACTTTATTGCTGAAAGTAGCAGACAAATTATTTTGCTAATTAAAATTCTTGTAGCTTATTTATCTTTAATACCATTAAATCGTTCAATACTGACTTCATATTTTAATTTGACATCTTTTATAGCGAAGGTGTTATCGAAATTATCTTCTTAAATACTAGCATTCGCTGAGAAAATTTCTAATGCTTTCCCTAACAAATCATCTATATCACTATCACGTTTAGAACTTTCAGAAAGTTTCACAAAACTTTTATTTTTATCTACAGAGTATGCACTATTTTCAAAATTGGAAATAATTTCGTTAGATTTAAAAACGTTTTATAGGATGAAGGCATTGCTATACTATCAGCATTTTAAAAATGATATTAATTACATGATAAAAGTGAACAGTTCTTAGGACTCATATATAAGTACTCTGAAGTTAACCGAGTACATTTCAGTTCTAAGAGGCTGATACGTTTATTACTACATTTATTTCTGAGTCAAGACCGTTGAAAATTGTTATTTTTTCTAGGACGAGACTATTGCATATTACTGTGGTAACTATTAAATGATCCTCTTTGGTGCTGCAAGCGGTTGAAGGCAAAATTAGAATTTTGAGGAGGGAGGGGAGGGGGGGGGGGAACTTCGTTCATGCTGAAAACTAGTCTGATAACCATCTCTATTTCAGAAGAATGAGGCTGTTGATATTTTGATGATGTATGAAAAAGTGGGTCATAAGAATTTACTGCTGCATGAATAAATAATCTTGAATTAGAATTATGAATAGCGTTAAAATTATTTCTAAAAGCGCTGCGAACTGTAAATTGAGTTCCAATTGTTGAATTATATCAGAGCTGCCAACCTAATCCGGCAAATTGTTAGTACCGCCCCTTTTTCTACACCACTTAATTTTTAGAGTATTTTTCTACTTAATTCATCATAGATATATTTGAAGAGAATTGCTCTAAAAATTTAGTGGTGTAGAAAAAGGGGCGTTTTTCAACAGGCGTTAACAATTTGCCGGATTAGGTTGGCAGCTCTGATTATATGTAACTTGCGAAACAGAAATGTAGTTGATTTCTCAGAATGTGACATTGCTCTATTATAATATTTTCGTGGTGTAGCTTTGTTTTACACGCGTCATTTAAAAACACATATTTAATACGACGTTCAAAATCAGCAAGGAACTGGTTTTATCGAAAATTACATTAAGTTACAGTGTCATACCAAATATCCGCATCTCGTTTGAGACTATATTTTAATACACTGAATTTAACAGCACCTTCAATGTTATTTTAATCAAATATTCATGAAGTTGTTTAAAAAGCTTATTTGCTTTACAAGAACGCATAAAATACATTCTTGAAGGGAGCGTATAAAATATTATCAGGTATCAATTTGAGATTAGTTTAATTTGTACCTTTTGATTGAACATGCTGATCACTGAAATCTCTATATTTGCTCACAAGAAATAGCAAGAAATATAAAACTCAACAAAATTTATTCTAAACTTTAATAAGAATAAGGAAAGACTATCTGAAATACTAAATATATGCATGTCATGAAAATATGCGTGGAACGTGTAAGTGCATTAAATTAAGTGGCTACAAGTGAACATCATTTATACAAATGATATATCCCTTTTCTTGAAAACATTGTTTGTAGAAAAACGCTCATGCGGAAGTCTCCACTCAAGCTCTTTTAGGCTAAATTTTTAGAACTCAATTCTAAACTGATTTCGCATGAACTGAACTCCCTTATCATGAAATATCTCGCTGCTTATTCAGATTCTTATAACTCGCCTGAATGTACTTGAATTCAAATAAATGTTTTAATACGTCCTAACTTCTTATACTCCATAATTCGTGTTTGGAGGTAAAATGTACATCTACTAAATTTTAAAATAAAATTATTAAAGGTTTCACAGACATCTGATTTTTTCATTTTTTCATTTTTATTTATTTTATTTATTTATTTATTTTTTGACTACTTTCATTTAAAGTAAAATATTTATAACAATGACCTGCAAATTTTACCAGATGCTAGATTTCACATAGTATTTAGAGTTTTGAAGAGAGATAGCAAACAGTTTTATAATAAATCTTAAATCTTATATTGTGTACGAAGTAAAAAGAAAAAAAAAAAACTTTTACTTCTTTTCTGTCAATAGAAGTTAACTTCGAAGTTTCAAAAAGTTTGGCACTATTTTTTTTTTATCCCAATATCACTGCAACTGTAGGAATTTTTGTGAGTGATCAAATATTAAACTTTAAGAAAGGAAAAAAATCATTTTTTGAAAAAAAAAAGGAAATTAGTTTTGATTGAAGCGAAACTTTTCTTGAAAGTTTTGTTCAATATACATAAAAGAACTCTATATATTCTTTTTGCGTGTTATTAGTTAACAAATATTAAGAATTTTATTTTAAATCATGTAAATTTTGATATTTTACATTACGAACAAAGCAACAATGACACTAAATACTGTTACTAAAATAAACTCTTGATTTTCGATGAATAATGCAACGAGGTTGAAAATCCATTAAATATGTAAAGATAGAATAACTGCTATGGTGTCACCAACACAAAACTTTCTTCTACAGCGATTTAATATAGTGACTGATTGGAAAATTATGTAAGATCTAAAAAAGTCTGCATAGCCTGACCACCTGTAAGCGGATATGAACCAAATTGAAATAGCACAGTCTTTCATATTATACATCTTAAAAATCAAGTTCTTTGTATTTATATACTATGGAAATTGACAAGGAAGCATTCAAAAGGTGTCATCTTCAAAAAATATTGAAAAAATGTATGTGAATCTACTCTTCCTGAAACACCAGAAAGTGAAAAAAATATCGACTGAAATGAATTACAGCGACCACAAAAAATTATCAAAATTAAGCATATTTGGCGATTTCACATTGTTAGGCGATTGAGTTTGAGTACTTGGCGGGGAAACAAAACACGGTTCTCTTCGTACACGGCAATCTCGGTGCTAGCGAACTGAACGCCTAAAAGCGCTATATCGCCAAATATGCTTAATTTTGATAATTTTTTGTGGTCGCTGTAATTCATTTCAACCGATAATTTTTTCATTTCCTGGTGTTTTATGAAGAGTAGAATCCCTTATATATTTTTTTTCAATATTTTTGAAGACGACACCTTTTAAATGTTACCTTGTGAGTTAAAACCTTACTGTAAATGAAGAAAATTACAACATGTTAGCTCTACCAATCGATTCATGCTTACATAAATTTAATCAGTATGGGTATTTTAGCAATACCCATCTCATAAATAAATTTTAGTGCACTTGTAATCTATAAAAGCTAAAATATAGCCTATCGGTCATACGTGACATTTACAAGAGATCCTACGACAAGAGAGACTAGACTCTAGCGAAAAGTCGGCAATAACGAGAGATCTCCGTAGAAAATGCATTTTTCTTCAAGTCTTACTTTTTGATATGCAACATAAATGCGTAAAAATTACATTCTATTTATTTAGAAAGTGATGAAGAATACAAATACAGCATGCCGTGATTGTGTGCGGTAACTGGACATGAAGCAAACCAATAAGATCGAAACAAATATATTAAGAAAGTCTATATACAAATATATATTTACAAGGGTAACTCATTCCCCGCCGCCTCTGTGCAGGAAGAAATCGAATACATAAAAAAAAAGGAGACGAAAAAGTATCCCACAGAAATAAAGCCACTATTCATATTAGTGTAACGAGTAATTCCTGATATTCGACCTCCTACGAGTAACATACTTGCCAACCATCTCATTAATAACCGTACAATTATTAACGCCCCCTGAAAAAAACGCCCTTTTTCTCACACCAGTATATTTTTAGAGTTATTCTCTCCAAATGTTGTTACGATTAAATAAGACTAAAATTACTCTAAAAAACTATTGGTGTGAAAAAAAAGGCGGGTACTAAAAATTCTACGGTTCATAATGAGATGGTTGGCAAGTATGGAGTAAAAATGTTTTTGACATCAAGAGGATGCGTGTTCCATTGCAATCAAAATTTTTTCAGACTTCAGAAGCTTGTATTTTCTATTTCTATTGTAGAATACAATAAGAAAGAGAATACACCTATTAGTGTTCGAGAAAGACCAGATAACATCCTTTAAGGAATAAAGTCCTTCACAGAAACATATATCTATTCAAATCTAAAACCATAATGTAAATTTTTTGCCAATCAGGAAATAGTGTACAGATATAAAGAAAAAAATGTGTACATGCAGAAAACTTTCAGGCAAGAAAGTGATAATGTGCGTGTTCTTTCAGGAGATGGTGTTTCCCTCTGACAATTTGCCAAAGAGGATAACTCTTTTGCCAAAATCAACCCTGTCACCAATTCTAAAACATACAGGCAACTAACTTTCAATATAAAGAAGGAAACAACAGCCCATGTTCAAAACTATCCAAAAGCAAAAGAGACTAGATTGTGTTGCATTTTATCACATCTGGAAGTATCAGTGGCATCGTGTTCTGCTGTTAGATGAGAAAAAAATTAATACGGATGGCCCAGATGACCTTGCTTTCAATTGATATGGTATGAGAAAAGAAGAGGAAATCTTCTCCAAAAGACAGCAAGGTGGGATCTCATTAACGGTGTTGAGAGACTTTACCTATGATGATAAACATAACCTGGTTTTTCTCCCAGACCGCATGAATGGTATCGATTACATAAAAAATCTAGAAATATATTTATTAATATTTTCAGAGTAAATAGTGGTTCAAATTGGATTGGCCAGTAGGCCTATATCCTCATTCACGTTTCAAAATAAACTGGAATGGTTTTTAGATAATAAGATGCACGCCATTGAATGTCCTGTCCTGTCCCCTGATCTGAATTACCAATAAAATATATAGGGTATCCTAAATAGGACTATGTATACAAATGGCAGACAGTTTCAGTTTGTGGCAGAATTGAAAGCCGGAATAATTGAGGTCTGTGATAATATTGAAGGTATTGTCCTCCAGAATTTGTAAATGGTGTGCCATATACTTACATTCAAGTCATATATAAGCTCGGCGGATATATTTAAAATGATAGATGTATTTTGACGGGATACTTTTCTTCTCTCTCTCTTTTCCCCCCCCTATATATTCCTTTATTTTCCTGCCTATGTAGCACAGGAAGCAAGTTATTCTTGTAAATATGTATTTGTATAAAGATTTTCTCAGTATATTTGGTTCGCTCTAATTGGCGCTTTTCATGTTAAGTTATGGCCCATAATCACACTATCTTTATTTCGGTGGATTACACAGTATGTAACTTTTTTTCTTTTTCGTTTTAGTGGAGAGAATTGGAAGAAAAAAAAGTTTTCTGCACCTTCAATAAATTAGTACCGTTTTTTCAACTCCTACTTTAAATTAGATGAATTTTGCTACATATTTTTATTTATATTTGAAAAAAAAAATGAAAGAAAACAAAATGAAAAAGAAAGGAAGAACTCTAAAATGCATGAATATCCTAGTTTTTGCAAAATAATTACTGTAGAAATTCATAATTACGGCAGTAGAAACGTAATTATTTATTATTATTTATTGAAATATTTATGCAACATATTTACAAGCTAAAAATTATAATACATTTTATTTAATTTCGAGTTATTATTATTAAGCACGTAATTATTATTTTATTATTTTTATTTTACTTATTTTTGCGAAAATATTAATGTAATACTTTTAATAACTAATATGAATTAAACTACTCTCTCTCTCTCTTTCTCTCTCTCTTTCTATATATATATCCCTGCCAAGTCTTTTAGTACCCGTCTTTTATTTCACATCAATCATTTTGAATAATTTCATACTTATTTCACCGTAACTACATTTGGAGTTAATTACTCCAAAAATAAAGTGGGGTGGTAAACAGGGCGTTTTCAAAGGGCGTTAACTATTTTAGTCTTCGGATTCATAATTAGGATGCTGGCATATATATTCAAACATATCAATTAAATTCATTAATTTAAAAATTAATGAATTCAATCAAATTCATGCGTTAATTGAATGTTTGAAAAAAAAAATAATTTCAAACATTTAATTCATATTACACACACACACACACATATATATATATGTGTGTGTATATTCGCGAATTAACAATGAGTTATATCAAATGGATTATAGTAAAATAAAGGGAAAATTAAAGATAAAATCAATATAGAACTTAGTCAGAGTTGAACAGGGAGCAGCCCCCGCTCACCGCTCGAAGAGCGGTGTTGAGCGCTTCCAGGAAAATCCACGTGAGCTGCTCCGACATTTATTGAAAAAAAAAAAAAAAAAAAAAAAAAAAAAAAAAAAATTACATCATGCATCGCCTGGCTTAGCCAGCCCGCGACAAGGGGCGATGCAAATGGGCATGGGTATTTACAAGAGCGGCGCCAGACACAAGTCTACCCGCGACACGGGGCGCCGCTTGATTATAGGAGAGAGGGTGCGAGGCTGTGTGGCCTTCCACGACAAGCGGCACGCTACCAGTTTAGACCCTTGCATTTATGAGGGCTACTGCAGCATTACGGGCACACGGGAAGATAACAGGGAGATAGAAGAATAATGTGTTTAGGAGAAAGAATTTTTCTTTAGTTGTGATTTTAGGTTAGTTTGTTAGATTACATAAATCCATTAGGAATGAGAAAATTTTATTTAATTTATTAATTAAGGGTTTCCTTGTTAAAATGTTGTCCAGCCAATTGATTGGTCTGGGAGAGGGATTTCTAATATGATATAGTGCTGTTAAGGGGCAGTGGAAATAATAGTGTTGCGGAGTTCCCTCCTCGCCGCAGGAACACAGGGGAGAGCGTCGGCAATGAAATTTGTAAAGGTAAGATGAGAAGGGGCCATGACCTGTTAAAAATGCCGTGATAGGTGGAGTTAGGGTCCAGGAATTAATACGAGCCTGTGGGATCAGCGAAAAGGTGTGCCTACCCTTCTCTGAACTATCCCACAGGTTTTGCCATTTGAGATTAATAATTTCTTTGATTCTATTTTTGACATAGGAGGGTGGGGCAGGGATTGTGGAACACTTGGTGGGGAAATCAGTTGCTTCTTTTGCAAGGGAGTCAGCGAGTTCATTGCCAATCACGCCCCTGTGGGCAGAAACGTGTGCCAGGGAGCAAGTTAAGTTAGGATTCGTTAAGAGTTTTTTTATCTGTTGAATTTGTGGGTGTCTGCACCGATGCCGAGCTATTGCCTGAAGGCCCGAGAGACTATCGCTGAAGATGTTAAAGATATCATTCGTGTTCGAGTCGCCAATCCAGCGTATTGCTTTTTCTATGGCATAGATTTCCGCTTGGAAGACTGTATTATAGTCCTCGAGCCTGCAGGCCCACCGATGGGCCACGGTGCCACGGTCCAGCACGCAAAACGCTGCTGCAACCCCGGCGTCCGTTTTGGAACCATCAGTGTAGATCGCCACTGGAGCAGAGGGAGAGAAACTATTTTTAGTGCAATTGGTGATGAGTGGGGCAACATCCTTGCCTGGGTGAATATCCCAGCTGCAGGTCAAAGTTTGTATAGGGGTTTGTGGGAAGATGATGTTTGTTAATTCGGGGTCTTTAAGCTGTAGGATTTGAGTTTTTATATATGTTTGCGAGACCTGCAGGTGGGCATGAGGAATCCCAGTGATTACGGTGAGGGCATCAGTGGATACTGTTTTATATCCTCTTGCAATTTGCAAGAGGAAGGGTCTTTGGGCTGAGTTAAGAGAGGTAATGGCATCAGTTCTCAGGTGACCGCCCCAAATGGCGGCTCCGTAGGTTATTATTTTCTCGATGATTGTTTTATACCAGGTTTTTAGGAGAGAGGTGGAGATACCCCACCTCTTTCCCACCATTTTTGCTGAGCACTTAGTCAGAGTTGAAATTAATTCAAGCAAATTATATTTTGTTCCCTCACATGCCTTTAATGTGTGCTCCCATTTTATAAATTAAGCATTATACCATAGCCTCCTAAACTAGACGCCTGTCGCGTTGTTCGGAAACTTGGCAACAGTTGATGCGATAGACAGCGCCACCTGGTACAGATTGCGCGACATTTTTATTGAAATGTCGCCAATAATTTTAAGAAGTGATATATGATGTATATAATCGACGTTTCTTCGATTCTATTCGCCTTTTATGTATATCATATCTCACTTTAAAAAAAATTTCCGTAGCTGTTGAATAAAAAAGTTGCGTAATCTGTACCAGGTAGCGCTGTCTACTGCTTCAATTATTGCTAAGTTTCCGAGCCACGCGACAGGCATCTTGTTTAGGGCGCTATGATTATACCCATTCTTCTGCCACAGAGTGGATTTAGCAGAGCTCGAATTCTCCGCCCTTTTTTCAGGACACTGTCATTAATGAGAAATTTCTGTTTTTTTTTTTTTTTTTTTTTTTTTTTTTTTTTTTTTCCTACCATTATTTTTATACGATATTCTCTAATTGGTGATTAAATCATGATTATAATTCGGGATTAAATAATCGTGGCACTGTAATATACAAGCGTCTACGTCTTAATCAGCAACTTTTACTCCCCACTAGTGCGCATCTAATCGTGCGCAGACAGACGGCAAGTGATACTCCCCGTCCCCGCTCTCAATGAAAGACGGCAAATTTTACTCCCGTCCTGTCCGTTGCTTGTTTCGTTTTCGTAGAAAGACTGTTTAAATGAAGACGTGTTGAAATTAAAATAAAACTATATACACATATCAATACGCAAATTTCTTCTTTCACAAAAGTTTTCTGTTTCCTCATAATACAGATACATTTATTTATAACGAGAAATAAGTTTAAAAATTCCATGATAGTATAGTGAATTTAAAACATATTTATTATTTAAAAAGATAAACCTTGCTTATTATTTACTTTTCAATTACTGGATAAGTTATTTATTTTATTGAAAAATTTTTGTGTAGCTTTTAGGATGCAAATTGCATAGAAAAAGAATTTGAAATTCACAGATGACAGACATAAAAAATTTAATATATTTTCCAAAGTTTTAAGGATTCTTTTTAAAATATCTTGTACGCTACACACTTTATTATTCACTTTTTTGTACGTCAAACTATGTATTTTTATTTGACCAAAAGTAATTTTGCTTAAATAAATGTATAGCGAGGGATATGTAAGTATCAACAAGCAGTTTAAAGAAAAGCATTTTTTTTTTTTTTTTTTTTTTTTTTTTACTTAGGGCCAAAAAATTTCAGCAATACTGCTTAGAGTTATTAAAATTCTGCGTATCCAAATTAAAATATTTAAAGAAATTTTCTTCTATTATTTATTTATTTGTTTGTTTGTTGAAACTGACAAATCTCTCTATTTATATTTATTTATTTTGTTTGCTTTGTTTTTTAAAAAAGATTTTCCAGGAAATCAAATATTGTTTTTTATATAAAATTATTCTGTCATTTCTACACAACTTCAACTGCTGGAAATTGCTAGGATGCAATTTGATTAAAATATTGACTATTTAAGTGAGAAATTGTTGCACGCAAAGATATTTAATAAGTCATTTACGCACACACAGAGGAAAAAAAAGTAAGAAATAAAAGAAAAACGTATCCCTAGATATTGGCACAAAATTGACTTTTTTTAGAATTTTGCTTCTCTGATATAAAAATCATGTATATTGATCATGAAAAACAATTTTGTTAAATAATTTTAATAAATAACAAGTATTGATCGAATCTGTACAGGAAAACATAGAGGAATGTCTTGTGGTGGCTACAACTTACTAGTTTATTATTGAATATATCATACTCTCAAACGAAAGAAAAGAACATTCAATATACAGCATTCAATTCAATTATAAGTAGATTAATAGTCTTAACTTATTGAAAACGTTTATCACTATGCAATTACCTTATATTTGTACGATATGTCTTTAAGCACATTTAGATATTTAACGTTTGATACAATATTAGACACTAAGCGGAATCTGCTGCAGAAGATAGCAGCGTTGAAATATTATGCAAACAATTACAAACATATCATGACATATTAAGTATTATGATGATTATTAAGGTATTATTGAGGATATGAAATTTATTTAGATTTCATTACAGTGTATTTCATTATTCAACAGCATTTTCTTTTCCTCTCTCTCCAAATTATTTCTTTTACTAGGTTATTTTATATATAACACTGTTAAAGTAAAGACCAAAACAAAATATTAATTCATACTAGAACATTGATAAATTTCTGACATTTTTTGCTTCGCACCTTCAGTACATATCAAATATACAATGTTCTAGAATGATAGACAGATAATACACACACAAGCAGTGTATCATTACAGTTGAATTTTTCACAAAATACAAAAATTAAAAATAATAAGTTATCATTTTTTTTAAGCATTTCAGTATGTGTACTGGATTGTTTAATAGAAAAACCTTTTATTAAAAAAGTCTTAAAAAAAAAAAAAAAACTAAATCATAGTTGAAATGTTCAAATTACTTAAAATTCAACAATATTAAAATATATAAATATATATATATATATATATATATATATATATATATATATATATGCAGTACAGTGGGCTAGTATTGTACTTGAATAAGACATTTTTCAATGGAAAAACAATTATTTTACCATTCCATTTCATATTTAAAGGAGAGAAAAACATAGTTATGTATGTGAGATGATAAACTTTTAAAAGAACTATGTTGTTAACAATGAAATATACAGAGGCATCTTTAATGGTGTGCAAATTGATTATTTATAAGCCTACTTATATTTTAACATTTTGTTAATGAAATTTTGAATTTGGTTTAAACCCAGATTAGACAGTAAGTAAATATATTCAGCACCCCCCCCCCCTCCCTCCATTTATCAATTTTTTGTTTATACTACTGCTGCTTCACAGTTAGTTTTGCAATAATAATTTTAAAGCTGTCATATTCTATACATAATAAATTTTTCGATATATTTCTAGAACACTATATCATTAAACACATTTTGGTATATTATCCGAAATTTACTTTATCCCTACCACTGACTTCGAAAAACAAACTTCTCACTTAAATAGAAATTATCGAACAGGAAGCTGTAAAAGATATCATGAAGCATAGCAGTTATCTATTTATGAAACAAAATAATTTATATTATTCATTGAAAATATAAAAGTGATATTTGTCTATTTGTTAGTAATTACATAAAAAATTTAATTCCACCTTTTAAATCGCATATTCATAGGAGAAACAAAATAAGTAGCACTCAACTATATTTTCTTAATTTATTATTACGAGCAAATTATTATATGTAATGTTGCACCGAATTATATACCAGAGAATTATACTTTTCGTTAGTTGTATTATATTGATTATTATAATTACAATACGTATGCATAATATTTTTTAAAAATTTGGGGGGGGGGGGAGTCCATAGCCAAATGAGCCCAGGGCACAATCTAACTTAAATCTGCCTTTGAGAACATGTAAGTCAGTTCAACAAAATACTTTGCAATAACCAACAAGAAAATAAGAATAATTAATTATTAAGCAGTATTAAAATATATTATTTACTCTTAGCTGAGCTAAAAGTAAATAAGAAACTTTATAAATTTTTTAATGCATTCACAATTTCATATAATACTTCTAATTACCAGATTTCTTTTCTTAATCAATATTTATTACAAAGTGCCAAAGTAAGATTTTTAAATTACGTTTTCATTCCAAAGATTTACAAATCTTAAAATTCTCAAAAATTAAAAATCCTTCCAGCTCTTTTAAAATGGTAGGTTGATTCCCTTTTTCTTATCATGTAGCCACCATTTTGAAACAAAATGACAGCTAAAATTTGTAATGGGCATGGTGGGAATATCTTGATGAGGGCTATATACATATGGAGTTTTAAGCAAATCGGTTCATAAATACCTTTTTTTTTGTCAATTTTAAATGCATATCAATCAGGCAAACAAACATATCAAATACATTTGTGAGATAAGCCTACTCAACAAATTTATTTCACATTAATTCAAAAGTATTTCAAAAGTTATCATGTTGACTAAATTTCATGTGGCCACCACTCGGAAACAAAATAATGGAGCATACTGCTCAGTTAACTAATGCAAGATATCTGTAAGATAAATCCACTGTCCAACTTTGGTTTGAATAAATTCAGTATTTCAAAGTTATTGTGAAAAAAAATTTTTTTTTAATCAAGTGTCAACATTCAGTGTTTGCAACTTGGACACAAATTTGCAGAGCAACTTGCCCAGCAAAATCATTTATGATATTTGATAAGTCCACAATCAAACTTTGGTTCAAATTGAGTATTTCAAAAGTTATCATGATAATAAATTTTCAAGTGGCTGCTACTTGGAAATAAAAGAGCAAAGTGAGATGCCTAGCAAACTTAGCTAAGATAGTTGAATGATAAATCCACTGCACAAATTTTCAAGTGGTCGCCACTTGGTAACAAAACAGCAGAGCAAGTTAACCAGTGAATTTATCTTAAATATTTGAGCCATAAGTTCATAATCCAACTTTGGTTTAAATCAGTTTAGTATTTCAAAAGTTATCGTGATGGCACATTTTCAAGTTGTCACAACTTGTAATCAAAATAGATGAACAAGTTGCGAAGTGAACTCATAAAAAAATATTTATATGATAAATTCTCTGTCCAACTAAAGTTCGAACTAATTAAAAATTTCAAAATTCATCGTGTTGATAAATTTTCAAATGGTATCCTTATTTCACGTGGTCCCACTTGATATCCAAGAAAGGGTATATTGCACTAAAGTAAAAAAGAAGCAAAAATAAATAAATAAATAAATAAAATGCTCAAATAATTATAACTAAAAACTGCTTCCAGATTAAGGGAAAATTCATAACATAATATTTTCTGATTTTAAAAAACCAAAATTAAATGAATAGTTGATAGGGATATTAATTATAAGTCGTATAAATAGTTGTGAAAAATGCATATATTTTCATAGAATGAATTAAAATATGAACTTTAAAAAAAAAAAAAAAAAAATTAATGTATTATAATAATTCTGCAATAGCAATAAATTTGAATGATTTTATGTGACTCTGTAAAAATGAATTATAAAGACTAAATTAGGTATTTGCACTGAGTAATGAAGTATCTTAGTTTTATATAAAATATATTTATTTCCTGGAAAATCTTTCTTACAAAAAATAATAAAATAAATAAAAATAAAATGAATGAATGAAGAGACAGAAACTCTGAGCAGTATTGCTGAAATTCTTTGACACTTATCAAAAAGAAAAATGCTTTTCTTCAAAATACTTGTAGATGCATATATATCCTTGCTATACATTTATTTAAGCAAAGTAACTTTTGATTTGATTTTAAATAAAAATACATAGTATGACTTACAAAAAAGTGTATAACACAAAAGGATATATTTAAAAATAATCTTTAAAACTTTGGAAAATATATTAAATCGTTTAAGTTTGTCATCGATTAAAAATTATTTTTCTCCTCAATTTGCATCTTAAAAGCTACATAAAAATTTTACAATAAAATAAATAACCTATGCTGCAATTACAAAAGTAAATAATAAGCAATGTTTATCTTCTTAAATAATAAACCTGTTTTAAATCCACTATCATTGATTTTTTTAATTTATTTTACACTATAAATAAATGCACCCATATTATGATGAAACAAAAAACTTTTGTCAAAGAAGAAATTTACGTATGAATATATATATATATATATATGTATATATATATACATATATATATATATACCTATATATATATATATTTTTTTTCCTGTTCAAAAAGCCCTTTACACAGGCAGGAAGCACGCAATATGCCCTTTTAAATGGACTTTTACGAAAACAAAACGAGCAACGGACGGGAGTAATAGTTGCCGTCTTTCACTGAGCGAGGAGTATCACTTGCCGTCTGTATGCGCAGAACTAGATGCGCGCAATTTGAGAGCAAGACTCCCGGGAGTATGGTTTTGGGAGTAAAAGTTGCTGATTAAGACGCAGACGCTTGTCTGTAACATAAAACCACAGAAAATATTTCTGTATAAACATAGCAGTGGTAAAGAATCCAAAAATATTTCATTTTAGAAATTTTCCAGCAAATGGGCAGAGACTTCGAGCTTTAGCTGTAGGCATCTCTACAAGCCACTCCTCTAACATGTTACAACTTGCCCCATTGTATGATTTTGGACATTTTGTTTATTTATAAAAATATATAACGATTTATACGAAGAAATATAAACTTGCATTTTATAACTCAACACACAGACTAAAAAAATGGTATAAACATTCCTTTAATCAAAATTAACGAATTTTTTTTTTTTTTTTCACTGACTAGCTAAAATGAAGCACGTGTACAGAACTCTCATTAACCATTTTTGTGGAACACCGATTGTGCTTACATTATAAAGCGCGTCATAAGAATTATGTTTATAAAAATATTTAATCACAAATGTTACAAACTATTCCGTAAATTGCGTATTACTTCTTTCCCTTGTGACAACTAGCCCCACGCTCCTCTCTATATATATACAGGGGTCGTACTCTCCGTCCTTTTTTCAGGACACTATTATAAATGAAAAATTTTCTAATTTATTGCCACCACTAATTTTATAAAATAATCTCTACCGTGTATAATCATGACACATCAGTATAAATATACCAAGAGTATTTCTGCATGAAATTAGTGGTGACGAAATAGGAAAAAATATCTTATCTCTGAGAATGTCCTGTAAAAAGGGCGGAGAGTACGACCCCTGTGTATATATATATATATTTATTTATTTATTTGTTCGATAGACAAGATCGAAATAATATTATTAGTAAATAATCGAAAATCATAAGAAACATATCGAAAATCGTATTAAAAAATAAATAGCTTTATTCAGAAATTTATAAAGTATAAGAGAAAATAATATCAATGCAAATATTTAACCCATAACACGCTAAAATCTATAGCAATTTATATTTTTATTACATTCATTGACAGATAACATATGTGAAGTATCAGAAAATTAGCTATAATATTTTACTAATAATTAAAATCAACAGCAAAAGTTACAGTACTGAACAGACGAGTTTTTCAAAACATTCTGTGCATTTGTATGCGAATATTTAACTAACCGGGGCTAAAAGTACTCCGGAATAAATTAAAATATTGGCAACTATGCTTTAAATAACTATTTGTATTATGGAACTGTTTTTTTTTTTTTTCAAGTATACATTTTGCTTTTAAAATAATTATAATATTAGTAATTTAATATAATTTTAATTTTAAAATGTTCGTTAGGATTTTGTAATTTTATATTGTTGATAAATGGAGTAAAAATTTATAAATATGATTAATTTCGTATTAGAATGATTTACTAATGTAAATTAAGCAGAATGTGCATGAGCTCAATGGTTCAGTGGTTGGACACTCGCCTGCTACAGGGACAGCCTGGGTTCGATTACCGATAGATCCAAACTGCATATTTTTCATCGTGGAACTGGATTCGATTCGCAAAGGGAAAAGAAGCGATATCGAGTAGTGTATTCGATTTTTTAAAGAAAAAATAAGCAGTTATACCCTTTGAATTACTCGGAATAGATTCACTCTATTTAAAGAGCGAGAAATCTCACTCTTTCGAAAAGTGACTTTTCACTCTTTAGATGTTGGCTTTATTTTGGCATGTTCAAAGAGTGATATTCCACTCTTTTAGAACCAGATCTAACTCTTCATTTTCAGAGAGTAGGGCATATCAGTTCTGAGTAATGTTTCTTATCGTTCACACACACACACACACACATATATATATATATATATGTACATTTATAATAAGAATAAGAAAAATTCATTACAACGATCAAACACCAGAAAGGAGGAACAGAATTAATGAACATAGAAAATCATAAACTAGAATAAGGAGAGGGAGCAGAAGCTACTACAGCTTAAGGCGGGTGGAACGGGTTAAACAAGTTTTTGGTTGCC
Organism: Salticus scenicus; assembly: GCA_963930645.1. Taxonomy (NCBI): domain Eukaryota; kingdom Metazoa; phylum Arthropoda; class Arachnida; order Araneae; family Salticidae; genus Salticus; species Salticus scenicus. The sequence continues at coordinate 17,139,350 of OZ005653.1, forward strand.
CAACTTTACCCAAAACCTGTGCAAGACCATATTCTAACAAAACATAAAGTTAAAATGAAGACGATAATAACTTCAAAAGAAAATTTAAGCAAGAAAAAATTAAAACTTAACACAAAAACCATGAATTTTTTAATAAGTCAACAAAATATTTATATGACCATAAGAAAATGAGATTAAAAATTATATGCGGTTTGAGAAATTTTAATGCAGGGGTGGTTACAAACCACATTTTTTCGCTGGTTCTTCCACCAATATTTTTCTTTCGGATTTTTTATTAGTGTGTTTTAATTAATAATTAAGTACGAATTGTCATATAAATATTGTGGTGGAAGAATCAGGGAAAAAAGGCGGGTTTGTAACCACCCTGTAAAAATATAAAAAAAGGGCGTAGGCAATGTTACACATTGTTAAAAGACATGAATTAATATCAGTTGTAATTTAATACAATAGTTTAGCTACTACATTTAACAACCTTCATTAATAACTTTACTTTTATTAATGAAGGTAATTATAAATAATACTCCATTATTATAAATAATACTCCATAGTAGTGTTAATAATTTATATTAAAATTATTATAATACAGTTCGATTCAAATAGATTTGCTGTATGAAATACATGGGTCAATGATTAAGAGTATTAAAATGCAGTGATTCCTTATATATATTACATTTTTATAAAATTAGAAATAAAGTTTTAAAATTGATATGAAACTGTAGATAATGTTAGTGTAAGCTAATTTATTCTTTTTCATTTATTTATTTATTTTTATTTTTATATTTAACTGTACTTTTGTTTATATTTTGAACGTATCTTCCTTACTCTTAATAAAAATTGTATTATTTGGTGTATATAATCAGTTGACTCTCATTTTTCAAACTTGTATGATCCAAAATATTTCAAATTCCAATCTTAGCTTTACTCGTTTGATGGGAAAGTGCATTTCCATACGGAAAACTACTACGGTTTATTATGATTGTGTTAATGATAAAATAATTAGTAAAAAATAGTAATCTTAATGCCACAGGAAATTATAATACAATATCAAAAGGCTTTTGCATGTCACGGATAAATATTTTATTCGTCTGCCATAACAAAAACAAACAATTTTTTAGAACAATATATTTTTTTTTATTATTATTATTAAGAGTGTTGACATAACAGGATTATGTTTTACAAATGAATTCCAAAAATAATTCATTAGAAACAAATAACTCTTTATTTTTCGAGGCTTATTGATAAATACGAGAATTAGAAAATGCAGTGGCGGATCCAGAACTTGACTTTTGGGGGGGGCTAACATTTTTCAAAGTTTTATTCTAGACCAATAAATCTTTACTATTGCAATATTCAATTGTAAATGTCAGTGTTTTTTACTATTTTTTTTTTTTTTTTTTTTTTTTTGGGGGGGGGGCTTCAGTCCCCTAGTCCTCCCCCTTAAATCCGCCACTGAGAAAATGGTAACTTATTATAAAGATAATTCATTTAAATATAGTGACCAGCTAAGCGGGTAAAGAATAAATCTAGAAAATAAATATAGAGCAACCACAAAATCCTTGTCACAGACACACGTATACAGATACTCAGAGATATTATCCGAAAAATTGACAAAGCGCATTCATAATCTCTTTAAACAAATAAAAATGTCAAAAACCGAAATTAGGAAAATTTAACGATTTCAATAATTTCCTCTGGTGAATATAAAAGAAAGAGTAAATGTGAACATTCTACAGAAATTACGTCATGATGTTATTTCGTATGTATCCTCATTTGAATATTTACTACGTTATTTTTATTTCAAAGAATTATACTCAAAATTTAATAAAATATAATGTGTGTGGCGTAGGATTAAAAATAAATATCCTAATTTAAATTCAAATTTAAAATTCTCTTCCACATGATTTTTTTTTTTAAAGGGTACTTTCTCGATTAAACATAACAATCAACCGTTTCAGTTAGTGTCAAGCAGAAAAATCAAGCTATAAATTTAGACAATTTAATAAAAGCATCGATTTATAGTGTTGAAATATTTTTTTTTTTCTGTCATATTTTATATTTGGTAAATTGTTTAAACTGTATCTTATTTAATTTCTTTTTATATAAACATTCGTCAAGGATTATGTGAAAGGCAATGCTCTTTTAATTCTTCAAAATCGATTTTCACTTTAACTTAGGTTAAGTCAGATGCTTTTTTTTTTATGTCTGATGTTTTTAAGGAAATAAAATTTGTTATGCAAAATTTCGAATGCATTATACGAATCTTTTCAGTCCTGTAGTTCAAAATCAACTTCATCTAGAAAAATAAATTGTGGGAAATCTTATATGGTGTACGTGAAAGAAAGCAGTGTTACAGTGAAATATGGAAAAGAATATTTTTGATTTTATTGAAATATTTAGTATTCTTTTCAAGTATGAAAGAAATGCTTACGTAATTTAAAACCATGCTCTTTTGCATTTTTATACGTTGGTTTGAAATATTTTGCTACGAATCTGTAAAATATCGTTATTTCTACTAGATATGCCTTCCTTTATAACTAAAATAAATTTAGCAAATAATATGTTTTTATATTACGTAATAAACAGCATTGAAAAACTGATAAAAAATGATGAACTCTAGTAACGAAATATTAAAAAATGCAATCATAAATATGTTTTTAGACAGGGATAATTAAATAAAACACTTTATCTCTCTAGTGAAACTAAGCATGGGGACAGAGTGAAAGCAGAAATGTACGACAACATCATTCACACTGTCTCCGAAACGACCGATAACAGCAGCAAATTTTGTTTTATATTATTAATTTAACTAATTGAAGCATATCAAACTTCAATTCTAAAGCTCTATTGCCAGAAATATTCACGTTTACTACGGCAAATGTAATCGTTTCTGGCACAGGTTGAATACAACAAGTATAGAATTATTCTACATCAAAGAAGCTTTCAGCGGTTTAATAAGTAGTTTTCTTAATTATTCTTACGAATGAAAAGTAGAAGAAAAAATCTTGAGTTTGTGTTTAATGGATAATCAATTCGATCGAAGAAACTTGTATTCTTACGGATGAACACAATTTTCGTAAGGGGACTTTCGTAAGTTTAATAAAGACTCACCAAAAGTGAATGAATCAATAAGTGGATTTCATTACTATTTGATGCTCATTAACTTAAAACTGTGAATATAATTCTTTGAAAGGAGAATTTATTAGAGATATATTAAGTTTTTATGTTTATCAAAACACTTGAAGCCTTTAAAAGACTAAATTAAAAATATTTGTGAACGATATTATTCGAGACACTTTTAACAAACTTCTTCTAAAAATCTAAATTTTTATTTATTTTAGAGGATTGAAAAACTTATCATTAAAAAAGTATTAAAAATTTTGTAAAAGCAATAACCCTAACAGCACATTTATACACAAAACATCCTAAAAATGTCCTCAGAATATCCTGTACATGTCCTGAAAAGAAGTGTTGTTAGGTAAAGCATTAAACATTTTCTATAAAAAAAAGTTTCTGTAAGTTACTTTTATAATTAGAATTTTTTCAAGCTAATTAAAGCATTAAAATTTTTCCATATTAATCTTTTGGCAAAAACACTTAATAACCAAAACTTTGTTTTAAATACAAATTAATTATAAACGAGAGGCCTATTTATTTATTTGTATCTTGCAGAACTTATATTTTTCACGGTGACGTACCGCAAAATATTGTTGATATTTTTTTCTGTCTAAAAGAAAGTTCCCTTGTCCTAATAAATCCGTCTTTTACCTATTTTGATTTAGCGACAAAAGCTAAATTAAAGAAATTCAATAATATTCATTAAAAGTGTTTCATGTATTTTCCAAAATCCGGTCAAAAAAATAAAAATCTTTTCCAAACAGACATCTTCGTTATTTCCATATAGCTACAAAAGAGATATTCATCCAACGTTAAGCTCCTCTGATATTGTGCTAAACAGGAAAATTTTAACTCATTTTATTTTAAAAATATACATAATTTAATATTAAAGCTTTTTTTTACAGTTTAAATATATAAAACGAAAAAAAAAAAAAAAAAAGTTATTCTTTACCTTAAAGTATTAAGCTGCGTTCCTTAGCAGTTGATAACATGTTAACGTAGTCTTTGAATTTCTTTCACACGTTTTCTGCCAATTTTATTTTTGTTGTATTTCTTAAATGAATGTCAAAGAAAAACTAGTACGATGTGATCGCTACAAAATTGTCGTCTACGTTTACCTATACAAATTCACGCAATACAAATTATTTATTAAAATTATTATTTATTCAAAATTATTTTCCATGAGGATTGCAGAAGTTAACACTAAATGTTAAAAGGAAGACCATTTTGTGCGGACATCTGATGAAATAATTTTTATTTTTATTCATTCATTTATTTATTTTGGTTAAAAATCAAAATCAAAATCGATATATATATTTATATATATACATATATATATAAATGATAGATATCTTAATAAACTTTAACCTTACTATTTTAGCATTTAATAGATACATGTCAATGCCAACACAAAAAAATAAAACTGATAAAAACACATTGCTAAAACTAACACAAAAAGTTGCGATACATGTTAAGTTCCAATAAAAAACAAATATATATTAATTATCACAGATATATAGTTCAACATTCCGTTTTAAAGGTATTGACGGGATTTTCTAGAAAAATAAAATAAATAAATAAAAAAAATATGATATTCCTGGTATTATGCCCTGCGATACCCCTGCATAAACAATACCTTTTTCCTGGTTCACTATTTCTATCATGTATATATATATATATATATATATGAATGATAGAATATATATATCATATATATATCGTATATGAATTTTATTCCCATTTAAAAGTTAAACATAATTCTAATTATGTAAATTTATGCTAAATTTTGTCATGTTCTGCGGTTTAAAAAATTATGAAAATAATAGGATGGCAGCGCCACCTGTTGAGCGATTACCCTCAAATATAATCAGCACCACTTACTTCAAACTCCAATTTAATGTCAAATTTCGTTATATTTCGTTAATAGATTTATAAGAAAAGCGTCTATAAAATTTTGAATACACACATATAAACCGACAGACACATGTTTTCTAAAATTGGTTAAATCGTCTTCAGGACATCACAAAACGTATGATTCCATCTAAAACTGAAGGTCAAAATTTTTCACGAATCCGGTACTTTTTTTTTTTTTTTTTTTTTTAATAAGAAATTAAAACTAGTTGGCATATGTGGACTCTGCTCAGTTTCCCATCATATTTATGTTCTCATAAATTTCTAGTGCGAGACATATTATAATCATGTTAAAAGAAATGGATTTGAGCAAAGCTTGATAGAGTTACAGAATGAAATCCCCGCCTAATAGGCTATCCACCGTTCACTTCGATATATTTATCTTATTCTAATCTATTAATTTATTTTATCAGGGTCAATTCTGTTGTTTAGTTTTTATGCTACTATTTACAATGCAATAATCCTCAAAATTCGTATTTATATGAAAAATTTACAATTTCGCTATGTTGATAAAATCGTAAATTATGAATAATTTACGAAATTTTCCTATTAGAATATTTGTATTCAATCATGTTCAAACAAATATCATAAATGTAATTTTGAAGTTGTTTAATGTATTTATGATCCACAAAATGGAAGTTTATGCTCAATTTTGCCTTATTCTGCCATTTTAAGTAAATCGTAAATTCCAAATAACTTACGAATTTTTTAAATTGGAAAAATCATATTCTATGATATTCATGCCAGTATCCAAAATAATATTTAAAAAGTGGTTTGACATTTTTACGATGAAAATATCCCTCAAGATTGACGTTTATGTGAAATTTGGCTCTATTCTGCCATGTTAAGAACTTCGTAAATTTCCAATAACTTACGAAATTTTTATATTGGAAAGTTCATTGTCATTATTATTCATGCCAGTGTTCTAAATAATATTTCAAAAGTAGTCTGACATCTTTACGATGAAAATATCTCTCAAAATTGACGTTTATGTGAAATTTTGCCCTATACAGCCATGTTAAGAAATTCGTAAATTTCCAATAACTTGCGAAATTTTCAAAGTAGCATATTTATGGTTACTGATGTTCATTCCGGCAACTGGTCCGACATTTTTAATGTAAAAAGTTTCCATTTAATGCACGTTTAAGTGAAATTTTGTCCTATTCTCCCATGCTAAGAAAATCGTAAATTTCTCATAACTTACGAAGTTTTTTTAATTCGAATGTTGCAAATAAAAAAGGTTATTGCAAGTATCGAAAGCAATATTTTAAAACTGATCTGACCTCTCTGCGATCATTTGTTCGTGAGATATCGTGTAAACAGACTAACAAACTAACAGACTAACACACTAACGGACTAACACACTAACAGACTGACACACTGACACACTGACACACTAACAGACACCCTACAGGCAGACACCATACAAATTTTGTCATTTTCGGATTCCTCACACCTGAAAACGTATAAAAATTTTAAAAATCCGACGTCGAAATTTTTCAAGATTACCTAAGTTCCCCATACTTATAGTATGATGGGGAACTAAAAAAAAAAAAAGTTTTCATTTTATGTATTTTGTGTGAAATAATCTTCACATCCTAATCTATATTAATAAAATCAGACTTTTGTCTGTAAATTTATCGGAATCGAAAAATTTTGCGATATCTTCACGTTTCACACCCCATGGAAGCCGAAAATGACTTGTGTGTGTGTGTGTGTGTCATCGTGTCCGTCGCTTTTTTTGTCCGGGCATCACTCGAGAACGGCTGGATGGAATTCAACGGCACTTGGCAGAAACTGAGGTCTTCACCCAACCTAAAATTATATGTATCAACTTTTCAGAAATTCCACCCCGTTCCCCCCTGGGAGGTAAAAGACTAAAACACGTTTGTCCGGGCATCACTCAAGAACGGCAGGACGGAATTCAACGGCGCTTGGCAGAAACTTAGGTCTTAACCCAACTTAAAATTATATCTATATAAATTTTCAAAATTATGATTAGTGATTAAATTGTAGGTAAAAAACGCCTGCGCATGCGCATAAATATTTTTTCGCTAAAACGCTTTGAATGGAAAAATAAAATATAAAAATAAATTCTTAAGTTAAAGACTTTTTTATTCGCGTGATTCGCACTACAAATTATGAAAAGATTGAAATGAAGTGTTGCCATCTAAGTTTCGTACTTTAGTTAATTTTTAAAAATCTAATTGTCGTATCGAAAAACTGTTTACACCCCAGGATTCAGAAAAATCACCCCTTTCATTTGGTACTAAATTTGTAACGATAGGTCTAATATTTCTAATTTATTTTTCCCCTTTTCCGTTTTTCCGTTGCCACTTAAATTCCATACTTTAGTTATTTTTTAAAAATCTAATTGTCGCATCGAAAATCTGTTTGCACGCCTGGATTCAGAAAAATCGGCCCTTTCATTTGGTATCAAATTTATAAATATAGGTCTGATATTTCTAATTTATTTTACCCTTTTTCCGTTTTCAACCCAGATTCGATGTGGAGCAGATTTAGTATTGGATCCCTTTGGCAAAATTTGAAATTCGGCACCGAAGTAGCTCGGACGTTTCTCGCCAAGATCTTTAATTGCACAATTGACATAGCCAATTCATCGCAAAAATGGCTTAAAATATTTAAAGTCACCAAAGGATTGCGATACTTAAGCTGTGCTTTTTGTATTTATTTATTTATAATACTGTCTATTAAAGACTTCTGTGGTCACGAAATTTGGTGTGTAAATTGTTTGTATGCATCCGGCACTTATTGTAACTGCATTTCACGAAATTCGAATTCCCTCCCCCCCTTCTCGGAGTCGGAGGGCAATAAACATGTGTAAAAACATGATTTTCCGTTTGAATTCGCTTTGAATTATCTTAGATTGGCGAATTTTGGTGTGTGGATATTGATACAGTGTACGCATTATGTACATTAGTGGGATTTTGCAAAACTTCGAACTCACCCGCTGAGGGTGGGGAAGTAAGAAGTGGGTAAGTTGTGCCGAAGACAGTGAGGACCCATATTCCTCACGCATTGGGAGCGAGAATACCTCTACCAATTACAGCGAGAACTTAGGTTATTAATAAAGATATGGCATTTTCACAACTCATTTAAGTTTAATGTCCAGCGAAGCGGGCAAAGCCTGCAAGTAATAAATTAAAACAACTATTTTTCACCCACGTTTTGAAGTTCATAATTGAAAAGCCAATCAAAATATTATTGTTTGTTTTACTGTAGAAGCGAATAAATTAAAATTTTATACGAAAATTTGTTAATTTCGGGTATATAAGTTTTCAAACATGTGAAATTATGCATTTCTCATTAATTAATAAGATAAATTCCCATTTTACAGGATATATTTATAATAAAATGCGAGTACATAATAGAACGATTCAGTGAATTATATTTTAATTAATATATTATGATTGACACGAAACGTTCTTCTACATATTCACACACAAAATCACTCTGTACAAATTATATATTAAATTACTATTTATTAAAATTGTTTTTCGTTTTAAGGCAGACGATTTTAACTTCAGAGAATTATAACACTTAATCTCGAAAGAAAGTCTATTTTGCGCCGACATCTAAGGAAATGCTTTATTATTATTATTATTAGTAGTAGTATTACTATTACTATTATTTTAATGAAAAAAATCAATAAATTTCTTTTAAATTATCACAGATTTATTTTTCAATTATTCTTTTTAAAAAGTATTTACGAGTTCTTTCGAAAAATACCCATATTTGAAATTTACATCTTCGGAGGACATGTAACTTACGAGTGCGGGTAAAAATAAACAAAAATATCTTCCTGAATGACTGTTAATATAAAAATTTACACTTTTTTCTTAATTCACATTTAAAAGTTAGAAATAATGCTCATTATGTACATTAAAATGAAATTTTGTTCTATAGCTATATTAAAAATTATGGAAAAAAATGGATGACAGCTTCACTTTTTCAGCGATTTATCTCCGAATGTTATCAGCACCAATTTTTTCAGGAAGCTCCTACTAATTACGAGTTTTGGTTAAATTTTATCCATGATCCGTGAGATACATAATCCACGAAATTTTGGATGCACACAGACAGACATTTTCTAAAAATGGTCGAATAATGTTAAGGAAATCTCAAAATGTGTAAATTCATCGAAAGACGGTAGCCGAAAGTTTTCACGAAACCAATATTTTTTTATTTATGTGTAGAAGAAAATAACTAGAAGATAAGAAAAAAAATTAAAAAAAAAAAAAAAAAAAAAAAAAAACATGCATCGTGCGTAGATAATGAAATTTTCTCCACCATTACGGGATGTAATTACAGTAAAGAGAATAAATCAGTGAATGCTGCAATTCAAAGAGATGTGAAAAAAACTGTTACTACACCAAAAGACAAAAAGTAAAAAGTTGTGACCTCGATCCTCCAAGGGCCGATGTGTTAATATTTGCAGATAATTAATAAAAAAGGTATCATTTGATAAAAGAAATTTTTTCAGCGCATACACAGTTTCCTAAGAACTTTTTATTAGAATTTCTTTTTTATTTATTTAATTAAAACTTTTGATGCTAAGTAGATTTCTGATGCTGCCATCTGTTGAATGAAGATGATAATCTGTCCGAGAAATGTCTTTTCAAAAAATGGTATTCTTGAATAATAGCAGAGCCACTTACCGTCCAGTTAACACCGAAATTGAAATATCCGGTTAAGGCATAAATGCAAGCAATGAAGATCCTGAATCGACACAACGTAGGCAAAAAAGACGCTGCCGAAGATAGCTTAGACCCGAAATGAGGTTTTAAGGCCCATTAGCTCAATTGTTAGAACGGTATGCTGGTGATACGAAAGTCATGGGTTCGACCCCCCTAAAGGCAAGTGTGTTAAATTTCGCAGATAATTAATAGAAAAAGTGTCAATAGATAAAAGTAAATCTTTCAGCGTCAACACAGTATCCTGCGAATTTTTTATTAAAATTATTGCAGCTGAGTATATGTCTAATGCTGCATCCGTTGAAGGCAGACGATGATCTGTCCGAGAAATGTCTGTCCAAAAACGTAGTTCTTGAATAATAGCAGTGCCAAATATCATCCAGTTAACGCTTAAATTGAAATATCTGGTGAAGGCATAAATGCAAGCAATGGGGATTCTCAATCGATATAGTGCAGGCGAGAAAGATGCTGCTGAAGACAGCTAAAACCTGAGTTGAGGCATTAAGCGGTTTCAATGGATTTATATATATATATATATATATATATAAATGATTTAAAATATAGTAATTATTGTTTTTTGAAGAATTCTTTAAATATGGTGACTAGAAATATAATATGTGTACATTTATTTTTGGAGCATACTGTAATTTAACACAAATATATTTACTACTGATAATTTTTTATTTAATTTAAAATAATTCTCAATACCGCAAATTTACTTCAAAGTTTATTAAGTATTTATTAGTCACTTACTTCTTGCATCAGCTCCATTGTTAAAGTTCGTTATTTCAAACAACTTTTATACCAGCCATATTTTAAATTGTGGCTTACTTCTATGTTTCAGAAGACCTTTAATGTTCATGCAAGTAGTTTAAAGGCAACGCGAGTTCTACATTATTAGCATCTTTATCATCTTGCTTAAATCTGTTTTCCAAAACAGAATTAATTTCAAACTTGAACTTGTAAAATAGGATAGTTAATAAAAATGCATGAGTGTGTTGAAAACGCTACTTGCACATAAATATTTGTTTTAAATATACTGGGCGATGTACCGATTAGAAATTTTTACAAAAAAAATTTTCTTTTTTAATTTCACTTTTTAAAACTGAATTAGAAACTTTTAAATTACATTTTTCTATATTTTATTAAACTGTACATTAGATTCAAAAGTTCCACAATAAAATTATCTTTTGTTTTCTAAAATATTTTAACTGATAATTTCCCAAATCTTTTATCTCTAAATAATTTACAAATGTATCATGAGTTAAGCACAAAAATACAGTTATATATGTACTGGAAGTATCAAAATACACTCCCTTTTCATAACTTGTACCTTTTTGATTATAAGAAGCAAGGTATACAACCAAGTCAATGGTAATATAGTGTTGGTTGATTAAAAATAAATATTTATTATAAAAAAAAAAATCTGGAGTGACTCCACTCGACTTTCCGAACATTGAGTAATTAACAGTTTTGTAGATAAAGTAAAGAAAGAGGAGTTGTTAAACAAACAAAAGATAGAAAACCATAATAGAGTGTTTGAGAATTTTTCTCCATCTATTACACGATGTTTTATTTAACGCTACTGAACTTTGAGCCCATAGATCATAATGATAAAGAAGTTTTCGTTGTGTCCCTGTAAAAACCTATAAATGCTAGATTCACCAAAATGCTTATAGTTAGTGCAACAGTGATTTATAATACTCATATAAATTTTCAGCTCAATTCAACAAGGCGTTTAGATGCTATCGTACTTTTAAAAATTTAGTCCCATAGGCCATAATGATAAAGAATTTTTCTTTGTATCCCTGTAAAAAAACTGTAAGTGTTAGATTCACCAAAATTTATACAGTTAGTTCAACTGTGATCTATAACATGTGTAAAAATTTTTTGCTCAGTTTAATTAGGTGTTTAGACGCTATCGCACTTTTAAAAATTTGACCCCATAGGCATAATGATAAAGAATTATTCTTTGTGTCCCTGTAAAAAAACTATAAGTGCTAGATTCTCCAAAATCTATACAGATTGAGTATTTGTGACCTATAGTATGTGTATAAATTTTTTGCTCAATTGAATAAGGCGTTTAGATGCTATCGCACTTTTAAGATTTTGCTCCCATAGGCCATAATGATAAAGAATTTTTCTTTGTGTCCCTGTAAAAAAAACTATAAGTGCTAGATTCACCAAAATCTATAGGGTTCGTACTATGGTGACTTACAATATGCGTACCAACTTTCAGGTTAATCGAACGAAGCGTTTAGACGCTAGCGTGTTCACTCACAGACATACACACATACACACATACATACACACATACACACACACATACATACATCATCGTAAAAATAGTGAAAACGGACTCAGGGGACCTCAAAACGTATAGAAACATCAAAATCTCGAATTCGGATTTTTGACATGATTACAATACTTTCCTCACTATAGTGTTCGGAAAGTAAAAATATTTTTTTAAGAAGGTAGCCGAAAATCAATCCATTCTATAAAAGATTTTCTTTTTAATTTTCACAACATTTACTCTAGATTTACATACTAGTAAATTAAGCAACTGAAAATTTGTTAAAGCCTGCGCATGAGCAGTTAAAAATTATTTAGCAAAAATGCTCATATTTTATATATTGAACATTTGTATATTGTCATTCAATTATGTTTTGTGCAATGTTGTATGTCAAGTTTCCTTAAAATGACTTTTGGTTTTATAACCTGCATATTATAATCAATAAAGGGTTTTTTTTTTTTATTTGTTTGTTTTATCAATTTTTTTTTTTTTTTTAAACCTTTTAATTTCAATAAATACCTAGTCTCATACAAATAAATACACATAATTGAACGAAACCTTGTAATAACATGCTACAGCTAGAACACGTTTCCAGCATTACTTTTTTTAGGGTGTTTCGAAATGCTGTGTTATATCATTTTTTTTTTTTTTTTTAGTGGTTCTTTTTCTTCTTCTTTTTTTTTCTGTTAAATCTTTCCCTTAAACATATAAGATATAATATGTTCTTTACACTCCTAAAGTTTCAAGATAATTGGCCAAGTATTTTTTGTGCTATTTCACGAAACGTCTGCAACCGAAAATGTATATCATTTATGTAATGATAGTGTTATTATGGAATGTGAAGAAGGGCGAATATTGCCTTTTTGTGTAGCCAGAGACTTTGGACAATAATTTATATCTTATTTTATCTATTAAAAAATACTGTAAAAATATGATAAAAATATTTGCATGGGAACAATGGTACAAATAATGGCAGAATTTTCACCTCGGTACAGAGCTGCCAACATTTTTAATTCATTTCGCAGTCCCGTTAGTATTCGCTATCTTTTCACACAGCAATTTTTGCAATGTCATTTTCCCTAATATGTAATTACAATCAAAGAAGAAGAAAATTCCTCTTAAAAGAAATTGGGGTGAAGAAAATGCGGATACTAACAGTGGTATGGAATATATTAGGAACGTTGGAAACTCTGTTTCTGAATATAATTAGTTAGATTTGAAACAGAAAATTTTATAAAAGTTTTAGAGTTTTTTATTTTACTTTCTTAAGATGTGACCTTACTGAATACTTTCAGACTAAATTGAATACTTACCTAAATTGAATACAGAAATTTTTAATTTTTTTTTTTTTTTTTTTTTTTTTTTTAAGGTGTGAGGCTTCACACAATCTCTTTGGGATTCAAGTGCTCGTAATCGCGCATAGTTGTCCCCAGGGAATTGTTGGCAAAGACAAAATAACCAGTTGGATATAGCGTTAGCTAGCGATAGTCTCGGTAAAAGTGTAAAATTGAGCATAAAAGAATTGGGTTGGTGTAAAAGAAGGTTGCTTGGCATTTGGTTCCAGTGGAGATATAGAAATAGTTAAAAGGAAATTGCGAGGCTTTTTGTGCTCAGTTAGCTATCAGTATTTTTCAGATGGATACTTTAGGGAAAATGACGTGAATCGTTCTCCAGCTTACTTCTTTAAAATGAAATTTCCAAATTGAGGAAGTGTGCTTTTGGATGGAGTTTTCGTCAATGCCGATATTCGAGTTTCTAAATTAAAGAGTTACAAAGGTCTCATAATACGTAATACTTTCGGAATCAATCATTTCCCAATAGGAATTATCGCGGCCTTGCTATTCACACTAGTGCAAAATGAAGATTTAATTTTAAAATCTAGTGATTTCGTTACTTTATAGTTTCTTAAAATTTAAGATCTGTTTTGTGATTATTTAAATAGAACACTTGCGTTAAAGTACCCCTTTCCCCTTAATTTAAAGTTCAAAATGAAATAAATCTAATTTTAACTGACTTTTCTTCATTTGCATTAAATATATATTTTACTAATTAAAATGGGAGAAGCAAAGAGGGCTGAGATTCAGCCTTCACAGTTTTCGACTATGCCAGATACCCCCAACCCCCCCCCCCCCGTACTCCTTGCAAGAGTCTATTTCACTGGGTCATGTTATGTTACTAATGTTAACGACTTTTTCAAGCAGCTTGAAGAAATTCTTCAACTTACTGTAAAACACCGGAAGAGAATAAATACGATATTTTGAAATAATTGTTAAAAGGTAATACAAAGTTGTGGTTTTAGACGGTTGTGTCTCTTTCTCTTGGTCAAAACTCAACTTACATTGCTTCAGAACGTTGGATTAATGAAAATTTCTCAAAAGTTGCCGACAAGATTAAGTTTCGCCAAGAACTGTAAAGTCGTAAAATAATAAACTATGATAAGCCTACGAATTTTCTGTTAAGAAATCTAGACATAATTAAACAGTTTGAACTAAATTTGTTTTTTACAGCTGTTTTAGATATAATTATACCTGTATTCGCAATTGCAATTCAAGACTAACTTGACATGAAAAATACCACTTCTTATAAAGTTCCTTTTCAAATGCTATCTTTGTATCATCAAAGGCATCTTATTAATACAGAAAAGAACTGTTACAGGCGGAAACAGCATAAAACATCCTGGAAAATGCAATAAATGATTTATAGCATTCTAATCTATCGTGTGATATGCACGAAATGAAAAATATCGAAATCTTGCATAATATGCATCTATAGATTAAGATTTGCGTTAGTACCTTCACATGTTGATCATGAAAAACGGTAGTGGAAAAATTATAATTTCTGCATAACATCAAAAAGCAGACAACCAATTAATTCGTACCAAAATTTAATCAGCATCATTGTTCAGAATAAGTATCTTATATACCAAGTTTGGTGTGATTTTATTCTGTAGGACCTGAGAAATACCTAATAACTGCATCTTCAAAACTGCAGCTGTTTGCTACTTTTAGCCGATGTGTTAAAACATAGCCATCTGGAAAATCGCATTAAACAAATTATGTATAAAAATTAAAATATCACAATTATGAAAAATATTCATGTATAAAATTTTATGTGATTATATCCACTGGATGTTGACTATGAAAAACATTATTTGAAAAATCGAAATAATTGTTCCATGGTGTTAGCGGCCATTCTGTTAGTTAATTAACATAAAATTTAGTTAACATAGTTTTCAGAATAAGTACTTTACACATAAGGTTATATGTGACTCCCTGCAATAGAAATTGAGATATAAAACTACTAATCACATCCTGAAACGTGGAGCTAATCTCTACTTCTCGGCCGATAAGTACCCAAACTGAACAGGTATAGTTTTACATAACAGCCATCATATATAAATTTTGTGCTTGTATATTCTTTAAAAGTTGAGATGTATTCTTGCAATAAATTGATGAATTCTAATACAGCAGCGCCATCTGTGAAAAATATATGTGAAAACCTAATCAGCATCAAATTCTAAATTTGTATTAAAGTTCCGTGCATCCATTTTTTCCATACAGCGACCACAATATTTTATTAATACGCACAGAAAGATAGATTGGAAGGATTTTAAACTTTTTATTGTGTTCAAGACAACTGATAAACTGCAAATTCATAGAAAACCTTAAATCAAAAGTTTTCACGAATTCAGTTCCTTTAGTTCTTATACATAAAAATGAATGCCTAAAATTTGCTCAAAATAACTTTTTTCCTGATTTTCGAAATGATGAATGAATAATAAATAAAATTTTCGGAAGTTAAAAATATCCAACGAAAAGATAACATTTTCTGATCGTTAATAAAAAATTGGTAATTTAATGCGTATAATTTAGAAATTTAAATGTCAGTCTTAAAAATATTAATTTTTTTCTGTATAATTGTCTATATGCTATTGTTCGAATGAAGGATATCATTTTGTATATGACTTTGTTTGAATATTGTTAGATGAATGACTCATACTACATGTATTATACCCATTCAGTAATACCACTGATGGCATTAATATGTTGCATATCAACTAGCAGCAGAATAGCTTTATCTCTAATTCAGCTGCAATCAATGAGAACAACGTCTCGGGATTCTAATGTTTATTCAAATGCTATCTCTTTGTCAAGAATCGCTGCAAAATTGTTTGAATAATTGAAATTCCTTTTATACTACAATGCTTATAACTTTATGAAGTTACTTTATTATATTAACACCTTTCATCTCACGATGTAAAGGGTATTTAATCTTTGTACAATGTAAAAGTAGGGTTGTAATTGCAAAAGTAGTAACTCATATCTCGCATTAATCAAAAAGGCTTACCTTAGAATATTGAACTTTCGTATGTGATAATGTTATAAAATCTAGTTGAGAACCACTAAATTTTGGTATTAAATGACTTATCCACACATATATATATATCGATATATATTTGTCTCTGTCACGCATATCTCAGAAACAATTAACAGTAGATAGCTTAAATGTATGTACCTAGGACGCTTAGAATATCTAGTTGTGCACTTTGCATATGAGCCCACCAGCGGCCGAACGGTTTTGCGCTCAAAGCTGGTAGATGGGAAATGCCGGTCGCGCTCATCGACCTAGCCGTTTGGAGTTTTCCGTCGATTTCTCCGAAACTCGTGTAAATACGGACAAGGACCCCTTATAAAGACCCTCATGGGGGCATTACATCTATAAGCCCATATTTCTAGAGTAGTCAATCGGCCTTAAATATATAACCAACTAACCAATCTTTCATTTGACCACATCTTGATCTTTCATTTTATAGATAGCCTTGATAATTTAAAAATTATGGTCACAATATAAATTTCTGTTTCACTGTTCACACCATAACTTCCTGTAACCACAGTAACTCAAAAAGAAAAGTCATGAATAATTGAAATTGGTATTAATACACGGGCTATAATTTAAAAACCTTTATATTAGAATGACGTTAAAAAATATTACATAGTTACTCAATTATAGACCTTTTTCTTAACTGTGTAAATAAGGACTAAAACTTAGTAATTATGATAAATGATTTCGCTGCTATTGTTTTTCAAAACTTATAAAAATAAAGTTAAAAAAGATGTTGTGCACGAATTTCGAGGTTATACAGTCACAGAAGTTTTTTTGGACTTTTGAAGCAGGCTAGTAAAGTACAGAAATCTTGGTCACTGTGTGATTTCATTTTCTAAAGTTAGAAAAGAATATTTTATGTTTTAGTTATTTAAAAAATATGCACAATTTAACAGGCCCCATTAAGAAATTATGTAGTGTCCACGTAAAACTTTTTTTTTCTTTTCTTTTAGGTTAATTTCTATAAAAATTGATCTATTGCAATCACTTTGTTTATTTATATATCTATGTATCTAACAATCTATACATAATGAAAATTTTGTCATCACGATAACTTCCGAAATAAGACTGCAAATTGAACCAAATTCTCTTATAATCGGTTTTATCGCCCTTTTTTTTCCCTGTTTTGAGTTTTTCTACAGTGTTTTCCTGTCTCTATAGACTTAATCTTTAATATAGCCTTAATAAAGAAGTGTACTGTTAATACACGAGGGCTATGAGGGGAGTGGGGAGGAGGAGATAAAAGAGTCTGTCGATACAATTTTTCGGTATAGGTCTCTTGCGATGACACGTTTGACACTTCTGAGCAAGTCTAGGACGTCTACTATTTGAATATGGAGGAGCTCTATCCCACTTAAAGCTATCTGACAGCCACTGGTGGATAAATATGATCACTGAGCTGCTCTTTTCCCACCAATGCTTACTTATAATTCAAATTATATAATTATGAATTTTTAGCTTGTTTTTGAAGTTTTTTTATATTAGTCATAATGGTTATTGTGATGTATACAGGAACATTTTTAATCTCAAGTTGAAATAAGCTTTATTTTAAAACATTAAAAAACTGTGCAGTGAAAACAACATTACAGTTTTGTCTTTTTCAAAGGCTATCAGAGGGTTAAATCTTGGATCCATTGTCATCAGCCGCTGAACATATTCACTCAGTCATTGAAATCAGTTATTTTAATTAACATGCTTGAAACTACTTTGGCTTATTTCTGAAAGCACAAGGCCATTTTCTGGATAATTTGGCAGGTCTCTGGTCATAAAGATAAATCATTTTGACTAAAAAAACACAAAGATTCATTAAAGTTTCATTTTGGCAAAAAAAAAAAAAAAAAAAAAAAAAAAATGAAATTAACCAGAGGTCGTAAATAAGTTTCCTGTTGGTCTCTGTGCATAAATGCACAATGTCTCTTCACTAGCTCCAATCACTGAAGAGTTATACAAACATGCGTTGCGCTATAAGACATGAATCACCCATAGATATCGTAATATATATAGATCTATCATCCCTATGTTATCGAGCAAAACATTTTGATGCCGAAAAAAAGTTCTAAAATCAGCCATTAGAGAGTATTGAAAAGAAGAATAAAAAGAAAAATGTATTTGAAACTGTTTCTGGAGTTTTTCATTCATCTTTAGTAAATAAATTATTCATAAATTTTATTTACTAAATTATCCGTGTGTATTCCTGTGTGTGATTTACTCGGGAAAAGGAAGCCATTAGAGTGACTCTTCCCGAAAAAAAGGTATCACTTTTTCCCTCTCGCTGATCAATTTATGTCTTATTACTATATCTATGGAATCACCCGGTAAAAATATTTTAATGAAATAGTATAAGAGCAAATCAGTGATGTTTAATCCTTTTAGGGGCATCATCATAATCATTTTAGATTAATATTTAGTGCATATCGACAGATAAATGATGCTGTTATGCAGCTGTATTTGGGTTTTATTTAGTTGTCGACTAATTAATTTATTAGGCTGGTGTAGAAGAAAATTTTTTTACGACGGTATTTTACAAATGCTTTATAGTGAACATTGTTCTCTCAAAAGAAAATGAAAGGAACATAGAATATTTCCACAACTACAAAACAATTATTTTATATGACTGAATATTTAAACATATTAACAGAAGTACCTTGAATAATCTTTAAATTAAGCTTGTCTTATTCTTTATGGAAACCATGCTAATTTTTTAACACGCTTTTATTAGCTTCACCTGTACGCATGTTTGTATGTATAATGTATGTTAGTAACCGCTCTGGGAGCAAACAAAAAATCTATATTGTAAAAAAAGACTTTCCCTGCGTGAATGCTGTGTCTGTGAGGTAAAGCTCCGCGCTACGAACCTAAAGGTCTAGCGTTCAAGCCCAGTCAGAGGAGATTTTTTAAAAATGGTTTTTGTTTAATTCTAAATTATTTTAATTAAAGATTTAAATGTATGTAAATATTATGGTATGTCACTCACACGATTTCCTCTTACCCTGCATTTTAATACTAAGATAGATATTTTGTGCTTTTTAGTTCACATTCCTATAAAAGCGTGTTCTTTAATTTTTTAAAACTATAATATTATTAAATCTTAGATCTAAACTGATAATCTAGTTCAGTTAATTCTTATAAGGAGAGTATTCATTTACAAATGAATACGTATGCATTATACCTATTATATATATATTCAATAATGTCTCCAATGTCTTCCTTGCATTATACATTGACTACGCATTGAAACAGATTCAATTATGTTATATATCATTGAAGGATAATCTTAACTCATTATCTAAACTCTGTATAGATTTTGTAGAAATAAACGTTTGAAGCCTTTTAATTAAAAGGAAAGGGCTTTTCATGAATTAAATAGAGTTGCAGAGCAATTGTACTTACTAAAATACCGATGTTAAAATTTCTAATTTAATCATATTATTTTGAAATATTGAACGTTTTTTACTTGTTTTTATATATATAAGGAAGTCATTACATACACATGCGCTCAAAATTAAAGCAATAATCTGTTTTCTCATTTTCTTCTTTTCGCGCATATTTTTTTAAACAAATGAACATTTGAACATTGTAAACATAAAATTTGAATAGAATATTTGTTATTGAATCATTAATCGTTTTTTTTTTTTTTATGTAACTTTAATATAAGCAAGAATTTTTAAAACTGAGACTTTTTTTTTTTTTTTTTTTTTTTTTGGAAGAAGTAAAACCGGGTTTGTCTTCCTGCATACAATTTTCTTTTTTTTCTTCTTCTTTTTTTTTTTTTTTTTTTGTCATAATTTTTAAAAAGTTTTCACATGAAAAAAAAAACAATAATAATAATAATTAATAAACTAAGAAGAAGAAGAAGAAGAAATAAAGAAAACGAAATGCAGGAAGAAATATTCTGTTTTAATTTATTATTTAAGGGCGTATAAAGTTTTTTCTTCCTTAATATCACTTTTAATCTTTTTTTTTTTTCTTTTTTTAATTAATTTGAAATTTTCATTTGTTTCAAAGTTGACATTTGGCACAAGTTGAATTAATACGAATTTAACCCTTTATCTACTGACGGTACTTATAAGTACCACCCACTTCAAAATTACATAAAATAACCATTTTTAGGAATATTCTGATGATATTTAGCAAGAACACTCTTTTAATTCCTTTCTTCCAGGATACATGGCAGCACGGGTTCTATGATGAGTATTTTATCGGGGAAGGCGAATAGTTTTAAAACTGAAATTTCGTTTTCAGCTCTCATTTTGATCGGATTGACAAGATTGTCATTTTTGTTCTGTAAAAGCAGTTAAAGTCAAAAGGTAAGTGCCTTATTTTTTTCATATGTTAGTCAAGACCTTAGAGAACGATTTCACTATTTATTTTAAGTGAACAGTGTATATAATTTACTTTACAGTTGAATAACTTTGTGGTACTTATAAGTAACGTCAGTACACTGGATGTTAGAGAAAGCACTTGGTGTATGCTCTTCGTCCGCGTAGTTTGTTATTGTATTTCGTTGTTTTGTAGCGTCATTACTAAACTGTAATAGAATTATGCGTTTTTTGGCATTTCTTTTTAGTTTAATTTATTTATTTATTTAGTTTTTTAACGTTTTCGAAAATTTGAGTCTGAGCTTGCTTTTTCTTTTCTTTTTTTTTTTTTTTTTTTTCCACACTATTAAATGGAATATATATTCTTCATTCAAAAATTAGCAACATATTAATTTCTTTGTGTATAACGGAGATTTAACAATAACAGGAGGTTTTCAAGGTGCTATTATTTTTTTCCTCTTAGAATGTTTGGAAAAATGAAGCTCAGACTTCAAAAGGCTTTATATTTATTAAAGAGCCTACCATATGAAAGCAGTTATGCACTAACAGATGATTCTTCAGATGAAGAAGTTCGATCAAATAATCTGCTAGAATTTTCGTCAAGATTCTGAAGTAGACGATCAAGAGACTGAACAAGACCCAGGGTGCAGTAGTTCATGTTCAGAAAATTATTTCCTACCCCAGGATGCAATAAATCAAGAGTGAATAGGCAATGGAAAAAAAAAAATGTCCAGACCGAAGTTCCCATTTTACCCATAAAAATCTAATTTTGTGGGTACCATATTTAACATTTGGTTGTATATATAGCATATAAAAAGTACGAGAAAGCATAGCTTCTTTGGAATATAGACTTGCATAACTAAAGGACTGCTTACAAAATCCAAACCGCAGTCAAAACGGAAAGGAAGACCTAAATTTAATGGTAGTGAGCAAGTTTTCTGTGCAAACAAGAGGAGGAAAGGGAACATGTCTGTTTGTAAAGATTATTCACTTAGAAAATCGTGGATGCCATTGGCCAACATTTGTTTCGAATAGGGGGTCGTTGTGAATTTTGTGATTTAAAAAACATTTAGTCCCAATCTCACTCAAAATGCACAAAAAGTAATGTATTTTTGTGTATTAAGGAAAAGGAAACTGTTTCTTTGAATTTCATCAAATTTAAGTTTATGTGTAAGAACTGTTTTTATCTGTAAAAAAAGTCAGTAAATTAAAAAAAAATTATAATTTTTAAAAATAATTTTTTTTGTGCTGTAACATATTAGTGTTCTCATTTTTAAGAGTTAAAACTGCGTTAAAAAAGTCATACGGTCTTTTTGAATTATGAGAACATTTTAGCCCTGCTTGTACTGACGGTACTTTAAAGTACCAATTTAATTAATTAACTCTAACGGATTAATTTTTCCAAAGATGAGTGTTTTATTTATGTATATCCCTTAATTTTCAATGCAGCGACTCAAGAAAAAATATTGCAGTAAAAAAATTGCAGTACATCATAATGCAGTAGATAAAGGGTTAAAAAATTATTACTTGTGTTATTTTTTTTTATATAAAATTCTGATAATTACACTGGTCTACATATAATTATATTGATATACCATGATATTACTATATTAATATACCATATTATTACCATATAATTATATTGGTGGAAGAGACAGGGAAGAAATTGTGTCGATAGACACCTCGGTAATGACATTTAATCTGCTTTTCAATATTTTCTTATGCTTACAAGAGAAGTATATGAATCAGTAAAATTACTATTGAAACCAAACTAATCGTAAATTAAAGAGCGTGGTCGAAAAAGTAGGGTAGAATGCAAAATTCGTGTAACAACCTCCCATGGATCGAAATATGATCCCCAAATAGTTTTAGCAATTTCTATAAAAACAAACAAAACAGATGTTGTACTTAAGAACGGGTGATGTAGTAGTAGCGAGCTTGACACCTGTGTCGGTGGTCTTCAGGTCGAATCCATCACGAGCGTGCTGTATTTTCATTTTTGATTTCAACTGAAATGTTTTTTTAAACATTTTTAATTTAATTAAATTATTATATTAAGAGAAAACGTTAATTATATTTCATCTGTTCTTTGTACCAGATGTATTGTGTTGGATTTTATAAAAACAACTAAAACTTCTAGGGTCATTTTTTGATCCATGGGGGTTATTGCTCAAATTTTGCACGCTACCCTATATTTTAGACCATGCTCTTTAATTTAAACTTGGTATGGTTTCAATCAAAAATTTACTAATTCGTACTTCTCTTGCTAGTATAAAGAAGAAAAAAAGTATCAAAATTGGAGCATTTGTTACAAAGTTATGAGCTGACAAAACTAGTTGGCATAGGTGGACTCTGCTCAGTTCCCCATCATATGTATTTTTCTCATAAATTTCTAGCACAGATCATGTTATATTCATTCTAAGAGACATGAACTTGACAAAACGCCTGACACAAGGACAGGATGAAATACCCGTCTATTAGGCTGCCCACCGTCCAGTTCGATATATTTACCTTATTCTAATCTATTAATTTATTTTATTGGAGTCAATATCCTAGTTTAGTTTTTCTGCTACTATTTCCAATGCAACAATCCCCAAAATACATATTTATATGGAATATCGTCCAATTTTGCTATGTTGATAAAATCTTAAATTTCGAATAACTTATGAATTTTTCCTTCTAGAATATTTGTAGTCAATCATGTTCAAGCAAGTACCATAAATGTTATTTTGAAGTTGTCTGATGTATTTATGTTCCTCAAAATGGACGTTTATAATCAAATTTGCCCTATTCTGCCCTGTTAAGTAAATCGTAAATTCCAAATAACATACGAAATTTTTAAATAAAAAAATTTGTAGTTAGGTATGTACCTACCAGCATCTTAAATGATATTTTAAAAGTGTTTTGACATGTTTACGATGAAAATATCTCTCAATGTGGACATTTATGTGACATTTTGCCCTAATCCGTCAGATCAAGTGAATCCGTCAATAGTAAATTTCCAGGGATTTATGAAATTTTTAAATTGGAAAATTCACAGTAAAGGATGTTTATACCAGCATCTTATACAAAATTTAGAAGTAGACTGACAACTTTACGATGAAAATGCCCCACAAAAGGGACATTCCTGCGAAATTTTTCTGTATTCTGCCATGTTAAGAAATTCGTAAATTTCGAATAATTTGCGAAATTTTCAAAGTAGCATGTTTCTAGTTAATGGTATTCATTCCGGCATCAAAACTGATATTTAAAAGCTGTTCTTACATCTTTACGATAAAAATATTTATTTTCATGCAAGTTTAAGTGAAATTTTGTCCTATTCTCTCATGTTAAGAAAACCGTAATTTTCGAATAACTTCTGAAGTTTTTTAATTAGAATGTTGCGAATGAATAGGGTTCTTGCCAGTATCATAACTAATACTTTAAAACTGGTCCAACCTCTATGCGATCATTTGTTTGTGAGATATCGTGTACACAGACTAGCATACTAACAGACTAACAGACTAACGGACTAACTCACTAAAGGACTAACATACTAACCTACTAACACATTAACGGATTAACAAACCAACAAACACCCTACAGACGGACACTACCTATTTTGATATTATAGGATTCCTCACACCCGAAAACGTGAAAAAAGTCAAAAAACCGAAGTTGAAAATTTTCACGATTACCTAAGTTCCCCATACCTACAGTATGATGGGGAACTAAAAAAGGAGAAGGGGTTGATTTGATTCTCTCTTCTTTTTAGAAGTCGGAACAAAATGTCATTTTTGTTTTGTGATTTTGTTTGAAATAGTATTATTATTATTATTATTATTATTACTAATTTATTTTTTTCATAGTCATCTAATCATACTCATTTTATGTTCTTTTATGTCATCTTGATTTTCCGCAAAGTTTTTTTTTTTTTTTTTTTTTTTTTTTTTCTTTTAATAAAATTATTGAAATAACTCATCTTTTCGTTGAATTTGTAAACCATTTAGCTTTGTCCCACCCAAGGTGGGGGGGGGGGGAGTCATTTTGCAGAAATTGAGAAAGTAAACTATAACGAAAATAAATACACATATTACTATTTAATAACTAACTCAGAAGGTTGCTTCTTAAACATATAAAGAAAGATACCGACTGATTTTTGAAGAGAAACCAATATAGACTGCTCATCCATTCAAGTTCGAAACTTAGTAATTCAATTTTTGTACCTTTACTATTGAACTCAAGTATCTCGGTAAATTTTACTGCATTTTTTTTTCTTTACATTTCCTGTTTAAAAAGATCGTTAAAAATTATTGTTAAAGAAAGAATGTATTATTTAACTACACTTACCTTTCCATAAATGACCGGACACTTTCGATTTCAGACGTTTTTAAAAAATATTTCAAAAAATACTAAACAAATCATCTTGAAACTTCAGGAGTGTAAAGAACATGTCATAACCTCATATATTTTAATTACAGTTTTGATCCGAACGTGAAAGTGAGACCAGTAAAAAATTAAAGAAAAATGAAAATGTTTGGCATTACCCTGCAAAAAGTAACGTTTGAAATGCAATCTGGCAGTAGCATATGATTATGAGGCTCTTCCTCATTATCTGCATAATTTTTTATATCTCTACCGCATGTAATCAGGGAGATATAAAGGTTTGGCTTTAAAAAATAACAACAAAAAAAAATTTCACTTTTTTAGCTGCATTAATGCAGCCTGAAAGTTTAAACCCAGTACAAAGCTATTTTCAGGAAACTTGACGCACAATATTAGACACAGCATAATGCAATCAGAATTAAAAAATAATAAATATCTAATGAAATATGAGCATTTTTACTAAATAATTTTTAACTGCGCATGTGCATGCGTAAGATATAGCGAAATTTCCTTTGCTTAACCCGTTAGTAGTCGCTATAGACAGCGCCACCTATTACAGATTGCGAGCTTTTTATTTAACTGTCACCAATAATTTTAAGAAGTGATGTGATCGACGTTTCTTCGATTTTATTCGCGTTTTATGTATGTCAAATGCCATTTCTAAAAATTTTTGGTGGCTATTGAATAAAAAAATCTGGAAAAACTGCAGGATGGGCGGCAAATCGACCAACTAGCGACTACTAACGGGTTAATTTAACAGCCAAATGTATTGAGCTACTTGTATAAAAACCCCAAAAAAGTAATGTGTAAACTGAAAAAGTTCTACGGCATAGAATGAACTGAATTTCAGCTGTTCCCAAAAATAAGAAATTGATAAGGGGGTTTTCTCAATATTTATTTACAATCATTGCCTTTTTTTCGGGAGAAACTGAATAGCATTTCATTCTATGACGTAGAACTTTTTAAGTTTACCCAGTAATTGTTTGGGGTTTTTATATAAACAGCTCAATACATTTAGCTGTTAAATTGTGCAAATGAAATTTCGCTAAATCTTACGCGTGCGAAGTTAAAAATTATTTAAAAAAATACTCATATTCCATTAGATATTTAATAGTTTTTCCTTTTGATTGCAGTATGCTGTGTCTAATATTGTATGTCGAGTTTTCTGAAAACAGATTTGCGCTGGGTATAACACCTTGCGTGTTATAGCTAAAAAAGTGAAACATTTCTTTTTGCAATTTTTTAAAGAAACTTTTATATTTCCTTGATAACATGCGGTAGAGACATAAAAATTTATACAGATAATAAGGGAGAGCTTCATAATCATATGCTACAGCCAGATCGCATTTAGCATTACTTTGTACAGGGTGATGCCAAACACTTTCATGTTTCTTTAATTTTTTACTGGTCTCCCTTTCCCTTTCGGCGCAAAACTTTAACTGAAATGTATGAGGTATAATCTGTTCTTTACACTTCTGAAATTTCAAGATGATTTGTTTAGTACTTTTTGAGATATTTTTAAAAACGTTTGAAGTCGAAAGTGTCCGGTCATTTATGAAAAAGTAGTGTATTTCGCGTTCACTACATATTTTCTTTTGCATTTTTTAAAATCAAATTCAAAAATGGAATGGCAACGCAAACGTTTACACAAAAGTGAACAACCAGACCATTTTTTACTTTACAACTAAATCAAGAATTTTCCATAACTGCCAATTTGTACGCTTTTTTCTTTTCGTTTTTTTTTTTTTTTTCCTTTTGCTACCGGAAAATTTTAATAGTTTTCTTTGATTTTGAAACAGTTTTTATAACATTTTATAATATATTTAACAG
The DNA here is from genome assembly GCA_963930645.1 of Salticus scenicus. Classification (NCBI taxonomy): domain Eukaryota; kingdom Metazoa; phylum Arthropoda; class Arachnida; order Araneae; family Salticidae; genus Salticus; species Salticus scenicus. The sequence continues at coordinate 17,166,280 of OZ005653.1, forward strand.
TTTTCTTTCATTAAATTTAAAATTTTTACAAATATGTAGGTGTGTTAAGAAAACGTACAAGTTGGCTCCTATGAGTTTTCGTTTTTCGTGATAGAAAATATACACATACCATACCTGCAAACATCCTAATTAATAATCCGGAAGATTGTTAGCACCCGCTTTTTTCCATACTATTCTTTTTTAGAGTACTTTTATTCTTATTTCATCGTGAATAATTTGAAGAGAATTACTCTAAAAATTAAGTGGCGGGGAAAAAGGGAGAGTACTAACAGTACTCCGGATTACGTTGGCAGCTATGCATACAGACGCATCAGAACACCGAAATACAGCCCTGGAAAAAAGGTTAAGGCCAAGCGAAAAACTTAATTTATTTCACAACCGCTGATATGAATTTATGCAAATTTAAATATAACACAATAAAAGGCGATTTAATTATATCTAAAAAAAAAATTGCACAAAATTAAATCATTTCTTGTTTTAAAATTTATTTCTTTTTTCATATATGTAAAAAGCTGGAAAAAATATTAAGGCCACATAAGATATTATTTAAAAAACAAATAATAATCTAAAAGCTTCGCCTTATATTCAGTTAATTTAATAATTTTTAAGTTTATAAAATTTAAAAAACTTTAAATTACGAGAAAAATCTTCAAAATATTTACAAATATATATTGAAATTTTATGCATTTTCACACACAATGTAATGAATGACAGTTTTAAATAAGTCCTTAAAAATATTTCAAAAATTAAAATTACAGGAAACTGGAAGAAATGATACGCATAAGATAGTATAGAACTGTTAATAATCGAAAAATTTGCCCTTCTTTTCAGTTAACTGAATCATTCTCAAGGTTTAGAAAGTTTCTGCACAGTGTCTTTTGGTATGCTTTTCCAGTTTTTTTCAATGGCCATTTTCAGCTCACCTACAGTGTTGTAAGTTTCCTATTTCCATAAATTTCACCAATCAGAATGCCCCATAAATTTTCTATTGGACTCAGGTCAGATATTCTTGATGGCCATTCAAGCACTTCGACAGGATTATCTTGAAGCAAGGATTTTGTGAAGCTTGATGTGTGTATTGGTGCATTATCTTGCTGAAATATATAGTGTCCAGATGTTATAAGAGATGCCTCTGACAACACACTTTTGGCCAGAATATATTGATAGGCTTCTGAGTTGATCCTTGGTTTTAAAAAAGAAATAGGTGCTGTACCGTTAGCAACAAAAGTACCCCCAAACCATCACGGATCCACCCTTAAACTGACGCTCTTGATTTTAGCCGTAGATCATGATAGTAATACCTAAAATCGTCCAGCTCATCGTAATTAATTTTTTTTTTTTTTTTTTTTTTTTTTTGAACAGAAAAAAACAATGTTTTCCCATTTATCACCAAAAAGCAACATGCTTCATTGAAAAGTCTAGATGCACCATTTCATGTCTCTTACTTAGAGGTGGCTGATACTAATGCTGATTTTACTAAATCTGACGTTTGGGTGTTATGATAACACATTACGCTTAGTTTTGGCTGTTTTAGGAAAGATTTAAGTCCTTTACAATTTGTGAAGTATTATTGTTATTATTATTATTAGGACTGAGGGCCTATTAGTCTCAATCTGGGATTTTTGCGTTGTCGATTTCGATAGTTGGACATTTGTCGAAATCTAAAATTTATCGAAAATATAATTGAATAATTTGAAAGCGAAGTTATAATTTGAAAAAAAAAAAAAAATAATAATAATAATAATAATAATAGTCCTCCGTCCTAAACTAAATTCTGCTTTTGCCAGAATTTCATCAAAATCTTTATTATTATTATTATTATTATTATTGAAAGAAAAAGAAAAGAAAATTAATAATAATCAGTATCGTTGCAAGCGATATCGAAAAAGTTTTTTTTAAATAATTTTGAATTAGGAAAAAAAAAAAGTGCGTGTGAAATAATATGAAATAAAAATAAGTAAAAAAATGAATTTAATGATTTAATGTTTTTGTTTTTCGGGGGCTGCTCATGCATATAAAAAATGCGTATTAAAACGAATCGAAGAAGGAAGCGAAATAAGTATTGAGTTATATTACGATAAATACGATATATAATATGATACGATATATTAGACCTATCGTCCAGGGTTAGTAGGCATTTTCGTTGAAAGAAATAGTTTGTTCGTTCAGTGCAACTTGCGCATTAGTCCCGTAAGGTACAACTTGCACATTAGTCCCCTTTAAATATATTATTTTAATTTTATATTTTATTTATTTATTTATTATTTTCTTTATCGTGGCTCGGCTAACAATAGTTCTCACCTGTGGAGGAGTCAATGCAGATGGTTTTCCTGTACCTTTTCATTGAGCGTAATCATTGCTATTTTTTAAAAAGTTATTAACTACAGTCTTAGATCTTCTTATTCTTTTAGCTATTTTTAAGCTATCTTTAAGTCATATTGTTTAAAACTAAGGATCTTACCTTGTTCAGTCATTGTTAATTTCTTACATCTTCCCATTTTGAAAAACTGCAATTTCGCTCTGACATAAATATTATTCTTTAAAGCAGCTCTGCAGACGACGATAAAGTACTGCAGAAAATAAATGAAATGAGAAAAGCATCGAAATTGAGTTTGGTCCTATTATTTTTCTCTCGGTTGTCCATGTAATAAAAAAACTTTTTTTAAGTAAAAAGTAACTGAATTTGTCGTTATATTTTTATATGTTCAGATTAAGCGGTTGTTTTCTGCATTATGTTTAAATGTGCATTGATTTCGTATGAGTAAATGGGAAAATAATGATGCTTGGAGTCTTAGCTCAACTCAGTCTTACCAATATTTCTTGAGATTTTAAAGACTTTTTTTTTTTTTTTAAACTAGGAATTATGCCTTGTTTAATCAATGTTAATGTCATATCTCTCTCCATTTAAAAAAAAAAAAAAAAAAAAAAAATCAAAATTTCTCCTGACATAATCTTGAATAGTTAAGGCTCCTGCCTACTGTCAGAGGTGATTCTTTTTAATAATTAAAAAATTGCCTATTTATGCGCATTACATAATAGTTAAAAACAGTGAATAACATGAAAAAATATGCAAATTTTAAAATATTTTGATATTTAGGCTCAAAATATACATAAAATTTGAAAAAAAAAGCACTTATTCAAAACATCATAAATCAAATTTAAATGAAGATATTTTTATTCTGTAAATTTTATTTGGATTATTGAAAGGTCCTTAAGGGAGTGAACTATTTTCAAAACTATAACCATGTTATTTAATATTTAGAGAAGATAACATTTTACATGCTGAAAAAACCATTAATATACATGGCAGTTCATAACTTCTATCGACAAAAAAACAAAACATAATTTAGCTAGATTCATTGTAGTAGTTCAATCCCTAAAACAACTTCTCTAGAATATTTTGTCAAAGTTTCATACCGTTTCAATTATAACTTTTGGAGTTATGATTTTGAGATAAAGCAAAATGTTAAAAATCTCATTTTGAGGGAAAAAAAAATAGAAAACATATTTCAAAACTAGATTTTGACCTATTAAATATAAAATAATTTTAATAAGTTCCTGATTTATTCAGAAAATTAATAAAATTCGAAAAAAACCATAAAAATTGAGCTTGGTCTTATTACTTTTTCCAGGTTGTCATATGTTTAAAAAACAAAAATTAATTTATAAATAAAAAATAACCGAATTTGCAGTAATACTTTTTTATGTACAATTAAAACTATCATTTCTTGCATTGAATTAAAAATCACATAAAATTCGTATAAAATTCGAATAAAAAGTTGCGAAAATAACAAAATTTCTATCTTGGCCTTAACGTTTTTTCCAGGGCTGTATTTTAAGATATATTAATATTTATAGTATTTAAAATTGGATAAGAAAACTGTCTGATGTCGTGTCTGTCAGGGGGATCGAGGAAGTTCCCTGAGGGATTCCTACTGGCGTCGGCTGACCTCACCTCCCGGAGCGTCTCTCGAAGTTTTGAACCAATGAGGCAGCAGGGGCGCTACCAGTTTGCCTCAGTGTTGCCATATCTGGCGGATTTTTTATTCAATAATCACCAATAATTTTGAGAAGTGATATTTTATGTGCATAATGGACTATCAGTCTTCGAAGTGATTAGACAAACATTACAATTAAAAATTATTGGTGATTATAGAATAAAAAATCCGCCAGATCTGGCGAGACTGGTTGACTTGTTTCTAGTAGTCCCTAGTCAGTTGGGGTCTATTTTCACGGGCTGCTGTAATAGTAATTGGCGTTTGTCTGGGGCGATACTCTGCAGTTGTTTTCCTAGCTGCACAAATTCTTCACTCTTGGCCCCGTTTTCTCTTAAGCTGCCTTCAAACTCTGGCAACTTGCAAAGTGGCAAGTGGGGCTCTGTTGATATTTCTTTGATGTGGTATTTGAGTCGTCGCTCACAAACCTCCTAGTGCGACAATTGCATCTGGACTAGAGTCTCTTTTGTAAAAAGTAATGCCCTTCATTGTAAACATGTGCAAAATTTCAAGGGTTACTTTCGGACAATGGATAATTTATGACTTTTGAAGCTCTGCATCGTTGCCAGAGTTTGAAGGCAGCTTTACAGGCTCGAGTGTTCTTCCCGGACCTGGCCCAGTCGGTGAGCAGCTACGTCGAGCGGTTTTCGAAGACCTTCCTTGTCCGTTGCTGTCTTCGAGGCCGCGTCCCTGGCCGTACATTTGCTGTGAAGAGATTTGTACTTTTTGCTCTGGGGGTCCCGCTATGAGAGCAAGCCTCTAAATCGATATGGTGAATGATCCGCAGTGGCGGATCCCTGTCACGACTATCACAAATGAAATTAATCAAACATGTAAAAGAAAAAACTTAGCATTTTTAATTTTCGAGAAATTTTGGTTTGAGACATCTATAAGTTAATCTGATTAAATTTAAATAATAATTAATTTAACGCTTTCCTGACCGCATGCTATTGTCTTTTTGACAGTAAGACCCGCCTGTGCGCGTTATTCTCCCATGTTGCATTATATCAGAGAAAAAAAAATTGTATTCACATTTATATTAAAAATAGATATACATTATGATTGTACTTCTTCTAATCAAAGTATTTGTATCCATAGTATATTGATTGTACAAATATGAATATTTGGCAAGTTCTTAAGAAATAAATGGCACACAAATTGCAAAAGAAACGCCTATTGGCAGAGTTACAGATTTTCAAATGACGTGAAACTATATCAGCGGTCACGAAAGTGTTAATAAAGCTGGTGTTGAAAAGTAATAAAAAAGAAACTTTGTAATTAAAATTTATAAGTTACCAAAGAATTGCAACAGTTGATTTAGATCAAAATAATAGCTAATTCTTCATTAAGTAGGGGGGAAAAATACAGTCTCGAAAATGCATCATGAAAGTACAAGACGCACTCGTGCCTACTAAGAAATGTAAAGTGACTTCTGCATATGGCTTCCTCTGAAGCCTTATTTTTGAAATTTCGTAGCAGTGCTGCAATCTACTGAACAAAGTTGGAAGAAATTTTAAGAATTCAATAAAACAAGGGGAAAATATTGGAAATTTTTTGCATAAAATGTGTTAAATATTTGGTTTCAGTGTGATACCAATAAATGTTATAGTAGTGGCACCGAATTATTACAGATTGTCCGTAACAACAATATTGGAATCTGTTAATAAAAATTTTTATTAATAACTGTCAGTGATTTGATATAAAGATTCCTATTTCTAAATACTGGTATGAAACATATCTTTTGTTGGTAGTAACTTGTCACCTCTGATGCTAAAGGATTTAAAATAAATAAACAAGTAAATAATACTGCTAATAAAATAAATAATGCTGCTACAAAATTTAAAAAATAATATTCCAGAGGAAGCCATATACAGAAGTCACTTTAAATTTCTTAGTAGGTGCGAGTGCATCTTGTACTTTCTTGATGCGTAAAGGGAAAGCATAATTTTTTAAGCAATGTTTTAAACATCCAATGTAAATTTTACTCTTGCGATAATGAATGATAAAATGAGTAAAGAAATCAAACCACGACATTTTATCGAAACATTATTTACAGCATTTTTTAGTATATGATAACCTCCAAAGAAAAGTAAAATCAAAAGTAAATTTATTTCAGTCTGAAACCCTATTATTTCACCAGGAAATTGCCAAATATAGAATTCTAGAATTTCTAAATCTGTCATTAAATCCCGGAAATTTATTCTCTCGTTCGAATATCTTGTTTCAGATGCTTTGAAAACGGACAAAACAATTTTCTAATCTTGTCTCTAAGATATGTCTCGGGACATGGGAATTTAAATCGACCTGTCGAGAGAAAGTATTTAATCATTATATTAACTATTAGATTAGGGAGTAATTAAAATAAATGAGTACTTAGTGTGAATAACAGAATTCGGATTTAATAGTAAATATTTTTGTACGATCAAATTAGATAGGTTTCTTTAACAAACTAGATGCACATTTTGGTAAATAAATACATTAATAAAATGTGAGGCATGAATACGTATGTTTTTAAATACTTAAAAAGCTATTTCTTTTTTCTGTTTGCCTGCAATTTATGCTACTAATTACGATAGTAGGTCTTCCCTCAATAAGATTGTTATGAGTGAATTTGGTATGATTGTAGGTTTGTTTTGATAAGTATAGAAAGAAAATGCTACTTTTAAATAGCTAATTATTGTCTTTAATTAAGATATTAATAAGAAAGAAAAATCACGCAATTTTCATAGATTTAAGGGGGGGCCATGTTCCTTAGAAAGTAGATAATATCATAAAGAAAATGACCATAGCATTATTTACAATTATTCAAAAAATAATTACTATTAAAACTTGTAAATTTTAACAGGTGTTAATTAATACATGCTTTACCTCTCTATTACAGTCGTTAAAATAATTCTACATTTTTTTTATTCAAAAAATTTTTCAAAGCGAATTTTTCGTTGAAGTATAATCATGCGGGCATAACATCTCCGTGATACTTAGCCACATTTTAATGAAAGTTTAACAGCTTTTACATGAGGTATAAATATGTGAAATGACGAACAATTAGTTTTTTTTTTTTTTTTTTTTTTTCAAAAGAATTGAGCTTCCCAGCAAAATTATTTTTCGTTATTTTCATTACAGTATATTCTTCCGTATGCACATTTTTTTTTTTTTTTTTTAAGTTTCTTGTGATGCATCATTTGCATGTGACCCTGTGTGCAAAGTTTATATTAATAAAAACAGATGAATAAATAAATAAATAAAATAGCCCAACCATTTTCAAGAAAAAAAATTTAAAATATAGAAGTATTACAACAGCTGTAATAGAGAGATAAAACTTTTCTTAACACTTGTTAAAAATTACAAGTTTTAAATGTAATTATTCTTCAAGTTATTATTAAAAGAATAATGGTCATTTCTTACCAATATTTCCACTGTTCAAAGGTAACTGACCCCGTAAAAAATTTCCAAATATAGTTATCCATTAATTCATTTCGCTTTCATCATATCTTACGTCCGTGGTGTTACGTATAAATACGATTTGTTTTCAATTAGGATGAGGATGAAATCCCTAAAAAAAATTATCTGTGTGCCTTTTTTCTTTATTTTATGAAAAAACATACAGCCAATTATATTTGTGAAAACTTGTATTGTGTCTCAAAACAGTACCGCTACCGAAACTTTTTCTTTCTAATATGAAGAAAGGAATCTAATAAAAATGTCTAGATCAATTTGTTTCTAAAAAGTAAGCACTATAAACATTGGTTTGTGTAGCCCTGTATATCGTCCATATTGCCATACGTATTATGTAGTGTAATCAAAGTAATTCCTCATACTACTAAAAATTATACTACAATTACTGTAAAAATAAATAAAATAAAATATCGGGTGAAAATACAGCAAAAAATGCCATAAACACAATCCTCAGACCTCGATAACCAAGATTACAGCATTTTTCACTTATGTGCTGCAAATCGTGGCGCCATCATTTTACCATCAAATAGCATGATTCATGATTTATGCCTTTACCTCTACAGTTTAAATATGTTTCAAAAAATTTTAAGAATTTTAGACCAATACAAAATTCAACTGTCGTAATTAAAAGTTACTTTGAGAGTATAATTAACGTTTCCGAACTAATGACATAAAATTTCCGAAGCATCGGCAATTCAGTAAATATAAAAAACGAAATAAAGTTTTTTTTTTTTTTTTTTTTTTTTTTTTTAAGCATATGAAACTTAAATATAAAGAACATTTCCGAAATTTAATGCATGAATTCATTAAAATTTTTAAGTAATAAGTTATATATTTATTATATTCAATAAAACTTAGCACTGAAAAGTTTCAAAATGTTAGCTGTTATATTTTCCTAGTAATTCACTTAACAACGGCAAATTTTATAAAACTAAACTGACAAGCCACATGCTATTTTTAAATCAATAGTTATTCAAAAAGTTATTTAACTTCGGTTCAAATTGTTAACTATTTTTGGGACTGAGGACTGACTATTAGTCTCAATCGGGGATTTTTGCGGTGTCATTTTTCGATAGTTGGACATTTATCGAAATCTAAAATTTATCGAAAATATAACTGAATAATTTGAAAGCGATGTTATAATAAAAAAAAAAAAAAAAAAAATTATAGTCCTCCGTGTTAAACTAAATTCTGCTTTTGCCAGAATTTCATCAAAATCTTTTTTTTTTTTTTTTTTGTAAAGAAAAAGAAAAGTATAGAAAATTAATAATAATCAGTATCGGAACAAACACTATCGAAAAAGTTTTTTTTTTTTAATAATTTTGAATTAGGAAATAAAAAGTGCGCGTGCAAAATGAAATAAAAAATAAGTAAAAAAATGAATTTAACGATTTACTTTTTATATAAAACATGATTGCGTGCTATCTTAAAAAGTAGATGTAAAGTTTAAAGATTATGTGGTGCATGTGGCACCTATAAAAATTGTTTTAAGAAATAGAATAGAATAAAGAAAGCAATGATGTTGGTTGCATTTTTTTATATAGTTTTTTATATTTTTTATGTTAAACTTATTATCTTTTGTCGAGTTCAGTTATACGATACTTTCAAATTTCTTCTTGCCACAGAAAATGTGGAATATCTTTCGTAGAGAACATTCAGAGATTTAAAATAAATATCATATATTTTAATAATGCATTGGACAATCCAATAAACTATAGCCTCTACAATAATATACCTGACGCATCAGCTGCTACCATTTTGTCTCGAAAGACACCAGCTTTCCCATTTGGCACATTTATTTACTATAAATGCGTTTAAGAAAATGTTTTATCTGCTGCTGTGGTCCATCAAGTGTGATAAGGAACAGCAAGAAATGCGTTACTAGCACAATTTATCACTCACGTGTAAAAGTAAACATACTGATTAAAAGTAAAAACTTATTTTAAGCAAAAATTCAAATAAAATAAAATAAAATAGAATAAATAAATAAATAAATAAATATGCAACTCAAAAGTAACGTATGATGACCAAAGCAGTGGCTCATGTTTGAAAATTTATTGTCTCGCTCGGTACTCGTGACAATCCTAAAAGAAAAAAAAAAAAAATACTGATATGTCAGCTGATACATGGAGCCTTACAATAAACACATTCTGTACACAAATAAAATTGATAAATAATATGATATAATTCATCTTGTTTGAAAATTATTATAAGCATGTAAAAATAAAATTTCTTACGCGATCATAGCGTTCTACAATCCAGTCTAGACAGTTTCATTTTGAATCCCAATATAGAAAACAATATTTTTGAGTCTCCAAAAATTTACAGCAGTGCTATAAATTTATTGTACAATTAATTTACATCAGGCCTGTAAAGAAAAAAAAAAAAAATCCTGGCACACAAAATTGCTAGCTGTTTGGGCAGAATATACTTGAAACCAACAGTCAGGGTTTTATTTTATATCGAAACATGAAAACTGAATCATCGTTGTTCTTGAAAGAATTGCATAGAGTGAACTATTACTAACAATAATGGCAGCAGAAAATCGTTCAAACATGTGAGAATCCTAAGTAAGACTTATGAGTATGTTTGTGAGTTTGAATATATTATAACATATTAAGATTATCTGCGTTACTCTAATTTAAATTAATTCGTAAGAATTTTAAGTTATGCTTAGAGTTGTTATTAGAGGTTATTTAAATTCGTTGACTTACTCTGCTTGTTGATGAAAAGTTTGAGGAGGAAGAGGAAACGATTTCTTAAGAGGTCATAATTTTCTATGATAAAAATGTTGTTGAAAAAAATCGTAGTTCATAACTGTCCTGGAAGGCGTGAGAATTCGGGGATAAATAAAGGATTTTCGTAATTAGTATAGTCAATAAATACATTGTCATGGAGAAACTAATATGTGAAGGCATGAATACGTTGTTTTCCTCAGTAAGTTATATAACATATTTAATAATAGATGTTCTTTTCTAATATTGTACAGTCAATTTATTAAAAGAAGTTTGACTTACCTGGGTTATCACAGGTAATGATGTATGCCATTTCTTGAAGAAAATCTCGTAACGCAATCATCAGATTGTACGCTTAAAAATGCAGTATGAATAACTTCTGGTTTAAAACCACAACAACTTGTTTTGCTGTAATTAAAGGGGATTAATATTTGTTTAATAATTTAAATATTAACTGCATGATAAAGGACTGCCTAGAATTTCACCTTTTACAATTTATTTAATATTATTATTATAGATTTCTTAGGCACAAAATACGATTAAAATGGAACGTCAGTTCCGAATAACAAAAATTACATGATTGAAAAAAATATTACAATGTACTTGTAGAGAGACGCGACATATCGTCACGTGATACGGCAGGTGCACAAAAACAATCAGTTGGCGGGAAGCAAAAAACAAAAAGAGAAAGTCCGGAACAAGAAAAATGAAAGTTAATAAAAGAAAGTTCTGAGATTAAATATCACAACACCCCCTCTTAAGCTCAGAAATTTTTCAATTGTTCATTAATGCATTTCTATGTCTATTAAAATCAGTTTTTGGTAGAGCTTTTGTGAGGGTATCGGCGCTCATTTCTTTGGTAGGTTTGTATTGAAGCTTTATTAGGCCTTCTTGTATTAAGTTTCGCAGAAGATGATATCTCAGCTGTAAGTGTTTTGTTTTGGACTGGAATTTTTCATTTTCAGCAATCTTGATGGTAGATTGGTTGTCCTGGTACAACACTATAGGACATTCTTGCGGCAAATTTAAATCATCCAGTAGTTTGTTGAGCCACTGTATTTCAAGTGCAGCACTCGCAGCTGCGACGTACTCAGCCTCTGCTGAAGACATGGACACACAGGACTGTTTCTTCGAAGTCCAAAATATTGGATTTTTTCCTATCTTAAATAAATTTCCAGATATAGACTTTCTATCACTTGGATCATTGGCCCAATCCGAATCCGAATATGCTCTAAGAACAGGTTCACCAGAGTTACAAAGTTTTAATTTAATATCTTGGGTATTTTTCAAATATCTAATAACCCTTTTAACTGCCTCCCAGTCTTTCGCTCTAGGATTTTCGTTTCTACGGCTTAAGATGCCAACGGCAACACTTATATCAGGTCGCGATACTGTAGAAATATAAAGTAACGCGCCTATAGCCTGTCTGTACATTGTGTTGTTTGGTAAGAGATTGTCATTATCAGTTAATTTTATATACCCTGGTTCCATTGGTGTGTCAGAGGGCCGTGCGTTATCTAGCCCAAATTTGGTTACAATGTCTCGTATTTTATTATTTTGATCAAGCGTAATTACTCCTTTACAAGGTCTTTCTATATTTATTCCGAGGTAATATTTGGCTTCCCCAAGGTCGGTTAATGGATATTCTTCCCTAAGTTGATTAATTAGTATGTCAATATCGTGATTTTTACCAGCTACAAGTAGATCATCAACATACACAAGAATGTAAGTTTCTGTGTTATCTTTGTTACGTATATATAAACACTTGTCATGTTGACTTTGTTTAAATCCTAATTTACACAATGTTTCATTAATTTTCAAATTCCACGCTCTAGCGGCTTGTTTCAAGCCATATATCGCTTTCTTTAACTTACATATTTTATTTTCTTCGCCCTGGATAACATAACCCTCGGGTTGATGCATGTATACATCTTCTTGCAAATTTCCATGTAGGAAAGCAGTTTTTATATCTACATGCCTTAAATTCAAATTTTTATATAGTGACATGGTCAAGAAACTTCTTAGAGTGGTATGCGATGCAACTGGTGCAAAAGTTTCGTCATAGTCCACCCCGTATTTTTGAGAAAAACCCTTGGCAACAAGCCTGGCTTTATATTTCTCGACTTGTCCTTGGCTATTGTATTTGGCCTTGAACGCCCACTTACACCCTACTACTTTGGTCCCTGGTTGAGCGTCAACAAGTTCCCAAGTATTGTTTTGTCTGAGTGAATTCATTTCGTCGAGTGTGGCATTCAGCCAATTTTCTTTTTCAGCTGGGTTTTGAATTTTTAATATATCATCAAAACACTTAGGCTCATCAATTCTTTTGTCATTTACTGCAAATGCAAATCTGTCGGGCGGAACACCTTTATTTAATCGTTGTGATCGTCGCGGCAGAGTTTGCGTGTCATCCGGACTATCGTTATCGCCCGCTATATCTATATTTATATCAGTATCTAATATTGGTAATTTGGACACCGGAATTTCATCATTTGAATTTTCATTCTTGATTTGTGATGTTTCATTATTGTGGGATTCTCTATTTTCATCCTCCAAAAATTTTACTGTTCTGCTAATTATTACATTTTTATTATTTGTGCAAATTCTGTAGCCTTTGCTACGATTATCATATCCCACAAAAATTCCTTCTTGAGCGGTGCTATCCAGTTTTCCCCTATGTATTTTATGTACATATGCGTATGCGCGACATCCGAATGTTTTTATATTTGATAAATCGGGTTTACGGCCGGTCCATTTTTCGTAAGGAGTTGAGTCGCATGAGGAGGTCGGGAGCCTATTTTGTATGTAATTTGCAGTATTTACGGCTTCCCCCCAAAAGGAATTCGGTAAATTACTGTCTTTAAGCAGACAGCGAGCCATTTCGGTCAGCGTACGATTTTTACGTTCTGCCACGCCGTTCTGAGCACTAGAGTAAGGAACGGTAAACTGATGCTCAATTCCTTCTTTATTCAAAAATTCATTTACTTCCATGCTAGTGTATTCACCCCCGTTATCGGAGCGAATTGCTTGCACTTTTCGGCCAAATTTGTTTGCGGTCATAGCCACATATTCCTTTAACTTAGAAAATACCTCAAACTTATTTCTTAGCAAATATATAATAGTATAACGACTGTAGTCGTCTATGAATGTAAGAAAGTAATATTTTCCACCTACAGTGGGGGTTTTCATAGGGCCACATAAGTCTGTGTGGACCAGTTCGAGTGGTACGGAGGCTCTAAATTGTGCAGCTTTGGGGTAAGGTGAATCAGTTAATTTTGACATTATGCATGTTTTACATTCAGTATTATGTTTGCAATCATTTAATTTTATACCCACAGCCATGTCCTTGTTAACTAAATCTTTAATGTGGTTAGTATTTCTGTGGCCAAGTTTCACATGCCACTTGTTTATGCAATTTTCGTTATCACAAGTTTGTATTACAATGTTCGCTGTGTGTTTGTTTTCAGAATAATTTAATTGACATTCATATAAGTTATTTTTCACATATCCCTCAATGCATGTATTTCCCTGATTTACAATTTTACAGGTTTTATCATCAAATACAGCGATACAGCCATTCTCTGTTGCTCTTTTTATAGAAATTAAATTAGTTTCTATTTCAGGGACATAAAGAACATTTTTAAGTGTTATTTTGTTCTGTGTGTTTTCCGAATTTACGGTATACAAATCCACAGTACCGGAACCCAAAGATTTTAGCTGCGTGCCGTTCGCGATAGTGACGTTAGAAACGTTATTTTTAAGATCGCGAAATTTTAGTTTATCATTGCAGATATGTGAAGACGACCCTGAATCAACCACCCAATTTACAGTTTTATCTCCAACATAAAAAGAATACAATTTATCAGCTTTTGGTTTATTGCTCCCCTCTGCAATTTGAGCGCTATCTGGCTTCTCATTGTTCTGAGAGCATATGTTGGATCTGAAGTTGGGTTTTTTGTTGAAATTTTTACTGTGACTTTTAACAGCAGAATTATTTTTGTTTTTTAACTTATAACATTCTTCTATATTATGATTACTTTTCTTACAGTATTTGCAGAATTTCTCCGATTTGTTATGGTATTGGACTTTTAACGCTGAATTTTGATAAGTTTTGTTTTCAAGCCTTTTGGCATATTCATCAGCTAATTTGTTTCGTATATACTCAGGTGTCAATTGCGCTTCGTCTTTCGATTCGAGACTTGTTATGAGAACGTCATACGAAGGAGGGAGTGAGCATAGCATTAATGCAGCTAGGTGCGATTCATCTATGACTTCACCTATAGCAGTGAGTCTGTCGCGTGTTTTATATATATCAGCTATATGTTGGTTTACATCACCACCTTCCATTAATTTTATGGAATAAAGTTTCCTAAGTAAGAAAAGCTTACTCGTAAGCGATGATCTTTCGTGGACTTGGCGCAGAGCATTCCAGCACTCTCGTGCTGTATCTAGATTCATAACGTACACAATCTGTTCGTTATCAATAAGTAGATTTATAATGGCTCTGGCCTTTCTATTTTTTGAACGCCACTGATCGGTTATTGGGTTGGGAGGATCGTCAGTAATGACTGTAAAAAGATCCTCTTTTTGCAAGTACATCTCGACACGAAACTTCCACACATTATAATTTGTGGAGTTCAGCGGTTCAATTTGTATATCTTTTGTTGCTGACATACTTAAACAAAATTTTTGTAATAGTTTTGTTAATATTTGTTCAATTCGTAAATATTCATTTAATATTTTAAATCAACACAGTTAGGATAAATAGTACTTGAAGAAGAAAATAAAATTAAATAGTTTTCATAAAAATAAGCACTTTTCAATACTTTCGATTTAGTGTCACTTCAGTTTTGAAGAAACAAAAACAAATATTTTCGCTTACATTTTCATTTCATTTTTTTTTTTTTTTTTTTTTTTTTTTTTTTTTTTATTATTTTAAATATAGCAATTTCTTCCAATGTGCAATGAAAAAAAAAAAACTTTTGAATTTTTGTCAAGAATAAATCTAAATTTTCAATTCAAAATATCAGAATCATAATCTCATGGAGAAACTAATATGTGAAGGCATGAATACGTTGTTTTCCTCAGTAAGTTATATAACATATTTAATAATAGATGTTCTTTTCTAATATTGTACAGTCAATTTATTAAAAGAAGTTTGACTTACCTGGGTTATCACAGGTAATGATGTATGCCATTTCTTGAAGAAAATCTCGTAACGCAATCATCAGATTGTACGCTTAAAAATGCAGTATGAATAACTTCTGGTTTAAAACCACAACAACTTGTTTTGCTGTAATTAAAGGGGATTAATATTTGTTTAATAATTTAAATATTAACTGCATGATAAAGGACTGCCTAGAATTTCACCTTTTACAATTTATTTAATATTATTATTATAGATTTCTTAGGCACAAAATACGATTAAAATGGAACGTCAGTTCCGAATAACAAAAATTACATGATTGAAAAGAATATTACAATGTACTTGTAGAGAGACGCGACATATCGTCACGTGATACGGCAGGTGCACAAAAACAATCAGTTGGCGGGAAGCAAAAAACAAAAAGAGAAAGTCCGGAACAAGAAAAATGAAAGTTAATAAAAGAAAGTTCTGAGATTAAATATCACAACACATTGTACCTTGCAAAAGGTGGAGTAGAAGATTTTATTTTTTTAATTTGTACATATTAGTACTAATATGCAAAAAACGAGTTATCCAACATGGTCGGCCCCGGGAGAACTTTTTTCGGCTGAAAAACCTCTAAAATTTACTAGCTTTTTGGCTTTTTTCGAGATATCTCAGAAATGGCTGAATTTAGCGATATTTTTCTATTGTAATGTTTAAAGAGGATTAAATTTTCTACAATTTCCTTCATTACACCTTTTTTGTAGTACTAATAGCAAGCGCGTAACAGCTTCTTGAAAATAAACAGTTTTCTGAACTTCGTAGAAAAAGCGCATTACTCCTTATAAATAATGTGTAGTAATAATTAGAATTAGAAGCTTTATTTACAGAAAGCTTAACAACTTTTAATAGTATAGATCTGATATCTGTCGTCCTTGGGATTTTTGGATTTGATGATCAAAAACGTAATACGGAAATACACACGCCAGATGTATTTTTTTTTTACAATATATATTGTAAGAAATTCTGTTTTATATTCTTGATTGTTCTCTTAACATATACCTTGTTAGAATAATCGTGATTTTTGAAAGGAATTAAATATGTTCGCCAGATGAATTGGCGATCATTTCTTTTATTTCACTAAGGACGACAGATAACAAATCTGCTCCCTTTTAATTTTTACCTTCCCCTTTTTACAACCCTCCCCCCCCCCCCCCCCCATGGCCACGCACTGACAATTCTGGCCTAACAACAGTAGTCATAATCAGACTCCAATAACTGCCTATGTATAGTATTCTATAACTGCAACACATAATACACACTTAAACACATACAAAGAAAAATAAATAAAATAAAAAATATTTGTATATAAATGTAAATGAATAAATATTAGTGTGCTAATAAGCAAAATCTCAATGCATTGATACATAAATATTTTAATTCTACTATTTATTAAATTATAAAACTTTAATGATATTTAGATACAATACATAATGTTGTAATAAACATTAATTACTGCTGTATTAATATTGATGATAATAACAATATGTAATCTTAATTTTAAATGAACTTCATAAATAGGCAAACTTGTTTGACGAACAATATCAAATAATTACAAAAGTAAATTGTAGAAATTTAACTTCATATATAAATTATAGGGAGATTCATTTAGCCTTGAAACAAATAAAGAAACGTACATTAATGTAGTTGTATAATATACATGTTCATTTTCTTCGTGGTTGTTTTGAAAGCCCGGGTTCTTAAATTTCAATAGTCATCAGAAGTAGAAGGAAGGTGTGTCGTCCTCAAATTGTTCCTCTCCGTCTTGCAGTAATTATATAAGCTCTTATAATAGCTTATCATCTTCTTCAGCCTCGTCCAATAATGAAATTAGTACGACATTTTCCTGTTGAGGATCAGAGTCCTTGTTACTATACCAGTTTCACTGAGTATTTTATAGCCAACATTTTGGAAGCAAACTGCTTTCTTGTTGGCAGTTTCGGCTATTGAAACATCTTCAACATATTTTTTGCAAAAGCGCGATGTAACCGTTCTGATGCCAGGACGAAGATCACCCTCTATTTTGTTCATCAAATACTTTGAGATTGGCACTCCTCCGAGTCGTTTTCAGGATAGGAGTAAATTGATTCCATTGCCTCATCAGTGTTACTTGCAGAGTAGTATCCTCGTTTCATCTCACTTTTAGGCCTCCAGTGCAGTTTTTGATGACAAAATCTGTGATATCCAGCATTTATAGCAACTAAACCTTTTACATTTCCGATGCATTCAAGTACTTTTTTTCTTCTCTCATCCCCATGATTTTCGGCACCATTTACAATTGATTCTTTCACACTCAGTTTCATAGCATGGTGGATAAAATTTCTTTCATGCTCAGGAAGTAGTTCCTGTTTTTTAAAGAAATCTTCAAGTATCCCCTCTCCCTCTCCAGACAAGAAACATTGATCTTTAAAACTAAAACTTTCAGTTCTTGATGGAAGACATGGAGCCGCACTGTTTGGACCAGCTTCATCACCAGTTGTATGACGCCGTACATATGCTGCAATCATTCGCTCATTGATGTATCGTTTTTGACAGGCATTGTTAATTCTTACTTGTTTTAGGTTCTTCAAAAAACACTAATGTTCTTCATTTTGACGTTTTGCATTGCACTTTTACAGAATTTTTGTATACCTTTCTCCTTCTGAATCTTTACTTCACCTTTATTCAAACTGATTTTGAAAATGAAACAATCACTCTAGTTATTGTAATAGAAAACGCTCACGGGTTGAAACAGTACGTTCAAACTGAACTGAATAACATAGATATATGTTCAGCCGAGGCAGCGTACTACAGGATGAGAAGAGGCGGGAGGAAAGGTAGAGCTTTTTAATTAAAGGGGGGGGGGGGTGAAGGCAGGTTTTTTTTTTTTTTTTTTTTTTATACCTTCTTTGCTACGAAGCAGATGTCATTTCCTAAGGTCAGAGAGCTGAATATGTCCTTTCCTTTCTTTCCGTTTTCTAATAAACGTTCATGCGCCGACCCATTTCTTTGAGTTGTATTTTATTAGATTGAGAAAAAGTGCCGACTTTCAAGAGGCTGTAACACGCTTGCTATTAGTACTACAAAAAAGTTGTAATGAACAAAATTGTAGGGAATTTAATCTTCTTTAAACTTTATAATAAAAAAATATCGCTAAATTTAGCCATTTCTGAGATATTTCAAAAAAAGCCAAAAAAAGTAGTAAATTTTCGAGGTTTTTCAGCTGGCAAAAATTCTCCCGGGGTCGATCATGTTGGATAACTCGTTGTTTTCATATTGACACTAATATGTACAAATTAAAAAAGAAAAATCTTCTACCCCATCTTTTGCTAGGTAAGCCCTTTTTTACATACCTATTGACTGGACTAAATTTATAATATGCTGAAAAGGAATTTGTCTGGATGAAATATTTGGAAATATTCGTAGTTGAAAATAATAGGATCCTAAGGATCCTTGAGCTTCTGATTGCTGTTGGTCTGATTCGTTGATGTTATTCTATTGATATGTTTGTTGGTTTCCCTTTTGAATATCTTGTGACAATACTGAGATAATTTTAGGTTCTTGTTAGGGGTGTTGTTTAAGATTTTTTCTGTTGTAGAATTCAGTAGGTAGTACATTTTTCGTTTCTTGACGAATAACACAATTATTCGAAAATGCATAATGTGATACATTTGATCTATTTTGTTTTGTTTTTTTGCATACATTTGAATTGAGCTGGTACAAGTAGAGGTTAAATGGTTAGCACCGCATTTAGCACACTAGATCATTTATTACTTTCTTCTATATTCAATAGAAGAAAATATTTGTTTCGTAAAAAACTTCGACCTCAGGTTTTCAATAGATTTACGCATTTTGTGCGGTATAGAAAAAAATTCGACCATTTTTAGAAAATGTCTGTGTGTGTGTGACAAAATTTTGTGCCATCTGTATTTCAGGAACTAATACAGAGATTTTCATAAAATTTTATATTTAGTTGCACCTTGACATAAACTGGTGCGTATCAACTTTTGGTGAAAATCGTCCTGCAGCATTGCCCTGCCGCTTTTTCTAAATTTTTAACATGACGGTATAGGACAAAATTTCTTATATATGTGCAGAAAGAAAATTATTTTTTAAGAATCCTCATGAAATTAAAAGGAAATGATAATAATAATAATCAACAGGCATATATATATATAGGAGCATCCTTCCTCCCCCTGTGGGAATGTCCCCCGCTCGATGGAACAGTTTTTCATTATGGGTATCTTTCAAAATAGCTCCTCAATAGGAGGGTTACTCTCAAATTTTTGAGAAACGCACAGACGATAAGCGGTAGAAAAAAATTATCGATTAGATTTGAAAATATGAGCTATTTTAGCCTGGCAGACGTTTTTTCACTGGCCATTTGCAAGTAGTTTAGCGTAGAATAAATTTTAGACAGAAAAGAAAATGGAGTTGACGCGAGACTATTATCGTACTATGATTTTCTATGATTTTAAAGTGGGATTAAATAAAGAAAATGCGTACAATGCCTACAATTAGCTTTTGGAAATGAAAGCCCATCTCGTGCAACTCTATTCAGATGGTTTACACAATTTCACAGAGGTCGTCATTCTCTCCAGGGTGAAAAATACACAGGAAGGCCCTTGTCCGCAGTAATCCCGGATAATGTGTCTGCCATTCGGAAAATGTTAATCGACGACAATCGCTGTACCTACCATATGATACAGAAGGAACTTAACATTGGATCCGCAGCAATACATAAAATTATTAATGAAGAATTGCGTATGAAAAATTTAGTTTGCCGTTAGGTTCTCCATATCTTAACAGAAAATCTAAAACAAGAGCGTATCAGAATCAGCAAAGAAACCCTTAAATGGGTCTTAGAAGATGATCCCAAACCCACAATGGTGAAAAGACAACTTGCTATGAAAAAAGTAATGTGTGCCGTTTTCTTTAGAAGTACAGGATTGGTCAAAGCTATCAAGCAGGAAGACCAGAAGACAGTCACAGCTAACTGGTACACTACTAAATGTCTTCCAGAAATTCTTAAAATAGTGAATGTTAGAGGACTCATTCTACACCATGATAAGCATCTCCCATTCAGCAGGATTAAGAGTTGAATTTCTTCAACAAAAATGCATCAAGGTGCTATAGCATTCATCCTATTCACCTGATCTAGCTATGTATGACTTTTGGCTATTTTGTAATCTGAAAAAAAACTTGAGTGGATGTCGTTTTCATTCCGAAGATGAGATTGATGTGGCTATAAATGCATTTTTTTCATCGATTCCAAGAAAGGAATGGTTATAGGCTTTTAATCTTTGTAAAATTCGCCTACAGAAGTGCATTTATGCTGGAGGAGACTACTTTTAACACACCTAAAATTTGGTAACTTTAACATTAATTCGTAGGCGTATCTCAAAAATTTCTAAGCGACCCTCGTATCTTTAAAACGAATGAATGAACCATCGATCTGTGGTAACTTAAAATAAATTTATCAATTATTTTTTTTCATAAAAAAAAAAAAAAACGCATTTTTTAAGATGTTATATTGGAGAATAAAATTGACTTTCTTTAGATATTTAGTGTTATACTTCTCTAGATTGAAAAACATCTGCACTCATCAGGGAAGATAATATTAATAAATAATAATCTTTATATTTTATTTTTACTGGGTGAAGATGTATAGGAAATTATAGAAGAAAGTTTTGTGGTGTCCACAACTTACAAGTTTTTAGTATGTTTGAAACTTTGACATTTTGTGAATCTATGTACTGTTATATATTTTAAGATTCTTATAGGAGTGAAGCCTATTGATCCGTGTGAGAAGATCTGTAGCAGTAGTCATATTAGTTTCAATTACACAGTTATTGTAATCTTTTATTTTACATCATATACTTTTATGATACTAATTTTAGAAAAGAGATTTTCTGCAAGTTCCTTCTTTTCATCTAATTCTGCAGGCACACTGAACAATGATAATTTTTTTATTTGTTCTTTTGGATCTGTTTTTTTTTTTTTTCTTTTCTTTTCGTGTTGATATGTGAGGCTTCAAATAAATTTTTTAGGGCTGAGGTGTCACCTTCTGAGCTTAATGATATAACTAACAAGGTAGGGTCACCAACTGATCAAAAAGTATGTATACATGTTATGTATCCTCTTAAAGATCTAACTGAACTGACAATGAAAATATTAATTTTATCGCGAAGAAGTTTTAATAAGTTAATAAGTTTTTCTCAATCAAAGTTTTTTTTAATTACAGACTTTTTAGTGACGTACTTCACAGAGTTTCTGTCATTATAATCAGTTTCGTAAAAAATTCTCATTCTAAATATCCCTGTATATAAATTATTAATAAAGGCCACCGGTACGTTGTGGCACTTAGCGTCCCTGTCTTCTACACGATAGGGCTCGGGTTCGCTTCTCGGACTTGCCGTGGATGAGCTGTCCCTGTTAGTGGTAGCGATGGCCGCCCATTGGTTCCTTTCACACAAATGGACCCCCCCCCGCCGGTCTATTCATGCAAATACTAGGACATAAAAATGTATATATTATTTCGAAAGTATTTTCTATTTAATAATTATTTTGAAGCAACGTGCAAATTATAAATACTAATCTATATGAAAAATGTAAAAAAGAAAAAGCACTAAAAGTAAAAAAGAAACATTTGTAATTTTATAGTAACGAATAAAACCATTGCTTTACATATTTACTTTTATTATAAATATTATATTGTAGGTAATACTATAATGATTAAATTTAAAGAGAAATTTAATTTTTTCTCTTATCATTTTTCCTCCTGTTACTATGGTATGGAGTTAAATTTCTTTTATTGTTTCTCCGTGCAATGTCAACAGCCAAAATACCGATTATGTCGATGTACAAGATTATCTTTCTGATTTTGAATATTTTGCATTTGATTACATATGCAAAGAATTCGATTTATAAATTTAATGTTGTCACAAAATAATTATTAAGCAATAAAATAGTTTATCTTTATTAATAAAATCAGACTTTTGTCTGTAAATTTGTCGGAATCGAAAAATTTTTCGATATCTTCACGTTTCACAACCCATGAAAGCCGAAAATGACTTCAGAAAATGTTGCCTATGTGTGTGTGTGTGTGTGAGTGTGCGTGTGTGTGTGTGTGTCACCGTGTCTGTATGTCGCTTTTTTTGTCCGGGCATCACTTGAGAACGGCTGGACGGAATTCAGCGGCGCTTAGCAGGAATTTTGGTCTTCACCCAACTTAAAATTATATCTATTAACTTTTCTGAAATTCCCCCCGTTCTCCCCTGGGGGGTAAAAGACTAAAACACGTATGTCCGGGCATCACTCGAGAACGGCTGGACGGAATTCAACGGCGCTTGGCAGAAACTTAGTTCTTCACCCAACTTAAAATTATATCTATAGAAATTTTCAAAATTAGGATTAGTGTTTAAATTGTGGGTAAAAAACGCCTGCGCATGCGCCATAAATATTTTTTTCACTAAAACTCTTTGAATGGAAAAATAAAATATAAAAATAAATTTTTAAGTAAAAACTTTTTTATTCCCGTGATTCGCACTACAAATTATGAAAAGATTGAAATGAAGTGTTGCCATCTAAGTTTCATACTTTAGTTAATTTTAAAAAATCTAATTATCGTATCGAAAAACTGTTTACACCCCAGGATTCAGAAAAATCATCCCTTTCATTTGGTACTGCATTTGTAATGATCGGTCTGATATTTCTAATTTATTTTTCCGTTTTTCCGTTGCCTTTTAAATTTCATATTTTAGTTATTTTTAAAAAATCTAATTGTCGCATCGAAAAACAGTTTGCACCCCTGGATTCAGAAAAATCGCCCTTTCCATTTGGTATCAAATTTATATATATAGGTCTGATATTTCTAATTTATTTTACCCTTTTTTCGTTTTCAACCCAGATTCGGTAGAAGGTTTTATATTTATATATACACATTTATATATAATTTTATTTTCCAGAAATAAAATGAAATATTTTTAATTTCACGTGAATAATAATAAAAATTAAAGAGAAAAATACCTACAAAAGTTGGCGATTTTTTTTTTTTTTTTTTTTTTTTTTTAATCAGGTATTTGCACGGGGATAATTATTTTCATACAGATATTTGGCATTAGTTTAATATTTTTATTTAATTAAGCACTACTTTTCTTTCCTGCAGTAAAACAATATTTTTTGTTGTTATATGTACCTTATGAGGTTCTTTTATGTTCTCCCCTTAATTGTAAATGATTATAATTTGAATTTTATTAAGTTTTTTTATTTTTATTTTGTAAATATCAGAAAAGAATTTTTATTTTATTTTATTATTTTATTTTATTTATTTATTTATTTTGTGTATGGAACAGCTTTAGTACTGGATCCCTTTGACAAAATTTGAAATTTGGCACCGAAGTAGCTCGGACGTTTCTCGCCAAGATCTTTAATTGCACAATTGAGATAGTAAATTCAGTTCATCGCAAAAATGGCTTAAAATATTTAAAGTCACCAAAGGATTCCCATACTAAAGCTGTGCTTTTTGTATTTATTTATTTATTTATAATATTTCTTATTAAAGACTTCTGTGGTCACGAAATTTGGTGCGTAATATCAATATGTTTATATGCCACTTATTGTAACTGGATTTCAAGAAATTCGAACTACCCCCCCCCCCCTCCCCCCTTCTCGGAGTCGGAGTGCAATAAACATGTGTAAAAACATGTTTTTTCGTTTGAATTTCCTTTGAATTATCTTAGAATGGCGAATTTTGGTGTGTTGATATTGATTAAAATGTACGCATTATGTACATTAGTGGGATTTTGCAAAACTTCGAACTCACCCGCTGAGGAAGGGGAAGTAAGATGTGGGTAAGTTTAGCCGAAGACAGTGGGGACCCAGACTCCTCACGTTGCGAGCGAGAAAACCTCTGCCAGTCACAGCGAGAACTTAGGTTATTAATAAAGATATGAGATTTTGACAACTCATTTAAGTTTAATGTCCAGCGAAGCGGGCAAAGCCTGCTAGTTAATAATAAAAATAGTTATATTTAGCCTGAGAACCTGTTAAAAAACTGATTCTAATGACAGAAATTCTTGAAAGTACGTTATGCAGAGCTTGTAATTTACAAACTCCAACTGAGAAAACTGACGCTAGGGGCGCATTTTTGGATAAGATTTTTTTTTTTTTATAATCAGCTCAGTTACACCTTTAAGAGGATGTATAACATGTATAAATACTTTTTGAACAGTTGGTGATCTCCCTTTGTAAGTTTCCCTTGTTCCTACTATGTTTTACAGATTTAATTTTTGGAAAAATATTTTCTCTTTTTTCAGTTGTTCTTAATTTTTTTGAGATTGAGTTTGGATTTAGAGATGGTGATTTTAGAATAATTACAACTCGATGATCTTCTTTTTGGAACTGTTTTTCAAGAAGAGATAGACAATGTACATTGTAGGAGTTAGAACCTTGCTCATTTTCAGTAGTACGCGAGTTATAAAAAGGTTGTTGAGAGCAATTTAAAAAAAAAAAAATTCCTTGGCAGAAACTAAATAAAATCTTCTTTCAAGATGGTTACGTATGAATATTTCCTAACGTTTTTTAGATATTTTTATTTGATGTTGTCTTTTATCATTTTTAATGAACTTACTGATGTAAGAATATTTTTTATGCATTCGCTAATATTATCTGTATTTTTACGTCTGTTTTTACAATATACTACAGCCCTTTCTAATTTTTAATTGTTTCTTCTTGGATTTGGATGTTTCTGTTAAGTTCATCTAAGCATAGCCTCCTAAACTAGTTGCCTGTCGCATGGTTTAGAAACTTTGCAACAGTTTAATCGGTAGGCAGCGCCACCTGGTACAGATTGCGCGACTGTTTTATTTAGAAGCCACTAAATATTTTTAAAAGTCGCATTTGATATATATAAAAGGCGAATAGAATCGAAGAAACGTCGATTATATATTTTGTGTATCACTTCTTAATATTATTGGTGACATTTAAATATAAAAACGTGCAATCATTACAAAATGGCGCTGTCTACCGCTTGAACTGTTGCCAAGTTTCTGAGCTACTCGACAGGCATCTAGTTTAGAAAGCTATGATCTAGAATATACTTTAAAAGATACTTGTAAAATATTTATATGAGGTTTTTTTTTTAGATTCATTTGAATTCATTTGTTTAGAAGAGTAAAAAGTTCTTTATAATTTTCTTGCAATCATTACATTGGAGCTGAGTTAGTTTTCATTGTGATTAAAAGAAAAAATTCTTCAAAAATTTAAAATTCCGTTAGTGCACGCAAAAACTTCTAATAAATGTGAATAACAAATGCAAGTCTTCAAGGAATAGGAAAAAACAATTGAAAAGATCGGGGTAAGAAAAGATAAATAAAACTAAAAACCGCGCCAACTAAGGAGAGACTTCCAAGGATGGAACCCGGGCGAAGAATTCATACCAGTATTTGTTTAAGAAATTTCTCTAACTACGATATCGTTTATTTATGAAGTTGAAATTTTTTTTACATTGATACTGGTATGAATTTTGCGCTCGTATTCCATCCCTGGACTTAAATAAAAGGTTTGAGATTTAAAAAAAAAGTAACAAAACTGAAAAATAATAAATGTGAGAGAGAAAAAAGAAATAATAATAATAATGGTAATGTATTATATGGATGTTGTTAAAATACAATAATTAAGGTTATCGTTATGCATAATTTATGAGGAAAACTTACTTGAAAGAATCAATAATGAAAAGAGAAAAGTATTTGATGCATAAATGCCAACCTTTTTATTTATTCCGGGACATTTTTAGCCCCACCTTTATTTTCCGCTACTTTATTTTTAAAATAATTTACTCAGATATATAACTATGAAAAAATGGGAAAATTTGTAATAAGTGGTACGGAATGAATACGGAGCTAAAATGCTGCGGGATTCATTAAAATGTTGGCAACTCTGTTTAATGTCTATAAATATGTTTTGTGAGGTCTAAAATTAAGGGTGCAGGAAAAAATTAATCGCTTAATGAAATTCAATATTTTTAAAATTAGTTCTATGTTTATGTTGATAGGAATAATTTTATATACAAAAGAAAATGTAAATTTAAAATATTTTATAATTTATACTCTGTATATTGAATTATAGCTTGACTATATATTTTAACATTATTTAAAATCAGAATTAATAAGATGGAAAATTTAATATATTTCCATTGAGAAGATAGACCTACTTTTGATAGAGAATTAAAATTATAAACCTATATGAATAATGAAATTTGGTTAAAGTTCTTATCTACTTTGGTAACTTAGACTTCATAATAAACTATAAACTTACATTACTAGAAAAAAATAAATAAATAAAAACTATTTAAGAATGTAAAAACTTATAGTTTATTACATGTTAAAATACTGATAAATGTCGCAAAAGTTTGTCTGCTCATAATTTATAAAATATGAACTTGGTAGATACCAGTATTTTTCCCATTCTGTTAAAATCTACTGTGAAATTGTAGCCTTTGGTACTGTGAAATAACCAAGCAACAATCAGCAGAGTTGCCAACATTTTAATTGATTCCAGACCATTTTTAGCTCCGCCATTATTTCATACCACTTTTATTTTAAGAATATTTTTTTCTTGTTTCATACATTGAAGAAAATTATTCTATAAAGTGATGCGAAATAAAGGCGAGGCTAAAAATACTCCGGAGTAAATTAAAATGTTGGCAACTGTAAATCAGGCAGGGTGCGCACGTGCCCCGCTTTTTTCCGAGGAGTCTTGCACCAGTATATTATCGTTTCCTCTTAATTGTACACTGTTCATTTAAGAGGAAATTTATTTATAAATAATACTGGTGAAAAAGTGCTTGGAAAATGGCAGGACTGTACGCGCCCTGATCAGGAAAGAAAGAATTAATGGTCATGTGCAGGAAAAGTTTAGCCACAAGATAGAATTTCACTTTTCTCATAAAATCAAGCTCCGCCCATCGTCTATCGTATATCTTTCCCACTCCGCCTATTATATATCTTTCTAAATTTCTAAATAACATATCAAGAGAAAATTTAAATTTAGTAATGTCAAGAGAAAAAAAAAAAAGAAAGAAAAGAAAATGCCGATTTTCTGTTGTTAAGTGTTTTTTATTAGTTTATATATATATTTATAAATTTAATTTATTCATCACACAGATTAAATGTTACCCTTCCTAATAAAATAAATAAATAAAACAAAATTGTAAACTATATTTAGTAAATCATTCATAATTAAAAAAAAAAAAAAAAAAAAAAAGTTTTTATCATTAACAATAAATCAGTTCTTAGAAGTATTTCATTTTATTTCATTCAATGTGAAATCTAGCGGCTCTGTAATAGAACAACACTTTTTCTTAATAAATTTCTTAATCTTTGTATTATTCAATCCAAGAAAAATACAGTCGAACCTCATTAACGTGAACACTGTTAACGTGAATTACTTTTAACATGAACTGTTTCCACAGTCCCCATCAAAATGAAGATTAGTTTAGTTATATGAAAGTTAGTTACTGATAGCATGAACTACTGATAACAAGAACAGATTTTTTATCCCCCTTGAGATTCACGTTAACGAGGTTCGACTGTACTGCAAACAGTTACTGAAATTTGCTGTATAAATAACCAATAATGAATTAAGAGATCGCCAAATACCTTGCAAATATTTTATGATTAATTAAAAAAAAAACTTCTAGATCTTACTTAGCTGAATTTTATACTATTTTCTTATTTATTCTGAAAAACTTACCCTACCCCTATAAAGATGACAAAGTATTTCCTTATAACTAACCATGCAGTGTTGGGTTGAGTAATTCTACTGCCATGGTTTTCTGAAATATTTTCTTACAATTGTTTCCTATATACACATTTCTCTGTTTTCAAAGCTAAATTTTCTTGTTCTTTTTTCAAAGTTTAATTTTTAATTTTTTGTAATACAAAAAACAAGTAAATGTTTAGTGGATTCTTAATTAACGGAAACTTCCCTTTAGCAGACTTGCCAAATTTATTCCATAACATTCTTAGTTGCACCTTTTTTATACCACTTTTTTTTAATAAGAGTAATTATTTTCTTATTTTATCGTAGTTATTTATTATATATATATATATATATACACAAAATACATATTACAAATTAAGTAGTGTGAAATATAGGCGGGGCTAAAGAGTCCCGGAATAGATTAAAATAGTTAGCAACTCTGCTTTTAGCCATTTAAAATTTTTCTGTTCACTGTAAAATTTATACTATTCAGACTTTAAAGTAATTTAGCTGCTACTGTCGTAGTTACAGGTTCCAGTTCATAAGTTTATTTAAGCCAGCAGAACGTACGTGATTCATATGGCCCCGCCTTTTTTCAAGGACTCTCCCGCCAATATTTTTATGCAATACATTTCCCTTTAAGTTGTAAGGCTATTTTATTATCAAAATTTGCTAAATAATAATACTGGTGCAGAAAATTAAGAAAATTCAAGGACTGTATGAACTATGACGTAAATCACATGCAAATTCCAAACAAAATGGTGAGTTAGGCAATGCCAGAAAAACTTGAATTTCCCTAGATCTGACCAGGAAACCATCTCATAGTGTAATTATAAAAAAAATCCAAACAAGCATTAATCGAAAGAGCATATATAAATATGTTTTTAAAGTATAAAACAATAGCCCTCGTCAGTCCGTTTTCGAGTTATAAATTTTGATAGTTCCCTTATAATAGGTGCAACCCCTCCTGAATAGATAACACCACGCCTTACTGAAATAATGAATAAAATCCAAAGCAAGCAGAAATCGAAAGAGCATAGTCAAATGTGTTCTTTGACGGAATAATCTGTTGCCCATTTCAGCTTTGAGATATATTCAATCGAGATATAATGTCAAAAAATTCGTTAAAATAGAATCTAAAAATTGCTAAAAGTCATGGTTCTGCAGGTTTTTGCGGGACTCCTCCCACTTCTTTCAGATTACTATATTTTTACCCAAACTTATCTCGAGATCTGGATTACGAGGGCTAACAGTTTATGCGTCAAAAATCACGTTATATTATGCCCTCTCAAATGAACATAATTTAAAATTGATTTCTATTATTGCACTATTGGGATGGTTTACTGGTGAGAATGCTAGCATGGCACAGATACTTCTATTTCAAAGCTCTCCAGAGTAAGCTTTATCATATAACGTTAAATCGTTCTTTAAAATGTTATCTCTAATGTAGTTAATATAAATAAGAAACAATTCTGGTCATAAATGAGCATTGTAAATATTATTATTTATTTGAAATTATTAGTAAATATTTGACAATATAAAATATATCAGATGGTTGCTAGTAATTTACTTAGCTCCAGAATAAATTAACGGAAAAAAAATAATAATCGATATTTTAACCCTTTGCGCTCGACATATTTTCCGTAACACACTCCTTTTGACGTTCCTTTAAAACGTCACACGTATAGTTTCCAACTTACAACCTTTTAGCTCCCGAAAAATTGTAATAATTTGTTTTATTTTACTTAACCATTAAATAAAATAAATCTTCCTGTTAAAATTTTCCGGTAGCCAAAAGGTAGCCTATAGTTACACGTTTTAGAAAAATAACATTTCATTTGCAGAGGAACACCTTAAGGCGTGGCTCGATTTTTTAATGTCCCCTCAGAAGGGACATACGAGCGATAAGGGTTAATGTTGTAAATTGTATCGAAAATGAAATATATATGCATATATATATATATATATATATATATATGTGTGTGTGTGTGTGTGTGTGTATCCTTGTAACAGTAATTCAAAGAGAAAATGTTTGTGCACTCAATTTTCGCAACTAAATTTTGTGAAAATAGCAAAAGCATATGCTCATAAAGGATGACTCTTAATTATTTATATATATATATATATATATACATATAAAAAAAAGAAAAACTATCTCATTTTTTTAAAATCGAACGAATGAAGATGAGATCACTGGCAAAAATTTTATCTTTTGAACAAAATCTTCTTATAATCGCTTTAAAATCAAATCTATACCAAAAATAGCATAAAGGAAGAACAAATGTAATATACACAATCAAATAATACTTTGTAAAAAGTAAATGGCATATATCCATGTAATACGTATCTTAAAATATAAAAAAAAAATTGCGAAATATTAATATTTTAAAAGTGCATGATTTTTTTCCAATTAGATTGAAAATATAATTTCTTTGAAGCTCCAATTATATTTTTACTGCAAATCATCATCATCATCACGTTGCTTTAGGGAGTTCCTACGACGGTCAAAACCGTCACCTACCTCCACATGAGAAGGAGAAGAACAATGGAGCTGGGGTGCATAATCAAAAACATCGGAACATTGAACTTGGCGGCGCATCACTCAAGTAAATAAATTCTATTTGAGTATGCGCAGTTTCAAGGAAAGTAGTTCTTCATCGCAACCACCAGGTGGCCTTGCAATTAATCATTGATGTAACCACGGTCTTTCCAAAGAATTCGCTAAATTTAGACGTTTCGCTCCTATTTTTGAACAATACTAATACTTCATCATGATCATCTCCGAAAAGACGAAACGATGCAGCAGGATTACAAATTACATCTTGACTATTAAAACGTGGATGCAGAAAATTTTTCATATAAAATAATATATGGCAACTTTTCTGGTGTTATGTATATTGTTAATTAATTATGTGAATTCTTATATACGCGGGGTTCGCGAATTGTCTGTGAATGAAAGGGAGTATAAGTTTATTTACAGAAAATTTCAGACGATTACAGGTCCGTAAACCAAGTAACAACTTTGGTTTCACCCACGGATTAGGAGACCAGGATAGAACACTAGTTAGGGCAGCGAGCGCGGAAATAGAAGCTTTCCTTTCCGCATTAATTCAGCTGACCAGAGTAAGCGATCCGATCGCCGCCTGGTGTAGTATCTTTGAAACTTATCGGAAGAAAGGGAAAGCCCGCCCCTTAGGCTTCAGTCATCCAACGAACGAACAGCCAGAAATGTAAAAACGCGCTGATTGGTGGATTCTCGAGATTGGTCGCCCTCTATATGAAAGATGAAAATTACTACCTTCCCGTAACGTTAGTAATATATCCTGTAGAATCTCCTAATCCGTGGTTTCACCAGAATACGCAGTTTAAATAACAGCTGACAACGTAAAATTCACAGCACAAACTGTAGCATTAGCATAGCATCAACACGCAGGCTGTAATCAAAGCAGCTCAATTAAGAGATCTTTCGAGTAAGCCGGATGGCGAGAATATGTCTCACTCAATCTGATTGAGATTTTTTTATAGCTCCTTATAGATTGAGAATTTTCCGGTAACTTTAGCTATATTCTAGATACAGTTTAGATATTTGGTATATCGATAATAAAAAATTTCTCAACAATGTCGTTAAAAAAGTCGCCAAGGAGCGAAAAACTCGCAAAATTTGGCACCAAGGCCATTATACGCCTTGGTGAACTATTTTAACAGATTTTTAAAGAAAAATAAGTTATTTTAACGCGAAAACAAGCTAGCAATGAAGAAAATTAACATTTTGTAACCTGACTCTTTGAATGAATTTACTTAAAAATAACTACTAGCTTTTACAAATCCGTAACAATATCATAGATGCCAGAATTTCAATTTATTCCGGAGTATTTTTAGCCCCGCCTTTATTCCGCACCACTTTATTTTTAGAATATTTTTCTTCAATCTATAACTATGATAAAATAAGAAAAATTACTCTTCAAAAATTGGTTTGGATTAAAAGCGGGGCTAAAACTGCTCCGGAATAAGTTAATATGTTGACAAGTTGTAAAAACGTAGACTGCCCTGCCTGCGTCATACTTAATGAGGTAGTGGACATAAATAAGTTCCATAGACAAATATAAAATTTAATACTATATTTAATAAACTTCAAAATACAGGAGCATGGGACTACACCACTAAACGACCTTTTGAAATACCTTTAAATGCTCAAACTTTCGAAAATTATAGATACTAAATACTTTCACTAGCTAGCAAAAATATGTGACTTAACTAGCTTAATACAAATTAATAAACAATACTGATACTATATGATCAATCTTTGCAGAGAAACTAGACGAATAGTTCGGTGACTTCTCGAACAGCTAGAAATTCTAGGCGCACATGTGGCCAGACTTATGCTTTCAGGAAAGAAGCCACTTCACTACCTAGATCCCACCTACTTCACACCTACTACCCCGAGCACGATACCTTCATTCCTTTTAGACGTTTAGCTAATTTGCATCTTTCCATTTAACCGCGCTTTCACGAAAACTCACTTACTCAGCGAATTTCGTAAAATACGAAAGTTCTTTTGAAATCCCAACTCTTACTAGAGTGCTTTAGTAGGGAAAGTAAAACCCTAAAAACAGTTTCGCGACTCTTACTTTGCGAAAAGAGAGTGGTTAGAGACCCGGCAGCCGTGTCCCTATAACATCCACGGCTGTTTTGGCGTTTGCGCAGTATGACTGCCGTGTGATTCATGATTCATCTGCCGGTAAAATGAACGACTCTTACATATTTTTCTTTCTATCTTTTTCTTTTCTGTGTTTACCACGCCACGCTTAGCTCTCTTGATTTTTCTTCTTAAATATTTGTTTCATTATTTGTTATATTTTTGCGATATTTGTTATAATTTTTTGCGTTATTTTCTTCTTTGTTTTTTGTTAAATAAGGGGATATAACTGGTTATTTAGTTTTGGCCAAAAAAAAATGGCCGAGATTAGGGTGGGAGATTTATTTTCCACCTATTCTGATTTTAAAGAAAAGCTGAGCCAATTGATTATTTCAGCATTCTTTAAGAAATTTACATTTGATCTTAATTATCATTAAAATTCACTTGGAAAAAATAAAAAAATAAAATAAAAAAGATTTTCAATGCATGCTATGATTTTGTAACTAATTACCGAAATATTGAATCATTTACCGCTAATTGTTAAAATTAATGTAATAGCAATTAATTTTTAAAATAGACTATTACTTTACGGCTAATCTTTACATTTTGTATGCTATTTAAAAAATAAAAACTGAAATATGATCTTTCTCAAAAAAATTAATAGAATTGTGTTTCTGTGTTTTTTTGTGAGTGATAAACAAAATCACGTATGGTAAGCAGGATCATTTCACTGATAAAATTTATTTTTAATCTCATGGCTATTGCTCAAATATGTTTTTTCCTTTTTATTTTTTAGTGATTACTGAAATAAACAATAAATTCAAAATAAAATATTCTTGCAGTCAATTGCCAAAATATATAGTTTTATTAAATTTTAACAAAATATACCCTTTCATGGTATTTCCTAAATAAAAGATTTTATCACTTATTTGGGCAATGAGTGATTGCCGAACGAGTTTAACGAGTGG
Source organism: Salticus scenicus (assembly GCA_963930645.1). Taxonomy (NCBI): domain Eukaryota; kingdom Metazoa; phylum Arthropoda; class Arachnida; order Araneae; family Salticidae; genus Salticus; species Salticus scenicus. The sequence goes on from OZ005653.1 coordinate 17,199,999, forward strand.
TTTTATCAATTGTTTGCTAAGTAGAGATAAAGTAATTATTTTTGCTGCTAATCAGAAAAAGAAGGTACTACTTCAAAAACTGACTCCAGAAATACGCCACAAATGCTAAATACAATATGGGACTGTTTATCCGGAATCCATTTATTCAGAATTATATTTTCAAACAATTAACTTCAAGTGTATTTTTTAAAAAAATTACAGAAGCATTCTTATTTATTTAATTTTTTAAATAATAATGGTTTAGCTTTGTAATCTGAAACAATTAAAAGTAAAGGAAATCTATAATAATAAAAGAAGATGTTTGTCTGTCTGTCTGTGCATCTATACGTTCAGCCCCTACTGAACGCAGAAGTATAAAATTTGACATACGGGTGCTCAGAAGCCTTCCCGAGTTGATAGTGAAAACAGAATTTAAAAATTTTAATTAGTTCCGGAGATATTAATTAAAATGTAAAAAGCGATCTCAATTAATAGATATTTTAACGGAGTTAAAATCAGAAAAATAGGAAAATAAATTAGAAATATTAGTTCGATCATTACGAATTTGGTACCAAATGAAAGGGGATTTTTTTCTGAATCTGAGAGTGGAAGTGGCTTATCTCTACAGCAATTAGATTTTTTAAAATTAACTAAAGTATGAAATTTAGTTGGCAACAGGCAGAACACTTAATTATTTCATTTATCAAAGATTCTTCAGCGCCAGGTGCTAGACATGCTGGCTAGACTATTCCTTCCGGTCGGAAAAAATTGCTTTTCTTTTTTCGACCACATGACAAAGTACTGGAAATGAAAAAAGTAGTTTTTGAATTTTTTCAATTTAAAATCGATCAAAAGCAGAACTTTGAAATTGCCCGTCATTAGGACTCACCTGTATGCAGTTAAAAAATCTAAAGTATAGCTTTAAAAATAAAATAAATAGACATATTATATTTATTTAAATTCATTTTTATTTCATCTGTTAATGACACCAAAAGTTACTTTTAACAGAATAATATTGATTTTTTTTTTCCTTTTTTTTATGAATTCGGTTGTATAAAAGCAGTTTTGGAATTCTTAAATTTCAGACGGATTTCAATAGAAATCGTTAATCGCCCTTGATAGATTAGCCATTTTGAGTCTAAAATATATCAAAGATATTCATTATTGCAGCGGTTCCCAACCTTTTTAGTTGTGCGGACCACAAATTTTGTAAAAAAGACTTTGAGGCCCACTAACTACTTAGTATACAAGTAAAAGATATAATGGCAAATAGAAACCTATATATGTATGACGAATATATAATCGTAAAATTTCAGTGCTAGCTTTTGAATTGTGTTACAATCAGTTTTATTTTTGTGGTGTTGATATTATCATGTATCTATTAAACGCTAAATTTTATAACGCTACTGAATTCTTAAATTTATATTTATCTTGCAAAAAAACTTATGACCGTTCTTGCCCTGCAGAGTTAAGAATCTTAAGGGAACCGAAAATATCCGCCAGATATGCCAACCTTTTCAACCAGTTTTCATCGGTCAAACAGTCTAAGTAGGAGCTTGCAAGTTTTCCATCATAATCTTCTTTCTCCTTCCTTAAGGAAAAGTTCGTCGCGGAGTTCGAACAATCTTGTCAACACTTTATTTCTTGATAGCCACCGAACTTCACAGTGTAATAGAAGCTGTTTATGTTCACTGTCCATTTCATCACACAAAACATCAAACAATCTGGAGTCTTTAGACCTTTCTTTAAGTTCACGATGTTTACTGCATCGTCAAGAGTTTTTTTAAACACTCGTCCATACTTTTAACTGCAAGAACCTCTCTATGTATGCTACAATGTGTCCATTGAACCAAGGGAGCAACTGTTCTAACTCTGGCGACTAAACCAGTATGAATTCCAGACATAGCACGTGCCCCATCAGTTGTCAAACCTACACACTTTGACCAATCTACTTCATTTTCTTTTATAAAACTGTCAATAGATTTGAAAAGCTCTTCCCCAGTTGATTTTGTCGACAAAGACTGACAAAACAACATTTCTTCTTCAATGTTGCTATTCAACTCAAAACGACCAAAAGCTAATAAATTAGCCTGACCAGCAACGTCTGTACTCTCATCATGTTGCAGCGAAAAATATTCACTTTGTTTTAAAAAAGTAATGACAGCTTCTTTTACATTTTCTGACATTTCATCAATTCTTCTTTTCACGGTTGTATTTGATAACGGAATTTCATTTTTTTTACATTTTTTATTAAAAAAAGCATTACTTATATATTATTTTTGCTGCGGGTAGAATAAGTTCTTCTCCCATGGTCTGAGCTGAACCCTTCTTTGCGATTAACAAAGATAGCTCATAAGAAACTCTGGTGCTTAGTTTGTTCTGTTTTGAAGATTTTTCCATGATGGATTTAGTCATAAAAAATTTCTTTTCTTTGTTTGAAAGAAATCCAGAGACTTTCCTACACATTCAGGATGTTTAGTTGATAGATGTCTTTGAAGTTTTGAGAGTTTCATGCATTCGTTGGATAGCGTTTCGAAACATATCGCACACTCTTCCTCAGAACCAGAAAACACAAACCTGCACTTAAAAAAATCAGGGTTATATTTACGAAAATATGTTTTAGTTTTCCTTGTTATTTTTCTACAACTTGGATTGGACATCGACTTACTAACAAACTCATTACTGGTAAAATCAGATGCGTTAAGTCCCTTCATCATTTGATAGCTTCATCTTATGGCAAGATCCAGTATGAAACCAAGCATCCATATTGACGTGAAATAATAATAGCTTACAGAAGACTCAAAGATACGATACATCAACAGAAATCACAACTACTGACAAAGGAGTCAAACAAGTGCTGTTTCCGGTGAGTAGGAAGGGTGAAGAAAGAGGAGCGAGGAGAGCGTTGACCTTGACGACTAACGAATGCAATCCCTGAACAACAGCCAGCGCGTTCTCCTTCAGTGTTGCTAGATTGCGGAATTTTTTTATTTAATAGTCACCAATAAGTTTGAGAAGTGATATTCGATATAGATAATGGATGATTAATCTCCGAAGTAACTAAGCAACCGTCACAATTAATATTTAGTGGTAGATATTGAATAAAAAAGTCTATAATCTGGCAACACTGTTCTCCTTATTGACTACTACGGGCCACGGAGAGCTTTTGAGTGACACCACATCTCACTAGTGAATCGTCCCGGAAAACTGGTATTTCACCTCAATATTCCACGGCCCAGTACCACACTGCTTGCGGCCCACATGTGGGCCGCGGCCCATGGGTTGGGAACCGCTGCATTATTGTAATACATAATACATCATTCAAAAGATATTTTAAAGTATTTTTATTGCAGGCGATTAAAATGATATATTCAAATTCTGTACGAAACTTTCGAAGAAAACTACAGAAAATCCAGAAAATTTTTATTCTTTTATATTTTACAGTTTCAAATTCAGATTTTCGCTCACATTTCGTACTAATAATTTTTAACGGTATACAGCCTGGGATTAAGCAAGTTTTGGAGAAAACCACAGATAAGTCAGACACAAATCTTAAAAAAAAATGTTTGTATTATCTTTGTATTTCAGCTTCTAATGAGTATAATTTCATTTTTATATTATCGAAAGCGGAATTCGAGATTTCACCTGATTTACACGTTTTAATGTGTCCTGATTAGGTTTTCTTTTGTATCTCAGCTACTAATCAAAATAATTTCATAAGTAATACATGTTCTAAAACGGGGATAAGGCGCCGCAGACGCCACCGAGCGGGACTTAGCTGAAGTCAGAAATTTGAAAGATCATAACATGGTGAGCGAACAGGCTGTTTCAGATATTGAAAAGGGAAGAGGGCGCCGAAGGCGCTACCGCACGTGAATTTTCTGCGATTTCAATAAGCTATTTTCACGATATATCAATAAGCTGTTATTAGACCTGAAACGGGAAAAAGGCGCCGCAGGCGCCACCGAGCGGGATTTTCGTAAAGTCAGATTTTTCAGGGATGCGAACCAGCTGGTCGCCGAAGGCGGCTAGTATTTAATAAATAATAATAATAATTCCATTTAATTTTGTTATATTTAAAAATAGTATATTTATTTATTTGGTAGGGGGTACAACGGTACAAGTTAAAGGTAATTTTTCAAATTCTAAATGTTATATAATTGCTATATTAGTGTAGCATATTCGGATAATGTAAAATGAAAAGATAGCTTTTAAATCTGAAAAAGGTCAATAGAGCACACCACTACAAAATGTCATAAAAATGATAATTGTATTTGGATGAAATAGAGATAATTGGTCCTGTACTGAATTTATATATTTACTAGTAGGCTACGCCTGCATCGCTGCTCACTATTTTTAATTGAATCACTATAATTAATGAATTCTCAAAATTGCATTAATTTTTATCATGTGCAATAAAAAAAAAAAAAAAAAAAAAAAAAAAAAAAAAATCTGATCGGGAAAAATGGCGCACCAGGTCCCCACTGCCTTCTGCAGCGTAAACTTGTGCACAAATGCATATATATAAGCGCTGTGTGCAAGTATTTCTTCACTATCCTTCCTGCCCCTCCTAATAATTTTACACTTCTTAAAATATCTTCATTCAGTTTGTAATCCTCATAAACCTATATACACAAATTTTGAACAGTGTAACTATGTTTCTAATTTTTGCCTCCCCCCCCCCTCTTCTTGTTCCCTAATAATTTTACACTTTCGGAAATACCCTCATTCGATTTGTAGGCTCCATGAACCTATGCATACCAATTTTGAACGGTCAGATCAATTTCTAATTTTTTACCCCCTGCCCCCTTATTGCCCCACCTAAATTTTTTACACTTTTGAAAATATCGTTATTCAACTCGTAGGTCCCCAAGACCTAAATATACCAATTGTGAATGGTCTTAACTAAATTTTTCCCCCCTCCACCCCCCCCCCCCCCTTCCTATCGTAATAATTTTACATTTTCGAAAGTATCTTCATTCGACTTGTAGGCCCCATAAACCTATTTATTCCATTTTTGAACGGTCTAACTAAATTTCTAATCTTTTTACCCCCCTCCCCCCCAATACAAAATGTAAAACTTAATTAGATTTTCAAAAACTTAAATAAAATCATAAAATGACAAGAATGTATGTTTTCGTCGTGAGTACTGTGATTCATTAAACTTTATATCGTTATAGATCATCATTCCCTCAAATAACGGATATTCTACAGTAGGCATACCTATTTTTTGCGATAGGTTACTTCTGAAGCAAAATATAGTCAGTGCTAAATGTGGATAAAGTGTGGAGGAAAAATGAAGAGTTAATTATTTTATTTATTATTTTATTTATTATTTTATTTTTTAATTTATTATACATTTCCGCTAAAGGTGCGTATGCTCAAAGCATGCCACCGAGAGGAGATAACATTTCCGCTAAGGACACGGGTTTATGGATTTCCGCTAAGGGCACTGTCGCTAAGGGCACGGCCCCGTTTTTATTTATTAAAAATATTTTTTATAAAAATACACCCTCTGCCAGTAAATATTTGGACACTTTGAATTTAGACATTTTGTCAAATATCTCGACACATTCTGGAGGAATTATCATGGAACTTTGGGAATATTAAGAATTTGTCATACCTCAAACATTTCAGCAAAAGTTTTGTCCTGAATCACAAGGAAATGGGGACTAGTTAAAAATCAAACAAAAATCAAAATGACCCTGTAAGAAGTAATGCTTGAAACGTCTTTTTTACAGTATCATGTGATTATGAGGGTTCTTCTAATTATCTGCATAAATTTTTATGATTCTACCACATACATTCATTGAGATATAAGGATTTACTTTAAAAATTGCAACTGAAAATACCACTTTTTAAATTATAACCTGTAGGTATCAGAACCGGTGCAAAGCCATTTTTGAGAAACTTGGCGTACTACATTAGACACAGCACGCCTCAATCAGTATGCAAAAATGTTAAATACCTAACTAAATATGAGCATTTTTTACAAAATAATTTTTGACCACGCATGTGCAAGCTATTAGAAAATTTTGTGTGCATAATTTAAAAGCCAGTAGTATTGAGCTACTTATATGAAAACCCCAAAAATATTGTGCATATTATAAAAGTTATAGTTTATAGAAGAAACAAAATTTCAGGTCCTCTCAAAAAAAAAAAAAAAAAGATGATAGGTGGTTTTATCAATATCTATTTACAATCAGCAAACAGCGTATTACTATTAAGCATTTATTGAATCAAAGTAAAAAATGTGAGTAAAACCCTTACTAGTTTACCTTTTATTTTGCGCAATAAACCATCAAAATGTGTTCGGTTGGTGAATTAAGAATTAATTTGTTGGTGATTATGTGCAACCTATGGTGAAACAATATGGTGTAACATGCCATAACATTGCTACCGACTGTAAACGTTGAAACAGAAATGTACATGATGTACACATCAAGACAGTCACATATTTTTGGACTTCCGATGACAGGTCAGTAAATTTTGCTTGTAAAAATTTTGTAGCATTTGTATTCATAATAAGTGTCATTTAGTCAAAAAGCAATTTTTAGAAATTTAAATTAAAAACACTTTAAAAATACGTAAAATTAATTTTCATTCAAAAAAAGAAATATTATAAATATGATCCCTTTTAAATAATTTTTTAAATATGAATTAATTTTACGTGTTTTTAAAGTGTTTTTAATATAAATAACAAGTAATACGTGTTTAATTTAACTCTTTTTTTTAGAGATAATTTATAATTGTTTTAGAAAACTTTCAGCAGATATTCACAAGAAACATCTATTGTATTAGTATTATAAAGAATTTACAATTACTTTTGTTATTTCAATATTATTTTTTGAAAACGTTTTACATAAATATTTTCTAATTATTAAATATTATTAGATGGGTATTAGCCTGATAAGATGTATAAATTACCTTCCGATATTGTTTTTTATAATTTCAACAATAAACGTTTTCAGACATATTATTTCCTTCCTAAATTAATTGTGCAGTACTAGTGTGACATTAAACCCAATCAACCAACCAACCAACCAACCTTTGTAAATTATTTTTATAATAAAATAGGTATGCTTATATAGAAACAATAAAATTTCAGAAATAACAGAATTTCATTTATGTAATCATCTCTTTAAAATACTACATAGTATTGAATAAACATTTTATGTTCAATTGACTTATTAAGGGGACACTTCACCTAAAGTTGATAGCAGACTTATCTAATGTTATTCTCTGGAGAAATTTGTCTTAAAAATTACTCATTACCTAACGATTTTTTTTATTTTAAATTCCGTTTTCACATTTTGAAAATATACAACCATTAGAACGATTCCCCTTTTTCAACAATTATGTTTTTTTTTTTTTTTTTTTTTTTTTTTTTTTCATATTTCATTTTGAAGCTATAAAGTTAAAAAAAAAACTAGTATGCTGTGGCCACCACAAAACTTTCTTCTATATTTTCCTATACAAATTCACTGAGTAAAAATAATTTATTAAAATTATTATTTAAAAAAATTATCTTCCATGATAATGCAGACGATTTCCATATTAGAAAAGTAGTAAAACACTAAATATATATTAAAAAAAAAAAAAAAAAAAAAAAAAAAAAAATCGTTAAAAGTTAAAAAAATAGATAACTTTGTTTTAAATTATCACAGATTTATAGTTCAACTATTCGTTTTAAAGGTATTGACGAGACCTTTCGGAAGATACCCATCTTGAAAATTTACTCCCCCCGGGGATGTACTTCCCCCCAGGGGGGAAGCGATGCCCCCACATACACAAATTTTTTTCCTAGTTAACTACTGCCATTATCAATAATTCATAATAATTTTACAATCATAAGTTTAAAATAACTCTCATTATGTACATTTATACGAAATTTTGTCCTATACTGCCATGTTAAAAGTTTAGAAAAATGTGATGACAGCGCCACCTGTTGAGAGATTGATCCCCAAATCTATTTAGTACCAGTTTATGTCAGGATCCAACTGCATACCAAGTTTGGTTAAATTTCGTTAATTGGTTCGTGAGATACAATGTCCTCAAAAATCGTGATACACACAGACAGACAAACATTTTGTAAAAACTATCAAATCGTGTTCAGGACATTTCAAAACGTGTAAATCCATCGAGTTAAAAATTTTTCACGAATCCAATACTTCCTCTATATTACATATAGAAGAAAATAAAAATGCACTTAATCAACTTTTTACATTTTATAGTTTAGAATAATATGTTATAGATTGCAAAAATTAATAAAAAAAAAAAAAAAAAGGAATGCAATTTAATGGTTAAGAATTTTTTAAATGTGAAAACGGAATTAAAACACACACACACACACACACACACAAAAAAAAAAAAAAAAAAAAAAAAAAAGAAGAAAAAATTAGGCAATGAGTAACTTTGAAAACAAATTTCTTCATAGAATAACATGGGGCAAGGCTGCCATCCATTTTAGGGGAACTATCTCCTTAATTGGGTTGATTAGTTTATAGATTGAAACGATTTCCATTATAAAAAGATCATTTCATTACGATTTCTTCGTTTCGGAAGTGTTTGAAAATATTGCTTTTAGATTTTGAATTGAGAAGATTTTCAAAAAATAATAATCCCGTAGTATTGTTGAAAAATGTGATTTCATTTCATTTTAAACGTTTAAAGATAAATATTAATTCTTGAAATTCTTTCCAACGATTTCCGAAAGACGTGACTGTTTAACAAAGGATTCCCACAAGACATTTTATCTTAGTAGTAAATCAGGAAATATCTGTTACAAAAGTTGTCAGAACATCTTTTGATTTTTTTCCTTTTTTATTTCCCAATACTGATAGTACCTTGAAAGTATTTCTTGAAACTAAAAGCAATTAAAGATTATTGATTACAAAATAATCTAGTATGAATGCATTATGTTGCATTCAAAATTAATTACAATTATTTAGGCTAATTTTGATGAATGAATACTTTGTTTGCTTTTATTTTGACAAAATACATAATATTGTTATTTCCAAAAAATCTAAAAACATATTTAAAAATTCTTTTAATGTTGGGGCTGCGGTAGCCCGTTCGGTAGAGCTCTGAGTTCGTAATTCGAATATTGTGGGTTCAAAACTCTACTTAGCCAAAGATCACCATGTACCACGAAGTAAGAAATAATAAAGTGCAGTTTCCACTGCGGTTGGTTGGAGATTGGTTCGAGCGGCGCTATTCAGAATCCTTTGATGTGATCAAGCGGTTCGACGTGGTTCGACGGGGTTGGTTGTCAGGGAGAAGTCCCCGGCCCTAACCCCGAGCTGAGATAATTGAGGGGCCAGAGGCAAATATCTTTGTCAATTTTCAATGCTTTTCTTTGAAGTAACTGCGCAATCTGATAAAAAAAAGTTACAACTGATGACAAGAAGTTTGGCTCTTTGTGGCGGGAACGTGATTAATGGTTTTTGGAACCTCGAAGTTTCAACCCTAGTGGAAACCAGCCTTAAGAGAAGAATTAATAAGAGTACGAATTAATTCTTACTCCCTGTAGTGTACACTAGAACTCCTACACTGATAGGCTGACGCATCCGTCATATTTTCTCCAACAACACAGGCTGACGATTCATTATGGGTGGTTTTTCGGCAATAAATTGCTCGAATCACTTCAGAAAAGGGCACCGCCTATTTACATTTTCTTCTAATCCAGAAAGAAGGAAAAAGCGGATTATAAAATGCAGATATCACTCGTGGATACCTGGACCAAGAGCACAACTTCGTAGCGTAAGTTTTCCCTTATTTTCAACTTATTTCATTTTATTTTAAAAGTTATTTGACAGATTTAATATGAACGTACTGCTTCTTTAAGTTATTGTTTCTAAATTCTTTTTAAATTAACTTTAAAATTATATTTCTTTTAACGTGAAGGGTTGCAGTTTTGAGAATGTTGGCAACGTTTTTAAAATTCCAACTTTGTTTCGTGATAAGAAGTTCAATCTCACATGACCTGTGTAGAAATTTAAAGGCGGTGAGAACTCTAATCAGAAAGCCTAGCATTTTCTGCCGCCAACATTTTTCCAGATGGCATGAATAATGTTGGATACTGTGTCAACTCGTATCACATAGGAGCTTTAATGTGCACTAATGTTAGCTGGTGCAAGTAAAATCCGCCGTGGCCAAAATGTCCTCCTTGTTCCCATCCAAATTATACCTCGGGGGGTCAACGAAGCGGGGCAGCAATCTCCTCCATGGAGGATCAAAACTGTAATGGCACGTCTCCGGACAATCCTTAGGGGTGCGCCCTAGACCGTCACAAATTACACACTAGTGCGACGCTAAACGCAATCAACCAACCTTTTAATGATTTTTAAAAATTCATTGCATATAGGGATGGAAATTTGGCGCAAAACTCACACTGGTATTTGTTAAAAATTGTCTCTACTTATAAAATCGTTAGTTTTGTTTCATTAAAAACGGTGTGACTTCTGTACCAAATTTCCACCCCTGTAAAACATTCTAAACTACTAAAAAGTTCGAGGAATGTTTTAAGAGCGTTAAATTTAAACTGTTTTACACAATATTTTTATTTAAAAAAAAAATAAAATGTACAGGTTAATTTGATAGAATTCTCCCTGAAATTTATAAATATTTTTTAAAATGTGAGTTTTATAAATTTGAAAGTAAACTGAAATTAATAAAAAAATTTAATTGCAGAAATTTTCTATTGTCGCAAAAAAAAAAAAAAAAAAAAAAAAAATCTTCATTGGTTCATTTGCTTACTTATAGTTTTGATTTAAAATTATATTTTTCATAATTTTTTTCTTTTGAGAAATAATTGCAAATGACACCATGATGAAAAAAAAAAATACTTTTCTTATTACATTTTATAAATAACACATGCATATGAGCAGAGAAAAACTCGGGAAATTTTGTTTTTAAATAATGATCAAACGTAAAGATAAATATACATTTACAATCCTATAGTTTAAACGAAACACACAACATTGTATATCTCATGTAATTATGAATTAAATCCGTATCCTTTAATCTAGAGTTCTGATTTCTACGATCTTTTATATTTATATAAGGATTGCAAATCCCTGAATCTCTCAATTTTGCAATCTGTATTAAGTTTGACAGGTACGTACGACGTTCCCTACCATTGTTTTTCGCTTCAATAGATCAACGCAAGGACATTCCGGATTTGGCATTCTGAGATCATACATAAATAGTAATATATAATATTAAAACTGTAAGTAAGGGTTGAAATGTGTTTCCTTTGTCTTTTTTCTTCTTTTTTAAACGAGATAAGTAAAAAATCCTTGGTATTTTCTACAAATAAGAATTTAGTAAAATCTCATGAATTTGTGATCTGAAATATTTCAAAAAATATTTGAACAGATAATCTTGTAATTGAATTTTATACAAAAAATATTATCTCACTTTTTCTTTCATTCTCAACAGACAAACATATATATGTTACTATATATTTTATTTTATTTATTTATTTTTATTTTATAAATTTAAACTACATAAAAATAAAAGTAAATGAGGTGCTATAGGCAGCACTAATTTCTTATACAAAGGTAAATAAAAAAAAATAATAATAATGAATTATGAAAAATGACAATGGAATTTAATAAAATATAAACAATGTTCATCTACAAAGTTAATGTGTAATAATTTTAATCTTGTTAAGCCAAAAATTTTAACCAAAAATTTAGTAAGTGCAGTACCAGCTCCATTAGCAGGTGGGAATAATGCAAATTTTAAAGTTTTGTTTTTATTTATCTAATTTATTTAATTTATGTAATATAACAATATATATGTATATATATATATATATATATACAGTACAAACCTACAGTACAAACCACCAGTCTTCAGCACTTCGAGAGCCACTCGGAAAGTGGTGTCCATATTCACGTGCGACCATTTTTACGCCTTCTCCTCTAATGAAAATATTTATTATGATCTCATAAAAAATAATACTATTGTAAAAGTCACCCCGCTCAGCAAAAACTTTTACCTTTCTTAGGCAGCGAAAAAAAGGATTGATACCAATATTCTTCGCCGCTATTAATTCCCGTGAATTCAATGCCTTGTTTAATGAAGATCTGACAATAAATCTGCATGCATCTTTCTAATAAATCCTAATGGCTTTCAACATTTCTTGTTAGCTATGTTAGTTTTTTGGCTGCATTATAAAGTTATAATTTAACCCTTTCAGGGGCACTAAGTAAAAATGATTGAATTTCCTTTCAAATATATATATATCATAAAGTAAACATCCCCTACAAGTCATATTTGATGAAGAAAAAAATTCAGCATGTGGGGATTTTTTTGTGGGTGGTGGCTAGGCGTTCTAGCCACTGTGTCTATAAACCTAAAAGATGCTCCTAAAAATCAAACTAAAATTAATGATCTAAGATAATATGATAATCTGTTGTATTTAAAAGGTGCATTACAGTATATTTACACTACCAAATACTTTTGAATAAAAAATTATTTTTCATAAAAATATGTAAAAGAAACTTCAAAAAATTTTCCCGCAACTTGTCCATTTAAAAAAGTCACAGGCACATCCTGCTTAAAGTTACTGTAGTTCTGCCATCTCTATTTCAATTTTAGAAGTACACATTAACTTTTCATAAAAGTGGATAAAAAAAATAGCCACTGCACACTTAGAGAAAAATTTCTAAAGTAGGTGGATAGACCCTCTAGCCACCGCCCCTGAAAGGGTTAAAGTACTTTTACGGTGGGGTGCGTAAATGATATTTTACTCTTTACTAATTTTTTATTTATTAAAACTTTTACATAGGCGATGCACTCCGCCGCAAAAGTACTTTAAATTATAACTTTATAATGCATCCAAAAAACTAACACAGCTAACAAGAAATGATGAAAGTGATAAGGATTCATTAGAAAGATACAGTCGGTAACAAAAGTGTCCGAACACTAGCAAAAATTCCTATGTAAAAAGAGTACACTTCATAAAGTTTTGTTAAATAAATCCTTGTCGAATCCAGTTCTTAGTCAGTGTAAGAACATGATTCTATAAGGATTTATTTAACAAAACCGTATGAAGTGTACTTTTTTTACATAGAAATATTTGCTAGTGTTCGGACACTTTTGTTACCGACTGTACATGCAGATTTATCGATAGATCATCATTAAGCAAAGCGTTGAATTCCCGGGAATTAATAGCGACGAAGTATTTTGATATCAATCCCTTTTTTGGCTGCCTAAGAAAGGTAAGAGTGTTTGCTGGGCTGGGTGACTTTTACAATAGTATTTTATTTTAATGAAACAACACGTCTATTTGCCGATTATTTTATCTAAATATGCATTTACTGAGGCAGTATTAAAAAACAGTGGAAAAGACCATTTAAGAAATAAAATTAAGCAAAAGCAAATTTTGCAAAAAGCAATATATATATATATTTCATTATCAAAACATACATATTTTTAGCATTCATATTGGCCAGCGTTCTTCCGAAATAGTTTTATCGTTAGCACATATTCACTTTGGCCCATTTTTTACATATTGCAATGCAATGTCCATGATCAATATTCGTAGCACAGTGAAATATTCCTGATACTGGAGAATATGTAAATCCTGATATATTTAATTTAGTTCGGGATATACTTGGTATTTGAAAATCAAGCTTATTCAGGCTGTTACCGAAAATCCTAAATTGGAGTATAATGTATTTCGATGCTGAAATTATTTCGTATTTTTGACGAACTTGCCCTTGGTTTCCACAATATTCACACCGGTAATCTTTCATAGGAGATCCCCAATGTCCCTATGTAGAAGAAATCATTTCAGAAAGGCATTTTACATTTCTTAGATGAGGAATTCTTAGAATTCGGTTCCATTTATCAGTAGACTTCGTGGTATTACAGTTTCGGCATATCACTACTATTTGCAAGTTATATATGTGCTTTAATAAATATAATACGAATGCATAATGGGTATATTTGCGTAATAGCTGTATAAAATTCGTGTGTTATGCATAGATGTAAATATATTGTTACGAATCTGTAAATAATACTAGTTATTTTTGCGTAATTTCATTCTAAGTGGTTTAGTCAGATTATAAAATGTCAATTTTCTGCATTTCTAACTTTTTTCCGTTTTAAGAAAGCTTGTTTTTCCTTTAGAAACCTGCTTCATCGGTTCACGCAATGGGCTTAGCGAAGAATTTCGCGACTTTATCGCGACTTGACGACATTGAATGCAGCATTTAAAAGCTATTGCGTTCACTCACTCAATTAAACATACACATTAATCGTATATTCGTTCCACTTCACGTATTTTATGCTATAGTGACTTAAAATATACATATTGAATTTGAATTCAATATAATGCAGCGTTTAGATGCTATCGCACTCATTTACTCCCATGTATATACAATTTAGTCCTATACTCATTAAGCTATTTCATGCGATGGTTATCTATAAAATATAATGTATTGGAATGCAATCGTATTTAGTGTTTAGGCGTTATCGCATTCACTCACATACATACAGACAAATATAAATGCAGGCATCACCGTTAAAAAAAAAAAAAAAAATAAATAAATCAAGAAAATCCCCTAAACTTATTAAAGGAACTCAAAAAATTTGAAACCATAAATCGTTACGTATAAGAATTCTATTTCGTATCCGAGGAAAAAAAAAAAAAAAAAAACTGAGTTCTACATCATTAAAATCTACGTAGTTTTGTGTCACCTGTAACATACCTATCGAATTTGAGCTGAATCAAATGCAGCGTTTAGACGCTATCATATTCATTCATACACATACAAGCGTACCTTCACCACTATCAAAAAAGAAAAATGAGTTCAGGAGACCTCAAAACTTACTCACAGAAACTCTAAAATGTCATATCTGAATTCTTCCATGATAGCAATATTTCTCTTACATAACATATGATGGTAATTTAATTGTGAGTTTTCTTCCATCATCCGTAATTTTTTAAAGTTAACGAATCACTCTCTTTTAATCCTTCACATTACTTTTGTTAAAAGCCTATTTAGCATATCCTTTAAGCATTTATTTATTACTAAATTTGGCGATAAAAATCACTTTGCGAATTTTATTCCAATTTTTATCAATATGTTTCTTGTAAATATTTTAAAAATTTTAAGAAAAAATTGTCTTATTAATTTATTTCTATTCGTTTTCGTAAAAACTAATCTGGTGTGTCACTCACATGACTTTCTCTTACCCTGAAATTTAATACTATAAATACAGGTTGGAGATTAAGAGTTAAGATAACGAGAACTGTTATGTAAACCTATGCTAAAAATTTTCAAATTAGGTTTCAAAATGGTTTTATATGATAATTAGTTCTGTGTGAAGGGGGGGGGGGCTACTGCCCCTCAACACCCGCTTTATTACTGCCCCTAAATTTATATAGAATTTATATCTGTTATTAAGATTAAAAGTTCACTTAAAATTATTCAGAGAACTTTCACACGCAACATTCCTTGAAACTTATGACTCTTGATCAAACTTTTCCAACAACAAACTTATATTAATTTGAAAAAGCAACTTTGGATCTCCCGAAATTATTCGTTTCTAAGTTACTCTAAGAGACACAGACAAAGATCAAACATTAAAAAAACTTGACGTCGGTAATCAGGAAGCCTCAAAACGTGAAAATATACAAAAAACAAGCGATGAATACTTAGCTTAAAATCATACATTATTTATCATATGTGTATGAGTAATTCATTTCAATTCCCGAGCAGCTTTCCTGGACGTGGTAAAATATTATAGTAAAGTACTTCCACTAATAATAAAAAAAATGTTATCGCTTAAATATTTGCAGCCATGTATATTTTTTGAACATTATGTACAAACCACATGTTGCACCTAAATATAATTCTATAGTAAAAAAACACGGCACAATCTGAAATACAATTTCATCAATTTTCAGCTATTGTCGCGCTATAATCCAGTTCTTTTGTGTAGCCCTGTAAATGAACAGTGAATGATTTCCCTACCATACTCTCAAGACATGTTTTTACGCATATAAAAAATATATATTCATTTCATTTGGTTTAGTGCAGTCTATAGATGTCAAACTCTACTTACTTGCAATTTTCCCCATAGACGTAATGTAATTGAATGCTCTTGGGTGTCCCTGTACACGAACCCCTTGCTTCATCTCAACGAAAAGCTTAGTGTAGCATCCCTACATCATACAAATTTAGAATACCAAGTTTGAACTTTCTGCTGCTATTTGTTCATGAGATATGCTGATAACAGACAGACAAAAACACAGACAGACACACACGCAGACGAACCGCTCAAAACATGATTTTCGGATTCAGGAGACCTCAAAACATGTAAATATAACAAAAACTCACTTTCGAAAATTTGACCAAAAAAACAATACTTTCTCTACCTTATGGGTGAGAGGAAGTAAAAAGTAAATAAATAAATAAAATAAAATAAAAAACAGTATTTATTGCTATTTAATGTCTCATTAAATGTCAAAATAAATTTATTGGAAACGAGCGCCGACGTTTGATGATTTCATAAAATTTTTGCGTTAAATATTACAAAATTCAAAGTAATTACCCCGTATATAAACGAAATAAAATTTTTTGATTGTAAAAGACACTAATACACGTCAGAAGGAATGCCCATGCAAATTTTCAGCTCAATAGCTGCAGAACTCTAGGGCTCTATACTTATCAAACTTAACAAGGAGAAGAAGAAGAAGAAAAAGTTACCGACAAATTTAGGGTTTTCAAACTTATATTACTTAGACCCCCTTAATTCGAATCGATATGCAAATTTGTATGTTTTGTTTTAAGGGGCCTGTGTTTATGTGTTTATTGATAACATATACATCAGATTTATATGCTTGACTTATAGTCCGCTTGTAAATCTTCGTCAGATAACGACAGATAGCACATGACAGAATTACAATACGAAGAAATGGAAAAACACCCAGGGCCAGCGCGGGAATCGAACCCGCTCTCCTACGCTCGAAGGCGATTAGCAGTGTGGTGACATAACCACTCGGCCACGGAGGGCCCTCAAGGCCTGCGCAAAAATCATAGGTTTCGGGAACCAGCGAGCTGAGATACAGGCAGTCGAAATGTCCGAGACGCTATGTCGGCATAATATACACTTGTAGCGTTTCGCCATTTACTTTCCTACTTTGTAAATTTCATATGTTTTTCTTAATGTTTGGTTTAGATTGGAGGGGCGGAATGCTACGCGTTCCTAGATATATGCTAAGGCTTTCGGTATTAGACTGCAATAGGTGCTATTGGTTAAATTTATTTAATTTTGTGTTGTTGAGAATATTTTGTACAACAGCAGTGATTATTCTTTACAGATTAAATTTCTTCCAATGGTTACTTTTTTCGAGTGCTTTTGCTAACACATTTTCTGCTTTTATGTTTAAAAAAAAATGCATTTAGGTTTTATGTAAAAGTATTTGATTAAAGATCGATAATCTATTGCTTTTTAATTGCAGAAATCTTATAAGCAAATGTTTCTCAGACACAGGTCGTAATGACAATTACTCAGTCAAAATATTTCAATCTATTAAAAAAATTCAAAATTTTATAATAATCTTATCTAATAGTTGAAAAGTTCACCCTTAGCATCTGTCAATCCTACGCTTGTAAGATTAGACGATTTTTTTTAGCCTTATGATAGGATAATTATTCCAAAAGTTTTGAAATATTCCTGTTAATTTCCCAATTGTTTTCAAATTAATTCTTTGGCAAAAGAATTCTTGAGGATAGACAATAAGTTTCCAAGTTAGATCAGATCGGGTGAATTACCCGGTCATTTTGATCTCCCCACTATAATAAATCCACTTATAGTGATTAACTTCATGGTTCTCTTTGAAGCATTGGGTGTAAAGCCATCTTGCATGAAGATTCTGTTGTTTGTTCTTGGGATCAAAACTATTTTTAGAGCATCTAAGTAACAGGTAAAATTGTATTTCTGTAATACTGAGCATTAACTGGTTGCCATTGAGGAACAATATGAAATCTTGTTAACTTTTCGCGCAAATATCATCATCAACCATGAATTTGGCAGAAAGTTTTGCAATACATGTTGCAGGTTACCTAATCTTTGTTTTTAGTTCAGAGACATTTATTTTATCTCCGATTTTTTGTATTTATTTCCACTCTAGTTTCACCAGTAAAAATAACCTCTTTTCTTCTTGCTTTAGAAGTCAAATGACTTCGATTTTTTATTAATTCACCAACTTTAACCCTGTCTGTTGTAGATTTTTTCTGATAATATTAAGCGAATCAAACTTTTAAAGTTTTTTTTTTTTTTTTTAACCATAGTTTATTTAATGTATCTGTTGTCTGAAGTAGTACTAATTTTCTTACCTAATAGAAGTGTCTGAGAAAGTTTTGTTAAACGGCTTAGCAGGTTCTAGCGATATTTATACTAAGGGATTTAATTTAAAGCATACCGGAGAGAAAGAGACATGAAAAGAAAGAGAGAGAGAGAGAGAGAGAGAGAGAGAAAGTAGCGACGATTAAATATTTTATTTAGAATTAATTTTTAAAGCAATTACTGGATCTTGGATTATTTTCTGTACGATAAAAGTTTAGAGGTGAAAATTTAATTATTCGGTTATTATGTATTTGTGTAAAATAAAATAGATATTTGTTAATTTCTACGATTGAAAGAAATTGCAATATTCCTGATAATTTAATGAACAATGCCACAATTTGCTTGAAACTGTGAATTTTAACGGTTATCCATCTTATCTTTAATTGGCATGTATCTCTGTTAAAAGTTAATATGCAATAGGTAATCAAATTATTAGTTATTATTTTTTCTTTTTTTAGATTTTTTCGATTTTCTAAAAAATACTGGACAAAATGGCCCGCGACTTCAGATATGCAAAGAAAATTTGAACTCACATTTTTCTCTATTGATTTAGTTCGGAGATCAATGACAAATTGAAAAATCGCGCAAATACTTTGGATCACCCTGTATCATAAAAAACTACAAATGTCTTGTAACTTCAACGTATTGTTCCACACATTATGTATAACATTTATATGTTTTTATGTGGAAATTGTGCAATTATTTACGCCGATATAATTTTTTCTCAAAAATTAGTAATTTTTTTTTAAAGCTTTTTGTTTATATCTAGAACGAATTCCTGTAAAACTTTACAAAATTTATAGAAATATTGACAAAACATTAGAGAATCATTATTCTGAACTATAAATTTCCCACATGTAATATTCTCTGAGATATGAGCATTTATATTTAACATTAATAAATATTTTTTTACTATGCATGCGCAAAAAATAGAAATTTTTTTAGGTTGAAAGCTAGATATATTGGCAACTTTTGTCAAAAATTTATTTGAATAGAATAAAAATTAAACAAATTGTCGGCACAAGAAAATGAGCCGGATTTAAGGTATTTTCCAGAGTTGAAATTTCATAAGTGGTTTTCCCTTATTTAATTTGAGGATCCAATATTTTTTCAACCACGTTGCAAAAGTTCTTTTTTTGTGAAAAACTCATTATAGGCTTGTAACTCTAGCATATTTTTATATATTTACTAAGATTTGTGAGTTCCTAAGGGGTATTTAAATAAATTAAAATATATATTTACATCTGCCTAAATAATTGCGCAACATCTAAAAAAAAAAATAAATAAATAAAGTAAAAAATAAATAAATAAAAATAAATAAATAAATATTATACATAGTATGCGCAACAATGTGTTAAAGTTACAAGTCACTTATAGCTTTTTATAATACAGTGGCCCAAAGTACAGTGTGTCTTAAAAGTTCCAGTACTCCAACTTAAAGAACTCATTGTGTCCATGATTTTTTTTTAATATTAAATTTTATCGTCTGCTTATTATTGCATGAATTCTTTAATTTTTATCGTTTGCTTTTTTTTCTCGCTCAAGTTGTGTGAGAATAAAGTTTTATGCTATTTTGTTCTTCATAGTGAAATGAGTTTATCCCGCATTCAGAGAATTACGCTGTTTGAAGCTTATTTTGAATGTAAATCGTATGAAAGATGCAAAGATGTTTGGCGATATAAATATCGAGATGATGCAATACCGAGTAAAAATATGCTATATCAGCTCGTTCCACAATTTCGTAATACAGGTTCTGTGCAGGTGTGAACAGGTTTCTCTACAAGAAATCACTCCCAGCATGTTAAAACGCATTTCTAAACATATGCGCAAACGAGTTCAGCTTTGCCTCCTAGAAAAGGTTGGACATTTTGAGCATTTATTATAAATGCAAGTTCTGTATTTTTTACTCCGTTATTTTAAATGTGCCTTTTATCATTAGCATAAAAATAATTGTTTTAAGGTTTGTTGTTTTGTAAATAAAAAATACATCAGCGTCAGTACTGGAACTTTTAGGACACTCTGTATTTGCGCTCTTCTTCAGTTTGTTGCTGGTCACCTAATTACACTCTTGGACTAAATCGATAGAGACAAATGTGAGTTTTTAAATGTTCTTTGCAAGTTTGAAGTCTCGGGCCATTTTGTCTAGTATTGTTTTAGAAAATCGAAAAAATGTAAAAATAAATATAATTTCTAATAATTTGAGCACCCGCTGTATATCTCTCAGTCTGCTTAGTGTGTTATCTGATTTTTTTTTTTTTTTACAAACGTTTGGTTAGAATATTTTTAAAGTATCTTTTTCCCAAAGTGATTGTTATATTCTTTTGGTAAAATGTAGCGGCTAAGCTTGTACTTACTAGAAACTTTTGAAACATCTAATCTGTTTACACATGTTTTGAGGGATTTCGCTGCTGTAGGCTGAATGTTTCTTGGGTCTTGTGTACTTTATTTATTTTGAGATTTTTTCTTGTTTTCCTTTTTAATTTTCACACTAATTTTTCAAACATATGCATACATGTGCATGTTTGTGTAAAAAATAAATATTATTGTAGATAATATATGTTATTTAAATTTTCCATCGATTTTATGCGCATTTTATTGTTTTACTTAACATTATTTTTCAAATTTCTAAATTCAGAATAATCCTTGTTTATGCAGAGCTGCCAACATCCTAATTAATAATCCGTATTGTTAAAACCCGCCCTTTTTTTTTTTCCCCAGCAGTCCTCTTTTAAAGTACTTTTCTTCTTATTTACTCGCAAATGCATTTGAAGAGAATTACTCTAAAAATTAAGTGGTGTGGAAAAAGGGGCGTGTACTAATAATACTCTGAATTAGTTTGACAACTATGTTTATGTAAGACATACTTGCCAACAACCTGATTAATATTCCGAAGTATCGTTAGCCACGCCTTTTATTTAACACCAATATTTTTTTCGAGTATTTTTCTTATTGAATCGTAACTGAATTTAGAAAATATTAGTCTTTAAATTTACTGTTGTGAAAAAAAAAAAAAAAAAAAAAAAAAAAAAAAAAAACGGGGCTAACGATACTACGGGATTACGGGATATTAAATTAGGATGTTGGCAAGTATGTGTAAGAACTATTACAATATAAGCACTTTTACTATTACTGAAAACGCTCTATATGAAAAAGTTAAAAAATATTTTTTTTTTTTCATCATTTATGTTAGAAATAAACCTACGTTATGCTCTAATAATACAATTAATCAAAGAAAATGTCGAAAATTAACATTGCTAATCCATTTATCTAATCATTGCGAATTCTATTATGTTAAGATTTTATTAATCTTTTATTTGCGTATATCGCATTACTATACCCACATTTTATTTGTTCTAATTTGAATTAAAAAAAAAAAAAATGACTGAAAGGTAAAAAAGTATCCTTAACTGGGAAAAAGGTAAATTCAGAAAGAAAAAAACATCAAAATGCAAATAATTTTCTTCGAACGATTTATAGTGACTAGGCCTTTCATTTTTATTTTCTCTTACTCATGAATGGTACAGAAATGATTATTTTGAGGTCAAATATTTGAAACTCAGTTTTCCCTATACTTACATGTTTTGAGGTCCTCTGAATATAGAATCCAGGTTTTAGAGAATGGTACTCTGCATGTATGTGTATATGCTTGTATGTAAAACCTATGAGCATAAGTCAAAAACAAATATTAACTGGAAATGCATATTCGATATTCAAAATCTCTATTATAAAAAAAAAAAAAATATTACTTAAGGATTTTTATTGAGATTGGTCAACTGATTCTTGTGCAAAGCCATACGCGAAACTAAAATACATTATACACGTCTATATGTGAAATTTTCCTTTCATACATTTTAACATATTTCTATTGAATTATACAAAATGAAATAATAATACATTTTTTATATGCACAAAAGCATGTTTTATACAGAATATGGTATAAGAAGATTTTACCATTCGTTTATATAGCCACACACACATACACACACACACACAAAGAAAATATTAGGATTTTACTTAAAAATGCGATATAATATTAGGATTATAGTTAAATTTGCAGTGCATTTCATGTTGTATAAAGCGTTTTTCTTTCTGCGCTATGTACACTATGTGATATGTATACAAATTTTAGTCCATATATAGGACTGACTAAATTTTGTCGAATAAGTTTTATTGAACTGTTTGGGTGAGAATTCTTTCAGTAATTTAAAAAAAAAAAATTAAATCAATTATCAACCTTAGATGTTTTATGAATGTAGATACAATATTATAATGAAGGGTTGAAGAGGTACAATTTAGTTTGTTTTAAATATACAAATGGCTGCGTAAAATGACATTTACAGTAAAAACAAAATAATTTAATAGAGTAAAAACAAAACATTTAATCTGTCAGAATTTTTTACTGTAAAAACAAAACATTTAATCTGTCAATTTATATTTCAAGATTTTGTTTTGAAATGCGTATATTTTGATTAAATTTCATTCAACTACTTTAAAATTTAATAATATTACTAATAAGTATCCGCTAAAACTTGACTTTTTAATGATATATTAATTTTTAACACAAGTCTTTTCATGTTACATAAGAAATGAAATACTCTTTTAAACCAATGTTTAATACTCTTTTGGTTAAAAGGAAGGGGAGGGGGCTGTAAATCGACATAAACACACGCAGGAAACCAAAAGCTGAAGAATTACTTTAAAAGTTTCCCATTCTGAAGAAGAAAGTGTTTACCAAACATATGCAGAAATGATGTCAAAAATTGTTTCTCATACCGTAACTATTCGTTTAGGTACTGTTAGCATAATGCACCCCGAAAGTACACTCTTATATGGTTACAAATTATTATTAAAGAAATCGCTCATTATACAAATTTAATGTTCATTTAACATTCCCATCATATTTCTCTTTCTTTGAAAGCCAGTTTGCATATTGTTAACATATAAAATCAAAACAATGAAAAGTTTAACAAGTAAATTATTAATAATTTCAGATATAGTGTCAATCTGATTATACAATTTATGTCTTAGATATATATCCAAAAATAAAATCCTCCTTTGTCACTGTTCAATTCTTAAATATTACTCTTAATCTAATTGCATAACGCAGTACCAGTGCGACATTAAACCAAACCTGCCTACCTACCTTAATCTAATCGAATAAACACAAAGAAATAAACACACTAATACGTCAAAGAGAGTCTAAATTATCGTGTAAATCAGTTGCAAGCATGTTATCATTGGCATTTTCATTCTAATAATGAAATAATAAGCAATACTCAAAAATTAACATAAATTTAAAAATTCGATAGGTCAAAGAACACGTTCATTCAGAAGTGCACAGCGATGCAATGTGACACATTACAGCCTATTATTTCTCTACACAATTTCCCAGTCGCTGTAGGCATTTGTCAAAACGTTGCATTAATCGTTAGGTGCCTTGGCAATGGAAATCCACTCCTTGGTTTTGGAGCCAGCTTATTGCCGACAGACGATGAATGAGTACTGTCAACAAATATTTCCAACTGCTGTGCAATGTGTGCGACACTGCGATTGCTGAGAATAATGTTCACTATTCGCCACACCATGTCTGATATGCTCACCATTGTTAACCTTCCTTTCGTTCCCGCATCATTTAAATCTGTCGGCTTAAAATTGACAATGGCTGGGCAGCATTGACAATCGTACGATAATTACCGTACACATAGTTACCAAGTCTCCGATTTAAGCAGGAGACTTCATATTAAAAATTTTCTATAGTAAATTTCCCTTTATTTAACCATGGAAAATTAATAAGTGAATATTTCAAAAAATACTACTGTGAAACCTGATTTAAAGATTAGAAATCTTTGCAGGTATTATCAAACGGTGGCAGCGCTGTGGTTGGGTCTAACATTGAATGTGGCCCATACATTTTCAATATTTGATAGATATATATCTTTGTACACGTGCAGGGGTTTACCTACAAATGCGTACTGTTCCGTACACTTGAATGTTAGAGTAAGTTTTCAGTTGACGAAATTTTCTAGTATAACGTAACAACGATTACAACTAGGTGTCGTATTGTCCGCCCTTTTTTCAGGACATTCTCAGAGATAAGAAATTTCTGCCTTCTTTGCCACCACTGATTTCATACAGAAACATTTTTGGTATATTTATTGTAATGTGCTATGATTATACAGGATAGAGAATATTTTATAAAAATAATGGTAGCATTAAATTTGAAAATTCCTCATCCATGAGAGTGTCCTGAGAAAAGGTCGAAGAGTACGACCCCTGTTACAACAATTTGAATGAAATTACTGACATTGGAAGCTGTAGAAATCAATTAGCATGCTGTAATGCTACCACCTGTAGGTAACAAGTATAACTTATTTTTTACATACACTATGTATATATATTTAAACTAATAAAATAACAATGGTATTTAAAAAAACAATAAAAAGTTTTGTGCCGACATGCATGTTGAATTTTATTTCACGGATTCTCGAGTGAATAATGACTGTATTTGAAATTGATAAACATATATTGCTTATTAACTATGATGTCATATTTTAAAAACCTGCGAAACTCAAAAATATAAGATAGCATGGACATGGTTAATGAAACAATGCACATAAAAACAACTCATTATATAAGCGTAAAATCAGCACATGTATAGACAAAATTCTTCCATTTAAGTTCAAAATGAAGTAAATTAGTGTATTAGTATTCTCTCACGAACTGTCTAGATAATCAGACTTACGTTTTAAATGTATAGTATTACGATGTGAAAATAGCACAATAGATATTCGATGGGATTTGAGTATATAATTATTTTCTACTCGTAAAAATACCAATTGGCATTGATGGACTCTGCTCAGTGCCCTATAATATGTATGTTGTCAAAAATTTTTAGTACGGACATATAGAAATGAATTTTACCGATCGCTTGACACAGTGACAGATTGAAATGCCCCCACTTACGGCTGTATTCCCCATTAACTTCATTTCTCGGTTCAGTGCAAAAACTCGAAAAGCATCTAAAGTCAAGGTGCAGCTTTCCAACAAAATTTGACACGCTGCTTCTGCCATCTAGCGTGGGAAATTTCATATAATTTTTGATTGGTTACTTTAAGCTAAAAAATCTGAAAATAACAATGCCGCTAGATGACAGAAGCAGCGGGTGAAATTTTGCTGAAAAGTTGCACCCTGACTTTATAGGCTTTTCAAGTTTTCGCATTCAGCTGGGAATAGAAGTTTTCGGTAAATACAATAGTTCACTGTCTATCCATCGTTCAGTTTGATACATATACTTTATCATAACTTGCTGATTTATTTCATTACGATCAGTTTCGTAATTTAGGTTTCACACAATTTCATACTATTTCTAATGCAATGCTCCTCATAATGAAAATTTATTTGAAATATTGCTCTATTTTGCTCGATTAAAAATATCTTAAATTTCGAATAACTCATGAAATTTTCTAATTAGCGTGTATTTGTAGTTAATCATGTCCAACCCAGTATTATAAAAGGTATTTCAAAAGTGGTCGAAAATCTTTACGATTAAAATACCTCACAACACGAGCATTTATAATTTTGCGCTATTCTGCCATGTTAAGAAAATCAGAAATTTCAAATAATTTACAAAATTTTTAAATTAGAAAATTCATAGTTATTAATGTTCATGATAGTATATCAAATGATACTTGAAAAGTAGTCTGACATTTTTACGGTGAAAATATTCCCGAAAACGAACGTTTATGCGAAATTTTGTCAAATTCTGCCATATTACGAAATAAGCAAGTTTCAAATAACTTAGGAAGTTTTCAAAGTTCAATATCCATAATCAGTGATATTTATGTCAGAATCATAACTGATATTTTAAAGCTAGTCTCACATCTATACAGCAAAAACATTCCTTTTAATGCACATTTAAGCGAAAATTTGTTCTATTCTCTCTGTTAAGAAAATCGCAAATTTGGAATAACTTACGAAAGATTTAAATTAGAATCCTGTAAATCAAAGAGTTCTTGTCAGTGTCATAAATAATATTTTAAGCCTCATTCAACCTCTTTGTAATCATTTGTTCTAGATATATCGTGTGCACAGTCTTACAAACCAACAAACTAACACAATAACAAACGAACAGACACACAGATGTACACTACACCTATTTTTTTCTTCTTTTTTTTTTTTCTGATTCCTCTCATTTCAAAACGTGTAAAAAAGTGAAAAAATCGAGGTCGAAAATTTTCACTAATACCTAAGTTCCCATCACCTACAGTATGATAAAGAACTAATAATTCTTATGGTATATAAAAATCAGACTACTATAATTGTAATTTATTTAAAATTTCTGGTTAGTTGTTCAAATAAAAAATTTATATATATATATATAATATTTTATGTGATTTTACTCTCTATTGAATCATCAGAATTTTCTTGTTCAACCACGTCATTGTTGGATATTTTATTTTAAGTTATCCCATACGGCATTTTTCTGTGGATCCATGTTTGAATAAGTTTAATAGATGTTTTCACATTCTTATTAAAAACATTAGTGATTATATTTTCAGATGTCACTGTTCATTTAATTTAAAATAATTTAATTATTTAAAATAATAATTATTAATTATTTAATAAATAAAATATTAAAATATTGCTCAAATAAAAATTTAAAATAAAACAGAAGTGTTATTTTAAGACTGTTTACACACACACACATATATATAATTTTCTATGTGATTTCACATCCCATTTAATCATCAGAATATTCTTGTTCAACCACGTCATTGTTGGATATTTTATTTTAAGTTATCCTATACGACATTTTTCTATGGATCTGTTTGAATAAGTTTAATGGATATTTTCATATCAGTATTAAAAATATTACTGATTATATTTTCAGATGTCACTGGTCATTTAATTGAAAATAACTTAATTATTTAAAATAATAATAATTAATTATTTAATAAATAATTAAATGATTTATTAAATTATATATATATATATAGAGAGAGAGAGAGAGCGAGGGGGGGGGGGGAGAGAGTAAAAGCGTATGAATCAAAGAAACTATGATATATAAATGAATATTGAATACTTTAAAATATTTCTGTAAGATAGTTAAGGCAAATAAAATAAAAACAGGTGATTTCATAGTAAATTCAAAGTCATTTTGAAATATTCAAACAAAATATTGAAAAAACAAAAACAAAAAAAATATTGACATAAGAACTCATGTGAATTCTCAAAAGTCTTTTACTGAACTCAATTCATTCACTTCAAAATAATCTATTTATACTAGAAACTTTTCGATTACGACTGACTGAGAACAATGCGAACCGTTAAGAAAATACGTTCTTTGTAAAATAACTTCAAATCTATTCATTTAAATATAAAGAGACACGCTTAAAATCTCAGTGGAAATCATTTGATAAGTTACACTGAAAGTTCTACTTGAAATTTTAAACATGCAGTCAAGATTAGAAAATGTAAGACAATGTCTTCTTAAAAGAATTTTGTTCTCGTAAAGTTAGAGCACTGAAAATTTAACACTTTAGGAACTTTCTGAATTTATCATTTTAACATTTTTCAATATAACTGAAAAGTGTGTTTCATGACATTGTCTGTTTATCTGCACTTTATCATTCGTAAATGTATTTCTTTTGATGAGACACTGTCTTATGAAAAACATGAAATGCTTGCAACGTGAAAACTTTGCTGATTTCGGTCATGCATATTTATTTATTATTTATTTATCTATCTATTTATTTGTTTGTTTAATTATTTACTTTGCTGGAGTAACAGAAATATAAGTAATTTAGAGTATTTTATATATATGCATTATTTTGAATATAAGAATTTGAGAAATAATGAATTTAACAACATGTTTTAGTATTCTTTAAGGTTTGCATCATTCAAAAATACAATCTTTAAAAGAAAAATATTTGTGAGTTAAATTATAAAAAATAAATGACTATAATTTTTTACAAAAGATATGAATTTTTTTTTATTTTTAATCAAGATTAAAATCAAGATGGGTGCAACCTTGTGCCGAACCCGGCACATCTTATCTACCAAGTTTGCCATGAGTTCAGGAAAAATCTGTATTAATATATAATTTCAAGATAATTTAATTATTTTACACTAATAATAATAATAATAATAATAATAAAAACAGGATGGGCCAAAAAATGTGTGATAAATTTTAAATTGTAATATAAAAGATATCCAGTAATATATCCATTAATTAATACACGGGAATGTGGTTTGTACTATAATGCTTCTGATAATGAAAAGTGTTGTTTGAACAAATAAAATAATAGTTAAAAATTTCATTTACAGATGGAGCTGTTTCTGAAAAAACGCCATACAAAATTAAAAAATCAAAACAAAAGAATATAAAGCACTTATTTTGTTAAAAGCACTACAATATTTCAGTATCTAATATATGCATCTATCTATATATATTACAGAGTGATTCAAAAGGCTAATGGCCCAAATGGCTCCTCGTGCGTGTGTTAAATCATAAGGAATAAGAATTAAATAGGAACTGGGGATCGGAAACGCGATCTCGACAGTGCAGTTGCATTGTGACCGTCACACAATCGGTGTAAAAAGACTTCTATTTTACAAAAAAAAAAAAAAAAAAAATGTAATCGAAGTACAAAATACAAATGAAAAATATTGCAACTCATGCAATGTGATGAAAATGTGTCCCATTAGCCTCGATGCATGCTTCACATCCTCGTTTGTGTCTTTTTGCGGGTGTACAAGTTGACCAGAGCTTATCACCCTCTAGCGGCTTACAATCATGTTTCCGATCATACAGTTCTTATGAAATTCTTACTTCTCATGACCTGACACAACTACGTGTGCCGTTTGGGCATGGCCTAATGGATTAGTGCCTTGTCGTGTTGTACCGCAGATGGCGTTTGATGTCTTTTGCAACAAGGTTTTGCAGCTCGGATTGGACCTCTCGCAAAAGGCTATTTAGTAATATTTGTCGCGACGACTTGTCAGCAGGTATGATGAATTCAGATGATCGTGTATTTCAGCACAAACACCGACTTACCAACGGTGCTTGGATGACCCTATGTTTGTAGTGTGTGGAATATTAGTTGCCAGACACGATCATTATGAGTATTCGGTATGCCCTTGTTGCTTAAATGTACGATCGTCGAAGAATAACCATGTATCGCGAAAATCGGATCCACGGTAGTCTCTTGCAAAAGTCCGCAAATGCGATACCTAACGTGTAATACGCATTTGGTACCTTTTGAACCGTCTGCAAAAGTGTAGGTGTTCATTCTTTCCTCACGAAGTACTCGTCACAACATCTTAGGGGACACACATAAATTTGACAATAATGCCCGTGAGAGCGCCTGCTCATTCGCTGCATTATGTTTTGCGCTAAGGGCACCCTTCTTGTACCTTTTTTTACTTCCGGTAGCTTCCATACAACTGGCAAAAGACCGTCATTCGCACAGTTGTTGATGCGACGTCTGAAAGTCTTAAATTTGGGACGCATCTTGTTCGAAATCAGACTTGGATAAGTCTAGCGACTTCCTTCGTATTGAAATCCTGCATAATGAAGGAATCTGGTAATAAATTTCAGCTGTATCCTGATATTTGTATGTATCCATTTCCTCGTTCATCCATAGCATCAATGAAAACCGTTGAGAATGGAGTTTTGAATGTGTTACTCAGAGACAAATTCTAGTGCTTTAAACTGAGTTCCGACTATGAGCTGACTGGTGTTTTGTGCATTCTAGTTGTGTTCTATCACCCTTTAACGTGTAAGCCTAGATTTCAGGGTTGCGTGTGGTGTTATGTTGTGGAGTTAAAGGCTGATTGACTACAGTGGGGTCTTAGGCCTTTAGGTGGAATGCCCTCCAAGGGGGTGTTTCTAACGGGGTCATTGCCCGTATTTACGCGAATTTCAGAGAAAACTGTGGAAAACACCAAACTGCTAGGACGATGGGCGCAACCTGGGGCCGAACCCGGCAATTCCCATCTACCAGCTTTGCCATGAGTTCAGGAAAAATCTGCATTAATATACATTTTCGAGATAATTTAATTATTTTACATTTATAATGAAATACATTTGGGCATTTGATCAAGAGTTTTTTTTTTTTTTTACATATATAATTTTATATGTATTAATAAATTGCATTTCAAACTGTTAATTTGTGATATGCTGTCGTAAATAAATAATTTTAAATTCAAAATAAATTTAATTTCATGCAAAAAAATAATAAATAAATAAATAAATAAATAAATAAATAAAAATAAAATAAATAAAAATAAAATAAAATAAAATAAATAATAATAATAATAATAATAATAAAAATTAATTAATTTTGACATACATTAAGGGGGTACCAAATTTTTGTTTTTATTATTTATTGATGAATTGCTGTAATTATTTTTTCTGAAATTGGAGCTTTTTTGACGGTGGAGTTGAGCAAGAAAGAATAATAAAAAATTTTAAATAAAATTTTACAAATCTAAATAAAATGATAAAAATTTAAATAAAATTTTAAAAATTAAAAATTAAACATTTTTTATAAATTTAAAATTTGTTATATATCATGAACTAATGGTTCAATTTACCAACTTTTTTCACTCTTATATACAGAAAAGATTTATCTTCAATTTGTCTTCGGGATTTTTAATTAGGAGCAAAACTTTTATTGTAATGCAAAAGTTATGCATGAAATAAGTACTTTTTTTCAAATTAAAATTAATATTTAAAATTTTTTTTATTATAATCAGATATCCTGAAGACAAATTGAAGATAAATCTTTTCAGTACATAAAGGTGAAAAAAGTTTGTAAATTGAACCATTAGTTCATGAGATATAACAAATTTTAAATTTATCAAAAATTTAAAAATTTAAAAATTTTATTTTAATTTTTAAAATTTTATTTAAATTTTATTTTTAAGATTCTTTCTTGCTCAAGTTCATCGTCAAAAAAGCTTCAATTTCACAAAATATTATTACAGGAATTCATCAATAAATAATCATAACAAAAATTTGGTGTCCCGGACCCCATTAAATAAAATTTAAATAATCTGGTGTGTCACTCACACGACTTTCTCTTACCGTGAAATTTAATACTGTAAATACAGGTTGGAGATTAAGAGGTAAGATAACGAGCACTGTTATGTAAACCTATGTTAAGCAATTGAAATTAGGCTTCGGAGGAGTTTTATATGATAATTAGTTCAGTGTGAAGGCGGGCTACCGCCCCCTCAAACCCCGTTTCATTAATGCACCTACATTTATATGGAATTTAATTCGGTTATTAAAAAATAATTCTGTTTTTAAAAAATAATTTATTAAAATTATTATTTAAAGAAATTGTCTTTTATGATAATGCAGACGATTTCCATATTAGAGAAGTAGTATAACACTAAATATCCAAAAAAAAGTTGAATTTATTCTGAATATTACATTAAAAAAAAAAAAAAAAAAAAATGAAAATAATCGATAACTTTATTTTAAATTCTCGTAGATCGATGGTTCAACCATTCGTTTTAAAGGTATTGGCTAGCTCTTTTGAAAGATACCCATTATGACAATTTACTCCCCTCGAGGGGGACTTCCCCCCAGGGGGGCGGCGAGGCTCCTACATGCACAATTTTTTTTTCCTAGTTGACTATCTCTATTACAAAAAATATATATTCGTTTCATTTGTTTACTGCAGTCTATAGAAGTTAAACTCTACTTAGCTTCAATTTCCCCCACAGACGTAATGTATTTGAATACTTTTGAGTGTCCCTGTACACGAACCATTTGCTTCATCTCAACGAAAAGCTTACTGTAGCATCCCTACATGATACACATTTAGAATACTGAGTATGGAATTTCTGCTACTATTTGTTCTTGAGATATGCTGATAACAGACTCACAGACAGACAGACACACAGACCATTCGCTAAACACATGATTTTCTTATTCAGGGGACCTTTAGAACATGTAAATATAACAAAAACTCACGTTCGAAAATTTGACCCTAAAACAATACTTTCTCGACACTATGGGTAAGAGAAAGTAAAAAATTAACAAGTTATCTTTGTTATTAAACTAAGGCACTCTGCCTTTTCTTTTCTTTACGGTTAAAAAAAAGAGTATATATATATATATATAAGTAAACTCTATGAAAGTAAAATTTACTGAATAATTAACATTCTTTTACTTACATTTTCGTTTGAAAATTCCAACCCCAGTACATAAATAAAAATGTCTTGAATAACATCTGATCCCCCCCCCCCCCCCCCCCCCGTCAAGATTTTAATGTGCAGATTCGAAATATTTGTTGGTTTTGCACAAAAATTTATCTCGGAAAAATTTATCAAGAAAAACTACAAAATATTTTAAACTCAAGAAAGGAATGCGGAATTTCCGATGCATGTTCAATACTCGGAATATATATTTTTAAATTATTGATTAATTGCTCAGCCGAGGCCATGTAAAAGTTTGTAATTTCCACAGCAATTTATTTATTTATTTTATTTTTATATTTTTGGTGTTTTGAATCTTAAAACTATCTCTTATGTTGGAAGGACTGCAAGCAATATATTCAGGGTGCGTACGGCCCCACCTTTTTCCAAGGAGTCTGTCACCAGAGAGAGAGAGAATATGTATTTAAAAATAAATATCCTCTTAAATAAACTGTGTGCAGTTACGACGAACAATATACTGGTGAAAGACGGCTTGAAAAAAGCGGGGCTGTGTGTGTATCCTGATCTTGTTGTGAATGATTTTGCTAAAGTATAAATATATAAATATAAATAAAACCAAACCAAACGAATGTAAAAAGTAAATAAAGAAAGAAAGGTCATATTTAACCTTAAGAAATGTTTTAACAATTTACGCATTACAGCAATATACGGATTTTTTTCTCAAGCTCGTTTTGAGGTTGTTTTCTTTAGAAATTGTCCTTTTAAATCGCTCAGTTTATCCATAGCCTGCCAACATGTATGTATTTTTTATTTATTATTATTATTATTATTATTATTATTATTATTATTATTTTTGAACCAGAAACTTTTAAAAGAAAATTTCAATATATTTTTTTAGCAGCTTTCTACGACTA
The DNA here is from genome assembly GCA_963930645.1 of Salticus scenicus. NCBI lineage: Eukaryota > Metazoa > Arthropoda > Arachnida > Araneae > Salticidae > Salticus > Salticus scenicus. Next base: position 17,233,436 of record OZ005653.1, read on the forward strand.
AACTTGAATATTTTTTTTACAAAGAAATATTGGTGTTAAAAAACCGTGCAAGATGGCACCTACGATTTATCTATCTATTTGTATCCGTGGTATACATATATGGAGGAGGATTCTTTGGCCATGGGACAAACTTGGTGGGGAATTAGAGACTATCACATGGATTGAAAATTGTATAGGAACCCATGATAACGTTATTTTAACAGATTAAAAACTCTATGTTTTTGGCTGCTGTGTACTACTAACTCCGCCTACTGTGTAAATTTTAAAATCTTGTATGCTTCATTATTTCGAAAAATCATACAGAATTTTCATATTAATGCGATGAATGCAATTCTTTTTTTTATGTAAATACTAGCATGTAAAAACTTAAAAAAAAAAAAAAAAGGAATATTTGAGCAACGCCTGTATCCACGTAAACACTTCCGATTGTTAAAGGGTTAAACTGACGTTTGCAATCATGGCTACTGTAGAATTCTCAATCGTTGTGATGTTTTCTACCTCCCCTTCAAGTTTTTCGTTTTGACCAAAGAATCACCTATATATATATACTAGCAGACCCGGCCACGCGTTGCTGTGGCTAAGTTATACGTTAAATTATATTGCAGTAAACTATTCAATACAGTCAAATTATCAGAGCTGCCAACCTAATCCGGCAAATTGTTAGTACTGCCCATTTTTCTACACCACTTAATTTTTAGAGCATTTTTTTCTTAATTCATCGTAAATATATTTGAAGAGAACTACTCTAAAAATTAAGTGGTGTAGAAAAATGGGCGGTACTAACAATTTGCCGGATTAGGTTGGCAGCTATGAATTATTATTTACGAATAAAGGTGAAAATGTTGTAGAGGATGTAAAAAAGATGATGTAAAGAAGCCAATGTATTTCGTGTCTGTTCGAGCTACAGTCTTTGCGATACGCTGTTCCCAGACATACAGACTGACATTGCTTTTATACATATATAAAGATATGTTATGGTAAATTTTTCATAAAGACATAGCTGCCAAGTTTTTTAATTTATTCCGGAATGTTGTTAACCCCGCCATTTTTTCACACCGTAATCTTTGTAGAAAAATTTTATTCAATATATAATTACGATTAAATATGCAGAAAATTACTCTAGAAGTATAACGGTGTGAAAAAGGGGCGGGACTAACAACATTCCGGAATAAATTAAAAAACTTGGCAGCTATGTAAAGATAACTTCCGAAATATTGAGTCATTTGGAACCAATATCGAACGGTGATTTTATCTTATAAATACTTTGGATGAATTCATTGTGCAAAATGATCAGCCATTTTTCTTCCAGGTGGTTGTCACATGAAAGGACGTGGCCTTTATTCTTTATGTGCAAAACACGTGCTACTTCTTTTGGAGGCAAAAGCAGTCTTACTTTTTCCTCCAAGGCAGTAGCACGTATTTTGCACCTGTAGAATAGAGTCCTGCATCGGGTCGGGTAACCCGATTTTACCCGCACCCGACCCGACCCGCGGGTCGGGTTCGGGTCGGGTTGGCAGAATTTTTTCTCTTGCGGGTCGGGTTCGGGTCGGGTTGACTGATCTTTTTTTCGTGCGGGTCGGGTTCGGGTCGGGTTGACTGATTTTTTTTCTTGCGGGTCGGGTTCGGGTTCGGGTCGGGTTTGGTTTTCAACAAGTCGGGTTGACCTGAGAACACCTTTCAAAATATTTTTTACAATTATAAACATAAATTTATAGGCATGTTTACAACTATGTAACTAATTTAAATATTCTGCACATACTAGACATGTATCGGTTGGTTGTTTGGTTAGAGGATTTAAGGCTGATTGACTCCAGATGTGTCCTAGGCCAATAGGAGGGGAAGCCCTCCGTTTGAGTCTTCCTAAGGGGTCCTAGCCCGTATTTACGCGTGTTTCGGAGGAATCCACGGAAGACTCTGAACGGCTAGGTCGATGAGCGTGACTTGGGATCGAACCCGACACCTCCCATCTACCAGCTTCGAGCTCAGAATAGAGATGAGTCCGGGCTCTATTTTGGCAATCCGAGCCCGCCCGGGCCCGAAACATTTTTGAACTGAGCTCGCCCGAGCCCGAAAAATTTTGTGTGATCAGAGCCCGAGCCCGATATTGAAAGTGGTACGCTATACAACTCATACACAATAGTAAAATTAAATACCGTTTTCATTTTCAAATTAATTTTCTTATTACCAATCCTAAATTTAAATAACTATAAATGTTATTATAACAATTTATAATGCCTGTGTCTCTGTATACATGTATCTATTAGGTGTATATCTTTTAAACATGAATGACTGCTGGCGCTTCAAAAATTTTACTGCGGACTGTATGTGTAATGTGATTTCAAGTGCCTTAAGATTTATTCTTTAATGTTTATCACACACACAAAAAAATATAAAAATAATACAGCTCTGCAGACGCCTACTAAACATCCGTTCTCATCTAAATCTACGTACATTACATTTCAATAATTTCTCAAAAACATCTGCAAGAGAAAAAATATTATTAATTATTAGTTTACTACATTCACGATTCACAGTCTCTTTCAAAAGGATGTGAGTAATCAAAATAGATGAATCACACATCTGATTATCCTCCAAGAGGGAGCCTGTTTTTCACAGCTTCTATTCTAAAAGATAATAATGATATATTTGATGTATTTTGTTAATTGTTTCAGTGCGATACGAATGTTTATTTTACTATAATAATTTGGGTAAGCCTGTATTCACTATGGTATATATCCAAACACAAATCTTCTCAAGTAGACCCGACTAGCTGAAAAATAAACCCGAACCCGACGTAAAAATAAATCAGTCAATCCGACCCGAACCGGACCCGCAAGAAAAATATTTAGTCGACCCGACTTGATGCAGGACTCTACCCCAAATAACAAGCAAAGAAGTCGAGAAACAACTACGGAGAGATACCCCGTGGTATGTCCATTTTACTAACATTGACCACTGCGGGAGACGGGACAAGGCGGAGATCGGAGATGCGGCGGCCAGTTTTTTTTCTTTCTTTTTTACAGTTTCCAGTTAGTGAAGAATAAAATAAACGGAACTTTTAGCTTGAATCCGAGCCCACCCGGAGCCCGAAGACTTGCGTAAGATTTGAGCCCGATCGGGCTCCGCTGGTGGGCAGACATGTGCCGGACCTCCCTATTCGTATCCGCGGATATCCGCCAGAAAAATAGATCCGTATTTGTATCTGGATCTGTTTTCTTTTCTTCAACGAAAAAAATATGTATCTTTTGTAGAAATTGTATGAAAATTAGAAATGTATTATAAATCTTTCTCGACTGTTGTTAATATATAAGTTAAAGAAATACAAATACAGTATAACCTCGCATTTACATTCTGAAAATTGAAAAGATTTCGCAGTTTACAGGTTTTTTTTTTTTTTTTTTTTTTTTTTTTACTTTCTTCTATATTCAGTAAAAGAAAGTATTAGATTCTATCAACATTTGGTGTCAACCGCTCGACGTGTGGCACTGCTATACAGCGATATCTGCAATTTCAGGGGAGGCTATATCTCAGGTTCTGTTGCGTATAATCCAACAAAACTTGATATTTGAGAAGACCAATATGAGATGTTATGCTGATTCAATTTGAATGCGTATCAGCCAACAGGTGGCGCTGCTACACAGCGATTTACGCAATTTAAGGAAAGGCTATATCTCAAGAACTACTGCACAGAATTTCATATAAATTTGTACGTAGTTGCCATTCAATATATATTAGCGCCTGTCAACGTTTGGTGTACACCGCTCAACAGGTGGCGCTGCTACACAACGATTTCAACAATTACAAGGAAAGCTATATCTTATGTTCTATTGTGTATCATCAAACAAAACTTAATATGTGAGAAGGCGAGATTATGAGAAATTATGCTGACTTAGTTTGAATGCTTGTCGGCCAATAGGTGGCGTTGTTATACTGTAAAAAATCATCGATAACAGGATGGCTATATCGCAACTTCTATGCCATATAACTGTACGAACCATGATATGTGAGATAACCATTATAAAAACGCATTGTTTAAGAAGTTATTTATAGACGATAAAACTGTCTCTCTTTGGATATTTAGTGTTAGATTTCCCTAAGATGAAAATTATTTGCATTCATCACGTTAAACTCTTTAATAATAGTTTTAATAAATTATTCGCACTTAGTTAATTTGACAGAAAAATATAGAAGAATGCCTTGTGATGGCCACAACATACTAGTTTTTTATATAATTTAAAACTGTGTGACAATGAAAATTTACTTTATTTTATATCATGCTATATCATTTCACCTTGTTTTGCATGATTTTTAAATGAATAAGTAATGTTGATTTATTTTTCGGGTTTCGGGTCGGGTTCGGGTTAGATAAGTCGGGTTTCGGGTCGGGTTCGGGTCGCGAAAAATTTTCTAATGCGGGTTCGGGTCGGTTTTCGGGTTGATGAAATTTTTTTTGTCGGGTTCGGGTCGGGTTTCGGGTTGATGAAAATTTTTTTGTCGGGTTCGGGTCGGGTTTCGGGTTGATTTAAAATTCCTCTGTCGGGTTCGGGTCGGGTAAAACCCGACCCGCGCAGGACTCTACTGTAGAAGTAAGGGCATGACCTTCCGAAACTGGTAAGGCTATCATTAATTTTATTGTGTGTGAAGAAAGTCATTGTAATTATAGTTCACGAAGGTGTCGAATAAATAATAACGCAGTACAAGCGAATGTTTTGATAGACTCATTATGGCTCCTGCAGTAGCCTTGGCTGCTATTGACGTCTGAAAGTCTCTTGAATCTTGGACGCGTCTCGTTAGAAAACAGTCTTGGATAATGTCTAACGACTTCCTTTGTGCTGCCAACCTGCATAATTCCGGAATCTGTTAATAAATTTCCACTTTATCCTGATATATATATGTATCCATTTCCTCGTTTATCCATAGCATCAATGAAAACCGTTGAGAATGGAGTTTTTAATGTGCTACTCAAAGACAGATTCTAGTGCTTTAAAAATGATTTCCGACCATGAGCTGACTGATGTTTTGAGCATTCTAGTTGTGTTCTATCACCCTTTAACGTATAGACTCTGATTTCAGGGTTGTGTGTGGTGTTATGTTGGGGAGTTAAAGGCTGATTGACTACAGTGGGGTCCTAGACCTTTAGGTGGAATGCCTTTCATGGCGGTTTTCTAAGGTTCCCTAATCCGTATTTACGCGAATTTAAGAGAAAGCTATGGGAAACACCAAACTATTAGGGCGATGAGTGTAATCTGGGGACGAACTCGGCATTTCTCATCAACCAACTTTGCCATGAGTTCAGGAAAAATCTCTATTAATATATATTTTCAAGATAATTTAATTATTTTACATTAATAATGAAATACATTTGCGCATTTGATCTAGAGTATTTCATCTAAAAAAAAAAAAAAAAAAAAAAAAACAAATAAATTATCTTTGTTATTGCACTGAGGCACTTTCCTTTTTTTTTTTTTTTTTTCCTTTCTTCTTTACTGTTAAAGATATGTATATATATATATATATTAGTTAACTCTATGAAAATAAAATTTACTGAATAATTAACATTCTTTTGCTTACATTTTCGTTTGAAAATTCCAACCTCACTACATAAATAAAATGTCTTGAATAATATCTGTTTTTTTTTTTTTTTTTTCCTTCACGACTTTAATGTACAGATTTGAAATATTTGTTTGTTTTGCACAAAATTAATTTCGGAAAATTTCTCAAGAAAAACTACAAAATATTTTAAACTCAAGAAAGGAATGCGAAATTTCCGATGCATGTTCAATACTTAGAATATATATTTTTAAATTACTGATTAATTGCGAACCCGGTACTTCACATCAACCAGCTTTACCATGAGTTCAGGAAAAATCTGTATTAATATATATGTTTAAGATAATTTAATTATTTTACATTAATACTGAAATACTTTTGATCTAGAGTTTGTTTTATTTTCTATAATTTTAAATGTATTAATAAATTACATTTCAAACTGTTAATTTGTGTATACAATTATGCTGTCGTAAATTAAAAAAAAAATAATTAATTAAAAAATATACTTTATTTTATGTAAAAAAAATAAGGATATAAATTTGATATACATTAAATAAAAAAAGAAGTAAATCAAGGACTGCAATCAATATATTCAGGGTGCGCACGGCTCCGCCTTTGTTCAAGGAGTCTTACACCAGTATTATTTAAAAATAAATTTCCACTTAAATAAACAGTGTGCAATTAAGATGAATGATATACTGGTGAAAGACGCTTTGAAAAAGGCAGCTATTTTAGGGAATGATGGTGTTAAACTATAAATACATATATAAAAGGTAACAAACCACTTTAAAACACGTAGATACAATATTTTTATTAAAAACTACACAAAGTTTTCGCCATTATAACAATAGCATCATCATATTTTATTATTTATTAAAATGTAAAATATGTGTAAAATTATTTTAAAAACAATTTATTTTGGTCATAGAACTGTCATGTTACCTAATAATAATGATAATTTGTCGAACTTTTAAATGCCAAAATAGCGATAAAGAGCCAAACACAGCAACCTATTCGAGCACGTCACGTGATTCATCTTAAACCACGGAAAGCTAATCCTTCATCCATTGAATCAGCACTCTAATTTATATATCTCGTTGATATAAATAAAGAAGTTCAAACGGTTTAAAGTTACGGTTACAATATTTTTTTTTTTTTTTTTTTAAGTTACGGTTACAATAAAAATTTTTCATTTCAATATCATTTTCAGTAATTTTTTTTTCCCTATGAGCACAACGCGTGCCATATTTAGAAGGTTTTTAATTGAAATTGACTTGGTCATCGTGTCTTCGTGTCACGCTAGTAAACAAGACGCCTCCATTTTAAAGTAAGTATAAGCAGTTTCGTTTGTCGCTCTTTGGCTCAGTTGGTAAGAGCGTCCCTTTAATAGCGCGATGGTCGTGAGTTCGGTCCCCGGAAGTTCCAGCGTGTTAATTTTTGCAGATAATTAGTAGAAAAGGTGTCAATTGAAACAAGAAAATTTTTCCTTGCTTACACTAAGAATTTTTTGAGGAGTTATTTTAAGAAACATTTTTTATTTAGATAGTGGAAAACACAAAATATTTTAGATATTAAAAAAACACAAAATAAAATGTTTTAAGTAAAAAATACATAAAAAAATATTTTTAGAAGCTTTATATATATGTATATATATATATATTATATTACTATTATATGAAATTGGATTTATCATCGGCTTTTTGTCCCGTTAATAAAACAAGACGCTTCCATTATATATATATATATATATATGTGTGTGTGTGTGTGTGTGTGTGTGTGTGTATAAAAAAAATGTAAGCAACTCATTGTATCTCTTAATGAACAGCGTCATGTTGATAATGCGAGAGTCGTACGTTCGATCCTCGCCGGGTCGAGATGTTGTTTTTTGCAAATTATTAATAGAAAAAGTGTTAATTGATAAAAGAAACTATTTCATTGTGTGCACAGTATCCTAATAATTTTTCAAGAGTTTTTTAAATGTCTTTTTTTCTAGTTACAAAAAGCACTATATAAAAATGTATGTAAAAATAAATAAATAATTTTTTTAGAAGCTTTTTATCGGGAGCTTTTTATATGAAATTGACTTGGTCATCGTGTTACGCTAGTAAACAATTAAAGTAAATATAAGCCGTTCTCTTTGTGGCTCCGTTGCTCAGTTGGTCAGAGCGTCACGTTAATAACGCAGTGGTCACGAGTTCGGCCCACGAAAGGTCCGGCGTGTTAATTTTTGAGGATAATTTATATAAAAGGTGTCAATTGATAAAAGAAAATTTTTCGTTGATATCTTAAGAATTTTCGAAGACATTTTTTAAGAAGTTTTTTCTTTTTTTTAGATATTAGAAAACAGAAAACATTTTTAAGTATTAAAAAAGCTCAAAATTAAAAGTTTCAAGTACAAAATACATAAATAAATATTTTTAGAAGCTTTATAAATATATTATGTATTATTATATAAAGTTGAATTTGTCATCGCGTTTTCTGTCACGATAAAAAAGCAAGACGCTAATGGCTCAGTTGGTTAGAGCGTCATGTTATTTTTGCAAATAATTAATAGAAAAGGTGTCAGTTGATAAAAGGAAGTATATCGTTGTGTACACAGTAGCCTAATAATTTTTGAAGAGTTTTTTTAAATAGCTTTTTAGCTAGTTACTAAAAAGCACAAAATAAAAATTTAAATAAAAATAAATAAATGAATAAACATTTTAGATGCTTTTTATTGAAACTGGATTTCGTTATCGCGTCTTCATGTCACGCTAATAAATATGGCACCGCAACTTTAAATGTCAGCAGTTTTTATAGTCACTCGTTGACTCAGTTGATCAGAACGTCAAGTTGCTAATGCGATGGTGGTGAGCTCCATCCCCGAAGGATAGATGTGTTAAATTTTGTAGATAATTAATAGAAATTGTGTCAATTGATAAAAGAAATTTTTTCATTGCCTACGCAGTATACTAAGAATTTTTGAAGAGTTTTTTTTTAAAAGAAGCTTTTTTTAGATATTAAAAAGCACAAAATAAAAAGTTATATATATATATATATATATATATACATATATATACATATTCTTTTAGAAGCATTTTATTGAAATTGGATTTTTATCATCTTGTCTTTGTATCATTCTGAAGAAGAAGGCGCATGCACTTTAATATAAATTTAAACAACCGTTTTCATCCTCGTTAGCGCTTTTGGTTAGAGCGTCATGGTGATAACGCAATGCTCGTGTGTTCGATCCTCGCAAGCCGATGTGTTGCTTTTTTGCTGATAATTAATAGAAACGATGTCAATTGACAAAAGAAAATCTTTCATTGTCTACACATTATCCTAGGGAATTTTTAAAGAAGCTGTTTTTTGAGTTACTAAAACGCACAAAATAAAAATTTTAGTAAAATTATAAATAAAAATAACACTGAAAGTTTTTTATTATTGTGGAGCCATAAAAAGCCTAGAATAAAAATTTATATTTGCAGAGACATGCTATAAAATCATAAAAGTTTCAACAACAAGAAAATTTTAAAGAAAAATATAGATATTTCACTTTTGTAAAAAATGAAAAGTTTTAAATATTCCAAATATTTTAAAAAGCGTTCGAGAACAATATTCTTTTTGCATAAGTATTTGTGAGATTTTTCTAGAATGTTCTATGATTTTTCTTGACAGTTAGACTTTTGGTTAGAGCGTCGTGCTGATAACACGATGGTCCTGGATTCGGTCCTCGAAAGACGATACAGTACTTTATTTCCAGATAAATAATAGAAAAAAAAATGTCAATTGATAAAAGACAATCTTTCGTTGTCTACAAAATACCCCAAAAAATTTTAATTAGTTTTTTTTAAGAAGCTTTTTCCTTTTTGTAACTAAAAAGCACAAAATAAAATTTAAGTAAAAAATCATTTTAAAAATTAGAAGCTTTTTATTGTGAAGCCCTAAAAAGCATAAAATAAAATGTATTCTGGCAAAGACATGCTACAAAGAAATGAAAGTTTCACCACTAAGAAAATTTTAGAGAAAAATATAGGTACTTTCCTTTTGCAAGAGATGAAAATTTTTTAATAATGAAAATATTTTAAAAAGCTTTCGAGACATTTGAAATTTCCGGCCTAACAAACGATTATACAAAAACTAATGACTAAGAACATAGGTCTCGAAAGCTTTTTAAAATATTTTGAACATTAAAAAATTTTCATCTCTTGCAAAAGGGAAGTACTGTCCGTTTTCGTAAACCATGTCTACCTCTCGCGGAACGATCCTACTCGGAAAAGGGGTGATGCGTTGAATGAGATGGGCACTTAGCCAAATGCGCTTTTCGTTCTACACGTGTTCGTTTTCTTTTTATGAGTCTTCAATATTTATTTTACCTTTTTACGCGAATTTAAAGTTTATTCAATTAATTTAGTATTTATTCCTCCATGGCTAGTTCAAGTAAACATAAACCATTCAGGAGTGGTACAAAGAAGATTTTATATAATATTATCAAATTTTGTGATCAAGAAGCAGAAAACGGAGATGTAATTATTCCATTAACACATCCTACAAAACGAGCCAGTAAGATTGCTGGTGTGAGTGTTGGCACTATTAAAAATATTCGTCGAGAAGCAGGAGATGACCTTAATCCAGAATTTGTTTCACCTAAAAAAAGAATTAAAAGAGGTGTTTTTGTAAAATAGAGATCCAAAAATATGGTATTTTTATTTTAGCAGTATAATTTAAAAGAAAAAAATATATTACTTTTACTACAGGTAAAGTCTACTGTAAACGTTGTTCTTTTTCTCTTCTTTTATTAATGAATTATGTAAATTTTACCTAATTTAAGTCATTTTTAATTAATTTACTACTATAATCAGTGCATGAAACAAGTGTTCAGGTATGACAGATATAGTACGAATTTAGAGATCAAGTAAGCAAATAAAAATAATTTTAACTGAAAAAAAAAAAAAAAAAAAAAAGAAGAAGAAGAAAGAAAACAGGCATTTACTTTTAAGTTTACGGATTTTATTTTGCATCGAAGAATAAAACTGATCTTCTACACTTATTTAAAAATTACAAGGGGGAAAAATCAGCATTTTGCCTTTATACGAATATAACGAAGAAGTATCGCCTCAAAATTCAATAATGTCCTGAAAAGAAAAAAAAAGAAAAAAGAAACCGCAACTTATCTCTCACTCGTAAAATGTAAACATTCTCTCATCTTCTACGCTTCTACCCTATTTTAACAAAATCAATGCAGACCTCACGCATGCGCATAGGTGAGCAGGGTCACAGCTAACGAAAACAAACAATACCTATATTTTTCTCTAAAATTTTCTTAGTGGTGAAACTTTCATTTCTTTGTAGCATGTCTTTGCCAGAATAAATTTTATTTTATGCTTTTTAGGGCTTCACAATAAAAAGCTTCTAATTTTAAAAAATGATTTTTTACTTAAATTTTATTTATGAAGTGATGCAGCATCTTTGGAGTACTTGATTTGGAGTACTTTATTGTACTTGATAATATTTACTGCTTCTGTCATTAGCAGGTCTTGAAAGTGGCGAGGGGCTGAAATAACTTCGGAATGGGTCCACAGAGGAATAGCATCAGGGTGCTCGTAAAGAAAGTCTACTAGATTTGAACAGTAGAGTTTCTTTACGAGCACCCTGATGCTATTCCTCTGTGGACCCATTCCGAAGTTATTTCAGCCCCTCGCGACTTTCAAGACCTGCTAATGACAGAAGCAGTAAATATTATCAAGCACAATAAAGTTATTAACTCCAAGGATGCTGCATCACTTCATAAAATATGGCACGCGTTGTGCTCATAGGAAAAAAAAAAAAAAAAAAAAAAACGTAACTTTAAACCGTTTGAACTTCTTTATTTATATATTGCTGGTTCTATGTAACGCAATTACACCTGATGATGCTATTGTTATAATGGCGAAAAGCTTTGTGTAGTTTTTAATAAAAATATTGTATCTACGTGTTTTAAAGTGGTTTGTTACCTTTTATACCGGGTGATTCAAAATAGATGTTACAGCGATTATCTCGTAAACTAAGAAAGATAGAAACATACTTCCAATTACAAAATTAGAGCAAAATAAGAGTAGATTTCAGATATGGCATTTTTTTGTACAAGGGGCTGTATACATATTAAATACGAAATTTAATTTTTATACGGCCCTTCCTATCATGTGACTTATATTTAGAAAAATATTCTCCTCGCTCTAACTAGCAAAATAAAAAAAAAAATCATCTCTCTAAGTCAAAATCTCGCTGAGTTATTGCAATTTGAAAATGATGACTTACACCACTTTTTTTTCAATTTTGGCATCTATTTTTCGACGCCAACGGGATCACTTTAGGGGGTTATCTATGAGATGAGAAAAAATTAGAAAAAGATCCTCTATTTTAAAATAGTAACTAAAATCGTTCAAACACGTGAAATCGACAGTTTTAAGAACTTAATGCAAATTTACATTATTTCGTATTGTTAAAAAATTTAATACTTAAATTTCTTAGGGGGGGGGGGGTCACCTGCAAATTAAAACACGTTAAGAGAGGGGGAAAATTAAAAGACTAGCAAAACCGTGTTAAACTTTCGTGCTTTATTTTTACCACTTTCCATCATGGTTGAAAAATTTAAGGACTTCGGCTCTTTAACAATTCCAACAAGATTGAAAAGTGTTAATGACTTCGATTTGTCTGTCTGTTCATCCGTCTTTCTATGTGTCCGCGCTCTAACTTCCGTGAATATTCATAGAATTCCCTGAAACTGATATATGTTATTTGAGTTCACTATCGGATGTTCTTTATTGAAAATGGAGTGAATACCTCTGCTAGCTTGTGCACAGGGACACCCGAAACTATTCCAAAGCATTGTGTTCTATGAGAGGTATTTTTATAAACCATATATTAATACCTTTAATTTATGCATATATTAATAAAATTGAAATACGTTATTATAGTTTTCTATCGGATATTTTCTATAGAAAATGGAGTAAACACCATCACTAGTTTGTATACAGGGACACCCGAAAGTATTTCAAAGCATTGCGTTCTATCTGAAGATATTTCTATAAACCAAAATTTAATTAGTTTGCATAAATCTTAATGAAATTGAAATATGTTATTCATATGCACAAAAGGGTGCTTTCTATACTGTACTGTACGATTAGCATTAGATTTACAGGACACACAAAAATATTCAGTTACGTTAAGGGTTATTATTGAACATTTGCTGGAATTGCATTTTTATTTTCGTTAACATTAAACATTTTCTAACAATTTTTAACTGTGAATAAGATTTCAACTTGCATCTTTTTTTTTTTTTTTTTTTTTGTCTGACTATCCATCTGTCCGTCTGACCATCCCCAGCGTCTGTAAATATTTTGAGAAATGACATATGTTATTCAGGTTTACTATAAGATATTCCCTATTTAAAATGGCATTAAGTAATTCTCTAAAATTGGTTTACGTACAGGAACGCACAAAAAATGCCAATGTATTGCGTTTTGGGACAGATATTCTTATAAGTTACATTTAAATAACTTTATACTGTAAAAATCAGGAAATTCATATTTAATGTTAATATTCTAAAATAATGTTTTGTATAGAAAATGATATGGTATAGATGTATAATTCTACGTCAGGGGGGTTACCGCCCTTATCAACCCCTGTTTAATTATAGTGCCTATACTTATCAAAACATAAGTCTGTTATCAATTTCCTTGAAACTTGCAAACCTTGATCAACTTTTCAAGTGGCAACTAGATATGGAATCCAAAGTACCAAATTCGCATTTCCTGTAGTTATTACTTTCTGATACCCATAAGGTAGAGAAAGTATTGTTTTTTGGGCCAAATTTTCGAAAGTGTGTTTTTGTTATATTTACACGTTTTGAGGTCCCCTGAATATGAAAATCGTGTTTTAAGCGGTTGGTCTGTGTGTGTGTGTCTGTCTGTTTTCAGCATATCTCAAGAACAAATAGCAAAAGATATTCAAACTTGGTATTTTAAATATGTATCATATAGGCATGCTACACTAAGCATTTCACTGAGATGAAGCAAATGGTTCGTGTACAGGGACGCCCAAGAGAATTCAAATACATTACGTCTATGGGGAAAATTGCAGGTAACTAGAGTTTAACACCTATAGACTGCACTAAACCAAATGAAATGAATATATATTTTTTATATGCATAAAAACATGCCTCATGTAGAATATGGCAGGGAAATCATTCACTGTTCATTTACAAGGCTACACAAAATAACTAGATTATAATGCGACAATAGCTGAAAATTGATGGAAGTGCATTTTAGGTTGTGCCGTATATTATTACTATAGGTTTATATTTAGGTGCACTTTGTGGTTTGTACATATTCTTCAAAATATATACAGGTTTGCATATATTTAAGCTATAATATTCTTTGTTATTGCTAGTGAAAGTGCTTTACTAGAATATTTTACCATGTCCAGGAAAGCTGCTCAGGAATGGAAATGAATTCCTCATAGACATATGATAAATAATGTATGTTTTTAAGCTAAATATGCAACGCTAGTGTTCTGTGTATTTACACGTTTTGAGGCTTCCTTATTACCAAAGTCAAGTTTTTTAAAGTTTGATTATTGCCTGCGTCGAATAATTTCAGGAAACGAATAATTTCAGGAGATCCCCCCTCACACAGAACTAATTATCATGTAAAACTCTTCCGAAGTCTAATTTGAATTATTTTAACATAGGTTTACATAACAGTACTCTTTATGTTACCTCTTAATTTCCAACCTGTATTTAAGATATTAAATTTCAGGGTAAGAGAAAGTCGTGTGAGTGGCACACCAGATTACTTGTTGTTATATTAGGCTGATAATTCATATATATACAGATCAACGAATAAAAATTTACCTTTCGTATTCAGAAGGCCTCAAAATGTGATATTATACAGAAAAAAAAAATCGCTCTCCAAAATCTACTTTGTTTACAGTATGGGTATAAGAAATTAATTTTCCATTCTGTGTCAGCAGTGTTCTTCGAAAAAAGAAAAAAAAAAGCAGCAAACACTTACACCAAGTACATTTAATAATAATATTAATAAAAAGAATGCACCTTAATTTTGGGTAGCCCTGTATATTGTCTATAAACTATATACACATGACTTTGTGTACGTAACTTTAATGTTATATGTAAAATGGATAACACAAAATGAAATACACTTTCAGCAATTCCCAAGTATAGCTCCAATATATCGAAATACTCTGGGTAACCCTGTAAATGAATGATGAATGGTTGCTATATCACAATCTACATAAAACATGCTTTTATGCGTCTAAAAAATTTGTTATTTTCATTTTGTTTAGGGCTGGCTGTCTATACATGCCACACTGTACATATGACAAATTTCGCTCATAGACGTAATGTATTTGAATTCTTTTGGATGACCCTGTAAACAAAAAATTGTCTGATCGTAACGTATACTTTAGTGTAGCACCGCAATATGATACGGATTTAGAATATCGAATTTGGATTTTCTGCTATTTGTTTTTGAGATATTCTAATAACACACAGACACACTTACACACACACACACACACACAGAGAGAGAGAGAGAGAGAGAGAGAGAGAGAAACAGCAAAATCTTGATTT
The DNA here is from genome assembly GCA_963930645.1 of Salticus scenicus. Classification (NCBI taxonomy): domain Eukaryota; kingdom Metazoa; phylum Arthropoda; class Arachnida; order Araneae; family Salticidae; genus Salticus; species Salticus scenicus. Next base: position 17,248,596 of record OZ005653.1, read on the forward strand.
TTGAATTCAGAGGATCTGAAAACGTGCTAATATAACAAAAGGTAATTTTCGGAAATTTGACTCAAAAACAATTCTTTCTCCACACCTTGTATTTGAGTAAGATAATTTATGTAGGAAAAGAAAGAAAAATGAATTTGAAAATTCCTTTTTAGTACATAAATTATTCATAAATTTTATTTGTTAAATTATCAATGAGTATTCTCTTGTGTATTCACTAGGAGAAAGAGAAACATTACAGGTTAAAATAGCCGTCTTTCCCTGAATGATTTTTTTTTTTTTTCCCCTAACGCTGATCAACGTGTGCCATATTACAAAAGCAATAGTAATTACAATTTCTCACTTTTGATACAACCTCTTAAGACTTGACGAAAAATGCTAGAATTTTCAAATTGCAATAACTCAGCGAGATTTTGACTTAGAGAGACGATTTTTTTTTATTTTGATTGTTAGAGCGAGGAGAATATTTTTCTGAATATAAGTCATATGATAGGTGGGGCAGTATAAAAATTAAATTTCGTATTTAATATGTATACAGTCTCTTGTACAAAAGAATGCCATATCTGAAATCTACTCTTAATTTGCATCAATTTTGTAATTGGAAGTTTGTTTCTATATTTTTAATTTTACGAGATAATCGCTGTAACATCTATTTTGAATCACCCGGTATATTATTTATACACGTGAAATGTTTTATAATTTTAAACTTTTAATAGTTTTTAATCTTAATTATAAATACATAAATATAAGTAAAAAAAAATGAAACGAATGTATAAAGTAAAGAAAGAAAGAAAAGCCATATTTAACTTTAAAATATGTTTTAACAATTTACACAATACAGCAATATAAGGATTTTTTTCTCAAGCTCGTTTTGAGGATGATTTATTTAGAAATAGTCCTATTAATTCGCATAGTTTATTCATAGTCTGCCAATTTGTACTTTTTTTTTTTTTTTTTTTTTTTTTTTTAATTTTTTCCCAATTAGAAATTTTTAAAAGAAAGTTTCAACATATTTTTTAGCAGTTTTCTACGTCTAAACTTCATAAAATAATTTTCATAATTTTTTATTATTCACGTTTAATAAATTGTATTTATATTTACGTCGGAAATAAGGGAACTCGTAAACTTCTTTGGCTGCAATAAAATTACAGCTAATATTTAAATGGCTAATTTTAAAGCTTATTTTAAAGCTTTAATTATTAATTTCTTGTTTTCCAAAAATTGATTTATTTTTTCCAAGTTTAAAAATCCGAATTTTCAATAAGTGCATTTTTCTCTTCTTCTCCCTTTCTTTCTTTCATTTTTTATTTTTTTATTTATTATTATTTTATTATTATTATTATTATTATTATTATTATTATTTTGCCTCAAAATGAAATACTAAAAATTTATCAATTTTTGGAAAATGAGTACTGTTTTAACGATCGTGATTTTTTACGAATGTAAATACGTAATTAAAAAAAAAAAAAATACATTAGGTAATGAATAATTATAAAAACAAATTTTCCCATACAATAAAATGGACCACGGCTGTCGGCGAAATTAGTTATTGCTCACTCTTAAGGAAAAAGTCAGTTATTAATTTATTATTCTTTTTCGTTTATTTAAACCAATTAAAACAAGTTTTTCTTTTTTCCCCTGTCTCATCAAGTTAAATATATATATATATATATATTAAAAAAATATATATATTAGACAAATCGTGTGAAAAATATTTTAAGAAATGAAAGTAGTAGCCGTTGCTAAGCAATGTGACAAAATTATCGCATGGCTTTATGTATAAGATCAAACTAAAAAAAGTTCCGTCGTCCTAAATTTTTTCCGTCGTCCTTTTTTTTTTCTATAGAAATTTATATCTTACTTAGAAAAAAAAAGTTTCGGTTACTTTGTTTCTTTTTTTTTTCTTTTTTTTTTTTTTTATACACTTTTTCATTTTTTACATGCATTCTTTTGTATTTAAAATTACTACAGAAGAAAGTTATCTGTATGTGCAATTTTTTAAACTGCAATTCAGTGACTCGTGATTTAGGTTATTTCCTAGATTTATTTCCCCCTATTTTCTTTTATTTGTCTTGCAACAGAAGTGAGAGTAATTTTATTTTTTTCATCTGTTGACATATTGTTTCGATATATACAATATTCTTCGCTATCTAAATGCCCAGAAGAAGACTGATCGGTCGCATTGTGAGGCAAATATGATAGAGAAGTTCATAGAGGTATGCTTCGTCGTGTAAATAAAACTGCTGATAGCGATTTTTTTTCTTTTAAGGATATAATAGCAATTACAAAGAAAGATTTTTACATGGGAATTTTGAATTTCTACATTTATTATTTAAATGCTAACTTAATGATTATTTGCACATAAGGTAGGTGAACCAAAGGTGGCCATAGTTCAGATTTGAGAATTTTTTGTAATTTTCTGGTTAAGCGTATGTAACTGAATTTTTTTTCATAAAATGCTACACTTATTTCTTACACATATCAAATATAATTTTCTTTGTAAAATTTAGATATTTTTATAATACAATTTCAAAAATTTAGCTTGTAGGTCATTTTTGGCCCAAAGGTAGCCCATATATAGAAAGCACTTTTAAAATGTGATTGAAACGCTCTTTTTTGCTATTTTTCGGATTTTTCTTCTTATTTATCTTAACTTTTGACACAAATGGACTTTCAACCACTTTTTGTGCAAAGTAGTTCAGGACTTCTATTCTGGGATTTATTGACTTCTTCCGGGAGATCTCTGCCATTCTCAGTAGTGTGGAAATTGTTAAAGAATAAAAGATATTATGTTTTTTCAGATATTTAAGCGGAAATTTCGAAGAAACATCAAAGAAATTTACCCTTGTTACATTGATTTTCGTTTTTGTTTGTTAAGTTGCCCACGTGTCCCAAGGTTGCCTGACGTCTGGGCCACCTTAAGAACATGCATATGGCCACCATTTGCATGGAATTAAAATTTTGATCTCATAAATTTATTAGAAATGAAGATAATGTGGTTAAAGGGAAAGGAATAAATTTTCAGAAAACGTATCACAGCTCAAAGGTTTAAGAACTTAAACACATGTAAATAAAAATATCTTCTTACCTGGAAATTAGATTGACTACTCTTCTAAGGTGAAATCTCTACATACAATGGTGGTCGATCAAGAAAATCTCTTCAAATTCTGTCACATACCCCGGATATACATGATTCAGAATGCAGTAGCACCATTTTGTGACTAAAAATTAAATTTAAACACTCTTAGAGAGAAACCTTAGAAACACTGGTCACCTTTGGCTCACCTACCTTACTTATTACGGCATCCATTCGTGCGTTACTAATAATTTTAGTTTTCTAATTACTCATCTCAAATTTAATCCAATTAAATGATTACAGTGCAACCTCTTTGAAAAAACACTTTTCATAAGCCGAATATTTCTAAACCATAAATTTTAGCTACAGGCTCAATGACAAATCTTCTTCCATCAATAAACTATTATTTTCCATATCCCTCCTTACAAGTCCATTCCTCTCTTCAACTACTCACTATATGAGCAATTTCATATTGTTGTGGTAGCCTCGTTAGCAGAACGTCGATCTCGCAATAGAAAAATTGCGGAGTTGAAACTCAAGCCAGCCGAAGGCCATCATGTACATCAGTTTCTGGTGCACGTAAAATCCATCGTTGCTGCAACGTCCTCCATGCTCCGTACAAACAATGCCTCTAAGGGATACCAAAGCGGGAGAGCCATCCCTTCTGCAGAAGATAAAAATTGTGATGGCTTGTTTTCGGACCACAATTGGGGTTTTAATCCCAAGCCGTCGCTAATTGCCCAATGTGTAACTTATTAATGCGACGTTAAATCAGCTTACTCGGGCTATTTCAAATCAAGAAACACTAGTTGAATTCTATGTACTTATAGATATTTTAAAACCTGTTAGCGATGAAACTAAAATAAATAATTTGCCTAAAGGATCACTTAGAAACAAAAGTTATTCCAATGGTATTAAAATAATATCAATTTTAAACAAATAAATTAATTACCAGATAATTTTATTTAAATTCATTTTTCTTGCCGAAATTCCATTATTCGAGATAAGGCCTTGAAAAATCGTGATTTTAAGTGTTTGGAGTTGAGAAATCTATTGCGCATACCTTCGAGTCAGTTGTGGGTGTCTGAAATGAGAGAAGGGCGCCGCAGTCGCCACAGAGCGCAAATTTGCTAAGGTCAGAATTTTCAAGGATCGTTGCATGGTAAGCGAACATGCTAATCTAGGTGCCTAAACAGCGAAGGGTGCCGATCAGTGGGAGTTTGCTTCTAAATTATTTTAAAGGGTCACAAATACGATCAGAATATTCAAAAGTCTTTTGTACGGTAAGCGAACAGACTATTGTAAGTGTCTAAAACGGGAAATCCTGTCATAGGCGCCCCGAAACAGGAATTTGTTATGATAAGATTTTTTTAAGGTTCGTGAATACGATGAGAATTTTCAAGGGTCGTTTTTACGGTAGCAAAACAGTCTATTATACACGTTTAAAAAGACTATTCTAGGCGTCTAACTAATCAAGAGGGTGCCGCAGGCGCTACCTACACTGTAAAAAAAAATCAGGAAAGTTCCTGAGAAATTTAGGGCAGCTAATGTGCCTAATTTTTACCTTCCTGGAATTTACCAGGAACCTTTCTGAAAAATTCGGAAACACTCCCTCTAAATGTCAGTAACCTTCCTGGCATTAACAAGGAACCTTTCTGAAAAATTCAGAAACCTTCCCTCTAAAATTCAGTAACATTCCTGGAATTAACCAGGAACCTTACTGAAAAATTCAGAAACCTTCCCTCTAAAAGTCAGTAAAATTCCTGGAATTAACCAGGAACCTTACTGAAAAATTCAGAAACTTTCCCACAAAATATCAGTAACCTTCCTGGAATAAGGAAAGCGCAGCTGACGTCACGCTCAGGGCAAAACACTCTATTCAGGGCAAAACATTGGTATTTCCACCAATAGAGATTGTCCTTTTGCCACTCGTGAGTGGAAAAGGTTGATTAAAAGAGTGTTTGTTTGTAAACATGCCCTTTCCTTATTAACCAGGTACCTTTCTGATTAACCCAGAACTTTTCTGGAGAATACATAAATCTTTTTCACTTAAAGTCATTACCATTCCTGGTTAAAAACCAGGATGACTATATATTTCAGAGATGTACCTGAAGAGTCGTTTTGATTTTCACTAATTCATAGTTCACAATTTAATTAGCTTAAAAGTTTTGCAAGGTAATTTCTGTTTATTTCACGAACGTTTTAAAATATATAACACACATATATATAGTTCATAAATGCAATATTTATCTTAAAATTTTGTACAGACTAGTTTGATGGTAAAATTAAATATGTTTAACTATTATCGTATTTTTTTCCCCTTGTAGAATAGATATTTAAAAAAAAAAGAAACTTAATATACATTGTTTTGTATTAAAATTGTTATCAAGTCAAATATTTTGAAAATTCATTAAATATATTAAAATTCTGAAAGAATATGCTAGTCTTTCAGCCTCTCCCCATGTGACAAGACAAAATTAGGTTGTGGGCAACCCTTCGCTATGGCAGAAAATGGTTGCCCTTCCTTTACTGTGACTGAAAAATATTGTGTACTCCCTCTCAGAAGGCTTATAATATTTTACCACTCCCCCCTCTACACACAGATCGAAATCCATAACAATATTTGGGATTATAAAGAAATATAATTTGTTATCTATGTAATGATCGCCGAATATAAAAGTTGTACATTTTTGCTTTAATTTTTTTTTACAGAAAATCAGTGCTTGTGTATGACAAGTATTGGGAATACAAAGGTGAAGATATTGTTTTTAGAAAACAAGATTAAAATAATTAACAATCAAACATTCCTTAATACTCAGTTCAAAAGTGTATGATGAACATTTTGATGTTTCTGTAATTACAGAAATAATCATTTGTATTCAAAATCCCTTGAAACTATAATACATTCTAAGATAAAAAGCCACTCTAGAAGCATTAACAGAATATGAATTAAAATTTTTCCTTTTAACATTTTTTTTTTTTTTTTTTTTTTTTTTAATATGTTAAAAATCTAATACCATTTTTTTTTTTTAAGTTTTAACTTGACTCAGCTTTTGCCTGAATTAGATAACACTATAAGAATTATTTGATCCTTAAAAGTGCTTTTGCCCTCCTTATTTTACCATGTTTTTATTAACTTCGATTCTTGTGTGTTTGTCAGGGACAAATCTTGCAATCGATTTTTAACTAACTTCCCGACTAGCTAGACATTTGAAACTTTCACAGTAGCTCAGAACCCGGTGACAACACAATACTTCGAAGTCAGATTTTCGAATTTTCGAATAGTTTTCTTTTAATTAATTAAAATGTGAAAATGATAAGCTCCTAATAGCAATAAAAATAGCCATTAAAATATTAACTATAATTTAATTGTTGCCAAAAAAAATTTACGAGTTCATTTTCTTTCGACCTAAAAATAAATACATTTAATTAAACGTGAGCGTTAAAAAATTGTTAAAAGTTGAATTATGCATTTGGCAAAAATTAACGTCGTTATCATTTTAAAGATTTTCTACACAATGATAAAGTGCTAATGTAGTTCATGATGCAAAAATATGTTGTTCGGAAAAGATTAATATTTTATTTTTAAAACCAACTTTTTTTTAAAAAATTCAAATTTCCGGTCACTCTTTAACCAATCACATTAGAACGTCCATCTTTGGAATATCGATAATAAGAATTTTCTCGCCAAAAGTCGCCAAAAAAGTCGCCAAGGGCAAAAAGTTGTCAAATTTGGCGCCAAATCCATTACCTGCCTATTGTAGCTTTTTAATGCGTTTTAAAGAGAAGTTTAAGCTATTTAAAAACATGGTATATATATTTTTTTTTTATCTTATAATTATTTAATACTCAAATGAGTTTAAAGATAAGTCTTCCAGTGCATAATAACTAATAACATACTTTCAGTTTTTTCCAACATTCAGACCAATTCATTACCAATATATATATATATATATATATATATATATATATATATATATATATATATATATATATTAATTATTTTTTTTTTTTTTTTGGGGGGGGGGGTGTTGTTATTGGGAAATTATCATATTTTAAAAATCAAAAATTTTGCATTTTTAAAATGATACATTAAAATTTCAATAATTTGTACGATATGCAAAATTTTTAACAGTTTTGTAAAATTTGTTGTAATGATTTAACTAGAAATACCGTTAAGTTGTTGGCAGCAAAAAAAAAAAAAGAAAAGAAAAAAAATCATATCCATGAGATACACCAATATCAATTGTAAACATTAATAAAATACATAAAAAAAAAAAAAGAATTTAAAGGAGAATGTAGTAACATTAAATCAAATTCTTTCCAAAACAAAAGAATTATCTCTCCGACTGTGTAATGTAGTTACTGAAAAAAGTAATGATATTTGTCAGATAAGGCATGAGTAACAAAATGTTAAACAAGAGTTCATTTTGTAACCTATTTCAGTACAATGTAGCATATAAAATTTCCTTAATTGGTATGGGGAAAATCTCAAAGTTCTACTATGTTTTTCAAGAAGCTGCAAGTGTCTTCAGAAAGCCATCACTTTTTTTTTTTTTTTTTTTTTTTTTTAAATCAACACTAATGAAAAAAAAAATCATTAACACAAAATCTTTAATGTGTTAAGGTGGTTCTGGAAGTATACATGTCTGAGTAGATATTTATTTTTAATGTTATAGATTTTTAGCGCTTTGACACACATTTGGCATACTGTTTTTTCTTTTTTTGATAGAAGAAATTCTTGGGGGGGGGGGGGGGGTTGGAAGACAAACCATTAACGCCTAGGGTTGCATTTTTGCAACACTTCAAATGTTCAAAATTTATTATAACTAATAACAGTAGTTTTATTGAAAATTTTATGTTAATGTTACAGAATAATTTTTAAAGTTGTATTTGAAAAGGAATTCTCCCAGTAAATAATGATGAATAGGCTACTTTTGTACACATCCCTGATTTCATTTAGTTACGATATGCAACTTATTGTCAGATTACATCATAATGGCTTGAAATATGGGTTAAAAAAAAGAAAAAAAAACTTAATTCTAGTGATGATTTAGTGAAATTTTATTCCACTTAGTTAGGATATTAAGATACAAAGAAAACATTCAAATAATTTTTATTTACAGTTTAAAATAGATAATATGAGCAAGATACCAACATTATTCAGAGCAAAATGTCTATCATCATATTTATTCATACAATCTTCTTTACAAAGATACATGTGTTTATTTTACATACTTGCCAACAAAAATCGCAGAAATCATTCAGTTTAGAAAATACGATATACAAATATATAAAATAAATGGATTATATATAAAAATACCGCCAACTCAATAACCTTTTTTAAAATAATAATCCAATAAGAAACTACCATAGCAGTTCAATCAGGCAAGAAAATATAATGAAATTAAAGACATTCAATTATGTTTTGAACGATATACGAAGATATCAAAATAATGGAATATGCATAAAATATTGCTCATTCTGTAATAAACTAGCAGTTTCTCTAGTATATTATCCAACAGTTGTTAATATAAAAATCAAAGCACATGCGACACACGTGAAAAAAGTTACGAACGATACGAAGCCAAGATGGCGATCCACCGATATCAAAGATGTTGCCACGCAAAAGAAACACGTACTTACTGAATTCAGGAAATTTTTCGCCCGAAAACTTATTTTTCCCAGGAATCTGAAGAAAACCCGTGAAAACCAGGAACGTTGCTTGAAATAATGCGTAACGTTACGGAATTTTCTTACAGTGTAACGAGAATGCGGTACAGTCAGACATTTTAATTCGAACTTTTTTGCTGGTGGAAGAACTAGTTGTTCGATAGCTTGCGATACGTAAAAATCTTAGCATTTTTGGTAACTAACGATAATTAACAAAATTATGATCCACTTTGAAATGAGCTTTAAGGCGGAAAACAGCGCCCCCAGAAACCTCATTATGCACCTTACTTTTTTTAAACATTGGGTGGGGGAGATCCCCCTCCCCCCCCTCAAGCTACACCCGTGAATGTAGGGGAAAAGACATTTTCTTACAAAATATAATTTTTTGATAACTTTCTGTCTGAGTGTAAAAAGAAGACACAAAGTATTACCTTGATATAATTGCAGTTTAAGTTTTATTTTATTTCGTTTGTGTACAATTTCAGCATGTAAATATATAAAAAAAAAAATCTGGAGTGACTCCACTCGACTTTCCGAACAGTTTTGTAGATAAAGTAAAGAAAGAGGAGTTGTTAAACAAACAAAAGAGAGAAAACCATAATAGAGTGTTTGAGTATTTTTCTCCATCTATTACACGATGTTTTATTTAACGCTACTGAACTTTGAGCCCATAGATCATAATGATAAAGAATTTTTCGTTGTGTCCCTGTAAAAACCTATAAATGCTAAATTCACCAAAATGCTTATAGTTAGTGCAACAGTGATTTATAATACTCATATAAATTTTCAGCTCAATTCAATAAGGCGTTTAGATGCTATCGTACTTTTAAAAATTTAGTCCCATAGGCCATAATGATAAAGAATTTTTCTTTGTGTCCCTGTAAAAAAACTGTAAGTGCTAGATTCACCAAAGTCTATACAGTTAGTTCAACTGTGATCTATAACATGTGTACAAATTTTTTGCTCAGATTAATAAGGCGTTTAGGCGCTATCACACTTTTAAAAATTTGGCCCCATAGGCATAATGATAAAGAATTTTTCTTTGTGCCCCTGTAAAAAAACTATAAGTGCTAGATTCTCCAAAATCTATACAGATTGAGTATTTGTGACCTATAATATGTGTATAAATTTTTTGCTCAATTGAATAAGGCGTTTAGATGCTATCGCACTTTTAAGATTTTGCTCCCATAGGCCATAATGATAAAGAATTTTTCTTTGTGTCCCTGTAAAAAAACTATAAGTGCTAGATTCACCAAAATCTATAGGGTTCGTACTATGGTGACTTACAATATGCGTACCAACTTTCAGGTTAATTGAACAAAGCGTTTAGACGCTAGCGTGTTCACTCACAGACATACACACACACACACACACACACACACACACACACACATACATACATCATCGTAAAAGTAGTGAAAACGGACTCAGGGGACCTCAAAATGTATAGAAACATCAAAATCTCGATTTCGGATTTTTGACATGATTACAATACTTTCCTCACTATAGTGTTCGGAAAGTAAAAATAGAATAAATAAATAAATAAAAGTGCAGACAAAACTTTTAGAATATGCAATATAAAGTTTGATGATCAACATTCTAAGTTTAAATGTCCCTCAGGGTCATTAGGATATGATACCCTTTCCACTTTCTTAAAAAAAAAAAAAAAAAAAAAAAAATGTCTAATGTTTCAGAATACTATAACAATTCACCTTCTAAAAAGTTTTCAAATCTTTCGTATAATATATTAAATATATTGAAAAAATGTTGTACATTGCTTATTTCAATAAATTTATTTTTTTTTCGTTAATTGTACATTTATATGTTTACTAATGTGTTATTTGATGAATGCCTGTCAAGGAAATGCATATAAATTAGCATGCAAAATGAAAACATGATATTTAAAAATATGTACAAACGAATGTGTAAAATCCTTTATGAAATAAGTTAAATCTCTATTGTTTTTTTTAAATGAAATTCAAAATCCCTTCAGTTAAGTCAAATGTAATAGATTAAGAACGCTAACAAAATTTGTCATGAGGAATACTATAATTGATTTTTAAATATGTTTGCAAAGTATTCGAATGTTTTTACTAAGATTTATTTTAAACGATTGTAAAATAGTTTTCTGATGGTGTATACTTATTTTGGAACACATATAATAACATCTTTTAAAAATACTATAAAAACTTCTCTAACGATAGTTTTATTTTTTTAATGTTTGATGTAATATAATGGGGATAATTTATATTATATTTTTTGTTTATAATACTCACTTCTAATTTAGAGACAATCGTATACGTTTCAAATATTTTTTTATAAAAAGTATTTTCATGATTATTTCCAAATATTGCTATTTATTGTAATATCCATTTTCTCGGATATAGTATATTTTTGCACATTTGCAGTTAAATTTTAAAATTTAATATAAGTTTTCAAAACAAACAAATATATTAAATTAGAATTTTATTGTTGAAAACATAATTGCTATTATGCGTGAACGAAAGAGATTTATGTTTACGCATTTCAAAATAAATAATAGGTTTCTGAGAATTATATATATTTAAAAAAAAGAAAGAAAAGAAAAGTGATATATATGGAATATTATATATTCGATTTCTCATATTTTTCTGTCTGAATATGGAAAAATGTTTTACGAAATAAACTCATAAACGATATTTTAATTACTGCGTGTTGTTTGAGTATACGCGATATTGAGAGTTTAGATTTCAAGAGAAAATTTCTACAATTACTTAAATACAGGGTGACAAGAAATAACTTGGACGAAGTTTCAAACGAAATATCTGTAACTACCACTAAAGTTATAAATTTATTTCATTGTCATTTATTATTAGTATTGATCCTAGAAAGCGAATAAACAGGTGTAAGTAAGTTAGTTGTGAGATAACCATTGTAGTTAACAAACGATCTGCCATACTTGAATTACATAAGCAAGGAAAGAAACAATGTGAAATTGTTCAACTATTGAAAGTGCCTAAGCAGACGGTTTCATACACAATCAAAAGGTTTAAAGAACTCGGACATGATGGTGCCAGGCCAGGAAGAGGAAGAAAACGCACAGTTAACACATCAAGAAACCGAAAAGTTATCAAAAACCGAGTTCAACGAAATCTTAGGATTTCAATGAGAAAGGTTGCTAGAGAGATGAAGATCAACAGAGAAACCACACGTTTGATGGCAAGAGTAGAGCTTAGTCTTCGCCCTTACAAAATGAAAGAGGCTCAAAAGCTAACAGCAGAGAACAAACGCACAAGACTTCAAAGGTGTAAGGATTTGTTAAAGCCGGCCGCAGGTAATCGATGGCAAACATTTGTCTTCACAGATGAGAAACTGTTCTCGATTGAACAAGCTCACAATAGCCATAATGATAGAGTTTGGTCAGCAGAAGCACCTGGACCTTCTTGCATTGTTGAATGACGTCAACGACCCCAATCTGTAATGGTTTGGGGTGGGATATGTGCTAGTGGGAAAACATCACTTGTTTTTGTTGATCAAGGGATAAAGATTAATCAACAAACATATCGCAAACTAATTTTGGAAGATGTCGTCTTACCTTGGTCGCAAAAGTTCTTTGGAAACAAAAGATGGACCTTCCAAAAGGATTCCGCACCTGCACACAGAGCTAAAGGCACTCAAGATTGGTGCAAGACAAATTTTTCTGACTTCATTGGAGCTCAAGAATTGCCACCGTATTCCCCAGATTTGAACCCAATGGATTATTCTATTTGGTCCATCTTGGAGACAAGGGTGTGTGCTAAACCTCATAAAACTTTTGCATCCCTAAAGAAATCCTTATGCAAAGAATGGGATAAAATATCAGTAAGTGAGTTGCGGCCCATAGCCGAAAATTTTGTGACACGTTTAAAGCTCTGTATTAAGACTAAAGGTAGCCACTTTGAAAATTTGTAAATATGTTAGACAAAACAATGTATTTATATTTATTTTGAAGTTTGGTTGTAATATTTTCATTAGCATTAAAGTTATAATGTATCATGTGTGTCCAAGTTATTTCTTGTCACCCTGTAATTAATAATTAATTATTTACATATTAATTATTAAACTATTGTTTATAAATAATTATTATTTTTGATCGTTAATAATTTGATCGTTAATAATGATAATAATGATAATCTGTTTTGATTTTAAAAGCTAATTTCTACTGCCGATCCTGAAAGATTCTTTTACATGGTTAAGTAAAATACTTTGTTTAGTTTTTGGCATTGCGGTAAATATTAATATATGGTATTAAAACATATTTGACATATGATATTAAAAATAAGATATAAATAAATGCGAATTAAAACTTGTATGTTCTGGGCATCACAAAACATTCTTCTATATGATTCTATATAACAGCGCTACTTACTGTTTAAGACGCACAAAAGTTTAATTACAGCTTCTCACTATAAAGATTTTACATTTGCAGTTTGGTGAAATTTTAATCAACAGATGCTGAGATATATGCATGTAGAAAATCACAGAATGTGAATAATATCAACACCGATATTATTGCTCGATATACTCCCAAATTAACTCTGCATTCATTTGCATAATATTTTTTTCACATGTAAATTTTGACGTGAATTTATACGTCATAGAAGTTGAGATTTAGCTTTCCTATTCATGGGGTAATTTGCAGCATTTGCATGCGAATATGTACCCAATAGTTTATCAACGTACATAGTGTCTTATAATAGACCTATCATATACACCAAGTTATGTGAAAGGATGTGCAACTTAGATATAACCTTTCCGTTTACGGGGAAAATAGTAGCACAGCAGCACCACTTATCGGCTAATATGCACTCAAATTAAATCAACATGGTGTTCCATAATGTCCCCCATAACATATCAAGTTTTGTTCGATTATACAAAATAGGATTTGAGAAGTAGCATTCCTTTAAATAGGAGAAATCGCATCATATCAGTGTCACCTGTTAATACCAAAATATCATAGGTATTAATAATAACAGGAGACTTGGCGTTGGAATATTAAAACCCGAATAAACTACTACGACAGAAACGCCAAAGAAAAATATTGGAAATGCATACAGCTGTTTCGGTAGCCTTAAGCGTACTGTCTTCAGTGCAAAAAGGATTCTGAATCTGGAGAAGTGCTCGTATATATAGGAGAGGGGGCCGAATTTAGTTCAACCAATAGGATTACGGGAAAGGTGGGTAGAGTGGCCAATAGGAATTTAGGAAAGTTAGCTGTGTAAACAGTAGAAAAATTAAGAAAATGTGGACATAAAATTTCCAACAGTCAGACAAATAGGGATTAGCTAAATCACAATTTACAAGGTTTTTAAATTTTTATAAATGTGAAAAGCTTCAAAGAAATCGAGTTCATGAACGGATTTAGATCTTCAAATTATTTTAGCTGAATTAAATTTAAAATTATGATTTTCCTCCCAGCAATGTTTAGAAATAGCCGATTTACTGGTTTCTTGTTTGCGGACGTAATTCATATGTTCTTTTAGACGAAATTTAAGACTGCGTTTAGTTTGGCCAATATATGATAAACCACACTGACAGGAAATATTATAAATCCCCCAAGAATTATGCATATCAATGGGATCTTTTAAATGAGAAAAGGTGAGTTTATTGGAAGGCGAAAATATTATTTTATCATCATATAGTTTGAGAATTTAAGCTATGGTTTGACTGGATTTAGGAAAATAGGGTAAGACAATACTGATATTAGAAGAGACTGATTTAGTAGACGAAATACGAGGGAGTTGTAATTTTTGGATAGTTTTGTCTATAATGGAAGGGTCATAACCTCTGTCATTTGCAATGGCTTTCAGGTATTTAATTTCAGATTTCAATAAAATAGGATTTGAAGAAATATTAAGGGCACGTCTTATAAAACTTAATTTTTACTTAATTTTTCTACTATTTACACAGCTAACTTTCCTAAATTTCTATTGGCCACTCTCCCCACCTTTCCCGTAATCCTATTGGTTGAACTAAATTCGGCCCCTCTCCTATATATACGAGCACTTCTCCAGATTCAGAATCCTTTTTGTACTGAAGCCGGTACGCTTAAGGCAACCGAAACAGCTGTGTGCATTTCCAATATTTTTCTTTGGCGTTTTTGTCGTAGTAGTTTATTCGGGTTTTAATCATAGGTATTACTTTAAGCCACGGTGCAAATAAATATAAATATATATAAAATTCTGTTCATATTCTGTTCACTGTATCTGAAATACAGTTGCCACATAAGTTTGTTACAGACACACAGACAGATGGACGGATAGACAGATATGTTTTTTAAAAGATCAAATCGTGTTCTGGACCTCTAAAAATGCGTATATTAATCGGAAACTGGAAGCCGAAAATATTCCGAATACATTCTTCTATTGTACACTCGGTAACAAAAGTATCCGAACACTAGCAAAAATTCCTATGTAAAAAAGTAGAGTTAATACTGTTTTGTTAAATAAATCCTTGTCGAATCCTGTTCTTAGTCAGTCTAAGAACATGATTCGACAAGGATTTATTTAACAAAACAGAATTAACTCTACTTTTTTTTATGTAGGAATTTTTTCTAGTGTTCGGATACTTTTGTTACCGACTGTATAATAAAGAAAGTAAAAATAATTTCAAAGACAGGAAATACATCTGTAATTTTGTATACTAATAACACACGGACTTACATAAAGTCGGTAACAAAAGTGTCCGAACACTAGCAAAAATTCCTATATAAAAGAAATACACTTCATACTGTTTTATTAAATAAATCCTTGTCGAATCATATTATTACACTGACTAAGAAGAGGATTCGACAAGGATTTATTTAACAAAACCGTATGAAGTGGGGCCGTGGTATCCCAGTCGGTAGAGCGCTGGCCTCGTAATTGGAAGATTGCGGGTTCGGTACTCGAGCCGGCGAAAGACCGTCGTGTACACTAATGGTGGCTGGTGCACGTAAAATCTGTCGTGGACACAATGTCCTCCATGTTCCCATCAAAAATTATACCTCTGGGGGTCACCGAAGCGGGAGAGCGATCCCTTCCGTGGAGGATCAAAATTGTGATGGCATGTCTCCGGACCACCTCTAGGGGTGTATCCCAAACCGTCGCCAATTGCCCATCTGCGCAGCACTAGTGCGACGTAAAACTCATCCATCCATCAATCAGTATGAAGTGTACTTTCTTTACATAGGAATTTTTGCTAGTGTTCGGACACTTTTGTTACGACTGTATATACTATGTAGATTTTTTTTTTACTACTTTTTTTTTAATATCTCGCATGGTAATTTTTACAAACTAGCCAAAATTTTGCTTTGCATTAATTAACTATATATGTGTGTAAAAGCACGAGGAGAATTAAATATCTATGTAACAAAATTAACTGAAATTGTAAAATAAATGTTTTTAATATACGTAAGCAATTAATTCAAATTTCAAAATGTGCAATTTTACTTGTACTTTTAATAAGTAAAAAAGTGTGAAATAGATCCACAACAATTCTATCCTTAATGTTTGATATGAGCGAAAAAATGTTCATGAATGTAACTAGTATAAGAGTTAAAAAAAAAATTATTTTGAATTTTTTAAAAGAAATAATAATTACAAAAAAGTCTGTGGTATAGAAAAATTTACAACATTCTATCTCCAATGTTTATGAAAAACTTTTGTAAAATATTTTACTGAAAATGAAAATTAAAACTCAAATTTGGTAACTCAACTTCAATATAATGTTGTAGCATTATATTGAAGTTGAGAGTATTCTTAAACGATTGCCATATGTTACTTATATTTAAATCTTATCTCCAATTTTAATGAAAGTATTATCAGTATTTGTAAAGTTTCATTACACTTGTCTGGCAAATAAGTTAACAACTGTGCAGTTTTAGATCTGTATTCCTGAACATTATTTAGAAGTATTTCCTGAAACGAGAAATTTAGAGTTGTCAAATGTAGCTGTTAAAATGGATTGTGTATGTTCAGAAGTTTACAGTCCGTTAAGAAATTATAAGACCACTTTAAAATTCTAATCATAATTTAAATACATAAACTAACATATTGCTCTATATTTTTTTATAATTAGTTTGCAATAACTTGGTATAATGCAATAAATGTTTAATTAAAATATATATTAGAAATAAGTGAAAAATAACCTGTTAACAAAATATAAGACCACTTTTCAAAAAATAAAAAAGTATAAAAAATTAATATGATATTGGTCCTCCATTTTTCCTGATGACTTTAAACACTCTGTTTTTCTTTAAGTAACCAGGTGATTAAATTCAGTTATAGAAATACTGTACCATTCTTTTACAATGGCTACTTCCAGTTCATTGGCAGATGAAAATTGTTTATTATTAGCATAAACTTTGCGAGATAATATACCCCATAGGTTTTCCATGGGGTTCAAGTATCACCTTCGACTTGGCCATGGCAAAACATTTTTTTTTCTTTTTTAAACCACACCTGTGTAGATTTAGATGTATGACAAACAGCATTGTCCTGTTGAAAGGTCCAGTTAGCACCACCTAATAAAGGTCCAAACGGTATCATATGATCATATAGCATAGACTGATATTGTGTAGAGTTCATATGACTCGAAATCCGATGTAAATCACACAACCCCTCATAACTGAAGGCTCCCCAAATCATTACTGATCCTCCACCCATTTGTCGACTGAAGCATTCTTTTGGTTCCTTCCTCAAGTCATGCCAATAGTCTTTGTAACCATCGAGACCATCAAGGTTAAGTTTCTTTTTATCAGAAAATATAATTTGTTTCCACTCATCATTCCATGACATGATATTTTTAGACCATTTTAATCTTTCTTCTCAATGGCATTTCAATAACTTTGGTTTTTTCTTCAGTTTCATAAATTTCGTATTAATATTTAATTTAAGATTCTTCCAGACTGTTACATGTGAAGTTTTCTTGCTGAAACGTTTCGAAATTCCACGAGTTGAAAGACTTCTTTTAGTTGACGGTCGAAAAATTTGTCTATTATCACGTGCTGTCAAAATATTTTTTCTACCAGATCGTTTTATTTTGTTTGAATAAACTTTTCTAATTATGGCATTGTGAATGGCAGTTTTAGAACGGTTCATTAACTTCGCAATATCTCTTTCAGATTTACCAGAACCTTTATAAAATAAAATTTTTCTCACTTCGCACTCCGATTTACCTCGAAGCATCGTCAAATTAATATAGTAGATAACACATTTAAAAGCCTTTGCTTCTTAGCATTTGCTTCTTAGGTAATGCTTTTACGAAATACTGATGCATGCGCTTCATATTGAGTTTGACGTCATGTATAATATGCTAATTTTCTCAGGTGGTCTTATAATTTCTTAACAGTCATAGTCTTTAATTTTTAGAAAAATGAATAAATTTTAATGAAATTTAATTTAATTTTAAAAGTTAGAATTAGTATAGGATGTGTTTCTCGATCAATTTTAAATACGCAACTAAAAATTTGCATATTATACTCTCTTCTTCAGAAATGCACCAATACGCTTGTGGTCTTATAATTTCTTAACGCACTGTAATGTTATAATTGATGGAGAACTAGAAATTTTGTGATATGATAACATAACGGTGCGTATATGCATAACGTTGCTGAACGTGCGTTATTCAACAGCATGATATGGTAATATAGCATGCTGTTAAACTAGCATATCGATATGCTAATTGAACAGTACGTAGGGTAGGTGCTCCGGTGATTGACATGCTCCAGTAATTGACATGTTTCCCGAAATACTTAATAAATAAGAAAAAAAAGCACATGTTTTACATTTAAGAATTTTAACATTGTAAGATTTCTAAAAATATTTTCTGATGAATAAAACATTAAAAATATCAGAAATTGCTTTAAAAGAGTTAATCACTGGAGCACTTACCCTATCATTCGTTTGAAGTATAAACGAGTATTTCTCGCAAATTCAAGGAAGAGGGGGAGTGTCTTCTGTATCTTCTTTAGCAATTTCTTTTAACCTGAGTTTCTTGAACGTAAGTAATTATTAATCTGATTTATGTGTTAAATGTCATCATATAAACTGATGTCTTGGTTATAGTAATTCATATGAGAGTTCATTTTATTTAGAGAATAATACTGCATAGTAATTAATATTTATTCTCAGGTTTTTATTTTATTTTTTTAATCTAAGTTAATTGATTTAGCCATTTTACATTAAAATACTAATATCTGCGTAAATAGATTTGGACGTATTTAATTTTCTTCCTTAAATAAAAATGTGGTTATTGTAGGCTCTGTGGCTTAAGGCCGATTGATTACGCTTGGGTCCTAGGTCTATAGGTGGAATGCTTTCCGTGAGAGGGCCTGTCTGAAGGATCCTATATAGTCCTTACGCTAGTTTCGGAGAAAAACCATGAAAAACTCTGAACGGCACATTTGAATAGTGTGACCTGGTATCGAACCAGGTACTTCTCATCTACCAGTTTTAAGCTCAGAGCCGTTCGATCACTCATGGTGCAATAAAAACGAGTAATGCAAAGAAAGAGAGAAATTTGATCGGATTATTTTACAATTTAAATAATAATCTTGGCGTAGAACTCATAGAAGTATTTATGAAGCAAAATTTTTGTCTTCTTAAACCAATCTTTTTGTAAGTAGAGAAAAATTTCAAACAAATACCGGTATGAGGTCGACGCCAATTTTCCATCCCTGTATCCTAATAAAATATGTTTTTAATGTCTTATAAAAATAAAGATGATATTTTTTATTGAAACAACTATTTCATACATGATATTGTTTTGCAGTGCTATTTTGTGGCTATTTTATACAGTGAGATCGAAAAATCTTAACTGTGACTTTAACTTTTTAAATAGTCATCGTTGATTTATGTTATAATTTAAAAGAATTTTCTTTCTTTCTTTCTTTCTTTTTTTTTTTAAAATTAATTAATCAAAAACTTCAGGAAATTCAATTTCAAACAATAAAAAATTAAAATTTTTATATTGTTTCATAAAAAAAAAAAAAAAAAAAATTATAAATAAACATCCCAAAAGCGTATCCCATGGACTTATAAAATTATGTGCATACTGTCACAACTCCATTGTAAAAAAATACAAACATTTCTTAAGCGAAAAAAGGTTTTTTTTTTCTTTTTTACACAACTTTGAAATATAATTTTATGGAAAAAAGAATACCACTAAATACCATTTAAAGTATAATATACAATTTACCAGTGAAAATATAATAAAAGTAAATAAACAAACATATTTATATTTTAATGTCTGAACAACTTTGTTTAGAAGAATCTGTAGGATATATTAGGTTGATATTTTGCATACAAATTTAATAACGTATGCTATATATTTTCTTTTGTATATGGTCTGTATAAAAAATGGAAACTTATTTTTTTTAATTAAAACCCCAAAATGTTTTTATTAAATTATATATATTTTTTTAAACCAATATTTGTATTATGTTCTATCTTAGCCTCCTAAACTAGATGTCTGTCGCGTGGCTCGGAAGCTTGTCAAATGTTGAAGCGGTAGACACCGCCACCTAGTAGAGATTGTGCAACTTTTTTATTCAACTGTCACCAATAATTTTAAGAAGTGATATATGATATATATAATCGACATTTCTTCGATTATAATCACCTTTTATGTATACCGTATATCACTTTTAAAAATTTTTGGTGGCTGTTGAATAAAAAAGTCGCGCAATCTATACCAGGTGGCACTGTCTACCGTTTCAACTGTTGCTAAGTTTCCGAGCCACGCAACAGGTATCCAATTTAAGAGGCTATGGCTCTACATGTTACAGATCTTTATTTAATGTCAAAGGTTTTCGATTACCCCCTATTTTACAGTATTATGCATCTTCAACCGGTTTAGAATAAACAAAAACAATGCGTAACTTTTCCATATATCAGAGTTACAAATTTCTAAGGTCTTTTACAGAATGTCGACAGTCGAAATTTTTTCCTGATTCTTCCACCAGTATATTTATATAATAATTTTGTTACTTAATTAATCGATCAAATTTACTACTAAAAATTCCAAAAGAAAATTACTGGTGGAATAATCAGGGGAAAATTTTCGATTGTCGACATGTTGTTTTAGTTTCCATATCCAACGGTACGATTTATTTATTAAATTTAAAATATTATAATATAGGTCAGATAAAACTCTTTAAAAATAATGGGGAATTTTAAATAAAAAGTTTCGTAGAATTTGAAAACAATGTTATTCACCGCATAATTGTGTTACATAGTATTGGGATGATGCAAATAATGTATGATTCTCTGTATAATTTTTTAATTAGCTACATAAAAATGTGAATATGTATATAACTTATCTTATGTCTTAAATGCTTACAAAGATCATATCTTATTAATGAGATATAGGTATGATGTAGGTAAATAAAATGATAAAAGAAAACTTGTTTAAAGATTTACTAAAGTTGAAAAATTTCTCAATGTTTGTTTATCGATGTATTGCAAAACGAATACATAAACAAAATATTTTTTCTTTATTTAAAAGAAGAAAAGAAAAAGCTATCAAAACAAATCGAGCAAAAATAAATTTTAAAGACAGTTTCTTTAAGCCTATTTTTCGATTTTCTTAGCTTATTTATTTTTGAAGATAAAAGAAGTTTGGAAGCAAACAAAGAGTTCTATTGTATATTCTGAATAGAAATTGAAATGCATTAAGCCAAACAATGAAATACATTCTATAGTATTGGATAATATTGTTACGAAATTGTAAATAATTGTGTTTATTTTTGTATAAATTCTTTCAAAGAGGCTTAGTAAGTTGATAAAGTGCTAATTTTGTGCATTTCTAGTCGTTTTAGCGTTGAAATAGCCTTATTTTCCCTTGAAAACGCATTAAAAAGCCCCAGTAATGCACGTAATGGATTTGGCGCCAAATTTGGCGACTTTTTCCCACTTTGGCGATTTTTTTGGCGACCTTGGCGAGAAAATCCTTATATGGGATATACCAAATATGGAAGCTGTAAGTTGATTGGTTGACCACTTTCTAGAGTTTTCTCGAAAAATCTGGGCTCCATGGAACAGCATATAAGGAGCGCTTCCTCGCCAAGGAGAGTCAGTTCAGTTCAGATATCAGCCAGCTTCGCTAGTGCTTGCATTGCTCTTAAGCCTCTTTGAGAGAGACTTGCTTTATGTGTTATTACTATACAGTTTGTACTGTGGATTTGCTGCTGACAGCTGTTGTTTAAGCTGTGTTTACTGTTTGAATTGAAGCTGATACTTGGTTTATAGACCTGCATTTTTCTGGAATTTTCTGTGAATAAATTACTGAATTTTTGTACGTTTGGCCTTTCATTCTCAGACAACTCACGAACCCCCAAGTACGCAACATTTCTGGTGTCAGGAGTGGGGTTTTGTCTGTGAATGGTGATAACGAGAGCTATGGAGCAAGAGATGAAAAAAATTCTAGAAGGTCTCACTGCTCAGATGAATGAGTTAAGATCTGGATTGATAGAGAAAATGGAAACAGGACAGGAGAAGATGGAAACCGGATTGATCGAAAGAATGAAGGAAGGACAAAGAGAGATGAAAGAAAGTATGGAAGCATCGCAAAGAGAGATGAAAGATAGCCTGAGTCAAGAGATGAATGAAATGAAAGCCGGACAGGAAAAGATGGAAACCGGATTGATAGAGAAAATGGAAACATCGCAAAGAGAGTTGAAAGGCACTATGGGTGAAGTTCAGGAAGAAATTAAATCTAATCAAGATGAGATGAAGAGAGAGCTTTCAACTGTGAAAGAATCAATCGAGGGTAAATTAACGGTGATGGAAAATAGAATGGATGGAATAGAAGAGAAAGTTATAAAGATAGAAGAAAATTTTGAAGAGAAAGTTTTGAAAATAGAAGAAAGTTTTAAAGAGAAAGCTATGAAGATAGAAGAAAATGTTATGAACGTTGAAGAGAAAGCTATGAAGATAGAAGAAAATGTTATGAAGGTTGAAGAGAGTGTTACGAAAATAGAACGGAGTTTCGAGGAGAAAGTTAAAGAAAATTTTGATCAGGAACTGCAAGGAAGGTTTGCAGAGATAGAAAGCAAGTTTAAGAGAATGGAGGAAGATCTTGAGAGAAAAATGAGAGAAGAGTGGAACAGAGAAGTAATAGGGAATGAACTGCTGAGCAAGATTCGGAACCTCGAAGAAAAGTTAGAATCCATGCCTCAGGAAACTGAAAAGAAAGAGAGAAGAATCCAGAATCAGGAATTGATTAAGCTACCTACCTACGACGGCAGTTCCTCCTGGCATGTATATAAGACGCAGTTTTCCATCGTAGCTGAAGCTAACGGCTGGGACTCTGTTGTAAAGACGGCTCATCTGGTAGGGTCGTTGCGGGGCGACGCCGCATGTATTTTGGAGACCCTTTCGAAGGAACAGCGATATGACTTCGAAGCTGTAACCAGAGCACTAGAGCTACGTTTTGGAGCGAAATGGTCTAAAGAATATAGTCGACTCCAGCTAAGGTCCCGTCGTCAGAGACCAGGGGAAAGCTTACAGGAACTGGAATCAAACATCCAGAGGCTTTCACATTTGGCTTTCTCAGACTGTCATCCTGAAACACGCAATGATCTGGCTCTAGAATATTTCATTGATGCTGTCGGAGATCCAGATATTCAAAAAGCCCTCAGACTCTCCGGCGTGAAAGATGTGGAGTCAGCCTTGGTGTATGCCCTAAAGCTCGAGACAGCCCAACAAGCCTGCTGTAAACATCGCCAGAACAGCACAGCAGACAAAGTGAACGGTTCTCAAGATGATTTTAAAGAAATTCAGAACATGATTCCAGATATTAATAGAAGACTACGCATTCTTGAGAGTAAGGGAAAAGGGAAGACTCCAACAACTAAATGCTGGGGCTGTGGAAAAAATGGGCATATCAAACGAAGCTGCCCAGTAAGAACACCTAGTGAAGCAACCAAGAATGTCTCTGAAGTATGCCACCCAAAAGGAGCTCTTCGGGAAAATTCGGATGCATTCTTGCGGAAGCCTCCATCTGAAGATCATAAATACATCTCTAAAGCCGAGGATAAACACCAAAGAATAAAGCCAGTTGTTCGCCAAGTTACTGTCGCAACACCATCAGAACAAGATCCCGACCCATGGAGTGACGAAGAATTTAGAAAAGCCCAGTTGGAAGATCCTGACGTAAAGCCAATATTACAGCTGAAGGAGACGACCAGCAACAGACCTACCTGGCAGGATATTTCCAGATTTAGTCCCATTACGAAAAGTTATTGGGCACTTTGGGACTCTCTCCATATCAGAAACGGCGTATTATACAGAAAGTGGGAATCTGATGATGGGAAAAGCTTCAGATGGCAGATTTTATTACCAAGATCAAAAATTCCAGCTGTTTTAGAACAACTGCATAGTAGCTCGACCGGAGGCCATTTTGGGGTAATGAAGACTCTGCAGAAAGTTCGGGAACGCTTCTACTGGTGCAAGGCAAAGGAGGATGTGGAGAAATGGTGTAAATCCTGTGATGCTTGTGCGGCACGTAAAGGCCCGCAGAAGCGAAGTCGAGGAAGACTGCAACGGTATAACGTGGGAGCACCATTTGAACGGATTGCAATCGACATCTTGGGTCCTTTGCCACGGACCTCCAGTGGAAATAAATACATTCTCGTCGTGATGGACTATTTCACCAAGTGGCCTGAGGCATATCCCATTCCCAATCAAGAGGCATGCACAGTCGCAGAAGTCCTGGTGCAGCAATGGGTGTCAAGGTACGGCACGCCCCTACAACTTCATACCGACCAAGGTAGGAACTTTACCTCTGATGTTTTCAAAGGACTGTGTGAACTACTCGGCATAGACAAAACCCGGACAACACCCTTACATCCCCAGTCGGACGGCATGGTCGAGAGGTTCAATCGTACCATTCTGAATAACCTCTCCCTTCTAGTATCAAGGAACCAGCAAGATTGGGACTTGAAGTTGCCATTGTTCCTGCTGGCTTATCGAAGTGCTGTCCATGAAACCACCGGCTATACTCCAGCCCAGATGCTGTTTGGACGTGAACTTCGTCTCCCTTCTGATCTCCTGTTTGGTTGTCCACCCGATGCGCCTTCATCGCCCGAGGAGTACATCCACGATCTCCAGGCACGATTTGAGGACGTTCACAACTTTGCTCGAGAGCGAATTCACATTGCATCGGAGAAAATGAAGACAAGGTACGATCTAAAGGCTACGCAACATGAGTTTCAGGAAGGAGAGAAGGTCTGGTTGTGGAATCCTGTTCGACGCAAGGGACTCTCTCCCAAGTTACAGTGCAACTGGGACGGACCATACACAGTCTTAAAAAGACTGAATGATGTAGTGGTGCGGATCACTAAAACACCATCGTCAAAACCGAAGGTGGTGCACTATAATAGGCTAGCCAAGTACCACAAGTAACGGTAAAATTAAAATTTTAAATGTAAATAATGGTAAAATTTGCGCATGCGCACTGTAAATATTTGTACATATTTGTGAATTTTGTAAATATTTCCCACTTAATTTATATTTCTATGTTATCGTTATGTGCAACTTAGTTTTTGTATTTTAGATTGGGTAAATTTGTTTAGTTTCGCCTCCTAACCAAGGGTTGCACTGCCCGGGACGTGCAGTCCTTGGGAGGGGGGCAGTGTTACGAAATTGTAAATAATTGTGTTTATTTTTGTATAAATTCTTTCAAAGAGGCTTAGTAAGTTGATAAAGTGCTAATTTTGTGCATTTCTAGTCGTTTTAGCGTTGAAATAGCCTTATTTTCCCTTGAAAACGCATTAAAAAGCCCCAGTAATGCACGTAATGGATTTGGCGCCAAATTTGGCGACTTTTTCCCACTTTGGCGATTTTTTTGGCGACCTTGGCGAGAAAATCCTTATATGGGATATACCAAATATGGAAGCTGTAAGTTGATTGGTTGACCACTTTCTAGAGTTTTCTCGAAAAATCTGGGCTCCATGGAACAGCATATAAGGAGCGCTTCCTCGCCAAGGAGAGTCAGTTCAGTTCAGATATCAGCCAGCTTCGCTAGTGCTTGCATTGCTCTTAAGCCTCTTTGAGAGAGACTTGCTTTATGTGTTATTACTATACAGTTTGTACTGTGGATTTGCTGCTGACAGCTGTTGTTTAAGCTGTGTTTACTGTTTGAATTGAAGCTGATACTTGGTTTATAGACCTGCATTTTTCTGGAATTTTCTGTGAATAAATTACTGAATTTTTGTACGTTTGGCCTTTCATTCTCAGACAACTCACGAACCCCCAAGTACGCAACAATATGTATAGAAGAAAAGTTACATTAGTTTAGCGCATTGATACATTCTTACTCAGCTGATGTTAAACAATAAAGATAAGTTCTTTTGAGAAGTAAATTTTAATTTTGTATTAATTAACAAAAAAAAAAAATCTTATTTATTATTCTATATATTTTTTATTTATTATCTGAATCTAAAAAATAAATTTAATGTAAATAATTTATTTCTACATAAAAGAAACATTACTATTTATGTAGTATTTCTTTAAAGAGTAGCTTCTTTAAAAGACAAATTTCACCAATTATTAAATTTATGAATTGTTAGTTAAAGTTATTGATAAACAAAGTAGTGGTTCAAAATCAATAAGTGATTTACTAAAAAAATAAAAAAAAGGTATAAAGCCACTTTTAAAACACGTACATAAAATTTCTTTATTAAATCAAACACAAAGCTTTTCCCTATTATTAACATAGCGAATTTAACATTAATTTACAACACCTGACGATGCTATGTTAATAATAGCGAAAAGCTTTGTGTTTGATTTTAATAAATAAATTTTATATACGTGTTTTAAAAGTGGTTTTATACCCTTTTTACCATGTTATTATTAACTTCGATTCTTGTTTGTATGTTTGTTTGTTTGTCAGGTACAAATCTTGCAATCGATTTTTAACTAACTTTCCGACTAGCTAGATATTTGAAACTTTCAGGACAGCTCAGACCACGGTGATAACACATTTTTTTAATACATTTAGTCAACTGTTTCAGGTTCCGCTGACTTCGGCAGCGTTTATGTGATTCGACAGAAAATTTATTTAACTTCCCGACTAGCTAGACATTTGAAACTTTCAGAATAGTTCAGAATGCGGTTAAAATGTATTTTCTTAATACCTTTAGCCAACTGTTACGGGTTCCCGCTGCCTTCGGCAGCGTTATCAGTACGCAGATTGCAATAGATTTTTCCCTAATTTTCCGACTAGCTAGACATTTGAAACTTTCAGGATAGCTCAAAACACGGTGGCAATACATTTTTTTAATACTTTTAGCCAACTGTTTCAGGCCCCTACTGCCTTCGGCGCCGGCAGCGTTTACATGATTCAACAGAAAATTTATTTAACTAACTTCTCGACTAGCTAGACATTTGAAACTTTCAGGATAGCTCAGACTACGGTAACAATATATTTTTTTAATACTTTTAGTCAACTGTTTCAGGTCCCTATTGCCTTCGGCAGCGTTTATATGATTCAACAAAAAATTTATTTAACTAATTTCCCGACTAGCTAGACATTTGAAACTTTCAGAATAGTTCAGAACACGGTGAAAATGTATTTTTTTAAATAGTTTTAACCAACTGCTTCCGAATCCTGCTGCCTTCGGCAGCGTTACCGGTACAAAGCTTGCAATCGATTTTTCACTAACTTCCCGACTAGCTAGACATTTGAAACTTTCAGGACAGCTCAGAACACGGTGACAATACATTTTTTTATAATACTTTTAGTCAACTGTTTCAGGTCCCTTCTGTATTCGGAAGCGTTTATATGATTCAGCAGAAAATTTATTTGACTAACTTCCCGACTAGCTAGACCTTTGAAACTTTCAGAATAGTTCAAATACGGTGAAAACGCATTTTTAAATATTTTTAACCAATTGCTTCGGTACCCTGCTGCCTTCGGTAGCGTTACCAGTACAAAGCTTGCAATCAATTTTAACTAACTTCCCGGCCATTTGAAACTTTTATAATAGCTCAAAACACGAGAGCAATGAATTTTTTTAACACTTTTATCCAATTGCTCCGGGTTCCCTCTGTCTTTGGTAGCGTTTATATGATTCAGTAGAAAATTTAAAAACATGGTATATAAAAAGATCTTTTTACCTTTTAATTATTTAATATGTTTACACGTGAAGTCACTACAAATTTTAAACTTTCAGAAGTTTTTAATTTTAACTAAAAAAAATTAAGTTTAATTTTCAGTTGTAAATATGAAGCACGTAATTTCATTTTTATTTATTACTTTAAATTACACAGATATTTATTTATAAAATATTTTTACTACATATCCGTTCACCGTATAGGCGTAAGAAAAAAAGTATTTCATTCTTTATTTACGGAAATTTCTTGGAAAATTTTATACAAATAAAAAATATTATGACACGAAAAATCTAAATTTATTTCTTTAGAGCAATGCCTCTCAACTTTCTTTTTTTCTTCAATAGGGACTCATTTCAAATCCTACATATAATATAGACTTACTAAGTTCAAATTTTTCAAAGCATATACAGTTATCGAAATCTACGGTTTATTTCTTTTTATATTATTTTTTAACACCACTTTTCTAAAAAAAAATGCTTACCACATTTAATCATGAAAAATTGTTATAAATGTTTAAAAGGTTTCTTTAAAAAATTATTTTCGCCGAAAACCCACAATACTTGACAAGTATGAAAATATGTTATAACATAGTTTCTAACTTTTATACTTTTTTGCTACCGGAAATTTTTAACAGAAAATTCTATTTAATTTAATCAGTGAAAATTATTATATATATATATATATATATATATATATATATAATTTTCTGTAGCATAAAAACGTAAAAGTTGACAGCTCGGGTTTTAATAATTAATTTACGTATATAGAAGGTAAAATCTTATTTCTTCGTCAAAACATGCCATTTCTGTCTTTTTTTAAATTAAAAGTATTGGATTCGTGAAAATTTTCGAACTCTAGTTTTCGATGGATTTACGCCTTTTGAGATATCCTGAACCCGACTTGACTGTTTTTAAAAAATGTCTGTCTGTGTGTGTATGTGTATCATACATTTTATGGACGCTGTATCTCAAAAACCAATGACCAAGTTTAACCAAACTTGGAATTTTGTTTGACCCTGACATAAACTGGTGCTGATTACATTTGAGGATCAATCGCTCAACAGGATGAGCTGTGATCATACTTTTTCTAAATTTTTAACATGGCAGTATAGGACAAAATTTCATATAAATGTACATAGTGATAGTTATTTTTAATGT
Source organism: Salticus scenicus (assembly GCA_963930645.1). Classification (NCBI taxonomy): domain Eukaryota; kingdom Metazoa; phylum Arthropoda; class Arachnida; order Araneae; family Salticidae; genus Salticus; species Salticus scenicus. The sequence continues at coordinate 17,277,614 of OZ005653.1, forward strand.
ATTATTGTAAAATTAATATAAATTATTGATAACAGTAATCGAAAACTAGCAAAAAAAGTTTGTGCATGTAGGAACATTGCTGCTTCCTACCTGAGGGGGAATACATTCTCGGGGGTGTAAATTTTCGATATGGATACCTTTCTAAGGAACTCGTCAATACCTTTAAAATGAATGGTTGGACCATAGATCTGTGATAATTTGAACAAAGTTGCCAACTTTATTCATTTTTAACGAAATAATAATAATAAAAAAAAATCTTAGAAAAAAAATCGCATTTTTTCTGATGTTGGCACAAAATTGACTTTCTTGTGGCATTTAGTGATATAATTCTTTGAGATAAAAATCGCATGCATTCATCATGGAAAATAATTTGTACTGCATGAATTTGCATAAGATTATATAGAAGAAAGTTTCGTGGTGGCTATAGCATACTAGTTACATTTAATTGTCTTGAAAGTATTGAAAATACAAATTGTCACAAATATAACATAAAAAATATCTTTCACTGCACTTTCCAGGTAGACATCAATTTCAATTTCTTACTGGCACTTAATTTTTGCTCATTTCTAGTATTATATTTTTGTTAATGTAATGATTTTTTTGAACGTGTTGAAACGTGCAACGAACGTTTTCATTTAAACATGCATTGAAAAGAATATTCTTATCGTAAGAATTATACACTAAACAAGAAGATCTGCAAGAACTTTAATTCTAAAATAAATCACGAAATTAACATGTTGATGTTTTTATGTATCGCAATATTCTATATAAATAATTTCCTTACATAACAATGTATTAGAAACTTCTAAGTATGAAATCTTTTTTGTATGCTTAGTTAAAAATCATTTTGTTTAATAATCTGCTTTCTTAATATTCTGTTTTCGGATTCCCATTACTTTTCTTGTGAGATTAATGATTTTGACAACTTTAAAATTCTAGCATCTAATGTAAATTTATATGAATCCCGTATCTTTCTAGAGGGCGCTTTTACTAAAATGCAACATTCTGCCTTGAACGAGGCTAAAGCTATTCCCCCTGAATATATAATTTTGTTATGATGTGTTATGAATTTCTTTGTAAGTGTTGTGCTTGTATGTTTGATACTGAGGAGGGCTAGTGTTCTAGCAGAAACGTCTGTCGTGTATTTTAATGTTTTTAATTAAAATGTATTTTTAAAGTTTTAAAATTTTGTATTTATGATCTCATTTTAAAGGTTACATTGGTTTTAATATATTAATGAGACGTATAAATTATGTTTAATTTTATTAAATTAATGAAAATAGGTTACTTACATATTCATACTTATGTATCATTATTATAATAGGGTTTAGAAATATATATATAATATGGATAAAATCGGAAACTTATCTCTATTAATTTATGTGATATTCAAACGTATTTTTGTTAGCATATAACATAATAATTTTAACTAGTATTACCCAGTTTTAGAAATTCGATAAATAGTACTGTCATAAAGTATTTTAAAAAATACATTTTCTGTTAAAGCCGGAGAATCAATTTTTCCTTTGTGACAGCAGGGAGTAAATTCTGTTGAATGTTTTTGAATGACTTGCGATTCAAAATCTGATATTGATTCATCGCAGTATCTGCACTGTAAATTCATTTATCCAGTGTCATAACGATCAAAATTCATTAAAACTATTTTTAATGCTTATTTGTATGTATAAAAAAAATAATAATAAATAATTTCTATCAGCATTTTGCTTATACGATGATCCATATATTTATGAATTTCTCTACCTCTCAAACCTAAAAACAAAGTTTTTCTTCTGGGCATTTCAATAGCGATGGACACTGTTAGTATCAAAAAAGTATGACAATAGTTTAAATAAATAAATAATAAATAATAATTTATAATTACTTCTGTTGCCAGACAAAAAGTTAAAAAATATATATATAACAAATAAAAAAATTAAGAAACCAAATGTGCTTACTTGCCATAAGATAAATAATAATAAAAAATAGAATAAAGCAAAAAGTGATTATCTTATTCAGCGTTATAATTCAGGTTTTTTTTTTTTTTTTTTTATTATTATTATTGTCATTTTCTTTATACGGAATAATAAATTTAGAAAATAAACTAAATCGCGAGCATTTTATTGCATTTTTAAATATTGCACATGCGAATTTAAGAAACTTTCTTCTGTAGGAATTAAAAATATAAATAAATAAATAAATAACTATATGTATAATATAACAAAACAATAAATATAAACGTATATTTTTCTGCTTTCTTGGCATCATATAATACTTTTTTTTTTTTTTTTTTTTTTTTTTTTTTCAGTAAAGCATGTTAATTACATACTGTGAAAAACTGAAACCTCGCTGTAAACATTTAGCCGTAAGTTTTACTGTGAGCTATGAAATTTATGGCTAGTACACTGTATGTTACATCAAATACGGCAAATAATGTATAAAATGTACGGCTTAGCCGTAAAATTTACGGTTAAGATTTGGGAGCGAGGTTTCAATTTTTTACTGTGAACCTTTGGAATGATACTTCTTTGAAGCCTCATTTCTTAGGAAAAATAAGTTTAAAATGTACAACAACTGTCATGTTTGCATTTTAATAAAGCGATAGGGTATATTTTATATTAATGTATTGTGATATATTAGTGAATGAATACATGAATTTGTATAAACATACTGGGAATATAAAAATTTTACTTGTACATACTTTTACATATAGTATAGTTAATAAAAGAAAGCACAATTTTCTGCATTGCATATTAAAAGTAAAGAAAGCGAAAAATGATGTATAATAAAGACTAAATGAGAACAAAGAGTTTGTACATAAAATTCACTAATCTCAATTATGTGCAAAACATGAATTGTGCTCTTGTTTAATTATATTTAAATGGGTGTTGTGAAAAAATAGTCCCTAAGATTTTTAAAGATTTCTACAACATCTTAAACCTTTAATCTCTTTTCTACAACGAAGCATTTTTTCAAATAATTCTTAATGACAGTGGTAACATTAGCATTATAAGCTTCAGGTTCAATATAATTGCACTCCTTAATCCTTAATTAGCTAATTAAATGTGCTTTTTTTTTAAATTTTAATACTAGAAATAAATCTGTTAGACTAATTAGCAATCGAAGGTTGAAAAAAAATGACATTCTAATCCCTATAATCACAAAAGATGCTTGTTGAAATTAACTTTGAGTCTTTCAGTTCATAATATCTAAGAAAATATAACATAAAGTATCTTTCTGCTGTTAATTATCACTGCACTAAAATAAATATTACGAAGAGCAAACATAAATATACAAAAATTTGCAATTTTTATATCAAATAAAATTACGATATTAAAATTAAACCTGAAAAATTTCAAGAAAGAAATAATACATTGTAAAAATACGCAATAATTGTTTGGGATCGAAAATATTAATCACAACACCACATCATGGGAAAATAAAGTACGCAGGAGAGAAATATAAAAGCAGCAACGTATAAGAAGCAATCTTTGGATCCTGTTTCTATACACAATGTTTCCATAAATGACTCGACACTTCCGATTCCAGATGATTTATCAAATATTAAAAAAAAGTGGTTCACAAATTCAGCAGGTAAAAAACATGATATGCCGCTTATATTTCAGCAAAAGTTTTCTCCTGAAGACAAACAGGGGACAAGTAACAAATTAAAAATAAAACGTTTTGGATGACACTGTAAAAAAGAAAGTTTGAAATGTGTTCTGGTTGTAGTATGTAATTATGAGACTTCTTTTATTTATCTGAATTCACTTTTATGAGAATAGCGTATATATTTATGGCATAATAAAATTAACAAAAAATATTATGGTTTCACCAATCTGATAACGGTATATACGGTGTACAATTAGAAATATGAATTAAGATTTTTTTTTTCCCCCTCACTGTAAAATATTGTACCTGAAGAGATTAAAATTGCTAAGAATAGTTGGAAATCACAACTCTAAAAACAAGCAAATTAAGATAGGGTTAAGTATTCAAATGGGACTGCGCAAACGTCGTTTGATGTAGCGAGTTGGATCTTCGAAGATCGTATTACATATACATAAGGTAAAGCTAGGAGAGACCGTTCGGTAGGATAGATCGGCAAGAAAGTGTGAAATGGGTAAGTTGCAATTTTAGGAGATTATGGAACATCAAGAGTGAAGTGCCCACACATGTTGATTGCTTCAAGAGTTTAAGATATAATTCGGCTAATTTGTCTCGTTCTCAAAAATAAGTGCTTGTATTTTTATAACCCTTCCTCAGAATTTCAATACAATGTTAATAATACAAATATTTTTAATTTAAACAATTTTTTATAAGCTACTAGCCTAGACTAACGGAACAAGCATCACAAATTTCTCCAAAAGCGAAAAAAATTTTAATAAAGGACTGCGCAACCACTCCTACCAGAATGGGAGAGTTTGCGCTTTTGCTCTTTAGTAGAGTTTGAGTATTGATTTTTATAAAATTCTACACTAATAAAGATTTCTCAGCTGATTGATAATGACAAGACAATGAAGATGAGATTTTGGGAGTGCACCAGGAAATAATTTCGACAAGGGACTGGACTAATTCAACCCACTCGAGACGGGGCATTTTATAGAAGAATGCCCCCAGAATCTGAAATTAAACATTGTTCAGGAGTGGCACGATCGACAAAAGCCACACCTCTGGTGGGATTTACCTCTCGGATGCTACTGTTAGCCTATGGGAAAATTTATCGCAAAGTATTTAAATGTTATTGTATATCTATTTAGTTTTGTTATATTTTCAAGTATGCGTGATGCTCAAGTTTTGTGCAACTGTCAACTGCTTAAATAGAAGGGATAAAACTAAATGCAAGCAAAAAATATAGGCTTACTCAACGGTCTTTTTAAGAAATGTAATCGTCTAAATTAAAAAAATAAAGAAAGAAAATAAATTGAATGAACGTAAAGGATTTTACAGTTGAAACGAGAAGATTTCAAACCACGTGAAATTCAGGTATTGTGTTTTGAACATTTTTGGGCTGAATATTTTAATGGAAAAAAAATCTTAATACCTAGTAAACGGTGGACGGATTCTGGACTTAAAAGTGGGCGGGACTAGCTATATATCATTGCACACATGTTTTTTTTTTTTTTTTTTTTGCTCGGGAATTCATTGCACTGTCTCGAACAGTTTCACTTGTGGCAGGTGGTTGCCCAATAACTTTATCATGTACAAAAAGTGCAATGATTGTGAAGAACGAGAGATTTGGTCAGCAAACAAAAAACTATCTTAGATGAAAAAGAAATGTACTAATTTTAAGTTAAACATGTTATCTAATAACTTAATGTTATTTTTAGGTCATGTTCTTTTCCCTGCTTATATATATATATATATATATATATATATATATATTAATAAATTTTTGTAGTTCTTTTTAAATTTCTTATATTTTTCTGATATTTTATTTATTCAACTGAAAAATCCACTACCAATACAAAAATATTTGTTTACAAATACCTTACAACAATGTCATTTAAGTGCAATTTTTATAATTAACAATATAATTGCAGTTATAATTAAGCGCAATCTCTCCTACTCATGTGCGCAATCACTCCTATCCTATAAGGAGATCTTGCGCAAAATAGCTCTTTTGGTTTTATTACAGCTGTTGTTTTAAATTATAACAGAGCAACAAAATAGCAATGGAAATGCATAGAAGAAGGATCAATTCAAAATTATGCACCAATAGTTTTGAAAAAAATTAATATTTGGGTTTTTTATATCGTTCTGTTGAAATATGCACAAACTCTCCTAGCTTTACCTTATATAAAACATCTAAATCTGTTATCAAATATAAAAATTTATTTCAAGTTATTTTAAAAATGCTCCCTCCCCCATGCTTAGAAACTAACTGATATGCATATCAACATCGATCAGACTCCAACAAATTATGTTCTAAATCTACTCATGAGCTAAAACAGTTTAATCAACACGATTTCTGTTCCTGTACCATTGAAATTATAAAGATTCAAAAAAAAAAAAAAAATAAATAAATAAATAAATAAAATAAATAAATAAATAAATAAATAAATAAAAAAAAAAAATAAATAAATAAATAAATAAAAGGGAACGGCTATTCTTTGAATCCCATTATATGAAATTTTTATAATACTATTTATCCTTATGATCTGAATCATGAGTATTTCAATAAAGTTGTAAAGGTTTATTCCAATATTAATCCCCTCCATGAATATTCCCCTATTTACTCTGAACTTAATCATAATGTCAACCAGAAAACTACTCGATTCAAACGTGGTAAAAAATATTCTGTTTATGCAATATCAAAAAAAGCTATAAATAAAAAAAAATCCTAGAATTGTAGGCAAATTATCTTAATAATTATGATTGGCTCTCTGTCAGAAAGTTTATATTTGCTATCAACAAAAAAAAGAAAAAAAAAAAAAAATGTTTTTAACTAATTATCTAAATGAATTTAAAAATCAAAGTTATAATCAACACTTTTCTGATGTATTTTCTGATATAATTTTATATCGTGTAAAACAATTCAATCTCAAAATTTCTAAAAATCCTCAAAAAATACAATCTAATTCCCAGATAATTATCAATTTTTCAAATCAAATAATTAATAAAATCAATATCACATCAATTATTAATGATAAATCTTGCATGTTTCTCATCAATGATTTACATATTTCTCGCACATTTAAATATCATATTACTCTTGGTCGATTGATATTCAACTATAATTCAGTGTCAGTCTAACATTTCTGCTGATGTATCTTGTAACTGTGATGATCCTTCCTATTAAAAATATGTTGACAGGGACCATGCACATATTATTACTAGAGATCTTGAATTTGTTAATAACTGTAATTTAAAAAAAATTATGTATTATGGCACAAAATTTAGACTTCCATCAAAAACTAATATTTCACAGATTTTACAGCAATTTACTTTTGATATTGATTTGTTTATCTATAAAATATCCATTTCATATAATAAATCTATTGAATTTTTTAATCAATGGAAATTTTTAGTGATTTCAAAATTTAAAACTGAATTAATTAAATATAAATCAAATTTAACTTATTACAGTAAATCTGATCTAATTAAATCTGTTGATGAACTCCAACATAACTATGTAATTACTTATGTTGATAAATCTCCGAATAATTATCCCATAATATGTAAGAAATATTATCTATCTCTTCTTGGTAAAACCATATCTTCGAGTGCTGACTTTCATCCCACCTGTAATGACATAAAAATTAATAATAGAAAAATTCATAGCTTTTATAAATTATTAAAGATTCCATTTAATAATTTCAACTATCCATATATTGTTCTTATTCCTAAATTTCATAAAAATCCTATTAAATTTAGAACTGCCACTATTGGTTGTAATACATACAACAATAATGCTAATGAAATCCTCCTAGACATTCTTAAACAAATTTATAACTTAATTAGTAAATCCAACAATTTCTACTGTCTTAAAAATAGCTATCAACTCAAAGATAAAGTCCAAACTCTGAAAAATTTTACTGATATCATTACATATGATTTTGCTGACTTGTTTAATAATATTAATCTTACTGATCTTCATCAAATCATTTACAACTTTTATGTGCGTTTTAAAAGTGAACTTTATCTTCCTAAATACTTTTGTGCAGCTTCATTTAAGACACTCTTAAATTTTATCATACATAATAATTACATTCTACATAATAACACTATTTATATCCAAAAAGTCGGTATCCCACAAGACGGAAGTAGCTCGAGTTTGCTAGCTGACTTATATCTTTACCATTATGAACAAAGTTTGTGTAATGATATCATTTTCTACAGATACATTGATGACATTATAATTTTTTATGTTAATAATTATACTCCATCTTCATTAAAATTTAAATATCCCTCTCACCTTACTTTAACTCATAATTTTATTAACAATAATTATATTAGTTTTTTAGATTTAAAAATTAAACTTAATGGTGGTAAAATCTCTACTGATCTCTATGATAAACGAAAAAATTTTGTTTTAGAGTAAATTTATTTACAAATTTTAATTCTTGTCTTCATTTATTTGTGTATAGAAATATCATTCTTAATCACCAATTTCGCATACATAGACTTTGTTCATCTAAGTACAAAAACAACAATATTAACCATTTAATTAAAACTGCTACTGGTATGGGTTATCCCAAGCGATTTGTTTATTCTATTATCTATCATAGAATGTCACTGTCTACAAAAAAAAAAAAAAAAAAAAAAAAAACATGTATAATGTTTATTAATATATATATATATATATATATATATATATATTAAAAATAAGTGTGTATATATATATATTAAAAATAAGGATGGTGTTGTATGGTTGGATGGTTGGGAGGGATGATGAATTTAATTTATTTAATAAAATCTTTTTGTAAAAAAATAGAACCGACTCCAAAAAGCACTACTATTCAAACAACTAAAAAGAAAAAAAAATGATATGAAATGAAACTGTAAATTGCGCCTAAAAGTATAAAATAATTTCCTTCGCCAAACAACCTAGAACACTACAATTAATCATAACTTTTGAAGTCGGCGCAAAATTAAATATAAATTTATACCTTTATTCGATACAAAAATCAAATCATATTCAAAATACTCATCTCACATTGTCACCTGTAAAATGCAGCCGAAAACTACTTTGATTCAAGAAAACAAATAAGATTTCGTAAGCAGCAAAAGTTGGCGAAGATGCTGGTATCTGACGTCCTTGGTGAAAGAAAAATCGCAAATTTATCTGGCAAACATATTTAATTTCTTTGGGACATCATGATTATTTTGATAAAGTATTAAGAGAGTAATCAAGAGAGTAATTATTAGGAGTGATATTAAGAGAGTAATCAAGAATATGAAACAATACATCGTACAATATATATTATGAAAATATACATCTTGCGTGCATGTTTTTATCGCCAAATCCAAAAGCCATCAAGGATGATAGTTATCAAAGTTATACCAAATTTGCAAAGGAAACTCTAACTTCGTAGAAACATAAATACCGCATTGTAAAGTATGATGACTGTTCTATGTAGATGCTACTAATGGACCAATTGTATACAGTGATAAAATAATAAAGGAAACATGAAAATGGATCATTCGAGAAAACAGCATTTTTTGCTACGGATCTAAAATCAAACTTTTAAAAGCCAATTAAATTTTATTTTATTTTGCGCCGACTTCAAAAGTTATGATTAATTGTAGTGTTATAGGTTGTTTGGCGAAGGAAATTATTTTATACTTTTAGGCGCACTTTACAGTTTAATTTCCTACCCATTTTTTTTTTTTTTTTTTTTTTTTTTAGTTGTTTGAATAGTAGTTGCTTTTTGGAGTCGGTTCTATTTTTTTACAAAAAGATTTTTAAGTCGGTTAATTAGAGCATCTCTTACGAAGTTATAAGCTTACAAACACCAACAACAACACATAGCTCGAATTAAGAACACCCTCTTTTCTGAAGTTGGTTGAAAACGACTTTGCGCTAATCGATGTGACCGCTTACAGTAACAGTACTTTGAACCACAGAGTATACGTGTCATCCGGTATGCTGCAAAGTGTGCAACGTAGTTCAAGTGTGCACAGTGTAGGAAATTGCGAAGAAACAACTGCACGTTTTAAGCGTTCTATTTTTAGCTATAATGTCTAAAAACTGTCTTTTCGTAGTAAATCGATGGTTCTCTATAACTTCATAAATATCTTTTCTCTCATCTTGTACCGTTTTTGAGATAGGAGCGCTGATTCCGCTGTTTTTCACAAGATGGCACTTTATTTTCTTTAGATTGTAAAGGTATTACAATGGGACCTACTTCAGACCAAGATCTTTACAACAAAACAAAAAGTATTAAGTAACCGTATTTTGAATTATATAACGTATGTCTCACCAGCTACGCTACAACGTGTGCAATGTAGCTCAAGTGTGCATAGTGTCAGAAATTGCGAACAAACAAATGCACGTTTCCATCATTGTATTTTTAGCATCAGTGTCTAAATTATCTTTTCGTACTAAATCGATGATGCCCTGCAATTTTATAATTCACTTTTTCCCCTGTCTTGAACCGTTTCCGAGAAACGAACGCTAGCATGAATGTCTAAACTATCTTTTTGTACTAAATCGATGATACTTTTCAACTTTGTAATTCACTTTTTTCTCTAGAACCGTTTTCGAGATAGTAACACTAACTCCGCTATTTTCCACCAGGTGGCACTGCAAGAGGTTTAACCTTGTACTGCATGGCCACTTTGCTATACTTACCATTTTTTACACTATAGCTGCAGCCGTTTAGCAGTTAAAAGAGTTGGGACTGATTTTTTTGGGCACCCTGTATTTTCTTTAGATTGTTAAGATATTACAATGAGACCTATTTCAGACCAAGACCTTTTCAACAAAACAAAAAGCGTCAAAATCGGAGCATCCGTTCAGAAGTTATGAGCTAACAAACATAAAAAAAACATACGGTTTGAACTGAGAACCTTCCTTCTTTTTTGAAGTCGGTTAAAAAAAAAAGGAAGCATTGTATTATTGCAATTGCAGGCTACACATTCTTTTTCTGGTTGATATTATGAAGGATACAAGTTATCCTACTTAAAATTTGTTTAATTATTCACACTTCAGATTTCATTAAATGAATAATCAAATTTGGTGGTGGTGGTTTCTTTAAAAAAATTACAATCTAAAAATTAAAAAAAAAAAATAATAATAATTAATTTACCAATAATCATAATGTCTTAATCATGACATGTTGGCCTTCGGATGAGATTGCTTAAGACTAAAAATTTAACTCAACTAAGTAAAAATTGTAAGTTAAACCGTACATTTTAAGTATTTACCTAAAAGTAAATCTCTTTTTTTACGTGAGATGGCGCTTGCTCACGCTACGTTGAAAGAAAAAAAAAAAAAAAAAAAAAAAAAAAAGGAACTTTAAAAAGGTTAACGTCAAAATTAAAAATCACCTTTTTTAAAATTGTTAAAAACTTTTAGAGATTAATAACTAACAAGTAATGCAATCAATTAATGTATTTCAGTAGCACCTAAATCGATTAATCGTTTCTAAAATTTTAATCTTTTTTTTTACTAATGTTCGTTTGGCAACCTGTTTATTTCTACTATCTCCGTAAGTAATGTTTAATATGTGGATTGCTTAAATTACTTATTCCTTGGTTAAATTTTGGTTTGTGTTATTGATTAATTTAATTTCCTTTTTTTAATTTAATTCAATTTTATTATTTTATTTTTTGTATTTTTGCAAGATAGAGACTTGAGCTGTATATTTGCTGGAATTAGCTATACAGTTTTACGAAATCTTGCATATGCTGATAGAAATGCAAGTTTCTTGATGAGTATATTTCTATTTCTCAGCATTTAAAATTCAAATTTTCAATTCATGAATTCCATTTTTTTCCCTTTTAACGGAACTCTTTGGTGATTTTATCCTTTCTCTTTTCTCTCAAAAGTTGACTGTTACTAATAATTCATAGTTTTTGCAAATTGTCTCATCGTTGGGCTTTTGTGTTATGTTAGTGTCATTTCTCTCCTGCGTAAGTACTTTAACTTGTTTTTACTAATCATTGGTACTAAAATTAAATTCATACCGTGACTAATTTTAATCGAAAGAAATCTCAATTAAAATTTATTTTATGTTGGTATCTTCATCTATCTTTTGTCTGCTGAGTGTTACAATGGTACTAAATAATTCAAATTATATATACATATATATACACGTATATGTATGTATGTATGTAAGTGGGGTGTATGTGTCTGCTGATGGCTGCTTTTCTCACATATGAGATAAGAGCACAGACACACATACAGACCAGCCGCTAATAATCAGATTTTAGTAATCAAGCACCGAAAAACTTGTAAATATATAAGCCACAATTTCTAGATTTCGACTCAAAACCAATACTTTTCTGTTATCTGTGGATGAGAGAATGAAAATAAATTTTCTGGTAAGAAAATTGGACTTTTCTTACGAAGAACCAATAATTCATAATTTATAATTCAAAATTATTCTAGTTATAATACAAGTTAACTTATCCTGGCAATATCTCATAAAAGCTTGCTTAAAAAATAATAAGAAAAAAAAATAAAGAAAAGGGAAAATAAAGTTTTGAAATAACTCTATGCAGTAATTGCAATACCAGAAATGACATTTTATATGATAAAATCAATCGAAAAAATTTTAGACATTTATCGGAAATCTATTTTAAAATAAAGGATAAATGTAACAACAAAGAATGTAGATAAAAAGATGCATGAATTTGGATGCATGTAACAACAATAAATATGGTATCGTTGATCTATAAATAAATTGAGTTCGTTCATTCAAATAACAGAGTGATGTATATTTATGAATATTGTAATCTATAATGACGTCTCATTCTAGTCAAGAAATCTTTAATGACGTCTCATTCAGGGTTCTCACAAAAAGAAATTTGGATATCAGAATTTTTCATTCGGTATTTTTTAAAATAAGTATCAATGGATATCACCGATTAGTCAAGTCTATAATTTTACTCTATAAAAATAATGGTATTCAGATTTCCCGTTCTGAGAACTTGGTTACATCGCTTAATACAATTTTTACTTATTTTTAGTATTTTACTTTATGTTATGCAAGAAAATATCATTTTATGAAATATTCATGATCTACTAATGCTTTATTAAATTTTCATTATTTACATGGATAAAAACTTTGCGGAAGAAATTTTTGAATAAGTTAATTAAAATATATTAATAGGAATTATAATTTTTGTTTTCAATTTTTATAATCTGTTAAAATGATTTACTTTGATAGTCTGATACATATATTTAATTTTTCGATTTTAATTAAAAAATACCTTCCTTAAAATATATGATTTTTTAAACAATTAAAACATGTATTTGTTAATGTGAAATAGATCGTTTTTAATTGCAAATTTTTGCTTTTATCTTTCCAAAGTGTTGTGTCTAAGCAATTACTTTATTTATTAAATACAGTAGAACTTCTATTATCCGAAACTCTTTTAACCGAAATTCTTAGTTAATCGAAATTTGTCTTTTAAAGCTTTTTATACAAAATTCATTTTTAAAACTTTTTCTTTTTTACTATCACATTGTTTGTGTACGAAATTTCTTTTTAGCACCTTACTTCTCGCTCTCGTGCAATTGACGGGGTGAGGTTCCGCTCTTTATTTTTCGTGCTCGTGATATTTCCGGGCTGGAGTGTTCAAAAGTAACGCACTAATAAGGTTAAAAACAAACCATTTCTGATAACCGAAATATTGTTTATTTCTTATTTTACACTCTATATGGATATAGCAGACTATTTAAAATGTTATTGGAGGTAGTAGGTTTGTTTGAAACTGTCAACACTATCCAATTTTAAATATTCTTAATACTTATTTTGTAATCTTAGCTCAGTTAGGCTTTTGAAGGAAAGTAGTTTTCTTTTTTAATATTGTGTATAATATAGAGTCAGAATCCCAAAGTAACTCGGATTCTAATTTTAGTACAAATGCATCTGAGAGTGATTTGAAAGTAAGCGATATTTATGAAAGTTAAGATAGCGAATTTGAGAACTGTGTATTATATGTATAGTGTTGTATTATACGTAAAAATGGTTTCATAAAATTCTATTTTAATATTTAGAGCACATCTTTAATTTTTTCTAGTTACTGGAAAACCAGCATTCAGTCATAATAACCCCGATTTTTGGTTTTACTGCAAAATAAAATTTTCTTGATTTCAAGCTCAAAAAGAAAAAAAAAAAAAAAAAAAAAAAAAAATCCAAAAACTAAAAATTAATGCATGTACTGTTTGTACACTTTATTTTATACAATTTTTTTTTTTAATAAAAAATAATCTGGTGTGTCACTCACACGACTTTCTCTTACCCTGAAATGTAATGCTATAAATACAGGTTGGAGATTAAGAGGTAAGATGACGATGTTATGTAAACCTATGTTAAACAATTCAAATTAGGCTTCGGGAGAGTTTTATATGATAATTAGTTCTGTGTGAGGAGGGCTAGCACCCCATAACCCTCCCGTTTCATTAATGCACCTACATTTATATAGAATTTAATTCGGTTATAAAAAAATAATTCTGTTTTTAAAAAATAATTTACTAAAGTTATTATTTAAAAGAAAATTATCTTTTATGATAATGCAGACGATTTCCATATTAGAGAAGTAGTATAACACCAAATATCCAAAAAAAGTGCATTTTATTCTCAAAAAAAAAAAAAAAAAAAAGAAAAGAATACAATTATTATTGTTATTATTATTATTATTATTATTATTATTATTGTTAAAAGTAAAAAAAAAAAATCGATAACTTTGTTTTAAATTATCGCAGATCGGTGGTTCAACCATTCGTTTTAAAGGTATTGGAGAGCTCTTTTGAAAGATACCGATCATGAAAATATACTCTCCTCGTGGAGGGACTCCCCCCCCCCCAGGGGCGGGAGACGAGGCTCCTACATACACAATTTTTTTTTCCCAGTTGACTATCTCTATTACAATATATATATATTCGTTTCGTTTGGTTTAGTGCAGTCTATAGACGTTAAACTCTACTTACCTGCAATTTCCCCCATAGATGTAATGTACTAGAATTCTCTTGGGTATCCCTGTACACGAACCATATGCTTGATCTTAACAAAAAGCTTAGTGTAGCATCCCTATATGATACACATTTAGAATACCAAGTTTGGAATGTCTGATACTATTTGTTCTTGAGATATGCTGATAACAGACAGACAGACACACACACAGACACACAGAGACACACACATACACACACACAGACCATTTGCTAAAAACATGATTTTCGTATTCAGGGGACCTCAGAACATGTAAACATAACAAAACTCGCGTTCGAAAGTTTGACCCCAAAACAATACTTTCCCTACCTTACGGGTAAGAGAAAGTAAATATGCACTTTGTTTTACCATTTTCTTGAAAATTACGAGATCGTTAAGGGATTAAATATATATAATTTTTTATTACCATGTTTTTATTAACTTCGATTCTTGTTTGTGGGTTTGTTTGTGGGTTTGTCAGGAACAAATCTTGCACTTGATTTTTAACTAACTTCCCGACTAGCTAGATATTTGAAATTTTCAGGACAGCTTACAACACGGTGACAATACATTTTTCTAATAATTTTAGTCAACTGTTTCAAGTACCGCTGCCTACGGCAGCGCTTATATGATTCGACAGAAAATTTATTTAACTAACTTCCCGACTAGCTAGACATTTGAAACTTTCAGAATAGTTCAGAACACGGTGAAAATGCATTTTCTTAATACCTTTAGCCAACTCTTTCGGGTTCCTGCTGCCTTCGGCAGCGTTATCAGTACAAAGCTTGCAATCGATTTTTCACTAACTTTCCGACTAGCTAGACATTTGAAACTTTCAGGACAGCTCACAACACGGTGACAATACATTTTTCTAATAATTTTAGTCAACTATTTCAGGTCCCGCTGCCTTCGGCAGCGCTTATATAATTCGACAGAACATTTATTTAACTAACTTCCCGACTAGCTAGACATTTGAAACTTTCAGAATAGTTCAAAACACGGCGAAAATGCAATTTTTAAATATTCTTAACCAACTGTTTGGGGTTCCTGCTGCCTTCGACAGCGTTACCAGTACAAAGCTTGCAATCGATTTTTCACTAACTTCCCGACTAGCTAGACATTTGAAACTTTCAGGATAGTTCAGAACACGGTAAAAATACATTTTTTTAATACCTTTAGCCAACTGTTTCGGGTTCCGGCTGACTTCGGCAGCGTTATCAGTACAAAGCTTGCAATCGATTTTTCACTAACTTCCCGTCTAGCTAGACATTTGAAACTTTCAGGATAGTTCAGAACATGGTGAAAATACATTTTTTTAATACCTTTAGCCAACTGTTTCGGGTTCCTGCTGCCTTCGGCAGCGTTATCAGTACAAAGCTTGCAATCGATTTTTCACTAACTTTCCGACTAGCGAGACATTTGAAACTTTCAGGCTAGCTCATAACACGGTGACAATACTTTTTTAAAAACTTTTAGTCAACTGCTTCAGGTCCCTACTGTCTTCGACAGCGTTTATATGATTCAACAGAAATTTTATTTAACTAACTTCCTGACTAGCTAGACATTTGAAACTTTCACAATAGTTCAGAACACGGTGAAAATGCATGCTCTCTCAATATTAGCATAAAACATCTGGTAATTGATCATCAGTAATTGAATTGGCTTTTTACAGTCAAATAGGAGAATAAGTCTATGCATTAAATTTGAGGATCAGCATACCAGAAATAACACTTTGTGTAATAGAATAACTTTCATTGCTCTATCTGAAGTCTAAAAGAAAAGAAAAATTAATGAAACTGCAAAACATTTCCATGGAATATTGTCAATTTGGATGCAAGTAATTTAGTAATAATAATATAAAAAGGTTCGATATTGATTATATGTAAGTGAAATGACGTGTTCCATTCAAAGAAGATAATTTTGTTTCATCATAAAAATTATGGATAAAACTTATAATGTCTTATTTTTTTGTAGTTCTTTCTAAACAATTTTGTTTATTATTATAAAAGAAAAAAAAAATGTTCAAAAATAATCCCTATTAATACCCAGTCTACTAATTGTTTTATTTTTACTTTATTGTGCATGTTACTAAAATCTGTAATGATCTCATCTTTACAAGTATATGAGTTAATCAGGAGTTATTAAATGCACAAATATGAATTGCAAAAGAAGTTTTCGGTAACGTTTAATAATTTGCTGGTTTATTTATTTATTACTTTTAAACACCTTATATTTTATTAATTCATTTGATATATATATATATATATATTAATTTACTGATTAATTTTAAATACAGTTATTTCTGATGGATAAAAATTTTCATAAATTCTGAAAAATGGATTAAAATAATATGAAATAAATTTGCATTTCAACTCTTTCTTTTTCTTTTCCTTCCTTTTTTTTTTTTTTTTTTTATTATATATATATAAAACTGCGTATGACATAAAGAAACACATTTTTGTATATTCTAATAGATAACTGCGTTACTTTCTAAGAAGTCTTGGCTGCTATAAACGGGAATTTCGGAGAAAACCGCGGAAGACGCTCCAAACGGCTTCGTCGACAAGCGGCATTGGGTCGAACTCGGCCCCTCCCTTTTTCCAGCTTCCAAAATAGAGACTCTCAGTCATTGTCGGGGCTACATAAACATAAAAATAGTTTGCTTGTGCAACAATTTACACCATATTATAAAATTTGCACAAAAGCCATTTTCTCTTAAACTTTTGGCGCAGCTATTTTGCTAAATTCAACATAGTTTTGTTGAATATGTTATTAACAATCCAATAATTAATATAAAAATAGTAAGTTATTGAAATCAAGTAAATATTTTAAAGTTTAAGAGTTGTTTATCTGCTTAAACTTTTCACTTAAACAATATAGAAATTAATTATCATTTATTTATTCAAAAAGTGCAACACAACACAACAAAAAATTAAACCGAAATTTTTAATATCTGATGCATTCTTAAAATGATACAACTTTTATTTTTAGGACTTACTAATTTAATTAATATTCATTTACTTGTCTTATTTTGTATATTAAACATTTTAATTACAATATATTAATTTTAATTACAATTAATTTTAATTAAAGTCGTAATTTTAAAGTTTTAATTGTTTTTTAAAGAACTATTTCAAATTAATTAGAAATAGTGTGTAAAATATATTATATGGATATTACCTTGCTCTAAATTGAGTTTAACAGTAGCATTTAAATTCTTATATGCATTGAGCAAATTTAAATAAAAATTTAATTTCCGGATTATTCTGAGAATAGTAGTATGGGAATTTGAACGGTAACTTCTAGATTGCATTGAAACTCTAGAACATTCCTATAGTAACAGATTTTCGAAAATTATTTTTTGTTGAATTTAAATATTAATAATGTTAGTAAAACCAAAACCTCATAAATTGAAATCATAAGGTGACATTGTATATTTTAATTTATAAATTTAATTTTAATAAATATGAAAGTGTTTTAAAGTGTTTCTAGCTTTAATGCTTTTTTAATTATTAATAGTATTATTTATCAAGGATATAAAATAAATTTTAATAGCAGTTTCATGTTTTTTATATGATATTGTCATAGCAAAACTTTTTCTATAGCATTCTCTAGAACAGCGTCACTTACCAGTTTTCATGCACAAAATTTTAAATAACAACGCTTCTGACATTGAAAAGTTTAAATATGTAGTTTGGTGTAATTTTAATCAATAGACGCTGAGATATAACAAACTGCAAAATTTCAATGAATATGCAATACCAGCACTACACGTCGGCGGATATTTGCTGAAATTGAATCATCATAAGTTTTCTCCCACGAGGGCATTCCATCTATTGGCCTAGGCCCCTAGTGTAGTCAATCGGCCTTAAAACCCTACAACCCTACAACCAATCGTTATTTTTCATAGCATCTCACATATCAAGTTGCTTCTACTTATATATTAAAAAAGATGAGATATAATATAGTCCGTTATAGACAAGTACAGTTGCTCCCGTAAACGGAGAGCAACGATACTTGTCGGCCAATATGCCCTCAAAGTATCAGCACAATCAAATTATCTCAGTCATCTCATAAAATTGCAGCACAATCAAATTATCTCAAATTAATCATCAGCAGATTTGTTCATGATCGCTATATTATATATCATGTTTGGTGCATGATTAAGCCATAGAGAATGAGATTTAGGAACGAAGTCGTATATCTCAATTTGATAACTTTACACTAAACTATCTGTATTCTTAATTTTATTTCACGGTATATCCCAGAAGATTAAAACTTAAAATAGGAGACTGAGACAAAAATATCTTGTAAACTAAAACTGAAATTTAAATACATGCTAAATTTCATGTATTGTATACGCGAAAGTTTCAAAAATAAAAAACAATTTTACGGTAAGTAAAACAGATCAGTTATTTACTTTTAAAATTGAACTACTTAAGATTAGTTAAAATTTAAAGACTATAGAATATAATTGCATTTTTGTAGGATTTGGGCAATGAAGTATAGATCTTTCAGTAGGTAGATAGGTGGATTGAATGAACTCATGAAATGCAAAGTAGTACTATGCGCAAATATCCCATTTTAGCGGAAAATCTGAATATCTCAGCATCTACAGAAGTAGAAATTCACCAAACCTGATACTTGGGATGGGCATTATAAAAAAAATAACTGACAATTTTCATATATACTGGCTGACAGGTAGCACTGATATTATTTACCATCTTGATTTTCTTCATGGTTTTTACCTGAACATTTATTGTTAAAACTGCTACAATATAAATAGACAAAATCTTTATTTCAAAGTGATATATATTGCTTAGTTAAAAAGATTTTTCTTTTAACTGGTAGGTATTACTGTTATATAGCATAGTTTTTCTCCTGCATATGGTGCAAAAATATTCTTTTAGGGTAGAAATTTCCTAATTGGGTTTTTGCTATATTTGCACATTTCGGGGCACTCTAATTCCAAAAATGTAGTTTTTAGCAGTTGCATTATGCGTCTATCTGTTAATTTGTGTGCGCTTTTATCAGCATATTGGAAGAAGAAATGACAGCAGGAAATCCAAACTTGTTATTCTAAATCTGCACCATATAAGAATGCTACATTAAATTTTTCGTTTGGATGAGAAAACTGATCCAAATACATTAATCTGTGGTAGGAACTCCTGATAGGTACAGTTTAACAACTTTAGACTGCATTAAACAAAACGAAATAATTATGTATTATAATATATGTTAAAGCATGCTCCGTATAGAATATTTTATGATGATTATTTACCATTCGTTTACAGGGCATCCAAAAGAAATGAAATACATTATTGCTATAATTGGTAGTTGCCTGAAGTTCATTTCAGGTTACGTTGTGTGTTTTGCATATTGTACTGAAATTAAGTACAGTATATAGTGCCTATATAATTTATAGACAATATTCAGGACTACTAAATATTAAGCAAAACATTCTTTTATATTGATTTCTATTGATAGAAGAGCTTTACTGCATTTTACCAAATCCAGGAAAAATGCTTGTGAATGACAATTACTTTCTTAAATTTATACGGTAGACTTAATTTTTGGTTATAAATATGTGATGTCTCCTGATTACGAAAATAAAATTTTTAGCTGTCAACTTGTGCCTATTTCTGTTATTAAAAGAACTTTAAGACAATTAATTGCAGAAAATTTAAAGTGGTATTTTGAAGATTATATAATGGGACGACTTAAAAAATTCGATTAGATTGGCAAACTTTAAGGAATAATATGCATGAAAGTCGTCTGAATAATTTTGAATAAATTTTTTTATTTTAATTATAGCTTAAATTATTTATACATGTAGGTAATATAATGAAACTGGGATTACACAGAACTATAAGTCAAGTAAAACTGTTTCTGAAGCTATATTAAACGTTTTTTAAAGTACGTTCAAATGCAGTAATTTTTATCACAATCCTTATTTTACCATGTTTTTTATTGACTTCGATTCTTGTTTATATGTTTGTTTGTTTGTTTGTCAGTACAAATCTTGCAATCGATTTTTAACTAACTTCCCGACTAGCTAGATATTTGAAATTTTCAGGACAGCTCACAACACGGTGACAATACATTTTCTAATAATTTTAGTCAATTACTTCAGGTCCCGCTGCCTTCGGCAGCGCTTATATGATTCGACAGAAAATTTATTTAACTATCTTCCCGATTAGCTAGACATTTGAAATTTTCAGAATAGTTCAGAACACGGTGAAAATGCATTTTTTTTAATACCTTTAGCAAACTGTTTCGGGTTCCTGCTGCCTTCTGCAGCGTTATCAGTACAAAGCTTGCAATCGATTTTTCACTTACTTTCCGACTAGCTAGACATTTGAAACTTTCAGGGCAGCTCACAACACGGTGAAAATACATTATTCTAAAAATTTTAGTCAACTATTCCAGGTCTCGCTGCCTTCGGCAGCGCTTATAGGATCCAACAGACATTTTATTTAATTAACTTCCCGACTAGCTAGGCATTTGAAACTTTCAGAATAGTTCAGAACACGGTGAAAATGCATTTTTAAAATATTTTTAACCAACTGCTTCGGGTTCCTGCTGCCTTCGACAGCGTTACCAGTACAAAGCTTGCAATCGATTTTTCACTAACTTCCCGACTAGCTAGACATTTGAAACTTTCAGGATAGCTCAAAACGCGGTGACAATACTTTTTTGAATACTTTTAGTCAACTGCTTCAGGTCCCTACTGCCTTCGGCAGCGTTTATATTATTCGACAGAAATTTTATTTAACTAGCTTCCTGACTTTTAACTAACTTCCCGGCTAGATAGCCATTTGAAACTTTTATAATAGCTCAAAACACGATAGCAAGGAATTTTTTTAATACTTTTATCCAATTGCTTGGGTTCCCGCTAAATTCGGTAGCTTTTATATGATTCAACAGAAAATTTAAAAACATGGTATATAAAAGTTCTTTTTATCTTGTAATTATTTTAATCTGCCTTTATTGTATTAAATTCAGGATAAGAGAAATTTGAATGCCACACCAAATTATTTCTTATACTAATAAGGAATTATCTTTCACGAATGCTGTTTTACAATATACTGAGTTATTTTTGCAGGAAAAAAAGCCTAATATGACGTGTCATAATGAATGAATAAGAAAAATAAAATCAGCACAAAACTGCGATTTTCTAAAAAACTTTCAGAACGGTAACAGATGTTTACACTCTACTTAGAATATGACATTCCTTTAAACGCAAACATATGGACGTCTAACTTCTTATGATTTTATAAATTTCTATTTTTCTCTGTCATAAAATTTTTGAGTAAGATGAGTTTACATTTTTTTTCCCAGTTGTAATAATAATAATAATAGTATGTAGTTAATTATAAAATATTTTAAATACAATTTATTATTTATCGAAACAATTTGGCAAGAAAATTTGTTCATAACTATTAAACTTTTCTTGTTTATTTAAAAATTCATGTATACAATATTAAATTTATCTGTTCATAAATAATTTATCTATAAATCATTTTTAATGTCCATAAATTTAAAGTAATATTAGAATTATATTCTAAATTATGTAACTGCATAAATTTACTTTAAGACAAATGTCATGAGCTCAACAGAAATGATATTTTATTAGTTAAGTAACATCACGGACGTCTAACTTCTTATGATTTTATAAATTTATATTTTTCACTGTTATAAAATTTCTGAGTAAGATGAGTTTACATTTGTTTTCTAGTTGTAATAATAATTATAATAATAATAATAGTATGCAGTTAATTATAAAATATTTTAAATACAATTTATTTTTTATCGAAACAATTTGGCAAGTAAATTTGTTCATAACTATTAAATTTTTTCTAGTTTATTTAAAAATTCTTGAATACAACATTAAATTTATCTACGCATAAATACTTTATTATAAATCATTTTTAATGTCCATAAATTTAAAATAATATTAGAATTAAATTCTAAGTTATATAACTGCATAAATTTATTTTATGACAAATGTCATGTGCTCAACAGAAATGATATTTTATTAGTTAAGCAACATCATTTATTATATCTGTATTATGGTAAACATAATTCTTATTAATTTTAACTTTTTATTAATTTTTTTTAATCATTAAGTTGACAATTATGAAAGTTGAAATTACATTAAAAAATACAAGGTGACAGAAGCAGTAATAATTTTTCCCGATTTCATGCATTTATTATTATGAATATCATTCTGCAACCACTATTTATAAATAAAAATTACTACCTTAATCAACCTCAAAAAAGAATTTAAAAATACGATATGAAAATAGTGGTAGCAAGAATATCGAAAACATTCATCCCTGAAAAAAGTTTCTTTATTTTGTAGGAATGTACTAAAAAATGCGTAAACAATGCAGATACATGCTACTTTTACGATAAATAAATAAATAAATACCTTTATTATGGGGAATTTTCAATTACACATATTTAGTCTTTTAGTCATAAATTTGCAAGAATGACAGAAAATCAAAACCCGCTGTATTTTAATTATTTAAAAAGGTACAGTTTTGAAACTGGCATTTTAGTCAACAATGTATTAAAAGCTTAATATCGTAATTTTTTCATGATATTGATTATTATGAAGTGCAGTAACATTTTTGGGACAAACTTAATTATATTAGAAAATTTGATAAAACCAAATTGCTACATGTATACATGGAATCTACACATAATACATGGAGTTTTATTTTATTTAAAATTTAAAGCGTAAAGCGGCTTATTTTATTTTATTTTTTTCTGAAAAAAAAAAAAAAAAAAAAAAAAAAAGAAAATTTAGAAGTTTTTTGTATTTTACATGTTTTTCTAACTGGAAAATCTTTCAAATAATAAGGTTGCAGTTGATTGTGATAAAAAATATATATTACTATGGTAAGAAAGCGAAGAATATTATGGATTATTATATATTTTGCTTTTTCACATAAATTTTCTACGTAAATTTATATATTATTTCAATATACATATACATATATTATGTATTAATTTAAATAAAGTATGTGTAATATAAATATATCTTTCTTAAAAATATTTTACCCCCCCCCCCCCACAAAAAAAACAAAAACAAAAAAAAAACACGTAAAATTTAACAGTTTTTAAGTGCTTACACAGTACTAAATAGTTGTAAAGAATTATTTAAAATGTTTTATTTTTTGTTCGCGCTTCGTTTCATAAAATCGTATGAGAAGATATTATTATAGTATATCGACAGTAAGAATTATGCAGAATTTATTATTATATAATTTAGTTTAAGTGATACTTCGATTAATTATTTAGTGCTTTAAAAGTAGCATCCAGAAGAAAAAAATCACTATACGATTAATATCTATATAACATTACCATGTATGAAAGCGTATTGAACAAGCACACCAATTCATAAAAACGTATGAACGTTGTTATCATAGCGAGTTTACATTAACACTATCATATCATCACATATTATCTAGAGTTCATTATTATATAATGTAGTTTATTTCTATTTATTAATACTCCGATTAATTACTAAGTTGGTAAGAAATTGGCAGTTAATAAAACAATAAGTTGTATTCATTATACTATCTTCAGAAGTATTGAAACTATCTTCAAAAGTTTACTGATGAAACACCTCATTTCATAAAAATGTATGAGACGTCCTTATGATTGTGAGTTTATATTATTACTATTATTACATACTCTGCAGAGTTTACTCTAGTGTATATTTTAGTTTACGTGAGAACACGTCGATTAATTAACAAGTTTGTGAACAACAATAGCAACAAAAACAAAATAACAGCATCCAGTAATAAAATAAGCTGTAATTATAATCTTATCATAAAGATTCTTAACACGTATAGAAGTTAACTGATCAAGTGAAAAATCAATAGACTATCCGCTTTATCGAAAAACACATTAGGAAGTAATTACCGAAGAAGACTTTTATCTATTATTCTTCTTCCTGCAGCATTTGTAGCTGGAGGGATCCATCTCTTTTAATGAAATATTTATTGTTTAGATGCTTAAACGAGAAACCTAAAGAAATAACTTCAATGTCTAGTGTTTTAGACAAAATAATGAAAATTTCCTTAAGAAATGGCACATTAAACATTGCATAAATATTTCATTTTTGTGTAATATGAGGGAATCATTTTAAAGGTATTGACATAAAAAGTTAATAACAATGTAGTATGTAATATACACACAAAATAATAATAATAATAATAAATAATAATAAATAATAATAAATAAATAAAGGATGATAGGCAATAAATCGTATACATATTTTTCAAATAATTCTTAGACTAAAGTTTTTTTTTTTAATTCTTCAAAAATTAATAAATTGTATATAATTAATTGATATTGATTATTAAATATTATCAGATAATCGCTTTAATGATTTAATGAATTAATTAGCTTTTCATTAGGCATATAAAATGCGTTTATAAAACAATAAAGCTTAGTTATTTTAAAAAGAAATTTTTTTTAAATCGCATAAAATTGTCTTTAAAGTAAGAGATAATTTAGTTTGAATTTATTCCTATTTTTGAAACTTCCAGGAAATTAAGTTATATTCTCAAATTGTATTATTCAAAGAAAGTTCTGACCGCTCCTTTTTCTTTTTTTTAAAATAATCAAATCATTTACATTAACATAAGTCATTCTAGCACTTTTCTCAAATGAGTATTAAAAACTGTTTAAATATCTAATATAATAGTAGTACACCTGAAAATTCGTAAAAATTTATTGAAAACACAAAAATATAATATAATACTAAAGAAAATACTAAAGTGAAAAGCATAATAATACGATCAAGATTTCGTTGCACAGAAACAAATCAAATTTTCTGAAAACAATTAAAGACTAGTAATGTTAAAATAGCTGTTTTTTAACTCAATTTATCAAGACGATATGAAAAATTAAGAATGCTGTTAAAAATATAAAAAATAAAAGGCTAATCCGATATCGCACATTTTTATTGAATGTAAATAATACAAATAATCATATACATTAAAATATTAATTTTTAGTCAAAATAATAATAAACTTTTTTTTTTTTTTTTTTTTTAAGAATCACCATTTATGAAATTTGCAACTTGTAATATGAAACCATTTAAAAAATTAATATTAAATTTAATACTAATCATCGAAAATGTTTAATTTCTAACTACTATTCTTTATTTTGCGTTACTTTCTATTTAACTAGATATTTTTAAAATTTTCACTTCCAATCTTCAGAAATTAAATAAGTTTTGATTTTATCACTACCAATATTAGAAAACATTGTTAATAACATTAATTTGAAGGCAATTACTGTCCTTTAACTAAAAGATGATAATTATGAATCTTTTTTCATTTTTACGCACAGTAAAAAAAAATATCGGTAATTTATTATAAAGTTTATCCAGAGCCCCCGCAAATGAACAATAATTTTTAGTTAAAAGTAAATAATCTAGATTTTCGACCTTCATTCTGTGTCTTTATTTATTTAATTTATCAATATTAATATAAATTAAAAATGACATTCTACGTCACAAATATATTCTCGTCAATAACTAATTTAGTTAATATTAGCCATTGAAAAGTATATATAAAAAATATATTTTTTAACATATCCGTCTATTTTTCTCTATAATTTTATACAAGACTTGAGATATATGATTACCAGTAGTGCTGGGCGATGTTGACATTTCTTAAATCGATATATCGTTCGTCTAAAATACCGATATAAGGATATATCGATTGAATGCAGCGTTACTAATTGTAGGGTATAATCCCAACACGTAAGGACTTTTAGCAGTTTTCTTTAGGATATGGAGACGGTTTTTATAGTTAGTTGGTTGGGTTTAACGTCACAGTAGTACAGCGTTACAATATTAAAAATTTGGTGTTAGTTTGAACCAAAACTTGGTTCTGAAGTAGCTGCAACCATCTGATGGTTTAACTTTTTACCATGATTTGTTAATTTTAGATTAACCAAATATTAATATTATGGGGGAAAAAAAAAAAAAAAAAAAAAAAAAACGAGACGGGGATTGAACGGAAGATCTTCTTGTCTCAAGTCAAACACTCTGACACTGTGCCACGCTTTCTTGCCCACTTATTATATTTCGTTGATTTTTATAAAAGGGATTAAATTTTTTAGGGTTTTATCTATTTAAAACACCCCAATTTATTATTATTATTATTTTAATTAATTGATAAATTCAGAATTTTATTATTTCTTACTACTTTGTAATGCATTAAAATATTTATATTCCCCACTTACATGCGAATAAATAGCAAAATGGCTAGTATCAGCAGAAAATTGCTAATTAAGAGAAGCGCTTCACACATGTTATTAAATTTCTATAGTGCCTTGAATCTCCTAATAAATATAATTCTTAATTAAAATTTTCTAAAATATATATTTCTTTTAAGATTACGAGATTTATTTTTTTTAATGAAGTTTTAAAATTTTTACTTATTTTAGATTAAATTACATCAAATATTACAAAAGACAAAAAGACTTAAATAACTAACTCAGTATAGGGAAATAAAATAGATAAAAAGAACAATTTGGTGCATTTGAAAGAAAAAAAAAATCAATTCTCACAGTATTTAAAATTATTTTTAAATACTCATACTGTTCGAAATACCCATACCTTCTAAATAAATAAAAAATAGATATTAAAATATTAAAATAATCATATCTATAATAACGCCGTTGTTTGAATTAATGTATTTTTGACAATATGAGAATGCCGTATTCTGAACTAATATTAATTAATTTAATGAAGAAGTATTATCAATTACATAAAATATTAATAAAGAATAGTTAATTCACTTATCTAATAGAAAGAAACTGGGATTTCTTATTTATAAATTATAGGAACTGGCAAAAAATATAACAAAAAATAGCAGATGAAAATACTAATATTGATAAAATAAATCTCTTGTAATCAAACGAATTTTGAATGATTGAATAATCCCATTTGCTTGTATCCGAAATCAGAATCGGTTTTCATTTTGCTTCTGCACATGCGTTAAAACCGCAATCATGGCTCGAAAGAATGCATCTTTTAAACCGATATTATCTTTTTCCCAATGCGCCTGCGTAACACTAAATCGAAACGGCATTTCGAATAAATATTATTCTCTTGATTTTTTGCGGTTTCATTCAGTCAAGATTTTTCATGATTTAATTGTCTATGAGTGCGCATGCTTGACTAAACCGTTATCCCGTTGAATGAATATGAATATCTATCTGGCACTATTCCAGCATTGAATCGGTTTAGACTGGAATCAGATTTTCGCTTGTTTTGATGTTTCTGCATCGATATTTTACGGAAGATGAAATTTTTAAATCGGATAAACGATATTAGCGTTAAATCGATATTTTATTTTACATCGATATAAAGCCCAGTCCTAATTACCAGTAATTTTCTGTTGAAAATTTTAACAGTGCGTATGCCATTTGGGTCTTGTCGGTTCTCAATATTTCAAATTAAGAAATCCAAATGGCAATTTATTATCATATCTGTTTATATATTCACGATTTTTAAAGCATCAATGCAGTTCCTAAACTTTTATAAGATCGACTTATACTACAGCATATTATTGATGAGGAACATGATGCAAATATTGTTTAAGATTTGCAAAAAAATTGTAAAACCAAAATTTTAATAACATTATATATGTAACGAGACTTAGCGTTGATCAGAAATGTAAATTTTTACACAACGTCAAAAACGCCAATGTAAAAATATTAAAAGCGAATGAAAATTTCGCTAGCGTTAAGCGTAGTGTCACGCTGCACTGTTGGCGGTACGCTTAACGCTACTGAACTTGCAACTGTACCCCGGAAGTAAAGAACAGCATGTCACAAAAATGCAATTTTTTTGGAATGATGTTAATGATGTTCTAATGAAATACATTTGTCATGAATAAAGAAAATGACCATGATTTTATTTTCCAATCTCCTATATTTTTTGTAGTAACTCGACAAACTGCTTAATGCCTCTGTAAAGAAATTCTTTCGCTATAAATATTATTGTTCGAAACATTTCCAGGTTCAATGAAAAATTTAAGCTGTGATGAAAAAAATAGTCTGTGATAATGGAAATAAGTCATTTTACTTGAACAGTCACATTTATCATGGAAAATATTTGTGACTTAGTATTAATACCTTTCTAATTAGTCTCACAGATATTCAGAGCATTGCACAGGTAAATTAGGGGGAAAGAAAGGGTATCAAAAACACGTATTCTTTTAGAAGTGGTCTAGGAGAGAAGAAGAACGAGATTCACTACGACAGCCGCTAGCAGACTGCCAAAAATACGCCAAGGGTCAGAACATATCGCCAGTTTTACAGCCAAATGGTTTCCTTTGTCTCTCGAATAAAGTAATATAAATATTTTGAATTTACAACGACCGTTATTAAAAGCTAAACTAATTATTAACGTCAACTTGCATGCCAAAAATGTCGCCTGCAATGTGGATCCGGATTGACTGAAATCATTCTGATTTAATGTAATTTAGAAATATATAAATTACCATTTATTAAACGTTTCAACTGACATTCATTGCTAAATTTAGATATTATGAAATAAACTTGCGCAATTTAAAATAATCTATTGTAATTTTTAGAATAAAGAAAGGATAATAAAATGAGAACAGTTTATTACTTCCATTACCCTACTACCGTAGGTAATGGAAGTATTGTATTCGGTAGGAAAATTCGATATCGAGTTTTAACCTGATTTGCACATTTTAAGGCTTCCTGAGTCCCCAAAAAGTAGTTTTTGGCGATTGGTCAGTGTGTATGTATGTATGTGTGCATGTGTGTATGTGCGTGGAGAATCTTCTAGCTATCATACGTCTGAAACTAATAAAGACAGAACTACGAAACTTTAGAATTTTTACAGGTCTAGGTTACAGATGAATTTTCCAGCTTTTGTTGAAAATTGGAAAAGAGGAAGGGGGTCATCGGAAAACGGAAGTGGGACTGTAAGCCCGTATCTCAAAAATGGCTCAAACGATTGTCTTCAAAGTATCTATAAAAAAACTCTATTAGATGTCGTTTCGAATGATATAGTTAGTTATTTCAGGAAAATTGATAGGCGTTCTGTGTAAATAGCTCAATTTAAGGTCTCGCATGTGCGTTCCTTCAAAAATGGTTACACGGAATTTTTTCAAACTCATCATATTAACTTCCTTTTAAATATCCTTTTGTATGTAATTATTGTTTTCCGGTCAATATTTGAGTATTCCAAGTTTTGGTAAAAGTTGGTATCTCAAAAACAGCTCTAACGATTTTTTCGAAAATTGTTACATAACTCAATTTTAGATATGCTTTCTCATGTATTACATAGTTATTACAGGAAAATTAACTGTCATCCTGCTTAGTTAGGTTAATTTTAGATCTCGGAAATTGGTGTTTCAAAAAATAACTCTACCATTTTTTTTTTCTCTTATTTTTTAATTCGCTATGTAAACTTTGTTTTATATATCTTTACACGTATATTAAGTTTCACGTGCCGGAAAAAATTTAGGTTTCTACTTCATTAGGCCAATTTTATGTCTTCTGACAATATTATCCCCCCAAAAATGCATATAATACGTGTATTAGTGGGTAATGGAAATCATGCGGTTGTTACACACCAGATTTTTTTTATAAAACGATTTAACTTTAGAAGTTAGAAATTCTTAAAAAACATTTTATTTAATAAATAATACATTTAAATTGTAAGAAATAAATTATTACTTCTTGAAGAATACTTTTTGATCTTTAAATGATTTATTTAACAGGCTAACTGATAAAATATTATTAAAAATTAAGATATTTATTTATAGAGAGACAAATGTGTTTAAATATGAAATATAATTTAGAATTTTGTTGTATATATTAATATAATTTCTTATTTATTGAAAATATAATATCTAATTATTAAATTTGTTTGAAAAAGCAAATAATGCCAAACTATGTGAAGAGACTCCTTTACAGCCTCTATATAAAATAAAATGTGTACATCCAAAACATAGTGCTAACTTTTTTCATAAAATAGACATGGTGTCCTTTACTTCTGGGGTACAGACCGATATTATCTTTATAAACAATAAAACAAATTTTGCCTCACGATTGTAAATAGGGATTGCTCACGAACAAGATCTCTGCAAGGAGTTTTAGAAAGCCTTATCGTATATATGAATTGTTAGTACATGATGCATTCATTATATGATTAAACGGAAAATTAATTAGTTATTTTTATTATGGAGTATTGTATAACTTCTTTCATGATTTAAGAAAACACATGAATAAAATCTATAAATTTTTTATGACTAAATGAACATTATAAAGATTCGACCAAAAGTCCTGACACTATTTACACTTTAAGTCAAATAACTGACCAACGGGAGTGCAGTTTGTACTAGAATGCTTATCACGATGAAAAATTATGTTTAAGAAAATAAAAAACTAGTTCCTTATTTTGATCATAGATGGTACTGTACCTTGAATAGAGCAAAAAAATATATATAAAAAATGCAAAGCAATCCATTAAATAGCATTTATTGGACTGAAGAAAATTACTCTTTGGATGTGGTTCGAGCTAATGGAAGCGCATATATTTAAATATTGTAATAAATTTCACAAAATAAATTTTCTTTAAGTACTTGCCTTGCATTTATTTTTATGCTTCTTTGTGCTGTTTTTAAAATACAGCTTCATCTATGAGCAAACTTTTGAACAAATGTTTTATTAGATTAAACAAATTTTTCACTATGAAGAGCATTCTAATACAAACTGCATTCTCATTCATTTATTTTAGTTTATATAAAGGTTTAAATAGTGTTGAGAAATTTTGGCCCACTATGTATTTATCAATCTTTTTATTTGAATGTCAAATGCAAATTTGTGAAATTATTAAATGGATTTATTTATAAAAGAGAAATATTTTTAAAACCAAAATTAAACTTAAGATAAAAATAGATTTTAATACTTTAAAACATTTTCAGTAAAAGATTAAAAAAAAATAATAATAATCGAATTAAGTTGCATGTCTCATTCAATTGCATTATCTATACATGCTTTTAATAACATGACACATTTAGATATTATGTATTTTGAATTTTGGTTTTTATTGTCACAAGTTATTAACTACCTTCCAAAAAATATAACATACAAGATCTGAGTACATATTTTTTTTATGAATTACATTTTCATTTTTAAAACATGTAACAAAATATTTTACTTATTAAAAGAAAAGAGAACGGACCCAAAATAACATATCATTTGGAAAAAGGAAATGTCTCATGACAATGTGTAACAAGTATTTGAGATTTTGAATTTAAACTGAAGAGCAAGTTTTAAATTATTAGTCTGCACAAACTGTAAATAATAGAAAAACTATAAATAATAAAAACTATACTTGTAAAAACTATAAATAGTATATATATGAAAGGATAAAATATTCAAGATTTTAAATTAGTATTTTAAATTAATATTAAGTGATAACTTAATATCTCAGAATAAATCTTAATTTTAAGAACAACTTTATGAGAATTCTATTTTAGAGCCCAGGTAAAGATACTTTTCCAAGAGAACTTCATAGAGCGGGAATCTGATTTAAGAATAAAAAATTATGCAATCGTCTAAAGTAAGCAGCAAAACATTGCAAAATACTTAATCCCAGATGTCCGGGTCAACCAATGATAAAATGTAGGCGGGATTTTAGCTTAGCTAATTACCCAATAAGAATTCATAAGAATAGTTTGGGTTCCCGTCGAAATGGCCGTATTTAAGCTGGAACACACGAGAAATCGTGGCTTTTTCCGATATTTATTGCTTAATAAATCCACGTTTAATTAATACTTCATTATGTGAAGTTAATTACGGAGATTCGCGGACTCTGCGGGATCCCGCGGCTGGATAATCGCCGACCAACGGCATTGTTTTTCCGGAAGGATCCGCTCAGGATGTCCGAACAATTGGCTCATGACTGCATCATCTCTACTGTGACTGTATCTTAGAACTTAATAAAGGAATATTCGTTTCTCAAATGGACTCATGCATTTCCTTTTATAAGATGCAGGGACACTAGCTACATTCATTACATATATATATCTCTATATATATATATATATGTATCTATTAAGTTAAATAGCGTTTCTTTCTTAATAGTGATATTTTACTGGAAGTTTATTTACTAAAAGTACAAGTGGGTAACACTGAATTTAAAGTATAACAAAGGTAATTTTAAAAATAGATCATCAATACTTTAATTTAATCTCACTATATGTCACTAGACGCTGCCTGATATCGTTTTTTTTTTTTTTTCAAAAGAGGATTTTATAGCTTGCTGTATCTGTTTACAATCGCCTTTTTTCATGATTTTTACGTTATTATTATTATTTTATATACTGCTTCAAGAATCAATCATCAGTCACAGAAAACTATAAAACTGTCTGAAAATAGATACTTATATAGATTTTAATTTTCATGATACTAATCTTTTTACGATTTCTAGAAACCAGTGACACCTTAAAATATCACACCAACACATCCTTATTTCTCATGTATTTATTATATATATATATATATATATATATATATATTTCACTTAGATTATATTATTCAGGGAAATTACATTTTCTGCGTTTATTTGACATTTAATCTTTGCATTTATTTATTGAATTATTTTATTGATACTTTATAATTAAATGCATCTTTTTTTAGTCGCATATCATCATATATGTGTAATGGATTTTTTCCCCTTCGTTTTCACTCTATATCACTAGTTTTCGTGAATGTTGGCATTTTCATAAATGAACTAATTTTTGTAAAATTCATTGTAAGTTAATTTTTTCGAATACTTAAAAAAATATTGCTTTTATTACAATAATTGCTGATTATATGAGATTGCGTTATAAATCAATGCCGATATCATGCAAAAAATCAGAAGTCACTGTGGAAAAAAAGATAATTTTTGTCTTATGTTAACTTTCTTTTTAATTCCTACAGACATTTAAATTGTAAATTGTGTCAAAAACTCATGTATATGTAGTAAGTGTGGATAATTAATGTTTAGAAAAAACGTTACGGATCATTCTGTTAAAATCTCTGTGTAGTTACTTTTTATATTAACAATTAACTAAAATGTCGATGTGTTTCTTGTAGTCATTTAATTTCTCGGAGTGTTTAAAGAATTTCTTCTTAATTTAGATTAAAATTTATTTTTAGAAAATAATTTAATGGCTTCCTTCGAAAAGCAATTAATGTTTCACCAGATCTAAAGTACATTAGTGAAAAACAAACACAAAAAGTCTTAAACTTTATTGCTATTTGATAAGTTTGAAACACATTGCTTTACACGTAATTGGGGTGCGTTTTGACAAGATCATTATTTTAAAAAGAAGACTTTTATTCCAATATACTCTATATAGAATATCATACGTTTTCGACATTGTTTCAATTTTTGTATGTTTCAAAAAATAATTTACATCTATGATATTTAATAATCAATTAAAGAATAATTTTTTGTGAACTATCTTTTGTTGCTTACATATTTTGTCAAGAATAAAATAGTGTTAATTTTATACGTAAAGATTTGTTTAAATCAAAACTGTTCAGAAAAAAGTATTTTTCAATACCATATCACGTTAATGTTATTGTTGTATTATTAATGAAATTAATTAAATGTACAGGGGCTGAAAAATATTTTGAGACAATATGCTTTTCTGTGCTAACTTTTTCTGAAAGCAAATTTCCTTAATGATTTAAATTAATAATTTGTAGCTTTAGTTACTCTGCATGGTGTGCAATTAATGATATGTTTAAAAAGTATTAAGTTAAAAAATACCAAAAGTGAATTTAAAAAGTTGAAAACAGCACTTTTGAAATGGTTTCATAAAATTAAAAATTTTAGTACATGTGATATTGTCACATACACAAGTGTTCTGCTACATCAGTAGCTAGAGCAGAAGAATTTCCCGCAGAAAATGTGGGTTTGTATCCTGTTCCTGACTTTTAAATTAAATTTTCGTTATTTCATACTATTGCCAGCAAGTTTGGAATTACAAAATCATCTGCTGGTCATATAGGAAGTGTAAGGTTGGTAAAGATGTAAGCAATATTTCAAGATCAGGAGCTCCAGTTAAACTGACACATCGTGAAGAAGCGTTAATCCAAAAGAAATCGGTCGCTGCCCAAAACAAGAACACTGATCAAATACTCCAGGTGATGGCCACCAAATAGCGACTCACAGAGATTAAGGAAACCATGAGAAAGCATATAAATGCCGATGGATTGTGTGCACGGTCCTTGAAAAAAAAAATCCAGGCAAAGAATTCCAAAGTCCGATTGAAATTCACTTAGGAGCACAAAACGTGGATAGCCAAAGATTGGAAGAAAGTCCTTTGGAACTATGAATAAAAATTCAATTTGTTTTGAAGCGATGGCGGACTTTATATTCGTCGTCCAAAAGGCACCAGATTGGATAACCTGTACCAATGTCCAACAGTGTAGCAATCAGACGAATCGGTATAGTTGCTAACTTGAATGTTTTTTTTTGTTATTGCAAATTATTAATAAAATTTTTAATATATTTTTTTAGAAGTTTTCTGCGATGAAACTTGATGATTTTTTTTTTTTTTTTTTTTTTTACAAAGAAATAGTGGTGTTAAAAAACCGCATAAGTTGGCACCTATGTATCAGTAATTGTCTAGAGAGTATTTACTCATGAGCTTTTTATCATCAAATTATACTATTTTAAATTATGCAAAATGATGTAGAATGACATGTACAATACAGTGCATATATACGTTCGAAAAAAAAAAAAAAAATGAAAATCACGTCATATGCAATACACTACAATCTATTTTTTTAGTAAAAAAATATAAAACTCTTATTGCAAATAATTCAACAAAAATTTTCAACTCGTATTATACAAATGTGTAATGCGAGTTTTGTGCAAAACATTGTTACAGGAATGAAAAATAGTAAAATAAGAATTAGTCAAAGATTATTGTTATTTTTTCTTATCTCAGAATCTTTCTTTTAAAAGCAGTTCATCTCTTAATCACATATGTTCTTTTGGCATTAATAATTATAATACTAAGATTAGAACACTATAATAGTCATTATAAAACTTAACGCATAGCATATTTGATTTATAATACACATTAGAATTGTTTTTTAAATTAAAATAATCTGTTTAACAGAAATGCTACATTTTAAAAATTGAATGTCATTTACCTCATCAATACTGTTTATTTGACGTCATAAGAACCGCGACGTACTTACATACGTCATTAACTATTCCATTTAAAATACAAGTAAGTACCGTAATTTCTTACGTATACTTTGTAGGTCGGATAACTCAGTTTTACTCCACAAATTTTGTACTGTATAAAACACTGTATTTCCGAGCAGAAATATCTCGTACATATATATATATATAATCGTCTATGAATTAAGTTTCTGGTGTTCAAATTGATTTACCAAAATTGAGGTTTGTATGCAGCAAAATGTGGTAATGTGCGCACCTTCTCCAATAAAACCACAACGCAATAATCTAATGATAACGCAATAATCTTAACTTCGTCAATTGCGATAGTGATTTCATTTTTACTGCATTTTAGTAACGACTTATTTTTTCTTTCTATACTGGTTTCTTTATTGTAATGTAATAACAATTCCATAAACTTGCGAACTTTATTTTCGTACTTTTCGTTTACATTGATCATTATTTTTGTACATTTAAATAAATAAAATTTTCCTTTATATCTTTATATTACATTTAGCCAGAAGACTTTGCTTGTTTTACTGAACCATATATTTAAGGAGTCGGGTTTATTTGATCGATAGAAATATCAGTAAAAAATTATAATGATTCTTTTTACAATAACTTAAAAAATAATTACTTTTAACGCTTCTAATTTTTAACAAGTGTTTAGATAGGTTAATATTGACATAATGTTCGTTCACCGTCAGAGGATGCAGAGGACGTGCTCTGTGTTAGAGGATGTGTAAGTCGAAAGTAACATTCCCAATCACTACTACCTTTTCGATAGATATAAGCTTGAAAATAAACTTATATAGTTATAGATCATAGAAATTTTGAGATTTAGACATTGTATTGGGTTGGCAACTAAGTTCCCGCCGTTCCACACTTCTGAAGTTTACCCATCGAGTGAAGATTCTTCTCTACAGTAGTGTGGAAGCAATCCATTATCTCTGCCAGTTCCCTTGTTGTTTGACGCGGATTTTCACGCAAAACGTGGTTCAATCGCTCTTCATCGAACTCAACTAGACGGCCAGAACGAGGTGCGTCTTTGAAGTCAAAATTTCCTTTTTTGAACTTTGCATACCAATCACGGGCGGCTCTTTCAGCTATACCAACCACTTCATACACAGCACAAATGTTGCGAGCAGCTTCTGCGGCCTTAGAACCTTGATTAAAGAAGGACGTGTCGAAAATGCTCATTCTTCTCAACTTGACATTCCAAGTTAATGATCTGTAAATAACAAGAAAATGTATCGTAGTAACAACGAAACATATATTTGGGTAGAACAATATATTCTCTTTCGAATGATATACAACTTCGTGCCAAAAGTATTTAATGTCATACAGATTTTTCCAATTTAAAAAAACGGCGGGAACTTAGTTGCCAACCAAATATTATTAAACGTTTTTAAATAGTGTTTAGTTAAATTGTTATTTTTTAATACATATAAAGAATTATAAAGTTAGTAATGTTTAAACTGAATCTTAAAATTACTTTCAAGATTTAATGTTTGTTTTGAAGTTAGTAATGTTTAAATAGAATCATGAAATTACTCTTCGTAGTTCTAATGTAAAATATACCTCCTTTTAATAAAACAATTTTCATTCCTTTTTTTTTTTTTTTTTCTTTTTCATCTTTTTAATAAAATTTATATTTTCATTTTTCCCGTCTTTTTCATCTTTTAATAAAATTTATGTTTTTTTTTTAATCATATATTAATAAAATCACAATCATTATAAAAAGTAATAACTTAGAAATAAAACAGACACGGTTTACAGCTCATTAAAAAGCTTCATTAAAAATTTTTTTGCAAAATTTACAAGTATTGTTTTTACAGTATTCATTTAGTATGCTAAAATTACATCACAATAATTGTTATATACATATAATTTCATTAAATATAACTAGGTTAACAATATTAAATGTTAATCAATTTCAGAATGTTTATAATCTAAATTTAATATCCCATCTTCGGCAATGTAACGTTTATCATCAGAGGGATTTAGACTGATTTATTTTGTTTTGATGGATTGCACACAGTTTGTAATTTTCTTGACCGATTTTTAGTTGCTTTTTATACTTGTTTTTTGTTGTTGTAAATACTGCAAATAGTCTTCATGTTTAATTTTATGTCAAACAACCTGAGTTGATACACCTTTTGCTCTCTTTTTCTTCATTTTTACTTGATTTTATAGAGTACATTTTAGCATTTAGCCCTACAAAATCCAAAACTATTTCACCACACAGTTCATATTTAAACTTTCCTATAACTTTTTTGTTTTCAGTTGAATAGATAGGATGATCTTGGCTGTAATCAGAAAAATCAAAGATAGATTTTGCATGTCTTTATATATGCCATCTGTATAGTAATGTAATACGTTAGAGAATCTGTATCAGTAAATAGGAGCACAGCTCTATCGTTATGTATTGGTTTTATGTAATTATAATGAGAATTATAATTAATAATTTGGAAAGCTCAAGAATTGTAAATCCAACATAAATAGAGCATTTCATTAAAATGTTCGTTTTAAGTCTTTCCACAGCAGTTAGATCTTCATATTAAGTTTTAAAGGATTTAAAAAGATGCTACTACTTTTATTGCTCTTTTAGAAGTGTTGCTACAAGTTCTATATTTCGTCTTTTTCGCAAGTTTTCCATCGTTTTGCAATATACGCTATTGCTCAAATGTTTAAAAAAGTCCTTTACAAAGGAAGATGTAGATTGTTTTCTTTTATTAGTATTAAATAATATAAATTTTTCTAACCAAGGAACTTGATTTAAATGGAGGGTTTTATGTATTACAGTAACTTTTAGTCCTAATTCAAGATATAGTTTTAAGTTTTGATACTGTACAACATAATTTTTCTTACTATTCAAATTAGATATTAATTTTGGTGTTTCAATATATTTTCGGTTTTGAAGCAGGCTTTTAGCATAGGGTGATTACATTTCTTCGGTTAAAGTTAATCTTTCAGCTGCTAGTGGGTAATTGTTCTGTGTATTATGAAGGTGTTGAGGGTAATCGAGATCAACTGAAACCGATGTCAGATGAAACCGATGTCAGAATCATCTCTAAGACTATAATCCAATCTTCAATTACACTTTCTGTATCAATCCATTCGAACTTCCCATTAAGCAGGTACTAGGAAATGGCCCAAACATAAAGGTTATTAGTATCCCAGTACATTATATAACTATTTGGCTCACCTGGGTTATAGTCATTCATATAAGGGTTGTTTCCTCTGGCCAATCTTCTACTAATCATACTAATTCCACTTCGTTTCTATTAAGAGTAGCATATCGATATCTGTTAACAGTTTCAAGGGTGTCTCAGTCATTTTTAAACAAGATTTCTAGGCACATCCGGGAGTAATAAAAAGGTGTGCTCAGTCATTTTAATTATATTGTTGACACAAAGTTCTAAAATTTTGAAATACATCCGCAAGCAATAAAACGTCTGCCTTAACATACAAATCATGATAATCACGAAGATATTTCATACTAAACTTACTCCAGATAGTTTTGGTATGTTCATAATCATCATCAAAAATAGACTCTTCAGTTAAAGCATTAAGAAAGGCAGAGGGAGGTGGTAATTGGGTTTCCTCAAATTTACTAAAACAGGTGAAGTATTCGTATAGATATACACCTTTTCGAGTTATTAAATCTAACGATGTGTCTGTTGGGAAATTCTCTTTTAAAATAGTAAGGTATGAGGGATCAAGTTTTTTTACAAGTTTTCCTAGAGATGTTGGAAGAGATTGAAGTTAATCTAAGAAAATCAGTTGAATAGGATATCTAGGTTTCTTTAATCTAAAGGTAATATAATTATCTAAAATAATAGCAATAACTTCGATTTGATGATCTTTATACTTCGCAAGTTTCGTCATAATATAATGAACATAATAATGTTTCAAATTGTGAAATATAATAGGAATAGATTTACTTTGTTTAAAGTTCAGATTGCATGCAGCATTTCATGCACCTCGATATGCTCCAGAAATATGACAATGATCTCTCATACGATCATCATGTAATAGTTTTTAACACAAAGTGCAGAATTCAACTTCTTGAAAAGCTCTCTCCTCCCCTGGAGTCAATTTCATAGGCTTCTTGTTTAGTAATTTTTGAACAAGTATCTCTTTTCCCGTCATTATTTTGTCTAAAAAGTGTTCGACAGCACCTTCCCCTCGATAGACTGCTATAGATATAACAGAACGTCCATCAGGACCGATAATAATATAAGCATATCCCCAAGGCAGGTGATATGCAACTTTTTCACTATGTGAAATATCTGAAGAGGGTGAAGCTGAAGTAATAGAATATTTTCAAAGTCAGCATAGATTATGTATGCAATAGGATGTTGCAAGTGCGTGTCGGAAATTTTTAAAATGTTATTTTCCTCTGTGGCCATTTTGATAACTTGCACTTCTTGACAGTATTGGATGTGTGATTTTAATAAACCTTCTCTTGAAAATCGGTGTAGGCATCTGAAAGAGTAATATATTTTTAGATGGTGTTTAGTTAAATCATCTAGTAGACGTGAAAAGTTTCAAATCAAACAATAATGTTGTCTTTCATCATAGATATTAAGTTGATTACGTCAGAGTAATTTTTTGGTGAAATATACTTCCTCTTCTTCACACCCAAAGACTCCGTATATCATTCAATTTTTCAATAATAGGTTTCTTTGTCAAAGGTACAGGACATGTTACATTTCCTAGACTTATAGTACCTTTATAGAATAGGAAATGAGATACACGATCAGGATGTTCACTAAAATGTAAAATCAGTTTATGAGCAATTAAAACCCATACTATACATTTATTGTCTTCATTTTTAATATTAATAAAGCTTTTTTAGAGGCAAATTTCGAAAGTATATTAATATAACTACTAGCAGCTAGTGGATGATACTTTGCAATTTTCAATTCTAAATGATGATTTTTTTAAACGCTCATCCAGAGCCACTCTGAATAATATCATCGAGTGATTTATTTATCCTTTCATATCCTTCGCTAATATGATGCTAATATATATCTTATATAAGTTCAATAAAACAAGAACATCTAAAATATGTTCGAATCTCTTCCATTTCATCATTACCTCTTTTACGTTCTAGTGATACTTTCATGACCATATACCATTTTTTCTCTAATTTTATGTTTTATTTTCTCATGTAAGTCACCCTGTATATATGCTTGAAATATTTCCATGTCACATTCGTTGCTTTCATTAGTATGAAACATTACTATATTAAACACATTAAAAGTTTCAACCAGTTTTCAGCTCTTTTAGACTTTACATCAGATGCAGCTGGTTTCCTTTTCCTGTAAGTATATGACTTAAATGTTCTTGACGCTTGTGACATATTAATTCAGATTTAAGATCAAACACTTCATCATAGTCCCTGCATGATTATCGAGAACTTTGATGAAATTTTAAATGTCTGTGTATGTTATCCAGACGAGTATATACTTGTTCACACTGTTGACAGTTAATTGATCATGCTTCATCGTTGCTTTTATGAACCAACATGTGTCGAATCATGTTTGATTTCACTCCGAAAGTCTTTTCACATTCATCACACTTAAACATCTTTTCATTCAGATATATCTTTTCATTCAGATATATCTTTTCATGTCGTTTCAAGTCCTATTTCCGCGTAAAATCCTTATTACAAGAAACACAAGTGAAAATATTAGACATTCTCTTGTTTGACTCGTTCATATATATTTTAAGAGCAAGAGATTATCCAGACAACATTCACAAAATTTTTCATGCAAATAATTAATTAAATTTATAATCACTCTCAATTTATAACATTGAGATAAATACTCACAATTCTGTCACTAGTTAATTAAATGTGTAAGAAAAATTAACGTGTCTGACTAGTTAATAAAATTACGTCATTCTAAAAAATCTTCAAACTGATTGGTCTATAACGAATATTTAGCCCTTCAAAGCGTTTCGATGCGATAACGGGTAACACTTTAACTCAACGCTTCTGATTTGTTAATAAATTCACATGACCTGAAAAATACTTACATCTACAAAATGCTTAATTTCATAATGGTAATACTAAGAAATAAAGTTTCAATAAAAATCATGGCTTCTGATTGGATAATAAGTTCACGTGACCTCAAAATATTTCTATTCACAAAGCGCAGAATTAGATAGATGTAATATTATGAATTAAGGATTTAAATAAAATAATCAGCTTTAATTCATTACTAAATTCACCTAACCCCTAAAATTGATATCTATTGTATTTAAACCATTAATACTATCGCAATATCACAAAGAGATATGTTTTCAATAAAAAATCAAGGTTTCTGATTTGTCAATAATCTCAAAAATATTTAAATCTTGAAAAGTTTGATAGATAATGTATAACATTAGGAACTAGAGTTTTTATGCACCATCATTAATTCTCATTTAAATAAACTCTAAATTCATTCTAAAAAAAAAAAAAAAAAAAAAAAAAAAAAAACTGTAGAAGTATAGGCTTCTAACATGTAAAAAGATAAAAAATATTTGTAAATTCAAGTTTGAAAAAACTTAAAAATACAGTTTAATGTAAAGAGACTTCTATTTTTCTAATACCTTTTGAGAAATTTTTCCATTTAATTAATTTAATACAGTAAATGAAAATAATCACTTTAAAAGAAAAAGTTAAACATTAATATTTAGCGGTGTTATTAATCACGCATAAAAAATATATTTTAAATTATATATATAGTTTCAACAAATATTTGTTCTAGTTATAAAGTATAAAATCATGAAAATTTCATTCTTAACAAGATGATTAATAACTTTTAGTATGATTAAAAGTATACTTTTATAACTTATAGCGTAGGAAAATCAACATTTATACATATGGCAAATTCAACTTAGAGATACTATGTTGAAAAAATCTTACACAAATTCAATTATTTTTAATTGTTACTTACATTTAATAGAAACTTTAAAAAAAAAAAAAAAATACAAGTTTTAATCATGTACTAGCGAGCTTCGCCCGCTAACGGGTCAGTATTTTCAAATGAATCACTAACAGTAAATTTTAGTCTTTTGAAAAGAAATTGAAAAAAAAAAAATCATTTATGATTGGGTAAAAAGTCGGCCGAGGTCCCCACTGCCTTCGGCAGCACAGTCCCGTGCGCGCTGCGCGCGCACAATTTAAGGGATACACGCGCTGCGCGCGCGTATTTCCTCCCTCACCCTTCGTGGCTTCAAAAAAAAAAAAAAAAATCTGATCGGGTAAAACCCCCATCGGGTCCCCACTGCCTCCGGCAGCGCAGACCCATGCGCGCTGCGCGCACACGTGTGGAGGTATACGTGCGCTTCGCGCACATATTCCTTCTCAAGTCAAAATTTTATTCTTAAGAAAATTTAAAAAATCATTTCTCATCGGGTAAAAATTCGGACCGGGTCCCCACTGCATTCGGCAGAGCAGTCCCGTGCGCGCTGCACGCGCACAACTTAAGGGATACACGCGCTGCGCGCGCGTATTCCTTCCCTGACCCTTCGTGCGTGAAAAAAAAAATTCTGATCGGGTAAAAACTCCCACCGGGTCCCCACTGTCTCCGGCAGCGCAGACCCATGCGCGATGCGCGCACGTGTAAGGTATACGTGCTTTGCGCTCACATATTCCTTCTCAAGTCAAAATTTTATTTTTAAGAAAATTTAAATAATCATTTCTCATCGTGTACAAATTCGGACCGGGTCCCAACTGCCTTCGGCAGCGCAGTCCCGTGCGTTCTGCGCGCGCACAAGTTAGGGGATACGCGCGCGGTGCACGCCTCCCATACAGCACAGAATGTTTCAGTTATGTTGCAAAAAGATTACAATCTTTCAAAAACGTTACACGTTTTAGTATGCTCTCTGATACCTTTCTGAAACATTCGCCCTTTTTGATTTTCTATCTGTTAAGTGATTGTAACGTTTCTGTTACGTATCTGATTTTTTGTTACGATCGCGGACATTTCTACGTTTTTGAAACTAATCGGAAGGTAATCTGAACGTTTTTAAACGTTTCGGAAATGTTTATAATGTTTCAATGTTATATGATTGTTACGTTTCTGGAACATTTTGTGCTGTTAGGGCTATTTCTTCCCCCACCCTTTCATGCCCTCTTAATTAACCTACGTATACCAATTTTGAACGATCTAACTCAATTGGCTGAGATGCAAAAGAAAACGTAATCAGGATACCTCAAAACGTGTAAATCTGGTGAAAACTTTCGATAATATAAAAGAACTTTAAAATATCTTTCGAATGGTGTATTAAAAAAAATTAATCATAATTAGAAGTTGAAATATTGAAATTTGAAAATATTACAGCGCCATAAAAGAAAATTGATTCAGGAAACCTCAAAACGTGTAAATCAGGTGAAAATTTTTGATAATTTAAAAGAACTTTAAAATATCTTTCGAATGATGTATTAAAAAAAATTTAATCATAATT
The DNA here is from genome assembly GCA_963930645.1 of Salticus scenicus. NCBI lineage: Eukaryota > Metazoa > Arthropoda > Arachnida > Araneae > Salticidae > Salticus > Salticus scenicus. The sequence continues at coordinate 17,321,951 of OZ005653.1, forward strand.
AGAAATTGAAATATTGAAATTTGAAAATATTACTGCACCATCTGGCGGTACAAATTTCTGTATTCCACTGTTCGATTCCAATTCAAAAAAGCTTTCTAATGATGTATTACTTATGAAATTATTTTAATTAGTAGCTGAGATACAAAAGAAAACTAATTCAGGACACCTCAAAACGTGTAAATCTGGTGAAAACTTTTGATAATATAAAAGAACTTTAAAATATCTTTCGAATGATGTATTAGAAAAAAATTAATCGTAATTAGAAATTTAAATATTGAAATTTGAAAATATTACAGCGCCATAAATTAAAACTGATTCAGGACACCTCAAAAGGTGTAAATCTGGTGAAAATTTTCGATAATTTAAAAGAACTTTAAAATATCTTTCGAATGATATATTAAAAATATTTTAATCATAATTAGAAATTGAAATATTGAAATTTGAAATTATTACAGCGCCATCTGGCGGTACATATTTCTATATTCCACTGTTCGATTCCAATTCAAAAAAGCTTTCCAATGATGTATTACTTATGAAATTATTTTAATTAGTAGCTGAGATACAAAAGAAAACGAATTCAGGACACCTCAAAACGTGTAAATCTGGTGAAAACTTTGGATAATATAAAATAACTTTAAAATATCTTTCGAATGATGCATTAAAAAAATTTAATCGTAATTAGAAATTGAAATATTGAAATTTGAAAATATTACAGCGCCATAAAAGAAAACTGATTCAGGACACCTCAAAACGTGTAAATCTGGTGAAAACTTTTGATAATATAAAATAACTTTAAAATATCTTTCGAATGATGTATTAAAAAAATTTAATTTTTATTAGAAAATGAAATATTGAAATTTGAAAATGTTACAGCGCCATCTGGCGTTATAAATTTCTGTATTCCACTGTTCGATTCCAATTCAAAAAAGCTTTCTAATGATGTATTACTTATGAAATTATTTTAATTAGTAGCTGTGATAAAACAGCCCGTATTTACGTGAGTATCGGAAGAAACCACGAAAAACTCCGAACGGTTAGGGCGATGAGAGTCCTAGCCCGTATTTACGTGTGTTTCGGAAGAAACCACGGAAAACTAGGAAAGGTTTGGGCTATGAGCGCGACCTGGGATCGAACCCGGAACCTCCCACTATTGGATTACAGAAGATTAGACATCAGTCTGTTGTTATCGACGGCAAAAATAGTTTTCCTTGTTAGCCAAATAAAAATTTAAAACTCAATTTAATTAATAAAAAAAAAGATGTGATGAGTTTTAATAGCTGAAAAAAAGATTACTTTTCCCTGTTAGTTATTTTTACTTATATATGTTTACTTTTTTTTTTTTAACCCAATGACTAATTTGCGTACTGGGTTGAGCTTAAAAATTGTAATTAAGCGACTGCCATATTAAATTTTCGAAAAAATCCGATCACAGCGCCACCTTTTGAGTGATTGATCAATCTTATTCTGATAAAATCGAAACTTTTATTTAAATCTGATATTTTAGAAAGAAAAAAAAAAAAAAAAAAAAAAAAAACAGCCCGTATTTACGTGAGTTTCGGAAGAAACCACGGAAAACTCCGAACGGTTAGGGCGATGAGCGCGACCTGGGATCGAACCGGCAACGCAGTCCTGTGCGCTCTGCGCACGCACAAGTTAAGGGATACGCGCGCAGTGCACGCCTATTTCTTCTCCACCCTTTCAGGCCTTCTTATAATTAACCTACGTATACCAATTTTGAACGATCTAACTCATTTGGCTGAAATGCAAAAGAAAACGTAATCAGGACACCTCAAAACGTGTAATTCTGGTGAAAACTTTCGATAATTTAAAAGAACTTTAAAATATCTTTCAAATGATGTATTAAAAATAATTTAATCATAATTAGAAATTGAAATATTGAAATTTGAAAATATTACAGCGCCATCTGGCGGTACAAATATCTGTATTCCACTGTTTGATTCCAATTCAAAAAAGCTTTCCAATGATGTATTACTTACGAAATTATTTTAATTAGTAGCTGAGATACAAAAGAAAACAAATTCAGGACACCTCAAAGCGTGTAAATCTGTTGAAAACTTTGAATAATATAAAAGAACTTTAAAATATCTTTCGAATGATGTATTAAAAATTTTTTAATCATAATTAGAAATTGAAATAATGAAATTTGAAAATATTACAGCGCCATAAAAGAAAATTGATTCAGGAAACCTCAAAACGTATAAATCTGGTGAAAATTTTCGATAATTAAAAAGAACTTTAAAATATCTTTCGAATCATGTATTAAAAATAATTTAATCATAATTAGAAATTGAAATATTGAAATTTGAAAATATTACAGCGCCATAAAAGAAAATTTATTCAGGAGACCTCAAAACGTGCAAATCTGTTGAAAACTTTGAATAATATAAAAGAACTTTAAAATATCTTTCGAATGATGCATTAAAAATAAATTAATCGTAATTAGAAATTGAAATACGCGTATTAGAATAAAATTTAATTTCCAATTAAAACGTAAATTTTTTGCAAAGTCGATGAAATTTGAACTTCAAGGCTGTCTTGCGATGTTAGGTCTGTATACGAAGTTTAGTGTGCGGCATTCAAAAACTGAAGCCTTTTAAAAATTGCTATTTTTAATCGCAGTTCCAAAACACGTGACCTCATTAAATACCAGCTCATGTTTCTCTTTCCGCTCAAGGTTTTTTTTTCTTTTTTTCGCTTTCCATCAGACATCGTTCTTTTCCATGAAATGGTTTCCGTGGAAACGCCAACGAACACATTTTACGATCTGATGCAATGAAGGTCGTCTTATTCAAATAAATGCTTCAATGGCTAAAATTAAAAAATTTATAACTCGTTCAGTTTTTGAAATTTTCTCTCAATCTTTTGGGAATTAAGTTGTGAAGCGAGATCTATATACAAAAAAAAAAAAAAAAAAAAAAAAAGAGATGATTTATCTCTAAACGCTTTTGAGTTATAAAATGTTTTGCGAAAAAATCGATGTTTCGTAAAATCTAAAAATATTGATCGCTAATCCGTATTTTGTAAAAAAGTTTATATGGTTCGAAAGAGGATTAAATGGCCTTTTTTTATATACCAGCTGTTAAGAAATGGAAGGGTTACTCGGTCGTACAGGGCGTTTCAAAAAAGTCGACCGCGAAAAAGAGAAATTTTCGACACTTTTTAAAACTTTTTTTAAAAATATAAAAAATCCGTATTTAAAAAAAAAAATTGTACCGTAAGAATCGGTAATAAATGCTCTTTCTGCTGCTTGAGGTGTATTTCGATATCTGAAACCGTTCGAGCAGGATCGCTTTACAAAAACCCACGAAATTTTCTCTCTTTGCTTTTTCTTTCGAGGTAGGCTGTTCTGTAACAAAATGGCGGTCGCCTGCGATTTCGAATCGTTTTTTCGTTAGACAATGGACATTTCGACATTTTAATTAATATCTCCGCTAATTAGGGTCGCATCCTTTAGCAAATTAGATAACCTAGATCTGCGATAAATTCTCTGTCCGACGGTACCTGTTCGAAGTCCGTGCGACCGTTAGCGACCGAGCCGTTGCTGCGTCAAGCCGTTTCTCACAGACACACACACACACAGACACACGCGTACAGATTTTAATAATATAAGGAGATTTTAAAAAAAATTGTACCGTAAGAATCGGTAATAAATGCTCTTTCTGCTGTTTGAGGTGTATTTCGATATCTGGAACCGTTCGGCAGGATCGCTTTACAAAAACCCACGAAATTTTCTCTCTTTGCTTTTTCTTTCGAGGTAGGCTGTTCTGTAACAAAATGGCGGTCGCCTGCGATTTCGAATCGTTTTTTCGTTAGACAATGGTCGACATTTTAATTAATATCTCCGCTAATTAGGGTCGCATCGTTTAGCAAATTAGATAACCTAGATCTGCGATAAATTCTCTGTCCGACGGTACCTGTTCGAAGTCCGTGCGACCGTTAGCGGCCGAGCCGTAGCTGCTCCAAGCCGTTTCTCACAGACACACACACACACAGACACGCGCGTACAGATTTTAATAATATAAGGAGATTTCATTAAACATAAAAAATTTCAAACTTTGATTAAATTTTAACAATTTTCATATTATATCAATCCATTCTTCACACTGTGAAAAAAATTATTTCATTTAGTTTTACCTTTTAAAACACAACATACAAATTTTCATCATATATTAAACCCTATTAAATTTTCAAACTTAGGTTAAATTTTCGTAGATAAACTCAATCTTTACCTGGAGAAAAAACACTATTTCCTTATTACATTAATTAAACATACTTAAATTAAAAATTCATTAGGTTAAACAATCATTTCAATCAAACAATCATCGAAAAAATAGTTAAATACGTTAAATGAACGTACTTTATGCAACAATTCATCAGTTTAAAGCAATTATTTCATTAAAAGTATTCATTTACATACTTTAGATTATATTTCATCACAAATAATTACTTAAAACATTAATTAAACACTAAAAATTAAATAAATATTGCTTAATCATTAGAAAAAAATAGTTAATTACTTTAACTGAACGTACTTTAATTAAGAATACATCAATTTATACATTCATTTCATTCAACTTATTCCTTTACACACTTTAGATTATATTTCATTACAAATAATTACTTAAAATATTAATAAAGCACTAAAAATTATTGCTTAATCACTTGAAAAAATAATTAATTACCTTGACTGAACGTACTTTAATAAACAATTCATTAATTTTAAACAATCATTTCATTCAATTTATTCATTTACACACTTTAAATTTTAACACAAATTGTCATATTCATTTGAAGACTTTAGATTATATTTCATCACAAATAATTATTTAAATATTAATTAAGCAATAAAAATCTGAAAAAAACATTTTTAATCTACTGAAAAAATAGCTAACTACATTAATTCCGTCGAATTATCAAAAAAGAAACCTAAAAAACTAAGCAACATAAGAAGGGAGTTCTCACTGGTAATTAAAACCCATAATTATAGGCCGTGGTTAGAGAACCGGCAGCCGGGTAAGTATTATAGACCCGGCAGTCTTCTGTGCTTGCGTTTTTGAACTTCCAGGTATGGAATACTTGATCTGTACCTGAAGTTCCGGGTGTCACTGAGTATGAATATATATATATATATATATATATATTTGAATGGTTCTTATTCCTAACAGACAAATGCATAAAAGTAAACAATAAATAGCGTCAGTCAAGCATTAAGTCTGATGTGTATTTTAACAATTAACAAACGAATAAATAGCGCCGCGGTAGCTGTTTTTCAACCTGTCAACTTTGTAATCAATCCAGCTGGTGCTGCCATCTTTCGAAATGATTTGAAACCAAAGATTTTCTAAATCTAATCTTTGGAGAAAACAGGCAAATTTAAAAAATGAAATTTCTTATACTATACTGATTGAATTAAAATTTAGATTAATATTTTTAAATAATTTAGTTTTTAAAAATCCTAATATAATAATAGAAACTACTTTGGAGAAACCATGCAAAGTTGAAAAATTAAAATTCTTGTACTAACTGATTGAATTCTTTTTAAAAAAATATATTTAGTTTTTAAAAATCAAAACACAATAAAATATTAGAATAATCTTTCAAGAAATCATGCAAAGTTTAAAAATTAAATTTCTTGTACTATATTGATTAAATTAAAGTTTAAAAAAATATATTTAGTTTATAAAAAATCCAAATACAATGATAAATTTGTATAATCTATGAGGAAACCATGCAAAATTGAAAAATTATTTATTTATTTATTTAATACTGTACTAATTAAAATAATTAATATATATATATATATATATTTAGTTATTAAAAATCAAAATATAATACTATATTAAAATAATCTTTCAAGAAATCTTGCAAAGTTAAAAATAAATTTTTTTGTTCTATACTGATTAAACTAATTTTTTTAAAAATATATTTAGTTTTTAATAATCTAAACATAATGTATTAGAAAAATCGTTGGAGAAATCATGCAAAGTTTAAAAATTAAACTTCTTGTACTATATTTATTACATTTAAGATTTAAAAAATATATTTAGTTTTTAAAAATCCAAATATAATAATAAATTAGAATGATCTTTGGAGAAACCACGAAAAGTTGAAAAACTAATTTTTTTTTTTTTTTTTTTTTTTTTTTTTTGTACTACACTGATTAAATTAAAATTTCAAAAAATATGTTTAATTTTTAAAAATAAGGATATAATAATAATCTTTCGAGAGCATTTTTTTTCGAGAGTAATCTTTCGAGAAACCATGTAAAGTTCAAAAAATAAATTTCTTTTACTTTACTAATTAATTTAAAAATTTAGCTTTTAAAATCAAATATAAATATACGTTAGAAATGTAATGGTTTTTGTGTAATGTAAAATCTCTCCCCCCCCCCCCCCATTTTAAACACATATATATTTCAATCATGTACATTATCAATTTTCTTAAATTTTTAGTTCTAATTTGCCTTGTGGAGTAATATAAGATCTCATAAATATCTGTAGCAATTTGAGAAATTTATTTAGCTTAATTATATTAACTTATTTAACGAAAGATAACGTAGCAGATAAAGCAAAAAATATAAGAGTAAATAGAACTGAATAATGAAACAAATATTTAGCGAGAAAAATCAAAATATAAAACATGGTCAATCGAAATAAATGCGAATTAAAACGGCAATATGAATTATCAAAAGCATGTATTGATAAGAGTCGTTCACTTTACCGGCAGATGAATAATAAATCACCCGGCAATCATACTGCGCAAGCGTCAGAACTGCCGAGAATATAATACAGACCCGGCTGCCGGTTCTCTAACTACTGCTATAATTAAAATCGCACCGTTATCTTATACGATCAAGACTGGGGAGGTGCGGAGGAGGGACCGAGGTCGACACCAGTCAGTCTCAGGTCACGCCAAGCTCGAAGGGTGCACGGTGTGGTCCTTCACGGCTCGCCTGTCCCTCTGTCCTTCCTACGGTGTTAGACTCTCCATACTCCTCCTACTTATGTTGCTTTGTTTTCTAGGTTTCTTTTTTTATAATTCGATAGAATTAAATTCGTTATCTATTTTTTTTCAGTAGATTTGCAATGTTTTTTCAGACAGACGTTTAGTGTCTCATTAAAATTTTAAGTAATTATTTGTAATGAAATAAAATCTAAAGTGTGCAAATGAATATGACAATTTGTGTTAAAGTATAATCTAAGTGTGTAAATCAATAAGTTGAATGAAATGATTGTTTAAAACTGATTAATAGTTCATTAAAGTACGTTCAATTAAGATAATTAATTATTTATTCGAATTACTAAGCAATAATTTTTAGTGCTTAATTAATATTTTAAGTAATTATTTGTAAGGAAATAAAATCTAAAATTTGTAAATTAATAAGTTGAATGAAATGATTGTTTAAAATTGATGTATTGTTGATTAAAGTACGTTCAGTTAAAGTAATTAACTATTTTTTCGAGTGACTAAGCAATAATTTTTAGATTTTTAGTGCTTAATTGATATTTTAAGTAATTATTTTCGATGAAATATAATCTAAATTGCATAAATGAATACGTTTAATGAAATGATTGCTTGAAACTGATGATTTGTTGATTAAAGTACGTTCAGTTAACGTAATTAGTTATTTTTTCGATGAAATGATTGTCTAAACTAATGAATTGTTGATTTAAGTATGTTTAATTAATGTAATTAGGGAAATGGCTTGTTTTCTCCAGGTAAAGATTGAGTTTATAGTACGTTTAGGTTTTTCCAAACTTGAATTTACAAATATTTTTTTTTCTTTTTACATGTTAGGGGCTTATATTCCTACAGTAGTTTTTTTATTATGAATATAAAGTTCATTCAAATGAGAATTAATGATAGTGCATAAAAACTCTAATTCCTAATGTTATACATTATATATCAAACATTTCACAAATGATATATTTTTGAGATTAATGACCAATCATAAACCTTAATTTTTTATTACAAAAATAACTCTTTGTGATAGTATTAACGGTTTAAATACAATCTAGATATCATTTTTAGCGGTTAGGTGAATTTAGTAATGAGTTAAAGTTGCTTATTTTATTTAAAACCTTAATTAATGGTGTTACTATTATCTGATTCTGCGTTTTGTAAATACAAATATTTTGAAGTCACGTGAACATATTAACAAATCAGAAGCCATGATTTTTATTGAAACTTTATTCCATAGTATTACTACCATTATGAAATTAAACATTTTGTAGATGAAAGTATTTTTGAGGTTATGTGAATTTATGAACCAATTAGAAGGCGTTGAGTTAAAGTGTTATCCGTTACCGCATCGAAACGCTTTGAAGGGTAACATATTTGTTATCGACCAGTCAGCTTGAAAATTTTTTAGGATGACGTAAATTTATTCACTAATCAGACACGTTGAATATTCTTACTCATTTGATTAACCAATGAGAGAATTGTGAGTATTTATCTCAATGTTATAAACTGAGGGTGATTGTAAATTAATCATTTGCTTGAAAAATTTTGTGAATGTTGTCTGAATAATCTATTGCTCTTAAAATGGATATGAACGAGTCAAACAAGTAAATGCCTAATGTTTTCACTTATTCTTCTTACAATAAGGATTTTACGCGGAAATAGGGCTTGAATCGACATGAATAGATTCATCTGAATGAAAAGTTGTTTAAGTGGGATGAATGTGAAAAGATTTTCGGAGTGAAATCAAACTTGATTCGACTCATGTTGGTTCATAAACGCAAAGATGAAGTATCATCAATAAAGTGTCAGCTGAGCGAACATATATTTACTCGTCTGGATAACGTAGAGAGACATTTAAAATTTCATCAAATTTCTCGATACTCATGCAAGGACTATGATGAAGTGTTTGATCTTAAATCTGAATTAATATGGTACAAGCGTCCAGAACATATCTGTCATGAACTGGTTACTGGGAAACGAAAATCTGCTGCATCTGATGTAAAGTCTAAAAGAACTAAAAAACTGGTTGAAAATTTTAACGTGTTTAATACAGAAATTTTTCCTCCTCAAGAAAGTAACGAACGTATATTTCCCAATTTGAAAAATTATGATGGTGATCATATTATGACGAAACTTGGGAAGTATAGAGATCATCAAATAGAAGTTATTGCTACTACTTTAGAAAATTATATTACCTTTTCATTAAAGCAACCTGGATATCCAATTCAACTGATTTTCTTAGTTTCATTTCAATACCTTCCAATATCTCTAGAAAAACTTGTAAAATCTTGATCCCTCATACATCACTATTTTAAAAGAGAATTTCTCAACTGACACACCCTTAGATTTAATAATTCGAAATGTTGTACGAATACTTCATACGAATACACGAATACTTCACCTGCTTTAGTAAAAGGAGGAAACTGAATTACCTCCCTCTGCTTTTCTTAATACTTTAACTGAAGAGTCTATTTCTGATGATGAATATGAACATACCAAAACTATCTGGAGTAAGTTTAATATGAAAAATCTTGATGATTATCGTGATTTTTATTTTAAGACAGGCGTTTTATTTCATGTGTATGCATTTCAAAATTTTAGAATTTTGTGGCAACAATATTATGAAATTGATTGTGCACACCTTTTTACTACTCCCGGACTTGCCTAGAAAGCTTGTTTAAAAATAACTGAGATACCCTTGGAACTGTTAACAGATATCGATGTGCTACTGTTAATAGAAAAAGGGATACAAGGTGGAAGTAGTATGATTAGTAAAAATTGGCCAGAGCAAAAAGTAAATTTAAAATTTAGTAATTTTACTAGTAAATTTAAAATTTCGGGAAAATTTGTGGACTTTAAGAGTAGATTTATTTTTCTACTTTCCTACTTGGAGTAAGTGGAGTTTTCCTTGTAGGTTTATGGGATGATAAGCCAAAATCTTTCGCCAAACTTCTTGAAAGAGTACTCAAACTGGTGTTGGTTGCTTTTTGTAGCCAGTTAGCTGCCTTTTGTAGCCAGAGAATGTCTAATCGTATTGCAAGAGGTTCTTGGATCTCGTACGAGCATTCTTCTTATAACAAGATCATCATCACGTGCACTCGTTTTTCTAGGGCGACCGCTTCTCTTAAGTTCCACAAATTTTCCCTAAATTTTAAATTTACTATTAGCTAGATGCACAGCTGTCTTGCTCACATTTATCCTCGAACTTATTTGACGTTCGGAAAATCCAATTTTATGCAGGGTCAATATTGCTGACCTGTTTGTAACAGTAAGTGAAGATTTTTTACCCATTACAATAATACACAACAGCACTGTCTACAACAAAATCTAATAAACAATTAGCGGTAAACATGCCAGGCACCTTTATTTACAGCAGTAGAATGCATCTGATGAAATCAGCACATGAGTTGACGCAATAATCTGCGCAAATGATGCAATGTGTTAAAATACTGAAAATCGACTACTGGTCTTAACTTTGCAAATGACTGTATTCAACACTTTTTAAATTTTTATTCTTTGTAATCATGTCTGAGGTTAATGTAAGTCTTTTGACGTGTATCTTTCTTACTAATGATAATTATTTAAATCATTTGACAATATTTGATCTTATTAAAATATGTGAGACATTTGAATTATTAATTTCTGCGGTTAACCTGATATAATTGCTTAAATCACACACACACACACATTCAATGTCTGCTTTTAATTACACATTTCAATTATCTATAGCTTTGTCAATATTCTTTAATCATATGTGGATAATACATATATAATACAATGTTCCAATTTGAACATGTTCTCTTGTCATATATTACGGAAATAGATACAAATAATGATCCTAAATATTTTCTATGGATCCTTCTTTAGATATGCTGTAAAAAATATTATTGTTCCCGTTACATAAAATATGGTACTCATAAAATAACAACAGACATTGCACTCATAAATATTTCTCGTTGAAATACAAAAACCGAATTTTTTTTATCGTTGTGTAGAATAAAAGTTTATCATCTATGTTTTCATTCTTTAAATAAAAACACCGAAAACTCAAATAAATGGACAAAAATAAGTTCTTAAAGCTGTTTCTTTCTTCTTCCAAATATATATATATTTTTATTTATATTTTTATTACTCATACTCCAATAAAAAACACATATCTTACTAATGTAATTTTAAAGTATTAACTAAATTACCGAAATATTCAGTAAATCAAACGTTGATCTATATAACTGAGTTTTATTAATATAGATAGATAGTTAAAAAGATTATTGAATGAAAGAAAACAGATGACCAAGTGCAAGGATTTTCCAGAAATATAAAGATATCCGGCAGTACGTACTAAAGGGATGAAAAAGATTCACAAAACTTATTCGATTAATATTCGTATTGACAAATAAGAATTGTTTAAAAATAGCATGATAAATCAAGAAATCACAAAACTTAAAATATCAGATTTTTAACATTAAAAAAATAATAAAGAAAAAAAAAAGATTAATTTATTAAAAAATTGAAAAATCCTCGAAAGTTGATGGATTTCCTCATCAAGATCGTATAATTCTTCTGGGGAAAAAAAACTGCAAGCTTTCGAACCGTAGAGGCTATAATAAGCAAAATACTGTAGGTTACGATCGAATTTGCAATGAATAATATATATTCTTATTTAAATAAAGTTTTTAAAGCATTTATTGCATATAAATAAATAAATAAATAAATAAAAATTAAAAAATCCACATTAATTTTCAACGTGTATGAATTTTAAAATTAACTCATATTATTTCATATGCTTGCAGTTGCTTTCTTTTGCAACAATAAAAATTATGCCTTTTACTAACACTCACGATATCATAGTACGTACCTACAATAAAATTTTATTTTTATAACCCCAATTTTCCAATAATTTTACTTATTTACTTCAATAACGTATATTTGACATTGGAAAAATAAAATAATAATCTATTATGCATCTATGTTATTTTAGCACTTATTTTATTACACACTAAAAAATTACACCCGACCTGTAATTTAAAAATATGCGGGAAATATATATATATATATATATATATATATATATATATATATATACATATCAATTTTTTCTGTTGTAAAAATCTTTTTCTTTTAAAAAATGCAACCGGTGATTATTCTACTATATTTCAAGCCTTTAAAGATCGTGTATCATATTTCAAACACAGTGATTTTTCTTTGCGTCGTATCTTTATCTTTGCTGTGTCAAATGACAGGAAGATACAGGGGCAGGAAAAAGAAAAATAAGTGATAAATGACTTCATAAATTTAAAAACTGTTAGATTTCATATCAATGATTAAAGAAAAATTATGTGACAATAACGCGAAAGTTTGAAAAATCTGCTATAAAATTTCTGTGTAATGTGATACCTGGTATCAGTACATTTTTTAATCAAGATTTTGAGTTTAATTCTTAGTTACACTGTTCGTTTCACATTTTTTTTTTTTTTTTTGATTGCTAGATTAGTTTAAAAAATGACTTTTTGACCCATAGTTGATCATAAAAATGTAAAAGAAAAAAAAAAAAAAAAAATAATAATTTTCTAGAAATTTTTAGCTTGAAATTTTCATAAATTAAACTTATTAAATTCAAATAATATTTATTTTAACATATAAAAAACTTTGTAAGTAAACATTATAAACTACAAAAACTCGCAAAAGTTGTTTCAAGTCTAAATAACAGCCTAACTCGTCATTAAATGGGAATACGAGACACTGTGCAGCATCAAGCCAGCAAGGCGCACTCAAGCCCACTAAGAAATTACATATAACTAAGTGACTTAAGCATTTAGTTTTTCTGAAACTTGTTTTTAAATTTCTGGGGTATTGCTGCTATCTACCGAACAGAGAAGAAACCTAAATTTGAAAATCCATCAAACCAAGGTATACATATATATGTACTATATATATATAACTGCTGCCTAAAAAATGTTAAATGATCTCAGATATTTGGTCTCGCTGCAAAACTAATGAACATTAAAGGGTTAATTATAATTTTGTTTATAGATTTTTTTTTTTTTTTTTTTTAAGAAAATAACTTGTAAATCTCCCTGTCATAAAATGATTAACCTGCTTATATTAGGTGAGTGCGAAAGTCCTACCCGCTTTTAGATGTGCAAATTTGCAGTAGAATTGACGTCACACATGACATTGTAATGACGCAAATCATCGGCCAATCAAACGTGTGGATGCCTCACATACAAATGCATCGTGTCTAACAAAGTTAATCATCTCAAAAAAACTATCAGACGGTGTAACATGGAAAACGAGAAGGAGCATATAAGACATTTTGTTATACGAGTTCGATAAATAGTGTACGGCAGCCGCAGCATGTCGCATGTTTGGGAAGTTTATGGAGAGGATGCAATAGACGAAAGCACATGTCGTCGATGGTTTCGTAAATTTAGGGAAGGAGAAAGAAACTGCCAAGATCAGGCTAGGAGTGGACGGCCATCACACGTTGAAGCCGATGATATTGACCAAGCCATAAAGCGCGTATCAGAATCAGCAACTTTAGAAACAACCAATTTTGAGCCGACATTAGCGCCGATTTTCCCTCGGCGAAAACACCGTAGATGTTACAATAGACGGGGGAAAAGTTGGATGAAATAAGACTAACTTTTGACACTTATCATTTTTCTTGGCGCGAATAAAATACGCAATGATTAGTGTTAAATTCCCTTTCATTTCTGTAAAATATCACATTATTATTTCTATTTTGATTTTTGTTATAACTATTGTCACAACGCCATACGAAAATAAAAACGATTAACTCAAAATTCTTATCATTTAACGGTAAAATAAATGTGCTTAACGATAATATTTCTTGTTCAAATCTCCACTTTAAGTGATTCCGGTGTTCCGCCATCTTGGAATTATGACGTATCACAGACTCATCCTGATTGGATGAGTCCGTGGAAAAATTGTGTGTATAGAGACAATTTTATCAAGACATCTCTTGAAAAAGTTGGGCAAGTTCGGTGTGCGCTATCACAGTTGGAGTACAGACATTTTTTTCCGAAAAATCGGCGCTGATCAGTGGTTGACTCTAAAATCGCCTATAAAGTCGTTGTTTCTGAGACGCGCTTGAGGAACAATCCGAATCCAACCGTGCAAAAATTAGCGGAGACCTTCAACGTACACGGGGCAACGGTCGAGAGACGGCTGGTTAGGTTGTGTTAAAAATTTTTTTTAGAAATTTTGTTGCAAGGGTTTTACGAGAAAGCTGGATCGTTGGGTTCCACATAACCTGACAGCTAATCAACGGGATGAACGAATCGCCACCTGCTGTTCCTTGCTTTCCCGGTACAAAAATGACCTTTCTTGACACGAATTGTGACAGGAGATGAGAAGTGGGTTATGTACCGTAACTTAAAGCGTCGTCTAAATTTTCTATCTTTAGCAGATTTTTTTACAGTGCTGTTCATATAATTGAATGTTTTTTCCATGGACAAAGCCCTATAAGGCATCTTTAAGCGAAATATGTAATATTTTTACTCTTAAAGTTAGTGACCATCTGCAGACACAATTAAAGTATATTTTAAATTGGTTGTATTACTATAAATATTTTAATACAACCTAAAAAATAACTGCTGAAAATAAAATAAGCTTCTCATTTTATGTTTCTTTTTTTTCCTTTCCTTCCTTTTTTTTTTTTTTTAAGTGAAAATTTTCTAAATGTGATAGTACTTTTGCTGGTAGCATTTAGCATCTGTTACCACTTTGGTCATGAATAAATAAATACACATTTCTTGAAATGAAATAGGCAAAAGTTTCATTTCCTTTTCAACATTTCTAAAATACAAAAGTTTTAACATTGGAAAATAATTTAATTCGTCAATAGGCAATACCCCTAGTCAATAGGCAATACCCCTTTAAAGCTAAAAAAAAAAAATTATGTACAAAATGAAAAAATTAAAATTAAAAGTGCAAATTTCTACTATTTTTTGTAGAATATTTTATTTTTCTTGTTTAATTGCACAGCCGGTAAATTAATTTTGCATGTACTTTTCAATGGGATTTTTCCAAAACATTTACGGAAAAAATGAATGTAATATGTAAACGATGAAATAATGAACATAATTTAGTGAATTTTTGCAGAATTTTTTTAAACAAAAGCCCCCCCCCCTCCCCTATTTTTACTTTCCGAACACTATAGTGAGGAAAGTATTGTAATCATGTCAAAAATCCGAATTTGAGATTTTGATGTTTCTATACGTTTCAAGGTCCAGCGAGTCCGTTTTCACTATTTTTGCGATGATGTATGTATGTGTGTGTGTATGTATGTGTGTATGTATGTGTGTATGTATGTGTGAATGTCTGTGAGTGAACACGCTACCGTCTAAACGCTTTGTTCGAATAAGCTGAAAGTTGGTACATATATTGTAAATCACCATAGTACGAACCCTATAGATTTTGGTGAATCTAGCACTTAGAATTTTTTTACAGGAACACAAAGAAAAATTCTTTATCATTATGGCTAATGGGGCCAAATTTTTAAAAGTGTGATAGCGTTTAAACGCCTTATTAATATAAGCAAAAAATGTGTACACATATTATAGGTCACGGTTGCACAGACTGTATAGATTTTGGTGAATCTAGCACTTACAGTTATTTTACAGTGACACAAACAAAAAATCTTCATCATTATAGCCTATGGGACCCAATTTTTAAAAGTGCGATAGCATCTAAACGCCTTATTCAATTGAGCTGAAAATTTGTATGAATATTATAAATAACTGTTGCACTAACTATAAGCATTTTGGGGAATCTAGCATTTATAGGTTTTTACAGGGACACAACGAAAAATTCTTTATCATTATGATCTATGGGCTCAAAGATCAATAGCGTTAAATAAAACATCGTGTAACATATGGAGAAAAATACTCAAACACTCTATTATGGTTTTCTCCCTTTTGTTTGTTTAACAACTCCTCTTTATTTATTTTATCTACAAAACCGTTAATTACTCAATGTTCGGAAAGTCGAGTGGAGTCACTCCAGATTTTTTTTTTTCTTTTACAGTGTATATTTTACTGCATTTGGAGAGAAATTTTTTATACTTTCCTTTACTTTTTTTTCATGAATCTATTCTTTTATTCACTTGTTCACCTGCTGGACTTTTGTCACTACGTGTTTTCTTTTTTTTGTAATTTTATGTAATTTTAATTTTTTAACTTATTTTATATATATTTTTAATATGGAGTATTTGTTTCATCTAAAATTATTTTCAACGTATGCTTGTTCCGATGTAAAAGATTCATTTATTGTAATATAAAAACAAATATATATATAAATGCTATTCAAATGAAGTGTGATTATCCTTTAGTTTATTACTTTCTTCTATTTGTATATATAGAGAAAGTATTGGATTCGAGAAAATTTTCGAATTCCAGTTTTCAATGGATTTGCACGTTTTAGGCTGTCCTGAACACAATTCGACTGTTTTTAGAAAACGTCTGTCTGTCAGTCTCTCTATGTGTCTCTGTGTGTGTATCACGAATTTTGTGGACGCTGTACTGGTGCTGATTAGATTTGGGGATCATTCGCTCAACATATGGCGCTGTGATGCAATTTTGTTCAAAATTTTTAACATGGCAGTATAGGACATTATTTCGTATAAATGTACATAATGAGAGTTATTTTAATCGTGTGATTGTTAAATTAATATGAATAATTGATAATAGTAGTAGTTAACTAGGAAAATAATTTTGTTCAAACCCCCCGGGGGGAGTAAATTTCCAATATGGGTATCTTTCAAAAGATCTCGTCAGTACCTTTAAAACGAATAGTTGAACAATAGATCTGTGATAATTTAAAACAAAGTTATCGGTTTTTTTTTTACTTTTAACGGAAAAAAAAACCCAGAAAAAAATATCTCATTTCTTCTGCTAATTGCAAAAAAATGAGTTTTTTTCGGCATTTAGTGATATAATTCTGTCAGATAAAAATCGTCTGCATTTATAATGAAAAATAATTTGATAATTTAATAAACAATTTGTATTGAATAAATTTTGCATAAAATTATATAGAAGAAAATCATATGGTGGCCACATCATACTAGTTTTTTGTAGTAATTGAAATTACATTCAGATTTAATTTCTCGCTGCTCGCAAAATATAGGAGGAGAATAGTTTACTGTCATAATTAACCTAGCTTTCATAATTTGTTTACACTGTAAATGATAAATTCTCTATAGTTGTTTTACTAGAAGTAAATAAATCCATTCTAACTTTTCCTTTGAAGCCATTAATGTGATATCGAAAATCACATATTTAAAAGTACATATTATCTCTCAAAATTTAATTAATTTCCCAACCTTATGAAGAGCGATTCTAAAACATTTATAGCATTTAAAATTTACTCTTTGTGGTTTCTTTCTTCTGCTTGTAACGAATTAATTTAACCTTCAGCTACTGCTAATGAAGTATCTAATTTAATTCCTCTCTGTTTCTTGCAATAAATAAAACTAGTATGATGTGGCCATTTCTTCTATGTAATTTTCATAAAATTTATTCAATACCAATTATTTATTAAATTATCAAATTATTTTCCATTATAAATGCAGACGATTTTTATCTGTCAGAATTTTATTATCACTAAAGCCGAAAGATGTCAATTTTTTGGAAATCAGAAGAAATTAGATTATTTTTCAAGATTTTCCGTTAAAAGATAAAAAAAAATCGATAACTTTGTTTTAAACTATCACAGATCTATAGATCAACCATTCGTTTCAAAGGTATTGACGAGATCTTTCGAAAGATAATCATATTGAAAATTCTCCTCCCCCCTCCTTTCAGGGGGGGGGGGGAAGTGATGCTCCCACATGCATAATTTTTTTTCCTAGTTAACTACTACTATTATCAATAATTCATATGAATTTTCAATCTCACGATTAAAATAACTCTCATTATGTATATTTACACGAAATTTTGTCGTATACTGCCATGTTTAAAATTTAGAAAAAATGTAATAACAGCGTCATCTGTTGAACAATTTTTCCACACAGCTACTCAGTGTCAGTTTATGTCAGGGTCCAACTAAATACCAAGTTTTATTAAATTTCGTTCATTTGTTCGTGAGATACAGCGTCCACAAAATTTGTGATACACACACATTTGTGATACACATATACAGACACACAGACAGACAGACATTTTCTAAAACCAGTCAAATCGTGCTCAGGACATCCCAAAAATGTGTAAATCCATTGAAAAGTGGAGTTCGAAAATTTTCACGAATCCAATACTTTCTCTATATAAACATATAAAAGAAAGTAAAAATAAAAGAAGAGGCGATTCTCTTAAAATGAGCTGGGATAGTGAAACTTATCATCACAATAAAATAAAATAGAATGTTTTTGATGGCGTTGTCACATTTTACTAAATATAGATGTACTTTTGAAAAAAAAAATGTAGTTCTATCGGCTCAAAATCTGGTGAAACCCTAATAAGTATATAAACAACTATTACGAATAAAATTGTTGTGGTTAAATTATCATAACGAACTCTTTCGTTCCCAGGGTCTTTCAACCGTAATGGTTGGCTAAAATCAGGGTCACCAATATATTAAAAAAAAATTATACTGATTACAGCGTAACTGAAAAAAAATTAGTTGTTGCTGATGGATTCTTTGAGATTTGAGTTTGGCGATCATATAGTGGTTTTTGATGAGAAGTAACTGAGCTGAACCAAACTTTGATCACTTTTTCGTTTACTGTCAATATGTGAACACTCTTCGGTTTTACTCCATACTCCCCGTATCGTCGTTCTCTTTCTTAAAGATTAACTTTTTAGCATGATGTTTTTTTAAATGTTGTCTTAGTCCAGCTACAATTTTCGAACGCGAGATTTTGCTATATTTACATGTTTTGAGGTCCCCTAAATATGAAAATCATGTTTTTAGCAAATGGTCTGTGTGTATGTCTATGTGTCTGTGTGTGTCTGTCTGTTATCAGTATATCTAAAGAACAAATAGTAGCAGACATTCCAAACTTGGTATTCTAAATGTGTATCATATATAGATGCTACAGTAAGCTTTTCGTTAAGATCAAGCAAATCGTTCGTGTACAGGCACAATCAAGAGAATTCTAATACATTACGTCTATGGGGGAAATTGCTGGTAAGTAGAGTTTAACGTCTATAGACTGCACTAAACCAAATTAAACGAATATATATTTTTTGTAATATAGATAGTCAACTGGGAAAAAATATTGTGTATGATGGAGCCTCGCCTCCCCCCTGGAAGAGAAGTCCCCCCTCGAGGGGAGTAAATTTTCATGATGAGTATCTTTTAAAAGAGCTGACCAATACCTTTAAAACGAATGCTTGAACCATCGATCTGCGATAAAGGTATTAAAACAATGTTATTGATTTTTTTAGCCCCCCTCACACAGAATTAATTATCATATAAAACTCTTCCGAAGCCTAATTTGAATTGTTTAACATAGGTTTACATAACATCGTTATCTTACCTCTTAATCTCCAACCTATATTTATAGTATTAAATTTCAGGTTAAGAAAAAGTCGTGTGAGTGACACACCAGATTATTTTTTTCTCCTATATGTCTAAAATCAAAATTTAATAAATTGTCGAATTCAAAGGTTTTTCTATTACCCTGTATACGCATTATTTATATATTCTCATTAGGTCTGAATATTTAAATATTTGAATTCTGTTACATTTAATCATATTTAAGAGCTTTTAAATAAATTATAACTATGTTTAAAACTGTCTATATTTTTACCTGATTTATTGTCACATAAGAATGATTGAATCGCAAAGAGAAAAATAATTCTCAGCATAAAATAAAATTATTTGTTATGAGTACCTAGAAATAGCACTGGTGTATTTTATACAAGAATGTCATTCTTTAAGATATTTCCTATAAAAAAAAGTTACATTTTTGACTGATTTCATTGAATTGTGGAACTCGTTGAAGTGTAAAAAGAGTTCAACACTATTTCCATCTTTTCTGAATTCATAGTTACATAGAACATGTCAGTATTTCAAAATATCTATTATTTTTTTTTTTTTTTTTCGTCTTTGACACAACTATTTTAAACAGTTTTTCCTTTTATATTACTATCAAAATTATTAATACGTGTAAGAATGCTTTGAAAACGTATAATAAAACTTTTCGCAACCTATTTTCTGATTATTTTTATTTATTTATTAGGTTTCTCAGTTACGCTGCTTTTTCCAGCCCTTTTTCACAAAATTAATAACTGTTTTTGAATACAGCTCGCTGTCTGTTTGTCTGTTTGTCTATCCTCGCACTCATTTTCATAAATAATGTTTTATATTTTTTTAAATTGATAAGTTCTGAGTTCTATCCCAGGTCACTCTCATCAGCCTGACTGCAGGAAATTTTCTGTGGTTTTCTCCGAAATTCGCGTTAATAGGGCGAGGACCCTTTAAAAATACCTCTAAGCAAGGCATTAAACCCAGGCCTAGGATTCACGTGCAGTCAATCGTTCTTAACCCCTTCATCAACACAAACATCTTAAAAATTCAAAGTTATATACAGGGTGGTCCAAAACTATATGTCAAAAATGCAAAGGCAGTTAGAGAGGAACTAAATAAACAGATTTCGTATAGAATTGTGTGTGCGGTAATGCAGCCTTGAGCCGGTAGAGAGCTCTGATGACTGCGGCGTATAAAAGCACTTCATTAGCTGGATTCATCATTTCCCGCACGAATCTTCCATGCGTCGTTTCACCAATGCTGATCTGGCTAACATGCATTTCATGTATAGGGCTGCACAAGGAAATGGATTAGCTGCTCAAAGGATGTACAGGGAGCGATTCCCGGATAGGAAACAGCCGGATCGTCGAACAATCGAGCGTCTTCATCGGGAGTTACACACGAATGGATCGTTTTATGCTTCCAGGCATGGAACTGGCATTGGAATATATCGCAGAACTTCTGAAGGGGAAGAAAGAATACTAAACACAGTAGAGGGTAATCCTTCAACAAGCTCGAGAGCTGTAGAATGTGCGATTTGTGTGAGCCATCAAAGTGTTTTGAGGACTTTACAGGAAAACGGAATGCATCCGTATCATTTACAGATAATGCAAACAATGAATGACCCCTAACGATTATCTTCCACGTCTCAATTTTCCTCGTTGGTAACTACAGCAGACTTCAGCCAATCAAACCTTCCCTGCGGATATTTTATTTACTGATGAGGCTACCTTTATGCGGTCGGATATGTTTAACATCCATAATTTTCACCCGTGGGCTTTTGGTAATCCACATGGCATAGTAGCACATGCCTACCTAGAAAGATTTTCCATTAAAAATTTCGGCAGGTATTGTGCACAATAACTTAGTAGGACCGTACATTCTACCTAGTTGTTTAACTGGCCACACTTACAACATCTTCCTACAGGAGGTCTTACCTGAACTTCTGGTCAATGTTCCTCTAGCTGTTTGCAGACTAATGTGATTCCAGCACGATGGAGCACTCACTTCAGTCGAAACGTCAGGAATATTGTAGAATGTGCTAGAGCTCATGATAACACTATTCATTGTGTTTCGGGTTGTCGGCGCCCTTCATCAGCGACTTTTTTAACCAACTTTTTTTTCTTCCTTCTAAAGAAAATCTCACTTCATTTTTAAACCTTTCTTGAAAACTGCACATTTTTATCATTATTCCTTCGTTATCGTTAACATTATCTTTTTTTTTTTTTTTTTTTTTTTCAACGAACTTTTGGCTTACCCTGTATGTATTTATTTAAATTTAAAAATGCATTTACAGGCTTCAGAAAAACTTGATAAAAGATATATTTCCATATTTTTAAATGTATTCACAAAAATGTTACAAAGTAATTTAAACGGAGGAGTATATTCCATAGAAAGCTCTTACGTCAAAAAAGATTTTGAAACATTTCTTGAAAGTGTACACACATGTCAATATGTGTTTCATATCTCCCTAAATCATTTCGGCTTTTGATGTCAAAAGTGATAAACTATTATTCCTTTTGCAAAAAATAAAACACAGAACGTAAAGAAAATTGACATTCTTATTTTAAAAATCGAAATAATGTGGATGTTTCAATACAAATATATATCGAAATATTCTGCTGCATGCATGAAATATTGCTTTTAAAAAAATTAAGTGCGACAAGTTGGGCATTCTGTACTGTTTCTTGATTTTGGAATAAATATTCTTTTCCCTGTTAAGTAAATAAGAAAGGTATATTATTTATTGATTTCTGCTGATGGTTAGAAAACAAAATTTGATAATAAAAATAATTTACAGAGATGGATGATTTTGTTATTAAAAATTAAATGCTCAGTAATACAAGTATGCAGATTTCTATTATAAAATCGTTTTCCACTAATCTTTATTAATAGAGGTTTATTACAAGTCTGTAAGTTTTTTGTTTTAAACTAGATTTGCCCCTATATCGTCGTTTAGGTAATTTTAAGAGAAACGGACTGAAGGAATAGTAAAATTTATTTGCATTAAAGTTGTAAACATAGTATGACTCACAAATTACAAAAGGTAATTTGAGAGGGATAGATATTTTTTTTTTCTGTTTGGAATGTTTTAATAACAGAACTAAAACAAATATAGCAATCATTCGATAAGGGTCATCTTCCTAGACTATTCAGTATTCCCTCAGACAATTTGCCAAAAATTATAACATCTATATGGCAAAATTAACGCTGACATGGTTTGTAAAACATACTTGTAAACGTAATTGTACGGATTATAATTTAACCTGTAATATAAAAAAAAAAAAAAAAAAAAAAAAAAAAAAACAAATAACAGCAGACCATTGTGAAAGTAAGTCACATGTAAATATGATTAAATTGAACTAAATTTCATAAAACCTGAAAGGACCAGTGCCATCCTGTTATTTTCTCAGATGAGAAAAAAAATTAATACGAAAGCCCAAATGGCCTTGCTTTTTCTTGGCATGACATAATAAAAGAAGAGAAATTCTTCAGATGGAAGCTCATTAATGATGTCAAGAAGCTTCGGCTATGGTGGTAAATTTAATCCCCAGGCTCAATGCAAGTTACCGATTTCAAACAAATGTTGGAAACTCATTTATTGCCATTTGCAGAGAGAAATAATTGGCCCTGTTGAATTTTCTAGAAGCTAACTGCCCCATTCAAAGTGCTTTTGGAAATAGCCTTTGGATAATGGGGTGTGTGGTATGGAATGAATTAGCCCTTTCCCATGATCATAATCTTCAAGAAAATGTGTAGAAGCCTCAGTGGGGCTTTACATGCCAATGTCATATAGTTACATTCTGTTGCAGAATTTTGTGAAGGCCATAATCCTTGAAACCTGAGGTAATATTGATACTACTCTCCACCAGATGTTGATAAAAGGCATGCGATATCGGGTATTCTAAATCATATATAAGCATGTCAAATTATTACCAGTGTCTATTAATAGTCTGTAGCAGAAATGAAAGGAAAGCTTCTACCCTTCAAACCCCTGGAGTAATATTGATGCTACTGTTCTCTACGATTGATAAAAGGTATGCCATCTCGTGTATTCGTGTATTCTAAATCATATCATCTAAATCAAATCATCTCGTGTATTCTAAATCCTCATCACGGCGGATATATTGTATATTAACAGTCTGTGGTAGAATTGAAGTGAAGGCCTTTTTTGTTGAAGCCTGGGGTAATATTGAAGCTACGGTCCTCCAGGAATTGATAAAAGTTATGCCACATTTAGTGTATTCCAAGTCATATATAAGCATGGTATATATATTATAAATAGCGGCTTCATTTCGGCGGGATACTTTTCTTCTCTTTTTTACACATTCATACTTATTTCCTGTTCAGGTGAGGCAACACGTGAGTTACTTCTTGCAAACATGCATTTTTTACATAGATTTTCTTAATACATTTGTTTCGTTCTTATTTAATTGTTTCGTGTCCAGTTTTGGTCCACATCACTGTGGCGTTATTTTGTTCGAACACCTGTATTTTAAATTAATTTAGTTCAAATAATGTCTAAAATTTGCAAAATATGTATCTACTGGTAATATATTCAAATTTTAAACCATTTTTTAACAAATAATTTTGAACATTTCAAAATTTTCAAAATATTTTTAAATTAATTCATAAAGAGAAGTAGAGTGTCACCGACTCTTGTAATATCAAAATAAGCAAAAAGCATATTTATTACTATAAGCATATATATTGATGATGAAATATGCTTCATTAGGGGATGTGACCCTGTCTCCTCTAAAAAAAGGTATGTTTATTTCCGATATTTTATTATTATTTTTTTTTCTGGAAAAAAGGGAGAACGTTAAGTGATACCTGATTTTTCCTCAATTATAAGTAAACATGCTACTGCAACTGTGTTTATGTATTAGGGTTATTTTTATGAAATTCTACATTTTAGAAAATTTATTCATTATATAAATCAGAATCGGTAAAAAAAAAAAAAATCTCTTGGTTCGTACTGGTTCTAAACACTTCCCAACTGAACTTATTCGTTACATTATTAAACATTTAAATGTGTTTTAACTCCATGAAGGCGCCAATTAAATATAATTTATTATTTTGCTATTTATTTAGTTTTTTTAAGGGGGGACTTTAAAAAAAATCTCTATGGCTTTAGTTTTAAAGAAAAATTATACAATATACTTAGTTTATGTAGTCCTGCATAATTTTCAAAAACAGCAACACTACAACAATAATTTTATTTTTAAATTGTGATGCTAGTGGTTGCATAAAAAACGTCTTTATAAGCTTTATTTATAGAGAAAGAAAAATTAAAAAGGTTGTGTTTTTAAAATCCTCAAAGTCATCTGAAATTTGTCTACACACCATATAACACACAGAAAACTTTTCTTGTCATTAAAAATTCACATTGAACAATATTCATTTTTATCGCTCAGTGAATATAAGGGTCTTTGTGGAATGTTATAAATCAATATATAACGCTATTAATTCTTTATTCTACGGTGTGTGGGGGGGTTATATATCTGAATAGTGTCCATTAATTTTGTTGTCTGCCACATGAAGAAATTAAAATATGGGTTAAAAAAATATTTCTCATAGACAATAATATATACAAGCTTCTGTAAATTCCTGTATGGAAATCAGTTGCACTGTAGATACCATTTTCAATAGAGAATATGAAATAATGAGCTTTAATATCTTTTGTAGTAAGCGGACGCAATGCGGTCTGCGCAATGAATCCTTTTCCTCCATGAAAACTGGCGGACCGCAGCTCAACTCAACCAAGAGATTTAGAGTAAAGCAGTGGCAAAACCAGGAGAGCGGGAGTCAGTGGAGAGCAAAACCACGAAATACTCATTTTTAACACTTTCCAACAAGGTTGAAAAGTGTTTATGACTTCGGTTTGTCTGTCTGTCTGTCTGTCCGCGCTCTAACTCCCGTAAATATGTATGAAATTCTTGAAACTGATATATGTTATTCAAGTTCACTATCGGATGTTCCCTATTGAAAATGGAGTTTATACCTCTACTGGTTTGTGTACAGGGACCGCTGAAAATATTTCAAAGCATTGTGTCCTATGAGAGGCAATTCTATAAACCATATTTTCATAGCCTTACTGTACACAAATCTTAATGAAATTGAAATATGTTATTCAAATTCACTATTGCAAGTTTCCGGTATAAAACGGAGTAAATATCACCACTGACTTGTGTACAGGGACACACAAAGTATTCCAAAGCATTGCGTTTTATGAGAGATAATTCTATAAACTAAATTTTAATAACATTACTTTGTACGAAGATTTATGAAATTGAAATATGTTATTTAAAACACAAAAGAAAATGCTTTGCATAGAATGTAGCATGATTAGCATTAGTTTTACAGGGTGACACTAAAATATTCAGTAATATAAAGAGCTATTAATATATATTTGCTAAAAATTTACTTTCGTTTACATTATGCGTTTTTAACACTTTCTAACATTTTTAGCACTTCCCAATAAGGTCAAAAAGTGTTAATGACTTCGGTTTGTCTGTCTGTCCGCGCTCTAACTTCCGTAAATATTTGTGGAATTTCTTGTCTTCAGGTTATTGTAATTAATATTTTATTGAGATAGTACATGTACTGCTATATTTTACTGCATTCTTTTTACTCCATTGAACTTTTTCTTAATTAAGACTTTCCAACAAGTTTGAAAAGTGTTAATGGCTTCGGTTTGTCTGTCAGTCTGTCTGTATGTCTGTCCGCGCTCTAACTCCAGTAAATATTTATGGAATTCTTGAAACTGATATATATTATTCAAGTTCACTATCGGATGTTCCCTAGTGAAAAGGGAGTTTACACCTCTACTGGTTTGTGTACAGGGACACCCGAGAGTTTTTCAAAGCTTTGTGTTCTATGAGAGGCATTTCGTTAAACCATATTTTGATAGCCTTACTGTACACAAATCTTAATGAAATTGAAATATGTTATTTAAGTTCACTATCGGATGTTCCCTGTTGAAAATGGAGTTTATACCTCTAAGGTTTGTGTACAGGGACACCCGAGAGTTTTTCAAAGCCTTGTGTTTTATGAGAGGTATTTTTATAAACCATATTTTCATACCTTTACTGTACACATATCTTAATGAAATTGAAATACGTTATTCAAATTCATTATTGGATGTTTCCTGTAGAAAACAGAGTAAATATAACGACTGGTTTATGTACAGGGACACTCAAAAATATTCCAAAGCAATGCGTTCTATGAAAGATATTTCTGTAAATAAAATTTTAATAACTTTACTTTCTACGAAGTTTTAGGAAATTGAAATATGTTATTTATATGCTCAAAAGAATGCTTTGCATAGAATATAGCATGATTAGCTTTAGATTTACAGGGTGACACAAAAATATTCTGTTATATTAAGAGCTATTAATAAAAATTTGCCAGAATTCTACTTTCGTTTACATTAAACGTTTTTAACACTTTCTAACATTTTTTTTAAGTGTGAATATGATATCAATTTATGTATCTGTCCGTCTGTCTGTCTGCCCGCGCTCTAACTTTCGTAAATATTTATGGAATTTTTTTTAAACTGATATATGTTATTCAAGGTCACTATCGGATGTTCCCTATTGAAAATGGAGTTTATACCTCTACTGGTTTGTGTACAGGGACACCCAAAATTATTTCAAAGAATTGTGTTATATGAGAGGTATTTCTATAAACCATATTTTCATACCTTTACTGTACAATATCTTCATGAAATTGAAATATGTTATTCAAGTTCACTATTGCATATTTCCTATATAAAATAGATTATATTCCACCCCAAGTTTATGTACAGGGACACTCAAAAGAACTCCAAAGCATTGCGTTCTTAATGAGATATTTCTATAAATCAAATTTTAATAACTTTACTTTCCACGAAGTTTTAGGAAATTGAAATACTATGTTATTTATCTGCACAAAAGATTGGTTTGCGTAGAATATCGCATGGTTATCATTAGATTTACAGGGTGACAAAAAATATTCAGTTATATTAAGAGCTATTAATAAAAAATTGCTAGAATTGCACTTTTGTTTACATTAAGCGTTTTTGACACTTTATATCATTTTTTTTAGTGTGAATATAATTTCAATTTGTGTATCTGTCTGACTGTTCTTCTGTCCGTCTGTCTGTCTCGCTGTCTGCTTTTCTGCGCTCTAATTCCCGTAAATACTTATGGAATTTCTTTAAACCGATATATTTTATTCAAGTGCACTATCAAATATTCCCTATTGAAAATGGAATGAATACCTCTTCTGGTTTTTGTACAGTGACACCCAAAAGTATTCGAAAGCATTGTGTTCTATGAGTGGAGTTTCTATAAACCATATTTTAATACCTTTAATATATAGAAACTTTAATGAAATTTTAATATGTTATTCAGTTCCCAGTCGGATGTTTCCTATGTAAAATAGAGAATACTTCTAACTGGTTTGTGTACAGAGGCACTTGAAAGTATTCCAAATCATTGTGTTACATGAATCATTGTGTTATATGAAAGTTATTTTTATAAACGAAATTTTAATAATTTTATTTTCTCCAAAGCTTAATACAATTGAAATATATTATTCGTATGCACAAAAGAGTGTGACTTCTATATAATATAGTAAGGTTAGCATTAGATTTACAGGGCCACAGAAAAATAATCTGTTACATTAAGAGCTATTAATAAAAATTTGCTTTAATTGCACTTTTGTTTACATGAGTGTTTTAACACTTTCTTATGATTTTAGTGGGAATATGATTTTAATTTCTGCATCTGTCTTTCCGATGGTCTATCTTTCTAAATGATTGTCCCTGGCTTCTATCATCCGTGAATATTTTTAAAATTATTAAAAGATGATCTACTCAAGTTCCCTATGGAATGTTCCCTATTTAAAATGTCATTAATAGGTCCTGCATAACTAGTTTGTTTACAGGGACAACAACAACAACAATAAAAAAAAAGTCAATGTATTACGCTTTAAGATAGAATGTTTTAAAGGTTATATTTTAAAATCTTTCTACTATAAAAATCATAAAAATATTGACATGTACCGTATTTTCCGGCATATAAGTCGACCGGCGTATAAGTCGAAGTGGTTTTTTGGAGTTAAAGTGTGGAATTTCAGCTATATTTGCCATATAAGTCGATCCGATTTACGCACAAACTTGAATCATTAAATTCAAGGCGCACATCGAAACTCGTGAATCGTCTAATCAGCCAGCGCGATACGCTTTCGATAGTAATTTTTATAGGATTTTTTTTGCTTTTTACTCTCGACTTATACGCCGGAAAATACGATATTATTAATATTCTAAAATTTTGTTTTGTATAGAATATGATTTGATTAACTTTCAGATTTACAGGGCTATAATAAAATATTCAGAGAGATTAAAAGCTGTAATTATAATCTAACGGCTGCACTTTCTTTTGCGTTAAGCCTTTTTAACATTTTCCTAAATGCCTAAAAGTAATTTTAAAATGAATTAGTCTATCTGTATGTTTTTCAGTCCTTCTGTTTGTTGTGTGATAACGTAGGCAAAGAATATTAAAAGTTATTCAATACAACAATTGCGTACAGTTGGAAAGTGTCACTAATCAATGCGTACTGCATGATTTTTCTTTCTTGTTTTTTTTTTTTTTTTTTTCTCCGTGGGCAGAACAGATCACAAGCAAGATGCGCAGCAACTGTATTTCTAAATTAAGATGTTAAAGACTGAATAACCATTCGACGATGTTCTTAAAAGTTAAACTGTCATTTTATAATTGTAAATATTTTACCTGTAAAATATCTACTATTTCATTAAACTGATAATTAATTATAAATTCTCAATTAAATTTAAGAACTCGGGCTTTGCTTAAGATAATGTAATGATTTTTCCTATTTCTTTAATGAAAATGTGTATTATTATCAATACAACCAAATAAAGATGAAGGTATTTTTAGAACTAATTACAAGGAGTTTCTACTTTTCTGGTTTTCGTCAATGTACAGTGTCAATAAGCAATATATCTTTCTATGGATTACGACTCAGCCCTGAAAGGATATTCTACGCATATTTCTTTTCGAGATTCTAAGGATATTTTTTATACCAACTTTTAAATGTTTTTGGGTGATATTCCTAGTATTTTTATCGCGTTAAAGAACAGCAAAGATCGCATTTCTCCGTCTTTATTTAAGGGCCTTTTAAGGAACCAACAATTTTGTACTTTTTTCCTACCTTTTTTTTTTTTTTTTTAATAGTGAAAATTTTATGGTATTTTCATAGTAATGTGCCGTCATTAAAAAAGATAGAGATCTTTCTATACAAATAGCGGTAGTAGAAATGGCAGAAATTTCTCATTTCCAAAAGTGCCCTCAAAAAAGGCGGAGAGTGCGTTCCTGAAACAGTAAAATATGGATAAGTATGGATAATTGGTTAATGAGCCTCAAGCCATCGATGTCTTTAAAATTCGAATGCCTATATCTGCCCTTGAAACTCGAGAGCTTCATCAAAGCCTTTATGCTAATGCAAAAAAATGTGCCTCGGAACGAGGAACACAATACCTTTTACTCGAGTATTGGTGTGCTAATTTTTATACCCACTATTTTAACTCGCTTTCATCTTCCTTTTTAAAATTTATTATTCACTTAATTTTTGGATATAAATGTAACAGATATGCCAACTTTTTAACTTATTCCAAAGAATTGTTAGTATCCGCTGTTTTTTTTTACTTTCTCTTACCCTTATACATGGTATAGAGAAAGTATTGTTTTTGGGTCAAATTGATTTTTTGTTATATTTACACGTTTTGAGGTCCTCTGAATCCAAAAATCTTGTTTTTAGCGGTTAGTCTCTCTCTCTCTCTCTCTCTGTGTGTGTGTGTGTGTGTGTGTGTGTTGTGTCTGTCTGTCTGTTATCAGCATATCTCATGAACAAAGGACAGCAGAAAGTCCAAACTTTGTATTGTAAATATGTATCATATAGGAATTCTACACTAAATTTTTCTTTGAGATCAAGAAAATGGTTCATGTACAAGGACACCCAAGAGAATTCAAATACGTGTTACGTCCATGGGGGAAATAGCAGGTTAACACACATACCATGTATAAGATAACTTAAACAAAAAGGAATGAACAAAATTTATTATATTCATAAAAGTATGTTTTGTGTAGATTGTTGTATAAAAATCATTCATGATTCATTTACAGGGCTATTTGGATATATTGTGGCTATACTTAGAAATTGCTGAAAATGTAATTCCTTTTGTGTTGATGCTTTTTAAGTAAGACTAAATTTAAGAACACAATATTGTTTAGTGCACAATGATTATAGACAATTTACAGGCCTACAAAAAATAAATTTTTGTTCTAATGAATGTAATTGATTGAAGCGCTTTGCTACATTCTACTTAACTGACGACTATTGCTCAGGAGGTAAAATTAATTTTTCATACGCATACTGTAAACAAAGTATTTCAGAAATTTCGATTCTGGTTTTCCGTATAATATCATGTTTGAGGTAACATGATTACAAAAGTCCAATCTTTAGCGATCGATCTGTATGGATATTTGTTATCAGCATAACTTAAAAATAAATAGTTGCTGGAAATTCAAATTTGGTATTTTGAAGTGCGTATTTGGTTGCCATTTACAAATTTGATCAAGATTTGGAAGTTTGACAGCAAATTAATAACACTCTTTTTTTTTTTTAAGTAATTGTATGCACTATAATTGTACGGGTGTTGAGGAGGGCGGCAGTCCCCCTCACACGGAATTACATGTCAAATAAAACTATTCCTGTGAGCGAGTTACTCACATATTCTTTAAATACATTGAAATTCGAAAATTATTAAATATCTAATTATAAAATAAAATAAATAACTTTTAGGAAAGTTTCAGTAGTAAACTCATTGATCTCCTTTTAAAATATTGAATTTATGTATAAGGGAGCTAAAATGTAATTTAATTTTCTGCTCCCCGAAAATAATATAATATATATATATATATATATTTTCAATCCAGAAAAGATTATTTATATTTCAAAGCAATTATCAAAATAAATCTATTTATATTTTTGTCTTAAAAATAAATAAATAAATAAATAAATAAAATAAAAAAACATAAAATGATTTCCGTTGTAATTCATTTTTGTTTGTTTAACTTTAAATAGCTATTAACTTTTAGTTTGAACCTTACATGGAAGTCAATTGCAGTTAGATTTATTCTAAATGTTTTATTTTCAGACTTAATGTCGCTCTGACTAAAATAATTACGTTGTTCTGTTGCATCTGTAAACGGTTCTTGTTGGCGCCTAGATTAAACCAAACTATGGGTTGTAATATTTCAATCGTCATCTCAGTTTTTAAATTTTTCCATAGACATAACATTAAAACAAACTTTTAATTGGCGCATTTGGCTGATAGGTTCGCAACGCTACCATATCTGGCGAAAAACAGATGGAAAATGAATCATGCTTGCTTCATCACTCTGACTTGAATCGATGTGCAAATAATTATGTAGATAAATTTGCTCTCTCTCCCACTTCTTATAACGGTTCCTGAGTGTAGACGAACCTGGACCTTTGTACTACATGAAAGTGAATTTAAGCTATATTTAGATAAAATTCAATAAAACCAATTTGTAAGTCACTTCATGTCTGTTGGAGGATTTGAACTTATTTTTGACGCAATGTACTTAAAAAGGATTCATCATTATCAGACTGAAAATATCTTCTTGATAGATCCTAAACCTATTTTAGATTATTTTAAAAGTACATTGAACTTTATTATCTTACTCAACTTACATAATATGCAATCTGTCTTTATAGTACTGAAATGCAGGGCAAGTAAAAGTCGTGTGAGTGACACACAGGATTATTATTATTTTTTTTTTTTTTTTAATATTACTTTTTAGAAAAGTAATTTTTTCTTCTTTAATCATAATTACATATTGAAACTAGTATGATGTGGC
The DNA here is from genome assembly GCA_963930645.1 of Salticus scenicus. Lineage (NCBI taxonomy): Eukaryota > Metazoa > Arthropoda > Arachnida > Araneae > Salticidae > Salticus > Salticus scenicus. The sequence goes on from OZ005653.1 coordinate 17,354,371, forward strand.
CACCACATGACTTTCTTCTATATAATTTTACACAAAATTCATTGAATACAAATTATTTAATTATTTTTCATTATAAATGCAGAAGAATTTTATCTGACAGAATTTTATCACTAAATGCCGAAAGGATGTCAATTTTTTGCCAATATCAAAGTTTTTCGTTAAAAGATAAAAAAATTCTATAACTTTGTTTTAAATTATCACAGATCTATAGTTCAAACATTCATTTTAAAGGTATTGACGAGATCTTTCGAAAGACACTAATATCGAAAATTTACTCCCACCGGGGATATACATCCCCCCGGGGAGGGGGGGGTAAGCGATACTCCCACATGCACAAAAGTTTTTCCTAGTTAACTACTATCATAATAAATAATTAATATTAGTTTTACAATCGTACGTTTAAAATAACTCTCTTAATGTACATTTTTACGAAATAATGTCCTAAACTGCCATGTTAAATATGTAGAAAAATGCGATCACAGCGCCACCTATTGAAAAATTGTTCCACAAATCTAATCCGCACCAGTTTATGTCAGGGTTCAACTAAATACCAAGTTTGGTTAAATTTCGTTCATTGGTTCGTGAGTTACAGCGTCCACGAAATTTGTGATACACACACACAGACTGACAGACAGACATTTTCTAAAAACAGTCAAATCGTGTTTATGACATCCCAAAACGTGTAAATCCATCGAAAACTGGAGTTCGAAAATTTTCACGAATCCAATACTCTATGTATACATATAGAAGAAAATAAAAAGTGTGTGTACAAAGAATCTCGTCTGAAAAAAAGTGGGTATTAAAAATTCTATGATTTAAATTAAAAATGGCAGCTCTGATATAATATTTAAAATTATTTTACCTTCGAAAATGATATGAAAACTCACTTTAAAGATAAAATGAAACTAAGAAAAGATGTCGACTATTAAAATATCAAGCTGAAAAATTGGAGTAACTTTTTCACGCTTCGTAAAATTATTTTTAGTGGTGGTGGTTTTATTAATTTTTATCGTTGTGAATTTTCATATGGAGATGAAGGCAATAAACTTAATATTCTGTCAACATTTTTTATACACACACATCCACGTATATAAAAAAAGAGAGCGTGATAAGTTAATGATATATTAAACTTTTCCTAAGTAAGTTTCAGTTAATGTTTATTCCACCATTAAAAATAAGTGAGACATCCTTTTAAAAATTCCAGAATCAGTGTATAATAATTTATCGTTCAATATTTGTTGCTGGAAGTTATATTTAAATGTTTGTGGTTGTGAGAAGAATTTTTTTCTGTATTTTAAAAAATGATTAAAAACTTTTATGGAGGCAATATATATATATATATATATATATAGGGAAACGGCTACAGACCATCGTAACATAACAACATTTATTTAAAACAAAAGGGGGACATTACATAAACACTTAAATTGCTGCATTTTACGAGCGGCAAACACCGTCTGTGTTTTACAGAACCACTCCACGTCAACTCCATAATTATACATTGGTTTACATCCAAGCGGGAGCGTCTTTCCCTCGACAACGACTAAACATCATCTGAATAAAACAGGTGCGCTTCTCGGTGCGTGCGCATACATTGAAAGGATGATACAAACAGTGACGTAGTAATATCGTCATAACTACATAGCAGTGACGTCACACAATGGAAGTAATGGTAATAACTGAGAAATATAACCTCCCATATCGGCCATCATGACCAAGCAGGCGGCCTCGCCTGAAGGTTATTAAACAACAAGAAAAAAAAATTAAATTATACAAAAACAAAAGAAATAAAAAAAAAATAAACAATATACAATACTACATAATAGAGTTATAAATACAGTAATAATATAGCTGCATTAACTAAATAAAAAAAAAATTGTATACATTACCAAATGGAAAGTATTGTAAATATTACACTCAAAACCTGAATCATATGGTCAAAATACTAAAATAAAATAAGATAAGATGTTAATAACATATAAATAGAAAAAAAAATAGGTAGATAATTTTCATCAAAAGAGAAAAAAAAAATATGGCAGGTATTTTTCATGGCTGGACTGTTCATGAAAAAATAAATAGTTCATAAAAATGACAGCAGTTCTTATTTTAGCAAGTTCAAGATCAACGTGTGATGTTTAAAAAAAAAAGTAATTTTGCACAAAAAATGTCCAAGTAAGAGTTCTTTTCAAAAAAAAAATAAAAAGTCTTGAAGAAATATATCTATTAAGTCTTAAAAAGAATAAATAAAAAGTCCTGAAGAATGTTAAGTAAGTGTTTCACAAGTGTCGGTCCAAGGTTTCAGGAATTCAGCGCATGTGCTGGTCTTGAATGGGCCTTCCACGAAGTCACACTTGACGACGTCATATGTGTCGTTTGGTTTCAGTTTTGTTATCTTGTATGGGCCTAAAAATTTCTGTTTCAGTTTTAGACCAGGCCCGAACTGGGTGCGTTTAACTGCGACTAAATCGTTGATTTGGAATTTAGCAGCTGGTCGTCTTCGAAGGTTATACTGCCTGCGATTTTCTTCTTGCACTATTCGAATCTGCTTTTTCGCGTCGATACGCTGCTCCTCACGTTGCCTCTGGAATGTGTTTGTAGATTCGTCGTTGAGAAGCTCCAGGATCTTGATGTCATCTTTATTTTTCATCCTGGTACCGAATAGTAATTCAAATGGTGTCGTCTTTATGCTTCTTTGAAATGTCGAGTTGAGGATTTGTTGGAGAGCAGGCACATGGGAAAACCACTTTTCAGGGTTGTCGGATGAAAGTTTAGATAGTACAGCGATGATAGTAGAATTTTTATTTTCAACTTGACCATTCGATCTTGGTAAACCTGCGGTAATTGGTATGTGGGTTATATTTTGGTCGTGGCAATAGTCTTTAAATGCAGTGGAAGTGAATGCTGGACCTCGATCAGTTATGATTCTGGCGGGGTTACCGAAGATGGATCGTTGGCTTTCTAGTCGGCTAATAACTTCTGCGGCGTCTGTAGATTTTGTAGGATACAGCCAGGTAAACTTGGAGAACGCATCAACAACGACCAATATATGCTTGTATTTTTTTGATGTAGTAGCTAGGGGACCAAGGTGATCAACATGGTATGTGTGCAGGGGTGCATCGTCTTTATCAATTGGGTGGAGGAAACCATCTTGTTTACCTCGTTTTCTATTATAGAGTATGCACTTAATACAATTTTAATGCAACTTTCGATTTTGTCTTTGGGGTGAGGAATATAAAAATCTTTGTTTATTAGCTCTTGGGTACGGAGTGCTGCAAAATGTCCACGCTCGTGTGCTTCTTTAATTATACTATGCTGTAAGTCTGTAGGGACGACGAGTAAATCGACACCGTTCACTGTTTTATACACAAGGTTGTTTTTTATAATGTAATTATCATGGGGTGTGGACTGCAAAAGCGTTTTTAATGCTTGAACTTCTGCATCCGATTGTTGAGATTTCAAAAGTTTGACATGAAGGCTATCTTGGATGATGAAACACTGTGGAGCTCGACTTAGAGCGTCCACATGCGCCATGCGGGAACCTGTTCGATGCTCAATACTATAATGGAATTCTTGAAGGTACAGAGCCCATCGTGCAATGCGGGAATTTATTTCTTTTTTTATTAAGTGCCTTGACGAACGCATCACAGTCTGTGATAATTTTGAAATTTGTTCCGAGGAGGTAGATTCTAAACTTTTTGAGGGCTTCTACCACAGCCAGAACTTCAAGTTCAAAACTAGTATATTTTCTTTCGTTATCACTTGTTTTCTTCGAAAAATAGAGGACTGGATGGAATTTATTATCATGCATGTTTTTCTGCAACAGGACTGCCCCCAAGCCATCTATAGAAGCGTCTGTATGTACCTCAATAGGGGAATTTTGATTAAAAATATTGAGAACTGGTTCTTGGGAAAGTAAATATTTTAACTTTTGAAATGCGGCTCTTTGTTCATTTTGAAATTGAAAAGGGGTGTCCTTGCGCAGAAGATCACTTAAGGGTTTTGCAATGGTAGAAAAATGAGGGATAAATTTCCTAAAATATCCTGTAAGGCCAAGGAATCTACGTACGTCTTTAACATTTTTCAGATCTGGGTAATTTAAAACAGCTTTAGTTTTGGAAGGGGATGGCAAAAGTTTACCATTTTCTATTATGTGACCGAGGAAATCTATTTTGGTATGTAAAAATTGGCATTTGTTAAAATTTATGTCGAGTCCGTACTCGCTAGCTGTTTGAAGAACAGTTTTTAGACGTTCTACGGCCTCAAGTTCGTTACTCGCGGGAATTACAAGATCATCCATATAAGGGAGTACTATGCCGGCAGCAATCAAGTCTCTAAAAACAGCGTTTATATATCTCATGAACACTGAAGGGCAGGAACTAAGTCCGAAAGGCATGTAGCGAAATTGGAATTGACCGTTATGGGTTACAAAACTAGTGAAAGGGCGGCTCTGTTTGTTTACGGGTACATGAAAAAATCCATTACGTAGGTCTATCGTACTAAAAATTTTGGCATGTTGAAGTCGATCTAAAATATCATCAATTAGGGGGAGGGGGTAGTGATCTTTAACTAACTTACGATTGAGCTTCCTGTAATCGATGCAAACTCTGTGTTTACCATCTTTTTTTCGAACAACTACAACTTGGCTGGCATATGGGGAGGACACTGGTTCGATAATACCATCTTTAAGCCATTCAGAGACTTGTGCGTCTACAATGTCTCGTTCGGTAAAGGGTAGACGTCGGGGTGAGTGAAAAATAGGTGTATCGTCAGTTAAAGTGATGTTAAGCTCAATGTTCGCAGTTTTGATTTTATTAGGTTTATAGGCCGACAACAGTTTGTTAATGTCGTTACGAATATATCGTGAAACAGTAGGACCAATATCAAATTTGGGATTATCGTCAGTGATCGTCATGATAAAATTTGGATCTGCGGTACACTCATTTTGTTGTGAAAAACTAGAAAAAGTAACACCGGTGGGTGAAATGCTAATGTTCGCTTGTTGGATGACGTCACATCCAATTATAAGGTCATAAAATGTGGACACGTCGGGTACAACTGAAATAGTTGCTGAAAACTCTTGATCGTCTATAGTAATAAAAGAATTAAAAGTACCGATGACATGTATGCGCGCAAAGCCAAAACCAGTTAAGGATTTATTAATTTTTGACAACGGTGGGGAACCTATTTTTAACCATACAGAATGTTTCAAAAGGGTTAACTGACTACCAGTATCAACCAAACCAGTTAATTCATTACCACTAATTTTAACTTGTTTACACATGTGAGAAGCATGCGATTCATGTACAGTGTTAACTCTATCTCTAGAAGGAGGTCCGTCATTTGCAGCGGTTCGGCGGCAATCGGTAGACTTGTGTCCAAAAAGACCACATGCAAGGCACCTAGGGCCACGAGAACGGTTAGGACAAAATTTAGATAAGTGACCGATATCGTTACAATTGAAACAACGTAATTTATTTTGAGATGCCGGACCAATATTAAATTTGGATTCGCGAGTGAAAGCTGGTTGTGTGTGACCAGTACTGCGTTTTCGACTGTCATATGTTTGTTTATAAATAAATGAATTTCGTTGATTTAAGTTTATTGTATTAAGAGCAGTTTCATAAATACGCAATTTTTCTTTAAATTCTGAAAAAGATTTTGCTCCACAGAGAAGAATTTTCTCAGAGGGGTTACCCTGTATACCTTGAATGGTGTATTGAATTACCGAAGAATCGTCAATAATAGCATTACCGCGGTTAGCAATTTCGCGCATCGCTAAAAAATATTGCGTAGCAGTTTCATTATGACGCATTTTTCTGTTTTCTAACTGTTTATGTATTTCGATGGATGGTATGGTATCCAAAAATTCAGAAATTAACGCGGCTTTAAATGACTCATAAGTATTAAGATTTCGTTGCGAAAATAAAAATGTTTTAGCAGAACCATTAATTAAACGTTTAGCAAAGATAAGTTTTTGTTGATCGGTAAGACTAGGAAATAAACAGAATTGTTCCTCAATGTCATTAAAGAAATTACGAATAGAATATGAATCATTTCCAGAAAAAGTTCTACATGTACTAGCTAAATCTCGAAGGAGGAACCAGAAATGATTACTCAAATCAGACATTGTGTCTGCAGCGTCATTCGGAGAAATATTTTGAACACTCGAATGGAAAGTTTCGGTTTCTGTTTGGGTTTGAGATTCAAAAACAGAAGTAATAGTGGGAACATTCGAAGAGGGGGTTTGAACAGAATGATTATTTACACTGAGATCGTCTTCGTCTGACAAAAAACTAGTATCTAATGTTTTCTGAAATTCAGATAAATTAGTAAGTGCGTTAAAAATTTCTTTGCATAAATTTTCCTTACTACCGACTGGTTCTAAATGTAGCGAATTAGCGATTGATATAAAATCGGACAAAGAAAATGATTTTAAAATTTGTTCTTGATGTTTATTAATGTCGAAATCGGCAGTAAAACCGCTAAAATTTCGCATACGTTTACGCGATTGATGGTCAAATGTTGGGTATCCTAATAGCGTGTTTAGCAATTTTATGGTATTTGTTTTAGAATATTTCAAAGAATTTGCAACTAGCGGAAGGTCGCCTAATTTAAGGGCCATTTTTAGGATGCAATAAAAATAAAATAAGGATACTGAAATAAATAAAAAAAAAATTGTTCTTTTTTTTTTTTTAAGTAAATATTGGGGGAAAAAAAATGGATTAAAACCAGAACATATATATTTTTAGGAATAATAAATAAATATTGGGGAACAGAATATTTCTTTATTCATGGAAAGTAATTGAATATGGGGGAAAAATTCTTTATTTATATAAAAATGAACAAACAAATAATTTTAAAGGGCGTAAAACGGCAATGAATGAATTTCAAATTTTAATTACAAATGAAAAAAAAAATTTTTTCTTTATATACTATCATACAAAGAGGAGAAAAAAAAATGCATGCTCCTACCTGACATTAAGGGCAGTCCCATGCAGATGCAGCGATGGTTATTGCAGTTAACGAAGGTAGAAAAAAAACATCAGGAACAAAACCTGAAATAGAATCACTTCGGAAATGAAGCACTTTAAGAACGTCGGGCATGAAGAAAATAGCACACTGAGGAATTTCAAATCATCGGCAGGAACAAAACTTGAATCATATTGAAAATGAAGCAGTATAGTAAAGAACGTCATGAAAAATGCTGATATTTCATAATGAAAAGCGTAAATTTACGTCCTAATAAAGAACAGCGTCCACTGGATGAACAAGAACAAAAAGTATCCTTTTTAAAACGTCCGAATGTATTTCAATGAAATGAGTAAAATATCGTCCACAGAAAAAATTTTTTTTTTTTTTTCTTAGCTACTTGAAAACAAACAACATTTTCACGCTACTGTTTTTTTTTTTTTTTGAAAACCAAAGTAGCGACTTTTCGTGATGCTAGGGGTATTTCCGGATAGGTCGAGCCCCCAAAATATAGGGAAACGGCTACAGACCATCGTAACATAACAACATTTATTTAAAACAAAAGGGGGACATTACATAAACACTTAAATTGCTGCATTTTACGAGCGGCAAACACCGTCTGTGTTTTACAGAACCACTCCACGTCAACTCCATAATTATACATTGGTTTACATCCAAGCGGGAGCGTCTTTCCCTCGACAACGACTAAACATCATCTGAATAAAACAGGTGCGCTTCTCGGTGCGTGCGCATACATTGAAAGGATGATACAAACAGTGACGTAGTAATATCGTCATAACTACATAGCAGTGACGTCACACAATGGAAGTAATGGTAATAACTGAGAAATATAACCTCCCATATATATATATATATATATATATATATACATTTTTAAATTTTTATATATTATTTTTATACCTTCATCAGCAATTGTTTTATTTCTAAAAAAAAAAGGTTTTTAAGTATTTAATAGTATACAGAGCTGCCGACCTAACCTGGAGGATTGTTGGTACCACCCCTTTTTCCATACCACTTAATTTTTAGAGTAATTCTCTTCAAATATATTTACAATGAATTGAGAAGAAAAATACTTTAATAATATACTGGTGTGGAAAAGGGGGGGGGGGGGTTCTAACAGTCCTCCGGATTAGGTTCGCAGCTGTGAGTATATCCCACAATTTTAGAATTCATATATGAATAAAACAGATCGGTCAAAAAGTTCCATGTCTAACCCACAGATGGCGTCACAAATGAAATTATTTCTATGTAGATAATGTAGTAGTAACCTTCAAAAGGTACATGTCAAAGATTCGTGATATTTCGACTATTCGTTAACAAGATATTCTTTATTCAGCAATGGCTTACAAGCCGTTGCTGAGTATTTTTACCCATCAAAAACAACGTTTAATCAACTCAGGAAATTTAGCTTTGTCATCGTTTTGAAAATATCAAAAGTAGAGTCACTAAAACTGTAATATCTCATTTACGAACTGTCCAAATATCATGAAATCATGTATATTTTGAAAGTCAGTACTACCTTACCCACATAGAAATACTCCATTTGTGGCGCTATCTTTGGGTTAGTCCCAGATATTTGTCCGACATGTTAAATATTTTAATGAAGTAAATGCTAACTGTAAAAGTGTGTTTTTGTACTTCAAATAAACGTTTAATATGTGTAGGGTTCACTTTAATAATGTAAAGCTAATTTATTACAATATAGGCATCTTACAATTCATATTTTAATAGAAAAATAATCTGGTGTGTCACTCACACGACTTTATCTTAACCTGAAATTTAATATAATAAATACATGTTGGAAATTAAGAGGTAAGATAACGACTACTGTTATGTAAACGTATGTAAAAACAATTCAAATTAGGCTTCGGAAGAGTTTTTTAGGATAATTAATATGATGTTGATTTTGTCCATAAATGGTTTGAAGTTCCGTGATATCAAGTGGTAGCAAAACCAAGTACCTAGCTTACTAAAATACCCAGGCTGGAAGTCCATATATCCTTTTAAAAGAGTGCCACTTGACAAAAATAACAGCAGACATTTCCAATTAAATAGTTTTTTATTTTTATGCTAAAAAGATGAACAATCAAGTAAGCACTTACACGGTTCTCTTAAAATTCTATAGGCTAGAGAGAGAGGGAGAGCAAACGAGGGCAGTTGTTTCTTACACCAGTACAAAAGAGATATTCACAGTCTGAAAGCAAAAGGTGTACTGAATTGCATTCGCCAATTCAAATCAAAAATTAATAAACTAATGCCAAATAAAGCGCCAAAAGAATGTTCTAATTGGTTAATTCAAAAATTTAATCCGTTATTCAAAAGACAAAGACAAGGTTGGCAACATAAATTATGCCAAAGGTAATTACTTTTTTATCGGCGCCAGGAATATATCATTAAGAATTTATCTGTTCTTTTTTATTTTATTATTATTATTAAAATAAACGAATCCAGCATCTGTTGACGCCAATGAGATGCAATAATCCATTATGATAGCACAAATCACCGGAAATGAAATACATTTAGCAAATCCTGTTTATATTAGAAAGTAATTTAGACAAATAAATTATTTTCTATCTATGATTAAATAAGATATTGAAACCTAATATTGTTGAAAAGGGAAAAAGTATCTGTTTACAAATGAATACTTTAGTAAAAATACAAATTAAATTAAATAGAGATTGACTTTTATAATAGAATGAATTGATTTCAAAGGATATTATATAATAAAGTGTTCTTTTTTTATTGGAATAAACTAAATTAGATTTTATTTGTTAAATGAATTAATTAATTTTATAATTATTCTTAATAAATTGACTTTTTTTAATTTAAAATTATAAATTGAATTATTTAGAAAGGAATCAGATTTTTAAAGGAACATGTGTGTGAACTTGCTCTCACAATTAGTTCTGTGTGAGGGGGGCTAACGCCCCCCCCCTCAACACTCCATTTCATTACATTTATATAGAACTCAAATCTGTTATTTAAATTAAGAATTCACTTAAAATTATTCAGACAATTTTCACACGCAACATTCCTTGAAACTTATCAATATTGATCAAACTTTTTCAGCAACAAATATTAATTTGAAAATACAATTTTTGGATCTCCTGAAATTGTTTGTTTTTAAGTTACTCTAAGAGACACAGACAAAGATCGAACATTAAAAAGTTTGACATCGGTAATCAGGAAGCCTCAAAGCGCGTAAATATACAAAAAAAAAAAAAAAGCGATGAATATTTAGCTTAAAAACATATATTATTTACCATATATTCACGAGGAATTCATTTCAATTTCTGAACAGCTTTCATGGACACGGTAAATATAGTAAAGCACTTCTACTAACAATAGAAAATAATGCTATCGGTTAAATATTGACATCCCTGAAATTTTTTTAATGATTATGTACAGATCCCATGGTGCATCTAAATATAATCCTTTAGTAATAACACACGGCACAACCTGAAATACACTTCAATCCATTTTCAGCTATTGTCTAGCCCTATATCATTTATAGGGCTATCTTTCGTGTAGCCCTATAAATGAACAGTGAAGGATTTCCTTACCATATTCTACATGAGACATGTTTTTACGCATATAAAAAATGTATATTCTTTTCATTTAGTTTAATTTAATCTATAGATGTTAAACTCTACTTACCTGCAATTTCCCCCATGGACATAATGTATTTGAATTATCTTGGGAGTCCCTGTACACGAACCATTTACTTCATTTAGAAATTATATTCATGAACCTTGAAAATTCATTTCAGATAGATTGGAGTGGAAGGCTGATTTTTACGAACTATGTGAAATATACCAGAGCAGGGAATCGAAACCGGGCCTTCCCCTTAACGCGCAATTAGCGGAATAGCGATTAGCGTATATCATGTGCGAAATGCCGAGTTGGTTATCAGCCAGGGTATTTCAGTGATTAGAGCATCCGCACGTTAAGCTGAAGGCACGAGTTCAATTCCCGGCTCTGGTATTTCTCACATAGTTAGTTAAAATCAGCCTTCCACTCCAATCTATCAGAAATGAATTTTCAAGGTTGATGAATATAATTTCTAAATTAAAATTTCGTGGCCTCTTGGAATGGTGCCATGGTGAAATTTGTCATTTGGTATAGCTGCTATAATGCAGACTCGGTGACCTTCCCAACGTAGGGGAGACCGGGGCAAGATGACTATGCTAACAATTTTTGTTGTTTATCAATTTATTTTTAAGGATAGTAAAATTAATTTTACATGAACAGTTAGAGTACTCCTTTGTAGTATTAAATATATTTCCATTTAATTTTTTAAATAAAAATATTAAAGGATAATTTTATTTTTTCATAACTTTAACAAATCGTCATCTTGCCCCAGTACTGGGGCGAGATGACTTTGGCCTTGGGGCAAAATGACAACACTGAAAAAGGTTGAACATATTTTATCTTTTGAATATGTTACACGGTTTAACAAATGATAACTGTGTTTTTACATCTTACAAAGTATCGAACTAAGCGTAATGCATTGTAACGTAATGTTGAAGTGTTTAGTTGTGTAGCTAACAATAGTCACAAATAAAAATGCCATTTTCATAATTGGAACATTCCTCATGCCACCCTTCTTGGCATTTACAGCACTGGATCCATTCTTCTGTTGGAGGGTCACAATATTCCTCTTCACAAGCAAGACATTCTTTGAAGTTGATGCAGCTGGACTGTTTGGCCTGGATTTTATAGACTTAGGCCTACAGGAACTTAGTTTGAGTTTTTTTACTCCCTTTTTAGCTTCCCGAGCTTCTTTTCTCTGTTTTTTTAAACCTTCCTGTTCTTCCTTCTGCTTTTCCCTTTGTTCTAACATTTCTTTGATGAGTGTGCTTGTAAGAATGCTTGAGCTTAGTTTTTTGATTTTTTTTTTCTCACACTGTGTTGCTTTAGGCAATGATTTGAAATCAAAAACGTTAACAGGCTTCTTTCGTGCATCGGAATCAGCTTTTGCCATAAGTTCTGGTTCTTCTGGAGGGTTTATATGTTGGTTTTCTCCTACCAGGGTCTGAGAATTAGCACTATTATTCTCAGTTTCATCGCCAACAACATCATGGTCAGTAGTTTTTGCAGCAGCAAATTCATGTTCGCTAAACACAAGAGGATTATGAGGCTCGATCCCACATTCTTTAAACCCTTTAACGGCATTTCCAACTGTAGCTGCTTTGAAGTAAGCGGTGCTCAAAAGCTCACCAATATTTTTGTCTGTGATAGTTTGTCCTGGATGAGTGACCATAAAGTTGTCACATGTTTGGCTTTAGTAGGTTTTTAATGGGCTGAAAAATGACACATGAAGGGTGTTATAACTGAGCCATTTTCAATTTCAGTGTATAAATTTGTTTATTATTTATCCTCTATTTTTTGTAAGTTCACGTGCTGAACAACATGTCAAAGAAAAAAAGAGTTAAATGAATTTAATGCTTTTAATTTTTATGTAAAATATGAGCGCGTGCTATCTTCAAAATTTGTTAAAATGTAAAGATTATGTGATGCGTGTGGCATCCTCAGTTTTGTTTTTTAATTCAAGAAATAGAACAGAATAAAGTTAGCAACGATGTTAGTTGCATTTTTTTCATATAGATTGAGTTCTTAATTTTAGTGAACTACTTTTTACCGTAGGAATAATTTTCTTATGTTTAATGTTATAGGGAATTATTATATGAGCATAAAAGATGCTACTTTAATAATTTTAAAGTGTAAATAAGTAGTCTTGGCGTCCGCCTTTATACAGTTTAATTTAGTAAGAGAAAAGCTAGGAATTTGCGGTGCTTATTCCGTTGCTTTACATAAAAATATTGGAGTCCATAGCGACAGGACCGTTCAAGTGAAGTAAAATTATTTTGATTATATTAAGATTAAAAAGATGTTTAAAACCGTTAAAGGGTTTAAAAAAGAAGATTTGAAGTGGGTAGCTGAAGAGATTGGAGAGACTTTGCCTTCGACGTTCACAATAGCAAGCTTAAAGGAGCTGATTTTAAATAGTAAAGAGTATGAAAAGGATCCTGACTTTGTTCAGGATATCTTAGAAAATGCTATAGCGGAAAGAAAATTGAAAGAAGAAAAACAAGCTTTGAAAGAAGAAAAACAAGAACAAGCTTTGAAAGAAGAAAAACAAGCTCTGAAAGAAGAAAAACAAGCTGAAAAAGAAAAAGAACTTGAGAAGTTAAAGCTAGAAAAAGAAGCTGAGGCATTAAAGCTGGAAAAAGAAGCAGAACTGGAGAAAGAGAAATTAAGATTGAATCATGATTTAGAATTGGCGAGAATACAATCATCTGGGCAAATTCAAACTGATGCTATTTTAAGTAATTATGAAAATAGTACTATGAGACGAAAATTTACTTTACCTAAGCTGGAATTCAGGAAATTTGGCGGAGAAATTAAGGATTGGTTGCCTTTTTGGAGCCAATTTGAACAAATCGATAAAGATGATGAAATTGCCCCAGAGGACAAGTTCCAGTATTTAGTACAAGCAACAATCGCTGGTTCACGCGCAAGAGAAGTTGTTGAAAGTTTCCCGCCAACTGGCGCCAATTATTCAAAGGCAGTGGAAAGTTTAAAGGCTCGTTTTGGCAGGGAAGATATTCTAGTAGAAGTGTATGTACGAGAGTTATTGAAATTGATAATATCTGTGCAAACAAAAGGTAAATTTGCATTAACTTCATTATATGATAAGCTTGAGTCATATTTACGGGCGCTAGAAACATTAGGTGTTACCACTGATAAATATGCCTCCATTTTATACCCTATGGTTGAGTCTTGTTTCCCAGCAGACTTTTTGAAGGCCTGGAATCGCTCGAATCTCTCTTCTTCTAATACGGATGCTAAAGGAAGGTTGAATAATCTGATGCATTTTTTGAAAACGGAAGTAGAAGGTGAAGAGAGAATATCTTTAGCTGTAGTGGGCTTCGGTTTGACAAAGCGTGAAGATATTAAATATTCTAAAAGGAAAAACAGTGCAAGTGCAGACTATATGCGAAATAAGATACCGACAGCTGCAGGTTTATTGACAACGTCTTCTGCTTTAGATTTCAAAAGAGTATGCATTTTTTGCCAAGGCAAACATTTGAGCTCTGAATGCTTTTCAGCTCGAAAATTGAGTTTAACTGAGATACAAAAGATTGTAAAGGATAAAAATTGCTGCTTCGCTTGTTTGTTACCTAATCATACAGTGAAAAAATGTCGAGCAGTTTTAAGATGTATTATCTGTTCTAAGAAGCATGTGCCTTTGATGTGCGATTTGCGTGATTCTCAAGGTAAAACTGCACAAGAAAAGGTTGAAGAAAATTCAGTCAGCAGTGAAGTAAACATGGCAAATTTTAATAAGCAAAGTGCTAAAGTATTCCTTCAAACCTTAAAAGTGAAACTCATCTCCGAAAACAAGCAAAAAACAGTTCGTTTATTGTTAGATTCAGCATCCCAAAAATCTTATATTTTGAAAAGTATAGCAGAAGAGATGAATTATACTCCCATTCGTCAAGAAAAAATGATGCATTCATTGTTTGGCGGAGTTACAACAAAGGAATGCCAACATAATTGTTATAGAATAAAGGTTAAGGATATGAAGGAGAAGTTCACCTGTAATTTTGAAGTGATGGATCAAATTACTATATGTGAAAACATTCAACCGGTCACTAATGGTCCGTGGATTAAAGAGTTGAAAGAATATGGAATCGAATTATCTGATGTAAGTCATTGCCGTGAAGTTATCGAAATATTGATTGGGGCTGATATTATGGGAAAGATGTTAACTGGCAAAAGAAAAGTATTGACATCTGGTCTTGTTGCCATAGAAACATACCTTGGTTGGACATTGATGGGCAAAGCGCCTCACACCGAGGTCTCAACAGATAATTTAGCAATGATGGTGACGTCTTTGTTCGTAAATGAAGCTGATATCTCAAACTTATGGAGATTGGACTTGATCGGAATAACAGATACTATAGAAAAGAAATCTAAAAATGAGATTGACCGTCAAACAAAGGAACATTTCTTAGAGACAGTAAAAATTAACAAGGATGGTCGTTACGAAATTTGTCTTCCTTGGGCTGACGACACATCTGCATTACCAGATAACTTGAGTTTGGCTGTAAGACGTTTGGAAAGTACAACTTCTAAGTTATGTAAGAACATGTACGAAAAATATGAAAATATATTTATGGACTGGTTGAATGAGGAGATCATAGAAGAAGTTCCTGCTACCAAAGTGAACTCTTATGGTAATTATTTACCTCATCACCCAGTTATTAAAGAGACCAGTACTACAACACCTATCCGTCCGGTTTTCGACGCTTCAGCAAAGTTGACTAACCATCCATCTTTAAATCAGTGTCTGCAGTGTGGCCCAAATTTGATTGAGCTTATCCCAGATATTCTTCTACGTTTCAGAGAAAGAAAATTTGGTGTAACCGCTGATATTAGAAAAGCGTTTCTTCAAATTAGCATTTGTGAAAAGGATAGAGATTTCCTACGATTTCTATGGTGGAAAGATCTAAAAGAGAAGAAACTTAAAGTATTTAGGCATGCACGAGTCGTTTTCGGTGTAAAGTGTAGCCCTTTTCTTTTATCATCAGTAATTGAATATCACATCAAAAATAGTGCAAATTTTGAGGAAAGTTTCAAGCAAAGGCTTTTGCATAGTTTTTATGTAGACAATGTCGCCACTAGTGTGCACAGTGAAGAAGATCTAAAGAAATTTATCTCGGACTCAAAGAAAATAATGGCAAATGGTGGTTTTGATTTAAGACAGTGGGAATACACTGGTGATCACGATGAAACGTCGAACCAGAAGGAAACTCAAGTATTGGGTCTGATTTGGGATAAGGTTTCCGATACATTAAAAGTCAACATGAAATGGCTAAACGATTTCAACACAGAAAGGATTACCAAGCGAAGTATGTTATCGGCAGTTCATAAAATTTTTGATCCTTTTGGTTTTACTGCTCCGGTGATGCTTTATCCTAAATTGATGTTACAGAAAGCTTGGAAATTAGGAATTAATTGGGATGACGAAATAACTGGTGATTTACAAAAAGAATTCCTATTATGGTTTCAAGAACTTAAATATTTAAATGATGTTAAGATACCAAGACATATCCAGATCACTCCAGAAAACTTACATGCATGCACAATACATACTTTCGTTGATGGAAGTAAAGATGCTTATGCAGCAGTAGTATTCTTGAGGATAGAAAAAGAAGATCAAGGGGAAATAATTCTGCTTGCTGCCAAGTCCCGAGTTGCGCCTTTAAAAAATACGACTGTACCAAGAATGGAGCTATTAGCGGCTACTATTGGCGCTCGTTTGGCGAAAACTGTTGTGGATGCTTTGGGTTGGCAGGAAATGAAGCGATATTACTGGAGCGATTCCTCAACAGTGCTTGCTTGGATATCAAGAAATGAGAGCTGGTCTGTGTTTGTCAGAAATCGGGTTCAAGAGATTCAGAAATTAAGCAGTCCTTCATCATGGAAACATATACCAAATGAGAAGAATCCAGCAGACTTGCCGTCTAGAGGCTGTAAGGCTAAGCAATTAGCTTTAATCAGATGGTGGGAGGGCCCACATTGGATGAAAGATTCAGCAGAATTTAGAAACCACATGAACACTTCCGATGAAGATTGGAATGAGGAAGAAATTCAGAAAGAAAGGTCAAAGTCTACTTGTATGTTGACGAAACCTGAATTTCCATCCAACAATAACTGGTATTACAGCTACTTTTCAAGTTATGAAAAAATCATACGTTTAGTTGCTTGGATTCTTCGCTTTAAGCATAATTGTTTAAATCCTGATAAGAAGAGTAAAGGCGAATTGACGGCTACTGAATTTCGGGAAGCTGAGATAAAAACTCTACGTATGGTTCAAAAAGAATCTTTCTCTTCGGAAAGTGATGAAAGATTGAAGACATTACAAACCTGTAAGGATGAGCAAGATGTCATTCGTTTGAAAACTAAAATAACTTACAGGAAAGATAGTGAAGATTTTCTCTATCCCATAATTCTCCCTTCAAAGCATGAAGTTGTTAAGCGACTTATTTTTTATATTCATGTAAAGAGCTGTCATGCGGGGTTACAAATCCTCTTAAATTTGCTTAGAGAAAGGTATTGGATCCTCAACGGAAGAAAGAGTGTAAAGCTTGTGTTAGCCAGCTGTGTGATTTGTAAAAGGTTTAATTCAAGGGCTTTATGGACATCTAGTGCTCCTCTACCGGAAAACAGAGTAAAAGATTCTGCCGTATTTCAAGTTACAGGCATAGATATGGCTGGTCCTTTGTATCTTAAGAACGATAAGAAGAGTTGGATTTTGATTTTCACATGTGCTATATATAGAGCTGTTCATCTAGAGCTAGTGACCTCTGCTTCCATAGATGCATTTTTGATGGGTTTGAGAAGATTTGTGGCTCGCAGAGGAAGATGCTCTGTTATCTACTGTGATAACGGAACAAATTTTGTTGGCGCAGCTAATTTATTGAGAAGCTTAGATTGGCAATGTATACAAAAATATGGGTCTGTCAACTCCATAGACTGGAAGTTTAACCCGCCAACGGCGGCGTGGTGGGGTGGCTTCTGGGAGAGGCTGATTAGGGTAATAAAAGATCTTCTTAAAAGAGTCTTAGGACGCGCCTGTCTTACGTACGAAGAAATGACAACTCTTTTAGCTGATGTTGAAAGTGTAGTGAATTCAAGGCCTCTAACATACCTTTCTGATGATGCGACTGTAAAGCCTATCTCCCCATCTATGTTTCTTCAAGATGTTCACGAAATTCAGCTTCCAGATGTTGATGCAGTTGAACAAAATTCTTTATCAAAGAGGCTCAGATACAGGCAGTCCCTACTCAGAGCTTTGAGAGATCGATTCAGATCCGAATATTTGGGTGCTCTCATACAGCGAGCAAATAGAAAACAGCCAGAAAAGGGTATCGCTGTCGGAGATATTGTATTAATTGGATCTGACAACAAGAAACGAATCCACTGGCCACTAGGCCGTATCACAGAACTTATTCCTGGCAAAGATAAGAAAGTTCGACTTGTAAAGGTTCAAACTTCGCAACATGAACTTTTACGACCTATTCAAAGATTATATCCTTTAGAAGTAACATCATCAAATAATAGTTCAAAACTGAAAGAAGCATACCATTCAAAGGAAACCTCTGCTCAAACTGTTAAACCCGTTGTAACTTCAGAAGAGGAACCAGTCAGATATAGCAAAGCGGGAAGGAGAATTAAAGTCCCTGAAAGACTAATGTATTGAGAACTACACCTGCAACATTTGGTTTTGATTATAACCTATAATCAAAAGGTGGGAGGATGTTATAACTGAGCCATTTTCAATTTCAGTGTATAAATTTGTTTATTATTTATCCTCTATTTTTTGTAAGTTCACGTGCTGAACAACATGTCAAAGAAAAAAAGAGTTAAATGAATTTAATGCTTTTAATTTTTATGTAAAATATGAGCGCGTGCTATCTTCAAAATTTGTTAAAATGTAAAGATTATGTGATGCGTGTGGCATCCTCAGTTTTGTTTTTTAATTCAAGAAATAGAACAGAATAAAGTTAGCAACGATGTTAGTTGCATTTTTTTCATATAGATTGAGTTCTTAATTTTAGTGAACTACTTTTTACCGTAGGAATAATTTTCTTATGTTTAATGTTATAGGGAATTATTATATGAGCATAAAAGATGCTACTTTAATAATTTTAAAGTGTAAATAAGTAGTCTTGGCGTCCGCCTTTATACAGTTTAATTTAGTAAGAGAAAAGCTAGGAATTTGCGGTGCTTATTCCGTTGCTTTACAAAGGGGCTGGAGACGATGTGATGTCTGGGGCAGCAACCCAACCATGATGATGTTTTTCTCTCTGCAATATAAGATAGTCTGCAAAGTTATATGTGAGTTTTGTGATTGTCAATAATCAACAGAGCAGGAGATTCATTGCTTGGTTTCACGTGAAGATAAAAGTGCTTCAAAAAAGAGAAAAGGGTGCCCTCATTGCTCCAGCCGTTATCACAACAGTGGCCTACAGTTCCTGGTGGGACTCTTTCTACAAGTTCAGAAAGTATTCATTTCGGAGCAAGATGACGAGCTCGTCATCTTGCCCCGGACTGATTGTTTAAAACTATTCGTTTTCATTGCCATGAAGGAAGGCGATTAATTGACATTTATTCATGGTAATAGGTAGTATTTAAACTAAGTTACTCATAAATATTAAAGAGAAACTATATATCTTACCAGTAGCTGTAGCAGAGCTTATTTACACATGCATAAAAGTTATAACGTGACAGCTGTAAACAATCAAAGCTTCACAACTAACACAAAAATGGCGAATTCAGCGTTTCTATACTATTGTTTAACGAACGGCCGATAGAAGAGCCAGTAGTGCCCGATTGAGGCTGCCACCTAGTGGAAAACGGAAAAATTAAGACATTCGTTATCTTGCCCCGCTCTTCATCTTGCCCCGGTCTCCCCTATATTATATGAGATATGCCGAGCTGGTTATCATTTGCTTCATCTCAACGAAAAGCTCTGTGTAGCACCCCTATATCATACACATTTAGAATACAAGTTTGGACTTTCTGCTGCTATCTGTTCTTGAGATATATTGACAACACACACACACAGACCAACTGTTAAGAACATGATTTTTCTGATTAAGGGTTTCCTCAAAACGTGTTCTCCTCATCTGTTTTCCACATAGAACTTAGATGAAATTTTTGTACGTTAAAGCACATAGAAAAAAATATTTAACTGATAAAAAATGTTCTCTATTTTCAGTAGATTATGATATCCTATAAAACTATTTTAATACGGCAGAAAGACTTTTTTTAACTGATAGAACAATTGCATTCATTCAAAACAACAAAACAGTATATTAACAAACAATTCACTTTAAAAACCTGATATCCATAAATAACTAAAACGAAGAATATTTTGAGAAACTAGTATATTCTGACTATCACACAACTATCATTTTATATAACAACGCCTACTACCGGTTAACAGCCCAAAAATTTAGCGAACACAATTTTTCATAATGAAGATTTTTCCTATCTAGTTTTGTAAAATTGTAAATCATGTGTGCTAAGACATAGCTATATAGAAACTAATTGAAAGCAGCAATAGCAGCACCACGCATCAACCGATATGCATCCAAGTTTATTCAGCATTCTCTTTCATAATAGCTATCTTACATACAAAGTTTAGTTCATTTATGGGCTACAGAAACAGAAGCAAAAATATAGTTTCCCCATCATGGAAAGCATTTAAGAATAACAGCGCAAATTTTAGACCGAGATACACAAAAGATCAGCATAGTTTTTCATAATTATTATTTCACATGTCCTGTTTAATGCACATATGCGCTTTGGCATACTTATGTATAAAATCTGTGCTATAGACTTCTCATAAATGGGGAAAATTGCAGCACAGCAGCGCCACCTGCTGGGTTATATATATCAAAATATAATCAACCTTGATTTATAACATGGTCAAATCGAATATAAACGTCTGTGGAATTATTTCCGTTATTTCGGGAGATGCTGCTCTCACAATATTTTGTTAAAACACGCGCATAGACAGATATTTTATTGGGTCAAGTACCACCTAAAAGTTGAAGTCGAAAATTTCCCCGAATCCAATTCTTTCTACTTACATGTAGAAATAAGTAGGAAAAAAAACAGGATTTCAAAGAGCACGGGTTTATTTGAAAGTGAAGTTCCATATCAGAACCCCCCCCCCCTCCCCGCCCACACGCAACAACACGTACACTCATACGTATACAGGAGCAGTACAATCTCACAACAGATGTCCTGGCTCTCAAAATCAGTAATAAAATAAAACAAATCACAAGTAAAAGGCGAATTTAGAAAGTGCGGGGCCCCGTAAAGGGGAGGGGACTAAAACAATTGTTTTGGTCGCTTTGCTCTAACGCCGACCCGAAATATGTTGTCAGACTCTGCGACTTTTCCTTCAAAATTCACCAACAGTATTGAGAAGTGATATATGATATACATAATAGTCGATTTTTTGATTCGATTCCTCTATTACACTGCTCGGCATGAAAATTGCCCCCAACACCATTTTGGCAAATTCTTATGTAAAATGACCTCCTGATTTCGAATATGATGCCCATTTTGCCCTATCACCCACCGATTTTTAGAGACAGCCCCCAATTTTTATCACTTTTCAGTGATTTTGTGGCTATAAATTTGATTTTTAGTGGGGAGAACAGAATTATTTTAACTGTTAAATATCTTCTGAAGGGAAAATTCTAAAACATGAACATGTGCGGCCAGGGAAAAATTTAGGGGGGGGGGGGTGGATTTGCTACTTAAATTATATATTACATTTCTTATATTTTTTTAATCTATTATTAAAGTTATTAGATAAACATTATATATATATATATATATAAATATATATTTTTTAGCTGTTAAATTAATTATTTTTCATTCTCCAAATCAAATTCATGGTCACAAAATTACCGAACAGTGATAAAAATTGAGGGAGAGGGTGGGGTTTCTAGAAAACGGCGGGTGACTGAGCAAAATGGAAGTCCTATTCGGATTCAGGAGGTCATTTTACATAAGAATCAGCAAGAGTAGTATCAGAGATCGATTTTTTTTTTTTCAGCGTAGGGTTATATGCATAAAATATCACTTCTCAATT
Source organism: Salticus scenicus (assembly GCA_963930645.1). Lineage (NCBI taxonomy): Eukaryota > Metazoa > Arthropoda > Arachnida > Araneae > Salticidae > Salticus > Salticus scenicus. Next base: position 17,376,047 of record OZ005653.1, read on the forward strand.
ACAAACTATCAAATTTCATTTTCTCTTGGTGACTATTGAATCAAAAGTCTGTTAACACTGAGCCTGAAGACTAGTAATTATGTAACTAGGACATTTATATATATATATTGTTACAAAATTGTAAATAATTGTGTTTATTTTTGTATAAATTCTTTCAAAGAGGCTTAGTAAATTGATAAAGTGCTAATTTTGTGCATTTCTAGTCGTTTTAGCTTTAAAATAACTTTATTTTCCCTTAAAAACGCATTAAAAAGCCCCAATAAGGCAGGTAATGGATTTGGCGCCAAATTTGGCGACTTTCTCCCACCTTGGAGATTTTTTTTGGCGACCTTGGCGAGAAAATCCTTATAAGGGATATACCAAATATGGAAGCTGTAAGTTGATTGGTTGACCACTTTCTATAGTTTTCTCGAAAAATCTGGGTTCCATGGAACAGTATATAAGAAGCGCTTTCTCGCCAAGGCAGTCAGTTCAGTTCAGTCTGTGATCAGAGTCGGTCAGCTTGCATTGAGCCTCTTCGAAAGAGACTTGCTTTAAGTGTTATTGCTATACAGTTTGTACTGTGGATTTGCTATTGACAGCTGTTGTTTAAGCTGTGTTTACTGGTCCAATTGAAGCTGATACTTGGTTTATAGACCTGTATTTTTCTGGAACTTTCTGTGAATAAATTACTGAATTTTTGTACGTTTGGCCTTTCATTCTCGGACAACTCACGAACCCCCAAGTACGCAACACTTCTGGTGTCAGGAGTGGGGTTGTCTGTGAATGGTGATAACGAGAGTTATGGAGCAAGAAATGAAAAAATTTCTAGTAGGACTCACTGCTCAGATGAATGAGTTAAGATCTGGATTGATAGAGGAAATGAAAGAAGGACAGAGAGAGATGAAAGATAGCCTGAGTCAAGAGATGAAGGAAATGAAAGACACTATGGGTGAAGTTCAGGAAGAAATTGAATCTAATCAAGATGAGATGAAGAGAGAGCTTTCAACGGTGAAAGAATCAATTGAGGGTAAATTAACGGTGATGGAAAATAGAATGGATGGAATAGAAGAGAAAGTTATAAAGATAGAAGAAAATTTTGAAGAGAAAGTTTTGAAAATAGAAGAAAGTTTTGAAGAGAAAGCTTTGAAGATAGAAGGAAATGTTATGAAGGTTGAACAGAAAGCTATGAAGATAGAAGAAAATGTTATGAAGGTTGAAGAGAGTGTTACGAGGATAGAACGGAGTGTAGAGGAGAAATTTAAAGAAAACTTTGATCAAGAGCTGAAAGGAAGGTTTTCAGAGATAGAAAGCAAGTTTAAGAGAATGGAGGAAGATCTTGAAAGAAAAATGAAAGAAGAGTGGAACAGAGAAGTAATAGGGAATGAACTGCAGAGCAAGATTCGGAATCTCGAAGAAAAGTTGGAATCCATGCCTCAGGAAACTGAAAAGAGAGATAAAGAATCCAGAATCAGGAATTTATTAAGCTATCCACCTACGACGGCAGTTCCTCCTGGCATGTATATAAGACGCAGTTTTCCATCGTAGCTGAAGCAAACGGCTGGGACTCTGTTGCAAAGACGGCTCATCTGGTAGGGTCGTTGCGGGGCGACGCCGCAGATATTCTGGAGACCCTTTCGAAGGAACAGCGATATGACTTCGACGCTGTAACCAGAGCACTATAGCTACGTTTTGGAGCGAAATGGTCCAAAGAATATAGTCGACTCCAGCTAAGGTCCCGTCGTCAGAGACCAGGGGAAAGCTTACAAGAACTGGCATCAAACATCCAGAGGCTTTCACATTTGGCTTTCTCAGACTGTCATCCTGAAACACGCAATGATCTGGCCCTAGAATATTTCTTTGATGCTGTCGGAGATCCAGATATTCAAAAAGCCCTCAGACTCTCCGGCGTGAAGGATATGGAGTCAGCCTTGGTGTATGCCCTAAAGATCAAGGCAGCCCAACAAGCCTCTCATGAACATCGCCAGAACAGCACAGTAGACAAAGTGAACCGTTCTCAAGATGATTTTAAAGAGATTCTGAAAATGATTGCAGAAATTAATAGAAGACTACGCATTCTTGAGAGTAAGAAAGAAGGGAAGACTCCAACAACTAAATGCTGGGGCTGTGGAAAAGACGGGCATATCAAACGAAGCTGCCAAGTAAGAGCACCTAGAGAAGCAACCAAGAATGTCTCTGAAGTATGGCACACAGAAGGAGCTCTTCGGGAAAATCCAGATGCCTTCTTGCAGAAGCCTCCAACCGAAGATCATAAATACAGCTCTAAATCCGAGGATAAACACCAGAGAATAAAGCCAGTTGCTCGCCAAGTTAGTTTCGCAACACCATCAGAACAAGATCCCGATCCATGGAGTGACGAAGAACTTAGACAAGCCCAGTTGGAAGATCCTGACATAAATCCAATATTACAGCTGAAGGAGACGACTAGCAACATACCTACCTGGCAGGACATTTCCAGATTTAGTCCCATTACGAAAAGTTGTTGGGCACTTTGGGACTCTCTTCATATCAGAAACGGCGTATTATCCAGAAAGTGGGAATCTGATGATGGGAAAAGCTTCAGATGGCAGATTGTATTACCAAGATCAAAAATTCCAGATGTCTTAGAACATCTGCATAGTAGCTCTACCGGAGGCCATTTTGGAGTAATGAAGACTCTGCAGAAAGTTCGGGAAAGCTTCTACTGGTGCAAGGCAAAGGAGGATGTGGAGAAATGGTGTAAATCCTGTGATGCTTGTGCGGCACGTAAAGGCCCGCAGAAACGAAATCGAGGAAGACTGCAACGGTATAACGTGGGGGCACCATTTGAACGGATTACACTCGTCATCTTGGGTCCTTTGCCACGGACCTCCAGTGGAAATAAATACATCCTCGTCGTGATGGACTATTTCACCAAGTGGCCTGAGGCATATCCCATTCCCGATCAAGAGGCATGCACAGTCGCAGAGGTCCTAGTGCAACAATGGGTGTCAAGGTACGGCACGCCCCTACAACTTCATACCGACGAAGGTAGGAACTTTACCGCTGATGTTTTCAAAGGATTGTGTCAACTACTCGGCATAGACAAAACCCGTACAACACCCTTACATCCCCAGTCGGACGGCATGGTCGAGAGGTTCAATCGTACCATCCTGAATAACCTCTCTCTTCTAGTATCAAGGAACCAGCAAGATTGGGACTTGAAGTTGCCATTGTTCCTGCTGGCTTATCGAAGTGCTGTCCATGAAACCACCGGCTATACTCCAGCCCAGATGCTCTTTGGACGTGAACTTCGTCTCCCTTGTGATCTCCTGTTTGGTTGTCCACCTGATGCGCCTTCATCGCCAGAGGAGTACATCCAAGATCTCCAGGCACGATTTGAGGACGTACACAACTTTGCTCGGGAGCGGATTCACATTGCAACGGAGAAAATGAAGACAAGGTACGATCTAAAGGCTACGCAACATGAGTTCCAGGAAGGAGAGAAGGTCTGGTTGTGGAATCCTGTTCGACGCAAAGGACCCTCTCCCAAGTTACAGTGCAACTGGGACGGACCATACACAGTCTTAAAAAGGCTGAATGATGTAGTGGTGCGGATCACTAAAACACCTTCATCAAAACCGAAGGTGGTGAACTATAACAGGCTAGCCAAGTACCACAATTAAGGGTAATATTAAAATTTAAAATGTAAATACTGGTAAAATTTGCGCATGCGTAATGTAAATATTTGTATATAAATACTTGTACATATTTGTGAATTTTGTAAATATTTCTCACTTGATTTTTTTTGTTTCTATTTTGTCGTTATATGCAACTTAGTTTTTGTATTTAAGATTGTGTAAATTTGGTTAGTTTCGCCTCTTAACCAAGGGTTGCACTGCCCGGGACGTGCAGTCCTTGGGAGGGGGCAGTGTTACAAAATTGCAAATAATTGTGTTTATTTTTGTATAAATTCTTTCAAAGAGGCTTAGTAAATTGATAAAGTGCTAATTTTGTGCATTTCTAGTTGTTTCAGCGTTAAAATAACCTTATTTTCCCTTAAAAACGCATTAAAAAGCCCCAATAAGGCAGGTAATGGATTTGGCGCCAAATTTGGCGACTTTCTCCCACCTTGGCGATTTTTTTTGGCGACCTTGGTGAGAAAATCCTTATAAGGGATATACCAAATATGGAAGCTGTAACTTGATTGGTTGAACACTTTCTAGAGTTTTCTCGAAAAATCTGGGTTCCATGGAACAGTATATAAGAAGCGCTTTCTCGCCAAGGCAGTCAGTTCAGTTCAGTCTGTGATCAGAGTCGGTCAGCTTGCATTGAGCCTCTTCGAAAGAGACTTGCTTTAAGTGTTATTTCTATACAGTTTGTACTGTGGATTTGCTATTGACAGCTGTTGTTTAAGCTGTGTTTACTGGTCCAATTGAAGCTGATACTTGGTTTATAGACCTGTATTTTTCTGGAACTTTCTGTGAATAAATTACTGAATTTTTGTACGTTTGGCCTTTCATTCTCGGACAACTCACGAACCCCCAAGTACGCAACAATATATATATATATATATATATCGATTTTTTAAGATAAAGCTTTTTCATTATAAAGTGAAATTCTTGAAATTAAACTAATCAGACAGTATGGTTGTAGAGAATAGGTGGCAGCCATATTCGCAATAGTAGATCTTAAATCCTACTAGATCTTAAAGATGCACTTAATTGCTTAACTACTTAGTAATGTGATAGAAGTAAGAAGAGCTCGAGACAAAGTTAACAAATAAATAACAAAGTTTATTTAGCATTCAATATCAAGGAGGGCGTTGAGCTAACTCAATTTAAATACGTGACTTCAGGAACTAACTTTAACAAGACATAAAATAAGAAGTTATTTTATCTCACCAATGCTGATCTTTTTGACGACTGCTCTCGGCTACTACTAACTATTCTCCCTTTAGAGTGTCGGCCGGATTCCCGATACACGACAGACTCTTTTCTTAATTTACGCCACAATACTACACCTCTCGACCATCACTTCACACACACCATAATTCGGTGCCACTCCGTATCACCACCAACTCCAACTCGCTATAACTCTTTACTCCACGCTTATCAGTTACCAATTCATTACCCCTAGCAATTCACTATTCTTCATTTCATACTACATTCAACAACTTCCTTTCATTTCATTTCACTCAAAACCTTTTAAAATCACTTCTAATTCATCTAACTCTGAGATCCTAATTATTTCACTGCAGCACCATGCCGACATAAAATTAACTCGACCTCAACTTTCGCCGAGTTACTGGCGACGAAGTGCTTTAACCGTCCCAACCTTTGGTGACGGTCTATAGTCTCGACCTCACATGGTTAATCCCTTCAATATTCACATGCGTGACCTATAAAAGAAAAAAGCTAAATCTCTTTTTGTTTAACATCATATGGAAAATTCTATCATATTTGGAAATTTCTAAGAAGATAACAACTACTAATATTGTTATTTTTAAATATTAGCATTTTGGTATTACTTTAAATTATGATATTTAATTCTTAAATTTGGTTTAAACTTTTTGGCCAATTAAAAATATTACTTAAATTTGTATAGAAGTAAAAACATACACTCGCATCAAAATGTTTAGTTACAAAAACATGATTAAATAAATATAATTTTCTTAATGTTTGGAGAGTAGTAAATTTTTCAATCCAAATGCATCAACTTAGCTTAATCAAATATTTATAACTAGTTAATTTTCCATGAATGAATAAGTATTTACTTAGCAATGAAACAGAATTCAAAAACTGAATAAAAATACATTGACAGAGTTGAAAAGAAATGAAAAGAAAAAGTAAAGAAAAAAAAATTTATTATTTCCTACTATTGAATACTTTCAGAGGATCTGAATTCAGTCAGGAAATATCTCTATTCAGAGGTCTGATTTTTATCCTGCGTTTTAAAAGTGTATCTAGAAAAACGTTTCATCTCTCTGTAAGTTTCTGAAAGTTGGTCCTTTCTTCTTCTCCTTTTAACTTTATTGATAAAGTTTACTTCTAAAAATAATGTAAAATATTAAGTAAATATATTTGACTTATATTTATATTCTGTTTCTGGGTGAATTTGTGTTCTGTAAATAATTAAAAAACATTGTGTTAACTTACGCAATAAACCAATTTTTCTAATAGAACTCAAAATAATAAATAAATAAATAAGTAAAACTAAAAAATCAAGGAAATAGTTGCCTACAATTATTTTTAAAAATAATCAAGGCTGTTTTTAATTTGCATTTGAACTTACCAATCTTAATGAAATTTTTAAGTGGCAACCTGATACGAACTTCAAAATACCAAATTTGAATTTCCTGCAGTTTATTGTTTTTGAGTTATGCTTGTACAAACAGATATACAAATAGATATAAACAGATCAATCACTAAAAATTGGTAAAAAATTTCGTAATCAGGGCACCTTAAAACGCGATATGATATTAAAAAAAAGAAGAAGAAGAAACAGAGTTGAAAATAGAACTTCAAAAAATGCTCTGTTTACAGCAGGGTTGACAAAAAATCAGTTTTTTTTTCTGTTTAAACTACGTATTTATTAGTATAGTTTTCCAGTCACATTATACATATTTGTGAATAAAATTGCCACTTTGAAAACCAATTAATACTCCAATATTAAGTATTACTTCATCTAAAAATAATCTAAATTATTAATAATAAAGAGACATAAGATTTTTCAGCCTCTTTTGCAGGTTGTGGGTTTTTTTTTTTTTTTTTTTTTTTTTTTTGGTAACAATGTACAAGAAACAAAGCTTGTACTTCGTAAGTCAAAATTTGTACTTTCAGATATAAAATTATGTTACATCTCATCTAATTGAATAAGTTTTCACATAGCGATGTTAATGAAATATTTATTTATTTGTTTTTAAGTTTAAAAATAAAGCTCTCAGATCATTTATTTCTAAAACACAGGCTTTTGTCACCTGAATTCTTATATTTTGATTTAACTTTAACCTTTTTCATTAAGTTTTTTTTTTTTTTTACACATGTGTCGAACTCATCGTTGAACAAAGAACTGTTATATCAAAGTGCATTAAATTTTATAATAGCTATAGTCTTTTACATTGAAAACTTCTGCAAACATTCCATAATTGTAATATTAAGTTTTCGTTAAACAAATGCAAACGGTAATAATAGGATTATTGTAAGTTAATAAAAATTTGTGTTTTGGAATGAATATTAACCTTTTAAGTGTTAATCCCGTCTTTTTTTGTCATGCACAGTAAAAATAAAAGGATGGTGTGGCTGAATTTTGAAATATATGTTGCTTTTCTCGACAAAATAAGATTAATAATATGTGTAGTATATAATAATGAATTCTCATTTTTGTACTGTGCATAGTATTAAATTTATGAATCATTAAACAGATATACCTGAAAACGGCTAACGCCGTAAGGGTTGAATCTAACATGCCTTTTCTTTTAATTTAATAATAAGAAATAAGCTTAATAACAATAAAATGCTTAATTTAAGAAACTGGGGGAAAAAAACCTCCAGTACATTAAAAAAATATTTATATGAAGAGATTTAAGAAAAAATATTTATAAAATGATTCACAAATATAACCTGAAGCGAGAACTTTTTGCATAAAAAAAAGCCTAGGCACGTTGTAATACAGCTTTTTTTTATTTAATATTAAAATTAATCAACATATCTTGCTTTTGGATTTAGTACATAGATAAGAAAATGAGCTGTTATTAATTATCATATTATAACAAATACCCAATTTTTAGAGACCGCTTTGTTTAATTTTGAATAAAATTAAAATAAGAGCGATTTTTTTACATGTATATGATTTTCACCTTATATATCTCGTATAAAATAAATGTGCTTTTAGTATTAATTGTTTTATTTAATTTTATTGCATTTGGCCTTACATCCTTTTATTTATAAATTTTTAAGATGATTATTATAGACATTTTTCTTCTGGAAGTTCTAGATACTTTTGTTTCTTTGTTCCTGTATAATAACTTTTAATATAGCCAGTCACACATAAAATGCATAATTAAAACCCTCTCTGAAGGAAGATTAAAATTGAAATAAATTGAATTGAAAGTCATTTGCGTATTAATAATTTAGAAATTTAAATTATTGAAGGGACCATAGAATAAAAATTTTTGAATTTTTTTGAAAAGGAAAGAAACGAAATAATCTGGTGTGTCACTCACACGACTTTCTCTTACCCTGAAATTTAATACTATAAATACAGGTTGGAGATTAAGGGGTAAGATAACGAGTACTGTTATGTAAACCTATGTTAAACAATTCAAATTAGGCTTCGGAAGAGTTTTATATGATAATTAGTTCCGTGTGAGGGGGCTGCCGCTCCCGTTAAACTATCAACCCCCCGTTTCATTAATGTACCTACATTTATATAGAATTTAATTCGGTTATTAAAAAATAATTCTGTTTTTAAAAAATAATTTATTAAAATTATTATTTAAACAAATTATCTTTTATGATAATGCAGACGATTTCCATATTAAAGAAGTAGTATAACACTAAATATCCAAAAAAAAAAAAAAAAAAGTTGAACTTATTCTCAATATTACATAAAACAAACAAAACAAAAATGTTAAAAATGAAAAAAATCGATAACTTTATTTTAAATTATCGCAGATCGATGGTTCATTCATTCGTTTTAAAGGTATTGGCGAGCTCTTTTGTAAGATACCCATCACGAAAATTTACTCCCGTCGAGGGGGGGGGGGCTTTCCCCCCAGGGGGGAGGCGAGGCTCTTACATACACAATTTTTTTTCCCAGTTGACTATCTCTGTTACAAAAAATATATATTCGTTTCATTAGGTTTAGTGCAATCTATAGATGTTAAACTCTACTTACCTGCAATTTCTCCCATAGACGTAATGTATTTGAATACTTTTGAGTGTCCCTGTACATGAACCATTTGCTTCATCTCAACGAAAAGCTTACTGTAGCATCCCTATATGATACATATTTAGAATACCGAGTTTGGAATTTCTGCTATTATTTTTTCTTGAGATATGCTGATGACAGACACACAGACAGACAGACACACAGGCCATTCGTTAAAAACATGATTTTCGTATTCAGGGGCCCTCAGAACATGTAAATATAACAAAAACTCACGTTCGAAAATTTGACCCTAAAACAATACTTTCTCGACCCTATGGGTAAGAGAAAGTAATAGTAATTTTCGTTTGCATTTACAAAAGAAAATAATTTTCATAAAACAGTAATTTTTATAGGAATATATAGAAGTGAATTTGTATAGGAATATATAGAAGTGATTTTGTATAGGAATATATAGAAGTCTGCGGTGACCACAGCGTACTAGTTTAAACTTGGCGGCTGACCTGATAGTCTAAGTTTCGAGACATCCCTACTCATTATTAAAAAAAAAAAAAAAAAAAAAAAAGAAGAAGAAGAAGAAGAAGAAGAAGAAGAATAGTCAAATGATACGTGATATCAATTTATATACGGAAATAATGCTGTATTTAATCAAAATAATAATAATAATAATAATAATAATAATATAGATAAAATTCACAGAAAATTATCTGAAACGTACACTAATGTTATAGATATAAATAATGCATAAGATGGGCCTGTATTACACTTATAGATTATTAATGTTTAAAAAATGCAAGATAAGCGCGGTACTGAGTTAATGTTTGTCGCATTCATTTAACATTAGCATCTCCCTATTTTCGTAAATTATAATTCAATGAAAAATTGAGAGAAATATATAAACTATACCATTTTCAGAGCTCATCTGCTCCAAAGAACCCTAAAAAGTTTTCAAAAATGAGAGGGGTTATTGAAAAATAGAAGTTGATGGCAGTTTTAATATGCAGAATGCCCCCTAATCAAAATCTACGTATACCGTTTTTAACTAGACGTTACTACTAATCGATTGACACCAACCGCATATGTATAGGATATTTATAGGACAATTTGCGGCCAGTTTTGCCAGACTTTGCGACTTTTTTATTCAACATTCACAATAATTTTGAGAAGTGATATTCGCTATACATAGTAGAAGAATTAAATCGAAGAATCGTCCATAACTTCTCAAGATTATTGGTGATTATTGAATAAAAAAATTGCAAAGTCTGGCAGCACTGTTTGCGATAATATTAATTGGGGGTGGGAGGAACGGGTGGAGAGGGGTGACTTTTTTTTTACTGTACATTGTCTATAAATCATATACACACTGAATAGTGTAGATAAATTTAACACATACACACACACACACACAAAAAAAAAAAAAAAAAAAAAAAAACGTGTCACAACTTAAAATTCATATTGAATCTTTTTCAACCACAGCAGTATATCAGAATTATTTTTACTATTCATGAGAACTGCGGCTCAGTAAACTAACAATAAATAATTTTTATATCCAGTTTCGCGTGAAATATACTTTTGGGCATATGAAAAATATTTAATTTCATTTTATTCAGTGCAGTATAAAGATGCTAAACTGTAGAAACAAGAAATTTTGCTCATAGACGTTATGTATTTGCATAATTTTCTGCATCTCTGTAAACCGACCATTTGCCTGATCTCAATTAGAATTTTCAAGTAACAACCTCATATGATACAAATTTAAAATATTTAATTTGGATTTCATGGTAAAATTCGGTTTTCAGTTATTCTAACAAAAGTCTCACACTCAGACAAGCCGATTAAAATCCTAAATTTCGGATTCGAGGTTTCTTTACAAAAGTAAATGTAGCGAAAACTAAATTTCAAAAATCTGACAGTTAAAGAATAATTTCTACATTATATATGCGTCACAGAAATTAATAAACGATTTTTGATGATGATTTATAATACAATCGAATGTGTTCGGGTTTTTTTTTTCGTTCTTCTGTTTTATTAAAATTCCGACGTTTGAAATTTCACATTATTTGCAAATCTGAAGTCTAATATATATATAAATGACGAAGGTTCTTTAAATTATCCTTTTAAGTTTTATTTATTGAAGAATTGTTTTAAAAATTATGATGGAATTAAATTAAATTAGTAAGTTTAAATTAGAATTTATCAATATTTTGATTAACTTAAAAGCATTCAAAAGTAAATAATCTTCGTTTTCAATTAATTTTACAAATTGCTGTTTTTCCATAATTTACTCAAAGTGAAACAAAATGCATATTTACTTACGCTGAATGCATGAAATTATGTTTGCTAGAGACGCTTCAACTTTTCAAATTCAATCATGAGGAGTAAACGTATTTGTTTATTTTTAATTTAAATTGTTAAAAGTACTTTCTATTTAGTTTTAGAAATATATTTTAATAAATTTTAACTCTCTGAATATGTCGGCTGAAATTGAACTTTTTCGTGATTTTTTTTCTTCTTTTAATCTTATTAGAAAATACAAGAGCGAGACAATTTTCAACTTTTGCTTGAACTTTTTAAAATGAAATTATTTCCAGAAAATCTAAATATATATTACAAATTTGTTTTTTAATGTCTTTTTTAAACAATTCCTGAAAGTTTTTTTTTCAATATATAATTAAATTATAATAGTATATACTATATAGTACATATACTCTCTCTCTATATATATATAGTATGTACTATATATATATATATATAGTATGTACTATATACTATTATACACTACTATGTACTAGTATATAGTATATATTCTATACACTATATATATAGTATATACTATAGTATATACTATATAATATAGTACATACTATACTATAACCGCTAAAACCTCCTAATTTCTCAGAATGAGATTAAAAAATAATATGGAATAAAAGTACCAAGGGCGCAGTGGCGGCTCGTGCACCGAAAATAGGTGAAGAGGCACACTGTATTTTACACTGTATTCATTTATAGAACATGAATTTACATTTAAACAAGTATTTTTAGTTAATTTTAATTAAGACCATGCTTAATAAAAATTAAGCATTAAAATACTTCAATATTATTTTTGAGCTCTTTATCTAATTTCGGTTCACGAGTCGCCACTAGGGGTGAACTCTGTATATCAGTAATGAACATTTTGAAAACAAACTTTAAAATTTTTGCATCGTTTTGAGCAACGTTCAGAATTGTTGTTACAATTCTCTTCTATTTGTGGGTTGAACTACAAATATATAATTCATCAACTTTAGAATAATTCTTACTAATTTATTATATTATTCCATAGTCAGTATTTTCCATTAGTTCATATATGTGTATTGGTTCATAGATATGATTTTCGAGTTACAAGTTTTTAAATGGGAGCCATTTTGAAGCAAGACGCCGGAAAAAGTTGTCTAATGAATTCATCAAGATTATTTCTAAGGTAGGCCTATTCTCTAATTTTGATTTGAATTGATTCAGTATTTCAGAAATTATCGAGATAACAAACTTTCCATTATATTCGTAGGTCAGTCAAAGAGTTATTTACACACTTTTGTAAAAATTTTCGGAAACACAACGTTGATAAAACTTTGTAGAAACACTTCCGTCCATTACCTGTATCGTGTGAATAGCGGTTTTCACGCGGCAGTTTTAGTTTGTCTGATGAACAATAGTAAACAAGCCTTGGCAGCTGCAAGTAGCACCCAAATTGGAAACAATGACAATGACACACCTGATGCAGCAATAATTAAATAAATAAATACGTAGGAACTTCTGAAAATGTTTAGGTGGAAACTGTACGGCCTTCTTAATACCATCCTTTTTCTATCGCTAACATTTCACCTTGAGAAGGCAAAGTTTTTCGTCCCATTAACGAAGACTTTTCAAAAAGATACCACTCGGATGACGAGGTGAAATCTGCCACTCAACAATTTTATCGTACGTTGAATAGGACTTTCTTGTAAAAGGCATTGAAAATTTCGTGTCATGCCTCTTCAAATGTTTAAATAATAAGGTTTTATGTCAAAAAAAAAAAAAAAAGATTTTGTATAAAGCTTTAGGATATGAATAAAGTTATTTAAAAATTTTTATCCTTTTTTATTTATTTATTTATTTATTTATTTTTTTATGTAGTGCATTTTATTTTATGACTAGCCTTCGTATCATCACATTAAAAGATAGATAGACAGATAAACTAAATGATTGTTATAAGTACATTTCTAAAGAAATCAACCTAATAAATTTTAAATTTAATAATTAATACGTTGCTGAAAAAATAATTTTATAGATGTTTTTAAGAAATTATGTCATTACGTAAAAATTGTTTGTAAACATATTTTCATTTCAAATGCATGCATAATTTTTTTTTTTTTCAAGAGAAATTTGAAATATTTTCATCCAATATTTTACAAACAAATGTCATTGTATAAGCATAAATTATTTTAATATTTTAATTTAAAAAAACTGAAAATTAAATTAGTTTGTTTATTTATTTAATTTTGAAAATTTGAGAATTTTTATCGTTTATTATTATTTTTTTCAACATAACACCCTATTCATTGTGCAATCTTTCCTATAAACGATGTTAAAATATTTAGGAATAGTACTTTAATAGATTAAACAAAAAGATGTAAGCTACATTTTAAAACCATTTGAATTTAAGTTATTACATATTTTAGTAAGATTTCGAGACTATTACGCGTATAGCTTTTTTTTTTTTTTTTTTAAATAACAATGTGCCGTTTCTTCTGTAGGTTTAAATGTAATAGTTTTAACTGAAGAATTCCTCAAAATCTCGCAACATAGAATAAAAAATTTTAACAAAACACCATGATTCCTTAAGTCTCGCACTGAGTTAGATTTTATATTTTCATAAATCCAACATTCTTTTCAAACCAGTTGCTTCAAATATTGAAACTGATTCCAGTAAAATTACTAAACATACTGTTTTCACCTATCCTTTTCAATAATTTATATACATGAAAAGAACCCTTAGGAGTTTGTTCATAAACTTCGTAATCTCAGAAATGCGTCAAACTATACCATGGTCTTTTTCAACATTGAAAAGCTTTCTACAAATGTAACAGTTCAAGACGATCTACACTGTCTTAAAACGCATTTTGAAGAATTTTCATTTACTTATTTCGAAATTAGCGAGTTAATACATATTACAAAATTGACTTATCACGAAACACTTTTATATTCAATGGAAACATTTTTCAGATAACGGCAGGTTTATCTATGAGTAGTCTTTCCTGTCAACAAAATCTCAAAGTCCTCAGACACACCGAATTTCACCAAAATTTAGTTACAATTTATTTAGATACACAACTCTATATTTCCCCCTTCTACCTCTCTTTTGAAATGGTTTCTGTGATATGCTTCCCATTGGTCCCGTCTTCAACAGCATCAGTTTAAGTATTATAAAACTTGAATAACCGAATTCACATAGTCTTATTTTAAAAATTATTCGTAGTGTAAATATAATGATTTGATTTTGGAAAGTTATTGCTTATTTGTTTGCTAAATACGCAACGCATGTTACCAGTAAAAACTAATATTCCTAGAGATAAGAAAAATTCGAATCGAATTATCCTTAAAAAAAGAAAGAAACGTGAGTCAAGTCTAAAGAAACATGAGTCAAACATAGCGTTCGAAATTTTGTCCACCTACTCCCATGTAAATCTGACATCCTTCGTCAACGTCAACGTGAGTGCTTCGGAGTACCTGCATTTGGTCGCAACCAATGCTTACCTCCAACGAAAAATGAGAAAAACATAAAAATAATTTTCCATAAAATAATTAAAAGCCAAAAGGATGAATTTAGAATTTTGATCTCTGAATAAATCTCCGCGTGAGCAGAGACCAATCAGAGTGAAGCACCAGGAGTTTGAAAAAAAAAAAAAAATAAATAAATAAATAAAAAATAAAAATAAATAATAATATAAATAATAAATAAATAACTCCTTGAAAAAACCTAAGTGTAACAGTGAAACTGTTACGTGCGTTGACGAAGACAGTCTGGACGGCGAAAAGGAGTTAAGAGGTGAGCAGGGCGCCCAAAGGGGCACAGGAAATCGCTCGGACTCCCGCAACTAAATAAAAAAAAGGGGGGCCATACAATTTTTTTTTCCTAACAAAAGTAATTGAAATTCAGGAGAGTTAAAAAGTGAAGTTAATTATAGAGCATCTTCAAGAATCCCGGTGCCTAGCCAGAAGCTAAGTTCCGAGCTAATTCCGTTGACCAATCAGATGCCTACAAAAAAACCCACGATCCTCACTGAAAGTTAAAAGCTAAAAACGAGAGAATTTCGTCCTCAAACTGAGAGCCAATCAGAGGCCAGGAAAACGGCCAATGAGAGGAGACCTCAGAACCCTACACTACAAGACAATAAAATTAATAAAAATTTAAAAAATAAGCCAAATAATAAAAAAAATATACAGCAATTAGGAAATTTTGATAGAAAAAAGTTAAAAAAGAAGTAACATTTTCGCTAGTAAGAAGGTTCAAAGCCCGCGACTGACAAAGTTCAGTAGATAAGCCTGATACTAGGGTTAGCCAAAGCTAGATGAACATTTCGTTCAATCTAGGGGAAATAGAATTTTGGATGGAAATACTAAGTTGGTGACTCCGGAAGTTATACTCGTACGCTGTACGCTTTTTAGAGACGGGGAGAAAATCATCCCCTCTGACTAAAATAGCCAGAGGCCGTTTTTTACCACGACCGATTCTAGCGTCGTATCTGTGAATAGAGTTTAGCAGAGAATTTCCAACATTAGGAATGGATCTGTGAAACTTCAATGCAAGTTTCCGAAATTGAGCATAAATAGGCTTAATTCGGAGATCCTGATGAATAGTATCATTGCGGACGTAGCGAGTAGCTTTCAAAAACCTGCGCAATAGCTTGTTTTGAAACTTTTGAATTTTATCCAAGTTGGTTTTAGAAGCAGATCCGTATATCATACACCCGTAGGTGATAATAGGACGGATCATGGATTTATATAGTAATAATTTATTTTTGATGGACAGGCGGCTATTAAAAGCTAAGAGAGAATGAAGGGAATGCGTGGCTCGTTTGACACATCCTTGAGCACTCCGAGAAGCTGTTTTCATGAAACACAATAACTGCCAGGGAAATTCTAAATAAACCTGAACTATTCCAGAATATTCGAAATACAATGCGCTGTAGATGTGAGGACTCAAATCAAGTCTGTTTATAAAACTTCGAACATTATCTTTTTCCCATGTTCTTTGTGTTAGTGTAGTACATTTGTTATTAAAATGAATATTCACTTAGTGGCTTTTTTTATTTCACGTCTTTCTGTGTGCACTACTGTGACCGAAAAGCATTTCCGACCGTGCCATGCTATATGATTTTAATTCGCCCGCATGCACACTACATTGCCTAGACGGTCTGAAATGTGACATTGAAATAACCTGTATATATTGGAAAATTGATTTAGTAATACCGCAAGACAATTTTGCAGCATTTAAACTATCTGATTTTCATCCAGACTTATTTTTAATGAAAAGTTAATCAATGACAATATTTGATAAGTTTTGAAACTAATCTAAGATGACAAACACGTTACCTCATTCACGTGAGTAAACAAAATAAAACAATGCCAAATATTCCAGTTAGCATTAAGGAAAATCCAATTTAAGCTAGATTGTAGATTCTAGTAGTAATTCGCAACCCTTTTATCTTGATAATTCAATCAGTGTCACTTGTGTAATCTAATGAATTGCATTAGAAATCTAATGAATTGCTTTGTGAGGAATGCAAATATTTTTGAACCAATGGATAAAGTCTATCACCTTTGCGGGCACTGACGCTTAGATACTCGGAATGTAATTACGTATCAACAGACAAGGAGAACTGTAATTTATTTATTTTTTCTTAATTTTACAAATCAGATCATTAATAAATTTTTACATGAAAAAAAAAAAAACTATTTGCTATTATCAAACATGGTAAAACAAAATGCAAATCTATAATTAATGGTTATTTTAATGAAAAATCGTCTTTTCAAGCTAGGAATATGTAAAAACAAAGCTTGCCACATTAAAGCACGAATAATTCTATTTCAAATAAATTCCTCGTTTTAAATGTCTAAAGCAAACTTTTGTACCTGGCAGTATCGTAAAATCTTTAGCCATGTCTTACCTTTGAGACTAATAAATATACGATACAATAAATAAATAAATAAAAATATTTTCATAAATTTCGTAACATTATCTGAATTCTGAAATCCAATTTAACGAATTTTCATAATACTAATATACAGTCGAACCTCGTTAACGTGAATCTCAAAGGGATAAAATATTTGTTCATGTTATCAATAGTTCATGCAATCAGTAACAAATCTTCATATAACTTCATAAACTAATCTTCATTTTCACGGGGATTGTGGAAACAATTCATGTTAAAAGTAATTCACGTTAGCAGTGTTCACGTTCACGAGGTTCGACTGTATATAATATTTACACAATTAGCATAATCTGTTTTAATATAATTTATTATGAAGACGATAGTGCGCATGCGCTATAAAACTGTATTTTGAAAAATATTTTTTTTTTTTTTTAATTGATTTCTTAACTTCTGCAGGTTATAATAAAGCGAGAAACAACTTACTATAGCTTTTACATACAGATGGTGGAAAAAATAATGTAAATAAATTTTACCTTACATGCTTTGTAAAATGTCTTGAAAATTACTTACAGAATACGAATTATGTATGCCCAAAAAATACTAATTGTCCTGGAAGTTAAGGGGTGTAACAAACAGGTTAAACCTCATTCGTTTCAGTAAAGACTTCATGTCGAAAGCAAAATGCGAATCAGTAGCAAATGACAGAAAAAACAAAATGTTTGAGATCACGCTATGAAAAGTAATATTTAAAATGCGTTCTAGTTGTGGCATATGAGCACAATACTTCTTCTAATTATCTGTATTTATATGCATAAGAATACCGTACAATCGAGGAAACTAGTTGGCATAGGTGGACTCTGCTCAGTTCCCCATCATATTTATGATCTCAGAAATTTCTAATGGGAGACATATTATAATCATGTTAAAAGAAATGAATTTTACCAAAGCTTGATACAGTGACAGAATGAAATCTCCGCCTATTAGGCTATCCACCGTTCACTTCGATATATTTATCTTATTCTAATCTATTAATTTATTTTATCGGGGTCAATTCCGTTGTTTAGTTTTCATGCTACTATTTCCAATGCAATAATCCTCAAAATTCATATTTATATGAAAAATTTACAATTTCGCTATGTTGATAAAATCGTAAATTACGAATAATTTACGAAATTTTCATATCAGAATATTTGTATTCAATCATGTTCAAACAAGTATCATAAACGTAATTTTGAAGTTGTCTAATATATTTAGGATCCTCAAAATGGAAGTTTATGCTCAATTGCCTTATTCTGACATGTTAAGTAAATCGTAAATTCGAAATAACTTACGAATTTTTTAAATTGGAAAAATCATAGTCCATGGTATTCATGCCAGTATCCTAAATAATATTTCGAAAGTGGTTTGACATCTTTACGATGAAAATATTCCTCAAGATTGACGTTTATGTGAAATTTTGCTCTATTCAGCGATGTTAAGAAATTCGTAAATTTCCAATAACTTACGAAATCTTTATATTGGAAAATTCATAGTCATTAATATTCATGCCAGTGTCCTAAATAATATTTCAAAAGTAGGGTGACATCTTTACGATGAAAATATCTCTCAAAATTGAAGTTTATGTGAAATTTTGCCCTATACTGCCATGTTAAGAAATTCGTAAATTTCCAATAACTTGCGAAATTTCCAAAGTAGCATATTTATAGTTACTGATGTTCATTCCGGCATCAAAACTGATATTTTAAAACTGGTCTGGCATTTTTACAGTAAAAATTTTCCATTAAATGCACGTTTAAGTGAATTTTTGTTCTATTCTCCCATGTTAAGAAAATCGTAAATTTCTAATAACTTACGAAGTTTTTAAATTCGAATGTTGCAAATGAATAGGGTTCTTGCCAGTATCGAAAGTAATATTTTAAAACTGATCTGACCTCTCTGCGATCATTTGTTCGTGAGATATTGTGTTAACAGACTAACAAACTAACGGACTTACACACTGACACACTAACGGATTGACACACTAACAGACACCCTACAGACAGACACCATAGAAATTTTGTCATTTTCGGATATCTCACACCTGAAAACGTGTAGAAAAGTAAAAAAACCGAGGTCGAAAATTTTCACGATTACCTAAGTTCCCCATACCTGTAGTATGATGGGGAACTAAAAAAAAAAAAAAATGTACACTCGACATTATTTTGTTGTTAATCAATGAAAAAATGTAATAGGTATCAATCGACGAGGAATTGTGAGTACTTTAAGAAAAAGAAGGGAAATTTTAAATTAGGGGTCGTCTACATATTTAACTTTCCTACCCTGTTGAAAAAATTTTACGGTTTACCTGTATGGGTCGAATCGACCCACTTTGTATAGATTGAATTTAGGTCTTAAGAAAGAATTTCTCTGGAGCTCATTTTACATCTACATTTCCGACAACTATCGCCATGTATTGACTATTCCTGAAAATGAAGTCTACTCAAAAGAAAAAATTGGTGTTTTAAGCATTTCTATGCATGTTAATACACGTTTCTATGCACGTTTTACCTGTATGGGTCGAATCGACCCACTTTGTATAGATTGAATTTAGGTCTTAAGAAAGAATTTCAATGGAGCTCATTTTACATCTACGTTTACGACAACTATTGCCATGTATTGACTATTCCTGGAAATGAAGTATACTCAAAAGAAAAAATTGGTGTTTTAAGCATTTCTATGCATGTTAATAATGTGGGTCAAATCGACCCAGACAGGTAATATGTCACATATTTTTGGGGGTGGTTTAAAACAAACCAATGACTAAGAAAGCATCATATATTAAACGAATGCATATTTTTGAAGCATACATAATGTTTGAAAAATCAAAATTAAAATCTGTAGAAGATATCGAAAGATCAATTTTAAAAATGGGTCGAATCGACCCATACAGGGTAGAAAGGTTAAACACACACAAACTTTTTTTTTTTTTTTTGATAATGCCCTACTTTTCATTTATATTTTAATTTCTGAGATCCCGGCAATGCGAAAAAGTATATTCGTTGTACATTTTACTTTTTTTGGCATAGAGTTAAAAGCGTTTAAACTTTGAAGATGATAATGTTAAATTTATAGAGTAAACATTTATTAATATCTTCACAAAAATAACTTGATATAATTATAATTATATATATATATATATATATATATATATATATATATATATATACACTAAGCGAGAAACAAAAAGCCGCACAGCAGAAAAGATGACTATACCTTTTTAATTTGTAATAACTTTAAAATTAATGTTTGAAACAAATAAAACTGCCTTGTATGCATAATACCAAAGGGATGAAATGATACCTATGTACATTTTCGATTTAATAATTCGCTTTATTGCACTCTACGAAGTACTTTTTAAAAATCTGCATAAAACTTTCTTTTTGAACATAATGCAATAACCATACACTTTGTATTCTATTATGATTTATTATATGAAATAAACAAGTTATATTTTAATATATGAAATAAAACTATTTATTTGTTAGATCTAAGCAATTTTTTTATTAAAAATATGTATTCTGCATTGGGATAATTCCACCTTTATATAGAATTATTGCTTTAATGCGCAATGGCATATTTTTATATAGGGTTTTAATATAAATCTCAGAAATTTCACTGTGCCAAATATCACAAATATTTTTTCTAGTTGTGGCAGAGAAAAAGACTCCTAATTTCGAATCCTCTCCACTTTCCCCCGACTTTTTATAGACGAAACATTTTCGAATGAATCGCGATTTGGGCTATATCCATGTCTGGTAAAGAAGAAATTCTACTATATCCTTTGTGGGATTTAACTTAAAGTTAAAAAATATATAATTACTTACAGAATTACAGATTGTCATGGGAATGGATAGGAAATTTTGAAAATTTGGAGTGAATAAACTTACCACAGACGCTTCCTAGACCTCAAAAATATATGTTTTTTCTTTTTAAAAAATGTATTATGTGATATGTAAACTATTTTTGTTGTTGGCAACAACAAAAATTGAATTTTTTAATGCTTTGCCTTATGAACAATAACTTTTTTTTTTTTTTAATCAAAGTTATGGATCTCAACCATAGCTCACTCGAAAACTAACAGAAAGGTCAGTTTTCATATGGTGTCAATAAGCTTTAGATTAAAAAAAAAAAAAAAGTTCATATTTTTAAAGTCAAAATGTGTGATGCAAAATTAATTTTTTACCACTTTTGAAAATTTAAAAACTCATGAAGGGCTTGGAATAGCAAGCCCTCTTTTTTTCCTCACATACATATGCATGGTTACCTATTGCATAAAAAAATTGGCTTGTTACTTTGCCCCCTTCACAAGATATGACCCCGCACCCCCAGAAGTTGCACATTTTCTAAAAAATCCAGTTTTCAATGCTAAAAAAAGTCATGTGGGGGGGCAAGGTAATTTTTTTTTTTTTTTTTTTTTTGCTAGTCTGATTCTAAGTACCACTTTCCAGCTTAAAAAAAAAGAAAACAGCTTTGTTATTCAATAGTATTTGGCAGTTTTAGGGGGGTCTGTATTTTCAAATAATTCATTGGAACAATGCAATTTTTCCATGTCCGTTTTTTGTAAATATGTTATTTATTATGCACTTTTCTTATTTGATGGTTTTAGGTTAGCCTTACAAATAGTAATTTAACATATTCCTACCTCTCCTCATTTGTGAACATGTATTTCTCAGCTACAACAGGAATGGACAACACACATGAGCAGTTCTTTGTAGGCAAACAGTGCCTACTAGGGATGGCATTGTGCCAGTGACTAAATTCTTGCACATTCATAATCATCGTCATCATCATCATCATAATTAATTTCAGCCTTTATCCATCCACTTCAAGATGAAGGCCTCTCCTAGCTGATTCCAAACTGCCTTCTTTTCTGCAATTCTTCTGCATTCTGCTCTTCCAAACTTGACAATTTCATCTCTCCAACAACACAGTGGTCTTTTCCTCGGTCTTTTCTTATCTCTTGATATCCAAAATAGGACTTTAGTGGTCCATCTATCATCATTTCTTCTCGCAAGGTGCCCAGTTCAGCTCCATTTTATTGGAAAAAATTTCTGCCAATATAGAGTAAAACAAAAGATTTGCACGATGATATTACATGCAATTGCTCAATAGTTTAGTTATTTCTTTAACTCTGAAAGGAATAGATTGCAAGGCCAAAAAAAGTGGATCTATTAAGTAGAAATCCTGGGATTCTACTGTTAAAGTTCCAATTAATTATCCAGGTCCATAAAGTTGAAAAGATTGCAGTGATAATAAAAGAAGACAACTTGTTCGCTGCATAATGTATTTATTTTAGAAATCTAAAGTTCCTTAACAGTGACAGTACACATAGACCATAAGTACGAGAATGCAAAAAGTAGAGGTGAGAGAGAGAGCTACGGGGTTACATGTTATGCTAACAACAGTTGTAGAGCCAATTCCTAAGTCGAATCTCTCGCAATCCAGAGCAGACTGCTGAATTGCGCCAAGAATTTTAAAAAAGAGCCAAGTTTTATAGCCAAAGATATTCCTTTGTTTGTAGAATAATTTAATATAAATATTTTGAATTTAGCAAGTTCGTTAAAAAGAAATAACGCCAATCCTCTATGCCAAGTTTTATCGCCAGACAGCCGTTAATAAGCGAGACCAAAAGTCTGCAAATGATTGCACATCCTGTGATAAAAAAAATCTAAATTACCCTTTAATGATTTTCGAACATAAACACATTGCCTAATTTATTTATAACAAAGTGGACTCGCGCAATTTAAAAGAAATAAAAAGTAATTATGTATCCAACGGTTTATAAACAAAATAATATTTTTTTTATATTTTATTTATTAAATGATTTAGGAAAGATTATTATTCTGAGAGATGTCATTTAAAAAGAACATGTTTTTTTGTTCTCAGAAGACTTATTAATAGCATAAGGGATAAAGTATTATTAGAATTAAGATATCTATTATAGACAAAAGCGAATAAATAAAAGTAATTTAGAATTTCGTTATCTATTTTTATTAGCCATTTAATTTATTGAAAATATAATAATTACTTATTGCCTGTATTTAAAGTTATAATTAAAACTCATATATGTGAAGGAACGACTTCACATATTTCTCCCCAGCGACAAGGAAAAAAAAATCGTCAAAATGGACGAAAATTATAAAATTTTAGAACGCTCTCTCTCACCTTCACAACAGTGTAATACAATTCCAAAAATTTCTGCATACCATTGTGGAACATGTAAAGTAACCTTTTGTTAAACAATAAAAAAAATTGTGGCATATAACAATAAATTTGAAAAAAAAAATCAATAATAATGAGTTATGGAACAATGAGACATATTCAATCATCGTGATGCTAAAGTGACATTCTGAAACAAATCACATAATCAATAAATTATATAAATATGATATATAACATGTGTAAAATATTAAAAATAATTATTCACTACAGTGTATGTATGGTTGATACTAAGGAAAAGGAAATCAGTAACAAGAAATATGAAAAACAAATAATTTTTGTATTTTGTTAATTTTCAAAAAAAATTTAATATTGCATTAATATGAAAAAAAAAAAAAAAATCAAACATTTTTTATTAAAAAGCCCATTATCGTACACGTGAAAATTAAATTCTAACAAAGTGAGCCAGAGAGTGTGTAAGAGAACAATAGCTATGACAGGTATGATGGTTTTGTGATGCCTAACTGAACATAGCGTACTGAACAATACGTGTGAAGCAGAAGAGGCTTCATGTTGTGCAAAAATGACAACCAGCATTCTGCAAAGTGACATAATGAAATGTCCCTTGTATGTGTAAAAATGTGTAGAAAAAAAAATCTAGCCCCATGTCAGAATAAAAGCGCACATGTAAGAGTTCATGAAAAATTATTTATTTTATTTTATTTTAACTTTTGTCTATTTTTATGCCTTCTAATTTATTTTCTTTTGCATAAATTTATGAACCAACTTTATTTCAATAGCTTGTGTTGTTCAAAAAAAATATTAAAATTTACTCGTATGAAATAATTTCCTTTTCCTGAACAAAACTTTAATATATGAATTAGCATTTGAATTTCTCAAAAAAAAATATGATCTCAATAAAAATTTAATTTTTAATGCATTAACTCTAAGTAGACCTGACATAGGTGATAAGAATACCTCATAAAAATTGTCAAAAACAGCAAAAAAAAAAAACCTAAATACACTATTGTTTTTATAATTACAGTTGAACTATTATTTTATCGAGCCCAATTATTTTCAATATCTTTTTTTTTTTTTTTTTTTTTTTAAAGAATGATACTGTATGTTACACAGATAATTCCATAATACTGCTCAGTAAGAAATAGTCTTTTAAAAAAAAAATGAACCAGCCACATACTTGTGCACAGACTACCTCTTACAACGCACAGATGATTTCAAGGTACCATTCAAAATGCATCTGTGGTGCAAACCTTACAAAAAGGAATTATTTTGATTGAGAAATTTTTAAATAATTAAATATTTAATTTAAGCTGACAGAAAATTTTCTGCAAGAGTTTTACTCTTTAAACAAGAAAAAAAATTTGATAAAAACAAAATTTTAAAACGTACCGACTATGTACGGAAATTTCACTTTTTTTATGTACTTCCTTGAAAAACAAATAGGCTCTAAAAACATAACAGAATTTATTGCAAGTTGACAAAAATTTATTTACTTTTGTGTATGTGTGTATTATTATTGTAACAAGTCTTTTGTAAAAAAAAATTCGTGTGAAAATTTAATAAAAGAAATGTAATCATCTCCACATGTGAACCAATGAAATAGCAACTAAATAGGTCAGATAAAATTTTGTGAGAGAGTGTGTGTGTGTGTCAAACATTGGGTTGTGAGTCCAAGTTTGAGAATAATGTAGAAAAGCATGGAAAACATGCATGTGAACGATAATGAAATACTATTGGATAAATTTGCATTATGACTGACAAACTGAGATGCGAGTCAATAATACAATGAAATTCCGACCCAAAAGAAAACATATACAGGAGCACATGTAGAAACATAGAAAAAAAATATAATTTTGTGTGTGTGTGTAATAGAATTATTAAATATAAAGTGTTTGTAAAAGTTAAAATAAACTGATCATGTCATATAAATGCGATGTAAAAACTAGTGTGAATTTGTTAAAAAGAATCATATGAAAGAGATGATGTGTTCACGCAAAGAATCCTTGAATTTATCAAGCGAAACTTTGACAATAATGAAAATATAATTAGGAAAAATATACAATCCAAATATTTCCAAAATTCACATACATCCTCATGTTATTTATTTAAAATTTAGTAAGTAATTTTATATCAATATCTTTTTATTTATTATTATTTTCATTATTTATTTTTGTCACCCGAAATATTTATAGAACATGTGTTAATGAATTATAAGTGTCTATGAAAGCCAATAAAGCATAACCTTCAAAAATTGTTGTGAAAGTGTGAAATCCCCTACACAATTACAGGTGTTGAAACCAATATAATGGTCAAAATCCATAGATTATAGAAGTCATTAATATATTGACAACCAGAGCAACACAATTGTGCTTAAAGGGTATATGTGTATAAGTGTAATTAAAAATATATAATCCAACGGGTGATATGTTATAATATTTAAACAATATTGTAAAAAAATGAATATCAACTGAAATAATTTGAACTATTAAAAATTTAGTTTATGTCTGTAAGTGTTCCAAGAAATATTAAAATAGAAAAAATTAAAAAAATGCCACAAAGATAAATTTCCATTGCCGCAGATGAAAGCGCTAAAATTGCGAATTTAACGTGCACAGAAAATTATAAACAAAAAGTAAAAGCAAAAAGTCATGACTAAAATAACAGTATTATCTACTGAACTGAGCATATATGAACTGAGATGAGCTGAGATGAGGCCTCAAAAATTAAAAAAATGCGCATAAAGTAGATATATAAATAGCTTCAAAGGCTATAAATTGCTCAGCAAAATAATAATAAGACTCGAGTACAAGAAGTGTAATCTCACTTCAAAAAGGTGAATAAAAAGAATATCACCAAATCAGCTGATAAAAAGAACAGTAAAATAAATATGTTCACACATGTGCCATAAAATGTTTTTCTCTTTTCTTCTTTAAAAAAAAAATAACTGCAATTATTCAGCAGTGGGCCCAATTCGATGTTAAAGTAAGCTTACCATATATGTATTGTCATAATTATTAGCTAGCAATGAGAAATATTTCTATATATATACGATATATATTGAACATAAACCAATAAACAAACATGAAATGGTGAATAAATGCGATAAAAATATATCATATGTACAGTAAAAATAAAAAAATTTCTCCTCTGCAATCAACGTATTTGAACTGAATGAGGAAAAAAATCACTATTATAATTATTAGAACATAAACAAACTCAGGCGGAATGGCGAGATGTTTATTTCTGTTTCAAAAAAAAATTAAGCAGTCTTCCGTTTCTCTTTCCTTTTTCTTTTTTTTTTTTTTTTTTATCTTATCAAGATTACTCTGAAACTTTTCTCTTTTTTTTTTTTTTTTTTTTACGTAAATGAACGAAATAAAACTATTATGCACATAAAATAAATTTCGTATGAAAGGTAATTAAGGGTTAAAATTTTAGAAAATGATGATAGGCTTCATCTAACAAAATTGAATGAATGTGGAAAAAAAAAAAAAATCTGTGAAATGAAAAATTACATTAGATGTCAAATATCACGACCAGCATAAGAATCCCTGGATTTACGCGATAACATCTAACCGACAAAAATATACAATGTGTTATAAAATTTCTCAAAGTTTATGAAATTAGAAAAAAATATAATTAAAACATTTGTGTTAAAATGTAACATTTTAGTTAAAATGGGCAAAGAAAATACTGTGTTATGTTATTATAAAAATTAAAACTTGAAAAATATACGACAACCAAAAATTATATTAGAATAAAATTATGTTTATGTGTTTAGGTATCTAAGATATATAACCAACTCCCTTTCTGTATAAGTGATTGTACATGATTATTTAATAATGCCTGGTAAGCATAATAAATAAAACATTGAACCTTATGTTCAAGACTAACAAATTTGTTAGGTTTACATGAAAGTCAATGTACATAATATCCGAAAAAATGAGAAAAGAAATATGTAAATTTGGAAAATTGTGTGTTAAATTTATTTAAGACACTTGCATGCAACAAGATACGGCCAGTATAGATTCATAAAATAATATTATGTACGGGATTTACGTATTGTCCTGAATACATATAGTGTTAAAAAAAAATGAAAATTGTTCGAGATATAACTAATTGATTAATATTTATCCTCAATATTTTAATCTATTTATTTATTCTGTCAATGTGTGCGTGAGTATGTACCTATGCGTTGTGAGAAAGATCTTTTTATAGAAACAATATTAGTAAACAATGATAAAAAAAATACTCTAAATACTAGCAATTCTATTCGATTCTGTAAAATATGTTAAATTTTATGTAAAATTTAAATAGTAAAAAAAAATGTAAGTTAATTATAGTCATACTCAAATTAAATGAAGTTTAATGTAAAATTATGCAAACAAAGACAATCAATGCAGATCCCCTCACCAAGAAAAATTTGGCCAGTAATTCAAGATAAGGAAAAGAGCATTGAATGCCAACAACACAAGCGCAATTAGGAGCTCTACTAATGCACATTGTGGCACAAAATTACATAAACTTGAATCCTAACATATTAATTGTGCCTCCTTTAATTCAAGGACTTAAATTAGATGTATAAATCTAAATTATTTTATTTGTTTATCTATTTTTAAATGAAAGGATAAATAATGGTATTTAGAGAAAAGTGTAGTGTTGACATTTAGCTTTTGAGCCACAGTGATGCATAATTAAAAAGCAAAAACAAAAGTATATAAGTTTATGAACAAAAGTATGGGAATACCTGAAATTATCACTCCAATTATTTTAATTATTAATTTGTATGCAATGGCAGTTCCAAGCAGGTTAAAATAAGTGAACAAAAAAAAATATATGTGTGTAAAAAGAGGAGAAATAGGTGTCAAGATACCGACTGATATCAAAGCAAAATTTTGCGACACATCTCCCAAAAGTAAATAAAAAGGTATGTGTATTTCCAACCTGCCTGAAAAACGCCAACATGAGAAATAACTTCAAGTTTAGTTCTTAAATTAGAAAATTAATTAAATTTAATTAATAAAGAGTAATAATTATTTTGCAATAAAATATATATAAAACATTCAATTAGTAAACAATAACTTATTTTATTAAGCATTTGATTAAAAGAGAAGAAATTTACCTCATGGAAAATTTAACACCTCAAACACAATAAATATTGCGATGTTAATGAATTAAAAAAAAAAAAAAAATTCGTTAAAATACTGCAAATATCACATAACTATATGTATTAATGTCGTTCCCTTTTTTTTATTTATCTATTTATTTCCCTTCAACACACATATATTCACTGTGATAAATAAACAAATTCAATATTAAATTTAAGCTGTGAAAATAATATGAAAAATTACTTTTACACATCATATAGAAAATTAATCTATTCCAACCCCCTTAAATAAAAATTATCAGCAAAACAACATTCCAATTTAGTAAAAATATATGAAACATTTTTTTTTTTTTTTTACTCTGAATGACAAATCAAAAAAAATCTATGCAATGAGGAAAAAAAAAAAAAAAACACAACTTTCTTTTTAAATCTATGATCAATTATTATACCATACCAATTTATAAAATAGCTTCCATATAAATGAAAAAAATATTATTTGGAAAAAGAATGCACAGAGTAACCATGAATATACTATTGAAAGTCATAAAATTATTGTTATACACGAAAAAGGTAGTAATAATACTTATTTATTTAGAAAAAAAATTTAATCTTCATCAATAAAATATAAAAATATTCTACTTACGTTATTCCGCTAAACTGACATAAACTAAAAAATATTTAAAAAAAAAATACTCCATACGCACGCGACACGTAAAAGTCTGTTATGAAATGTTTAGTGAGTTTATGCACATCCATGAGTTTAATGAGTTTATGCATATCCATGAGTTTAATGACCTTATGCACACCCATGCTGTTTAAACATATATATCTAATAGTAAGATTTGTAAAAGTTTCTTTGCGTAGATAGCTGGCATAGAATCCAAGCACTAAAAAATCATATGGCTTTTCCACTGACTTCATTCGAATTTTAAAGTGGAGAAACAAAAATAAATCAGGGCATCTGAGAGACACTTCCGAAAATCAGCGTACAGGCAATGTTGATCACTATATGAGGAGAATATCGCAAATCAGCTCCATAGGCAGAGCATATAAACATCAAGCACTTCACTCAAATCCAACGTGAGGTAAGGAGTAGTACTTCGTTGTACACACATATTAAAAAAATATCTCCGCTTCGGCCCGTCTCTCCGAATGAGTCTAGGGAAGGGGGGGGGGGATCACATTGTAGACATGCGGTACTTCTGTCCTATGTCATCGAGCAGATCGGAAGATACGGGTAACTCGCTGACCGTTCATCCCAGCCGGTAAAATTCAGGAATCACGTCGATTTGGCTCGAAGAACCGCAGGCATTTCTCGGCGCAGTACTCCATATATTTAATAATAGTTGAGGACAAGAGAACAATTAGAACACCTTCGAGTCATTGACGTTTACGATCCGATGATGAGTCAAATTAATCAAACACTTCTTTAGTTGAGTATCTCTATAAGTCAGTCTTTTATCTTTTAAAAGAAAACAGCTGTGATGATATATTAACTAATTTATTTAAGTAACTGCCCCTCTCCCTCACCAATGCATCTCGAACTGGTTGGTAACTGATCTGGCACCAATATGTATTAAGTAGAAATCCTGGGATTCTATTGTTAAAGTTCCAATTAATTATCCAGGTCCATAAAGTTGAAAAGATTGCCGTGATAATAAAAGAAGGCAACTTGTTCGCTGCATAATGTATTTATTTTAGAAATCTAAAGTTCCTTAACAGTGGCAGTACACATAGACCATAAGTACGAGAATGCAAAAAAGTAGAGGTGAGAGAGAGAGCTACGGGGTTACATGTTATGCTAACAACAGTTGTAGAGCCAATTCCTAAGTCGACTCTCTCGCAATCCAGAACAGACTGCTGAATTGCGCCAAGAATTTTAAAAAAGAGCCAAATTTTATAGCCAAAGATATTCCTTTGTTTGTAGAATAATTTAATATAAATATTTTGAATTTAGCAAGTTCGTTAAAAAGAAATAACGCCAATCCTCTATGCCAAGTTTTATCGCCAGACAGCCGTTAATAAGCGAGACCAAAAGTCTGCAAATGATTGCACATCCTGTGATAAAAAAAAAATCTAAATTACCCTTTAATGATTTTCGAACATAAACACATTGCCTAATTTATTTATAACAAAGTGGACTCGCGCAATTTAAAAGAAATAAAAAGTAATTATGTATCCAACGGTTTATAAACAAAATAATATTTTTTTATATTTTATTTATTAAATGATTTAGGAAATATTATTATTCTGAGAGATGTCATTTAAAAAGAATATGTTTTTTTGTTCTCAGAAGACTTATTAATAGCATAAGGGATAAAGTATTATTAGAATTAAGATATCTATTATAGACAAAAGCGAATAAATAAAAGTAATTTAGAATTTCGTTATCTATTTTTCTTAGCCATTTAATTTATTGAAAATATAATAATTACTTATTGCCTTTATTTAAAGTTATAATTAAAACTCATATATGTGAAGGAACGACTTCACAGGATCCTATATTTTTCTTCAACATCATATACTTTATTTACAACATAGAGCATTTAGGGTAGTTCGTAATTTATTTACTCTTTATAGGCAGAAAGACAAACTTATATTTAAGAATTTTTAAAAATAATTTCCTGTTTTACCTTCAACAAGAAATGTGCTTCACCAAAATATTTCGTTAATAAGTAGATATATTGACCTTGAAAAAAAAAAAAAAGAAAAACTACCCCAAACATCAAACTTTACTAGATTTTACAGCAGAAACACAGCCTAGCAATCTACTCCTTTCAGAGTTAAAGAAACAACTGAGCTATTGAGCAATTGCATGTGATATCATCATACAAATCTTTTGTCTTACCCTATAGTGGCCGAAACTTTTTCCAATGAAATGGAGCTGGGCTGGTCACCTTGCGAGAAGAAATGATGATAGATGGACCACTTAAGTCCTATTTTGGATACCAAGGGATAAGAAAAGACCGAGGAAGAGACCACTGTGTTGTTGGACAGATGAATTTGTGGAGTTTGGAAGAGCAGAATGCAGAAGAACTGCAGAAAAGAAGGCAGTTTGGAATCAGCTAGGAGAGGCCTTCATCCTGCAGTGGATTGATAAAGGCTGAAATTGATGGTAATGATGATGATGATGAATATGCAAGCAACTTTGTCATTGGCACAGTGCCAACCACTAGTAGGCACTGTTTGCCTTCAAAGAACTGCTCATGTGTGTTGCCCATTCCTTTTGTAGCTTGCAAATACATGTTCACAAATGAGGAGAGGTGGGAATATGTTAAATTACTACTTGTAAGGTTAACCTAAAACCATAAAATAAGAAAAGTGCATAATGAATAACATATTTACAAAAAAAGGACATGGAAAAATTGCATTGTTCCAGGGAATTATGTGAAAACACAGACCCCCTAAAACTGCCAAATTCCTTTAAATAATAAAGCGATATTTTTTTTTTGTTTGTTTGAAAGCTGGTAAGAAGTACTTAAAATCAGACTAGTAAAAAAAAAAATTACCTTGCCCCCACACGACCTTTTTCAGCATTGAAAACTGGATTTTTAAGGAAATGTGCAACTTCGGGGGGTCATATCTTGTGTAGGGGGTAGAGTAACCAGCCAATTTTTTTTATGCAATAAGTAACCATACATATGTATGTAAGGAAAGAAAAGGGCTTGTTATTCGAAGCTCTTCATGAGTTTTTAAATTTTCAAAGTGGTAAAAAGTTAATTTTGCATTACGCAATTTGACTTTAAAAAGATGAGCTTTTTTCTTTTTTTAAATCTGAAATTTATTGATACCATATGAAAAAAGACCATTATTTTAGCTTTCGAGTGAGCTATGTTTGAGCTCTATAGCTTTGATAGAAAAAAAAAGTTATAGTTCATAAGGCAAAGCATTAAAATACCCAATTTTTGCAGTTGCCAACAACAAAAATAGCCTATATATCACATAATAATTTTTTTTAAAATAAAAAATATACTTTTTTGAGGTCTATGAGACATGATGAATGCACATGCGAATTGTCATCAAAATCAAAATTGGTAGTGCGCACCTCATTTGTTGATTTAAAATGGAATGACCCATATGCAATTGGCGATGTTCTGTTAGCATCGAAATCATCCTAAATCCTTACAAAGTCACCCTCTAAATAAAGCTTTGAGGAGAAAGGGGTTCACTTCGAAGGTCAAGTTAGTTGCATCTAAAATGATCCGACCTATCGATATTAATTAATTAATTAATTTTATTTATTAATTAATTTATTTTTTGTAAAAAAAAAAAAAGTAAATGAGTAAAATAAAATAAAATAAAATAAAATAAATAAAAAATAAATAAAAGTAAATGAAAATAAATTGTTGCCATTTATCATGCAAAGAAATATATTATCTTGAAAACTCCAATGCGTTATTTCATGTCTCTCAATCAGAGATTGCTGACGTTTCATTGTACTACATTTTACTTTTAGACTTCTTTATAGGACATTGCGTACAATTCATCTATGTGTAAGAAAGCTTCGAATAATTTATAATTTAAAAAGTAGAAGGCATTCTTTTTTTTTTTACTCTTCTAACAGCAGCTGTTACTTTTTCAAACGTCCTATGCCTTTCATTTCAGCATAATTATCTCAAATTTTTAAAAAGCTATTAACTACAATTTTAAATGTGCTTAATTTTTAAACTATTTACTGATAATTTAAAATATATTCCTTATAAGTAAGAATATTACCTTGTTGAGTCATGATTAATTTCTCACTTCTTCCCTTTTTCACAATTACTGGAATTTGCGTCAGCCCTCGTCCCTGTGATTTGTTAAAGTAGCTCCGTATGCAACGATAAAATACTGGAGATAATAAATAAAATATGAAAAGCTAAAAAATGGTACATGGCCTTATTTTTTTTTTCAGATTTTAGCATGCTATAAAAAACAAAAATTAATTTTTATTTGAAAAAAAAAAAAAAAAAAAAAAAAAAAACCAAAATCCTGCAGTACACATTGATTATTAAAATCTTAATTTCCCTGGTGTATATATACATTTTACCGAAGTACGATCCTTTGTACCTTACTGCTACCAGTGAAACTACTGGCCTGGTCTGACAGTGCAATAAATACACCTGCAAACGATCTTTACAGTGTTCTTGAAAGTTTTACTCATTTAGAGTTGAAAAGGGAAGGTGGCACTTTGAAGCGAATCTCGTTAATTTTCCTCGGCGGGTAAGGGGTTAACCCCTTCCAACTCTACTTATACGTTGCATCCTTCAATCTTGAATGTTCCTTGTCTACATTATAACCCAGCGGACAGACAGAAAGGCAGACAGACTAACTAAATTCATAATCACTCTTAAACATTTTTTCAAAGTGTAAAAAACACTTAACACAAGCGGAAATTTTCTAAATAGCCCTTAATGCATCCGAACATTAATCGTAACATGTTCTATACAAAACGTTATTTTAGCATATTAACAGTAAATGTCAATTTCGTAATTATTTTTGCAGTAGAAAGTTTTTTAAATGGGATATATAGAAATGTTTCTCTTAAAACACACTTCATTGCATTTTTTTTTTATTTGTGTGTGTGTGTTTGTCCCTAGTCTCTGTACACAAACCATTTGAACATAGCCTAATAATTTTTAATAGCGAACGCACTATAGGGAATTCGAATGACATACGTCATTTTTAAGAAATTCTGAAAATGTTTAAGGATGCTGCAGGCGGACAGACGTACAGTCAAACAGACAGTGAAATTAATTCAAATAATATTAACCCTTTAAAATGGTTAAATTAAAATCTCTTAATGTAAACGGAAAAAAAAAAAAAAATCCAGAAAATTCACAAAAGTAGTCTTTAATGTAATTGAATATTTTTGAGCGACCTTGTAAATCTCAATGCTAATCACAGATATTATATTCTACAGAAAGCATTCTTTTCTGCGTATGAATAACATATTTCAATTTCATTAAGATTTGTTTTAAGTAAATATATTAATATATGGCTTACAGAGATTTCTCTCATGGAACACAATGCTTTCGAATACTTTCGCGTATCCCTGAATATAATGCAGAGGGGGTATTTACTCCATTTTTAATAGAAAACATCCGATAGTGAACATGAATAATAGGTTTCAATTTCATTAATGTCTGTGCACTTTCGCGTGTCCCTGTCCTACACTGAAAATAAAAGGGTCTTAAAGTAAGACATAAAAACAACTGAAACTGCATTTAAGACACGTAAATGTCTTAAAATGTACCTTAGACGTTATAGATATTTTAATTTAAGACAGAAATATGTCTGAAATATCAATTCAGACACAAAAATGTCTGAAACACGTAAATACGCGAATTTTCAGACGGCAAAACGCGTTTGAATTTTCAGACACTTTAGAAATTTTGTCATATGGAATCTACTTTAAGAAAATATGCTTATCCTACTTCTTTCCACATTCAATAAATATATTATTATTTTATATAATAAGCAGTTAAACTACTTAAATTATGGTAGCTTTATGAAATTATATTTTTATGGAATAATACTTTAGGGATGTGAATGATATTTGCATGCTATTAGCTTTCTTATATTAAAAGAAAAAGTGTGAAGACGGATGTAGCAAGTAATTTGTAGAGGAGAAAGCGAATTTATAAGTGAACAATCATGAATAATTTGTGCATAATTTTTTTTCTTTCTTTCTTCTTATTATTATTCATTTAAAAACATTTTTCTTTCACAAATTCAGCTACATCTAAATGTAATTCTACAAATTTTCCTGTATTGATTATAGTTCGTTTTTATTTAAATATCACTTTAAGGAAAGAAATCTTTATCATCGAGGGATGAAACCTTCACATACTTGTTATGCATTATTAAAAAATTCTAGTCCTCTAAATAGGAAATTTAAGATAATAATATTTATTAAGTTTAAGATACCATACTATCTATAGTTTTATGGCAAAAAATTAGAAATAAAACATAACACTGCGATTAGTTTCACGAATACTGCAGTATATTATATCATAAAAACACATATTGCTGTATTCGATGGTAGCATGATTGGTAAATACTTCACTCCGACGATGCTTGGCTTCAGGTTTCGGTTTCCTTAGATAGTGCGAGTTCGAATACCAACGCCGGAAAATGGGACTTTTTCTTTTCTTTTTTTATATAAATATTTCATTAATGCTCTGAACAATTCTAAAATATATTTTTAACAGAAAAACATAATCGCACGCCATATTTATTTATATATTTATTAAAAAGCCCTAAAAACGGTAGTATTTTTAACCCTAACATGGCGGTGTTTTTAAGCCTAAAACATGACGGCGTTTTAAGACACTTGCAATATCTTAATTTCTAATGCAAAAAGGTGTATTAAAAAGTAAGACTTTTTTTTTTGCTTAAAAAATGACCATCCATTTAAGACACTTTTTAAACTGAATTTAAGACATTTACGTTTACAGTCTAGACACAAACCAGTAGCGATATTTACTCCATTTTCAACAGGGATCATCCGATAGTGAATTTGAATATCATATATAAAATTCAAGAAATTCCACTAATATTTACGAATGTTAGAACTCGGGCAGACAAACAAATACATACAGACACACAGACGTAGAATCACACGGATAGACAGACAATCCAAAGTCATAAAAACATTTCAACTTCATTAGAAAGTGTTAAAAATGAAAAATATAAGATTGATTTAAGCCATTGAGAACTCATTGGCAGGTAGGATTATCAATAAAAAAATAAAACAAAATAAAATAAATCCATTATAAATTAACCTCTTGAGAGCCCCAATGCTTTAAATTGTTTTAAATAGTGCTGCCAACTTTAAGGTCTCTTTTATTCAGCTTTCTCCAATAATTTTGAAGAGTAATATTTTATACACATAATGGACGAATAACTTTTGAAGTGATAAGACGAGCAATACAGTTAAAATTTAGTGGCGGATGTTGAGTAAAATGTAGCTAAATTTAGCAACACAAGAACACAGGAGTGAAAATAAATTGGACAGCCAAAGGGTTAAGGTTTTGAAGTATTTATATGGAAAAAAAAAAATTCGCCATTGTGGAAGAAAATAATAAAACCTATAGGAGATAAATCTTGTTTATATTTCCAATTGCTTTAACTTTAAAAAAAAATAAAAAATCTTATAGAAATCGCTTCAAAATATGCACTTTAACACGTTAAATGCATGCGAATTCTTAAAAAAAAAAAAAAAAAATCCCGTCAAGTCACGCGCGCTGCTAAGAAATGCGTTTTTTTTTTTTTTTTTTTTTTTTTTCAGTTACATGATAAAAAATTTTTCTGGAAAAGATATGTGGATGATATTTTTATAATTACTAAGCAACTTTATGTTATCGATATTTTAGATTTTGCTAACTCTTTATGTCCTGCTATCCAGTTTACCCTTGAAACTGAAATTAATAATGAACTACCCTTTCTTGACATCCTTATAATGCATAAAACAGTCAATGATTTTTTTACATTTTTCAACTTCAGTCTATAGAAAACCCACTTTTTCAGGTCAATATCTTAACTTCAATTCAGCTAATCTTTTATCGCATAAAATTGCAGCCATTCGTACTCTTTTACATCGTGCAAAGCATTATTGTAGTAATTCCGAATTATTAAATATTGAACTATCCAAATTTTTTTCTGATTTAAAAAATAATGGCTACCCCCCTCGTTTTATTAAAAGAATTTATAAAGAAGAGTTATATATTTCATATAAATCAGTTTATCCTAAAGTTAAAAATTCCACTTATCGTACGACTATCCTTTATTATAAAGGTATTTCTGAAAATATCTCTAAATTACTTAGAACAGTTAATATCTGTACTAGCTTTAAACCTCAACTCCGTATTAGTCACTTTCTCTCAAATTTTAAACCTGCTGTCCCCCCTCTTAAACGTCTAGGTGTAATCTATAGTATTCCTTGTAAAAATTGTGATTCTACATATATCGGTGAAACTGGCAGAACAGGTGAAATTAGATTAAAGAAACATAAACGCTCATTTAAAACAGGAGATTTAAAATCAAAACTCGTAATCCATTCTCTCAATAGTGATCATATTCCAGATTTTGAAAACTTTAAAATTTTAGCTTCTAATATAAATATCTATGAATCCCGTATTTTTCTAGAGGGCGCTTTTACCAAAGTGCAACATTCTGCCTTGAACGAGGCTAAAGCTATTCCTCCTGAATATTTAATCTTGCTATGATGTATTATGGATTTTTGTAAATGTTGTTTGTGCTTGTATGTTTGACACTGAGGAGGGCTAGTGTTCTAACCGAAACGTCTGTCTTATGTTTTAATGTTTTTAATTAAAATGTATTTTTAAAGTTTTAAATTTTTGTATTTTTTATCTCATTTCAAATGTTACATTGGTTTTGAAATGCGTTATGTTTACCGTATTTCAATAAAATTCATTCAAATGCCTTAATCATATCCTGTAATAAAAAAAATTAAGTAAATATTTAATAAATTTTCAGTGATTACTTATAACAAAGTAATTTTTTTAGTTTTATATCATGTGTTACTCTGTCAGCTACCGGTGGTTGAAGCGGCTTTATATCATATTTTACACTGTCAGCCACTGGCGGTTAACGCTTCCTAAACGGAGAGTTCAGTATCAGCCACCGATGGCTGACATGGCACTTAACGTGTTAACTTGATGCCAAAGAGAAAAAAGTACTTTTTCCTGTGATTTGTAAAATTTAGGCGCGACAAAAAGTTGCAGACTAAAAAAAAAAAAAAAAAAAAAAAACAATGACGTCAGAGCACACCTCCTGACTCACAAACGCACGCAAGAACTCGAAAACTCTTATATGTTAGATTAAACACGCATGACCGTTACCCAAAAGTTGACAAATTTTGATTTATAGTTTCAATTGCTTTAACTTTTATAAAAGTCTTTCTTTTCAAAATATGCATTTTAATTTCATGCCAAAAGAAAAAAATGTACTTTTCCTCTCGTCGCAAAAAAAAAAAAAAAAAAAAAAAAAAAGAAGAAGAAGAAGAAAGAAAGAAAGAGAAAGGGGGGGGGTGCGTCGGAGCACACTAAAGCTGTTTTCAAACTCTGGCAGCTAAGTGCGGCTCTATTGATATTTCTTTGACGTGGTTTAGGAGATCGGCGCTAGCTGGAATAGAAGCTCACAAACCTCCTAGAGCGATAATTGCATGAGAAGGGGGTCCCTTTTGTAAAAGAGCAATAAAAAGTAATGTCCTTCATTGTGTGCAAAATTTCAAGGGTCACATTCGGACAATGGATAATTTATGACTTTTGAAGCTCTGTAAGGTGCCAGAATTTGAAGGAAGCTTACTCACACAAACGCATGAAAGGACGCGCAAAACCTTATATGTTAGATTAAATACGCATGTCTGTTAGCGTTACCCGAGAAACACCACGAGGAGGTCGCCATGCATCGTTTCTCATGGGGAGTTTTGATAAGGCAGGCCCCCTTGCCTACTGCCAGGAGAGATTTGATATCCAAGTTCTTACTTTTACTACTAGTCTTTTGTACTGCGAATGCAGCAGCAACATATTTTTAAAAAAATTCCTCAATTTTTGAAATTTCTTTTTTCTATCTAGTCGCGGTGAATTAGAAATTTGGTTCATTTTCAATGGTTGAGTCCACTACCTGTGACAGAATTGATTCCGCTTCGACAGGCAACGGAGGTTCGTCAATATCAGTCACAGGCAGTGGAACAGAAACTGGTTCGTACTGGTTTTTATTAAGCACGTCCACTGCCTGAGAAAGAACTGAATCCCCTTGGTTTCCCCTAGGTTCGTCAGTCTCAGTCTCAGGCAGTGATTCAGAAATAATAGGTAGGTATCCAAATTTTGGCAGATTTTTAAGCTTCGGATGCTTGCGAGGACGACGCGTATTTAAAGCTGAAATATAGAGGTTTTTCTTGCGTTTTGAAATATAATTTTTATTACTATATATTCTGCTGTCGAATTCGGGAAGGGAAATTGATTCTTCAATTATTGGATTAGCATTACTTTCATTATGATTGAAGACATTAGCATTTTTAAAACTAATATTGGGCGAAGGATTAGATGTAAAAGAAGATGAATGATTAGACTGAATACTTGGAATATCATAGCTATCACGTCCAGCATCTGGACAGTCATAACTTTCGAGAGCATCATTCGGTGAATGGTACTCCGAAAGTTTAAAATTAATCCAATTGAGTAGTTTTTGCACAAAACAACCCAATAAGAAAGCACCTAAGAATATTAATATCGTCATTCTTAGATGAGAGTCAGAAATTAGACTGAAAAAAAATGTTAAAAAGTGAAGCATTTCATTGTTGTAATATATGTATTTACATGTCCATTGTAAATGCTGTTAACAATTGTTGCAGTTTTTCTTTCAATTGTTGAATTGCAATAATGGGTGCATTTTTTTAACAATACAATATTTGATAATTTTTTTAAAAACGAAAATAAAAATTGTATTTAAGAAAATGATAAGGACTTTTGACAATAAAAAACAAAATGTTACAATACAAAATTTTTTTGTGAAATATAATAAATATTTTAGATATAACTGGCAATATGGTTTCAAAATATATTCTTTAGTAATATATAATATATAATATATTATATATAATATGAAAAAAATTTGTACCATGAAAAATTGCAGAATCATGTAATCACAAAACACTTCATAATCTATAAATCTATAATTCTAGTGTTCAGTTCAGTCATAGAGTCTAGTCAGGTTGGGAGAGCATATATACTTTATTGCAGAAATTAAACACATAAATAAATTTACTATTTGCAGAATTTTAAGGATGAATTCACAATTTATAATTAAATTCAGGAGTTATTCAGGAAAAATATTGTTTCTCCATAAAGGAGCCAAGACCAAGATGTAAATAATAAACTGTTCCATGTTCAAGAAAAGAATACTTCCTGTTTAAGACAGGCCGAAAAACTAACTAAAAAACAGTAACATTCTCAAAAAGAGAAAAAATCACCTCTCATTTGGCAAAGAGCCAAAACTACGAGTCGGGAGGAAAAGCATGAATCGAAACCAGAAGCTACGTTCAAACATGCTCCGCCCCCATGAACGAAGGTTCATAAAAATATCCTAAAAAGTACAATAACAACATTAGTGTTGTTACAGGTTTTCATTTTCTGTCTTCAAACTGCAAATAGATAAGAAAAAAAGAGATTAATATACATAATGAAAAATTGTAACTAGATGATTAACATAAGTGGATAAAATACAGGAACAAAAATAAAATAAAATAAAATAAAATAAAATAAAAATAAGCTAATGTTCACAGTTTCAGGTTTTTAGTTCAAAGTTTTTAAAATGGCAGAGGAGATAGTTTGGCGATCGGACGCTTCAACATTCCATAAATAGTTTTCAGTAGAACTACACGAATCTTGCCATCTGCTCCAGGAAATAATTTGATTATGCGACCCAGTTTCCACTTCAAAGGGGGCTGATTATCATCTTTTATTAAAACCAAATCGTCTTTCTTGAAATTTGGTTTATTTATTAGCCATTTTGATCGCCTTTGCAAGTCTGATAGGTAATCTAAGTACCATCTCTTCCAGAAACTTTGAAAAATTTTTTGTAGAAGTTTCCATCTTTCTAGCGGGGTTAGGTTAACTGAAGAATAGTCAGGTTCTGGTATTGAAGTCAAGGCAGCGCCTATGATAAAATGTCCTGGAGTTAGAGCATTTAAGTCACTGGGATCACTCGAGAGCGCAACAAGAGGTCTTGAGTTCACGCACGATTCGATTTGAGTAATTAAAGTGAGAAACTGTTCATAAGTTAATATCTGTTCGCGAATAATTCTTTTTAAATGACCTTTCATCTGTTTTATTCCAGCCTCCCAAAGGCCTCCAAAATGGGGGGCCGACGGGGGATTGAAATTCCATTTGATTGTTTCTTCGGACAAATATCTGTGGATTTTTTCCTCAGAAGAGATCAAAAACATCATTTTTTTCATTTCATTGTCGGCACCTATAAAGTTCGTTCCTCTGTCTGTAAACAATTCTTCAGGTTTTCCTCGTCGAGCAAAATACCTCTTCAAAGATGCGAGGAATGTTTCAGAGGTGAAATCACTGAGTATTTCCAAATGAATTGCCTTCGTGGAAAAACAAATATATAAACAAATATAACTTTTATAAGATTTAACACCTCGGCCCTTACGAGGTTTGATGAGAAAGGGGCCTGCAAGATCAACCCCGACTTTCGAAAACACTCACGATGGCACTACACGAGCAGCTGGAAGATCACCCATCAATTGAGAGGCTAAGTTCGATGTGGTTCTAAAACACTTCATACAGTTCCGCAGATTCCTTTTCACAGCGTCTCTTGCATTAATTATCCAATATTGTTGTCGCAGGACTGAAATTGTTAACTGAGTTTCACTGTGAAGATGTTTTTCATGAAAGTACTTTATAATTAAATCTGTAATGTGATGCGTTTTAGGAAGTATCATTTGGTGTTTTTGACTCTCAGGTAGGTTTGCGTGTCTTAATCTTCCACCAACACGAAGAATTTTATTTTTGTCTAGAAAAGGATTTAAAGAAAGGAGTTTGTTACTAGCATTCAGGTTTCTTCCAGATTTTAAAGTCTTTATTTCCTCTCCAAATTCATGTCTTTGAACCAACTTCACAATAATTTTAGTTACCTCATCAAGTTCTTGTATAGTTAAAAAGCCAGTATTTCGCACAGATCGACATTTAGTATTTTTTATAAATCTAAGACACCAAGCTGTAACACGTCTTAATTTAGACCAAGATGAAAACTTATATAATAATTCAAATTCATTATTGCCATGAGTTAAAGAGCAAACAGTAGTTTTCCGTTGTTCTCTCAAAATCTCTTCTTCAGGTATTTTGACTTCATTTTCCGGTAGTGGTGTCGGTAAGTGCTCTTCTTTCAACCAGATGGGTCCCTTTAACCATTCTTCATTCTTCAACAATTCAGTTGCTGTGCAACCACGAGATAGCACATCAGCGGGATTTTTAACCCCTGGACAAAATCTCCACTGAGACGGGGCTACTAATCGTTGAATTTCACGCACTCTGTTCTCTACGAAGGGCTTCCAGTTACTAGCACTTCTTTTGACCCAATAAAGGGTAATTTGGGAATCACAGAAGCATAGTATATTTTTGACGGGAATTGAAAATAGCCGCCCAAGATAATGAGCTAATCGAGCAGCTGTTAAGGCTCCCGTCAATTCAAGTCAAGGCAAAGCAAGTTTTTTGAGAGGAGCTACTCTTGTCTTTGACATAATAAATGAAGTTTCACGGGAACAAGGATCACGAAAATAAGCTACTGTACCATATCCCTTCAAACTGGCATCGCAGAAAACACAAATTTGTATAGTTTCAGGAGGTAATTTTTCAAAATTCGTAAAATATTTTCTAGGCACTTCAAAATTTTCTAAATCCTGTATTTCACTATGCCATTTCTTAAATTTTTGTGTTAAAGCATCGGGTAAAGCAGAATCCCAATCAACACCCTGCTCCCATAATTCTTGCATTAGAAATTTAACTCTTATTATAAAAGGGGAAATAAACCCTACAGGGTCATACACCTTTGCTACAGTTTGTAAGACAATTCTCTTAGTGATAATTTCATTATCAAACCCTTCTAACAGAGATTGAAAGTCTATTCTTAACGTGTCATTATTAGTTGACCACATTATTCCCAATACCTTAGAGATATTTCCCTCATTTATTTCTTCATCAACGTTTATTCCATGTTTTTCCCACAATTTGCTTAATTCGTAAGAATTACTTTTAAATTTTCTTAATGTCATATTGGCATCTTTAAGTATTTTCACAGCACCAGACGATAAAATAAATGCTTCATTTACAGAATTAGCGCCATGAAAGAGATCGTCAACATATAAGGAAGTATCAAGCATATTAACAACTTTCTCAAACAAGTCTTTATATCCCTTTATATGATGTTTAATGGTAGCTGAGAGCAAAAAGGGTGATGTTGTAACACCAAAAGTTACACGGGTCATGCGGAAAACCTTTAATAGAGGATTTTTATTATTTATATCATCAAACCATAGAAATCTCAAAAAGTTTCTATCATTTTCTGCAACCTGTATTTGCAGAAAAGCCTTTTCAATGTCACAAACAAAGGCAATTTTATGAAGGCGGAATTTCAAAATAATATCCAAAATATTAGGATTTAAATTGGGGCTAGAAAATAAACATTCATTTAAAGATTTTGCTTCTTTTTCTTTGGAAGAAGCATCAAACACTATTCTGACCTTTGTGGTGGACTTATCTGTTCTTATCATCGGTCTGTGGGGCATATAATATACACCAGTTTCATTTTTGTTTAATTCACACTCCTCTATTATACCCATTTTCTTTTGTTCCTCAAGAATTTTTTCATATTCGTTTTTAAGCCATTCATTTTTAGTCAGTTTTGTTTTTAAACCCCAAAGTCTATTTTTGGCTATTTCTATATTAGATTTTAATTCATTTTTATTTTCCTTCCACAAAAATTGAATTTCATATCTTCCCTTAACAAAATTTAAACTTTCATTGAAAGAATTAATAATTTCTATATCTCTCTGAGACAGA
Organism: Salticus scenicus; assembly: GCA_963930645.1. NCBI lineage: Eukaryota > Metazoa > Arthropoda > Arachnida > Araneae > Salticidae > Salticus > Salticus scenicus. The sequence goes on from OZ005653.1 coordinate 17,419,966, forward strand.
GAATCATTCTTACTGTCACATATTCCAAGTGATTCTAAATCCCAAAAACGCTGCAAATCAAAAAAGTCAAATTTATTGACAGATACAAAATGCGAATTAATTACCTCTGTAATATTATTATTTAATTTCCCCACTACAGTATATCCGAAAATAGTATTAGCAACATATAAATTATCACCGATTTCTTCAATGATACCTCTCTGTATTTTCCAAAAATAATCCGCTCCTAGCAAAATATTAATTTTGGAATCACTTAATGAATTGTCTGCCAATTTCCAGTTTTTATTTTTAATATAACTTTCAATATCTGGTTCGCCCCTTGGGCTTTTCAAGGGAATCGCGGTTATTAAGTCTGTAGCTAATACTTCAACATGAATGAGCCGACGAGGATTTATTTTGCTACGCAGTTGAATATTAAAAACTTCGAATTCCTCTTCTTTACCTTTATTTATGCCAAAGGCAAAAACAGTTAGCTTTTCTTTCCTTACACGGGTTAATTTTAATTCGTGAGCCAATTCTTTAGTAATAAAACTTTTTTCACTTCCGGAATCCAATAAGAGTCTGACAGTTTTTGATCTAGAATTAGATTGTGCTATTACGCAACATGTTTGCAATAACGCTGCCTGATTACTATTTTTCAAATGCGATTTCGATACTATAGCGTTCTCTACATTTCTTTAATCTCATTAATTTCGTCTGATTTTGTATTTTCTATATCGTCTGATAATAAATTGTCTAATTTTGTAATTAATTTCGTAACACTAGAGCGTTCTGTAGAACGCTTAGCTTTTAATTTTTCTATGTTCATAGCGAGCAAATAATCAAGTAAAAAAGAAAACAAAATAATTCAAATAGTTAAAATTTCTAATTTGATTTAATCAATGTTATAAATAGTAGTAAAATTTTGCTTACCTGGTTCAATATCCAGGCAGCTATCGAAATATGATGCATCCGAAATTCAAATCATTATTATTTCCAAGTTCTGTTTTCAAAATTCTTAGACTTTTTAAATCTGTTAATCCAAATGAATTAATTTCTAAATGTAATTCCAATTTCACGGGATTTCACTTATCCCGGGTTTCATACACCATGAAAAAAATTTGTACCATGAAAAATTGCAGAATCATGTAATCACAAAACACTTCATAATCTATAAATCTATAATTCTAGTGTTCAGTTCAGTCATAGAGTATAGTCAGGTTGGGAGAGCATGTATACTTTATTGCAGAAATTAAATACATAAATAAATTTACTATTTGCAGAATTTTAAGGATGAATTCACAATTTATAATTAAATTCAGGAGTTATTCAGGAAAAATATTGTTTCTCCATAAAGGAGCCACGACCAAGATGTAAATAATAAACTGTTCCATGTTCAAGAAAAGAATACTTCCTGTTTAAGACAGGCCGAAAAACTAACTAAAAAACAGTAACATTCTCAAAAAGAGAAAAAATCACCTCTCATTTGGCAAAGAGCCAAAACTACGAGTCGTGAGGAAAAGCATGAATCGAAACCAGAAGCTACGTTCAAACATATATAATATATATATTATATATAATATATAACTAGCAGACCCGGCCACGCGTTGCTGTGACTAAGTTATACGTTGAATTATACGGCTCTAAACTATTTAGTACAGTTAAATTATTATTTACGAACAAAGACGAAAACGTTGTAGCCGATGTAAAAACCCACAGGGTTGAGATTTGAAACTTAGGTCAAAATTTGGAAGCGATTGATAAAAATTTTCGTAGTGTTGATATTAAGCACAAATTAATTTTATTGTAGGGTCCTATAAATTTTAATGGAGAAGTGATATATATTATTTCTAATGCTACTTTGGATAAAATTGCTAAAATGACTAATATATAAATTAAATTCTATTAAAATTCTATTAAAATAAAAGTATAAAAGAAACAGACGATTTTAAAATCAATTTTTATGGAGGAGTGAAATATAATATATGCTATAATGGATAATTTTACTATTAAATGACCTCATCATTTTAAATATTTTAAAGAGGGCAACAGCTGTAGTTATAAAAGGGAAAACAATAAGGCTAAACCAGAAAAATAAGTAAATTTGATAAATATTTTAAAACTTTAAAATTGGAAATCTTATGAAATATTGGACATTTAAAGTAAATACATGTATCATTTTAAATACAAAAAGATTTTGGAAAAGTTTAGTGTATTTTAACGAAGTGATGAGAAGTTTTTGAGTATGTTAAAATTTTAATAGTAAATTCAAGTCAATAAAGATGGGAAACATTGAGGATTAAGATAAGAATAATTATAAGATTTAAAAAAAAAAAAAAAAAAAAAAAAAAAAAAAAACTTTTTATATACCATGCTTTTAAATTTTAATATACTAATAATATACAAATTAAAAGGAAAATGATAAATATTCTATCATAGTTTGAAGTCAAATTTGTTTTCAAATGTCTAAATAAAATATCTGATGTAAGATACTAATATTTTGCAGCGGAATAGATTTCATTTCTGTCATCCTTGGCGAAAAAAAAAGAATATCGCCAAATTATCTGGCGAAAATATTTAATTCCTTTCAAAAATCATGGTTATTTTAACAACTTATATTAAAAGAGTAATGAATAATATGAAACAATATTTCGTACAATACATATTACATGTCATACATACGTACAATGAATAATACATATTACATTTCGTACAATGCATACATCTGGCATGTATATTTTCGTGTTACGCTTTTGATCGCCAAATAATAATAATAATAATAAAAAAAGCCAAGGGCGACAGAGTTTAAAAATTTAAAATTAAAATTTTGTCAATTTGACAGCAAAATAATTCAATCTAACACCCGCGATAACTAATACATATCTATACCCAAATATAAGGATTAAAATCGGGAAATAAATTTCCTCGATTTTTAATAATTTCTTACAAAAAATCCAGTGGGCAATTAACATAGGAAATCTTTTTCTTGGCTGCACAGACGGTCAGTGAGTCACACTTCGCTTGCGTATAGAACTCATAGATATAGTATAGCATATATAGAATAGAGTGATCATTGGGGAGAAAAAAGTTATTCCTTTTCATTTGGGAAAAGACGACGTTTTTACCAAAATATGGCCGTCTTTCCCCGAGTGAATACACACGGGAATACATACTAATATTTTAGCAAATAAAATTTATGAATAATTTATTTGCTAAAGGGGAATGGAAGACTCCAGATACAGTTTCAAATTCATATTTCTTTCTTTCTTTTCTTTTTCTTTTTTTCTTTTTTTTTTTTTTTTTTTCAATACCACTTAATGGCTGTTTCCAAAGCTTTTATTTTTTATCTTTTTTCGGCATCAAAAATCTTTCTACGATAACATGGGGATGAGAGATCTATATATATTACTATATCTATGATAGAACTACATTAGCACTTTATCAATATGTATAAAATCTTTAAATTGATTATGACGTCAATTTTCGTGAGATGCATAATTTAACTTTTTATAATTTTTTAACGTTCACGTTTGATTAAATGTATTTATTTTTATGTCGAAAGAAAATGAACTCGTATTTTTTTTTTTTTTTTTTTTGGCAACAATTAAATTAATGGAACTCACAGATATTTTGGAGCAACTTTAATAAAGGTCTATAATTAACAAATAATTGCAATAAAACAATATTGTGACAATAAATTGAGATAAAAACTATCCTATCTCTCAAGTTGGATCAAACTGCACACAGTGTGCAAAATTTCATCAAAATCGGTTCCTTAGTTTAGGAGTTTACCCCGGACAAACATCGTAATTATAAAGTTTTGATCAATGAAGCACAAATAAGTAAAAAACAGGATTAATTTCACTGTATTATCTTCATTATAATATGAATTCAATTTACACTTCAGTCTAAGTAACACGTGGCCGGCTATGCTAACACCAAAAATTTAAAAAGTGGAAATAATTGAATTATACGAAATTTATTAAAGTTAAAAAAGTTGAAGATTCTTTGTGTAGATGGCAGCACCAAATATATTTCAGCTTTCATTTCAACCCAGTCGAAAGGTATCGACATCTGTTAGAATCATTTGGAGTTAACAGATAATTGTGACTGTCAAATAATAACAGACAAATAATTAGCAATAAATTAAAATTGCGACTATAATTTGAGATTTAAACTATCCTATCTCTCAAGTTGGATCGAACTGCACATGGTGTGCGAATTTTATTATAATCGGTTAAGTGGTTTAGGAGTCCATTGAGGACAAACATTGTGACACGAGATTTATATATATTAAGATATATTCTTTAGTCTGATAGAAAAACTAAAAATAAGTAATGAAAGAATTTTCAAAAATAGATTTTTTAAAATGTAAAGAAAACATAAATAAAAAGACAATGCATATATTGCCTTATAAATTTATTTAAGTGTAAAGTTATCTTCTAGTGTTTAAAAAAAAAAAAAAAAAAATATTTGTCAACATTTTATGGCGAATGTTTTTTGTTTTCCATTTTTACCCATGTGTAGAAGAGAATATATAGTTTTCGGATCAAGTTTTAAAAAATGAGTTTTTGTTCTATCGATACATTTCAAAATTTCCTAAATCCAAAAATCATGTTTTTAACGGTTCGTATGACTGTGAGTATGTTATCAGTATAATCTAAAAACAAATATTAGCATTACGTTACAACTCGGTATAATAAATCTTAATTATATGAAGATGTTGCTGAACTTTTCGTTGTGAGTAGAAAAAATTTGAAAAAAGAAAAAAAAAAAGGAAGAAAGAAATGTCAATTCTAAAAGAAGAATATTTCGTCAAAACAGAAATTTATATATATTTGATTTATATTTTGCTTACAGGGCCATGCAAAAGGATTTGATTTTGCTTACATCTTTGCATACATCTGTGCTAAATTTATGAACATTGTTTATTATAAAAATAATTATGATATAAAGAACTATTTTAAATTTGTTTTTAATTTAAGTATATAATTATATAATTTAATTCAATCGATTTGCCTCCAAATTTATATACATATGGAAGATTTTTTTATAACTTAATATTTTACTTAATCAGAAAATGGTACGATATGTATGTTACCACTAAAGTGCCGAAATCAGTTAATCTGCAGATTAGGTATACGTAATTTGTACATTAACTTGGGTAATCCGTAAAAGGGACGAAAATTTTTGCATTTCTCAAATTGCCTAGGTAATTTGCGAATTACCTAGATAATCTGCACATTACCGACTAGACACTCGTTAATTTGCACATTACCTAGTGCTAGGTACTCGTTAAAGTGAAAATAAGATCTTTAGAGAAACAATAGCAACGTTTCTGTACACTTAAATTAAATGCTGTTTATTTTATTAATTAATTAATTTATTATTATTATAATTATTATTATTATATCAAAAGAAACAAGTTGATACAATCGAACAATCAACACTAAATTGATAGAATCAATTATCAGTCAATTGTAAAACTACAATACAAAGAATCAAATGGTGTTTAAAATATTATTGCAATTAAGGAAATTGACATAATGTTATTTATTTATTTTTCGATATCTAAAGAATTACGTTAATACAATCAAGGAAACAACAAATTAGTTGATAGAATCAATCATCAATCAGTTGAAAAACTATAACACAAAAACAACAAATAGTTTAACTTATTACTCCAGTTAAGGAAATGAATTTGCGAATTATATGATAAAATTATGCTTACTTATTAGTACAATCTAAAGTCTGGTGGCACTTCGAATTGCATAGCAATTAAATTCCGCGCGAGGATTGAGAGAAAAACCACTGAAAAGCAACGAATGATTTACAATAGTAATAATCCGTGTAGAAATGACAAGCTCAGTAATAATCTTGAATGAATATATTACTGCTAAAACGCAGAAATCAGTAAATCTGCAGGTTAGCTAGGTAATCTGCACTTTAACTAGGGTGAACCGTTAAAGTGCGGAAAATTGTTTAATTTCTTAAATTGCCTAGGTAATCTGCGAGTTACCCAGATAATCTGCACATTACCGGCTTGACACAAGTTAATCTGCGCATTATCTTCTGGGCTCTCATTAAAGTGAAAATAAGATCTTTGGAGAAACAATAGCAACGTTTCTGTACACTTAAATTAAATGATGTTTATTTACTTTTTTATATCTAAAGAATCAAGTTAATATAATTGAACAATCAACACGTTAGTTGTCAGAATAAATCATCAATCAAGTGATAAATTACAATACAAAGAATCAAATGGTTTAAAATATTATTGCAATTAAGGAATGTGACATAATCTTATTTATTTATTTTTCGATATCTAAAGAATCACGTTAATACAATGAAACAAACAACAAATTAGTTTATAGAATCAATCATCAATCAATTGAAAAACTATAATAGAAACGGTTTAACATATTATTACAGTTAAGGAAATGAATTTGCGAATTATGATAAAATTATGCTTACTTATTAGTGCAATCTAAAGATTAGTGGCACTTTGAATTGCATAGCAATTAAATTCCGTATGGAAGATTCAGAGAAAACTACGGAAACCACAGAACACCTTTATTCCAATATCTCCAATTCTAATTAAGATTAAATTACTCTTAATACATCACCCGAAATATATTTTAATGTAATTTTATTGCGAACTTTTAAACTGATGTAAACCGTTAAATTCAGCACGGCAGTTTCAGAGAAAACCACAGAAATCCCTGAACACATTTATTCTTTTTTATTCTGCAAACTTTCAAATTCTGATTTTCTGCTCATAGTACGTATAAAGGATTTTTAACACTATTTATTCCGGAATTACGCAAGTTAACGAGAAAACCATGGAAAAGTCAGACACTAATCTTTTTGTAATAACGTTCATAGTAGTTTGTATTTCAGCTTCTAATTAAAATTTTTTTATAAGTAATATATCATTTAAAAAATTATTTGAATTGAAATTGAAGAGTACATATTGTAAATCTCTGTCGCAAGATGGCGCTTTCAGTTTTGCTACAGTTGAAATTTTCAAAGCTAGTTGCACTATCAGCGAGCAAGCTACGGGAATAAGGCGCCGTAGGCGCCACCGAGAGGAACTTTGCTGCGGTCAGAATTTCCAAAGATTATAACACGGTGAGCGTACAGGCTGTTTCAGATACTGAAACGGGAAGTCGGCGCCGCAGGCTCTATCGAACGAGAATTTACAACAGTTAAAGTTTTCAATAAAGCAATTTGCATTATATGTAAGTAATCTGTTGTAGGCCCTTAAACGGCACGTTAGGAGCCACCGAGGGGGAGTTACGTATGGTCGAATTTTTCAAGGATTGCAAATCAGCTGGTCGCCGAAAGCGGATAGTGAGAAATAAAATTAACCGGCGACACCAAACTAAAAGTAGAGGAAGAGGGGGAAGGAGTAGGGAAAGGAAACGAGAGAAACGAACTTTTAAACTTTAACGATACGGAAGCCGTTAATGTGCAGATTAGCTAGTTAAAATGCGGAAAGCTCTTGATTCCGCACTTAACGGATCACCCTAGTTAATCTGCAGATTAGCTAGGTAATCTGCACATTAACAGTTTTTGAGCTTTAACGGTAACATATATATTATTTTAATTATTTGGCTCCCTTAGCGAATGTTGCATAATTCAGAGTGTATATGGTATATATAAGGGAATTCGGGGAAAGTCTCCATATAATATACTCCTTCTCAAAAGTTTAGCAAGATTTGCAATCGACTTTTTTTTATTTTTTTTATTAAAAATTTTTTTTCAATGAAATGTTTTTAAACGTTGGGTATTTAAAGAACTGGGTCTTCCTCATTTTTTAACCGACTTCAAAAAGTAGGAGGTTCTCAATTCAAACCATATGTTTTTTTCTTTCTGTTTTTTTTAGTTAGCTCCCAACTTCTTAACGGGTGTTCCGAATTTGACACTTTTTATTTTGTTGTAAAGATCTTGGTTTGAAATAGGTCCCATGGTCCCATTGTAATATATTTACCATCTAAAGAAAATAAAACGCCTCCTAGAGGAAACAGCATAGTTTGAGTTCCTATCTCGGAAACGGTTCAATATAAAGAAAAAAAGAGAATTACGAAATATTGTAGAATATCATCCATTTAATACGAAAAAACAGTTTTTAGACATTAATGCTAAAAATAGAAATCTTAAAACGTGCTTCTGTTCGTTCGAAATTTCCTACACTGTGCACACTTAAATTACGTTGCACATTTTGCAACGTAGCAGGTGACACATATGCTATCTAATTCAAAGTACAGTTATTGGAAGCCGTCACATATCGATTAACGCAAAGTCGTTTTTAACTGACTTTTAACCGACCACAAAGGAGGATGTTCTTAATTAGAACTATATATTTTTGTTCTTGTTATTTGTTAGCTTATAACTTCGTAAGAGTTGCTCCGATTTTAATACTTTTTTTTTTTTTGTGTGTGTGTGTGTGTGTTGCTGTTTGAAAGATATTTGCCTGAAATAGGTCCCATTATGATATCATTTAGATATAAACAAATTACTGGGTGCTCACAAAAGTCCGTTTTCATTTTTTTAACTGCTGAACGACTGCAGCTACACTCGCAAAAGTAGTATGTAAATGGAGTAAAGTGGTTATGCGCTACGAGATGCGACCGCTAGCAGTTCCACCTGATGGAAAGCATTTGTATCTTGTAAGCAGCACGAGATAAGTGGGAAAATTACAAAGTCGTCGAGCATTATTGATATAATACAGAAAGACACCTTATAAATATGAATGTTGTAAACAAAATGTTTAAACTTCCATCTGTTTGTTCACACTTTCCTGAACTGTAACCTTCCTAAGTGATCTTAGAAATCAAAATGACCTTATTTCGATATTTAAACTTCTATCCGTCAGCTGCAATGCATGTCTGGATCCTTTTTTGAACTATTGATCCTTTTGTGCACATTCCGGCGTAGGGGGTAGCATGTTCGCTCTGTAAATTTCAATCAGAATCCAGATGTGCATTGTAGTTGAGGATATCGATGTATCGTTTCTATGTTTGTTTAATTCATAAAAGATATACGCTGTAATTTTTTTCTGTACAGCCACATTTCATAGCCTTATATGAATACCAGAGAGTCGCTGATTTTTTCTAGATGCTTCATCTTTGAACGTTTATATTTCATATATTTATTGATATTTTTTACTTTTATACTACTTGCCTAACAGGATATACTTTACATTTCTAAAATCTTTGCTATACTTTACATTTCTAAAATCTTTTTAATGTACTTCAATATACGTGGATTCAATAGACAGTTTTTTTTCTCATGTTGCATAAAGGCAAGAAAAGCGACGCCAATAAAAAATGCAGTATTTGAGAAAAATTAATTTAAAGATCAGGCATTGACTAGAATAAAACTGGCATAACTGCCTCTCGAGTGGATAATTTTCGAGATTAAGGTGTAACTCCTTTATGCACATCGGGGCACTTCATATATTTTTCAGTGACATAAACTCAAAATTACCATTTTTTGATTTGTATCACTTTCCTCTCGGGTTGTGATATGTGAAACCATCGTCGAACGTCTTCTCATGTTCTGCTATGAATACATTTTCACTGTAGAGAAAGAAATGAACTCTTTTTGTAAAATAATAGAACCGACTCCAAAAAGTAAACAACTCTGAAAGCAAACAACATATTCAAACAAGTAAAAATGAAGTGAAATTGTAAATTGCGCCAAAAAGTATGAAATAAATTCCTTGTCCAAACAACATAAATACTACAATCAATCATAACTTTTGAAGTCGGCACAGAATTAAATAAAAATTAATAGTTTTATTCAATACAGAAGTCAAATTCTTTCAAAATACACATATCACTTTACCATCTGCAAAACGCATTCGAAAACTACATTCAATCAAATAAACAATCAAGATTTCGTAAGCTGAGAAGTTAAGGAGTTTAAGTTTAAGGAGTTAACGTTTAAGGAGTTAACTGGTTGCGTATCGATTCCGACGTGTCAGTTTCGGACATAGTCAAAGTCCCTCTTTGTAATAGATTAAAGTGTTGAAAAAATCCCATTTGCGCGATTAAAAATTGCAGGACAGGGCGTGCAGGTGAGATCGTCCTTTTTGACTTGATAATCCGATACTTGATAACACCCTTAACTCTAGAAAAAAAATCACTGGACACCCCTACTCGCTGTGCATGAATCTGAGAATGTGTGAAGTTTGCGTTGATGCAATCTCCATCTTAAAAACTTAATTAGATAACTCAATGGTAAGTAAGAGAGTACAAGACTTGAATTAAATAATAAATAAGAGTTTATTTGAACAGATTAACGGAAGGGCGGTCTGGCAATCAAGCTAGCTCAGTCAGCGCATTTAATTAATCAAAGTATATGTATCAGAAATTAAATTAGATAATCTTAAATATCTCACCCCAGCAAATAGTTGAAGGTGTAGAGACGGTTGCACTCGTATACTCCGCTACTACGACTTCTCTGTGGATCAGAGGATTCCCTTCAGATCCAACTTTCCCAAGCAGCACCGAAACGTTCTCTGAACGTTCAAAAATTGTTCTGCAAACACGTTCTAAGAACGTTCACTTTGAACGTGTTATAGACGTCTATCTGTCCATCTTGAAGACGTACAATAGTACGGTTCAGAGAACGTTCAATGAACGTGTAACTATCACCATCGGTGTTATAGAAGCGTTCTGAGAACGTTCTATGTATACGGTCTCAGAACGTTCTAAACGTTTTTAGAACGTTTTCAAAACGTTATACACATTTTCAGAACGTTCCAGAAAACGTACTGTAAACGTTCTAAAATAGTGTAGTTAAAAAAAAAAAAAAAAAAAATGTGACGTCATTATAAAAAAAATCCCCTCAGTACGAGCGTTTAGAAGTAAAAATTACATAGCTGATGACGAATAATGATACAACACATGAACAGGGATATGAATTACTTTTTTTTAAAATTCAAATAATGTTTGAGAAATTTTAACATACTTACTATTCTTTTAATTTCAACGTATATGCATCAAAAATTCTATATTCTATGACAGCTTTCCCCAAAAAGTGTCATAACGTCTCTTTATACCTTAAAAAATTTCTTAAATTTTTGCATTTTTTAAAAATTTCTTTTTTTTCCCTAATCTGTAGATAATGAAGTTATAGTATTAATTACAAAACTTTGAATAAACACCATAAAATGCGAGAACTCACACCAACTGTTTCGGGTCAAAAGAAGACACAACCCTTCATCAGGCGAACATTGTAGGCACGAGAGCTGCAAACAAGCACGTTGAGTGTGTGGAATGCGTTGCCGCTTTGTTTGTAGCAGCCGTGCTTTGTTTGTAGCAGTTGCGAGTTCTTGCATTTTATGGTGTTTATTCAAAGTTTCTTAATTAATACTATAACGCCATTATCTTCAGATTAGGGGAAAAAAGAAATTTTTTAAAAATGCAAAAATTTAAGAAATTTTTTAAAGGGATATAGGCACGTTATGACAATTTTTGGGAATTACAGTCATAAAATATGGAATTTTTCATGCATATACGTTGAAATTAAAGGAATAGTAAGTATGTTAAAATTTCTCAAACAATATTTGAATTTAAAAAAAAGTAATTTATATCCCTGTTGCTGTGTTGTATCATTATTCTTCATCTGCTATATACAACTAAACTCTTGATTTATTTTGCTTGTTTTAATCCTTGTGATTCCGAATGCGTCATCCTATGATTAAAGTTTGTTTTTCATGGTTGTTTTCTGTTTGATTCTCTGATTTCTTGAAGTAAATAATTTATTCCAATTTATTCTTCATTTCTAACTTCAATTAATTTCTTGTACGATAGGGTGCCCGCTAGCAATTTGCTATTATAGCTGCTAACGAACGAAATCGTACATTGGTGCTCAACGACGAAAAGGGTCACCCTTGACGAGTTTTTTTTTTTTTTCTACCATTCTAAGCTTTTCCTACAAAAAATGTTTAAAATGCTGTCTTAATTTTTTATTTCCTCGTTGCTTGTTTGTATCTTTTGATTTGAGTTTCATGTGGTTTTTACGCACCGGCAAAATTATTAAAATTGCAACTACAATATAGGAATAAATTTAAGATTAGACTGAAGTTAAATAAAATAAAAATCAATAAATAAAATATAAATGTTTCAATAAATCACAATCAGTCTCCCCAGGTTATTTAAATTTGTTGTAATTTTCTTCTCATTGACCTATGTGGTTTCATGGATCTTATATCTGTTGCTTGGCTTTAACTAAGATTAAAAATTCATTTATACATATACATATATATATATATATATATATATATATATATATATATATTTTTTTTTTTTTTTTTTTTTTTTAAATACAGGGTGCAAAGCATTGTGACGAGAATACCTTTATCTCCGCAACTATTGGTCGCAAATATATAGTTTCAGTTACAAAATGTTTTAAAGAATATGAGCATTTGTGGTATAACATGTTTAAATTTAAAATATCTATTTTTTCAAAATTGCAAAAACTAAATTTTTACATAGTCCCAGATCCCTATAATCATATTTAGAAAACTGACACTCATCCTAACAAACAGTTTCATTTCTATTCTCCCAAAATGGAACATGATATTTAAAGTTTGGATTTTCTAACATATTTCGGCCTTCAATAAGGGATCGGTTTAAAAATCCTAATTGGACTTTGTTTGCATTTTCCCTGGGTTTATTAAAGAATTTTTCATTGACTTTTTAATAAAGCCCGAGAAAATGCGAAATAATCCTAAATTTTGAAACTAACTATCTCAGACAATTTTGGGTGCACAAAAGTGAAACTTTTTGTGTTATATTTTTTAGGTTAGAATTCAACTTACACTATTAGTGTCATGAAAATTGTATAAAAATTATCAGTTTTTGTGATTTTTAGTAAATTGATTTTTTAAATTTAAACATGTCATATAATGAATTCTTACATTTTTTTTTTAAATACATTTTCTTATTGGAGGACGTTTGAGACCAATTGTTGCGCAAATAAAGGCCTGCTCTCGACTTTGCACCCTGTATATTCTAAACATTTCTGGGTACTACTTTGTAAGTCCATGGATAGTTTATAAATATATTTGAATGCTGAAGTTTATAGAAAGTTTTAATATTTCAACATAAAAAATAATTTCAAAAATGAATGTACCAATACACCGCTAAAATAATATATAATTGAGTTTAGAATATATTGTTAATTTATAATAATAAGAAATTGAAACAAAAAATTAAAAATTAGTTAGAAGGAGGAAATTTTTAAAATGTCCAAATACTTAAATACATATATATATATATATTTAATCATAATACTTTTCTAAAATATTTAACATACTTCATATTTTTAAATTTCAGTGCATGTGTGCATACATATTTTCAGTTTACAGCAGCAGTTTACAAAAATGATGTTTGCAGGTATTTAAATTTATTCCACATGGCAATGTAATTGGTATTTTTTAAATGTTTAAATTTCTTTAAATTGAGTCAACGCAATTTTTACCTCATTTGATGTAATTATGCTATCATGGCATATTAAATAATTGATAAATGTAAATATTATTAGTATTAATAAATAATATAGTAAATCGTCCTTTTTTTTAAGCAGAATATCTTTTTTTATAAAGATGTGGAATAAAATTGAATTGAATCTTTGTTTTATTATGCAGTTAAACAATTTCATATATTTTATTTAATAAATAACAGTAAAGAGATATTTAAAATTGTAAGTCGGTGAAACTTAGGATATTATTTTAAAAATATGCAATTTGCATAACCTAGATTGTATATATATTATCATATAAACATTAAATAAATACTTCAGAATTTAAAAAGAAAAGAAAAAAAAAGAATTACATACCTTCCTCATTTTCTTCATAAGAATTTCTCCAAGAAAACACCCTTCCAACTAGCATTTTAAAATACATAATGACCAGTCTGGAAGGGCATTCACTTAAAATTAGCTCTCATCTTTTAAATTCTTTATGTTACTTCATTCAGAAGCATAATAACCAAAAATAGTCATTTTAACAATTTCCATCTCAGAAGACTGAATTAATAAAATGAATCCATAATTTCTAAGCGGTTTTCTGTAACGAGCAGTTCGAGCAGTTTTTTCTGCGATACAATGCTACTTACAAGTATATCAAATGTTAGGCTTAAGAACTTACGCAGATATGAAAATGATTGTTTAATTGATATTAAAATAAGACTTTAATAAATAGAAAATAGAGACTATTACAGGTTAAAAATATTACATTTTTACCTTTTCTAAAGCTTATCCAAGTCATTATAACGCGAAAACTGAACAAAACAGATTACATTACACGTTTTAAAATCACCGCTTCACATAACGGCACGACATTCCCAAGACCTTTGAATTTGCACAGTCAGCGAGAATTAAATAAATGCAATCCACAGATGTCAGTTTCATCTGCTCTTCCCTTGTTACATCCGGAATAATCATGTTTCAAAGTTCAACGTTTGAAACATAAATTTATTAAGCATTTATAGCTGTAGAGGTCAATATTTTGAGGAAAAATGGAGCTGAGTTAAACAATTATTTAAATTTTTATAAAGTATTTGAAAAACTTATGAGATCACTTTACTTTTCCATTTTAAAATCTCGAATTAAACGGAAAAGCATATTTTGTTTTAGTGTATATTTTAGTATTGAATAAAATATTCAGTGAAAATAAATAAAATAAAATAAGAACAATCAAACAGAGTAACGATTTAACAACATTATCAATATTGATAATTTATCAGTAACATTTAAACTTAAATAGAATCATAAATAAAATATAATAAAAGTTTAAAATTATGCTTAAAGAAAAGAAGAAAAAAACTCATTCTGTAACTTCCCGATGAGTATTAGAGACCGCGAGGTTCTACTCTCGAACCTTACAGACGGGAAGTGTTGGCTTCGATTCCTGGTCACGCTCGTCGACTTAGGTTTTCGGAGTTTTCCCGTGATTTTCTTTGAAACTCGCGTAAAGCACTATATTACTTATTCAATAACATCCGTGATTAGCTTTTTGTATCTAAACTTTGGGTCTGGGGAATGCATAGATTTTCATGACAGAAGACAATCATTTTTATGCTGTATAGAAGATCTTAGAAAATGTATTTTTCTAGGGGTTTATTATTATTATTATTACAAATGAAAAAAAAAAAAAAAAAAAAACGGTAAATTTGTTTTAAATCATCAGAAAACGATGTTTCAATTATTCGTTTTAAAAGTGATATCGAATTCTTTTGAAAGATAATTATAGTGAAAATTTTTATCCACCCTTCCCCCATCCCCCAGGGATCATGCATACTTATTCCTAGGGGGAAAAACAATGTCCTATGAATGATAATAATAATAAAAAAACTGTTTGACTATTACTCGTTATACAGCCAAATTGAATCAATATTATATATCAAATGTATGTCACGCAGAAGGTTTGGTGAGTATATATATTACAGAAGCTGATAGATAGCCTCTCTGTGAATGGAAAATATTGGAACGTGGCAGTGCCACCTGTCGTCCGATATGCACCCAAAGGCAATCTGTAGAGTTTTACGTAATATTAATTTCACTTACCAAATTTACAATATTTATAAATCACAGAAGTTGAGATTTTTCGTTTCTGTTATGAGATTAAATTGCAACATATCCACGCCACCTGTTGGCCGATGTGCATCCAAAATGGACCAGTAAAGCTTTACATAAAATCGATTTCACTTATAACTTCAGTGTATCACAAAATTTATTGTTAAATCACAAGAGTTAAAATATTGTCTTTCCGTTAAAATGATTAAATTGCAGATTAGCAACGCCACCTGTTGGACAATGTATACATCCAAATTGTATTAGCAGAGGTTATGATGATATATGCCAATATATCATGTTTAATACATTTGTACACTATAGAAGCTGAGATATAGCCGTCCCATAAATGGAGGGTTTCATTGCATAGCACCGTAATCTATCGGGCGATATATCCCAAATGAAATTCAAATAAACTCCAATTTAGGGCAAGATCTAATATTGTAACAAGTTTGGTCGAATTCCATACATTGATTCCTGAAATACAAAATCCACAAAATTTTTCCATGAGTTTAAAATTTTGTAATATTTTTTCTCCTCACCGCTACTGATTATTGGGAAGCATTCTTTACTGACGTGCTAACAAAACGTTAAACTGAAAATGTAAAAAATGCTCTATTCTCTATCATGCTAAAAATTATAAATTTCGAATAACTTACGAAGTTTTTAAATTAGAATGTTGCAAATCTCTCAATAAGATTCTTATCAATATCATAAGTGATATTTTAAAACTGGTCCGATCTCTCTGCAATCATTTGTTCTTGAGATATCGTGTACATGAACTAACGGGCTATCACACTAATAGGTGCCGATACACATTAACAGATACCATACCAACCTTTTGACTTCCGGATTCCTCACGCCACAAAACGTGTAAAAAAAATCAAAAGCTGAAGTCAAAAATTTTAAAGGTTAACCTAGTTTCCCAACCAATAGTACTAAAAAGTCATTTTCTCATATTCGTTATAATTACACTGTTACAGAACGTGTTATGACGGTGTCACACTTGAACGTTCTATATAGAACTAGAATTGTACGTTTTATAGATGGTACAAATCAAACATTTTCAGAACGTTCTAAATAATACTATTTCTGAACGTGTTTTAGAACGTTCTTTTGACACGAAACACGGTGTTTGAACTATTGAAACCGTTATTAGACGTTCACAGAACGTTCCTGTGCTACTTGGGTTACCTTTACGAATGCTAGCAGATACGCACACCAACACTCATTACAACTTAATCTTCACACCACTAAATCTCCAATACTTTACTCCGCAATACTCGCCAAAATAAGATTCTCCACAATCCACTATAATATACATCACCATCCGCTATAATATACTCCAACATCCACTGTAATATACTGAAACATCCACTATAATATACTCCAACATCCATCCCCATCTACTAAAACCAATTCCATCTTATACTTCTTCCTACTAACCTCCTTTCTCTTCATTTCAATCAATACTTTTAAAATAACTTCTAATTCCTTCGTTGCAGCACCCTGCCGACACAAAACTAACCCGACCTCAATTTTCGCTGAGTCACTGGCATCGAAGTAATTTAACCGTCCCCACTTTCTACTTTGCTGGATCCAGCTTAATTTTACATAAACTGTGGTGACGTTCTGACGTCTCGCAAATGTCCGTAACTCGGTTCTGCGGCAATCACTACCACGCACGCAGAAAAAAAAAGTCACTGGACACCCCTACCTAGCTGTGCATGAATCTGAAAACGCTGGTACTTTGTTTTCGCAACAATTAGTATCACGCACGTATATACGCTTCGCGCACATTAAAAAAAAAAAAAAAATCACTGGACACCTCCACTTTGCTGTGTATGAATATTATAACGCATGTAACTCGTACTATTCTTGTATTTTTACTTTATTCACGCAATTGGGAAGAAAAATCGCGCAAATGGGAATTTTTCAAATTACTTAAAACTAATAATTTTATCTCCAAAATTCAACTTGGCTACATTTCCGGTCAATAGACTTTAGGGAGTGGGCCAAGCATAAAATGATCCTTTTAAGACAAATTCCTTCAACACTTTAATCCCTTACAAATAGGGACTTTGACTATGTCCGGAAATGATACGTCGGAATCCGCACGCCACCAGTTATCTTGGTATCTGTCGTTCTTGGCGGGAAAAAAAAAAAAGCTTAAATTAACTGGTGAACATATTTAATTCCTTTCAAAAATTCTGTTTATTCCAATAAGGAATATTAAAAGAGCACTCAAGAATATAAAAGAATATTTCTTATAATACATATTACGAAAATATACATCTCGCGGGTATATTTTTGTATTACGTTTTTGATCGCCAAGTACGAAAACTGCCAAGGACGACATATATCAAAGCTATACCAAAAATGTAAAAAAAAATTTCGTAACTTCGTAGAAACTTAACTATCGAATTGCGAAATCCGTTCATAATTCTATGTAGATGTTACTAATGGATCAATTGTATACAGTGATAAAGTAATAAAGGAAACTACGAAGAGTGATTATTTGAGACAACAGAGTTTGTAGCCATCGCTCTAAAAACAACTCTAAAAAAATAATCAAAATTTATTTACAGTCAGCAGCAAAATTATTTGAACGCTGTCAATAATTCCTACATAAAAAAAATACACAAAATACCTGTTTTGTTAAATAAATTCTTTTCGAATCATGTTCTTAGACTAAGAACATGATTCGACAAGGATTTATTTAACAAAAGAGTATGAAATGTACTTCTTTTATATAGTAATTATTGCTAGCGCTTGAATACATTTGAGTCGACTTCAAATGTTGTTATTAATTGGAATGTTTATATTGTTTGGAGAAGGAATTTATTTCATTCTTTTAGGCGCAATTTACAGTTTCATTTCATTTTTAGTGTTTGAATAATAGTTTCTTTTTGGAGTCGATCCTTAAAAAAAAAAAAATAAATAAATAAATCCAGTAAAGATTGGTTTAAGATTACATTCAGGGAACCGATAACAATTTGAGCAAAATCAGTAATGTTTATGATCATTCTGTATTATTACATGAACGAAATGATCTGTAACTTTAGGATATGTTAATATATTGACGCAGTGCATTTTGTGGATGAATTTGTGAGACGATAGCATGTTAAATAACGGAGATATGCATTTAGTAAAAAAAAAAAAAAAAAAAAAAAAAAAAAAAAAAGCATAATTTTTACTTATAATATAGAGTTTTAAATGAAAACCATTCCTACTTTCAGATAAATTAAACACCCTTTTTGAAATAATATGCTGCAATCGAAATACAAATATCTTAAATATGGCATATGAAATTTTTTTATGAAAAACTTTTTTACTGCGCATGCGCGAATGATAGAGAAATGTTTATTACATTTGTTGAAAGCTAAATATATTGGATAACTGTTGTCGAAACTCATTTATGTGGAGTAAATATTAAGCAAATTGTTGGCAAAAGAACGAGCTAGATTTTAGGTATTTTTCCACAATTGAAATTTCAGAAGGGGTTTTTCACATACATAATTAGCTTGAAGATCCATTTATTTCAACCACGCTCCGAAAGTACTTTTTTGTGAAAAACCCCTTATAAGCTTATAACTCTAACATAATTTTGTTTATTTACTAAGATTGGTGAGATCATAAGGGATTTTTCACAAAAAAGAACATTGCAAACAGGTTGAAATAATTAAACCTTCAAAATAAATACGCGGCATGTGAATAATTTTTTATGAATTTTTAACTCTGGGAAAATATCTAAAATCTAGCGCATTTTTTTTTTTTTTTTTTTTTTTTTTTTTTTACTGACAATTTATTTAATTTTTATCACATTCATGAACTTTTGAGAAAAGTTTCCCAATATATCTGGCTGTCAACCTATATAATGCATTTTATTTTATCTTTCGCGCATGCGCCACTGTGAAAATGTTTTCATAAATATGGTCATAATTCACGAGATATTTAAGATATTTGTATTCCAATTGTAGTATATTGTTTCAAAAGAGTTCAATTTACCTGAAAGTGGGAATAATTTTCGTTTAAAACTCTCTATATTATAAATAAAGATTTTTTTTTTTTTTTTTTTTGTGTGTGTGTGTGTGTGTGTGTGTGTGTGTGTGTGTGTTTTAAAATAAATGCTTGTATCTCCGGTCTTTAACATGCTATTGTAACACAAATTTCATTCACAAAATGTATTAGATTATATTAAAATATCCCAAAGTTACACATCATTTCGTTCATTTAATAATACAGGGTGAACACAAACATTATTGATTTTGCTCAATTTGTTACCGGCTCCCTAAATGTTGTCTTAAGCCAATCTTCACTGAAAACATAAGGAATACCAAGTTCTTTAAATGCCAATGTTTGAAAACATGTCATTGAGCGATAAGTTTTTAAACTGAGAAAAACTAGTCGTTTGCAAATTTTGGTAAATTTTTGAGCAGGAATGTAAGATATTTTTCTTAGTGGAGTTAAAAATGAAATGGTATGTTAATGAAAAAAATTACACTGTGCTCTTCAATATTTAAGTGATTATGTATGTTTTTTAATTCCTTTCCCAGTATCGGGACGATTGACAAATTTATTGTTAAATAAACTCATGTAATTATAGTATGTTTCCACATATGTACGGCAAAGATACCCCCAGTTATGGGATAAGATGCAACACCATTGTAAAAAATAAAAACTTTGGAACATTAGCTGTAAATTAATAATATCTAAAAAAAAAAAAAAAAAAAAAAAAAAAAAAAAAAAAAAAAATCTGTAAACTCACATATATATTTTTGCATACTTGGGAGTTTGTGAGTTGTCTCTTTGCAGAAGCTCAACAGTTTATTTACAGAAAATTCTAGAAGAATATGGGTCTTAATCCAACAACGAAGGTCTCCTTAAAGTCTCCACATACTCAGAACATTGTGAAAAAAATTACAGAGATACTACTTAGGTAATACAAGACCAGTGAAACTTATCGTCTGAATTCCACTAAAAATTCTATAAAAAAAAATAAAATACTTTCGAATATTTGGCGTAAAAAGACAAAAAAAGCACGCGATTTGGCGAGCAACATCCTTTCCCGTCAAATGCAATTAATTTTAATGAGTTTAACAATTCCTTGCAAAACAAATCATTCTGAATAGTAAATATAGGTATATTTAGTAAATATAGTTTGAAAATAATAGATGAAAGAATAGACTGTTTCTTGTACAAGCTTGTTTAGTATATGCATGTGGCCTTTTATTAAAAGTATTTCATTTTAGCTTTGAAAAATCTTTCTTTCTTTTCTTTCTTTTACTTTTTTCTTTTAAATCTTGAAAGCTGCAAATATCTAAATAGCACTCAAGTAGACGTTTAAGTTATACATATCTTTAGTTTTTTCATTGGTTATTGAAAAATCTTCTGTATTTTGCAATTTGTAAATAACTTTTTTTTTTAGGACTGAGGCCCTATTAGTCTCAATCTGGGATTTTTGCGTTGTCGATTTCGATAGTTGGACATTTGTCGAAGTCTAAAATTTATCGAAAAGATAATTGAATAATTTGAAAGCGATGTTATAATTTGAAAAAAGAAAAAAAAAAAAAAAAAACTAATAGTCCTTCGTCCTAAACTAAATTCTGCTTTTGCCAGAATTTCATCAAAATCTTTTTATTATTATTATTATTATTATTGAAAGAAAAAGAAAAGAAAAGAAAAAAAAGATTTTGATGAAATTCTGGCAAAAGCAGAATTTAGTTTTTTTTTAGTTACTGTTTAAAACGAAATTTACAGTTTGAAAAATTAAATTTTTTTAAATTTTTTTAAAGACAATGATTTTGGAAATTAACACGTACAATGTTGTTTGGATGCTGCATAAACAATACACGGAAAAAATATGGCAATTACAAATGTCACAGAAGAAGAAACTAATTTGAAAAACCACATTGTTGAAGAGCATTAAAAAAAATATGAGTGTGCAGGTTATGAAACATTTAAAGACATCCTTCATATAATGCACATTCTTCGTCTAACGAAATATCGGAAAATTCCGATAAAATTGAGTATACGACTGAACTGCCTCTTAAAGATGTAAACATCAAAATAAAAAATATATATCATAGACTGGATGAAGGGTGTAAATTACTGGCATAATGTAGATTTTGGAAATGCATGTCGCAGTTTAAAAAGTGTCCAAACGAATAATAATAATAACTAGTATCGCCCAGCGGTCGAAACTCGACCATTTTTTTTTTTTTTTTTTTTTTTGCAAAGCGAGGCAAAGCAAAGTTATTGACTTGTCCTAAACGGAATGCAATTGTCTGCCGATATTCACTCTAACTGAATCAGCAGAGTTTTACTTAATATAACTATTTCTCTCTGTAGATGTTAGCCTTTCCTGAAATGAGAGAAAATCGCAACGTGAAAACGTCCCTTGTGTGATACAGCCCAGAAGCTAATAGGTACCATGTCAAACCAAGGCCCAACCAAGTATCAAATTCTGTTAAATTAATTCGATTGGTTCATATAGTACAGTGTTAAAAAAAAAAAAAAAAAAAAAAGATATTTTTCAAAAATGGTCGAATTGAGTTCGGGAAATTTCAAAACGTGTAACTTTATCGAAAACCAAAAATCTAAAACTTTTCTGAATTGTATATTTTCTACTTATATATGCAGAGGAAAGAATAATAAATCCACTTTTTAAAAAATAAAAATAAGTAGTCAATTTCACTTAATTAAAATGCAAGGAAATCTCAAAACGTGTAAATTAATCGAAAACCGGAAATCAAAAGTTTTTATGTATCTTGTACTTGCTTCTTCTACCCACAAAAGCTAGCAATAAAGACACTTTTCTTAAAACTAAGTAGCCAATTTCAGTTAATTAAAACGTAAAGAAAGCTCAAAACATGTAAATTCAGCAAAAAACGGAAATCGGAATTTTTTCCGTATCGTCTACTTATACATGCAGCAGTTAGTAACAAATCCATTTTCCTTTTATTTAGTATATTAGTTGAATATTTATTGTTTAAATATCACCCTTTGAAATGAAATGTTTATGTTTACATTCGAAACTGGAAATTTGCCATTTTTTTTTCTGGAGTTTTGTGATTTTAAATTAAAATTTTATCAATTTTACAGAAAAAATAACTCGATTAACACAGAAAATCTTTTTCATGGCTCCATGGACAGACAGTGACGTCATCACTTCGCTTGCGTATGGTGATGCTACATTATACAAATTACTGTGTCTATGGTTTTATTTGAGCTTTATGAAATTGCCAGATTTAACAACTTTCTACTTTTAGGTATTTTTTAATGTAAAGCAATACGTGTATAAAAGGGAAAAATGGGGGAAAATGCATAAAAAATAAACGTATTTTTAAATACCTTCTTGACATCGTAAGAAAATAATATTTGTATTCGCACCTTCCGTCTAACTATACCTTTCGAATGATACCATTTTCAACCCTCTACTCCCATAATTAATATGTTAAAAAGGGACAACAAATTTTATGCTTGCCTATTAATATATAGATAATAATAATAATAATAATAATAATAATAAAAAATTACGAATCCAAAACTTTCTTCTATTGAATATAGAAGAAAGTAAAAAAATATAAAAATTATGTTAAGTATATCATTGGGAGAAACAAATAGAAAATATAACTAATCGTGGGAAAAAACGAAAAAAATAAAAATAAAAATAAAAAGCTTTTTCTAGGGAAAGGGGAGAGGGAGTAGAATTACATCTTTTAATGAAGCATTTTTCAATATCAAAGTTTGTCATCATAAAAATAAATTTGTTTTTGTACATTTTTGTAATCCAAAGACCTGTTTTTTCTCCCCTTCTAATCTCTGATTTTTATTTAAACCCATTAAAAACTTATTTATTTTAATTTTAATTTTTTTAAATTTTCCCTTAAATTTGGTTTAAAATTTGAATAAATTAAAAAGATACACGGTTCATAAATTATACAAAAGTTTTTTTTTTTTTTTTTTTTTTTTTTCAGTTAGACTTATTTAAATTAATTCTGTGCATAGAGTTAAAAAAGTTATTTGCGATAATTTATTTAACCAATGTACTAAAAAATAAATTACAATAAAATAGGTGTTAATTTTCAATATTAATGTGTAATCTAATCTATACAGAAATTTGAAATTTAAATTTAAGTTTGAAATAATTTTTATCAATTTAAATTTTGATCAAAATTACTGGTTGTGAAATCGGTATTCTCCGAAAAAACAAAATAACGCACTTATAAGTGATTGCCGTTTACAACTGTCTCATTTTCAAACTGTTATGTACGTTCTTTTAAATTTATTATGCAACTAGCAGGCTACGCCCGCTTCGCTGGTCACTATTTTTAAATGAATCACAATAATTAATGAATTCTCAAAATTGCATTAATTTTTATCATGTGATAGAAAAAGAAAAAACAAATTCTGATCGGGAAAAATGTCGCACCGGGTCCCCACTGCCTTCGGCAGCGTAGACCCGTGCGCAGCACGCGTGTATTCCTTCACCATCCTTATGATTTCTCAAAATTCCATGTTATTACTCATAAAATTTTATTTTTAAGAAAAGGAATTAAAGAAAAATATCATTTAGCATTGGATAAAAACTCGCACCAGGACCCCACTGCCTTCGGCAGCGCAGAATCATGCGCGCTGTGCGCGCACGTGTGACGATATACGTGCGCTGTGCGCGCATATTCTTTCTCAACTCAAACTTTTATTGTTAAGAAAACAAAAAATTTCTCTTATCATCGGGTAAAAACTCGCACCGGGTCCCATGCGCACTGCGCGCGCAGGTGTTAAGATATACGTGCGGTGCGCGCACACGTTCCTTCTGAAATCAGACTTTTATTCTTAAGAAAAGAAAAATAAAAAAATCATTTCTCATCAGGTAAAAAATCGGGCCGGGTCCCCACTGCCTTCGGCAGCGCAGTCTCGTGCGGGCTGCGCACACCTTTTCCTTCCCCACCCTCCCAGCCCCTCCCAATTAACCTACATATACCAATTTTGAACGGTCTAACTCAATTAGCTGAGATGCAATAGAAAACCTAATCAGGACACCTTAAAATTGTAAATCAGGTGAAATCTCGAATTCCACTTTCGATAATATAAAAGAACTTTAAAATATCTTTCGAATGATGTATTAGAAATAAATTAATCATAATTAGAATTTGAAATATTGAAATTTAAAAATATTACAGCGTCATCCGGCGGTAGAAATTTCTGTAATCTATTGTTCCATTCCAGATCAACAAAGCTTTCAAATTATGTATTACTTAAGAAATTATTTTAATTAGTAGCTGAGATACAAAAGAAAACCTAATCAGGAGACCTCAAAACGTGTAAATCGGGTGAAATCTCGAATTCCACTTTCGATAATATAAAAGTACTTTAAAATATCTTTCAAATGATGTATTAAATACAATTTAATCATAATTAGAATTTGAAATATTGAAATTTTAAAATATTACAGCGCCATCTGGCGGTAGAAATTTCTATAATCTACCGTTCAATTCCAAATCAACAAAGCTTTCAAATGATGTATTACTTATGAAATTATTTTAATTAGTAGCTGAGATGCAAAATAAAACCTAATCAGGATACCTCAAAACGTGTAAATCGGGTGAAATCTCAAATTTCACCTTCGATAATACAAAAGTACTTTAAAATATCTTTCGAATGATGTATTAAAAATAATTTAATAATAATTAGAATTTGAAATATTGAAATTTTAAAATATTACAGCGCCATCTGGTGGAAGAATTTTCTGTAATCTACCATTCAATTCCAAATCAACAAAGCTTTCAAATGATGTATTACGTATGAGATTATTTTAATTAGTAGCTGAGATACAAAAGAAAACCGATTCAGGAGACCTCAAAACGTGTAAATCAGGTGAAATCTCGAATCCCACTTTCGATAATACAAAAGTACTTTAAAATATCTTTCGAATGATGTATTAAAAATAATTTAATTAGAATTTGAAATATTGAAATTTTAAAATATCTGGCGGTAGAAATTTCTGTAATCTACTGTTATATTCCAAATCAACAAAGCTTTCAAATAATGTGTTACTTTTGAAATTGTTTTAATTAGTAGCTGAGATACAAAAGAAAACCTAATCAGGACATTCTAAAACATGTAAATCACGTGAAATCTCTAATTTCATTACCTACGGTAGTCGGTTAATCGAAGTAAAAAGAAAAATAAATATTTTTTAGGTCCCCAAAACCTATATATACCACGGTAGTCGGGTAACGGAAATAAAAAGAAAAAGAAAAAGAATTTTTTTAGTTCCTTCAAATGTATTTTGTTGCTATGGAAACTCCTATCGTCTATTGAAAGATAGATTACGTGTTAGAATAAAATTTAATTTGCAATTAAAATGTAACTGCTTTGTTTATTAATGAAAATTGATGAAATTTTAACTGCAGGTTGGTTTTGTGCTGAATAGGTTGTATATTAAGTGTTGTGTGCGAAAAAGAAAATTTGAAGCACTTTGAAATTTGCAATTTTTAACCCCAGTTCAAGATCATGTGACATTAATTACTTCCAGATGTTTTGTTTCCATTCCAGTCAACTGTTAAAATCGTCTGCTGATAGAATTCTTCTTTTTAAGCAATAAGGATTTTTGGTCATTTTTCAATCGACATGGGTCGACGTTTTAATTAATATCTTCGAAACTAATTAAGATTTTTAAATTCTGTTTCGAGAGGACCTCGGAAAGGCTCCAGAGCATCCGAATGTCAATTCTTGTACTTCTGCGTTCAATAGGGGCTGAACGTATAAAAGAACAGACGGACTGACAGACAGACAGACCAATTACTTTCTACAAATTACAACCAATTACTTTTCTATTACTACTACAGACTTTCCAATTTATTATTATAGATATAAATAAATGTGCGAACTGTTTTACTTTAAGCCATGCTATTTAACATTCAAGTAAAACTTAAGCTTGGTTTAAGTATTTCACGTTAAATTAAAGTTGTTTAAACTGATCGTTAGGTTTACTTATAAATATATATGGCAAAATTGAAGTCGAAATTCATGATTACTTTGAAATTTTAGAATTTCATAAATATTAATTATAAACATATAAAATATGTCTACGTATGCTTTGTATATATATTTCTTAGAATTGAAACTTGTTTAATTATGAAATTTTTTTTAATTATCATCTAAAAATTGTTTTAAAATCTGTTAATTTACAAACAGCATAATATTTAGATGTCAATTTATATATAGGAAATATTACTAATTTCTGTTCCTAACCAGATTCTAATCAATCAATAGATTTTGAGTTATATAGGTTTTGACAGTAGAGGTTTCTGGCATGTTTTTGATGGTTTGAACCAGTACTATACCCTTGTCATGTCAAAACCTCAACCCTGGATATGTCACAATCACGATTTATCCTTAAATCCTAGAAATTATTAAAATTATTTTGCTATTTAATATCTGAAACATACCACAAAATTAAATGAGTTTGAAGATTTTAAAAGATTGTTTTTTAAAATGCATGAAATTCACACTCATAAGTTACAAAAATATAAATAATGGCAAATATATAATAATAATAAACAGCGTAATTATAAAAGGTAATTAATCTTTAAATTCGACAAAACACAAACAGAAATATTAACAAGAACTATGTTCTTCAATGAAGATATATTTTTTTAATTGTCGAAATTTATAATCAAAATAAGGATAGACAGCTCATTAACAGAAAGTATTACACTTATATATTCCAGAAATAATTCTTACATAATGAATTATAAGAATTTTGCGAATTTTATAACTTAATAATAAAACGATTTTATTTATATGGTATACATGTTGATTTATAAATTTAAAGCAAGTTATAATTACAAATTAAAATTTAAAGAATTTTTTGTCCTGTTTTCGTTCGCTGAAAATTTTTTTATAGTAACTGTGTGGCTAACTAGTGATAATATTAGTTGAGCATACTACTATCTACCGACTATTTCAAAGTGTTGCATTAAAGAAAGTCAATTTTAAAATTCCTTCACCATATTAAAATTTCAAGAGCTAAACCTTTTGGTGCCTATGCTTTTATAAATTAAAACAATTATCAAAACATTCAACTTTGTGCATTCTGCAAAAAACAAGATGACAAATTTGCTGCTTTGATTAATAAACATATAATTTTTACCACAGGCAAGAACTGATTAATTATTAAAAATAACACTTATTTTGACTTTTCTATACTAAGCAATAGGTCTAACCAAACAAACGAATTAAACAAACAAATTAAAATTTAAGAGATTGATTTCTATGCTTAAAACTAACATCTTCACTATATTTAGAAGTATTAACATCGGTTTCATTAGGCCTATATATAGGCCTAATGAAACCGATTAATTATCAAAAATAAACGAATATTATTAGAAAATACAACACAAATTACAAAATATAGATATAAATGTTAATAAATAAAAACCTTTTATTTTACGAAGCTTTAAACAAGATATAATATCCTTAGATTTGGAGCAGAACTCAGCGTCACCGTCAGAGTTTGTTTTTATTAAAAATTAGCCGAGATGCGTTCCCGTTGCCAATTGCCAATTGAGAAGCACGGGAAATATTTAAAGAAAATATTTCGTAATTTTTTTGAGAATTCTCAAAATATAAAAAAATATTGTTTTACAAATATCAAGAAATATTTCTGGATGTCTGAAAATAGTATCATTTTCAGACTTCTCATCTTCTTCTACTATTTATCTTCTTCTACTATTTATCTTCTTCACCTTCTTCTTCATCTATTCTTCTTCTCAATTATATATTGCTGGCTAATATGTTACTTAAGTACACCTGATGATGCTATTTTGATAATAGCGATAAGCTTTGTGTCTGGTTTTAATAAAAAAATTTTATCTACGTGTTTTTAAAAGTGATTTTATACTTTTTTATATACTTTCAAGAATGTCAACAGACACCTCTAGATGTCAGCAAAGTGATATTCTTTCAACGAATGTTAACAAATATTGCTGAATATCGTACAAATTATATCATTTTTTCTACATTGGCCAATGTAAATCAGACATTTAAAAAGAATATGTGAAATGTTATATTTCTTAAAAAGGGACAAACTTCTAAAATTAAGCAGTACGTTAATATACTTATTTCTAGATAAAAAAGTTATAAGCAATATAAAAAACTTTGTTAAATGCTTTTTTTAAATAATAATTTTGAATTACATCTGTGAATATCAGCAGATATCATAAATTCTATGTTTGACATTCAGAGGTATTCAAAATATTGGCCAATATTTTTATGCTACCTGGGTTAGCAAATTATAAGAACCCCAAAAATATAAAATGTAAAACTTTTCAGGATTAGCTTAAATTTGTATAAATTGTTCTGATAACGTAATGTCCCAATTAAAGTGATTTCCTTTCACACGAAACGTATCCCTCGCGCTTTACGAGAATCTACTGTACTTAAATATGTAATTAGGTAATAATGTGAAATGTAAATACATTCATGAATATAATATATTTTAGATATATTTAAATATATATATTACACATAAGATTGGTTAGACAATGATATTTGGAAAATGGGCAATATTTTTCAAGTGAAACGTTTTTATCACGACAATACTGATCAGAAATAAAACTTTTATTCCCCTTTAATAAAAATCTTTTATTTAATGTTGTAATGACATAATCATTGGTGCCAATATTTTAATTTATTCCGGAGTATTTTTAGCCTCGCCTTTATTTCGCACCACTTTATTTATAAAAAAAAATTCCTCCAATGTATAACTTCGATAAAATAAGAAAATTTATCCTAAAAAATATAATTGATATGAAAAAAAAGGCGTGGCTAAAAATATTCTAGAATAAATTAAAACGTTGGCATTTATACATAATGCTCGAACTCCAATAGTATCGCTATATATATATATGCTTGTGTGTGTGTGTGCGTGTAATATTTTTTAACGAAATTGATATTAATTAATGCTGTTGTATGATGATGAATAAAAAATTTGTAAGCAAACAAAACAAATCAGTACAACAAGAATGCATAAACCACTGTAAAAAATATGTCCTATTTGCTGCATTGTCCTATTTGCTCCAGAAATTTTCTGCAATTTGAGAAAATATGCGTAATTTATAAAAAAAAGTACGTTGTCAGAACGTATTTTCTCAAATTGTAGAGAATTTCTGGCAGCAAATAGGACATATTGTTTTCAGTGTACTTCTCTTCAGATAAAATATGGTAAGGTATCGGTTTAATACTTCTTACTTTCATGAAGTTCACATTAAACATTTTTAATCGTACTTACCAGATTTTGCTTAGTTCTAACCTGAAACTGTACGATTTGTTTTATAATTTCTATAAAAATATAGTTTCTGATGGTTACATATTTTTTCTGTATACGACAAATTTGGTATCAAAACGGGATTCACTGTAAAAAATACGTCCTATTTACTGCCAGAAATTCTCTGTAATTTGAGAAAATAAGTTCTGACAATGTAATTTTTTCGTATGCTACGCACATTTTCTCAAATTAAAGAGAATTTCTGGCAGCAAATACAGGGTATATTTTTTTTACAGTGTGGAAAGCGGTAAGTATGAAAGTGAGATGTGATTCCGTGGTTTTGAGGTAAATTCTCAGCCTACTATAGTCAGAAAGCTCTGGTTCGAGCCGGTCTGTTCAAACGGGAAAATTTTAATTAATGTCAGTTATTTCTTACAATGAACATTACGGAAAAATATCTGTTTAATATTTTCTGTATTGATCGTTTATGGAAAATTTGTGTCTGCGTACTATTTTCTGTATTGTTCGGTTATGGAAAATTTCTGTTTGCATTTTATTTTCCGTAGCATACAGATATTTTCTGTCAACTTTTGCTGTCAGGAATTTTTTGTAATATAAGAGACTTTTTTTTTTCAGTGTAAATTACTAAATTACGAAAACTCTTTCGAAATAATCTACTAATTAAAATGTTATGTCTTTATAGAAGTTAATGTCATATGATGTTTCAAATTTTGCTGTTGTAAAGATTCTAATTATTTTAAATAATTATTAAATCTATTTCTTTTTTCAGTCACACTGTCATGAAGACATTTTGAGAAAGCCTTTTTGTAACCTCTCTTTTCATACATTTATCTAGTTTTCAAATACCATAACTTTGTATATTTTTAAAAGAACATCATTCAAATTCATAAGATCTTTAATCTAGTTAAAATTTAGTTTTATTGACATTTTTATCATTGTACCCAGTTCGGTATAACTGGAATGAAAAGGTTAATAAATTTTTAAATGTCTTTAATTTAAAATGAAATCAAGTTTACTATTTAAGCTGTCGAGTTATGCAAAGGAATGGAAAAGAAAATAACTCAAAACAAATTCCATCTACTTCTAAAGCATTAAAATAATTAAATAAATCTTAATGCTTCAAATGATCTGTTTACTAGACCTTGAGTAATATATTCACTAGAAATTTAAAAATACATTTTGTAAACATTCTTTCAATTCTTATAATACAAAGTAAATATACAAATTATTTAGATTTAAATTCAATGTGAGCTTTGAACAGTAACTACATTTTGTTTCTCTGTATTTATTTAATTTTTAAGTATACAAATAAAAGGAAATAAAGATACAACATGAATTATAATGTTATAATTCTGAAAAGACTTTCTGCTCTGCTAAACAAACATGATACATAAATTCTTTTATAAATATTCATTTAATCAGCTTATTCATTGTGTTTACGCAATAGAATTGGTTCCTTAATGGTCTATGCACATAATATCTAATCCAAGTATGCGATTTTAAGGATGAAGTACTGTGCTATGAAAAGAAAAGAAATGCAATGTTTAGTGCATTTGAAAAAAAAAAAAAAGTCTAACTTTTTTATAAGACTTATTAAGAAATATTTAAATATTAATGTTAAATATGCTAATGTTAGTATCTAATGTTAATGCACTAATGTTAATGCACTCAGAAAAAAAATATAGTGTATTCATTCTAGAACGAATAAGTAGTTATTTTCTGAAGCCCAAACTAGAAATATAGATTTCCGATTTATGCATATAAAGTAAACAAATAACCTGAATAGACGAAATGTTCGAGAATTTCTAGTCTATTCTACATGGTGAAATAATATTATGAATATTATGGAGATTACGAATCCTTTGTATTACGAGAAATTCTCGATTGTTTTTCCAGAATTGGATCATAAACCAAGATTATAATTACTGAAACTCGCCTCTTGTGTTCGCATCTATTTGCAGATTTTTAAAGAAGTTTAACCCCGATAACACAGGAAAACACTCTAGAATTCTAGTAGAGGTTATTAGAACTCGCTAGTAGAGGGAACTAGAATTTATAAGGATGACATGGAATTATTTTCACTAGAGCCACAATTTACTTTCTAGATGTCAGTCACAGAAATTTTTCTTAATGTGCAATCATTAAAAAGTTATGTTAAATTTAAATATACGTATATTGAAACAACTGCATGTTGCGCAGTGGAAATAAAAGTAAAACAAATAAAAAGTGGCAATTTTTAGTTTATGCCTTTGAAAAATGTATGTGATGTCCCTCAACATGCATTAAACGTGGCACATCTCACAATGTATCCACTTGGTAGGCAGTTTGTGTCAGATTCGTTGTAGGGTAGCTAATGTTTCATCGTATTGATTAAGTTGATTTTTCTCAAATACTGCATTTTTAAATTGTGTCACTTTTCTTGATAGGGTACAGTAAGTGTTCAATGAAATGTGTACAACACATAAACGAAGTAATTCTATTAGTAGATTAAATTTTCAACGTATACTACGAAAAACTCGAAATTCCAAATAATATTTTAGTAAACCGTAGTCACACATTCATTTTTTTTTTTTTTTTTTTTTTTAATAACATAAGAAACATTTTTTCGAGCTTCGTTTTCTAAATAAGAATTTTTTTTCTAAATTCAAAAAGTTCTGCATTAGAGAAATGAGACATAAAAATTTCGTTCTATGGAATAATGTTTATCTTTTTACAGAAATAAGCAAAACTCATTTATAAAAAGATATGCATTTTACAAAGAACATTTAAAAAATAATAGAGGCAGTAAGGGTTTATTTTTTAAGAATTATTGCTAAAAAATGCCGCTGTATTGCATATGAACATTTTAATGTGTGCCACAAACTTATATAAATGTCTTTTTTTTTTGGTGCATAGAAGAGACCAGTTCTAGGTGGTCGTTTGTCATTAGAGATTTGACCAAGGCATAGCTTTTGTTTTTTGATTTTTCCAATTTTTTTGTACGATATTCCGAGAAATTCTAATGAATGCATCAGAAAGCTGAACTCTTTGGCTACAAAACCATGTAGAACACACCAATGAAATACATGATTAAACAACACAAAAAATGTTTTTTCTAAGAGTTCACATTTATACCAACTAACCCTGGATGCGTGGCTAGCACGCACGCCCACAAGGGCGAGTTGGCATAACGTGATACGGATAGGAATATTTAGGCAGAATATAGCAATTTTCGTAGATAAACATTTTAATTTTTCAAAATATCTTATTTTAATAATAACTGGTCAGACTTTTATGATTAAATGTATAAAAAAATAATTACCAAAGAAAAAAATTTCTCCTTGTTAATATAGCTATCGATGTAATTCAAATAGAATGAGCTAAAGTTTGAAATCAACTACGAATGTTGGAGTTGCGCACTCGTTTATTTGAAATTGGTAGGTTCCATTTTTGCAAAAGTTTTGCAAAATTCTTTAATTTATAATTGAAATTATATAGATTTTTCATATGCACAAAAGCATATTTCCCATAGAATATATTTTATAAACAACCAACATTCATTTATAATACAACGCAGAAATATTTGAATATATTAGGCGTTATGACTAGAAACGAATAAAAATGCATTTCATCAAGTTATGCTGCATATTTTACTGTGCAAGATTTAAAGACATTATGTGGTACTTACATAATTTATTAACAATATATAAGGCTGCTATAAAGGGAAGATAACATTCTTTGGTCGTGCAAAATATAATCGTCATGATCTGGTCATCTCCATTTTTTTCCCTTTTTGACTATGATAGGCATACGAATCTCAATACCATCGGTTTTGTAAATTTTTCTAAGATACTAAAGGGATTGATATTTTACCAAATTAAAATAATTTATTTTATTCAGGGTGATTAAGAGGCCCTTGGTTTTATTTTATGATTGAGGCGCTTAATGTTGAAGAGGTTTTTGATCTTGTTTTATGTTACCTTTCGGTTACTTTTTAAAATACTCCGGGATCTGTAGAAACCGTCGAATGAATCCAACCAACCAACCAACGCCGAATGAAAACCTCACCAATGTCTTAGTATGAGACTTAGAATGATATATTTTCATCTTGGAGAGGTTTTTCTGCATTTGAACTATCATTAGTGTAAGTTATTTTACGAGGTAGCTATATTTCAGCTTTGCGAATTGACCTCGTGCCTAGCTATACCAACTCAACTCATGCCTAGCTATGCAATCTGACCTCATGCCTAGCAATGTCAAGTGACCTCATGCCTAGCTATGCCAGCCAGCCGAACAAGCATGCCAAGCATAAAATAGATACGATACAAAATCCCAAACATCAGAAACAAAAGACATCGATGCATGCATGAAACACCAGTTAACCACTCTTTCGAAAGCCGCCATTAGCAGCACCTTAATTTGATCTACATATTCACCAATCCAAAAGAATTTACGATGAAAAAAATTACTCACCAGACTGAAAAATGATGAAACAGAAACTTTTCTTTTACGACGCTTCCAACTTCTTTTATGACACTGAATTCACGGTGGATGGTGTACATATGCAAATATTCTTCACTAGTAAAATGACAGCGCTCTTCCTCCACTGTGACAGCAAATATAAGATGAGTACCAACTAGCCCTTTATGCCAACTAACCCCAGTCCAGTGCAAACAACACGTGCCTTGGAGGCAAAATAGTTTTTTTTTTTTTGCTTTTGGCTTTAAGGTAGTAGCACATGTTTCTTGCACCTGAAAAAAAAAAGCCGAATCCTTTCGTAACCGGTAGTGCTTATAATTATTTTACAGTGTGTGAAGAAGTTTTACATTTTAAATATTTATTGTACACCAGTTCTTTAATTTATAATGGAAATTAAATAGATTTTTCATATGCACAAAGGCATATTTCGTATCGAATATATTTTAAAAGCAATCGTCATTCATTTACAGTACCACGTAGAAAATTTCGAATATATTAGGCGCTATGATTTAAAACGAATAAAAATGCATTTCATCAAGTTATGCTGCATATTTTACTGTACAAGATTTAAATACATTATGTGGTACTTACATAATTAATTTATACAAGGCTACTAAAAAGGGAATCGTACCTGCCATTCTAATATTTAACTATTGGAAACGTTTTACTAAATTATACCATGAAAACTAACTATAAAAAATCTTTCAGTTACACTAGCTACCGTAGAATTGTTTAAATAAGAATGAAAAACTGTAAATAAAAAATTCGTATATTAAGATGCAGAGGAAGAAAAACATAATGTAAGTATCACACTAGAAAATTTATTCTTATTCGTACAAAAAATAAAATTATAGCATTAGTTTGGAATATTTTCCTGCTATATACATAATGCTTATAGAGATTGAAGTAACTTTCTTTTCTTCATTTATTAAAAATATTTAACGTATTTTATATTTTTTTATGATATTTCCAAATTTACAGTCTTTTTCCGTATATCTGATGTATGCCATACCTTATATCAAAAATAATTTAAAACAGGATATTTTTCATATTCCCCCTATATTTTACTAATATGTACAAATTTAGTTCTATAAAAATAAATACATTTTTCTAAAGTATGCTGGAATTTTCAGATTATCGAGATTTAAAAACGCTTTAGAATTTAAGCTTAAAGTATTTTTGCAAGAAATATCTTCACTTTTTACCACTTGTAAAGAATTGAGTTATGATCGATTTTAAAAAGTTCTTCTTGGCACTTCGCTTAATCCCTATCTCGTTTTTGTAAGCAAGAATAAAGTGATTTTATAAGCTATTTTTATATACTTGCTAAGCTATAGATATTAAATGGCTTTAAAAATAATGATATTTGTGTTCTTTGTGGTAGTTTGTCATGTGTTTGTTGTTGCTTGTAAACGTTTTTTACATAAACTATTCCCTTTTTGCAAGGAGTATTTTTTTTTTTTAATAATCTTTGTAAATATTTTTATTTATGCA
Organism: Salticus scenicus; assembly: GCA_963930645.1. Classification (NCBI taxonomy): domain Eukaryota; kingdom Metazoa; phylum Arthropoda; class Arachnida; order Araneae; family Salticidae; genus Salticus; species Salticus scenicus. Next base: position 17,455,781 of record OZ005653.1, read on the forward strand.
TCAATACATGGATTGGGAATAATTTTCATTCGAAATAGCTATGTACTCTTTAAAACTTTGCCTACGATTTACAAAAGGATCAAACTGCGGTTTTAAGGTAAGGATTTAATAGTTTTTGTGTTACGTTTTGGATTATGTTTACTATCCTGATATTTAATTTGGCTTTGTATATTTTCCCCTGCAGCATATTATGATTGTAAAAAACAGAGCCAGCATGTCGTCACATAAAAATACGTAATTGTATGTGGTGGTATGTTGTATAAAAAATATAAATATATTTTGTCGCACAGAAGAAACAGTTAAATATTTGTTTATAACTTTTGGAGACTACATATTAGCTCATTTTTCATACAAACCTCAGAACATACTATATTTCCCTGTACGTATTAGATTTAAAAAACAACATTATAATACTACCTGTCAAAAATATGTCCTATTTGCTGCCAGAAATTCTCTGTAATTTCAGAAAATACGTTCTGACAACGTAATTGTTTCGTAAATTACGCGTATTTTCTCAAATTATAGAGAAGTTCTGGCAGCAGATAGGACATACATTTTACAGTGTAGAGAAAAAGCCTCTAAAATTCTCAATATCCATGCATGAAAAATGTACTTTATAATGTTTAGTGAACAGTATTCGACAAAGAAGATACTTTTTGTTCTCGTTGGAGGGTTCACTGGTGATCCCAATATCTTTTTACTTGAACACTTACGATTTGAGCGATTGTCCGGCAAGATCAAACTTAAAGTTAATGTGCTGTTAGATACGATGCCTGCCGAGAGATTCTCATCCAAGAATGCTCGTAAATGCTGGAGGAAGAGTACTAATTATGTACCGATGTTTCCGAATACATCCGGCAAATAAAGGAATAAGCATAAAATAAAATGAATGTAGATATAATTTTGACATTTTATTAAAAAATAGTCGATATTGTTATTAGTTTTTGACAAACTCTTAGCACGTGTTTATTTTTGTCTTATTCATACAAATTAAAATTTCTGCTTGTGCAGCACAATAAGATTTTGGAAATCTTTATTGTTCTCTAATTTATTAAGTATAATACATAATGCACATATTTTTTCCAGTCTTTAGTAAATCACAAAGTGATTCTATTTAATTATAAAGATGCCAAATGCTTTGAAAGCTCAAATTAAGTATTATTAAGCACCATATATCCCATAAAATAAAATTTTATGTATTTTTTCTTATAAATATTATAAAAGTATATATACATTTCTACTTACTTATTTCAAAAACTTTTTTTCTTCATTTCAATAAAAGGATTTGCACATACAAGAAAAAATTTGTCTGTAATTCAAGATTCGTTGAAATATTTCAAGTAGGAAATATTTTTTGAAATTTTCATTTCATGCTTGAGATACTTTAAGAACTTTGAGATATTTCCGAACATCAACGAATTTCCTTATGCATATTATTCAAATAGTAAAAAAATAATGTAAGACTGGACATTTTTAAGTATAAAATGTAGAGTATGCTGGTCTAAGAGTACGCAATCCCAACAGCCAATGATGTTATTTGCGATATGCGTGTAACTTCAGTGTTATTTTGAAGTACTAGTGGGAGGTGCTGTGTGAAAGAAAATGTATAAAAATCTATAAAAACACAGAAATTACGTAAGTTTAAATATTTTTACATATTTTTTAAAAATATTTCTGGCATTGTGGAAGTATTGTTATGATAAAACTACAAATATTTAAAAAGAAAAGTTTATGTGGTTCGATCTCCAAGAGAATAACCTAAGCCTCACAGCGAGATCGATTCAGGTTGATGCCAATAACGGGCGTTGCACTTCGTTTGATTAGACAATCGTCAATGTTTGCAAGAGTACGCACTTGTATATGTTACAAGAGTACGCTCGTACTCTTATACGCATTTTTTTTTTATAATAGTTTTTTTACATGCATCGTAATCATTTTTCTTTTCTTTTAAGAGGATGTCAAGGCGACAAAGAAGTACTCAAAGCAGTTTTTGTACTCCAGAACAATGGCTAGATGCAAAAACACGCATAGAGGCAGGTGAAAGTAAGAGAACGGTAGCTAAATCATTAAGAATACATGAAGCAACTTTCCAAAAGAGATAAAATAGATAATCTTCAGACAGAAGTTTGGGCAGATAGTCTAAAACTTTTCCTCCAGAAATCGAATTAGAACTATGTGAGTACTTCAAAAAATTAGACAGCATGTTGTATGGACTAACCACTAAAAAAATACAAGAAAGCGCTTTTAGTTTTGCAGAAATTAATGGATTACAACATCGCTTTAGTAAAGAAAAGAAAACGGCTGGTATGGAGTGGTTTTGGCTATTTATGAAAAGACATCTAGAACTGTCGTTGCATACGCGAACCTCAACAAGTGTTGCTCGAGCAATAGACTTTAATATGTCTCAATGCGATCGCTACTTTGAAAATCTGGCGAAGTTATTGGATACCTACAAGTTTCCTCCTCACGCAATTTACAATATGGACGAGACTGGGTTCTCCACGGTGCCAAACAAACCACCAAATGTGATTTGAAGAGAAGGGAAGTGCTGCGTCAACAAGATTTCCGGTGCTAAACGTGGTATAACGTAACACTCGTAAATGCGGTCAATGCTTCTGGGAATTTAATTCCTCCAGCATTCATGTTTCCTCATAAGCGTATGAAGGCCGAACTTTTGGACGAGGCTCCGCCTGCTTACATCGGAATTGTGTCAGACACGAGCTACATGAACAGCGCATTGTTTGTGGATTAGTTATCTCAGTTTAAAGATCAAGCAAGGCCTTGTAAAGACAATCCAAGTACTATTGGTATTAGATAACCACACATCACACTGCACTTTAGAGACAGTTAATTTCTACCGGGCTCTCCACATTCATGCACTTACAATATCGAGCAAATTGCAGCGTGAGATAACGTCATTTAAAGATAGTGAAAATATTTTGAGAGAAACAGCGCACACACCACCTGCCTGCATTAAAAATAAAGGAATTAAATCGCCTCACGTACCGCTTGTAGACGTAGCCCCACTACCACAAGCTGAAGTATTCTTAAGATCTAACCGAAAAAGAACAAAATTAGACATTTTGAGTGGGTCTCCATAGAAGTTGGATCTCAAAGAGGATTCGGCCTCTAAACAGGTATCAAAGAAAAATCCAAAAAGAGTTCCAAAACCAACTACTAAGGGGCTGAAAAACGGTTTCAAGTTCTAAAGAAGACACCAAAAAAGAAAATATGGAAATGTCCAGCATGTGGTGAAGTATACTTAGACCCCCCCCCCAGACGAAGACTAGATAAGATGCTCCAAATGCGAGGAGTGGTGGCATGAAGCTTATACGAGCTATGAAGGGAAAGAAAACTTTTTTTGTGACCACAGCAAGTAACGTAGTATGAATTTTAAGATCATTTTTCCTGCGTACTCATACCATCTCACATGCGTACTCTTATCCAACAGCACTTGTAAGAGTACGCAATTCTTAATTTTATTATTTCTTAATTTTTCCACCCATGTGGTATATTTTTCTTACGTTTTATGTTTTTTTTTATGACGGATGTGTTAAATAAGAACAAAATATAGGCTAAGCTGATTATCTAGAAATATATGTTTTAATTTTAGAACAGTTTTAACCTCAGTGCGTACTTTTAGACCAGCCTACCCTACTATAGTATACATATTAATGACACAAAAATTCGAAATACTTTTTGAAATCGTAAATTTTCGTGAACTAATATGTGGTATAAATGTATAGTCTAAATGTGTGTTTTGACCTTTAGTAATTTAGATTGTTAGAACATCAATCATTAAAATGGACATCACATGTCGAGCTGTGGAAAAACTCGTTAAGAAAAAGAAATATTTCCATTTAATCATAGTCAATTATTTAAGTCTTATGATTTTAAAAATTTTCTTTGTTGTATGTAACCCTATTTTTACATTCTTCGGTATTATAGAGAAAAAAATATTGGATTCATAAAAATTATTGTTATTCGGTTTTCGGTAGATACAAGTTTTAAGAGACCCAGAACATAATTTGACCATTTTTAGAAATTATCTGTGCATAGAATTCATATAAATTTATATATAGTTGCACTTTGACATATATTAATGTCTATGAACTTTTAGTGCAATTCTATCAGCAGGTTATCCCGATTTTTCGGAATTTTTAATATGACAGTAAAAAACAAAATAACGTATAAAAAAGAACAATAAGAATTATTTTTCACCAATTGTGTATATGTATATATAGATAGATATACAATGCCAGCAAAAAAAAAAAAAAAAAAAAAAAATTACACTTAAGAGGAAAAAAAAAAAAACCTTTTTCAAATCAGTTGCCGTTCCCGCCATAAAAATATGTCGAACTCCAAGGATGACGCGTGGCATTAGTCGGTCACAGACGACCTTTCCCTACCCTATCAACATTCAGTTTGTCTTGTGGACTTTTACAATAAGATTATATGCTATTTGCTCCCGCCGGCCAATATTTTGTTTATTTCTCAAAAGTTTCAGAACCTACATCGGTCTTCCCACTCCACACAAGGGGTCAAAAAAAGCTTAAATGGAAGAAAAATCTTATGCCTTGACTCTGCTAGAGTAGGAATCTCTGTGTTTGATGTAGTTAGAGATCTGGCAGATCATTCTAGATGTAGTCAGATGTAGAAAATCTTTACAAGGTCATTAAGATCTAAACATTTAAGACAAAATCTTAACATTCTAGTCATTTATTGTAAATATCACATTGCAGTCAGTATTTTGTCATCTCATCTTTATATTTTATTACCAACTGCAGCCGTATAGGCACGGACCTCTGGCTACGTTTGCTAGATGGCTAGAACTCTCTACATCTACAACTCTCTCGCTACAACTAGCTATGTAGGCTCTCAAAATTTTAACAAATAAACAAAATACTGACTGGCGGGAGCAAAAAGCTTACAGCCTTACTCTAAAAGTCCACGAGGCGAACTAAATGTTGATAGGATAGGGAAAGGTCGTATGTGATCGACGAAAACCACATGTCATCACTGGTGTTTGACACATTTTAATGGCAAGAACGGCAACTGACACGTAAAGTTTTTTTTTTTTTTTTTTTTTTTTTTTTTTCCCCGGAACGGTATATAATAGTAATAGTCTGCCGGTGATAGCTTTGTATGTTTAGGAGAATCAGTCACTCCTTTGGATGGGAAGCACCCTCTTCTTGGGGGGGGGGGGGAAGCTTAACTTTTTAATATGAGTACTTTTTCAAATGTGACCATCAATACGTTTAAAAAAAAAATTTAAAATAAAACATAGATCTAGATCTGTGAAATATTGAAATAAAAGCATCGATTTTTAAACATGTTTTTTACAATAAATAAATAAGTAAAATAAAATAAAATAAAATTCTTCTCGTAAAATGTCGTCTTTAGAGGCCAAAATTGCTTTTTTTCGACATCTAACGTTATAAAAAGTTAAATCTTTGAATAAACAAGATAAAATGCAAAATCACAACAATTGTTTCAAGTTGAAATCAAACACGACCCTTTGTCAAGTGAACAAAGTAGGCACGAGTGCTGCAAACAAAGCGGCAACGCACAAAACCAATTTGAGTGATTATAAATAATAACCAAAAGTCACTTTGAATACTAGTGTGATAAAAAATATAAAAGAGAAAGAGAAAAAAATTATAAATATGATAAAGCAAAAAATTAAAGCAAATCAATTTTTTTTTTTTTTTTTTTTTTAAAGTACCTAATCAAAACTAAAAAGAAAATTATGTGATTAATTTCTAAAAATCAAACAGCAAGGGTAGGGACGAAATATCATTCAAAGTATTTTTCGAATTTTTAAATATCTAAGAAGCTTTATGGAAATCGAAATGGGAACGGGAGATAGGATAAGAAATGATGTTAGTCAAAACAATGACCATGAGACAAGTAGAGGGGAGCAAATAAGGTTTGGAGATATCTTCATTTCAAACTCTCCGACAGTACTCACTTATTCTATATTACACATGTATCTCAGTTTGGGCAAAATATTCTAAATTATACAAAGAACAAAGGATGAAATAAATTTGAAAATGAATGTAAATATGTAGAAAACTTAAATCATCGTTATGATATAGAAATCACATACTCATTTTAATTTTTTTTAATTTCTATTAAATTTTAATTAAAATCAATTTAACGTTTTATGGAATAATTTACTCTATATTCAATATTAATCTTTAATAAATTATAAATTCTTTCCCAATCAATAAAATAAAAAATGTTTAAAAGGAAATCTCTTTGCAAGAAAAATCCCATTATTTCGTTTTCTAAAAAATATCACATGGCTTCTTTCATTCTTGTTCTTCCTAACCCAAAATCTAATAGCTGTAACGTATGTTTAATCATTTAGTCAAAATGTTCTTGTGCTGAATTAAAAATTATTTTTATCTTGAAAACATCTCTAGCTTTATTATTTCTGAATTGTCATAGTTATTTCTGTCGATATTCTATGGTTAATGCATATATGGCATTTCTGACCAAAGTATTCGAAATTACTAACTCAATTAGAGTTCAGCGTATCTTGAAACCTTTCTTTTTTTACATGTTCTTGTGCTGAATAAAATGAATGCCAAATAAAAGGTCAAACGTTACTTTTCATCGGAGTTGGTTAAAAATTACCATCATTCGCTGCTAACTTTCTTTTGATAAAGATGCTAAAAATGCGATCTTGAAAACTAAGGTATATTCCCTTAAAAATAAAAAAAGAAAGAAGTAAAAATATTAAATAAATAAATAAATAATGTAGCATGTTTCAATTTTCATTTAGAAATAATCTTCAAACTTTTAGCTTTTGTTGGAAGTATTCCATCTCCCAAATTTTCAACTCCATTACTTTGGTAGATAACTTTGGAGTCATACTTAATTGCTTAAGTTTTATTAAAAATATTGATCAACTTGATTGTTAAAAAGTTTATTCATTACTTATTAAAAGGTTTATCTTTATGAATTATATAAATGAAATAGTTAATACCTCTTTTATTCACTTTAAAAACACTTACCTGTTTAACAGCGTTTGTTTGTTTTGTTTTCGACGTGTTCCGTGAATGAATCATTTGATTCATTCACGTTTCCGGCAACATGCCGTTATTTTTGCAACGGCCTCAGTTAACAGTTGCAGGTAACGTTGTTGCATCGTGTAATCGTTCAACGGCGCATGCCGATTCACCGCGAATATGCAAATCTTCATAAAAATGAAACCTATAAATAGGGAGGAACGTCAGTATATGCTGCTGGTGTGGCTGACAAGCTAGTCGCGATGTTTTTGTTGCAGACGCAGGTCGTCTTGCCGTTTTTGTTGAATTACAATTTCGTTTCGTTAAGTTCTTCTTTAATTTAAACTGTTAAAGAAACAGTTCGTTCATTTTTAGTATAATAGTAATTTTGCATAAATTAATAGTTGTATTAATAGTTTAAAAAGTTTAAAAATGTTTTTTTTAATGAATTTCAAATAAAGTTTTTCTTGAACGAGTTAATGAATAGTTTAAAATGTTTAAAGCTAAAAGATCGATAGTTTTTTTTTGAAATGATATTAATGAATGAAATTTTCTTCCAAGTATATGAAATGTGATCTGTGCCTAGTGTCTGCTGCATCCTAATATGGTTGGTAAATCTTCAAGTGTTGTGAGTACTGTTTTTGAATCTTTAATAAGCTGCAACTTTAAACACTACATTGAATTCAAATAACACTTGTGTCATGGAGTACTCATCTGTCAAAACACTAATTTATTCTCTTGAAGCAGCAAATATTGTTAATATGTTTTTGACTTGTGTGTTTTTTTGTATGAATTTTTCCAATAATTTGCATTTAAATAGATTCATTCCTATATATATATTTAATAATTCTTTTCTGTTTATATATATATATATTTAAAGTTATAAATAAAATTGAAATTTAGTTTTAAAACTTGTGTCTTTCCTGTGCCACTCACACACACATTGTTAGGATCAGGTAACGTTTTCCACTGTGTATAATATAACTCTTCTTTAATTTTTCTTTATGTTTGTATGTTGAACTTTTCAACATTTACAACATATTTAGGGTTATGGGCTTCAGAAACCGGTCCATACCATGTGTGAGTGGTCTTTAATTTTGGCACAGTTTTTCTAGCAGCTTTAATATCTAAATCTTTTTGAGGGGGTTTTTTTCTTGCTAAACATGGCCTTGACCTTGAGTCCTTCAATTGAAAAACTTACTTATAAGAATTACTCAAGTTGGTCTCGTGATATTAAATTTTTACTTAAAGAGAAAAATTCTTGGGAAATTGTTACGGGTACTGAAAAACCTCCTAGTGATGAAGATTTAAAATTAAAAGAAAGTTTTGAAAATCGGTCACGTGTGGCTTTGACCACAATTTATTTAAATTTAGATTCAGAGTTAAAATGCTTAATTGAAAATTGTGACAGTCCAAGCTATGCTTGGCAAGTTTTGAAATCTAACTTGGTCCCTGACAGTCGGGTTGAACATTTTTCATTATTTCATAAATTTTTGGACTGTTTTATTAAAAATAATGAATCTATACGTACTTACTCGGCGAGGCTCTCAGAGATTATTGAACAACTCCGAAATATGGGTAAGCCGGTAGCAGACATTTATGCCTGTTATCAAATTCTTCGTCGCTTACCAGATAAATTTCAGCCAATTATACAATTTTTGCTTAGGCTAGATCATAAAAATTTTTCATATAAGGAAGTTGTTTCTCATTTAATCGCTGAAGAGACCCGTCTAGAATTGCGTGATCTTGAATTTAATAACTCTAAACCTGGTATTGAAGTCCAAAATGTAACTTGTTCCTCTATTTCTGTTAATTCTGGTAATAAATTTTTTAAGAAAAATGTTAAATGTTTTAGATGTGGCCGAAATGGTCACTATAGTTCAAATTGTTTTGCTGCATTACCTACTAGAACTTTTCCTAAACCTAAAAATGTAGCTTCAAGAAATTTTAATGTTGGTAAAAGAAAACCTTTCGGAAGGGGAGCAGAAACTCGTCCACAAGTCAGTTTCACTAATTCATTTTTCCCTCAAAATTTCTTTGTGGCTGAATCATTACTAAACTTTAATTTGGATGGCAGAAACAGCTGGGTCTTCGATTCGGCTGCTTCGCACCATTTTTGCAAAGTCAAAGAATATTTTTGGGATTTTCAAAAGGTTGATAATGAAAGCATGTCTGTTGCTGTGGACGGGGTCAGCTTCCCGATCGAAGGTAGAGGTATGATAAAAATGCTGTTTAATAATGTTGTGTATCAGTTTAATAATGTATTGTATTCTAGTAAATTGAGGAAGAACCTCATGTCGGGACCATGTATAGATAGTATGGGAGGAAGTTATATTGGAAAAGGGGGAAAAATTTCAGTGTTTAATAGAGATGGTAATTTTGTTTTCAATGCTAAACTTAAAGAAGGTATATATTATGTTTTTCCTAGAATTTTAAAGAATCCTGAATTTGAAATTAATGGGGGGCTAGGAAATAAAAATTTAAATGTTTTTTCTCACATGCCTGTTGCTGCTGTGGTTGATCTCAATTCGGTAGATACTTGGCACTCTCGTTTCGCCCATGTTGGTAAAGATCTTGTGGTCCATACCAGTAAGCAGAATTGTGTTCATGGATTGCCAAGATTAAAATATACTAAAAATTTTTGTGAGCCTTGCCGTCTTGGAAAACAGAGACGCAGGTCATTTAAACCTATTCAAGGTGGGCAATCTAGAGAACCACTTGAAAGACTGCATTTAGATGTTTGGGGACCAATTAGTATTTTAGGGCGAAACGGTGAGAGATTTTTTTTGACAATTACAGATGAGTTTTCCAGGAAAATTGCTATCTACCCAATGGTAGAGAAAAGTCAGGTTTTTGACATATTTTTGAAACATGTAACTAGAGCTGAACTGTTCCTCAATAAAAGACTTAAAGCCATTCGTAGTGACAACGGTACATAATTCTGCAATGCCAACTTTCAGGACTTTTGTGAAAAAAGGGGTGTGAAACACGAATTAACAAACGTGTACACGCCTGAACAGAATGGTATTAGCGAGAGGGCTAACCAAACTATTTTAAACTGTGTACGTGCCATACTAATTGAAAGCGGCATGCCTTTTAAGTTTTGGCCTGATGCCGTCATTTATTTTGGCTACACTTGGAACAGAGTCTGTCACCGGGGTCAATCAAAGACACCATTTGAACTATATCAGAACACTAAACCTTCAGTTAAACATTTGAGAGCTTTTGGTTCAGTGGCATATGTTGGTATACCAAAACAGCTAAGAAGTCATAAATTACAGCAAAAATCAAAAAAGGGATATTTGATTGGATATTCGTTAAAAACTAAAGGATTCCGTATATGGGTAGAGGAAGAAGACAAAATTTACGAAACCTTAAATGTAACTTTTGATCCAGAGGATCGTGTGTACAGAAGTGGAGCAGTGCTGGGCCCTTCACCTGACCTTGAAGTATCTAGAAAGGAAAGAAATTGTGAGAGCTCCGACCCACCGCCCACGATTACGATAATGCCGGAAAGTGAGGCAGAGGAGGTGCGTCCACAAGTTCCGCCAAGAGTAACCAGTTGGAACAGGTGTCTAGTGAAGAGAAGGACTGGCACGCGCACTGATGTGTACTACTATCCTGAAGGAACTAATTCTAGATTAAAGTCTATAAAAGAAATAGAAAAATATTGTAAAAGCCATAATATTTTTTTTGATGCAAATTTGTTTAATTTTTCACCCAGTGATACTTATGAAGGGGTTATACCACAACAGACTTCAGAATCTTCCTCGGAATCTTCAGAACATTCAGAGTCGAATTCACCTCAGCCTTCTGGTTCTGCTGTTTTATGACTAGATGTCAACATTCCAAGAACCTTCAACCAAGCTCTAAAATCTGCCCAATACCATGAATGGAAGAAGTCTATGGATGAAGAAATTGAGGTTATGTCTGAAAGAAATGTCTGGCACCTAGTTAAACCACCGCCTGGTAAAACCGTAATTGGTAACCGGTGGGTCTATACTATAAAACGTGATGAAAGTGGAAGAATTGCACGCTATAAATCACGTCTGGTTGCCCAGGGCTTCAAGCAAGTGAAAGGCGAGTCATATGATGAAACCTTCTCCCCAGTCGTCAATTTTTCTATCATCAGATTTTTTTTCAGTTTGTTGGTTTCAAATTTAGGCTGGTATAACATCCAGTGTGATGTGAAAGCAGCATATTTATATGCACCCCTTACTGAAGAAATTTATATGAAGCAACCTCCCGGATACATCGTAAAAGGGAAGGAAGAATTCGTATGTAAACTAGACCGTGCCCTCTATGGACTACACCAGAGTGGCAGGCTGTGGTTTTACGAATTGAATGGTGTGCTTCTTGAGATGGGTTTTTCTAAGTTTCAGTGGTGCAATTGTGCCTATAAATATGAAAATTATATTATTTTACTAGTCTATGTGGACGACATAGTGGTTTTTGGAAGAAGTAAAGAAAAAATAGATAAAATTATTAATGTTTTAGAGTCTAAATTTGATTTAAAAATGTTGGGACAAACAAAGAATCTTTTAGGAGTAGAATTTAATTATAAACAAAACAGTGTAGAAATTAATCAAACTAACTACATTAAAGAAGTTTTTGAAAGATTTAAACAGTTTCATCCCCCAATTACTTCATTACCAATAGTTAAAGGTGTTAAATTTTCAAAATTGGATTGTCCATCAAATAATACAGCTCAATTAGAAATGGCTAAGTTTCCCTATCGTAACATTCTTGGTTGTCTGTCTTTTATTGCCAGCAGAAGTCGACCTGATATAACATATGCTGTGAACATTTTCAGTCAGTTCCAAGCAAATCCTGGATTGACGCATTGGACGGGTTTATTGAAATTATTAGGATACATTAAATATACAGAAAATTTAAAATTAAGTTTGAAATGTAATAAAATTGAACTTGTTGCTTTTTCGGATGCAGATTTCGCATCCAACAGGGATGATTTTGTGTCTGTAGGTGGACAGATTGTTTTGTTAGGCCAGAGCCCAATTTCATGGCGAACTTTTAAACAACGTGGAGTTTCTCTATCTACGATGGAAAGTGAGTTCATCGCCATGACAGAATGTGTTAAAGAGCTGATGTGGTTCAGCAATGTCATTGATGATTGTTTTGAATCCAATATAATTTATAAAAAGCCTTCTTTACCTATTCTTTATGCTGACAATCAGTCAGCAATTGATTTTTCTAAATCTCCAATTGAGAACAGCCGCAGCAAGCATATAAATGTAAAGTTGTTTTTTATACGTGAATGGTTCTACGAGGGAAAATTTGACTTAAAGCATATTCCTTCTAAACTTAATTTAGCAGATCCATTCACTAAAGGTTTGACAAAATGTGATTTATATAAATTTACCTCACAAATTTTTGTTGAGGATGAGTAATCAGATTAAATTAAGACATTAATCTTTGGTTAAAAAAAAAATACATATGTATAGTTTTTTTTTCAAATTAAATTTTTTTTTTCAAATGTTTAAAAGTTTTTTTAAGGAACTGGGAATATAAATAAATTATAATGTGTAAATGTATAAATAAATAATATTGGTATTAAATTTGTATTGTATATATTAAATGTGTAGTATATTTATAGTAGAATATTTATGGTAAATTATAATATATTATTGTAGTATTAATGTTATAGTAATTGCATTTGTAGTGTTGTTTAAGTCATGCATCTTTCATCGGTATGAGTGATACTAGGCCTAGTATAAGTGTGTAATCATCTATCACTCATTAAATTTGTGTTTGTCTAATTGTTATAGTAAAATTTTTTTTGAATTTGCATAATGTATAAACGTTCCCAGTATCAAATTAATACTTTTCTTTAAATTTGTTTACTGCATTGCATAACTATTGAATATATAAATATAAATGAATTGAATAATATAATGAACTTTAATATACATTTAAATGTTTGAATAATTTTTGATTATTATAAGAGGATTGAAATTTGATTTGGAAATTTACTATTGCATATTTATGTATATTTAATGAGCTTGAATTGGTCTATTTAAAAAAAAAAAAAAAAAATTAAATGTTTCATATAATTTTTTTTACGGCTATAGTAATGTCGTTGTGGGGGGCAATGTTGGAAGTATTCCATCTCCCAAATTTTCAACTCCATTACTTTGGTAGATAACTTTGGAGTCATACTTAATTGCTTAAGTTTTATTAAAAATATTGATCAACTTGATTGTTAAAAAGTTTATTCATTACTTATTAAAAGGTTTATCTTTATGAATTATATAAATGAAATAGTTAATACCTCTTTTATTCACTTTAAAAACACTTACCTGTTTAACAGCGTTTGTTTGTTTTGTTTTCGACGTGTTCCGTGAATGAATCATTTGATTCATTCACGTTTCCGGCAACATGCCGTTATTTTTGCAACGGCCTCAGTTAACAGTTGCAGGTAACGTTGTTGCATCGTGTAATCGTTCAACGGCGCATGCCGATTCACCGCGAATATGCAAATCTTCATAAAAATGAAACCTATAAATAGGGAGGAACGTCAGTATATGCTGCTGGTGTGGCTGACAAGCTAGTCGCGATGTTTTTGTTGCAGACGCAGGTCGTCTTGCCGTTTTTGTTGAATTATAATTTCGTTTCGTTAAGTTCTTCTTAAATTTAAACTGTTAAAGAAACAGTTCGTTCATTTTTAGTATAATAGTAATTTTGCATAAATTAATAGTTGTATTAATAGTTTAAAAAGTTTAAAAATGTTTTTTTTAATGAATTTCAAATAAAGTTTTTCTTGAACGAGTTAATGAATAGTTTAAAATGTTTAAAGCTAAAAGATCGATAGTTTTTTTTTGAAATGATATTAATGAATGAAATTTTCTTCCAAGTATATGAAATGTGATCTGTGCCTAGTGTCTGCTGCATCCTAATATGGTTGGTAAATCTTCAAGTGTTGTGAGTACTGTTTTTGAATCTTTAATAAGCTGCAACTTTAAACACTACATTGAATTCAAATAACACTTGTGTCATGGAGTACTCATCTGTCAAAACACTAATCTATTCTCTTGAAGCAGCAAATATTGTTAATATGTTTTTGACTTGTGTGTTTTTTTGTATGAATTTTTCCAATAATTTGCATTTAAATAGATTCATTCCTATATATATATTTAATAATTCTTTTCTGTTTATATATATATATATTTAAAGTTATAAATAAAATTGAAATTTAGTTTTAAAACTTGTGTCTTTCCTGTGCCACTCACACACACATTGTTAGGATCAGGTAACGTTTTCCACTGTGTATAATATAACTCTTCTTTAATTTTTCTTTATGTTTGTATGTTGAACTTTTCAACATTTACAACAGCTTTAATGATTTGTTTAAATTTTGCTTCTCGAGTAAATAAAACCCGAGTTATGACGTTTAACGGTAGATATATAACAAAATGCAACCAACATCGTTACTTTCTTTATTCTATTCTATTTCTTAAAACAATTTTTATAGATGCCACACGCACCACATTAACTTTAAATTCCACTTCTACACTTTTTAAGGTAGCACGCGATCATCTTTTATATAAAAATTAAATCATTAAATTCATTTTTTTACTTATTTTTATTTCATTTTGCACGCGCACTTTTTATTTCCTAATTTAAAATTATTAAAAAATAAAAATAAAAAATAAATCGATAGTATTTGTTTCGATACTAATTATTATTAATTTTCTTTTCTTTTTCTTTCCAAAAAAAAAAAAAAAAAAAAAAAAAAGCAAAGAAAGAAAGAAAGAAAATGATTTTGATGAAATTCTGACAAAAGCAGAATTTAGTTTAGGACGTAGGACTATTAGGTTTTTTTTTTTTTTTTTTTTTTAATTATAACATCGCCTTCAAATTATTCAATTATATTTTCGATAAATTTTATATTTCGATAAATTCCAACTATCGAAAAATGATTTCGATAAATGTCCACCTATTGAAAAACGACGCCGCAAAAATCCCAGATTGAGACTAATAGTCCTCAGACCTAATATATATATATATATATATATATGTGTGTGTGTGTGTGTGTGTGTGTGTATAATTTTGATTAAAAAAAAATTGACTTATTTGAAATTTGTAAGTGATGCTTTGAGACTAATGTGGAATTTACTTAAAATGGATTCATAATATTTTTTCAAGTTTCTTATGTTTTATGTTTTTTTTTTTATGACGGATGTGTAAAATAAGAACAAAATACGAGGGTTGATCCAAAAAAAAGTTTACAAGCAGAAGCATTTGAAACGTAATAATTGTGGAGCGAATATTTCTACCCAGGGTGCTTGACAGATGGCGCTAGTTGTCCTACAGCGGTTCTACGAGTAAGTAGCGTCAGTACGCAGACACTTAAGAGCGACAGTAATGGCACGAAGTCTAGAAAAGTGGTCTCGCATAGAGGTGCGAGCCGTAATTCGATTCTTATGGGCCAAGAATGCGTGAAACCATCCGACGCAAACGGCCTGGATTACTGAGCAAAGGCGTCATTCTTCTGCATGACAATGCCAGGCCCCATACAGCTCGCCAGACTCAGGAATTGCTGCAAAGGTTCAAGTGGGAGGTCTGGAATCACACCCCATACAGCCCCGATTTGGCTCCAAGTGACTATTTCCTTTTACCGGCGTTGAAGCGAAACTTATCCGGAACACGGTTCACTTCAGACGATGCAGTGAAAACAGCTGCCGAGAAATGGTTCAATGAGCAGGGCCCTGATCACTACCAAGATGGGATAAACAAGTTGGTCGAAAGTTCTGACAAATGCCTAAACAGGTTTGGCGACTATGTGGAAAAGTGAAGGCCAGATGTGTCTCTTGATTCCCATTTGTATCTTGTGTCTATTGTTAATAAATACTTTTTCATTTGCCTTGTAAACTTTTTTTTGGATCACCCCTTGTATAGGCTAAGCTGATTATCTAGAATTATATGTTTTAATTTTAGAACAGTTTTAACCTCAGTGCGTACTCTTAGACCAGCCTACCCTACTATAGTATATATATTAATGACACAAAAAATTCGAAATAATTTTTGAAATCGTAAATTTTCATGAACTAATATGTGATATAAATGTATAGTCTAAATGTGTTATTTTGACCTTTAGTAATTTAGATTGTTAGAACATCAATCATTAAAATGGACATCACATGTCGAGCTGTGGAAAAACTCGATAAGAAAAAGAAATATTTCCATTTAATCATAGTCAATTATTTAAGTCTTATGATTTTAAAAATTTCCTTTGTTATATGTAACGGTATTAAAGAGAAAAAATATTGGATTCGTAAAAAATATTGTTATTCGGTTGTCGGTAGATACAAGTTTTAAGAGACCCAGAATATAATTTGACCATTTTTAGAAAATATCTGTGCATAGAATTCATATGAATTTACACCGTGACCAATAAGTTCTCATACAACTTTTGAAGCACGTTAAAAAGTTATACATATGTCTTGCTGTAGTCCCAAATATTTTGCAGGCAATTTAGTGTAAGTTATAAAGCTATTCCAAGTGTATATGACGTAGTAATTATAATTTTTCTTTAATTAGGTAGAATGAAGAAATTGAGAGAAATTGTGATAAATAAATTCGTCAAAGAAGAGCAGCCGGTGAAATTTTCAGAGACTTCAAAGCCCTGGGGGTGAAGAGAGATTTCATTTACAGAACTATCAGAAGGTATAATAAGACGTTCTATGTCGATGACAGAAAAAGATCTGGCAGGCCGAGGTCCGTTCGGACAAAAGAGGCTGCGAAAAGGGTCAGGGAAAGGATACGACGAAACGGATAAATATCTGCTAGAAGATTAGCACGAGAGCTCAAAATATCGAATGAGTCAATGCTAAACATTCTGAAAAAGAACCTTGGGTGCAAGGTTTATAGAAAACTTAAAATTCACGAAGTTTTAGAGTCTGCTAAGATGAAATGGAAGCAAAAAGTGGAAGAAATTCTTGCTTGGCACGCTGGGGATGAATTTGTCTTTTCAGACGAGAAACTATTCAGTTTACAGCAAAGTCTCAACCCCGAAAATGACAGAGTATGATCAGTTTCTATTGATAACATCCCTGAGAACCAACATTACGTTCCGCGTTATCAAAATGCTTCGTCTGTGATGGTTTGGACCGCTATTTCCAAAAGAGGAAAACTCCCGTTAGTCTTCGTTGATAAGGGGTTAAAAATCAATGCCTAATATTATAAAACTGAGGTTTTGGAAAACGTTTTACTCCCAAATGTCCAGAGAATGTATGGGGCGGAATATTTCTGCTTCCAACAAGATGGTACCCCTTCTCATACCGCACGTGTGGTTCAGGAGTGGTGCAGTCAAAATTTAGCTGACTTTTTGCCAAAGAATGAATGGCTCCCCAACTCCCCCGATATCAACCCCCTTCATTATTTTGCGTGGTCATATTTGCTCTCCTAACTGAATAACTATAAAATCACTGATTTGAGCAAATTTAAAAATGTAATTCAAAAGATATAGTAGGAAATGTCAATGGAAGCCGTGCGTGCCGCATGTGATCGATTTCAAAAAAGACTTAAGCTCGTTAAGAAACTAAAAGTCGGAATTATTCCAAAGGATTTATTGTAAAGATACTTAATGATTGTTACTTTAATTTGATACAAAAAGTTTTTGTATGATTTATTTTGTGTTCTTGTAATAAAAATTTGAAAGTGTATGAGAACTTATTGGTCACGGTGTATATATAGTTGCACTTTGACATATATTAATGTCTATTAACTTTTAGTCCAATTCTATCAATAGGTTATCCCGTTTTTTCGCAATTTTTAATATGGCAGTAAAAAACAAAATAACGTATAAAAAAGAACAATAAGAATTATTTTTAACCAATTATGTATATGTATAGATATAGATAGATAGATATACAGTGCCGGCAAAAAAAAAAAAAAAAAAAAAAAATACACTTAAGAAGAGGAAAAAAAAAAAAAAAAAAAAAAACCTTTACAAATAAGTTGCCGTTCCCTCCATAAAAATGTGTCGAACTCCAAGGATGACGCGTGGCATTAGTCGGTCACAGACGACCTTCCCCTACCCTATCAACATTCGGTTTGTCTTGTGGACTTTTACAATAAGATTATATGCTATTTGCTCCCGCCGGCCAATATTTTGTTTATTTTTCAAAAGTTTCAGAACCTACATCGGTATTCCCACTCCACACAATGGGTCAGAAAAAACTTAAAATGGAAGAAAAATCTTATGCCTTGACTCTGCTACAGTAGGAATCTCTATGATTGATGTAGTTAGACTTCTGGCAGATCATTCTAGATGTATCCAGATGTAGAAAATCTTTACAATGTCATTAAGATCTAAACATTTAAGACAAAATCTTAACATTCTAGTCGTTTACTGTAAATATCACATTGCAGTCACTATTTTGTGCAGTCACTATCTCATCTTCATATTTTATTACCAACTGCAACCGTTTAGGCACGGACCTCTGGTTCCATTTGCTAGATGGCTAGAACTCTCTACATCTACAACTCTCTCGCTACAACTCGCTATGTAGGCTCTCAAATAAACGAAATACTGGCTGGCGGGAGCAAAAAGCATACAGCCTTACTCTTAAAGTCCACGAGGCGAACTAAATGTTGATAGGATACGGAAAGGTCGCCTGTGATCGACTAAAACTACGTGTCATCACTGGTGTTCGACACATTTTTATGGCAAGAACGGCAACTGACCATGTTTTTTTTTTTTTTTTGCCGCACAAGTGTGAAGTTTTTTTTTTTTTTTTCTGTCACTGTATATAATAGTAATAGTCTGCCTGTAATAGCTTTGTATGTTTAGGAGAATCGATCACCCCTTTGGATGGGAAGCACCCTCTTCGGAAGGGGGGAGGGGAGAGCTTAACTTTTTAATATGGGTACTTTTTCAAATGTGACCATCAATACGTTTAAAAAAAAAAATGTAAAATAAAACATAGATCTAGATCTGTAAAATATTGAAATAAAAGCATCGATTTTTAAAAATGTTTTTTACAATAAATAAATAAGTAAAATAAAATAAAATAAAATTCTTCTCGTAAAATGTCGTCTTTAGAGGCCAAAATTGCTTTTTTTCGACATCTAACGTTATAAAAAGTTAAATCTTTGAATAAACAAGATAAAATGCAAAATCACAACAATTGTTTCAAGTTGAAATCAAACACGACCCTTTGTCAAGTGAACAAAGTAGGCACGAGTGCTGCAAACAAAGCGGCAACGCACAAAACCAATTTGAGTGATTATAAATAATAACCAAAAGTCACTTTGAATACTAGTGTGATAAAAAATATAAAAGAGAAAGAGAAAAAAAAATTATAAATACGATAAAGCAAAAAATTAAAGCAAATCAAATTTAAAAAAAAAGTACCTTATCAAAACAAAAAAAGAAAATTATGTGATTAATTTCTAAGAATCAAACAGCAAGGGTGGGGACGAAATATCATTCAAAGTATTTTTCGAATTTTTAAACATCTGAGAAGCTTTATGGAAATTGAAATGGGAACGGGGGATAGGATAAGAAATGATGTTAGTCAAAACAATGACCATGAGACAAGTAGAGGGGAGCAAATAAGGTTTGGAGATCTCTTCATTTCAAACTCTCCGACGGTACTCACTTATTCTATATTACACACGTGTCTCAGTTTGAGCAATATATTCTAAATTATACAAAGAACAAAGGATGAAATAAACTTGAAAATTAATGTAAATATGTAGAAAACTTAAATCATCGTTATGATATAGAAATCACATACTCATTTTTGTTTTTTTAATTTCTATTAAATTTTAATTAAAATCAATTTAACGTTTTATGGAATAATTTACTCTATATTCAATATTAATCTTTAATAAATTATAAATTCTTTCCCAATCAATAAAATAAAAAATGTTTAAAAGGAAATCTCTTTGCAAGAAAAATCCCATTATTTCGTTTTCTAAAAAATACCACATGGCTTCTTTCATTCTTGTTCTTCCTAACCCAAAATCTAATAGCTGTAACGTATGTTTAATCATTTAGTCAAAATGTTCTTGTGCTGAATTAAAAATTATTTTTATCTTGAAAACATCTCTAGCTTTATTATTTCTGAATTGTCATAGTTATTTCTGTCGATATTCTATGGTTAATGCACATATGGCATTTCTGACCAAAGTATTCGAAATTACTAACTCAATTAGAGTTCAGCGTATCTTGAAACCTTTCTTTTTTTACATGTTCTTGTGCCGAATAAAATGAATGCCAAATAAAAGGTCAAACGTTACTTTTCATCGGAGTTGGTTAAAAATTACCATCATTCGCTGCTAACTTTCTTTTGATAAAGATGCTAAAAATGCGATCTTGAAAACTAAGGTATATACCCTTAAAAATAAAAAAAGAAAGAAGTAAAAATATTAAATAAATAAATAAATAATGTAGCAACATGAATGAAATAATTTGTTTGCAACACTGAACACTTCTTTATTCGTTTGTGAAAGTTGTTTATTTATAACCCCTCTGGGTTGCCGAATCAGTAGATATTTTATAAAAGGAAATTAAATTAGATGTCTTATAGAAAACTACGTAAGTATAATTTATACTCCAATAATATATATGTATATATGAGTGTGTGTGTGCATATGTTTCGAACGTACATAAATGGATAACTTCATTAAAAACATATTGTCATACTGTCAATACTTATAGTCAAGTTAAAATTAAAATGTCTTTGTGATGAATTTTGCTCCCTAGATTGTATAAATTTACGATTTCCTATAATTCTTTTTAAAATTACCAATAAATGATAAAACTTTAAACTATTCATGCAAAATGTACCCTGAATGCTCTGGTATATGCTATTCATTTATGATATATGCCGGAACTATATAGGCTCTCAGTTCTTTTATTTTGTTTCTAGATCAATGGTATCGTGGCACATGTGAGAAATAATTTGAATAGGAATATAGATTTATATTTTATTGTATTTTGAGGAACATTTTTGGAATAATAAACAGATAAACAAAATATTAAGCATTTTTAAAAATATGAAGTGTCTTCAACCGTATATTAAAATGTCAAGAGTTTAGATTTTTGAAAAGCAAATAAGACAGATTTCTTTTCTTCTACAATTGAAAAACTCAAATCAGATGCCAAAATACAGCTTTGATATGTAAAAGCGAGCCAAAAGGAACAGATATTGTGATTGCCGTTGCTGAGCTTTATATTAAAACGTAATCTATTTTTAACTAAGCCGAAGTATTCAAATATTTGGCAAGAAATGAATCTGACAAAAATGAATTATGCAAAGTAAATTCTTGAAAGATTAAAATGCTTCTAAGTACGACGTAAAAACCAATAAAATATTTTATTATTTTTATTTATTTATTCATTTAAAGTTTGTACAATTTATAATAAAAAATCTTTTAAGGTCTACGTACACCTTTTATACACGATTTTCTTAAAAACACACATGTTTCAATTTTCATTTAGAAATAATCTTCAAACTTTTAGCTTTAATGATTTGTTTAAATTTTGCTTCTCGAGTAAATAAAACCCGAGTTATGACGTTTAACGGTAGATATTACTTCTATAAAATTCAAAAATTCAAACTATATAACAAAATGCAACCAACATCGTTACTTTCTTTATTCTATTCTATTTCTTAAAACAATTTTTATAGATGCCACACGCACCACATTAACTTTAAATTCCACTTCTACACTTTTTAAGGTAGCACGCGATCATCTTTTATATAAAAATTAAATCATTAAATTCATTTTTTTACTTATTTTTATTTCATTTTGCACGCGCACTTTTTATTTCCTAATTCAAAATTATTAAAAAATAAAAATAAAAAATAAATAGATAGTGTTTGTTTCGATACTAATTATTATTAATTTTCTTTTCTTTTTCTTTCCAAAAAAAAAAAAAAAAAAAAAAAAAAAAGCAAAGAAAGAAAGAAGGAAAGAAAATGATTTTGATGAAATTCTGACAAAAGCAGAATTTAGTTTAGGACGTAGGACTATTAGGTTTTTTTTTTTTTTTTTTTTTTTTTTTTTTTTAAATTATAACATCGCCTTCAAATTATTCAATTATATTTTCGATAAATTTTATATTTCGATAAATTCCAACTATCGAAAAATGATTTCGATAAATGTCCACCTATTGAAAAACGACGCCGCAAAAATCCCAGATTGAGACTAATAGTCCTCAGACCCAATATATATATATATATATATATGTGTGTGTGTGTGTGTGTGTGTGTGTATAATTTTGATTAAAAAAAAATTGACTTATTTGAAATTTGTAAGTGATGCTTTGAGACTAATGTGGAAGTTACTTAAAATGGATTCATAATATTTTTTCAAGTTTCTTTTAATTAAGTTAAAACTCAAAATACGAAATACTTTCAGTCCATTGGAAAATTCATATAGAACGACTGAACAAGTAAAGAGAAAGACAGACTGAAACTTCATAGAAAATTCTCCGTTATTGTCTGATAAATATGTATTTATATGAATAAAACCTTGCTTAATTAAGAAATAATAGAAAAAATAATAAGTACTAGAAAATTAAAACTGAAGTAAAAAAAAAAAAAAAAAAAAAGTACTAAAAGAAACGAAATTAATTTGTTTTCTAAGAGAGAATACATATTTTGGGCTTTAACTTTTTCATTCATTAAACAAAGCTTACCTTGTTTTAGAAATGCGTTTTTGTAATCTTTAAAATATATCTTAAGTATTCAACAGATTTTTCATAAACTTAAGAAATCAAAAAGAATATTATAAAATTCATTTTTCGTAAATAGCTTAAAAATACAACTTGTTTAAGATATAAAACAAATATTTTAAAAACTAAAATATGCAAATTCATGTTACTATTCACTATAAATAGGCTTTTTTGAATGGGAAAAGTAATTTTGACGTATTTATATAAGAAGAATTTTGAAAAGAATTTTAAAAGACGTTTAAAAATTCTTAGAGGCTTTTTTTTTATTCCCAATAATTTTTAATGTTAGGTAAGTTTGTTTGAAAAATCAAGAAAAAAATATAAAGTATTAAATAGGAAAAATAGTTTTTTTTTTTTTTTTTTTTAAGAAAAAAAGATGAAACTGAACTAATAAATTTCTTTGTATGATATTTAAAGAATTATTTAATAAACCATTAAACATTGAAACCTAAAATTAAAAATCCTTGCTTTTGTAGGCCTATTTATAAGGGAACAAATTGTTAATGTTTTATAGGGGAGTATGACATTAAAACTTTATAAGGAAGTATAGCTTTAAAAAGTAAAGTTTCTGCTTTAAGCAATGAAAACAATTGAGTTGATTTTATTTTCTGCTAATTAAAGATACATGTATTGTATTGACAGTTTTTTTATTATTATTTAGCAATTTCCTCATTACTGAGATTTTCTTTTAACCAAAATCAGCTTTTAATTTTTGTCTCCATCTTTCTCTGTCCTGAGCATCTTCTTCATCCATTCCATTCTCTGTCATGTCTCTCATAAGCTTGTCTTTCCACATTTTCCGCGGTCTCCCCCCCCCCCCCGGTTTTCCCCATCAGGTTTGTAGTTCAGTACAAGCTGTGGTATTCCATTCATATCCATCCGTGCCACTGTAGCCTTTTCTTGTCTATTTTTGTTATGATATTCGTCTTCAATATTGGTCATTTTTTGAAATCTTGAAGTTCTAACCAATCATTGACAGTTTTTCAAAATTTTAGATTTTATTGAAATTAAAAATTTTTAAATTTGAAGTTAAAAATTTTTAAATTTGAAGTTAAATAATATTCATATCATGAAATCTATAAATGAGAAAGAAAAACCGAATACTAATTTCAAAGTAACTGTAAATAAACAAATTCCTAAAAGACAATTAAATTAGTCTAGTTGTTTAATAGTAAGTATGTCCTTAAATTGCATTCTCGACATAACGTCTCCTCAAAGGGTAGTTCCCCTTCAAATTTATAGATTTGAGATTGGAACAGAAACAGTTAGATATTGTTATTAAGTAAGTTTTATTGAATAAATCCTTCCAAAAATCATAAAAAGTCGACAAATGGTTTGGGTGTAAAGAAGTACTGGATTAGTGAAACCGGATTACGTGGACCCTAGATGGTTAATTGAACAAACACCAAACGATAAAATGAATAAAGTCGCTGCTAGCACTGATTTAGCAAATAATGGTTGATTGATTGGATTTAACATCGCACTAGTACTGTGCAATGCGTTACTGGCGACAATCTAGGACGCACCCTTAAGGATGGTCCGGGGACATGCCATCCGAATTTTGATCCTCTCGGAGGGGATAGCCCCCCCCCCCCTCTTCAGTGACCTCTAGAGGTTTAGTAAATGATGGACATATAGATGGTGTTCTTCGCAAATAAACTACAAACTATGTAAATTACTTCAATAAAACGGTGTTCAGTGCTTGGGGTGATTTATAATCGTTTTATCATTTTGAATTCAAGTAACCGGATTTAACTGTATCAAAAATGGGCCATAAGGCGTCCTGCTGATAAGGATCGTCAAAGTCTTTCCTTAAATAAATGTTATATAAGTATATTTAAGTATATATAAATACATTAAGTAAGATTATATATATATATATATATATATATATATATATATATATATATATATATATATAATGAAATATGCAAACATATCTCTCATCAATAGGCTTAGTATTATGGTTAAAGACGTTAACTTCTGCGTAAGTAATTTAAAATAATTTAACCACACTGCTCTTCAAAAAAAAAAAATTCGGGGTCTGATACTATTTTTGCTGATTCTTATGTAAAATGACCTCCTGAATCCGAATATGGCTCCCATTTTGCTCAGTCACCCACTATTTTCTAGAAACACCGCCCCCTCCCTCAATTTCTTTCCCTGTTCGATAATTTTATGACCATGAATTTGATTTGAAGCATGAAAAATAATTAATTAAACACCTAAAAGGAAAAATATGTATAAAGTTTAAAAAATAACATTAATAACAGATTAAAAAATATATAAGATATGTAACGCATAATTTCAGTGGCAAATCTCCCCCCCCCCCCGAAAAAAAAAATCCCTTGTAGCAAATGTCTATGTTTTACACTGTAATCCTCAAAAGATATTTAACGGTTAAAATAATCCTCCCCCCTCCTAAAAATCAAATTTATAGCCATAAAATTGCCGAAAAATGATAAAAAATAGGGGGCCATTCCTAAAAAAGGTGGGTGATAGGGCAAAATGGGCGTCATATTCGGATTCAGGATGTCATTTTACATAAAAATATGCTGAAATGATGTCAGAGGATATTTTCATGCCGAACAGTGTTGTTAAGTGGTATTGTAATTAAATTACAAAAAATCTGTCAAAACATTTAAAATGAACTACAATCACTTCTAATTTTGTAATGTTGGTATTTTATTTACATTTTGATTGCTGAGTATTACAATGGACTTAAATTATTCAATTTATATATATATATATACATGTGTGTGTAATACTTACAAAAAAGGCATGCATGAAAATTATATAAATATATTTAATTCAAATATAATTTTTTGAGTAAATAAATAAAGTTTAGAAAAACATAAATATGCCATCAAACCTTTGTATACTTGGTTTATTGAAATCGATTTATAATTTTTTTTCATAAATTTAAATAAAATAAAAAATTACTTGATGGGAGAAAAAAAAAAAAAAAAAAAAAAAAATGTAATCATTTCAAATTACTATCACAAGGAAATTTCGAATATTTTATCGTACATATAAATTATTATTTTGGTAGATGAATACTGCTTCAAATGATTTAATTTTCAAAACAATGTTTTTCTTTTTTTTCAGAAATATATTTAATAAATCATTCAGGCAATTCCAAAATTCTTTTTATCTATCATTCTATCATATATTCTACCAGATATTCATATATTTACAACTATGTAAAGTAATATGCGAAATATTTAACGTATGACAAATATACATGTTTCATATTTTTATACGTTTAAATCACACTGTTTGCTTAAATAATACAGGTAGAATTTTAATATTGTTTCTCTAGAAATTTCTTTTAGGTTGGATTATAAGGTAAGTTAATATAATATTTAAAATAAAACTATAATATAACTTTATCATATTTCGTTATTATACGTATAAATATAAGAGGAATGTTTATAAACTAGAAAAATTACTCTCAGGTATAGATGCAGTTATTTGATAACATATTTATTGGAAACAATTTTGAATGTTGTTGTATTTTTTTTCTTTTTTTCTAAATGGTTGTATAGCAACAATATAGTTTTCAAAACAATATAAATTTACGTTTATAATTTATTTAAGTTCTGACGTTTGCTAACAGAGATTTCCTTTATAAAACTTCAGAAATTTGTATCTCGGAACAGTTTTACATTAAAGTTTGTATAAACAGAATTAAATATGACACACTGTTTAATTTTGATACAGTTTTTCTTTCTTTCTTTCTTTTTTTTTTCTTTCTTTTTTTTTTTTTTTAATTAATATTCTAATTTTAAGCTTTACTCTTTTAAGTAGTTTTACACAGATGATTGAAAAACAAATTACATGGGATGAATCTATTCTAATTTATTTAATCTATCTTTTATTTATGAACGTTAATATGGATAAATTTCATGACTTTCGACTAGACAGTTTGCGTATAGAATAGATTTACAAAAACTCTTCAAATCTTGTAAAACTTCAATATATTTGGATCACTAATTCGAGGTGGAAAAGTGATTTTCAAACTGGCCGCATGTTCTACATGGACGATCCAAGAATTGGACGACGATCACTCATCGATGACTCACGGATCACTCACGACGATCACTCACGGACAGCGATTAAAAGGGAGAACCTTATCTTTTATGACTATCAAGAGCAACCATTCAACTGATCATGAATAAGACTGATTTTAGTTACAGCAGTGTGTGAAAAAATATTCACGAATTGCACGTGTCAAAGGTGTCAAAACTTTGAATTCCACAAATACTGATTCATTTTTAAAGGCAACACGACGAAGCCTGTTAAGGAGGGTGATGAATATTTTAAAGCAAGTTTTATTTATTTATTTATTTTTGATCGTTCAATAACTATTAGTGAATCTTGACCTATCATTACAAATTTACAAACCAGAGATCAAAGAGTGCAAGAAGTGCAACATACCTACCTCAAGAAGGCTAATCTGCAGAAGTCTATAGGAAAGGTTATGTTATATGATTTGGAGATTATCGTAAAATCCTATAACAGACTACCTGAAGAAGGGTCAGACCATTACTTGTGCCCCCTGTGCCAGAAATTTATTATACTTTCTGCGACAAGCTTCATCAACACAAAAATCTTTCTGCAGGAATAGTTTGTGAAGTTAACATTTACGAATTAAAAATAAATTATTTTTAAATAGTAAATAATATTAAGTATAACGAACGTATTTAAATTTTAACTTAGCACAAATGCATATATCTGCATTATTGCAAGAAAATACTCTCATTTTTTTTTTTTTTTTTTTTCTAAAGAAAGGTGAAAATAAATCTATTGATCTTACCCGCTTCAGATTTTTTTTTCACATTAATATACAATATTGTTTATAAAATATTCAATGAATTCAAACCATAAAATGCAGTAATACATCAAAAATAATCTGTAAATTTTTTAAGGCATTTAAATCATGAAATGTCTAAATTAAACAAATGTTATAAATACTTTTAAAATTTCATTACTTTTTTTTATATTAAATATATATATTTAAGTAGAAAAATGCACTTATTTCATAAGGTGCAAACCAAACAACATAAAATATAATGCAGAACTCAAAATTAAAATACAAAAAATTAAAAGTAAAAATTAATATAGAATACTAAATATCATAATGAAATATAAATAATTTAAACATTTATAGTTTTTGAGATTATTATAAAGATGCAAGATAACATTCTAATACACAAGATTCATTTTTTTATATTATATACAAATAGCATAAAGATGTGTATTTGAAATCTAAAAAATGTGATTTGACATTAAAGAATTCAGAATCTATAATTATACCATCATTTAAATACATAAAGTAAATCAGAATACAAGATCTAAGTAACACAATTATAGACAAAACATAGTCGAAATATTTTCATGAAGATTGAGGCAAATGAAATATTTAATTTTTAAGGAAATGTTGAAATGGGAAATGTAACAGGTTTCATGGATAAAATCTATAATAGAAAATAATGATTACAGATTAATGAAATAAATATCAATTAAAAGTAATATTTGATATTGATATCTATACGAATAAGTAAATAAAAATAAATAAATAAAAGCATTTGCTGTTTAATTAGTATTTATTCAAATCAACTACTATTAGATAAAATTCCTTTTGCTTACAAAAAAAAAAATAATAATAATAATAATAATAATAACAAAACCTTTGATTTGATTTTTAATCAAAATAACTATTTAATCTGCAATATTTCAATTAAAAAAACAAACATTTTTTAAAAATTCAAATGTTTAAAAAATGAAATGAACAAGCTGTAGAAACTAATGACAAGAGTATTTTTGTAAAATAAATTAATAATTTTTAAACAACAAAATTTAAAGCTAAAAATTTTAATCACAATTAAAATAATTAATGATCAGTAAAGAAAAAAATTAGAAAAGTTACCCATTTTATAACTTAAGGTACCCATTAATATTTATTGCTAAGATCTTTTACTACATATAAAATGCTAAAAATCAATAAAGTATTTTTAAGATTAATTTCTTAATTTTCTATTTTTTTAAGCAAGGTTTGAAGCTTCATGTTTTACTTTGCGTATAACTACTGACGTTACAAATTTCCCCATAGTCTTATTTCTGTATATATTTGTGAAATGCATTGCATAGTTTGAACCAAACATTAAATTGAATGCAGCTTTTAAAAATTTTCTTGTATTTACTATCACGCACGTATGCACGCTTCGCATACATGAAAGAAAATAAAAATCACTAGATGCAACTAATTTGTCGTGCGTAAATCAGAAAATGTATGAAAATCGGTACAGCAGGAATCACGCACTTATTAAAAAATAAAATAAAATAAAATAAAAATCAATCAATTTTGTTATGCGTGAATCTGAAAATGCATGAAATATGAAATTCGGAAAATGGTCGCAAAGCCACATTCTTTCGAAAAAACACCTTTTTGCAATACAATAAATACACACGACATGAGCGGCAGGCGCGGCGCGAAAACAAAGTTAGAAGACACGAAAATGAAGAGTTTCGATGTGAAGAGGTTACGAGTGAAAAGTGTCAATACACCAAATCATATCACCGCATCACGAATAGCTAATGCATGCCGTGTCAAAGCTAATCCAAGGGAGTTACATCCGCTTTATCTCCACTCCTTATTCAGGATTGAGGCTATCGTATCTGCAGAAACGAAAATTTGTTCTGCAGAACAGTTAACCATTCTTTGAGTTTCTTTCTCTCTCTCTCTCTTTCTCTTTCTCTGTCTTTTTTTTTTCTTTTTTTTTTTTTTTTAACAGAATGGCAAAATTTATTTGACTTAAGTAAAATCTTTCTGCAAGAACATTTCTGTTTCTGCAACAGTGTCGCCGTGTCGCCGTGTTTCTGCCACGGGGCTCGTGCCTATTATTGCACACTACTGAATAAATTGTAGGATGTATCGATTAAGAAACAACAGCGCGGTTCATTTTATAGTTGGTTACTACAGGAAAATAGAGAGGCGTTTTGAATGGGCAGGTCAGTTATAGACCTCGAAAATGGGTGTTTTAAAAAACAACTCTAACAATTTTTTTTTAAACTCGATATGTAAATTCTCTTTCATATGTCTTAACGATGTATGTATCAGTTTGTTAGATGTTCAGATTTTTGACTTGTTAGATAATTCTTTTTTATCTTCTGACCACACTATTGAAAAAAAGAAAAACACAGAATATGTATATTAGTGGGTAATGAAAGAGTAATGGAAGTCGTGTCACTGTTAAACACACGAGACATATAGATATGTATGTACTTTAATTAAAATACCCCACTTTTCTTTTGATATCATCTATATATTGATCGACTATTTTTCCACTTTTATTTACTTTTTATTACTATTCTTTTCCACCAGTTCTGCTGCCTCTGTCTCATCTATTTCCAATGAAATCATCTCTGTTATTGTAATGGTAATGAGCTAATTTATTCCTTTAGCGTTCAATGGTTTCATACTTAAAAAAAAAAAAAAAAAAAAAAAAACTGACAATGCAATACTTTTTAATAACAGTGCAATACATTTCAACTTTTTAATGCAATCTCAATATATTTTCCTTTTTTTAATCGACTTTTAAACTTTTATTCTTTTTTGGTTCGGTATATAGCAGCACTAGTCCAAAACTTATGCAGTTTCAGATAAGGGTCATATACAAAAATCATTTAAAAATTTGCAATAGACGCATTTGCACCTTGTTGCTTTGATAATGAACTCGTGCCTCTGTTTATTTTCTTTATTTATTATTAAAATAAAAAAATAAAAAAAAGCAGATGAATAGCTGTGCGAACTTTTTCAATTTATGGTGTTTACATACATAAATTATTCATTGAATCAATTATTATTTTAACTTAATCAGATTAACATATAGATGTTTCAAACTAAAAATTTTTTGAAAATTAAAAATACTGTTTTTTTTTTTTTTTTTTTTTTTTTTCATATTAATGATCAACTATGTGTCTAAAAGTCATTTTTGAAAATTAATTTAGCACCAAAAAAAAAAAACGTAAAAACTTACAAAATAAATAAATAGATAAAAATTAAAATTAAATTAAAAAAATCTTTTCGATTCCTTCAGTTTTGTAATTTATTTATTTAACGATTCTTTTATTATTATTGATTTATTTATAACGGCAATGAAATGGCAAACAATTTTGTAAAGTTAGGTTGCAGTCACCTAAACCCCTCTTTTTCCGAACTAACTTACCTAGAACTCTTCCCCCCAGAAAAAAATCTCAAATTATGAAGGACTGGCTTGTAAGGACTGCCCCCGTTCACCACTAATGAGGTATAAGGGTAATGAGCCAGGTGTATATCCCTTTCATGTGACAGGAAATCCTGTCCCAGCCTTTTCCGCCTTGCCAGCGGTCACCTGAAATAGGGACCAGAGAGAGACTGGACATTGAACAGATATGGTGGTCATTTGTTCAAAAGCCACCCGATCGGCGTAAGACGTAATTTATTTTTACCAGCGTCTGGTACTTTCCTTTTAATTAAAATCTCAATAAAACTTTGTTGTTTATCTCTAGAAAGCCTTGCAGAGTGTCATTTGAAATTTTACAGAGCATAATGGTATCATATATAACAGGCTGAACAAACATGACGGATCATCTGGCGGGACAATGTCCTGAACGCCTTTTTTTTTTTTTTAAGGGCAAGAAAACCTACCCATTTTGTCCAAAATGCCACCAATACCAGTCTCTTGCAGATCACATCCTGGACTGTTTGTGTCTTCTTTGGGAGGAAATTTATTCTTCCCCCTTTTTTATCGTTGATTTTCTGAGTGTGAACGGTTTCTTGGATGCCTGAGTTCGTCAGATTAGGTTTAAGGTCAGAAAACACAACAACAACAACACGATTCCTTTTCGCTTCTAATTAAGTATTTTTATCACGCTTTTGAATGAAGATTTATGTATAAATTGATCTACAAGCCCTTGATAATTTCCTCAATGTCTTCTTGAAAACGCTTTTTTGAGTAACTGAAGTTATTATTAATTATAGCTAAAATGAGAAAGTTCACTAACAAATAATAATAATAATAATAATAATAATAATAATAATATTTTTTGTTTGTGAAAATGTTTAAAAAGTACAACAATTAAAAAGCAAAAAAATCTGATATTTTATTACAAGCCCTTTCCCGATTTATTTACGGTCTCTTCAGAATTAAATAACTCAAAGATACTTTATTAGCGTTATTTTGCAAATATAAAAGCGTTCTGCAATTCATGCATGAAAATTTAAAAGGCTGATAAATTTATTTGAGTAAACCAGTACGTATACAGTAATAATGTTAAACTGAAAGTGTGCTTCTAGGTTTTTATTGAAGGTGAAAATAAATTCAATATACATAAAAAAAAAAAAAAATCTGGACGCGTTTAGCCGTAGATTTTTAAAACTATCTTATTTATTTTAGAGGTCCAGAGCATTACTTTCTTAACTTTCTTTTTTTTTTTTTTTTTTAATTCAGTTACACAGTTTCTTAACACGTTATCAATTTAAGCAAATTTTATCAATTTAAACGAGGTTTACTCTCATTTAAACAAACCTAGAAATAAATTTAATATCATTAGAACCTGAAATTTCATATTTGTATATCTCAAGTTTAACAAAGAAAATTATCTTTATAGTTGAAATCTTAAAAATATTTTGAATTTTTTTAAAGTTTTCGTTTATTTTTTTCCAAATAAAGAAGATAGATAGTTAACGCACACACACACACACACACACACACACGCAAAAAAAAAAAAAATAATAAAAATAAAAAACCGCACATATGCAAAATACTGAAAATAGATAACGATTAGTGTTAGCGAAAACCCAATTTCCTTCCAGATTTCTTTTATTTTATATTAATAATTTTCATTATTAGCCTCTCAGATAGTACTGCTTTCCCTTTTTACGCTATAATACAGTGAATTAAAATTGCGCGTTTTAATACATGAATTATTCATAATTTCCTTAAAATTTAAAAGCCTTATTAAGTATGAAGAAGCGTTTAAGCAAATATACAATTTACTTTTCGAACGTATTTTATAAGACGTTGCATCTGTTCTAAAACTAATAATTACATTTACATTTTCTTTATAATAATGGGGATTTTACGTAACATACTAATAAAAATAAAGTGTTGTATTATTTAAACGAAATGTTCAATAATGTTTAAGAGAAATATATTTGTTTTTATTTACTGTGATTAGTTAAATATGTTACAAAACTCGTAATTATTATTATAAAATTCATTTATCTTAAATATTTCGAATTATATATAAAAATTTATTAGATTAAAAGTATATGTAGTTATGGATAAGATATAGATGTATATTTTTAGCATAGAAATACGTATAGTCACAAAATAAATATAAATATATAAAGAAAAAAAGAAAAAAAAAATACATGTTATTTAGTACATACACTTAAAAAATTACACGTTATCAATTTATTATCAATTTATTCTTATTTATTTATTTTTTATCTATCAATTATAATACAATTATTTTGTATTGTAATTATTATACATCTATATATAAATTATATATATGTGTAATAAATTATTATGTATCTGTATATAAATATAATACTTTCATTGTCTTGGGTTTGTCAGAAATAGCTCTAATGATTTTGATAAAAAAAAAGTTAGAGTTAAGTGTTTTTTAAGGAGAAAAACCGATTAGACATATCTCAGACTTATTTTCAGAAAAATTCGCGTTTGCTGTTAACCCTTTATTAGTGTTGTTGTCTTGTGGGGATTAAAACCGATTGACTGCACTAGGGTCCTAGGCTTGAGAGGGAGCCCTCAAGCGGGACCTGAGGGAAAGGCCTGAGGGGAGTGCCTTGGGTGTCTTTCTAAGGGTTTCTCACCCGTATTTATGCACGTTTCAGAGAAAACCACGGAAAACTCCGAACGGCTAGGGTGACGTGCGCGACCTGGGATCGAACCCAGCACCTCATGTCTATCAGCTTTGAGTGTAGAACCACTCAACCGCTGATGGGCCCCAACCATTTATCAGCTGGTGGCAAAATATAGCAGAAATTGGGAATTCTCGGAAATCGTATTTGAATCATAGAAGTTTTATAAAAATTTAAGTTTTTTTTTTTTTTTTTTTTTGAAAAGACAAACATCAAATTTATTCTTATCATTGAAAAAAATTAGCGTTCACTGTTATTTCTCATTCCGCCCGCTTTGAAATATAAGAAAATCCTTGTTTTCTTAGAAATGAATATAAAGGTTTTGATAAAAACTTATGGTCAAGGGTTTCATAAGATTATACAAACTTACCTGACTTATCCTAATACAGTGGAACCCCGATCCATTGTTTTTCATGGGGTGCGTGAAAAAAAAAAAAAAAAAAACGATGAAAGCGGGAAAAACGATGAAAGCGGGAAAAACGATGAAAGCGGGAAAAACGATGAATGCGGGCTAAAATCAGAACACGAAGAAAGCGATAATTATGAAATAATACACGCAATATATAAAGTACACTCTTAATAAAAACTAATTTATTATTCTTCAAACTGTCAAAGAAATAAATCAAAGTTGTAGAGCATTAAGTGATACTTATCATTAAAAATCAGTAAGTTTATGTTGGATTTTTTGTTCATTTTATAAATTTAACGGGGATTTTCAAGATTTAAACATTTTCTGGTAATTTTCTGTAATTTCATGTGCATATAAAAAAATTCGTGCATTTTTAAATGCCGTAATTACGTCAGACACACTTGGCACTGGCGTAGGCGGCTTCAGGAATGTGAAAAAATGTAGTAGCTGGCCATACTGGATGCATCCATTTTCTTCTTTACACAAAGTAGAATAACTTATTTACCAAGCAACAACACACGATCCGTATTCAGTAATTCATAGACACATGTTACAATATCTCCACAATCCCTGTTCTTCACCTACAACAGCATAGGGTTGAGCATTTGAGGTTGGTTGGGTTTTAAATCGCACTAGTGCTACAATAGGGCAAATAGCGATGGTCTGGAATTCACATTTGGGGTGGTCCGGAGACATGCCATCACAATTTTGATCCTCCGTGGAGGAGGAAAAGAGTTATTTTAGGATTAAAAAGTAATTCCAGTTTGAATGCCATATGGAATCGCTTGATTTTCAATTTCATTTCGGTCAGAAGCAAAATTTTACAACGACGAGTGCGGGAAAATGACTTTTTGAAGAACGATACATGCGGGTTTCGTTAACATTATTTAAATACAATTTGTGCAGGGACCATAGAAATAAAACGATCAATGCGAGAAAACGATGGATGCGGGAACGATAGATCGGGGTTTCACTGTAGTCAGAAAAATCAGCTTTCATTGTTAACCCGCACTCAACTTGTAGAAAAATATGGCAGAAACTAGGTTTTCCTGAGAATTTCTGAAACGCTTGTCAGGTATAGCAAAGTGCTACGGTTAAAAGTCGCACTTTAAGAGTAACACATGAATACGAAGGTTTTAGGATTCAATTGAGTAATAGAGTTAGTTCTCATCCTAAACTAAAATTGTAATTGACATTATGCTAATAAGTTTGAAAAGTGATTTATATAAAAGGAGAAGGAAGATTGCTTTTGTGTGTTAGTTGGTAAGAGTGTTAGTTGGAAGGAGTGTTAGTTGGAGTGAGCTAGAGAGTTAGTTGGAAGGAGAGTAAGAGAGTGAGTTGATGGGGAATTAGTTGAAGGTTAGTTGGATGTAAGTCGAGTAGGTAGCAGTGTCCGGGAATCCTCCTGCTATCGAAAAGTTACTGAGCCGCGAGGATGAATAAAGTTAAATGTAGTAGTTAAATTTATTGGTGATTAGTTAAGTAAAGTACAAGTAATTAAGAAGGCTGCCCATTGAAATTTATAAAGATATTATATACAATTAAAGTCCAGCGCCCTCATTCTTATTTAAGCTCAATTAAAGCTCATTTATTTTATATATTTGGACTCTGTCATTTCTTCATAAATTAAGTATTTCAGTTTGCAGCATTCAACCTTAAGTCAACTATAAGTTAAAGGAAGATGACGACATTAAGGTCGTCACACGCTTTTCATAAAAAAACTAGATTTTTTTTTTTTAAGGCGACAAACTTATTTGATTTATCTACATCTTTCGGTAAATTATATATCGCTGTTAACTTTTTCTGTGTTTGTTGCAAAATATGGGATAAATTTGGTTAACACAGTAATGAATCTAAATATTTAAATAAAAAGCTCAAGGTTAGGGTATTTTTGAGATAAGGAATCTATTTGATTTATCCTCTTCCCTAAGAAAGTTAGCATCCACTGTTAATCCTTTTCCGCCCATTACAAAATATGTCAAAAACTTGGTTTTCTCGGAAATGGATAGAAACTATTCTGAAAAATGCTTAAAGTTTGGAATATTTTGATGTAATAATTGAAACTGAATTTTCCTTATCTACAATAAAGTTAAGCAGAATGCAAGAAAATATATGATCAAACGAAAGAATTATCTATAAGAACCAAAAATAGTGTTTTCCAGATATAGCTTTATTACACTGAAAAAATGGTTTCTGAAAAATGAGTAAAATTATGTCAAAATAGCTCCTAAACAAATATAGTATACTCAATTTTGAAAATCCCATGCACTCATTTCTGAGTATATTTGGCATGCACAAAAATGGGGTTAACCATCGTGACTGGTGACATATTTTCCCGCACACCCAGTATAAAACTTCTACTATGTGGACGTTCTGAAGATTTAAGAATATATATATATATATATTTAACTCTTACTGTTTAAATATGTAGAAATTCTATAAAAGAACTTCTTTTAGTTCGACATATTTATAACAAATTCTGAATTGAACAGCTATCAGTTTGAACACACGCGATATTCCATAAAAGTGACAGGCATGTTTAATAACAATATACAAAATTTTGTATCAATATTTCAATATAATAAAAACGAAAAATTTATTATTATTATTATTATTTCAATTTAACAAAAAAAAATATTATTCAAATAAGAAAACAGAAAATGCTCAATAATTGAAATTTTAATTATTGAAATATTAATACAAAATTTGTAAATAAATAATAATAATATAATTATAGAAAAGTTTGTATCAATATTTCAATATAATACAAACAAAAAAATTAATTTTCTTTTTCAATTCAACAAAAAAAAAAAAAATTCAATAATTGAAATTTTAATTATTGAAATATTGATACAAAAGTTTGTAAATAAATATTGGTATGTTCAAGACTACACACCAATCAGAATCTATGATTAAGATATTGAGATTCATGATGGTCAACCCCAGTTTTGAGCATGTCATTATACTCAAAAATGAGCACATGAGATTTTAATTTTGAGTATATTTGTTTCGGAGCTATTTTGACAGAATTTCGCTCAATCTTGAGAAACACTTTTTTTTTTTTTTTTTTTTTTTTTTTTTTCCAGTGTAAAGATATGAAAAATCCACAATACTCACTTGAATAAATCCATAAAAATCCCGTATTAACAAACTAGTAACTCATTAAAAATAG
Organism: Salticus scenicus; assembly: GCA_963930645.1. Taxonomy (NCBI): domain Eukaryota; kingdom Metazoa; phylum Arthropoda; class Arachnida; order Araneae; family Salticidae; genus Salticus; species Salticus scenicus. The sequence continues at coordinate 17,493,020 of OZ005653.1, forward strand.
AGTGATAAATAAGAAAATGAGAATAAATAAGAATTTATATCCATATCAAATTCTTTAACAAAGGGGGAACAACATTAAATTTATTTAAAAGTTGAAAAACGCTCAATAGCTAAAGAATTTTTTCTTTAGCTTTTAGGATCGTACAATTTTTCAAGGAACATAAATATTCGAAGATTTCGAATTACAATGGCTATATGAAGCAAAACATTATATGATACGATCGATTTTGAATGAGTTTGAAAGATAAAATAAACAAATGAAAGAATTATAAGCAATGAGATATTACTAAAGGTACATGTATGAGAGGTAAGGTATGAGAGACCATAATATATATATATATATATATATATATATATTATATAACATATTTTTCTTTTACTTGACAAATGTTATATTCCGGAAGGGAAATCTAAAATTCACTTTTATAATATCGCGTATATTTTAAAGTTTAAACTATTGAATTGAAAGAAACAAGATTATAATAACGAAATTACGATTTTTTTTTTCCCATGAGTATATCGGGGAATTTGATTTAGATATAATATATTTTAGAAAATAAATGCTCACAAAAAAGAATACGAATAAACGAATTAAAGAAATTTAGAAACATATAAAATTACATTATATCCTGCTTTAGACTATTGATATAAGTAGAAAAATAAAATAAAATTGTTCTAAGTAAAGGATTAAAAAAAAAAAAAAAAAACTACAAGTATTAACTTTATAGCTAATGATATATGTATAATTTTGAATAAATAAAACATTTCTTTCAGTGAAAATTACTTAAAGACAGGACTTTTTTAATCATATTTATATATATATATATTTATTTAACACTAGAAGCGCCAAAACAGTCTTTTTGACTGTTTTAGTTCCCTGAAATTTTGTTTAGTCCGCCTCATCGTGAAAGCGCACTAATTCGCCAAAGCTTGTAGACTGGAGTAAAGTTTATTGTATTGTTGATTGATTTACTGAGTAGGTTTCAACGTGACGTTAATATTATGCAATGGTCGATTGGCAACGATCTGGGACTTACGTTTATCGGTGGTCTGGAGATATGCTTTCACATTTGGTCTTTCCTAGGATGGATGTTTATTTCATGAATGAAAAAATATTATGTATGATTTGAAAGTGTTAAAAACGTATTTGGGATAGGGTGACCAAACGTCCCAGATTTCTTCTGACAATCTTCATTTTTGGATTCTTGTGCACAGAAAAAATATTATTTCTTGGAACCCTATTTTTCATGTTTTATTTTTATTTGTCCTCACTTACAATTTCGCTATTTAAAACATGTTTCTTAAACCTAGTCATACATCTGATCTTTTTTTTCTCCAGAATATGCCTATTGTGGCGAGTAATTTCTAGTAATAGAAAGATCTTCGTGAAAGATTTAAATTTTACTATGACTTCCCTATGAGGGAATCGCAAACCGTCGCCAATTGATCACTATGCAGAGCTAGTGCGACGTGATGTTAAACGATTAAACCCATTTAACCAACATTAACAATGAAAAGTATTACATGCCCAGCCATTTGTGAAAAATATGACAGTAATGGCTAGTCATTTAAAATATTTAGAGAATTCTGCTTAAAAATTTAACAGAAATGTGTATAATCCTATTTTTATTTATTTATTTATTGCGAAGCTAAGGTGTTAGGCGATTATTCAGAATGTTGCTAGACTGTGGGTATTGAAAAAACTTAAATGTGGCTTAGACATAGTTATCACATTTTCTGTCGATTTATACACATTTTTCTAATTACGGCAATGTAAAACCATCTAAAGTCACGCACAATTTAACAGTCATTTACTATTCATTTATTGATCTTTATATTGAAAAGAAAAATACTTTTTATACGCCGAATGTTAAATTTATCGTAGTTACTTTTCCTTTCCTTTCTATTTTCTGGTTCAAACGAAAAAAATTAAACTCCATTGCATTTGAATAATCAAATGCACCTTTCTGAAATCTAGCGAAGATAAGCAATATTTAGGAGATTTTTGCATAAACATTTACATTTGCATAAAATTATGTTAATTGGCATTTTGTATAGCAAAACTTTACAATTATTGTTTTCTATTACAAAAATCCAATATAAAGCTACTTATCTGAGTAGAGTAGTTTTTTTTACGTCGCTCTAGTGCTACGCTATGAGTAGTTTGTGAATGTCTACGATTCATCCCCGATTGAGTCATTTTCGACGGAAGGAATATTTTGACAGGAGTATTGCTCATCTGTACTTTCTTCAGAATCGCTAGTGCTATTTATTTCATCAGAATTTTAAGAAAGGTTATAAATCATATAATCAATATTACCTTTTTCACCCTTAGACTTATTGTGTGATAAAACCTACAACATTTGTAATGTTTCCTGGCGACTATAATAACTTCATCTTCGATCATTCATTAGAGCTCAATTGAAAGAAAACAATGTGTGGAAGAAAAGTAAATTCTGATTCAACTATCACCAACTGACTCCAAACTTTAGATTCATCATTCGTTACACATATTCACAGAAAAATCGAATTTGCATATTTTTAAATTCTTGTTTTTTTTTTTTTTTTCATAAAATTCGTTCCGATTAGTAATTTTGCCTTCGTTATGAATCCGCATAATACTTTCCTGAATGATTAATTAACACCCTTCCTGCAACAAACCAATTCCTCTTTGATTCCTAATTAAACTACTGTAGTTTGAGGCTGAGTGGGTTTTACGTCGCAATAGTGGTACGCTAGGAATAAATGACGATGGTCTGTGAGTCATCCCAAAGAGTAGTCCGCGTTTTGTTTTATTCGCCAGAAAACACGAACTCTTACGTAAGCATTGAAAGGTTGCAATTCTGTACGAGATACGGAACGTCATCATGTTGGCGATCATTGGAGAAGCACGCCAAGTGGCAGATTCTACTGGATTTTTTTCCGAACGAGAAATCTCGGCGCTTCTAGTGTTAAAACTAAAATAATCATAAAAGTTTTTCTGAAATAATTCATTAAAAACTTACCTCGAATTAAAATAATTTTTGCCTCTTAGATTTAAAATTAAATAAATTTGAAGATTTAAAAGTAATAGGTTTGGTTATTTTGTTTATATGTTGCGCTAGAACTAAGCAATGGACAATTAGTGGCGGCATCGGACACACCCTAGAGGTAGTGCGAACACACTACAATTTTGACCCTTTCCGTAAGGTATGTCTTGCCCGCTTTGAAAACCAACAGAGATATTAATCTCGAAACATAGAAGACATTTCAGCTTAATGTACATGTTGAAATTCGACCGGTCGAGTATCGAACGTACAGTCGACAGCAAAATTATTGAAGCACTAGCAATAATTTGTATTTAAAAGATGTGCACCTAATACTGTTTAGTTAAGTAAATATTTGACGAGTCGTTATCTAAATCTTTATGCTGTTTATAAATAAGTAAGATGATGCAAAATAGAAATCAAGTTAAAAAAAAAAAAAAAAAAAAAGTGTATGTCGATGTCTGCTCCAATAATTTTGCTGCCAGCTATACAACCTCCCAATTACGATCTCGGCGCTCTGCAAATCAAGATATACTGCACCCATAAAACAATAAGAAATTATATAAGCAGTTATACACATAATATTTTATTTCTAAATTATGCAATTATTTGAGACTAAAAATTATGTATTTAATTGTAAATAGTATTACTTGTTGTTTTCGCGCTGAAAAATATTGTTTTGTGGAGAAAACTAAATTTATTCTGTCGACTAGTTTTTCACATTATTTTGTTATTTTTAGAAATGATTTTGTACAGTTAGGGAAACAAATTGCTTTGACTGGCCAAAAGAATATGGTCGAAAGAAAAGTAATTATTGTTAGATAGTTCGATGAGCTATGTTATGAGCAAAAACTGTGATAAATGCATAATATATATATATATATATTTTTTTTTTTTTTTCAGCAAAAAACTTTGTTTATTTAAACAAATACTGGATAAATCAACGAAACTGTTTGGTTAAAGTAACAAAGTAATTTGTTTCCGGTTGAGACACTATTAACAAAAAATTTGATTGGTTGAACAACATTTTTGTAGTTCCATAGAAGCAATTTTTCTGTGCACCACAAATAAAAATTTCAATAGATGGCATAATCAATTTTCATTTTAATGATGGTTTAGAACTAAATTCAATTTTCTTATATCTTCTATAGTTTTAAAGGAAAATCTTTGTATAATAATAACTTGTATGAAAACATAGTTTCTATGCGTACGTAAACAGCATTTTTTTTCTTTTACTACGACACAGTAAAAAATATACAGAAATAATTTTAAAACCATAATTTAATCTGTTGCAATTTTCTAAATAATTTCTCCATATCTTCAGTAATTGCTCAATACTTTTTTAAACTAGGTAGTTTCCGAAATGTAATGAAATTCTTCTGGAGTTGAGATTAAAAAAAAATAAATAAATAAATAAATACAGTATAGGAATTTTCTCTTATAGTTTAAAACGTTTCTAAAGAGTATCATACAATCATGGATACATTCCGTTTCCCAATATTTCATTTGAAATAAAATGATGTCTAATCACATTTAATGAATTTTCTCTGCATTTTCTAATGCTGCAATTCAAGTAAAGTGATGTCAAATTATAACTAATGAATTTTCTCTCTGTTTTTTATGCTGATGATATTCAAATAGAGTAATGTTAAATTATAATTAATGATTTTTGTTTAATTCTTAAATGAAAATTTTTGATTAATATTTGCTAAAGCTAAAATTATGATTGCAGTAAAAATAACACTCACATTTTGCTGGCTATCCCTGAATCCTTTCACCGTTACTGGCGACTATGCCATATGTTATATGTATGTGGAACTACGACAAAATCGACCTCTTTTAGTTTGACATTGCGGTCATGACGGAATTTTATGTTTACCAGACACTATTAGTGTACACGATAGTCTTCGGCTGGCTCGAGTATTGAACTCGCAATCTTCCAGTTACGAGTTCGATGCTCTACCGACCATACTACTACGATCGAAAATAACTATTCGAAAATAACGATTTTCTTAACATGGAAGAATAGTACAAAATTTCATTTAAACATGCAATAAAAGGAATATCGTTATCGTAACGAAGCCAGATCAGCTTCTAAATATCAGTTACGATGCTGGCATGAACAGGATTCACAATGAAAATTTTAGTTTGAAAATTTCGTAAGCTATTAGTAATTTACGATTTTCTTAATCTGTCAGAATAGGGCAAAATTTCACATAAATGTCCATTTTGAGGGATATTTTAATCGTAAAGATGTCAGACCACTTATTTAGGATACTGGAATGTGCATCATTATTTATGCAAATTATATTTTTAAAACTTTGTATGTTATTCGAAATTTACAATTTTCTTAACATGACAAAATAAAGGTTAAATTTTACATTAATATCTATTATGAGGAACATTTTCATCGTAAATATTATTAGAGACCCTTGCAAAATATCATTTACGATATTAGGATGAATAATATTGACCACACACACTCATGAATTTTCTAATTAAAATATTCATAATTTATTCAAAATTTACGAATTTCTTAACATGACGGAATAGGGCAAAATTTCGCATAAACTTCCATTATGAAGAATATTTTTATCGTGAAGATGTCAGACCGCTTTTACAATATTATTTTTGATACTGGATAGAATATCATTGATTATGAATATTCTAATATTAAATTTTATAAGTTATTCGAAATTTAAGATTTCTATAATACATCAGGATAGAACAATATTTCACACAAACTTGCATTATGAGTTTGTTTCGTTGGGAATAACACAGAATTGCATGAAAGCTAAAATACGAAGCTGGCCTTAATAGAAATTAGTAAGCAAATTAGGAGACAGTAACTAAACCGAAATGATCGGTTTGTATCATATATTGATTACACTATGGACTATTAACCTATTTGTTCCCGAACATCACTTTCCAAATTCCAACCAATCTACTAATTCATTCGCTAACCGACATTCCACTTTCACCAAAGCAGGTTTCCTCCACCTGCCCTGTCACAGAATTTCTGTGCTGTGTTCACTTTGAAGTGACTTCACTTTAAAGAGTTTTTCAGAGTTTTATATTATATTCATAGTGTAATTTCATAATTTTGACTTTTTTTTTTTTTTTTTTTTTTTTAGTTTTGATGGTACGAGGGATGAACAATTTAAAACATGCAAAATCGCAAGAACCAGTTGCCAAGAAAGCGATTATCACCTAAAGGAGGCGCCCATTAACCCAAATACATTGTGATGTTCACAGAATTTTCCTCCACAGCCAGTATCCATCCTCTTCTTCCAGTCAGTAGTCAGGGTACAGCGTCTAGAATAAACAGTGTGGCAATCGCCTATAACCCTGATGTTAAAATGATGCTGCAAAAATTAAGCTTACCCAGATGTCGCTGTGGTCGAAGCTATTGCTCAAATCGAAGACCTGATTGGCTTTTTCCAGTTTCGTCAGTTTAATCACGTGATCTAAGCATATAATTAACCAATAGGGAGTCTCGGTTTTGTTGTCGTGACACTAGCTTCGATTACAATGACATCTGGTGACAGGCTTAATTTTTTTAGTACAATTGTATTCGCCGCTTTCCACAATGTTTATTCTAAACGTTGTACTCAGGGGTATCGTACTAGGTGAAACATCTCAGTCTATTACCATGACGAGCTATCGGCGAAATTCATTTCCTTAACATTAATATAATATATCCTGCAGTATAAATTAGAAATTTATGCGAACACGTATATAATAGAGAACTGAGTTTTGGTGGTACGAGGGACAAACCATTAAAAGCATGCGAAATCGCTAGAAACAGTTGCCAAGAAAGTGATTATCGCCAAAAGAAGGCCCCCATTCACCCAAAAACTGTTGAGATGTTCGCGAAATTTTCCTCCACAGCAAGTATCCCTGTTAAAAAAATGCAATTTTGCTGTCAGAAATTCTCTGTAATTTCAGAAAAGTACGTTTTGTCAACGTAATTTTTCTGTAATTTACTACTTTTTTCTCAAATTACAGAGAATTTCTGGCAGCAAAGTTGCGTATTTTTAACAGTGAGAAAATCCGTTCTCTACTGCCTATCAGTACTCAATGGTTTCGTACTAGGTGGAACATCTCAGTCTACGACCGTGCCGATATATCAGCGAAATTCTTTTTCCTTAACATTAATATAATATATATCCTGTAGCAGAAATTAGAAATTTCTGAGAACAAATATATAATGGGGAACTGAACAGAGCTACGCAAACTCTTTTTCTTTTTTTTTTTTAATCTAACGAGAGACTTCTTTAACTATTTCTATGTATTTTCTCTACAATTTATGGTATTCGCTTACAAATTAATTAGTTTTCATCATACAATACATGTTTTAGTATATTATACAACAATATATGTATATATATTTTTTCTAAATATATTATTTATACGAAAGCGTGCTAAGATTCATCAAACACACAATTCTAGTGAAAATTCCACATAATTATATTTTTTGTCTGTAAGTGAATAGATTGTAACGGATTAGCTTATATTATTACATCAAAAGGTTTGAAAGAACATTCAAACAAATATTTGTTTTTTCGGATAATGGAAAATAAAGAAAAGAAGATAATTAGCCTGCTTTGAGATTTTTCTAACGTTATTTTTATTTTATAAAATGAAAGCTTTTAATGCTTGAAAGAATTAAGACTTCAAAGAAATAATTTAAAGTAGAATATTTTTTTTCTTTAATTAATTTATAATGAATTCGAAATCTCATTTCGCTAAAGTATGAGTGTTTTTTTTTTTTTTTTTTTCAGATATATTTCATATATAAAATGCAAGGTAAGAAAATAATAACAGACATTTTGTTAATTATCTTATTTAATTAATAAGTAGATAATGTTTGTGTTATACATTAAATGTTAAATTTGGTAATTTAAGCAGAGATTATATTGCCGAAGTGTGTATGAATTGTCTGTATGTACAATTGTCTGTCTTTACCATGATACTGGCCACAAAAAAGAAAAAAAAAATATTCGACTGATTTGAATTTTCGAATAATATATATGGTTTATAAGGAATCAACTGCGTAGTTTGTGGTACAATTCCAAAGAGTTTACAGCTAGTGTACGTGTACTCACAAAAACATAGTCACACTACATTAAACAGTAAAACTAACATGTACTACTGAAATATTTAAAATTATAGGTTCTTTAAAAAATGACGTACATAAAATTAATAATTATCCTTTATATCTACACAAAGGAATTCTGCTACATTATGCATTATGTGTTTTAAATATTGAATAAGTTTTTTTGGTAATATTGTATTTAACTCTATGTAATAATAAAAAATAAAAAAAAACAGGTATTGCGCTAGCCACAAATTGTTATGTCTGAGAGCGCATCTCCTCGCGGAGGACGAAGTCCTCTGCAACATGAGAGGTATCAATGCATACTGAATACTCCAAGGTAGACATTTCATGTAATTAGAAATCTCTATTTTAGTTAACGAAGTTATTAATTAAAAACGTCGGGTTTTTAAAGGTACTCTATTTGCCCTCTCAAAATATTTTTTTTGTTATTACATCATTTTCCGCAGGGAAATTAAAATGTTATCAATGGTGTAAAATAATAATAATAATAATAATAATAATGATGATGATAATAAAATAAATATCAATGTTGCTATTGGTAACGAAGGAATTTATCGTCTATAAATAAAAGGCGTTATCTTAGATATTTTTAATAAGAATATTAATTTAGAATTATAATTAACATTCTGCAGACTCTTTGTTTTTTTCTTTTTTCTACTTTTAGAAAATTGAATGTTGTTTATCAATTTTTTTATGTGTTCTTTTTCTTTTTTTTTTTTTTTTTTGTGTGTGTGTGTGCGAATAATGAAATGCCAATATGAACGCCTGTACATTTGACAATTGAACTTTTTAGTTAATTTAGAGCAATATATAACACTCTCTATATATTTCTAATGTACAGTTAGGTAATAATTTTACGCGTTCGGAAATATCTGAAAAGAAAAATAGTTTATTATTATTATTTTAATTTAAAAAAAAAATCTACATTTTCAATTTTCAGTTCTCTCCTGTCTACTTCTTAAAATAATGAAGAATAAAATGTACTCGGTTCTCTTTAAGAGATTTAGGTGATATTATCTTGATTAGACAAGATCAATTACCCAGCCAAAGCAGGATTTCCACTCCCTCCCGCCCTTTTCTAAGTGACGTCATCATTATCTGATCAGGATCGTTTTGCTAATCTTCGGTCACGTGATCTCGACAAGCAGCAGACTGAAATTTTAGGAAAGGAGGGAGGAAAGGAGTAAACAATATTTTTTTTTTTTTCAATAATATTAAACTAATAAGTAAATTTAATAAAATTTATCCATTAATTATTATTATTTTTATTTTTATTAGAATTATTTTATTATAACTAATATGATGTTATAAACATAATGAAGGAAATTATTTAATTGAATTAAACAAATTTTTCCAGGCTGTAGACAGCAAAGTGGAATCAGATTTTTCATTGACAATTTTATCACGATTAAGGTAAATAGCTAAATTTTCCAAAAAATCTAGTTCGGAAACGCGTTTGGCATGAAAGATAATTTTGGCACTCTTAAAATTATCTTTCATGCCAAACGCGTTTCCGAACTGGATTTTTTGGAAAATTTAGCTATTTACCTTAATCGTGATAAAATTGTCAATGAAAAATCTGATTCCACTTTGCTGTCTACAGCCTGGAAAAATTTGTTTAATTCAATTAAATAATTTCCTTCATTATGTTTATAACATCATATTAGTTATAATAAAATAATTCTAATAAAAATAAAAATAATAATAATTAATGGATAAATTTTATTAAATTTACTTATTAGTTTAATATTATTGAAAAAAAAAAAAATTATTGTTTACTCCTTTCCTCCCTCCTCTTTTTGTGGTGTGTGTGTACGTGTGTTCCTCTCTGATTGGTCCTGCCCTGCATGTTGCTTCCTATTGGTTGTTTGTGTTGCTCCTCCCCCTCTGGATTTTGTCCTGCTTTCAGTCTTGCTTTTGCCTCCAAGGCAGTTGCACGTGTTTGCACCTGATGAAGAAAGGCTACGTCCTTTCGAAACCGGTTGTGCTGATTTAAAATTTATGGTGTGTGAAGAAGTTTTAATTTTTTGCTATTGTCTGTACGCCAGTTTTTGAATTAATTTTTGGTGTATGTTGATTATCATTAAAGATCGTGAAAGTAAGAAACATTTGTTGATCTTGGAATTTTGAATCTATTTTCTACTGTGGGGTATTATGATATGTGATTGACTTCTTGAAAATGTGTATATAATGAGCCATTTAGTGTCCTGCTGGAAGGTGTTCAATGTGAATTGGTTTAAAATGTATATATACATATATATATATTAAATTCAATATAAATGACAAGAATTAATTTGTATAGAAACGGCGCTCAAAGCAGTAAAAAATTGTATACAAAAACAATAATATATTTAAATAAAGATAAATGATAACATGAAAGTGGAATGTAACAAACAACAAGAAAACTTACCAAACAATGTTAATAAACAAGAAAATTAGTTAAAGTTAAACACTATTTAAGCCAGAAAATTAAATTATGCTGTGCCAATCTCTTCAGCAGGTGGGAACACAGCTATTAAAAACTATGTAGTACTAGCAGGTTTCAAAAGAAATGTAGGCTAGCATACTCCAAATGTAATTCAAACTGAATAGTAATGAAAAACTTAAAATTGTAAAACAGTATTTCTATTTCTTGAAAATTAAATATTGAGTTTTGAAAACCAAAAATATTTCTATTTATTAAAATTAAATATTGAAAATCATAGGTTACAGCCAACAAAAAACGAAAAATCTGTAAAGAATAAAGCTTATATATATAGATTTTATATGAAAATGCTAGCCGCACATACACCCACCCGAACCTGCCAGAAAAAGATGAAAAACTCACCACCTGCAAGAAACAACAACTGCAAAATCCATCCCAGCTCAAAAACTTTTTAAACATTGAAATTTTCGCTCCATATCCATAGATGTCCACAAAACTTTCCAGGCCTGGCGAAACAAAATGACTCCAAACATCAGCAAATGGTCTTCCAAAAAGGTTTTCAACCATATGCATCAAACTGGACACCTATGTGGATCACCGATCGTAAAAGCAGAAGCTGCGGCGCAGACACTAAAAATTCAAATTACTCGTATAATGAAAAATGAAACTTAAAGGATACAAATTTTTATAAATCTTGAAAATTATATACTTGTTTATCAAAATTGAATTTCAAATTGCATAATCTTTTGATTCTTAAAATATGGTTGATAACAATATTTATGTAAATTCTATGGCTCAGATTAGAATACCAATGCGGCATACAGTTAGTAATGAAGTTAAAGTTTTTTCTTTTGTCAAATAAATCAGTATATAAATTATTATTTTTTAAAACAAATGAAATATCCAAAAAATCAGCTTCAAAATTATTATTGTTGGCTTTATTTAATTTTAAACTATCTGGGTAAATTAACTTTGAAAAATTATCAAAATCAATATTAAAAATTATTAAATCATCGATATATCGATAAGCATGTAAACAAATATTATGAGTTACAGTGAACTGATATTGAAAGAGAAATAAAAAAAGATTAGCCGCACTGTAAGAGTAATTAGTTCCCATGCCAATACCATGAGATTGTTTGAAAATGTCATCATGACAAAAGATGTAATTATTATTTTTAAAAAAATGACACAGACTAAGAAAAAATCTCGAGGGATATTCAGTTCATCTTCAATATAAAAAATGTCAAATATTTTTAATGATATTATAGAGGTCATTTATAGGAATATTACTGAACAAGTTTTCAAAATCATAAGTTTGAATAGATGAAGGTTTAAAAGTAATTCTATTAATTAAATCAAGACTATTATCAATAGATCAAAAATAACTAGAGTTCTTATATTTAAATTTTAAAAAATCATAAATTTTCTTCAAAAAAAAATTACAATTTAATATTAAAATTTTTACCAATACTATTAGTTGTACAACAAATGAATCTAAATTTAACAGGATTTTTATGAAACTTAGGTGTCAAAAATAAAAAGGGAATATTACTTTCATTAAAGATTATATTATATGAAAAAAGCGATTTAATCTGTTTAGAATAAGCTGTAAAACATTTTTTAACAATCGTGGATTTTAAATATAATTTTGTGTAGTAAAAATCATTATTAAGTTCATCTAAAGTTCTTTCAAAATAAAATTTCTTTCAAATGATACCGTAATTACTAACAGCTTTATCAACAGGAACCAAGATAAAATATTTTTTTTTTAATTCTAAGTATTCATTATCTTCCTTATAAAATTTCTGATAACTATAACTAACACAATTTAAACTTTCACTTAAAAAATTGTCAAAATAAACAATAAGATTATATTTCCATTCATGAAAAGCTTCTATGGGTGTATTGTATTTATAACAAATTTTATAAATAAAATTATTAATATCTTTCAAAAAGACTTTCTTGACATTTGATTTTTTAAGTTTTTTATTTAATCTAAATTTAGTACCCAGATTCATCAAAAACCTTATATTATCATTTTTTATTATATTAAGATCACCAGTTATGATATGTTTATAATTATTATCAATATAAGAGTTAAAATCATCACTATTACATATAAATATTCGTACTGGAAGGATCAACTTTTAAAGCAAATTCTCTATAATTAAAAATCTTTTTACTGAATGGTTTACTATATTTAAAAGCAGTCATAATATTTATATTTTTTATTGGAAAAAGGAAATTATTTTTAAAAATAGCTTTATTCAATTTCAAGTGATCAAATGATTTTTTCAAGAAAGAAACAGTAAAATATTCATTTAAAGTATTATTTTTACCAACTTTTAGAAGTTTGAAACTTATTAAATCTGTAACTAAATCCTTAAACTGATTATTAACAAAATTATACTTAGAAAGCAAAGCAAAAATCTTTTTAATTGTCTTGATTTTCAAAGAAAAAATTGAAGTCTTTAATTTATTAACATTTAAAGAGTTTGTAAAAAATTTTTCTTGTTCATTTAGCCAAAATAAAGGTATAATGTCATTTACTTTTTTACTATTAATATGAGAACCCTTTTTGCCTCTTTTAATTGAAACTAAATTATTAACTTCATAAAATAAATTATATACATTATAAATCTTGTTTACATTTAGATTATTGAGTTCTGTATTTAAGCCATAAGGATATAAAGTTTTAAATTTCAAAATATAATCATTTTCTTTAAAAAGTCTTTCACTTTCACCAGTAACATGGTCTAAAATTTTAATTTCAATATTTTCAAATGAATGTTCTTTAAAATGTGAAAGTTCAAAAGAGGGGAATTTGGATTTATTTATTTGTGACTTGTGGTTATTAATTCTAAAATGTAATTCATTTGAAGTTTGACCAATATAACTCTGTAAACAATGTAGACATCTAATTCTGTAAATAATATTACTAAATTTACAAAAACTAATAAAACCAGGTGGCAGCACCTCACCATCAGCTTTAGCAACAAGACAAGTCTTACTTTTCTTACTTTTTCACTTAAAATATTTCATATTTGCTAATTTAAATAATTTTTATAGTTAAATTTTTCTAGGCACTTTGACCTAATTGCTTAACAACAAGAAAAAAAATAACAAAATACAACATTAACAAAATGTATGATGAAGAAAAAATATTCAAAATAAGCGCTCTTGCAGGTGGTGAGTTTTTCATCTTTTTCTGGCAGGTTCGGGTGGGGTTATGTGCGGCTAGCATTTTCATATAAAAATCTATATATAAGCTTTATTCTTTACAGCTTTTTCGTTTTTTGTTGGCTGTAACCTATGATTTTCAATATTTAATTTTAATAAATAGAAATATTTTTGATTTTCAAAACTCAATATTTAATTTTCAAGAAATAGAAATACTGTTTTACAATTTTAAGTTTTTCATTACTATTCAGTTTGAATTCAGTTTGAATTACACTTGGAGTATGCTAGCCTACATATCTTTTGAAACCTGATAGTACTACATAGTTTTTAATAGCTGTGTTCCCACCTGCTGAAGAGATTGGCACAGCATAATTTAATTTTCTGGCTAAAATAGTGTTTAACTTTAACTAATTTTCTTGTTTATTAACATTGTTTGATAAGTTTTCTTATTGTTTGTTGCATTTCACTTTCATGTCATCATTTATCTTTATTTAAATGTATAATATATATATATATATATATATATATATATATATATATATATATATATATGAAATAGTTAAATTTAGATAATCTGGTAAAGGATGACAAGTTTGATTTGTTTAGTAAAATTCTTTAACTTCCAGCAGGTCAAATACGGTTTTTTATTTTGTGTGTGTGTGTGTGTGTGTGTGTTTTGTTTATTTTGGGGGAGGAAATGTCTCTTCATTCATTTTTTTATCTTTTTTTTTTTTTTTTTTTTTTTGACAAAAAAAAAAAAAAAAAAAAAAAATTTAACGTACCTTGTGCTAGATTCTCTCGATTAAATATGTGGTATGTTTTAAATAACTGAATCTAGTGGGTTAACAGAATCTGCCAGAAGTGTCTGCCTTAAAAAATAATTATGAATTTAAGATATTGCTGCATGAGAGAACTTGCATCCATCACCAGCGAACTTCGGCTCTTTTTAACAACAAATAAAACCTGGGTTGAATTTGTGTAATTGGGGAAATTTAATTAATTCAATGTACTATTTAAAGAGGTGAAAATATAGTTGAATTAAAAGATTAAGGTCTGAAAAATTAGTAGTTAGAAATCTTAAATTACGACAACAAATAATTGAATTTCAACAGTAACATACAATGGTCTAGATATTACGAATTCTTCTGTTCTAAAAAAAAAAAAAAAATACTGATTTTTAGTATAATATTTCATAAAAAAAAAAAAAAAAAATCATGGTATTAAATATTGTGTTTTTGAATTTGACATTGAATATAGGGATTTCTATAATATTGTCCTGCTTTTATCGTTTGTTATGCACTGCAAATATTCCCATTCAGTGAAGACAAAGCGACAAACAGGCAGGTAGAGCCCAACACGGATTAATAATCGAAGCAAGTCGCGGGGCTGGTGAATGGAGCGAGCAGAGGACAGAGCCCCCTAGTATTAAGTAACAAAAGTAAATACTTAACGGGATATTGAAATGGAGGCAGCTCTCTCATGCAGAAATACTATATCTGTTTATTAAACGAGGTAAGTTTATATATATATATATATATAAAAGAGTACTTCCACTCTCTCACTCACTGACACACTAACTCATCAACGCATAGCAAAATCTACTGGAGCCACTGACTCGAAACTAGGTCAGACTATAGAACATATAGTGAAATCACCCCTAAAAAGCGATTTTGTGAAATTTATCCCCAAAAAGGGGGGGAGGGGGCAAAACGTGATTTCGCAAAAACCTTCATATCTCAAAGAAAAAACATAGATATTCGTAAAATTTTTGCTTTAAAACATAGCTAACACAAATACCTAAAAATGAATTTCTGGAATTGTGTAAATTCGGTCCACAAGAGGGGGTGCGTGGCAAAATGTGACTCCACATGCGCAAAAAGTGATTTCACAAAAAACCTTCATATCTTAAAATAAATAAACAAATAAATAAATAAATGCCTGAAGACCAATTTCTGGAATTTTAGAAATTCGGCCGTTAAGGGCGGGACAAGGGGCAAAACGGGATTTCAAAAATACCTGTAAATCTCAAAGAAAAAAAAACAGATATCCGTAAACTTTTTAATTTAAAATATAGATAAAAAAAAAAAAAAAAAAACTTAAAAACAAATTTTTGAAATTTTAGAAATTCAGTCCCCGAAGGAAGGTGTAGGAAGCAAAACGTTATCTATGTTATATCTTCTATATAATATAGATTTTTCTTCTGTAAAACTTTAAAATTAGCTATTTAAATTTTAATTGTTGCCAATAAAGTTTACGAGTTAATTTTTTTTTCGACATATAATAAAACATATTTTCACGCGAATAACAGTAATAATAATAATAAGAAAAATATTAAATATTAAATTTCCTTAGGAATGTGACAAAATGACATCATTATCAAAATGAAATAATAATGTTAAAAATCCAGCATGCTTCATCAAATTTTTGTTTCATAACCTTTTTTAACATACCTCAATTTTAGATTTCTTTTTAGTAATGTTTTTATGCATTTATTTATTTATTCATTTATATATATATATATATATATATATATATATATATATATTGTCACGGATAGTACGCTTGGCATGAAAGTTAGTACAACATTATATTAAAGATCTTTACTTATTCCTAATCCTGAGCAATTTTTTAAATTTTGATGCTGAAGTAGATAGGAAATTTTCCGCCAAGGACTCTACTTCCGCAATAGCCACTTTAAGCCAAGTAGCCCATAAAAAATATAAACAAATAAATTATAAAATATCGAGGAAAAAAAATGAAAGAAACTTAAACAATAATCTCATAAATTATGTATTTTTGTTTAAAATGCCGACAAAAAATCAAAAGCCACCAAGGGGAGCAATAATAAGCCAGTACCGCAATTAGGTTACATATTTATTTATTTATATTTCTATATACCAACCACTATTAACTAACGATGAAATACATAAAACCACAAAAAATTAGTTGTCTCATACGATAGACATAGCGCTCATAGCATATTGTAATATTATATTTGACGTGAAATTGCTGCCATTTTATGATTGACCGAAAAAATCAAATATGTATAGGAAATAACGTGAAAGTAAATATTATGTACAGTGCGTATAGTGTTGTTTATATGTAGTTAAAATTCAAATGTAATAGGGCTATTTCAATTTTTTCGATACTATCTGTTTCGAAACTGTTAACTGACAAGCACAAAAATGGAAGCCCATTGTATGGATTGTCACATATAATAGGAATACACACCCGAGATTCTGTGGATGAGCAAGCCGCTGTTCGAAGGCAGCGGTGACCTGAAGCGAGCTTTTTTTTTAATTTTTATTTTTTGTCTATAAAGCGATATAGAAAATGGTTTCCTTTAAACATAGTGACCAGCAGCGGGCAAAATTCGTCCGGAGAAATCCATAAGATCTGAGGCCACAAATTTTAGTGTGTGGCTTATTTACGTATATCCAACTGCCGTTGTAATGTGATTTTGCGAAATTCCCTTTTTCCCTCTTATGGAAAGGGGAGCAATAAACACGTTTCTAAGCGTACTATGCTTTTAATTATCTCAGTAAGATTAATTTTTATGTGTGGGTTGATTATTCGTTCCCAACACGCACAAGAAAAGGATTTTACGAAAGTTCCCCTCTACCTCCCACTCTTTAAGGGCAGGAGGGCAAAACACATTTTTAAGAGTAACTATTTTTCAAAATATCTCAGGAAAGTGATTTTTTTATACGTCGACTGGTTTTGCGTACTCAACATACAGACTACAAAGGGATTTTTTCAAAATTCCGTCCTATACTCTCCTTGGGGGTTGGAGGGACACAAAAAACGTGTTTCCATGCATAACTTTGTTCCAAATTATCTTAGAATGGCAATGTCTGATGTGTGGGTTGCTTATGCGTACTTAACACACACTAGAAAAGGATTTTGTGAAAATCCACTCTACCGTTCTTGGGGGGTGGGGACAAAAAGCATGTATCCCTGTGTAACTCTGCACTAAATTATCTTAGGAAGATTTTTGATTGGGGGTCAGTTATCTGTATCTAAATCATAGTATAAAGATATTTTGCAAAATTCCCTTAACCTTCCCTCCTTTAAGAGCAGGCGGGGTAAAAAACACGTTTTAAAACATAACTCTGTTTCAAATAATCTCAGGATCTCGATTTGTATTTAATGTCTGTATGCAACATGCACTATAAAGGAATTTCCAAAAATTACCCACGCCTCTCCTCCTTCATGGCGGGGGAGGGGGGAACCACGTTTTCAAGCTTAAATATACCCCAGATTACTTTAGAATGGTGAATTCTGATGTGTGGGTGTTGATTGACTGTACGCAATATACACTTTTATGGGAGGGAATTTTGCAAAACTTTCAACATTACCCTCTAGGGAGGGAGAGTAAAGAGTAGGTAAGGTACAGTCGGTAACAAAAATGTCCGAACACTAGCAAAAATTCCTATGTAAAAAAAGTACACTTCATACGGTTTTGTTAAATAAATCCTTGTCAAATCCTCTTCTCAGTCAGTCTAAGAACATGATTCGATAAGGATTTATTTGACAGAACCGTATGAAGTGTACATTTTTTACATAGGAATTTTTGCTAGTGTTCGGACACTTTTGTTACCGACTGTACTGCCGAAGGCATTGGGGTTGCAGATTCGACGTGTAGTGAGCGGGAAAACTGCTACCGAAAGTAGCAGGAACTTTAACTTATATTCTGACAGGTTTTTTTTTTTTTTTTTTTTTTTTTTTGAGAGAGATTTTTTTATTATTAATGATGGAATTTTGATAATTCATTTCAATGCACTAAATTACCTTAGGAAGGAGTTTTTTGATGTGTGGATCGGTTATATTTATCTAACTCATAGTATAAAGGGATTTTGCAAAATTCCCTTCCCCGTCCTTCCTTTAAGAGGAGAACACGTTTTAAAATATAACTCTGTTTCAAATAATCACAGGATCTCGACATGTGGTTTTACTTTCGCAGGTTTTGACCAGCGAGGTGAGCAAACCCTGCTAGTATGCACTAAAATAATAATAATAATAATAAATAGTCAGTAATGAGTAATACAAACTGGGGTTTGCTGAAGATCTATTAGTAAGTTTAAGGATTTGATGAAATAATTTTCACATTTTTGAAATTTGAAAATTTTTAATAAAATGATATGTTTTGCTTTCTCCTCTTAAAGATATGACTGCCATTCTAAAGAAGACTTAGTGAATGATGGGCCTCATCCATGAATCGTTTTTTGTTTACATGAATGAATGAATGTGTGTTTTGTGCTTTGAATTAAGGTTAATTGACTACTAAACTTGGGTCTTAGACTTGGTGGGAATGCTCACATTAGGGGATAACTCTACGTAGTCCTAATACGTATTGAATCGACTTTAGGAGAAAACAAGGAAATTTTTACTGCTAGTGATAACCTGGATTCAAATCGAGCTACCTTAGTTCACTAGTTTTGAGAGCATAATCTCTCTGCTTTTATGGATAAATGGAAAGGAACCACCTCTTTTCAAAAAAGCATATCTCCTGATAAGAAAAAATTGTAATTATGTTTGATTGCTTTTTACGTCCGGTGGTCACACTAAGAAAAAAAATACACCTCTTTCATCTAGAACGAATAGGTGGTCCTTTTCTAAATCCCTAAACTAGAAATATATATTTCCGAGCTATGAGTATAAAGCACGCCAATGCACTGAGAAAAAATTCTATAACTGACATCTAGAATCTAAATTGTGGCTCTAGAAAAAATAGTTCCATGTTATTCTTACAAATTTCTTATAAAAGTTTTTCTAATCCCCTTCGAAAGCGAATTCTAAAGACCTCTATTAGAATTCTTGAGCATTTGCCTATACTATCTAGGACAAACCTATTTGAAAATATCTCCAAATAAATGTGAATACAAGAGGCGGGTTTCGGTAGCTATAATCTTAGTTTATGACCCAATTCTAGAAACTTAAGCGAGAATTTCTCGTAATACAAAAGATTCAGAATATTCAGAATATTGTTTCACCATCTAGAAATGTGCAGACTAGAAATTCTCGACCATTTTATCTATTCAGTTTGTTGGCGTGCGTTATGCGCATATCTCAGAAATCTATATTTCTAGTTTAAGGATTTAGAAAATGAACATTTATTCATTCTATAATATATGAAGGCGGTATATTTTTTTTTCTCAGTGCATCGTGAGAAATTTGTTAAATTAAATTATTGTGGAAAAATGTAACAGTTTAAGCTATATTTAGAAAGTCCTTATTTATCAACCTTAATTAATTTAGAAAATTTGGAGTGGTAGGATGAAAAAAAGTTTAAGCTATAGTTTAAATTTAGAAGTTAAGAAATTTCTATTTTATTAATCAAAAATTGGTACAGATTTAGTTATCAAAAATTGATTAGATTTTATCAAAAATTGGTACATTTAATTATTAGGACAAAATCTAACTGACACTGTATTTTTTAATTCCATCGAATGATTGGTTAAAAAATATTAAATAAAAACTCAACTCCATTTCACTTTAAACTTATTAAAAAGAAAAACAAATGTTTCCAAAAATAAGTAAATAAATATTTCGCTTTATGTCAAGGGAAAAAAAACAAACAAACTTTTTTTAAATAAAATTGAGAAAAATCTGATTAAAGAAATGAAACAGTATCAGTATAGAAACCCTTGGTGAAATTTCAAATTTGGCAACGGAGTATCCCGGACGTTTCAAGCTGAAATCTTTAATGATATTTTAATTCTTTGCGAAAATGACAACAAAAATTTAAAAACCGCCAGGGGGCTCCAGGCTCCAGCTCCAAGGGGCTATGCCAAGAGGCTTCTACGCTAAAGCTTTAACAAAGAAATTTAGAAAAATGAATATAGTAACCGATGCTACGCAATGAAATACAATTATCGCATGTCTTTTTGTGGAAGAATAAAATAAGTCCTGTCGTACAAAATTAAATTCTGTTTTCTGCAGAATTTTTGTCTATTAATTAAAAAACAAAAATAGGCTTAGGGTTTTTATTATTTTTAATAATTTTAAAGTTAAAATGAGGTTCTTATTTTGTCGGTATCAAATAAATAATTTTTTTTCAGTTGTTGTAAAGTGCATAGGAAACGATATTTATGAAAAATATGGCAATATAATCAGGAGAAACATGAAAAAATTAATCCTTTAATTTCGTAGGAAGTTTTTCTACGATCTATTCATAAAATTTAAAAGTTAATCTTCGTAATTATTGAAATACAGGCAGAGAATCTTACATTATAGATTTTGAAAATAAATCTGACCAATCATAAACTTTAACACAACTTTAAATGCATGTTTGAAGGAAGCTACTGAAATAAGGTCGGCAGCAAAATTATTGAAGCACATCTCGATACTTTTCATATATATATATAGGGTGTTTCAAAACTCATGGGCAAAAATTCAAGAAGTGGTAGAAAACATCTAAAGAAGCAATTTTTACCATACAATTCATGGGCGGAGAACAAGAGGTGACCGCTAGAGGCAGCTGTAATGGAAAGTATTCCGCGCGTTTTTTTTTTTTTTTTTTTTACAAATAGTCCTTTCTATCGTGGATTTCAGCAGGCATGGCGACATACAGTAAACAGGAAAAGGCGGACATGCATTTTATGTATGGTCCAGCGAATGTGAATGAATTGATTACTGTATGTCGCCATACCTGCTGAAATCCACGGTAGAAATGACGATGTGTAAGAAAAAGCGTGCTTTATACTTTCCATTACATCGCCCTCTAGCGATCACCGCTTGCTCTCCGCCCATGCATTGTATGGTGAAAATGACTTGTTTAGATGTTTTCTACCACCCCTTAAATTTTTGCCCATGAGTTTTGAAACACCACACATATATATATATAGATATAAATATACAGTCGGTAACAAAAGTCTCCGAACACTAACAAAAATTCCTATGTAAAAAAAATACACTTAATACAGTTTTGTTAAATAAATCCTTGTTGAATCATGTTCTTAGTCAGTCTAAAAACAGAATTCGACAAGGATTTATTTAACAAAACTGTATTAAGTGTACGTTTTAGGAATATAGGAATTTTTGCTAGTGTTCAGTTTGTTACCGACTGTATATATTAGTTTGATCGCTGTTTTTGTCATCAACATACCATTTTATAAACAGTATAAGACTAAGATCATGCCTAGACAAACATTTACTTTAACAAAACAGTATTAGGTGCCCATCTTTTATGTAGGAATTATTTGTAGTGTTTCAATAATTTTGCTGCCGACTGTAGTTTAGTTTCTTTACTACTATAGCCAACTGACTTGACTTCTTTCTCCAGTGTGTATCGTAAAATTTATGCTATTTCTCTATTGAAGTTCAAAAATTACTAATTCATATTCGAATAAAATGAAGAATGGATGGATTTTTTTAATTTACTTTTAAGTTACTTTAATGATCATTGCTAGTGTTTCAATAATTTTGCTGCCGACTGTAGTTTAGTTTCTTTACTATACTATAGCCAACTGACTTGACTTCTTTCTCCAGTGTGTATTGTAAAATGCATGCAATCTCTCTATTCAGATTCAAAAATTATTAATTCATATTCTAATAAAATAAAGAATTAATGATTTTTTTTTTTTTTTTTTTAAGTTGGTTTAATGATCTTTAATTGTGTTGTATAAAATTGATATATTAAATAGAAATATTTCAGAATTATATTTTTTACTTCATGCAAATAATAATAATAATTAAAAAAAATGTATATATATATGTGTATTGAACGTACGTGCACTGTTTAGAACAAAAACTCATAATATCATTTAATTTTATAATTAGTTTCGATTAATTCGCAATTAGCTAGTATCGATAAACTTTATGAACAATTAAGCTTTTTACTTTCTCTTACCCATAAGGTTGTTTTGGGGTCAAATTTTCGAACGCGAGTTTTTGTCATATTTACATGTTCTGAGAGCCCCTGAATACGAAAATCATGTTTTTAGCAAAAAGCCTGTGTATATGTCTGTGTGTATGTCTGTGTGTATGTCTGTGTGTCTGTGTATCTGTCTGTTATCAGCATATCTCAAAAACAAATTATGGCAGAAAGTTCAAACTTGCTATTCTAAATGTGTATCATATAAGGATGCTACCGTAAGCTTTTCGTTAAGATCAAGCAAATGGTTCGTGTACAGGGACAATCAAGAGAATTCTAATACATTACGTCTATGGGGGAAATTGCAGGTAAGTAGAGTTTAACACCTATAGACTGCACTAAACCAAATGAAACGAATATGTATTTTTTGTAATAGAGATAGTCAACAGTGAAAAACAATTGTTTATGTAGGAGCGTCGCCTCCCCCCCTAGGGGGGAAGTCCCCCCTCGAGGGGAGTAAATTTTCATGATGGGTATCTTTCAAAAGAGCTCGCCAATACCTTTAAAACGAATGGTTGAACCATCGATCTGCGAAAATTTAAAACAAAGTTATCGATTTTTTTTTTACTTTTAACAACAACAAAAAAACTTGGAAAAAGAAATCGTATATATATTTTTTTAAATATTGAGAATAAAATGGACTTTTTTGGATATTTCGTGTTATACTACTTCTCTAATATGGAAATCGTCTGCATTATCAAAAAAGATAATTTTTTTAAATAATAATTTTAATAAATTATTTTTTAAAAACAGAATTATTTTTTAATAGCTGAATTAAATTCTATATGAATGTAGGTGCATTAATGAAACGGGGAGTTGAGGGGGGCGGTAGCCCCCCTCACACAGAACTAATTATCATATAAAACTCTTCCGAAGCCTAATTTGAATTGTTTAACACAGGTTTACATAACAGTACTCGTTATCTTACCTATTAATCTGCAACCTGTATTTATAGTATTAAATTTCAGGGTAAGAGAAAGTCGTATGAGTGACACACCAGATTATTTAATATAAGAACATTAAATTGTGTAATTTGCATGAAAAAAAATTACAAAATTTTAGAGAATATGAAACAATGCTTTTATTCTTTAAAAGGTATTACTAACTTTTATTTAAAGCAGAGTATTATGAATTAAATTTCTAAAATATCAAGTGTTCTAAATGTCTCAATAAAATTTACAGAAAAATTAATAATGATTCATCATTAATTAGTTATTTTTATTAATGATTTAAAAGAAATATATTTCAAAAATTTAAATTCTTTGCGTCATTTATTTTATTTTATTTATTTTTTTGTTTGTTTGTTTTCCAAAAAATCTAGAAGAGCTAGATTTACCAAAATCTATACAGATCCAAAATCTATACTATCACAGCGGTTTGACTTTATCATGTTTATTCAAATACACACATACATACATACATCACCATAAAATATCTAAAATAAATTGTAGAGACCTCAAAACGTATAAATATATCAAAATCTTGTAGTCGAATGTTTAAACCATTACAATAGGTTTTTTACAGAGTGTGTGTTTGGAATGTAAAATTAGAGTTTCATTTAAAAAAAAAAAAAAAAAAAAGAGGAGTTTGTGTTGCAAGAAGGCCTTTGGGGTACCTAACCTGTGATATTTAATCTAATAGATTACTGAAAGCATAAAATCTTTTCAAATCAATATGATCAGCGAAATTGCTTTAAATCTGAGAGAAATCGAGGTTTCCAGATTTTTATTCGAGCAAAAATATCAGAACCCTCTCCCTACCTTGAAAAGAAAGGAATTTATGTTTTGAGACAGATTTTTTTTTTTTTTTTTTCGCTTTATACACTTTTGCGGAAAAAAAGATCCATTTGAAAAAATTGAATTTGTGTCATGTTGGGTTTGCTCTCTGGGAGCCCATCTGTGATATCTCATCTGATAGATTATTCGAATGCACGAAACTTTTGTAATCAATGCCATCAGCGAAATTGCTTTCCTTTTTAAGATAATTCGGGGTTTCCAAAATTTTTATTTTAAAATAACAAAAGGGCCCCAGGGCTCCCTACTTTAAAAAATGTAAAAAGCAATACTGGTTTTAAAACAAATTTTCTTCTCGCTTAACATGATTCAGTGAGGAAAAAGTAAAATTTCCATTTGAAAAAAATTAGTTTGTTTTACTTGGGGCCTGCTAGGGGTGACGGGAGACCGTTTATAATACTTCCTCTGCTAGATCTTGAATGCACAAAGCTCTTGAAATCAATGTGCTCAGCGAATTTTGAGATATTTCAGTGTATGTAGACTTTTGAATCACGCTTATTTGACTGTAAGTCTGTCGGTAAATCTATCTGTATACATTGCTTATATTATATATATATATATATATATATATATATTTGTCTTACCTTAATTGGAAGATTGTTATACGAATTCGGAATGCACAGTTTATCAGGACGTGACAAAAAAACCTGAAAACCATTCATTTGAGATATATATTTTTTTTTTTTTTTTTGTTTTTGTAATTAAATAGCCGAGAAGAGTTCTCATTTGAAGTATCATTTATACAGTGATATTTTATTATTTTATAAAATTAATGAAAGCCTTCAAATATATTAAACGTAGGAAATATTTTACAAAATAAAAAACGTACTAAGTACAAAAAAAAAAAAAAAACTTTTTATATTAATTTATTATATGACAGCTGAACAAAAAAGAATGTAACGATGAAGAATCGATTCATTAAAATTTCTCGAAATGAAAGTATGTTCATTTATTATATTGAGTAAAAAATTAAAATTCAGTACGAAGAAATTCTTTTGTCACACGAAGAAAATATAATTTATGATTTATTGAAAAATGTGTCCCTTAAAATTAATAAATTTACATTTTTAAATGACACATTTACAAATTAAGTAGTCTAGTTCGATTAAATAGAAAAAGTAAAAAAATAATCATCCAGGTACGCCATTTTAAAAAGGAATGTAACAAAAAAAAAAAAAAAAAAAAAAAAAAAAAGAATACTTTAAAAAGTTAGAAATTCTAATGTCAAAAATTGTTAATTTTTTTAAAGAAAGGGCTAACATCTTAACATTTTTTTTTCCGCTAAAATTGCATGACAAATCGAATGAAATTAATGTTAAATTCTAGTATGGGACAATCTAGAAAATTCTGAAGAAAATATGAATACCTATGACAATAACAAAGTGAAACACTTCAATTAATTTTTTTTTTTTTTTTTTTTTTTAGAAATTAATTAATAATTAACTAATACAGTTAAAGAATAAAACTAAATATAATAAATATATAAAATAATAATAAAAAAAACATATAAATCCTTAAATATCAGATATTTTTGACCTTATAATTCTTCATAATTTTGTCTTAGATAAATTTAAAGTTGTTATATACATATATATATATATATATACAGTAAGAGATATCATAAACAGTATTTGGATAAGTTTATACTACTTAAAGGTTAGAATAAGTAACATTCAAATTTACTCTTTAAAGCACAAGTCGCCAACATTTTCGACATAATAGGCCTCTCTTCCTAACACCGCCGTAATACAAAGCCCATGTTATTCTTCTGTGAAATTTGTTTATAGAATTACACATAATCATTTTTTTTTATTCTGTTTTGATATTTTGAAATTTCATAGCCTGCTAATTAATGCTAATTTTCTGAAAGTCGATTTTCGTTTAATTTTAATCTTTCATTTTTGATTTTAAAATGTGTAAATATAATAACTAAGTGCATTTTTGTTATTTTTTAGCTACAAAACGAAATATAAAAAATCTGGAGTGACTCTACTCGACTTTCCGAACATTGAGTAATTAACAGTTTTGTAGATAAAGTAAAGAAAGAGGAGTTGTTAAACAAACAAAAGAGAGAAAACCATAATAGAGTGTTTGAGTATTTTTCTACATCTATTACACGATGTTTTATTGAACGCTACTGAACTTTGAGCCCATAGGCCATAATGATAAAGAATTTTTCTTTGTGTCCCTGTAAAAAAACTATAAGTGCTAGATTCACCAAAATCTATAGGGTTCGTACTATGGTGACTTACAATATGCGTACCAACTTTCAGGTTAATCGAACAAAGCGTTTAGACGCTAGCGTGTTCACTCACAGACATACACAGATACACACATACACACACACACACATACACACACATACATACATCATCGTAAAAATAGTGAAAACGGACTCAGGGGACCTCAAAATGTATAGAAACATCAAAATCTCGAATTCGGATTTTTGACATGATTACAATACTTTCCTCACTATAGTGTTCGGAAAGTAAAAATTGAAACTATAAATTTTTGGAAAACGGGTACTAAATTAACAGCTGCGAATTTTCAAAAGGAAAATATTAGATATAATATAAAGATGAACGACGAAATAAAAATATTAGATATATTATAAAGACTTGACTTATTTTGAATGAAAACTTCTGGATTTTAAAAACTACTAGACTGCTTTATTTAAAATTTTTTGGACAAACAAGGGTTAATGTAATTTGGCTGTGGATTTTTTATTTTTGATTCCTTAAAATTTTAAATTTAAAATTTGTTTGCAGCTTTTTTTTTTTTTTTTTTTTTTTTTGTGATTAAGCTACTATAATTTTTACCAATGAATTAAGTAAAATATAAACTAATTTCGGAAATTTTTTTCAATAAAATTGGAGATTACCAAATAAGAGAGTTTCCTTGTTAGTTTAGTGTGAAGCTGTAATTAGTTTCTAAAATGTACTATTTTAATAGTGCATATGATTAAAATGACACTTAGAAATCGGTAAAAGAGAGGGCACCAAATTTTTTAAATATTGGTTGCAGCTAAGTTGGAACCATTTAGCTGGTGAAAAGTAGAATATTATTTTTAACCATGTATGTCTATAACACTTTATAATATATAATAAGTTCATATATTTATATACAGGGTGACCATAATTAAGCCTGGCCTGTTTAGAGCCCTCTGTAGCTGTAATTAAAGTACGGATTGAGCGAGCAGAAAATTTGTATATAGACATTTCAAAGGATGTGCTAAAAGGTTCTGAAAAATAAAATAATAATAATAATAAATAAATAAATAATAAATAAATAAATAAATAAATTTTCCGCTCGAAGGGAACATACAGTCAGCAGCAAAATTACTAAAAGAGACATTCACACATCTCATACATCTTTTTTTAGTTTGGTCGCTAATTTTTATTATCAACTTACTTTTTGATAAACAATATAAGAATAAGATCATGACTGGACAAATATTTACTTTACAAAACAATGTGCCCATTTTGTAGTATTTCTTGCTAGTGTTTCAATAATTTTGCTTACAACTGTGCATTAAAATACAAACAAGCTACAGATTTTAATACAAACAACTTTATTGATTACAGATTTCATTGTTATTTGTTACAAGTTCCAGACTGTTTATCGATGAAGATCATATTGTTCAATATGGGCCCAATCAATAAGGTGTAATGGCTGTATCACACGAGAGATTTTCGCTCAACTTTTTTTCTAAACACAACATTATAGCCAACACACTCAGCCTGATTTTCTTCAAAGACAACACATTTTCGGATGATCAACTTTTCCGACGGCCTTACAAAAGAGTTGAATGTGTTGCCATTAAAATAAACGCACAAAAAAAAGTAGTAGAAATAAAATAACAGAACAGATAAAAGGAAAAAAAAACAGTAAAAAAAAAAGTATCGATGGATGGATTTTACGTCGCACTAGTGCTGCGCAGATGGGCAATTGGCGACGGTCTGGGACACACCCTTAGAGGTGGTCCGGAGACAAAAAAAAAAAAAAAAAAACTGAAAACAAAAGGAAAAATTTAAAAGAAAGATGGAGAAGAAATAGAAAGTTCACGGAACATCCCTTGGTTTGATACAGTCGACGGCTGTGGATGTGACGTTGGGGTCTTCATGATTTACTACCTTCTGAACTTTATACCAATCACGAGGCTTTACTTCAATAATCTGATAGGGTCCAAAGAAGCGAGGTCGGAGGTTTAACCTTGTGCCAAATTGAGTACGGGCGATTGCTACGATGTCACCAATTTGTACTGGTGAGGCTTTTTCCTATGCTTTTTGTATGTCTTTTTGTTTGTTTCTTGCATTTTAACCCTCGCTTTCCCAAGATGGGGTCATTTTGACCACATTCTGCAGTTGAAATTTAGTTAAGCCCGCCTCATTAAAAAAGTGCGCTAATTCGACAGAGATAGCAAACGTAACCAGTGGAATGTTGCAACTTCTAAACGATATAAAAAGAAGCTGGTGATTTTCGCCAAACGTGCCAAGCGGCACCTGAAAGCAATTTTTCTGCAGTAACGCCTTGATCTTGGGAAAGCGAGGGTTAAGGATCTCCGCACTAGTGATGGTACATAGGGTATCCCTTTGATCCGTAAATGAATTATTGTATTTATCCTTTAGAAGTTGGAGGATGTGCGAATCTTGTTTATGTTTTAGTGGGACACCAGTGAGTATTTCAAATGGGGATTTCTTGGTCGTGCTACTGATGGCGCTGTTTAAAGTTTGTTGTACCGCTGCAACGTGCTGGTACCACTTTAAAGGGTCTGATATGGATAGTTTGACCAACACTGGAATGAAGGTTTCCTACATTCTCTCGACTTGGCCATTACCTCGGGATATGCCACTGGATATGTGATGCAGTTGGATGTCGTTATCTTTGCAATACTGTAAAAAATCGTTTGAAGTTAACGCTGTTCCACGATCCGTGAGTATCCTAGACGGATTTCCGAAAGTTGCTTGTAAGAGGGAAAAATTTTGAACGACTTCCTTAGTCGATGTTGTTTTCACTGGATATAGCCATATGAATTTTGTAAACGCATCCACGACAGCCAGAATGTGGTTGTATTTTTTGTTGGTAGAAGGCAAAGATCCCAGAAAATCAAGGTTGAAGGTTTCAAATGGCGTATCTCTTTGGGTCCATTAACACGTTTATACAGGACATTATTTTGAATGAAAAATTCCGAATTAGGGTTACCTTGACGGAGAGTTTTTAAGGTGAGGAGTTGTTCGTCATAAGCTTGAGCAGAGGCAATTTTGGCAACTAACTTCGGATTGTGGGGTTATCAGATAAACAGCATGACGGCTGAGAGCATCAACATGGGGAATTGAACGACCAGGCCAATTAACAACTTCATAGTCAAACTTATCAAGGATGTATGACCAACGGGCAATTTTCGGGGTGACACCATTTCTTTGAAGCGTTTTTTGAAACGCTTGACAGTCTGTGACGATAGTGAATTTAGTGCCCAAAAGAAATGTGCGAATTTTTTGACTGATATTCGATAATGACTAAGACCTCAAGCTCATAAGTGGAGAGTTTTTATTGCCGAGGTTTTTTTTCGGGACATATAATGAAATGGGTGAAACTGACCATCTTCTTCTTGTTATAGGAGGACACTGCCGAATCCATGAGAGCTAGCATCGGTATGTAATTTCACCTAAGAGCCTTGTCCGAAAATGTGTAAAACTGGGGATCGGAACAGAATATCTTTTAATTGCTGAAAAGCTTAGAGCTGAATTTCACCCAAGTGGAATGAAATATTATTACGTAAAAAGGTCAGTTAAAAGAATAGCAATTAGTGAATAGTATGGAATAAATTTACGAAAATAGCCAGTAAGCCCAAGAAAAGTTTGGAGACGTTTGGCGTCTCGAGAAACTGGAAAATTTTGGACAGCAGCTGTTTTGGACAGAGATGGTTGGGTGGTACCATTACGAAAAACGTAACCCAGAAATTCGATAGCTGTTTGCAGAGATTGACATTTCTTAAAATTTAACTCGAGGCCATGTCCACACTGTAAAAAATAGGTTCTTAAAAATAAGTATATATTGTCTCAAAATAGCCCCGACACAATATATACTTAAATTTGAAAAAACATGTACTCATTTTTGAGTACATTGACATGTCAAACATGGGGATTCTTATTGGTCAACCCCATTTTTGAGCATGTCAATATACTCAAAAATGAGTACATGGGCTTTCAAATTTAAGTATATGTTGTTTCGGGGCTATTTTGAGACAATATATACTTATTTTTAAGAACCTACTTTTCACAGTGCAGAGGCTACTTTGAGGTTAGTTCTAAGTTTGTCAACGGCTTCAGCTTCAGTTTTCGTAGGAATAACAAAGTCGTCAAGATAGATAACTACAAGGTTTTGAGCCCTTAATGGACGAAAAATAGCGTAAATATATCTCTTGAAAATATTTGGAGAAACACAAAGTCCAAAAGGAGCAAAAAAGAATTCATATTGGCCATTCGGTTTGACAAATGAAGTAAATTTAGTGGAACTTGTGTGAATAGGAACATGGAAAAATCCATTGCGTAAATCCAATTTAGTAAAGATGGTTGAGTTTTCAAGACGGCCAATAACATCTTCTTGCAAAGCACAACAGGTGAACTATAATTGAGCAGCTGGGCTTAATGATGCCTTCATCTAACCATACCTGAACATGAGCATCAACAATTTGTTTTTCTGCTTGCGGGAGACGATGGGGGTCTATGATGAACTGGAGTGTCGTCTGACAAAACAATATGCATTTGGAAATCGGGAGATTAGACTTTTGCAGGTGTATAGGAGGTAATTAGGGTTTCAATTTCAGAGCGGTGTAGAATAAGACCCTTCACCGAAGTTACTCCAAATGTCATTTACAGGGACATTCATGCTCCTCGAGCCACGAATCTATCCACTGCTCCCATTACTCTCGCCCTCACACCAACGAGAGCTGCACGAAAATTCCATTTTGCATAAACTGCGTCATCTTAAATCAGAATCACGGAACAGAATTCAACACAGTTCATCCAACCAACTCTTCCTCAACATGATCATTCAGCGTCGTTCGAAGTTGGGGAAGCTGAACGAACGAGAGAACCGATCAGCTGTCAGTAGGGTTACCCCGAACAGATAGCGTGAGGTATTCCCTTCTATACGGGTTCCAGGAAAAAATCGTGTTCTTCCCTCCTATTGGTCAATTTTGATTGTTTTCTGTCTGTTTATCCTTCTTCAGCCCTCTGTTTTGTTTTTGTTTTTTGTCTGTATTTTTTGGTTCTGCTTTGTCTATTTTCAGAACTGGCTCATCAGGTGCTTCGCTGTCGAATGGCCGAGTGTCAATCGGTGGATGCCCCCCCCCCCCCACACACACACACTCTCCATGGTCTGTTACTCTAACTCAAACTATTAGGATTTCTCGCTGCGGAATGGCAGCTCCATTCCAGTACAATATTTGTCTGCTAAAAGTAGCAACAGTAAGAAATATAGAAGAACGCACGCTGAAAAACCAGGAGACCGCCCGAACTTTTGAGATGAGAGCGCAAGTCAGCGTCCTGAGTGAAAAATATCCGAGCTTCCAAGTTCTTCCAATATACCAGCTTCCAAATAATAATGATTTTGAGTTTAACCCCCTGTAAATAACCCTTCTTAAATTTATTAAATATGATGTTTAGCTTAAAAGCTTCTGATTTAGTTCTGTAACTCTCTTACACACATATACAGAGGCTGTTCGCACATTTTTTAGACGATTTTGATGGAGTGAACTGAAGCAATTTCTCTCATATTTCGCGTTTTATTTGTTCAGTTTGATAGCCCTTGTTCTTAACTAACATTCTACATCATAATTTCTATGATAATAATGCTTTTTATAATATCGGAAGAGGTATATTTTTCTACTCCTCTTGAACGGCTTTCCAGAGTCCATAAAGCGTTGTAGGTCGGTGTTTGGATAATTTTGATTTTAAGAGTCGAAAAACACAAAAATCCAACAGTGATACATCAGAAGATTTAGCAGGAATGTCAGTGAAGGGTTATGCACACAGAAAAATGAAAAATCGAAACTTGTCAAGAGACATGCCATCTTTGTGACACTAAACGTTTGTCAAGTACATTGACAAATTTGCACAAAATTACGCAACATTTTAAACAATCAAAACACTACCTGACAATCCCATTTGGTCATGAGACACAAAAGTCGTTTTATTTTACCATGTATCTTTAATGTGTTTCGTCTGATGATCCGTTTTGCCTCTAAAACTTGTCAGATGACTAATTTCTCAGGTACAGTTTTCATTTTCCTCAAATTTGACCGGTTAGTCAGATGAGAGAATAAAAAAAAAATGTTCCCGTTTTGTCAATTGACTAAGGAAAATTTGTTTGGCTAGTCCAAAAGCTAACATTGTTCTTCTTCTTCTTTTTTTTTATTTGTTATTTATTTTTTGTCTCCTATTGACAACTTGTGTTAGTCAACCGAAACCGAAAAATAAACAAAAAACTAATCGCATTTGGCGGGATACTGCAACAATTGCCGTTAGAGTCATTTTCATTTTAGAAAGAGAACGAGAGATTTTTTAGTAATCAGAAACAGCGAATCGAGTTTACAGCCAAAAGTAAGTGCTAAATACTTTATTTTATTGTAAGCTTTGTAAGAATAGTAAATTGTAAATTTGTAGAATTCTAAAGCTTCCGCAATCTTCTAACAATATGAATCTTAATTAGAATTTGTTCTAATTTATAAAGTTGTTTAAAATGTATAAAATTTAAAATACGTTATTATAAATCTAGTTTTACGTATCGTCGTATTATAAAAGTAAGTACATTTAATTTGTCTAAGCTATAGTTGTTTACATACACATTTAACATTAAGCTCATATTAATATTTTTATACACAGAATAGTAATGATTTATTTTTCCCTAAAGATGGTTCAGAAGGTATTTGGATTTCCAAAGGACGTTAATTTAAGAAAGATATAGAAAAACGCTATCCATGGGGATTTTGAAAGAAATCCGAATTTTAAGGTATGTTTTTTAAATTATCGTTTGCAACATTGTATCTATCTTAAAACAATAAAAAATAATATTAATACTTTTTTTTATATTTAAACTTTTTAATGAGATAAATTAAAAAAAATTTAAAGGTTTTTTGTTTATCTGTTATTATTATTATTATTATTATTTTTTTTTTTTTTTAATTCCTGTTCTAAATAAATAATTTTTTTAATTTAAATAAGTTTGGCAAATGGTTGATAATAGTGTGTAATAAAAAAATGACATTTTTATTATTAAATGTTTGACACCAATTTTTTTCAAAACAACTTTTAGCAAAAATAATATGAATTTAATATTGCATACTATATTCTGCTCTCAATTTAAAGTCAAATTGTTCTTGTATACAATATTAATTATTAGCGATAAATAATAAATATCTTGGTAAATAAATAAATAAATATATATATATATACATATACATATTCAACTTCATGTTATTTGTTTCATTCAAATGATTGATGATTGTAGTAAAAGGTTGATATTTTTAGTTATTAAAAATTTGATATCATATATATATATATATATATATATATATATATATATATATATATATATATTCTTTTTTTTTTCAAAACAAATTTAATCAAAAATAATATGAGTTTAAATTATTAGATACTGTATTCTCGATTCAAAATCAAATTGTTCATGCGCAGCATATAAAGTATTCGTGATAAACAAAAGATATCTTGTTAAAAATATGTACTTAATTTCATGTTATTTGTTTCATTATTAACACATTTAAATTTAAAAACTTTTTGGTATGTCAATTTAAACAACATTTTTTTCTTTTAACTATGCTCTATAAATTAAGTAATTCTTGCAAACATTTAGTTGTATACTCTATTTCCACAATAACTTAAAATTAATTTTGATTTTCTTCTACATATATAAGAATGAAGTACTGGATTTTTCAAAATTTTCTTTTTCTGGCTTTTGGTGCATTTACAAATTTGGGATTTCCTTAAACTCGATTAAACCATTTTTAGGAGATGTCTGTCTGTGTTTAATCAAAATTTTATGTTTTGGGTGCTGTATCTCACAAAATAATGAACATAATTGTACAAAAGTTTATATTTAGATGCACTTTCACATAAATTCGTGCTGAATAGCTTTTGGTACATATCAAGGGTTGCCAACTGCTCCGATTTTTGCGGAGTTTCTCCGAAAAAATTTAAAAACTCCGCAATTCCGTGAAGTAATGTTTATGCTCCGCAAATTCAGTCTTGACCACCTATTTAAATATTTTTTATACATAAAATTGAATAGTGGCAGACACTGAAAAAAAAATTTTTTTTTTCTTTCTTTCTTTATTTTTATTTTTTCCTTGCACACATCTAGGCAGAAATCGTTGTCCAATCCTTATCAACTTTTGATTTTGCATTTCCAACAGTTGCCGCATAAAACATTATTCTTTGAATTTTATTTTTTATCTATGAAAGCGCTTCAACGTATCTTGAAAAAAAAAAAACAAAAAAACTAACTTTTACAATTTAGCTGAAGAACCACACGCTTCATCCTACAATACTCATAAATAAATAGTAAATAATAATAATAATAATAATAATAATAATAATAATAAGAAAGAAAGAAAGAAAACATTCTAGTGATCGAAATATTGCTGACTCAGAACAGGAACAAGTATTTGTTTACATTAGCTAAGAGTGTGTTTAATTAAAACCACAAGCTGAAAGGGAGAAAGAAACCCAATGCTATGATTATGTGCTGTTTTGATTTTCATTTAAACTGTATCAATGTTTCAGTTATCATTTAAAAATTGTTTATTTTAATTATTTATCGATAAAAATAATGGATTCAAAGCTACTGAACTTTAAGGCCGATTGACAACGCTTTATTTAAGATTTATTTGAAATAATTATGCTTTTATTTTATCATTCACTTAAAGCATTAATGATTTATTATCATATCTTCATTTGTATCTGGGGAAAAAAATAAGTAAACAAATTATGACGAATAATCTGAAAAATTCTAAAGTTTACAAAACATATGGTCCCAAGCTATGCAGATTAGAGGGAGTTGACTTAAAGATGAGATCATTTACACATTTATATGATTTCGTTTTTAGATTTTTATGTAATAGTATAAATATTTTGACATTCATGAAAATTGTTGGAAATTAATTTTTTTTTTTCCCTTTGTGTTTCTCTTTCTTTCTTTCTTTTTTTTAATGTAACTGAATAATCTACTTTCATATATTGCCTTTATTTATGTATGGAAAATATGCCATTATGCAAAAAACAAATTACTTTTGGGTTTTAAGCTTATATTCAGGCTTAATCATTTCCCATTCTTATCTCTCTTCACTGTTTTGCTAAATATATTTGATTATCAATAAATATTTCTAAATTTTATATGATTATTGTTAATTTATTTTTGTGAGTAGTTTATTTCTTTTCTTTTCTTTTTTTTTTTTTTATGTATTTTTAAAATTGCTCCTCAAAGTAGCCAAAATGCTCCTCAAAATTTCTCTGAATACTCCTCAAACTATTTTTGAAAAGTTGGCAACCCTGAGGCGCTACTATGCTGCAATTTCCCACAATTAAGGAAAGACTATATCTTAGCTTCTATTGTGTAGAACTTCACATAACTTAATGTTCAAATAGTCGATTGTGAAAGACTATGTTTATTCAACTTAGGTGCATATCGGTCATCAGGTAATGCCAGTATGTTGCAACTTTTCACATTTAAGAAAATGCTGTAACTGAGCTTCTGTGATATATAAATGCACTAAACTTCATATGTGCAACAGCCATTATGAACTATTATGCTGATTTAATTTGGACGCATATCGGCCGACAGGTGACGTTGGCATGGTGCAATTTTCTCTATTTATAGGAGAGCCATATCTCAGCTTCTATGATATGTATGTGCACCGAATTTGATATGTAAGGTGTATGTCATACATCCAAAAACTATGCCAAACTAGCTTTTTAAAAACTATGCCGAATCAATTTGGGTGTACATCAGATGACGTGCCGCGCTACTATTACTCTTTGTAAATTTCCAGATAGTTATAGTATCTCAGCATCTATTTGTTAAATTAGTTTGTAAAATCTTTATTTGTGAGAAGCTGTGTTAATTACTTTGTGCATTGTAACTGATATATGGTGCTATTATATTAAATAATAGTAGAAGAAAATTTTGTAATGGCTACAGCATATACTAATTTTAGATATAGTGGGTTAAATATATGTTAGTAATTTGCAACTGGTAATTATGAATGATTTACTTATAAATTGTCAAATATAGTTCCCCCAGAAAATTTTTTAAATTCATTAATACGCAACATTTTTTCCCCACAATAGTATCAAGACACGAAAAAGGTATATAAAGTTTATTATTAATGGTATAAATGGCAAACATTTCCAATTTAACAATAAAACTTTTTTTAATAATTTACAACAAGTAATTTAAAATACTTTATTTAAGTGGGCATGAATATTATAATACTTACAAAACTTTAAATTGACACCATAAAAATAAAATATCTCGCAACAATTGTTTCGGGTCGAAAGAACACACGACCCTTCGTCAGGCACCCAAAGTAGGCACGAGTGCAGCAGTCAAAGTGGTAATGCACGGCTTTGACTGCTGTACTCGTGCCTACTTTGGTCGCCTGACGAAGGGTCGTGTGCTCTTTCGACCCGAAACCATTGTTGCAATTTTATTTTATTTTATGGTGTTTATTCAAAGTTTTGTAAGGATTATTTTGCAACGCCAGTTCTGTGGTACGAATAATTGATAAACCTTTTTTCATTTTCTTTCTGAAACAACAGACAGACGACCATCAGCCTTTTCTCTCTCTCTCTCTCTCTGTGTGTGTGTGTGTTTTTTCTCTCTGTGTTTGTTTATCTTCGATAGCGCACATTCGATTTACGACTGCAATTCACAGCTATTGTACTGCTCACCTTTCAAAATACTTTTTACAATTATAAATCTAAATTTGTAGGCATATTTATAACTCTGTAACTAATTTAAACATTATACACATGCTAGACATGTATCGGAGCTCCCTATTCGTATCCAGAAAAATAGATCCGTATTTGTATGGATCTGTTTTCTTTTCTTCAACGAAACTAATATGTATCTTTTGTAGAAATTGTATGAAAATTAGAAAAGTATTATAAATCTTTTTTGACTGTTATTAATATATAAATTAAATAAATACAGTATAGCCTCGTATTTACATCCTGGAAATTGAAAAGATTTCGCAATTTACATTTTTTTTTTTTTTTTACTTTATTCTATATTTAATAGAAGAAAGTACTAGATTCATAAAAATTTTCGACTTCCGTTTTCCGATGAATTTGCACGTATTGAAAGTTCCAGAACACGATTTGACTATTTTTAGAAAATATTAGATATGCCTCTGTGTGTGTGAGAGAGACAAAAATTTTGTGGCGACTGCAACTCTGGAACTACTGCACGTAATTGCATATAAATTTATATGTAAATGCACCTTGACATTAATTAGTGCCTATCAACTTTTGGTGCCCATCCATCAAGAAATGGTACTGCTATACAGCGATTTCTAGAGACCATATATTAGGAAACTATATTATACAGGGTCTCTAGCGATTTCAACAATTTAAGGGAATGCTATGTCTCATGAACTACTGCAGAGAATTGCATATAAATTTATATGCAGATGCACCTTGACATAACCTAGTCCTTATCAGCTTTTTATGTCAGTTTCTCAAAAGATAGCGTTGCTATACAGTGATTTTCACAATTCAAGGGAAGGCTATATCTCAGGAACTACTACACATAAATTTATATGTGGATCTACCTCGAGATAAATTATTGTCCATCCACTTTTGGTATCAATAATTCAATAGGTGATGGTGCTATATAGCGATTTCCATAATTTAAGGAAAAGAGATATCTCAAGTTCTATTGCGTACAATAATAATAATAAATAATATGTGAAAAGACCATTCTCAGACATTATGCTAATTCAATTTGGATGCATATCGACCAATAGTGGCGCTGCTGTACTGCAATTTTCCCCGAGAACGGAAAAGCTATATTTCAACTTCTATGGTGTATAGTACAAAATTTGATATGTGAGATAACCATTATGAAAACGCATTTTTTAATATATTATTTATAGAGAATAAAGCTGTCTTTCTTTGTACTTTCAATGCAATTTTTCTCAAAGATGAAAATCGTCTGCATTCAGTATGGTAGGTAATTTAAATAAATAAGAGCTTTAATAAATTATTTGTACTGAGCGAATTTGTATTAGAAAATATAAAAAGAAAGTCTTGTGGTGGCCACAACATACTTTTTTTGTTGTTGTTTTTTTAAATACCTTTATTTTTAATAAAATTCAATCCTCGCTTTTATGTGAACGAAATTTTCAAAGCAAATATAGAGGAAATACTTGTCGTGATTTCATTTAAAGCTATTATGTTGTGACCACCGCAAAACTTTCTTCTATATTTTCCTATAGGAAAATTCATTCGCCCAGTAAAAATATTTTCTTAAAACTATTATTTATTAAAATTATCTACCATAATGAATGCAGATAATTTCATTTTAGAAAAAACTAACACTAATAATAAGAAAAGAAAGACAGTTTAATTCTCTATAAATAAAGTCTTAAAAAATGCTTCTTCATAATGGTTACCTCATATATCAGGTTTTGTACAGTTATATGACACAGAAGTTGAGATATAGCCATATCCTGTTCTCAGAGAAAATTGCAGTATACCAGCGCCACTTATTGGCTGATATGCATCCAAATTGAATCTGCGTAATGTCATATAATGACTACGTTGATACGTGTCAAGTTTTGTTTGATTATACACAACAGAACCTTAGATACAGCCTTCCATGAAAACGCGAAAGTCGATGTATAGCTGCACCAACTGTTGAGAAGTTGACAAAAAATATTGGTGGGCACTAACTTACGTTAAAGTTTATCTGCATATAAATTTATGCAAATTCGTTTAGTAGTTTCTGAGATATAGCCTTTCCTGAAATTGCGAAAATCGCGGTCTAGCAGCGCCACTTGTTGAGCAAATAACACCAAAAGTTGATAGGCACTAACTTAGGCCAAGGTACATCTGCATATAAATTTATATGCAGTTATCTGCAGTAGTTCCTGAGATACGTTGCCACAAAATTTTTGTCTCACACAGACACATATTTTTCTAAGAATGGTCAAATCGTGTTCTGGAGCCCTCAAAACGTGTAAATCCATTGAAAAGCGGAAGTTGAAAATTTTTACGATTGAAATACTTGCTTCTATTGAATACAGAAGAAAGTAAAAAACAATATAAAATAAACACATCGTCGAACAAATGCAATAAATAAAAATTCTTTTTTTTTGTTCAGAATATAAGCATTAAACAATGAACTACTATCACTGACCTTGAAGCACATTTTTGCAATCTTGAAGTTCACAACTCACATAAGTGTTTAAACATTATTATTAGTCTCTTTTTTTTTTTTTTTTCTTCAGATTTTTAACTCAATACAATGGGCTCTTCCCAGCGTCGTCTGCTCAATCACGTGATAGAGGAAAACGAATAATCGAATTCTGAGAATCGAATTCAATTAAATATTGTTCTTAAGAACAAAAATGTTAATATTTAATATAAAATAAAATAAAAGTAATACTGTGCATTTGTAAACAGTAGAATAATTGTATTTGTAAATTTAATAATTTTTAAAGAACACTTTATGTGTTTATTTATTTTTACCTATCCGCGATTGTAATGATCGATAGATGGCGCTTTCTCAACACTGCAGTTGTTAGTAAACATAGCCACGTGTGTTCCATTAGTGTTCTTTTTGTTATTCTACTTAATATTCGTACTATAATTTCTCCGCCATTACATTATGGAAAATTGATTGCTTTTGGAAAAAATACTTCAGTTTATTCAAAGTTCGATCGGAAGTAGATTTTTAACTGAAGTTGAACAGATATTAATTTCAAATCATCTGATTAATTCTTTACTTCCATTAGCGGAAGCAACTGAAATTTTAAATTTGTCGTTTGGAAATAAATGGAAGCTCAATTCTGGATTTCTTGATCCTTTGGAGTTAGATTGTAGCACACAACAGTATGTGTTATCTTTTTTACCGTATTTATTCATTTTTATTCAATAAATATATGTGAAACTAAATATCGGCAAGCAATGGCGGCTGTATGGAATTCGAATTAAACCATGTTTATTGTAATTTCACCTTAGCCCACCAGAGGGCGAGCATTTCATTACAATCGCGGATAAGAATCGATTGTTGTATATTGTAGAGTAACTGTAACATTAACTGATCAAGCAATAAATAATAGCTTCTTGTGGAATGTTTACGGATTATATATTGAAATTTTAAGATGTTTTCATTTAATTTAATTGCATAAAGGTGTTACAACAAGTTAATTAACTCAGTTACTGGTCTAAATGGATTTACGTAGTACGATATTGCACTGTCACTGATTTAAGTACCAAAAATCAGAGTATTTAAACATTGTCTTCATGAACATCAATAACAGGTATAAACTAAATGATGATTGTAAATGTATACAGCAAACAAAAGATGATGAATAATGATATAAAATGGATTAAAAATGATTATGTATAAAAAATAACACAGATTAAATACGATTGATCAAAAATAAGAATAGAAAATATGTTATTTCAGCAATCGCTCTAGATAAACAAAACTTCGTCTGCTATTTGTTTTTCCTCTATCATGTGACCTCTGACGTCAGGTGGGAAGAGTCCATTAGTAATTACATCTTTTTTTTTTTTTTTTTTTTTTTTTTCTTGTATGTTCAATGGAAGGAAGTATTGGATTTGTAAAAATTTTCGACTTTCGGTTTTCGACAAGTTTTGAGAGGTTAGACTAGACCACGATTTGACCATTTTTAGAAAATGTCTTGTCTGTCCGTCTGTGTGTGTATGTATGTGTGACAAAAATTTTGTGGCAACTGTATCTACGGAACTACTGTTCAGAATTACATATAAATTTATATGTAGATGCACCTTGACCTAAATTAGTGCCTATCAACTTTTGGTGTCAATCGCTCGAAAGGTGGCGCTGCTATGCAGCAGTAGCATTTATAATATGGCTGTCAACTTTCAAATATGCTTAACAATAGTGTTCTAACAGGGATATATTCATTAAAAAAAATAATAATTCAATAAAAAAAAATCAATAAAACCAGATCGATTTTTAAAAAAATCTCGTGCTTGCTTTTCTAAAGTAATCATACGAATTATAAGGTATGGTGTTATATGAGAATATATATATATCATCATTACCAATTTCAGCCTCTATCAACCCACTGCAGGATGAAAGCCTCTGCTAGGCGATTCCAAACTGCCCTGTTTTCGCACACACACACACACACACACACACATATATATATGTAGAATCTTGGCTGGGTGTCTAGGGGTGGGGTAATGATGAGTTGCGACTTAGATGACTACACCTTTATTACGAAACACATACAACACAAGATACACAAATAAATAAATGATTATAGCAGACTTTCTATTATTAATCAACTGCTGGTTTCGAGGCTTAGCACATAATAAACTCTCTTGAACAGTATATCCGTAACAAGACAACATTTTAGCACCTACTCGTGCTATATTCACAAAAACAGAGTGCTATCAAATAGTTAAAATGAAGTATGAGCCCTCCATGGCTCTACACACTTATCAAGAGCACAACAAGCTCTAATTAGCAGAAAATGGGCCTGTCAGCCTTCGCGCTGACGGTCCCAACCGATCTCCACTGCAGCCAGATCTCAACTCCTCCGTTTGTCATCTCGTTCAATGATACGCATCAGAGACAGCGCCATCTATTCGTTGTGCAAGGAACTTCCCACAACGCTCTGCCATTCTGATGTTGCGGTGACCTCACCGTAAACCAACCTGGGATACTAAAGGATATCTGCAAAATACAATTAAAAGAAAAAAAAACAAAAAAGAGAAACAGACATTAAAAAAATTATGTACATAAAAATTCACAGTTAACTTTTTCTGTAAAGTTTATCAGTCCATTTAGTTCAGTCTATTTAGTTTGTGGACCATAATTTCATATGGTCTGCAGAAGTACTAGTATGTATAGGTCCTTCGTGATCGCCTATCTTCTCGACTTCATATCTGTCTTTGTTCTTTACTCGCACAACTTTATAAGGACCTAAGAATTTTGGTCTTAGTTTCATGCCGGTTCCAAACTGAGTTCGCTGGATGGCAACTAGATCATTAATTTTATATACATGGGCTTTCTTTCTCTTCTTATTGTAACATCGGCAATTTTCTTCTTGAATCTTAAGAATGTTTTTTCTTGCTTCTTCACGAATGGTGTTAAGATTATCAAGCATGGAATTTATCCTTTCTTCTTCGAGAAGTTCTAGTATTCTCTTATCTTCTTTCCTTCTCATTGTTACTCCAGTGAGTAGTTCAAAAGGAGTTCTTTTGGTACTTCTCGATGTGGTGGAATTAATAGTTCTCTGAACAGCCTCAACAAACTTGTACCACTTGTTAGGGTCATTTATACATAACTTGGATAATACAGGAATGATTGTTCGATGAAGTCTCTCAATTTGACCATTCCCTCTTGGGATTCCAGTTGTGATGGTGTCATGTTCAATTCCCTCTGATTTACAGTAATCTGCAAATTCCTTAGATATGAATGCAGGTCCACGATCAGATATTATTCTTGCGGGGTTACCAAATATAGCAGCTTGCTGTTTTAATTTTTGCAAGGCGTCTGCTGAAGAAGTGGATTTAACCGGGTATAGCCACGAAAATTTACTAAATCCATCGATGACTGTAAAAATGTGATTGTAGTTTTTGTTGGTGGTCGGTAATGGACCCACAAAATCGATGTGATACGTGGATAATGGTATATCGCCTTTAGGGATAGGGTTCAAAAAACCTTCTCCTTTTCCCTGTTTCTTATTTACAAGTATACATTCTACACAACTTTTTACAACGTTATCTACGCATTTTTTCATATTAGAAAAATAGTAATCTCTTTTTACTAACTCTTCAGTTTTATTAGCCGAAAAATGTCCTAAGGCATGACATTTCTTTACGACCTCGATTTGCATGATCTCTGGGACAATTAGTACATCCCTATCATTTAACACTTTATATAAAACATTATTTTTCAACACATATTCGTCATTTTGGTTCTGTTGTAAAAGAGATTTCATAGTGTTGATAAACTCATCATTTTCTTGAGCAGTAGCAATACGA
Source organism: Salticus scenicus (assembly GCA_963930645.1). Lineage (NCBI taxonomy): Eukaryota > Metazoa > Arthropoda > Arachnida > Araneae > Salticidae > Salticus > Salticus scenicus. The sequence continues at coordinate 17,536,729 of OZ005653.1, forward strand.
TGAGTAAGGGTATCAGTTGTTACAGTCATTACAGGGTGTCTGCTAAGCGCGTCAACATGCTGCATTTGTTTACCAGGTCGATGTTCTACTTCGTAGTCGAATTCCTGTAGCAGGAAAGACCACCTGGCTACCTTAGGTGTCAATTCACGTTTATCTAAAGTTTTAGTGAGCGCTTGACAGTCAGTATAAATTTTAAATTTACTACCTAACAAATAGTTCCTAAATTTTTTCAGGGCTTCTACTATCGCTAAAACTTCTAACTCATAACTACAGTATTTTTCTTCTTGTACAGAGGTCTTTTTACTCATATAATGGATTGGATAGTACTGTCCATCGTCATCTTCTTGTAATAAGATTGCACCGAATCCTAATTTAGACGCATCTGTATGAACTTCTAACTTATAGCCTTGCTTAAAAAGATGTAAGACAGGCGTATTTGATAAAATGTCTTTCAGCTTTTGAAAAGCTAATTTCTGCTCTTGCTCGAATTTAAATGGAGTGGAAGCACGTAATAAGTCTCTGAGTGGTCTTGCTATGTTGGCATATGAACGAATAAATTTTCTAAAGTAACCCGTTAAACCTAAGAAACTCTGCACTTCCCTAGCATTACGGGGTTCTGGGAAATTTTGTACTGCAAGAGTTTTTTCTACTGAGGGTTTCATCGTGCCATTCTCGATTATGTGACCTAAGAAATCGATCTTACGTTTCAAAAACTGACATTTCTTTAAATTTAACTCTAGACCAAATTTTGATGCCGTTTCTAACACACGTTTTAATTTATCTAGCCCTTCATTCTCATCTTTAGATGGAATAATTATATCATCTAAATAAATAATTACAGTACCATCTTTTAATAAGTCTTTAAACACATAATTTACATATCTTTGAAATACTAAGGGACTATTACATAATCCATAGGGAACTTTTAGAAACTCATACTGGGCATTATCGGTCACAAAAGCTGTATATTTCCTACTTTTTTCCTCTACATCAACTTGTAAAAACGCATTCTTTAAATCTAGTGTCGAAAAAACTTTACCCTCCCCTAATCTATCAAATAAATCCTCAATATTTGGCAACGGGTATTTATCTTTAATAATTTTCTTATTTAAAGCACGATAATCACAGCATAATCTTATTCCTCCATCTTTTTTCCTACACACCACTATTGGCGAAGCATAATTTGATGTACTTTCTCTAATTATACCATCCTTTAACCACTGGTCAATTTGTCTGTCCACCACTGATTTCTCTACAAATGATAATCTGCGAGAGCGTGAGCACACTGGTATATCATCAGATAAAATAATGGACATTTTTAAATCAGTACTTTTTGTTTTAACTGGCTTATAACTTTTTATTAATTCGCTTAATCTCTCTTTTAACGACTTATCTAAAATATAACTGACATCGAATTTTTCTTCTTCTGAAAAATTGCACATATTTGAAAAAAAAGAATCTATTTCATTTTCCTTTCGATCGAATACAGGAAAAGAACACTCACCTGCTTCATCGAAATTGCTTTCCCCCGAACTCGGAAAATTTTCTTTCCCCCCCTGCTACGTCGCTGGAATTCGAAACATGTGTTTCCTCTTTATTTTGTTGTTTCAAAATATGAAAGATATTATTAGGCAGAATTACGTCGCATGTCAAATTGTTGCATAAAGCACCGATTATGTTTATTGAATCATGATTAGGTAAAGATATTTTAAATTCAGTCAGATTTGCATCTTTCTTTTCATTAAAGCAGCTAACTAGAGTGGTTGAAGAAATAACATTTTTAGTCTGTGGAATGCTATTTTTATTTACAATTAGAATCGAAGAACCAGAATCTTTTAACCCTTTTAGTGGAATATCATCCACTAAAATATCAACATATTCGAGCTCATTAACAATTAGGTTAATCGGACTTGTTTCGGATTGAACTACTGAATTCGTTGGAAGATTTTCACGGAATTCTTTTTTCTCTGATATACGTTTAGGACACACTCTAGCGAAATGAAATGTTTTCCCTTTTGCACCACAAATATAACACATTCTTTCATGCTTTTCGTGAGTTTGATTAGATACCGAATTACGTACTATGGGATCTTTATTATTATAATGTGTCTTTCTAAAAGGAGTTTTGTTTACAAACCGCTTATTCTCTGAACTTTCGTTTCGCGTATTATTATTAGTTTCAATTAGCGATTTCCCTCTAGAAGAGTAAAATAAATCACACTCCCGACCTAATTCGTTGGGTTTAAACCAATTTTGACCTTCTCGAACACTAATATGTTCCTTAGTTCTAGAATCCAACGTTTCATATAATTTATCAGAAACTATAAGATCACACAATTGTTTAACATCGTTAACCCCTCTCAATCTACAATAGTAATCAAAAGAAGCGCTTAGACGTGAAGCGAATTGGACATGAGATTCTGAAGGATTACGGAACGCATTTTTAAAATTACTTAAACATTCACGCGGCGTTGGTTGAAATTGTCTTAAAATTAATTCCTTAACTTTTTCATAATCGTTAATTTCTTCGGTGGTTACGTACGCAAGAACCTGATTACATTTATCTCCCAATAAATTAATCAATATTTCCGATTTAAATTTAGACGGTACATTTTTAGAAACGAATGCTTTTTCAAGGGATTGAAAAAATAAGTGCAAAGCTTCCGGTTTCTCAGGTACTGAAATGGTTAAAGTTCGAATACTTCTAATTAAATTTTCTAATGATTGTGAAGTAGTTTCTGAATTTGATTGCTCAACATTATTACTAGAATTATTTGCTGCAGCCTGTAACTTTAAATTCTGTAACTCTATTTCTTTTTCTAACTGGGATAATTTAATTCTTTCTATCTCAATTTTGGTTTGTTCTTCTACAGATTTCAACTTTTGTTCTTCTACTAACATTTTAATAACACCTCTAACAAATTCTAAATCATTTTTATAAATATCAGAACTCTCAATCAAAGTTTTGATTTCAAGTACCTTAGCTTCCGCCGGAACAGTTAGGCCTAATTCTTCAGCAATTGTTCTTAAATCGGCTTTTCTAATGCCTTGTAACACGTTTTGGGCCATTATAACTCTAAATAATTACTTATACCAAAAAATATTTCAATATTTCTACCAAATTAATATCATACTTAAATAGGAACAAAATAATATGAGAACATATTTCTTAAAAATGATTCTATGCTTTTTGTTCTCAAATCAAAATTATCATGATTTTTAAATAAACACATTCAGAACAATTTATACCATTTAATAGAATATTTAGAACAACTTATATATTTCTTAATTATTGCTATATACACATATTTCATATAATATCACCATTATCATTATTCTTTCTTTAATTATTGTTTTCACTTTCGTTTTAAAATAATATTGTTATAATATTGTTAAAATATTATTGCAAACAGTAATAAGCAAAATTATAAAAGATTACTCAGAATATTTTTTCAATCATAATTCTTATTTCTATTCATTCTTCTCAAGTAATATATTTATTTAATTTCATCACACAGTGAAACCAAAAGTGTTCTCAAAAGTATTTCACCATTAATTTCTAATTCAAAATAGTAACTCAAACTCTTTTTGCTCAATATATGCATTAATCATTATTATCCACTATCAAACACAATGATAAATATATAACAATAACAGTTACCTTTTTTAACTTGTTGGTGGTAATATCGCGGCAGAGTCCCCACTTGTAGAATCTTGGCTGGGTGTCTAGGGGTGGGGCAATGATGAGTTGCGACTTAGATGACTACACCTTTATTACGAAACACATACAACACAAGATACACAAATAAATAAATGATTATAGCAGACTTTCTATTATTAATCAACTGCTGGTTTCGAGGCTTAGCACATAATAAACTCTCTTGAACAGTATATCCGTAACAAGACAACATTTTAGCACCTACTCGTGCTATATTCACAAAAACAGAGTGCTATCAAATAGTTAAAATGAAGTATGAGCCCTCCATGGCTCTACACACTTATCAAGAGCACAACAAGCTCTAATTAGCAGAAAATGGGCCTGTCAGCCTTCGCGCTGACGGTCCCAACCGATCTCCACTGCAGCCAGATCTCAACTCCTCCGTTTGTCATCTTGTTCAATGATACGCATCAGAGACAGCGCCATCTATTGGTTGTGCAAGGAACTTCCCACATATATATATATAATAATTTATGCATAGATTAAGAAAGGTTTTGATAGAATATTTCGTCTCTTCATTGATTTATTTGATTTCCAATGAAGCCATCTATGATATATGCAACTTCTTAATTGAATGCAATCTATGCAATGAGGTGCAATTTACACCTCATATAACGTATTTCTTAGTAATGTCCTGATGTCTTTTTTTTTTTCTTTTTTTTGAGGTTTGTGAGCCCTATTTTAAACCTGATGGAATTATACAAACAATAACATATTTTGATGAAAAAGAAAGAAAGTTATATGAAGTCCCAAGAAATAAACCAATTGTTAAAGATGGTGCTATTCTTATAATTTACAGTGGCTTGCCATCATGGAGAGCTATTAGGCATAAAAAAATTACGTTTTATTACCTAATTATATTTGTGCTTTTATATTATTATTATGATTAATTTTTATGTAAATTATGGAGCAATCTTCTTCATGTATATGAAACATTTATAATTTTCAATAAAATTATTTTTATCTTGATTTTTGTCTTTTATGTATTATTTCAATTACATAGTTTTAATGAAGGAGAAATCTTATTTAAATAAGCCACTTAAATTCATGATTTGAAGAATGTTGAAAGTAATGTTATCAGGTAAGTAAGAGTTATTTTGGCTGATCAAATACTTATAAATTATTGTTATATATTAAAATTTCTCTGGGCATAAAATTTACAGAGATGATTAAAAATAAAAATTCTTATTATATATGTTAAAGTGTTTTTTATGCAAATTTTATGTCCACCCTCACCTTAAAAAAAAAAAAAGTATATCATTAATATTTATGATTTTAAAACTTTAAATAACCTGAAATTTGAGTTCGATGTTATTTATAGTTTAGTACATTGTATCGTCTATACCGTGCATATTGTTTATATTGCCTGTATTAATTCTTAAAGCACATTGTATCGTCGTACTTATCTGTAATTTTAATCAGGTGGAAAAAATCCATTATTTAAAAAAATATATGCATATATTCAGGTGGCTTAAATATTTAAAAAAGGAACTTAAAAAAAAAAAAAAAAAGTTTACATTTATTTTTGTAACCACAGCGTATAAAATTAAAGCACCGATGAGAAAATATATATATATACTTCTAAATCCATATATGAGGATGTGCATAAAAAGTGGACTAAATCATGTGGCGCCACAATCCTCTTGGAATGCCTTGATAAAAAAGTGTTGGATAAATGCGTGCGTTAATGATGAATAAAGGTAGGGAAGAATGATTAAACTAGCAAATTCTTTGTTTCAGTAGTTTGTTAAATTTCCAGTATTCATAGCTGCTAACTTTTTTAATTGATTCCGGAATGTTGTTAGCCCTATCTTCAAACCATATTCTTTGAGGAGTAATTATCTTCATATTTAATTGTAATTACATGCTAAAGAAAATTATTCTATTAAGAATATGGTATGAAGAAAAGGGCGAATGTTAACAACATTCTGGAATAAATTGAAAAAGTTGGCAGCTATGAGTATTTTAATCCAGCTGATGGGCAAGTAATATTTTTCAGAAAAGCTTTTAAATATTTTTTCAAGGTTGAACATTTAAAAGGGGAGGGGGGATTAAACAATTACAAAAGTAAAGAGGTTAAGACTAACAACAATGCTTTTACAAAAGCCCCTGCAAACAAGTATGAGGCCACTTCCTCATAAAATATGAGGGATTTTAATCAAATAAATTTTTTTGATTAATCTCTCTCAAATATTATGAGACAGGCTAGTCAAATATTTTTTTTTCGGGCTAAAATTCCTCCACAAATATTATGAGGCAGCTTAGTCAAATAGAGACTAGTTTTCCTTTTCAAATATTACCAGACAGATTAGTCAGGTAAATAGTCTTGACTATCCTGCCTCTTCAGATATTCATTGAAAATTGACTAGCTTGCTTCGTAAAATACCTGTTGGCTGCTGACTAACCGTCTTAATCAAGTGCAGATTCTGACTAACTTGCCTTGTCTGGCAACTGCGGTTGTTGACTAACCTTCCTGGTCAGATAATTATGATTATCGACTAGCCTTCTTTGTCTAATAATATTAACCTTCCTAGTCTGGAGTAGTGTTTTGGTGACTAGTTTAGCAAGTACACTTTTTAGTTTTGGAGACTAGTTCAGCAAGTACACTTTTCCATTTTGGTGACTAGTTCAGCAAGTACACTTTTCAGTTTTTAAGACTAGTTCAGCAAGTACACTTTTCAGTTTCGGTGACTAGTTCAGCAAGTACACTTTTCAGTTTTGGAGACTAGTTCAGCAAGTACACTTTTTGGCTAGTCAGTTATTTTGGTTAGTCAATTCTGTATTGTCAGCTGAGCATTTTGGCAGGTCACTGTGACCAATTTATTTTTCTGTGTGTGGTTTTAATTCCCGTTTTTTGTTCCATTTTTTTCTAGAAAAGCAGTTGCGGGTTGCGATGTGTGGCTGCCTGTTTTGTCTTGATACAGTTCAACGGATTGATAGCATTGTGGATAAAGATCTGGATTTTCATTTTTAAAAGTTGGAATTAAAATATGTTCTTGAGAGTATTTAGAGTTGATTTTGACATTTTTGTCACATTTTTTTGCTTTTATCTTGCGCTTGTATGAAAAAACCAGTGGCAATCATAAATCCTTTAGAAAAACTCTCTTTTGATGCTTTGAGCCATGTAGCAATTTTTTTTTCTCCACTTTTGTGATAATAAATTGACCTTTTTTTATTGCAACCACTTAAATAGACCCAAGATTCATCTTTTGTTGCAACATTTTTCCATTTTTCTTCTGATAAATGCTTTTCATAACGATTTCACTAAAAACTATCTTTGGAAAGAGTGGAAACCTATGCTTCCATCCACTGCCATTTTAAAAGCGCATTTTTGCATCTAAACAAAAATTATAAATATCAGAAGATAAATAAAACTTCCAAAAATATAACTGTTGTGAAAATAAAATTCTCCATGCAAACGATTTTTTCTTACTGCGAAATAAAATCGTTTAAAAAATGTGCGAACAGCCTGTATATATAAATGTTTATTAAAATTTTCCTAAATGTCTAAAAACGTAAAGGTTAACAACTATGAAACTATCATTTTTACTATAAGACAACAGATGGCAGCAACAAATATCTTCCTATCTTAGACTGCTCGGAAAATGCCGTTTCTCCAAATTTAAAAAATGAAAACGTGAATAAAAATAAAAGTATTTTTGTCCGTCTTCTTGGCCTCATAAGATTTTCTTTTTCTTTTTTTCGGCTAGTCTCTTTTAACTACACTTTTTGAATGGTAATACTTTTAAGTTCGTCCATTTTTAAAAACTGGCTAAAAATACAAGAAAATTTTCATGTTTGAAAATTAAATTATAAACGAATCTTTCTTCGCTTTTTTTTTAATAATTTTGAAATATTTTCTTTAAAATTTTACTGTGAATTCACCTTGACATAATTATGCATTACATTTAAATCAATTTCTCTTTCCTTGCGAGGGGCATCGATAATAGTATTAAGTTAATTCTATATCTAGCAGATAAACGTGAATTGATAAGGCTTTTAAACATAATATGCGATACACGATATGCATTTTCGAAGTTCATGTTATCCTTGGGGATTTAATCTTTCACTCATGAAATCTATGCGCATGATTAAATTAAGATTGCCTTTGTGGCATTCTCAAATTGTAATTATACTGAAGTTACGACAATATGTCAGAAAGGTAGATTCATTGATTACACATATTTACTATAAACAGATATAATGATATGATTATAATATTAGTGGAATATCTTTACTGGAGTATTGCGTAGATATATAGTAAGTTTCCGTAAATTTTATACAATACAAATGATACATTGACTTTATTATAGTTGAAAATATTCTTTTTACTTCTTTATACAAAGTATAAAGAAAAAAAGTAATTGGAAGTAAACTATTGGAAGTAAACACAAATTGGAAGTAAAATAATCCCAATTTATGAAATGAATATTAAATCTGACATAGCTCAAAAATAAATAACCGTAGAATGTTGTAAATTTATATTCGTGTCTGTCATAACGTCTAGTTGTGCACCTGCGACATTGGTCTTAATGCAAGCTACCGATTTAGAGATAACGATTTCGTGACGTCTGTATGTAAGTATGAGCGTGTGTATCCCGCATAACTCAAAAGCGATAGAATGTAGAACGTTGTAAATCGGTATAAAGGTTTATTACGACATCTAGTTGTGCACCTTTTTTTTTTTTTTTTTTTTTGGTATTACTACGATTTTCCGTTTTGGAGATATTTACAAAAATCGTATCTATAATGACTAAAAATAGAAAGGTTTTGGCCATTATATATGATATACAGTCGGTAATAAAAGTGTCCGAACACTAGCAAAAATTCCTATGTAAAAAAAGTACACTTCATACGGTTTTGTTAAATAAATCCTTATAGAATCATGTTCTTACACTGACTAAGAACAGGATTCGACAAGGATTTATTTAACAAAACGGTATGAAGTGCACTTTTATTACATAAGAATTTTTGCTAGTTTTCGGAGACTTTTGTTACCGACTGTACCATCATGGAGATTTTAAAACAAGGTAATGATAGATCCTGTAACGGTATCGTTATGAAAGTTGTCAAAGTTTTTACGTGGATTTAAGTTATTGTTGAAGGTATAAGCAGGTTCTAGTCGACGAATACATTTTATTTAATGAATATTCAGCTCGTAGATAAAGCTCGCAATGATACTGTTATGAAAGTTGTCGGCATTTTTGCGAGTAGAAACTAATTTTTCAAGACATAAACAGGTTCTAATCGACGAATGCTCATTATTTTAAGAATATTCAGCCTGTAATGATGCTGTTATAAAAGTTGTCAACATTTTTTAGTATAAAAAGTACATAAGCATGTTCTAGTCGATCAATGCATTATATTTAAGGACTATTCAGCTTATAGATAGAGTCCATAATGATATTGTTATGAACGTTCTCGGCATTTTTGCATATAAAAAGTAATTCTTAAAGACTTATGCAGGTTCCAATCGACTAATGCAATACATTTAATGAATATGTAGTCCGTAGACATCACCCGTAATGAACTTTTTTTTTTTTTTTACATTTTTGCATGTAGAAAGTAATTCTTAAGAACATAAGCAGGATCTGGTCGACGAATATACTGGATTTAAAGAATATTCAGCGCGTAGATAGATCCCGCAATGGTATTGTTATGAAAGTTGTTGATATTTTTGCGTGTAGAAAGTAATTCTTAAAAACATAAGAAGGTTCTAGTCGAATGGATTTTCCTTAATAAATATTCAGCCTGTATATGGAACCCGTGCAGATATTGTTAAGAAAGTTGTCGGCATTTTGTAGTGAAGAAAGTAATCCTTAGAGACATAAGTCGGTTCTAGTGGATGAATGCATTTTATCTAATGAATATTCAGGAAATTGTTAAATAAAACACTTTTTTGTGCTATAAAAATCAATAATCGATGAATATTCTCGAAACAATCCAATGAAACAGTCATTTTTACTACAGAAATAAAATAAACATTGAAATTAGACTACTGAGTAGAAGTTTTACTAATTTCGGAGCAACTGAAAATTTCAAAGTCTGAATGAAATTTGAAATCATCGAGAGTATTATCACAGTGTTTTATAGAGTTTTCGAGGTAATGACTCATTAGTTTCTGAATTCGAGGTAATGATTCATTTGTTTCTGAGCTAGAAACTGATGAATCACTACAAAATGTTCTAGAACTCGAGCCCTATTGAAGGTAGAGCTTCCAAAATTTGGTAATCCTTAACTATCACTTTTCGCCCCATTTGAATGTCTAATTTGACGCCGAGTCAACACCTACCATCGGGGAAATAAAAGAAAAACATTTGTTACCCTTGTTACAGAAATACCGTATAGAAATTTGCACGTGAAGATATAGGCAAGTTTATTCTACAATCGTCAATAATCACTCTTCTTTTTTTATAGGCTTGCTAGTCCCTTATGGAATTTTGAAAGAAGTTTGTTCTGTGCTATAAATCAATGAAAGTTGCAGGAAAATTCCAGAATATGTCCTTATTGAAGTTAGAACTTCCAAACGTTTGCTACCCTAAACTAAAAGTTTTTGCCAAATTGGGTTGCTAAAACACCAAAATAGATGCCAAGACCAGAATCTGCGTTGGCTACAAACTTGGGGGGTTAGCGAGATTAGCGATCAATTTTGGCGGCAAATATTGTTTCAGGATAGCCAGAATTAGTAAATCATTTCTCAATTTTAACAGAATTAATTGTTTTTGGTAAAATATATCATTTCTGGTCACTAATTTTCGCCAAAGAGAACAAAAAAGGCTATCTATACTCGAATGTTTTTTAAAGAACTCAAGCAGTTCATTTGGCAATGAAAGATTCTGTAATAAGCCGTGGAGCACTGAAAAACCTACTATATATTCCTGAAAAACCAACTATATTTTTCTCCGCCGTATATTTAATCCAATTATCGTGACTTTTGTGGCTGGAGTAATGCCCCCCCCCCTTTTTTTTTCTTTTTTACAGGAATTTTCGTACCCTGTAACCTGCCTGTTTATTTTCGAATCCGTTACTTCACAAACATGTGAATGTTTTCATAACAATATATATGCCAGTGTGTGTGCATAAGGAAGTCATTTGGTGCCTACATCAAATTTTTTCAAAGGGGATATGTGATATGTCCAACTTTTTGGCTGCCACAATTTTTATACAATAATTTCTATCCTGTTTAATCATGACATATTATTAAAAATTTTATGGTAAAGACCTGTGTGAAAATAGTGGTAGCGATATAGGCAGGAATTTCTCATCCCTGAAAGTGTCCTAAAAAAAAAAAGAGTGGAGACATCAAGCTCTGATTTATAAATAAATTGTTGCAGTATAATAAGGCCTTCATTAAACATTATAACTGTAACTGAACCGATCTACTGTTGTAGAATGGTGATAAATAAAACTTTTTAAGCAAATATCATTTATATCAAATTGTTTATGAGTTATCATAAGTCGAAATTATCAAACGCAACTTTTATACCAGACGTGTGATAATTATTAAAACAATAGAGAATTATTAATTTTTAGTTCTTTTTTTTATGCCTTTTATAATTGAAGAAAAGTAATTTCTTTGCTTTTATAATTTATCTTTCAGGCTTTAAGAATATTTTACAGAGCAATTTAGTTATTTTTGTCAATTTCTAACACATTTAAGAAGTATTTGTTAGTCTGTTCTTCTGTCTGTCTGAGCGTCTTTTTCATATACAAAAATAGTTTTAGCATCCCATATAACAATTTCTAATCTAATTTACCCATCGCATCATAAATACAAAGTTAGAAATATTTTTCATTGGAAAATTTCATCATATATCGTTTTGATATATACATCAATAGAAAATTTTGGAACCCCATAACACAATGGAAAATAATAGAAAATATTCCGTGAAGATTCTGAATATGTTTTTGATGACCCAAAAATGAGCCATTAATGTAACTGTAAGTGGATTTAGTATATTTAGCACAATATAATTTTTTTTTCTTAATTCGCTTATAAAAATATTTTTTTAGACGTAATGTATCTGAATTATTTTGTCAGTTCTTTTATATATAATCCATTAAAATTTATAATTACTATAATTTCGATTTAATTAGTAGTTACATAAATTTAGAAATATGTCGTAGAATGCAAATCAACATCAATTAAACGACATATTTTGAATACTATCTTTCTTAAAATGTATGCAATATTAATTCAACCAAGTAATAAAAAGTAACATTTAAATCAATTGACCGTTTTATGAATTTTCTATTTTATTCATTTCACTCTAGAATTAAATTCTATCCAAGTTTAAAAACCTTTTAAAATGGTAAATTAGTCTGATATCTCCGCTTAAATTTCTCTTTGTATGTCTGTAAGTCACATCTATTTCCAGAAACTTTTCATGAGTCTTTAGGATTTAACAAGTAGGGTAAAATTATTTTCTGAAAAGTTTCTGGAAAAATTCGCTTTATGCATAGTTTTCTTAATAAATTTAAACTAACTTTTCTTAATTTAGAATTTTGATAGATAATTTAGATTAATAACTTGGATATTTTATTTTGTTTTTAAATACTCGGATATGCAGCAACCACATTTGACATATTTTTATTTACTGTTCTTTATCATTTCAATAAATATTTGAACAAACGCATATTAACTTTATTTAAAGATGTTTTGCCTACTTTTTACTTATATTATAAGACATGTTATTCCTTTACAATATTAATCTCCAAACTAAACTATTCAAAAACTTTCTTAATTAAATTATAGGGTTAATATATGTTGATGATTAATTTCATCAACGCTACATTGAAAATTAGCTCAGAAGCTCTCACGTTAAACTATGCTTTAATCGACTGAAATACTTTAAATTGTTTCTCTATTTCACTGAAATTGAGCTAATGTATCCAGATAATGTATTAAACTCAAAAAATAAATAAAATACGTTCACTCGTAAAGAAAAATACTTGGATTGCCTTTCGACTAAAACATATGATTAATAAAACTGAAAGATAAAATATATCAATAGTTATTTATTAGATATATATATTACTGGCCATTAAAATTGCTACACCAAGAAGGAATAATAATAACGGAATGAAATTTGTTGGACACATACATTATAGTAGGAAGAACAATTGATTAAAATTTCAGGAAATTTGGAGTAATATGTACAGAGAAAACAGTACATAAAACAGCGACCTCTGTGAGCAATAACAGCACTTATCTGCCTAGGCATTGAATCGAACAGCGATTGGATGACATGTACGGGTAGAGCACTTCATGAAGTTTTAACACGATGCCACAATTCATCGATCGAAGTTACTGGTGAGTGGTGGGGGCCAGTCGCTTTTCAACGATTAAACAGTCGTTTTCATTAGTGCGAGATCAGGAGAACGCGCAGGCCAGAGCAACAGTTGAACGCATTAGGCATCAATGAAGGTCCAGACAATATGGACAACTTGTGGTCGTGCATTGTCCTGCTTAAATGTTTCGCTTCGGAGGTCTTAAATATAGGGCAGAGCGATGGGCCTTAACTCGTCAGAAATGTAATGGCTGGTATTCAGAGTGGCGGGAATGAAAACAAGAGGTGATCGGGACGTGTATCCAATGGTACCACATACCATCAATGCAGGTGGTGACTCAGTATGCGGCTTCCAAAATTCTGATTACCCTCAAAACTGCATCACTGATATGGGCGCCATTAATGTTTGATCAACGATGAACCTGGACGCAGGAATGGCGTGAAGTCACTTTTCAGACAAATCACAATCCTCTTTACAGCATCAAGATTACCTTATCCGTATTTAAAGGCATTATAAATAATGCACATTGCCAGCTGGGGTTCGACATCATTATACTGTCCATCATTCCCAATGATGTTATGGGTTCCCATTGGATACACGTCTCGATTACTTCTTGTTCGTATTCTTGGCACTCTGAACAGCGGCCATTAAATTTCTGATGGGTTAAGGCCCGCCCCTCTGCCCTGTATTCGAGGCATCCGTAGCGCAAAAATTAAGCAAGATAATGCACGACCGCAAGTTTTTCGTATTGTTTGGACCTTCTTTGATGCAGAATGTTATCGACTGTTGCTCTGGCAAACGCGTTCTCCTGATCTCGCACCAATGAAAATAACTGTTTAATCGTTGAAAAGCGACTGGCCCCCCACCACTCACCAGTAACTTCGATCGATGAATTGTGGCATCGTGTTAAAACATCATAAAGTGCTCTATCCGTACATGTCATCCAATCGCTGTTCGATTCAATATCTAGGCAAATAAGTGCTATTATTGCTCACAGAGGTCGCTGCTTTATGTACTGTTTTCTCAGTACATATAACTCAAAATTTCCTGAAATTTTAATCAGTTGTTCTTCCTGCTATAATGTATGTGTCCAACAAATTTCATTCCGGTATTATTATTCCTTCTTGGTGTAGCAATTTTAATGGCCAGTAGTATATATACTCTTATATATAATAAAATAAAAGGAAAGGATTTATTGATTAATTTTTTTTTATTTATGGGTATAATTTGATCATGTTAGTGAATCAGATTACCTCTTCTTATTACATGCTAACTGAAATAATGTTCTACACTGATAATATTTTATTTAAAATAATATCTATGTAAATTAATAGAGAATATTTAAATTTCTTATCATGATTTATCTAAAAGTAAAGTTTTCAGTATGATATCCAGTGTTTAAAACAAAATTTAAAAAATACAAAAATTGTAAAAAAATATTTCAGACTTTCAAGAAATTTGAATAGAATTCAGCCTGTCTTTCTCACCTGTACAATAGTGAAAAAATTAATTTACAGTTATTTAATAATTTCTTTACTTAATAAAACTAACAAAACTACATCAGAGAGAATATCGATATAAAGAATTAATTTCCATTCAAGAGCAGTTTTCTTGGACATGATAAAATATTACAGTAAAGCACTTACACTAATTACATTCAATAAAAACGAATGTTTTCGCTTAATTATTTGCAGCCCTGTATATCTTCTGAAAGTTATGTACACACCACACGGTGCACATAAGTACAATTCTTTATTAATAACACACAGTACAATCTGAAATACGCTTCCATCAATTTTCATGTATTGTCGCTTTATAATCTAGATGTTTTGTATAGCCACGTAAACGAACAGTGAATGATTTCTGTGCTATATTCTACATGAAACATGCTTTTACGCATATGAAACATATTTATTCATTTCATTTGGGTTAATGCAGCCTATAGATGTTAAACTTCACCTACCTGAAATTTTGCCCATAGAAAGAATATATTTGAATTCTTTTGGGTGTCTCTGTGCACGAATCATATGCAGAATCTTCACGAAAAGTTTAGTGTAACACAGATTTGATACAGAATATGATAATACAATACGATAATATGATACGATAATAGTGTAACACAGAATATGATACAGATTTAATATACCGCACTTGAACTTACTGCTTTTGTTTGTCTTGATATATGCTGCTAATAGATATACACACAGACCAACCGTTAATAACAAGTTTTTCGGATTTAGAGGACCTCAAAATGTGTAAATATAACAAAAACGCATTTTTAAAAATTTGTTTAAAATATTATATATTTTCTCCCATATATAAGTAAGAGAAAGTAAGGAAAAAAAAAACTTTTAAATGTACGTGTCTCACATTTATTAAATTGGAGGCTAAGGTTTTATTTAATATAAATATTTAATTTAAAGAAGTTAGTTGAAAAATAGTTTTTTTTTTATTTATGAAATAATTTAAATCATCTAAATATAATTTAGAATTAAATGTTTTCTGAATTAATTTATATAATAAAACAATTGTTTCTAAACTTATGTATGAAATGAATAACATCACTCATATTTGTTAGAAAAACTACATGTGCGCGCATCATTTATATATATATATATATATTTTTTAAACTTGTATTTCACGCACAACATAAATACATCTTCACGTGAAACGTAGATGTTTGTAATGGACGACTTCTGCTGTCTAAATTAATGTCACCATAACACCACTAATGTAATGCACATTAAACAGGCTAAACCCAAGCCTTAATTTAATCACGCGCGCAAACTTTGCGTGCAAAACGAGATATTTAAATGATAATGTGAAGATCGAAAATTGATCTTGTGACAATCCTTCATTATTGACCGTGTAACTGGCATTAGTTAAGGTGTTTGCGTGCAAGTCAATATGATACTAATACGCGTATTAAAGGATAAAGGGCAAAGTGATATGAATATAGGGTAAAGTTGTATTTTTTTTTAATCGTTTCTTTTATTATTATTATTATTATTATTTAATAGATTTTCATTTCGTGCAAAAAATAATATATTTAAACTTGTGAAATATTTTTGAAACTACTATCTTGGGTCATTATTATAAAGCATTGTTTTCGTAAGCGTTATAGTAATTTAGAAAGAAGAGATAAGTTAATAAATTTGGAATTGAAAGTTGAGTAATTTATTTTCACGTCGAAAATTGTCCTGGTCAGAAATCGGACCTAGGACGTAGATAACAGTGTGTCGACGTTTTACCACTGAGCTATTTTATTTTGATTTCTGACTAGGGTAATTTTCGTTCTTAATACAAATTGCTTAACTTTCAACTCCAAACTTATAAATAATTAAATCAAGTTTAAGTAAAAAACGTAATTCTTAATATAATATTTATCCATTGCCATTCAGTACAATTCGTGTATTCATGGGTTGCATTTTTCAATATTCAAGTATGTTAAAATGCAAAATGCGAAGATGAATTCATTTTTGAGAGAAAATATGTCTTAAGATTCGTTCGAAATAGCACAGTGGTAGAGCATCAGAATATTGGACCGCTGCTAACGAATGGATTCTTGACTAGGACAATTTTTGCTCAAGCTTAACATGCGAAGGTTAACACTCGTTCTTTACAATTGCTTCCCGTTCTCTATAATTTCCTTAGAAGCTTCTATTATTTGTTCATTTATTTATACATATATTTTCTGGTAGCTATCTTATTTAGCAATTCATGCATCATTTTTAATTTTCAAAATCATTTATTCTTGTCTCACTACATCGTGTTTTAGGTTCATAATTGAGAGAAATGACATAGAAATGATATAGAAAATTTGTGTACAGCATGTGGAGCAAGAAAGGAACAACAACCTAAAAGATGATTTCAGCGCTACGTCGTTGACGCGTCTTTCGAAAGAAATACTTTGGATATATTAGGTTCGT
Source organism: Salticus scenicus (assembly GCA_963930645.1). Classification (NCBI taxonomy): domain Eukaryota; kingdom Metazoa; phylum Arthropoda; class Arachnida; order Araneae; family Salticidae; genus Salticus; species Salticus scenicus. Next base: position 17,553,667 of record OZ005653.1, read on the forward strand.
TGCCTCAGACTCCTAAACACGAAGTCATTCAGGCCGATAGACGACATGAGTTTCTATGCCGGCATGGTGCGTTGGTACCCTTTTAAGAGGTCCTAACATTATTCACGAGATTTTCAGAGAAAATAGCGGAAAATTCTGAACGGATAGGTCAATGAATACAATCTGGGATCGAACCTGACAATTTCCGTCTATCAGCTGAGAAATCAGGATCTCTTGGCAGCCAGATTTTATAGGAAAACTATTACATCCTTGTAATAATGGTTCACTTTGCAGATAGTCTGAAGCTGTACCCAAACCAACTCAAGAAACATTAACTTTTGCAAATATCTTTGGGCAAGATTAGATATAACGTTATGGAGTTCCCCTGATTCTTCATTAAGATCAAAGTATTAATTTAAACTCAGCGCTTTCTACTAAACTTTGTAGATATTTTGACATACAGAAGACACAAACAACATCCGTGCATCCTGAATATGATGGCATGAATAGTTGAGAGATGAAATCGAACTTTATTAAATCTTCTGTATCTATTTATTTCCAAAATTCTAACTTGGACCTTCCAATGATTTTTTCTTGCTTATACAAGTTCTTTGAACGAAACAACAAGATGGACGCCATCTGAGGTATTGTTTTGACGAACATTCCGCTTGCCTTGTCATCTCTAACCACATTATATACTTTCCTCGTCAAACTGTTGCGTACGTTATTCCGAAGATTGTTTGAAATGCATATGTCAATTAACTAGAGAAAATATAAGTATAATCAGCTTCCGAATAAAGACATGTTAAGACGCAAATGCGATATGGAATTGTTTTAAGAAATGTGACCATATGTGGGTCCTACAAACTAAAGCGCTGAAAAAGGTTAATGTTCAAATTTACAACGTAACTGGACTTTACGTCTAAAAATTAAGAAATAAAATGAAGTTACTGTGGGAATACAGAGGTCGCTAAGTAGTGAGCCAAAAGTGATTTACACCAATCGACTAGATCCATACCGTTCAACAAATTATGGACCACTGTAGAAAGTTTGTCCGGGATGTGCAGTTTACGAAGGGAGGAGCAAAGTTACATAGAATTAAACCACTTTCCTGCATCAAACATACTGTTGCTGAAAAAAGTAGCTTTATAGGCAATATGGAAACAAATGTCAGTCCATCCTGCCTTGGAGACAAACTTAACTGGCGAGATGTGATAGTTTAGGTTGCAAAAATTGCGAGGATCTATCTTTAACAGAAGCTGAGTTCTGGATTTTTCTGTTCAGTTTAGCACAGAATTAAACAGAATCTTCATCAAATTTCAGCCAAGAGTATAAAAAGTAACATATTAACTCCTGGTATTCAGTTCTAGTCAGAGAGTTTTTCTAAACGAGCGACTCTGCTTTAAGCTTCTGATCATTGGTGCTGAATTAGCGAAAATATTGCTCTATGACTTAATTAACAGGATTTATTTTACTTTTGTAGGGCAAGTGACTTTTTATTGATCTGTTTTGAGAATATTTGTTGTACGAAAAGTTTTACTAACTCTTCCGAGAATATTTTAATTGACAGTTTTATTGGATTGTTTTGATAATATACGTTAAATAAAGCGCATTTATAGGCTAGAACCTGTCGGTTTCATTACGAACTACTTTTTTTGGCATTTTTGGTGGCATTTTTGTAAAAAATATCAATAATTAGATTTTTCATTTCAAATTTATTAAATTATGAATTTAAGATTTTGAAAGTTGAATAATTCTACTAACAGCGAAAAATGTTCTAGTCCAGAATTTCAGCATTTCATTTTTAAAAATTGTTGTTAATTTTAAAATACTTAAGAGTCTATACGACAAATGTAAAAATGCTTCGAACCTTAAATGAACATTTTTTTGGATTGTCGTTTGAGATGCTTTACAGCATTTAATTGTTCATTTTAAGCTCCTCTTTGCGGGTATAAGTTTTATCATTTTCATGACACATCATGCACCAGAATACCCAAGAAATTTTCTGGTGGGTTCAGATCAGGGCTTCTTGAGTGGTTACTCAATTATGCATGATTAGCTAAGATCTAGAATTTTGTGAATCTACGCATTGAGATACTCAAATGTGTACTTGCTAGATGTTATCAGAGATACCTTGGCAATAAATTTTCTGAAAAAATATCTTGCCAGGCTTCCGAATTTGTCTTATGATTTGCTATCCAGATATATATTTGTCCTTCAGATATGCATATAGTGATGTTCCGTTAGCAACGAAACCACTCTAAATCATCACAGAGTCACTACAAAACTGACGCTTTGAGAAAAAGATAGGTTTAGAAAATTTGCCTTATAAAAAGATTATGCCTCTAGTAACTAAAACCGTCAGGTCCATCGAGGATAAATTTTTTTTAGTCGTAAAAAACAAAATTTTGCCATTTATCTGATGAAGCAACATCTTACTTTGCAAATTCTAGAAGTGCCATTTCATGTCACTTACTTAGAGTTGGTTAACGAGTAATTTTATTATAATGTACAAATGAATTTTTTTTATAGAATATTGCATACAATTTGGCTGGTTCAAGAAAGTTTTAAATCATTTACAATTTGAGAAGAAAAAAACTTTTTTTTATTTAATTACTCGAGGGACAACAGCTCTTATTTATCAAGGAGTCAATGCAGAAATCCAATGCCTTTCCACTAAGGATATTATTCCTATTTTTTTTTAAATATTACTAAATACAGATTTAAATCTACTTAATGTTTTAGCTATTTCCCCAGAATTTAAAACATATTGTTTAAATCTCTGAAATTTATGTTGTTCAATCAAGATTAATTTTTTACCTCTCCTAATTTTTACAAATACGAGGGTAAGGGTCCTCAGCCTGACAATGAAAAGCTGCGATTTTCAGTTAAAAAATGATTTTATTTTTTTGCGTACTCTCCCTTGACTTCAACACACTTGGTCTAGTGTTTCTCCAACATCAGTATTCCTTCCCGGAAGTGAGATTCTAAAAGGCTGTGAAAATATTCATCTACGGCCCTTCTGGCATGTTCTATCGTTTCTGGCGTTTAATGATGAACCCATGTCTCATCCATGGTGACAAATCGCTGCACTAAATCCGTCTGATCCTTATTCAGTCGTCCCGAACGTTGCTGCGAATATTGTTTGCGCATTTGCTTTGAACGGCATTCAGCAAATGCGGCACCCCTCTTGCGCACAGCTTTCGCACCCCTAATTCATTGTGCAAGGTGTTTCGCACACTTTCTTCCGATATCCCAACAGCCTCAGCTATCTCACTCACCTTCACTCGCCTATCGCCCAACACGATATCATGCACTTTTCCGATGATTTCAGGTGTGGTGGCCGCTTTAGGCCGTCCTTCAAGTGGGTCAACTTCAAGCGACGCGCTACCACGTTTAAAATCAACTGACCACTTTTTAATGGTTAACATGGAAGGATCAGCGTCCCCGTAAATTTTTGATTCAGATGAATTTCCTTAGGGGTTAATCCATCCAAAACGAAGAATATGACCGCACGATTTTTTATCCATTTTAACGAAAAAAAATTCGTGTAAACAAACTACTTTAGAGAACAATTTGAAACTTGTTTTATAAAATAATGACACGTGCAACAAGGCAGGAAATAAAAATTTGTGCTGATTGGAACGCCATTTTTGTGTCAGGCCGAGAACTTTTCACTTTACCCTCGTAGAAATTTCCATAAGCTGTCATCTCTGTGATTTGTTACAGCAACTTCGCAGACAATATAAAATACCGTCGATAATAAATAAATAAAAAAAAACTATAAAAGTGAGCTGGCTGTTATTATTTTTTACAGATTATAACAGGTTATAAAAACAACAATTACATTTTAATTAAAAAATAACTGCATTCGTCATAATATTTTTATACGTGCAACTAAAACTGTTAGTTTCTATATTATGTTCAAATTTATATAAAAATCAAATAGGTAATGTCGAAAATAATAACATTTTTCGTGTGGCCTTAATATTTTCTCCAGAACTATATGTTTAACAAATATCGCATACTATAGACAAAATTCAACAATGAAATAAATGTTTCTATAGCTACAGCTTTATAGATAAAGAATATTTCATTTACTTTTATATTTCCAAACATGTATATATATATATATATATATATATTACTTTTTTTTTTTCCTTTTAAACTGTTATTTCCAAGTGATCTGATTCAAAAATCGAAATCATTATTTCTAAAAACAAATATCTGCAAATAAAATCTTGGGTCAACAAATATCCTTTTAAAAGTCTTATTAAAGTTTTCTGGGATAAATGATGAAAGTTCTAAGAAAATGTTTTTATTTAAAAATTAAATATTTATTCAGTTACATATTGTTCAAATTGAGTTCTTATTTGAACTATATTACAAAAGCACATTATTTCAGCAATATTGAAGAAAAATGTTTAAAGAAAAATTTTAAAATTAAAATTATGCATTTTAAAGATAATCATTCATATTTTCTAATTAAAGCAAAAGTGTTAATGATTCTGTATGTATCTTAATTATACTATTTTTGTATAAGTTTCAACCTATTGGACTTACTTTTTATAGTTTTTTAAATGCTAACAAATACCAAATAATCTTTATACATTATAATATAGGTCGTTATACAAATATTAAACAAAATATTAACATAAAATGTTAGATTATAACCTTGTTAGACCACTTGATTTGACATGTTGCTGCTGAAAGTGTAAGAGTTGCTGATTTGGTGGGGTTTATGTCGCACTAGGGCTACGCAATGAGTATTTGAGGAAGGTCTTGGATCCCCTAAGTTTGATCCGGAGACATGTCATCACAAATTACGAATTCAGCACAGTAAGTGCAATAATTTCTACTTAAAAGATGTGCTCCTAATATAGTTTTATTCAGTTAATATTTGGCGAGTCATGATCTTACTCCTATACTGATTATAAAAAAGCAAGTTGATGGCTAAGCAAAGACGGTTACAAACCACTAATCATAATGTTAAAAGCTTAGCGAGTGAAATGAAAAATAAATGGTTGGTTGGTTGGTGGGTTAGTTGGTTGATTGGGTTTAACGTGACACTAGTACTGCACGATGGGCAATTCAAATTAAATGGAATGTGTGGTTCGCCTTCTATTGGTTTCACAATCAATTTTTAAAGAATAAAGCAGGCTGGAGTCTTGAAATAGAACATAGAATAATTTCAATATTTTCTTTTAATTAAACTGCACACACTTCCATAAACAGATATTGTTGAACACAAACATTACTATTTACAAACTATTATACAACAATTATATACAGAGGGCCCGGAAATTAAAGTAATATTATATTCGAATAATATTCGCACCATAGCGACATATTGATCAAAACAGAACATTCTTTCGTAGCGATAAACAGAAGCATTCCGGTAGCACTCGCTTCAACTGGAGAGGAGTTGAGTTGTACTGCTGAGTTCTGCAGTTATTGCTGGCCTTGGGGAAGGAACTATTACAACTGCTCTAGTTTTCCAACATCCTCCCCACTTGAGCGTTCTGCAAAAATGCTCAACAGAAATATGACACTGAAAATACTAATAGAAAGGTTAACAAATGACAATATATATATGAATTACATTAAACATCTAATAATAATAAAAAAGAAAAATACCAAAAAAAAAAATATTTAGAGTTCACTTTTTAAAGGAAAAAAAAAATGTTTTTATAGTTTTTGAGCAGTCTTATGTTAAAATTGCATATCAAGTCTTTTTACTGGCCTCACTACCCTGCCAAAACGTGTCTTAAGTAGCTCTCCATCATTAGGCTTCTCACTACTGTCATTTGTTTTTGGTGCAGGATTTGGCACATGCTGTTCAAGTCTGTGTGTGATTTCAAGAGGATAAAGTCTCTGGATTGGTCGTACTAAAACTCCTTTCGATGTTCTAAGCTTACCCAGCCTAATAATTCCATCTTTACTAGGAAAGAGTTCGATGACCTTTGCCAAGGGCCAACATAAGCGTTTCTTATCGTCGCTGCCAATCAAGACTATATCACCCACTTGAACTGTGTCGTGACTTTTGGGGATCGACGAACGTAGAAAACCAAGATATTCTCTTCTGAATCTTTGCTTTAAAGATTCTCTTACTCTCTGAATATATCTGTATCTTTCAACAACGTCAGTTTTCTCAATTTGATCCAAGTCAGGTACATCACTTGTTCGTAATTCTTGAAGGAACAGTGAAGGCGTTAGAACATTTAGTTCTTGAAATTCAGATATGTACGTTAACGGTCTAGTGTTCATAATAGATTCGCATTCACATACAAGCGTATGTAGTTCTTCTTGTGTCAGAGAGGCTCTACCTAAGTTTTTTCGAAGCAAATCTTTGAGAATTCTTATAAGTCTTTCCCAGAACCCTCCCCACCATGGGGCTGATGGTGGGTTAAATTTCCATCTAATTTCCTTTACTTCAAACGTTCGTTGAATCTCAGTCCAATCCAAACTCTTCAATGCACTATTTAATCCAGTGAAGTTTGTACCGTTGTCGGAGTATAACACAGAAATCCGTCCTCTTCTCGCTATAAATCTTCGTAAAGCCTGAATGAAAGCATTCGTACTAAGTGATGGAATCAATTCTAAATGTACAGCCCTAAACACCGCACAAGAAAATAATACGATCCAAACTTTTTCTTTGGACTTGGTGAGCAGAGCACCTGCTAAATCAACTCCTGAGACTTGGAAAACTGCTGTTAATTTCGTGCGATCTTCTGGAAGAGGAGGAAATGGTACTTCTAGATGTTTAACCTTTTGCTTCTTACAGATATTACACTCATGTATGACACTTCGAATAATTCTTTTTCCCTTTAAAATCCAAAATCGTTCTCTCAAAATAACAAGTAGAGCAGACGCTCCAGCATGCTTGTTGACAATGTGCTCTTGCTCGATAAGTCTTTTCACTACTGGATGTTTGGACGGAAGAACCAAAGGAAAAATAAAATCAGAATTTTCATTTTCGTTTGTAAGTCTTGATTTCAGTTTTAGTAATCCCTCATCATCTTTATAAGTTTGGAAATTTACGAGAGATCTTTTGCCTTCTTTATCTGTAAAGCATTCAGTCTGTACACAACGAAAAAGTGTTTTTTGAGCATTTTCAGTTTCTTCAGATGTAATATTTGGATATTTTCTTAAGTCTTTAGATTTCGGTTGAAAACGTAATATCCAAGCTATGATTTTAACAATCTTGGAAAATTTTGAAACTCTGTTCGCTAATCGGGATACAACAGATTCAAACTCAATATTATTAGCAGAAACTACAGTTCTTCTTTTTTCTTGAGCAATCTCTTCTTCATTGATATTTATGACTGACTTGGGCCATTGCTCTCTTGGATTCTTCAACCAGACTGGTCCCAGCCACCACTGAGATTTTAACAACTGTTTAGCTCCACATCCTCTGGATGCAAGATCAGCAGGGTTCAATTCACCGGAAACATGGAACCAATTCTCAGCATCAGTAAGTTTCCTAATTTCATTTATGCGATTATTCACAAAAACTGACCACTGTTCTTGCCGCTTAATCCAACTGAGTACTGTAGATGAATCAGTCCAAAAATAGGATTCTATTTTTTCCATTTTCAGAGCATCTTTAACTGATTTGAACAATCTTGCTCCTATTGTAGCTCCCATGAGCTCTAAACGTGGAATTGTTATCTTTTTCAGTGGAGTTATTCGAGATTTAGCTTGCAATAAGTGAATGTTCACTACACCATTAGTGGACTCAGATCTTAGAAAAACGCATGCGGCATAGGCATCTTTGCTCGCATCTACAAATGTATGCAAACTTAGAAGTGACGATTCAGTCACACCAGTCCATCTAGGTATTTTTATGTCTTTTAAAAAATGCAAATTTTTGACCCAACCAAGAAACTTCTTTTTAATTTCATCACTAACTTCCGCATCCCAATGTTCTTTAGTTTTCCATATGGCCTGAAGCAAAATTTTGGATTGTATTAAAGCTGGGGCAATATAACCTGTCGGATCGAAAATTTTACTAATAAATGACAAAATTTTTCGTTTTGTTAGTTTTTCTGTCTTATCAAATTTTAATACTTCATAATCTATTTCTAAGGTATCAGAGTATTTGTCCCATATTAAGCCTAACACTTGTGTTTTAGAATCTTGAGAAGGGATTTCAGGACAAGCTGTACTTTCCCAGCCCCTAAGATCAAATTTCCCTTCTTTCATAATATCTGTGGCATACTTCACAAAGTTATCTAACTCTGAAATGTTATGTACACTGGCCACACAATTATCCACGTAAAAACTGTCACGCAATCTTTCCAGCAATTTTTCAGAATACTTTATTTTCAACGATTCAGCTGACAAATGGTGATGAATAACTGCCATGAGTAAAAAAGGGCTGCTGATTACCCCAAAAACACAACGTGTATGACGGAAATCCTTTATGTCATCTTTGTCATCATACCAGAAGAATCTTAAGAAATCTCGATCTTTTTCGTGCAGAGCTATCTGTAAAAACGCTCTTTTAATGTCAGAAATAACCCCAATTTTGTATAAGCGAAATCTTGTTAAAATCGAAGCAATGGTTTCGATAAAGTTAATACCAGTCTCTAAGCAATCATTTAGGGATGGATAACCAGGCTTCTTAGCTGAGGCGTCAAAAACGGGCCTAATTTTCATAGAGGTCATTGATGATGTTTCCTTAATTACTGGACGATGGGGAAGGTAATAAGAATTAGCAAGTGCCAATTCTTCAACGGGAACTTCTTCAATAATTCTATCACCAATCCATTCTTTAAAAACTTCATGGTATTTTTTACGATATCTAGTTTTTTCTAACTTTTTAACAGTAGATTCTAATCTTTGTACTGCAACTTCGTAATTGCTCGGTAAGCAAGCATGATCCTTTTTCCACGGTAAATGGACCTCATATATTCCATCTTGCTTTTGTTTGACTGTTTCTTTAAAATGTATTATAACAGCCTTTTCAATATCTTCCCTATTACTTTGTTCTATAGGATCTCTAATGCCAAGGAGTTCTAAATCCCATAATTTCGAAACCGATATGTCTTCTTGTGAAAGCATACTAATGACAGACATATTTATATCTCTACAACTACTGGACTGAGGGACTTTTCCCATCAAAGTCCATCCTAATTTCGATTCCATGGCGACTAAGCCTGACTTAAGTTGTTCTCGTCTACCAGTAAATAATTTACCCACGACGTCTGCTCCCAAAAGAACTTCAATAGGCCCAGAATTGTCAATGTCAGTTAAATTGATTCCTTTATTTTTTAACTCACGTATCCAATTTCCTTGAGTTATCGCAGAAATATCATTACAAATAACATTTTGATCTAGAGCATCTAAGCTACAAATATAATCATTATGAAGATTGCTCAAATAAATTTTGTAACATATGTGTTTATTTATATCTGTTTTCTCTCCACCGAATAATGAATGACAAAATTCTTCTTCTCTTACAAAATCGAAATTTAATTGTTCTGCAGTGGATTTCAATATATATGACTTTTGAGACCCTGTATCTAGGACAACTCTCGCTTTGCGCTTCGCATTTTTTCCATGCAGCATTACAACTAAAGTTTGTAAAAATACATTCTTAGTGGCATGCGATTTTGATTTAGTTTCTTTTTGTGTAAACAGTGTGTCAACACACTTTTCTTTTATTTCATCGTGATTCGAAAGTGACCTAGAACCTTCATTATTTTTATTAGATTCCAACGTGGGACACATAAATTTTAAATGTTTCTTACTACAAATCTGACACCTAATGTTTGATTTGCATGAATTGGCTACGTGGCCCTTAACTAAACAGATTCGACATAATCCCTTATTTTTAATAACTGAAAGTTTCTCGCTTAAAGGAATATAAAATGCTTTCTTACAAAATCGCATTTCATGATCTTTTGAACAAAACGAACATAAATTACCTTTTGAATCATGTGTAATTAGTTCCATTGCGGATGGATAATTATCTTTTACATTTTTATAAGTTGCTAAACCTTTATGTTCGCGCTCAGGAAGCGTATTACAAAGATCGGTTCTGCTCAATTTAATCTTTTCTTCGGACTGTACTTCATTTCTTAAAAACAGAAGTATGGCATCAAGACTCGATATTTTATTTTCAGTTTCTAGAATTTTTCTCTGTCGTTCAAATAAACGTAATATATTTATGGGTAATGAACTTTCAACTAAGGGATATAAAATTAGGCCACACATTTCACTAGTAACACCTAAAGTGCCTAGCGCTCGTAACTGAGTAGATAATTTATTATATAAACCGCTCAAAGAACAATTTTTCTTATCATTAGAATTAAGAACGAGTTTTAATAACTCCCTAACATAAAAATCGATCAAAAGGTCTTCTCGACCATACCTTTCTTTTAAGCTCTGTATAGCCAAATCATAATTTTCTTCAGTTACGGGATATGACTGAACAATTTCTCTTGCTTCTGATTTAATTTTAGTTGACTGAATCAAATAGTGAAATTTATCTGCTTTACCTAAATTTTTATTCTCATGAATATTCTTAAATTGATTCCAAAATGTGAGCCAATCTTTTAAATCTCCCCCGAACGTGTAAAGTTCAACTTCAGGGAGACGCTGACATAATGTTTTACTCAATTTGTTAATCTCTAATTGATTATCATAATCAACAATATTATTACTTTCTTTTACATTTAATTTTTTGTGATTTTCTAAAAAGCGTTGAGCTTTTAATTGAATTCTCAGTGATTTTTCCCTATATTCTTCTACAGAATCAAATTCTGTTTCAAATTCTTGTTCTTTTAAAGAATCTAAATATGTATTATGTGTCAGCTCTAATGTATCAGATTTTTGTTTAAATAAAACTAAACTGATCTCTACTTCTTCGAACGAAGAATTTTCGTCTGCTAGTATATTTTCTAGCTTATTATAGGCCCTCGTAAAGGAAGCTCTGTGTGCAGTTTTATTTCTTTTGATTATTTCCATTTTTACTATCAAATAATATAATACAATATTCACTCAATATTTATTTTACTTAGTAAATCTCGTTTTCATAAATTTGAAATCACCACAAAATAAACTTCAAAACCAAAATATTTTCGTTTTACAAACTTTCAATTGACAATCATAAACTTCTATTTTCATTATATCAATAAATAATACACTTTGTATTACTATCTAATACTATCTAAATGATATAATAAATTCATTAATAAAATGCATTCATTTAGGAAATATTCTTCGTAAGTTTCGTTTTAATATTTCTTTTTTTTTTAGATCATCAATGAAAAACTTCAAAATGGAAAAAATCTAATCTTCTTACCTCTTAATTATTAATCATTCTATTTTAAAAGACGCCACGCCCACCCGGGGGCGCCAGATATTGGTTTCACAATCAATTTTTAAAGAATAAAGCAGGCTGGAGTCTTGAAATAGAACATAGAATAATTTCAATATTTTCTTTTAATTAAACTGCACACACTTCCATAAACAGATATTGTTGAACACAAACATTACTATTTACAAACTATTATACAACAATTATATACAGAGGGCCCGGAAATTAAAGTAATATTATATTCGAATAATATTCGCACCATAGCGACATATTGATCAAAACAGAACATTCTTTCGTAGCGATAAACAGAAGCATTCCGGTAGCACTCGCTTCAACTGGAGAGGAGTTGAGTTGTACTGCTGAGTTCTGCAGTTATTGCTGGCCTTGGGGAAAGAACTATTACAACTGCTCTAGTTTTCCAACACCTTCATTTAGCGGCAACATATAATTCAAAGAAAACTAGCACTGAAATTTCTCCTAGACTGTGATGGCTCTTAGTTAAAAAAGCTTTGTTTCAAATGGCTTGTGCTATTAAATAGATCAAACAAGAGAATCGCTTTGCATAATATTATCCTAACCCTAACTGAAAGTCACCAGAATACCTTCGAATCCATTTGTAGCGCCAAAACTTTACCTAAAGTCACAATTCCTCTAAACTTCGCAGCTTGATCTAACTAATAAAACCATTCGACCAAAGCAAATATTTAGTAAACTTGAATCTAACACTTCAACGACCACTGCGTGCGACATCTCACAAGTTTTAATGCAACAACAATTACATAAATTACTTTTAATGACTTCATTTCACTTGAAAATAATAATTTTTGTTTTAAAATATCGCAGTAACAATGAGTACTAGTAACAAAATTAAAACAAATAAAACTAAATTAATTAAATTAATCCATTAATTAATTTTTTTACTCATTCCTTTTTTATTAAGAATTGATAGATTAATTTTTATGAATAACATATTATTTGTGTAGTAATATTGTTCCCTCATTCAATATGAAATCCACCTTTCAGAAAATGCTAGTGGAAATAATCATATAATAAATCATTTTCTACACATACGTCAAAGACATTTTCCTGCATTTCAAGCATTTTAAAATTTTATAGTTGCTCTAGGGTTTGAAGCTTAAAATATCGAAAAAATATTTCGTCTGCTTTTGAAGCCATTTTGTGAGGGAATATTCTGCAATGCTTCACTACGTTATTTTACGTAATCCTTTTTCTACATTCGTAAGCATGAATAGAATTCTATTTATGAATATACCCCGTATTTCTGAGCGTTTTTTTACCTGGACAAACTATTGATTTTTTTTATAAAAACATTTATCTATTTTTTAATGGATGACATTTATTATTATTATTATTATTATTATTATTATTATGAAAAGTATAATGATTTAAGACAAAATTCATTATTTGTGAAAATATCTGTTAAAATAGTGTTTGGAAATTCCTTAACCTCAAATCTAAAGTATTCATTAGTTTGTAGAAATAAATAAATAAATTATAGCTTAATATTCTGGCAGTTCGTTTGTCAGGAAATTTTGTAGTTGCTATTGAAAAATTGTAGTGGTGCTGTTAGTATTACAGTATAAAGAATTCTCTATTGTTTCGAACATAGTACGAAAAAACAGACTTAAGATTTTAGAAGCATATGTTGTAAATTTAAAGAAAACAACATGCCTTACACATAAACTGATACCTAAATTCCATTATAAATATCTACGTTTTTGACATTACGTTTTGTTATCTCTTTAATCTGTGGTTTATATGCATTATCAGAAACAGAAGCATTTTTTTCTGTTTAAATCTAATTCAAAATATTTCATATTTTGATAATGTAATTTACTATACTTAAAAAAAAAAAAAAAAAAAAAAAAAAAATGTTAAAAGAAAAGAAATTAGCCAGGATGATTTAGAATTTTATTTCCCATACAACCAAATACTGTAATTTTTTAGTGATTTTTCAGTATTTAAACAGTTACAACTTACATATTACTAAAACTTACACATTACTACATAAAATCAAGAGACTTAATGCTCCATTTGTGTTGCTATATTATAAGCAATTTTATTTTAGTCTAAATTTTAAAAATAAAATTAACTCATTTTACGATGATAAATACTTTTACATAAATTCCCGTAAATTTTGATTTCTTTTACACAACAAAAGTAAAATAAACTAGAAACTATCATTATAATGGTTACTATGTACTAAAAAAACTGTCAAAATACTTAGAATAATTTTGTGTAACTCTGCAAAATAATTAATAATTTTTCGCACATTATTTTCTACAGAATCTATGCTTCTAAAGCACCTAAATAAGGTATTTTAATTTAATCTGTTCATGACAAAATGCATTTAGAAGAAAAATATTTCGTAGGTTGAAATATATCAGAATTCTTTTTGTGTCCCCTTTGTTCTATGAACACTTTACAGATCAAAAGCTATTATAAAATAGATCTCATAAAATTCAAAATCATATATATCAAATTTCCTATCAATTACCTCATTCTTGTGAAGGTTATAGTGGTACAGACATATGTGCTTATATATCGACGAGATTTCTTTTCTGAAATTTTCATAGGAAAGATTAAAATTATTCTTTTACATTTGGTTTAATTTTCATAATGTTTAAAAGATATTATGTTTATTATTATGATTCTATATTAATGAGTAAACACTTAAATAACTAAAACATAATTTATTTTATGCACAAAAACGAAAAATTCCCGCGCATGCGCAAAGAAACATATGCAAAAATAATTTTTTATAAGAATACTCCATTATATATGTTCCAACTTTTAGAAATAAGCTTTTTAATTTCTACAATTTTAAAATGTCTCTACTTGAATTACTCGATCATATTACTGCCTCGAGAACTGGTTCTTACATTCTGACTTCAGGCAGGATCGATGTTCACGAGCCCTCATGTTCAACGCACTCTACCACATGACGCAGGCATTTTAAGATCTACAATGCTTAGTGATTCCGATTAGTCCTTGTACCCTGTACACATCTTGTAAGTTTACGTACTGCTAATAAAACACCCTATATATACAAGGAATACTTTAAAATCACAATATCAAGAGTACTTTTAATTTTCAAGACTTTTAATTGTGTAACTTGCCGACATGTGCCTTTTGCGTAAGGAACTGCGGACTGTAACGGGAGCCTCATTCAGCGCTAGTGACGCAGGTGCTCCTCAACACACGATTTTCACACATGTGCGCTGAAGATTAACTAAAACTGATTGTTTAACGAGATCTACCATTAATCGAGAGCAAAGGACGAGAACGTCAGACAATCAGAGAATGTGCTATCAATTGTATTCATATAATCTGCTTCATGTTCAAACATTGGAACCTAGGTTACATTCACTCCATTCGACTTATGCTATATGGTATCTTCAACAGAGTGTGACAGACAACGCATTTGGTGGGTCCGTGTTGTTCAGGTTTGAAACAAGTTTCACAAGAGAGGAGGCTTATAATCAATATAAAATCCATTTGGGCGTTTTGGAGAACCTCCCATGGCAAGTGACCATGTGCAGCTTTTAAACTTTTTTTTTTGTGTTTGTGTGGACATTTATGCCGCCATTATGGGCGACTACTCAGTGGGCCGTACTTTTGCCCTTTGTTTAAACGATGGGGTATACTTGATCTTCTTACAGCAAGTCCAGTCAGAACATCCTTAAGAAGCATAGTATGTTCTTGAATCGTTGCATCACTCATTATGGTTCCGCCATGATGGGTTCATCCACATTACACTCATGACTTCTTCAAACATCTAACGTTACACTTGGACAGTAGTGGTTAGGTCAAGGTAGTCCGGTTTATTAGCGTGATATACCACAGTAATTTTCAAGTATGGATTTCTTCTGCTGGAGAAAAATTAGACTTTGGTGTACCATACTCTGTTGATTTAGTTGAAGACCTAATCGTTCGTAGCTCTAAAGCTTCGAGGAAATACAAGACACACCATAAATCTTACAGAATAATGGGAATTTTATAGAATGTTGTTATAAAACATGTATGATATCTTCTGGCTGAAAATTTGAACATATTTGGTAGCGTCTTTTCTGGGAATGTTGTGTGCACTATTCCTTTTATTATCTCAATATATGACATGACAGGTCCGGGTATCCACTGACTGTAGTAGCAATTTTTCGGGATACGTAACGTTCACGCATGTTTACAAAAATAAAACGAACCTAAGTTTTCGGTCCTTCCTTCTTTCGGTGACTCTTTATTAGCAGCGCTCTACGAGTATTTTCTTTTATACCTATAAAGCTTCCTTCAAAGTCTGGCAGCATTCAGAGCTTCAAAAGTCATAAATTGTCCATTTTCCAAAAGTGACCCTTGAAATTTTGCACACATTTACAATGAAGGACATTACTTTTTATTGCTATTTTACAAAAGAGACCAGTTCCCATGCAATTATCGCACTAGGGGGTTTGTGAGCGAGGGCTCGAGCGAGCTTCGATTCTCAAAAACCACACCAAAGAAATATCAAAAGAAACCGAAGTTGAAGCTTTCCAGTTGCCAGTGTGTGAAGGCTCTTTAAAGTGAACCTCTCCAGTTTCCACTACTTCAGGCAATGTCTCACTTGGAGAGGCTTTGAGACACAATATTTTAATCTTTAAATCTTTGGTCCCCATGTACAAATAGACTATTTTTGAAAGTTTATTACAAGTTTATTACTCACAAATAAGCAAATGTATTTAATTTCATATTAAAAAATAAGCGTGTATATATATATATATATATATTTTTGTCATCGTCCTTTTTGTATGTTTAATAATTTTGCACCTATAATAATATTATAAATTTTACCAGGAATATGCGCAAGTTTAAGTTTTTTGTAATGTTATTTAAATTATATTTTTATGCGTAAATAAATATATGTCTTACAATTATGAAATTTTTGATTATTTCTTTTTAAACTAATTGGACTAATTTAGTTAAAATATTAAACTCAGATTCTTTGGATTATTTCTAACAATTTTGAATCTTCTGCGTCTTTTTTATTCAAGGGTTTATTAGGAAAATTGAATAGTGTAAATTTTTCTAGTTATGACATCAGTTTCAAGCGTTGACATCCAGGAAATTGAAGTTACTATTACTAAGAAGATTATTTCAATCATAATTATAAATTTCTGATAAAATATATACTAACAAGCTTTCTATAATACTTCCAAAGTAATTTTAAAATATTAATTAATATTCAAGTTCAAAACAGTTGTGAAATTATTCCATTTCGTTTTAAAAGTTCTTAATTTTTTACGATAAAGCATTAGATGTTTTGTAATAAATCTAATGACGATGATTACACATCAATTTAGCATTAACCACAAAATTGAAAAAAAAAAAAAAAAAGGAAGCATAAAATTTTAAGGTAAATTAGAATTATAAAGTGTCATTACTTAAATCACATGCCTTTAATTATTTCGATTTCTCATTAAAAACTCATTAGTCATTTCTTCGCTCTCTTCCTTTCAAGGTAAGAAAACAGAAAAGTTTGCAATAATAATCAGTTTTCGGGTAATTTAATTCATACATTCAGTTGTGAAATGTGTTAAAGTTTGCGTAGACGTTCATCAAGATCTCATATCGATTTTAAAATTAGTAATATCTGCGTATAAAATTAGTTTTTAAATATAAGTAGAATAGAGAATGCGTCTGAAAGGACTAGTGAATACTTTATGTTATGCAGTTCTTAAATTCCCCTCTCATTTTTTTAAATTTTTTTAATAATAGATAAATAGACATAAAAAAAAAAAAAAAAACGAAAAATTATGCAGAACTTATTGATTATTAACACTTTCCAACTGTACGTAATTGTTGTTTCGTAAAACTTTCAGTTTTCTTTGCGTACGTTACCACACAACGGACGGACAGTAGTCCTGAAAGGCATACAAAAAAATTAATTGAATTCCTAATCTTTCTTAAACATTGTTAGAAAGTGTTAAAAATGCTTTACACAAAAGAAAACGTAGCCCTTAATTTCTAATTGCAGCCGTTAACGTATCTGAATATTTTAACGTAGCCCTTTAACTCTGAAGGTTAACAAAATCATATTCTATATAATAAATAAATAAATAAAATATTTTAGATTATTATGAATAAATGTCAATTTGTTTATGATTTTTACAGAAAGAAGTTCTTTAAATGTATTTTATAAAAATGTCTGTCCTAAAATTCAATGCATTGGCATTTTTTCTGGGTGTCCCTGTACACAAACCAGTTGCACAGGGCCTATAAATTCCATTTTAAATAGGGAATACTCTGTAATGAATTTGAATAACATACATATTTTTAAAAAAATCTGATAATATTTACAGATGCTGGGGGATTTACAGATAATATTTACAGATGCATTTGAACACATAGACAGATGGATAGTCGGATAGATAAATACGCAAACTGAAATCATATTCGCACTTAAAAATTGTTAAATCGCTTACTGTAAACGAAAGTGCAATTCCAGCTTCCAATATAAGCCGTCAATGTAACAGGATATGTTTGAGTGGCCCTGTAAATCTAATGCTAATTTTACTACATTCTGTAGAAAGCATTCTTTTCTGCATACGAATAACATATTTAAATTTTATTAATATTTGTGAAAAAATATTATATTTCTGCGCCATGAAAATTCGTACCATGAAAATTTGCAGAATCATGTAATCACAAACTCTTTATAATCTAGAAATCTATAGTTCTAGTGATCACGTGTTCAATTTCAGTCATAAAATTTGCACCAGTTGGGAGAGCTTATTAACTTTATTTAGCGATTAAACACACAATAAAAAACTATTTGCAGTATACTTTGAAGAATTCACAATTATAACTTAATTCAGTATATTTCAGGATAACATTGTTTCTCCATAAAAGGAGCCAAGCATCAAGATATGTAAATAATAACTTTTCATGTTCAAGAGAAAAAGATGCTTCCTGTTTAAGACAGGCCGCGAAAACTAAACATAAAAAAAGTAACATTCTCAAAAAGAAAAAAGCACCTCTCATTTGGCAAAGAGCCAACTACTAGTCGGGGGGGCTGGCGAAACGAAACCAAAAGCTACGTTCAAACATGCTCCGCCCCCATGAACGAAGGTTCATAAAAATATTCTACAAGTACAATAACAACATTAGTGTTATTACAGGTTTTCATTTTCTTGGTCTTCAACTGCAAATAGATAAGAAAAAAAAAAGAGATTAATATACATATGAAACATTGTAACTAGATGATTAACATAAATGGATTAAAAACAGGAACATAAAAAAAAAATAAAAATAAAAATAAAATAAAATAAAATAAAATAAAATAAAAATTTCAAAGTTCAAAATGGTAGAGGTGATAGTTTGGCGATCGGACGCTTCAACTCTCCATAAATAGTTTTCAGTAGAACAACACGAATCTTGCCATCTGCTCCAGGAAATAATTTGATTATGCGTCCTAGTTTCCACTTTAAAGGGGGCTGATTATCATCTTTTATTAAAACCAAATCGTCTTTCTTGAAATTTGGTTTATTTATTAACCATTTTGATCGCCTTTGCAAGTCTGATAGGTAATCTGAAGACCATCTGTTCCAGAAACTTTGAAAAATTTTTTGTAGAAGTTTCCATCTTTCTAGCGGGGTTAGGTTAACTGAAGAATAGTCAGGTTCTGGTATTGAAGTCAAGGCAGTGCCTATGATAAAATGTCCTGGAGTTAGAGCATTTAAGTCACTTGGATCATTCGAGAGCGCAACAAGAGGTCTCGAGTTCAAACACGATTCAATTTGAGTAATTAAAGTAAGGAACTGTTCATAAGTTAATATTTGTTCGCCAATAGTTCTTTTTAAATGACCCTTCATCTGTTTTATTCCAGCCTCCCAAAGTCCTCCAAAATGGGGGGCCGATGGGGGATTGAAATTCCATTTGATTGTTTCTTCGGACAAATATCTGTGGATCTTTTCGTCAGAAGAGATCAAGGACATCATTTTTTTCATTTCGTTGTCGGCACCTACAAAGTTCGTTCCTCTGTCTGAAAACAATTCTTCAGGTTTTCCTCGTCGAGCAACAAACCTCTTCAAGGATGCGAGGAATGTTTCAGAGGTGAGATCACTGAGTATTTCCAAATGAATTGCTTTTGTGGAAAAACAGATATATAAACAAATATAACTTTTATAAGATCTAACACCTCGGCCCTTACGAGGTTTGATGAGAAAGGGGCCTGCAAGATCAACCCCGACTTTCGAAAACACTCGCGATGGCACTACACGAGCAGCTGGAAGATCACCCATCAGTTGAGAGGCTAAGTTCGATGTGGTTCTAAAACACTTCATACATTTGCGCAGATTCCTTTTCACGGCGTCTCTTGCATTAATTATCCAATATTGTTGTCGCAGGACTGAAATTGTTAACTGAGTTCCACTGTGAAGATGTTTTTCATGAAAGTACTTTATAATTAAGTCTGTAATGTGGTGCGTTTTAGGAAGTATCATTTGGTGTTTTTGACTCTCAGGTAGGTTTGCGTGTCTTAATCTTCCACCAACACGAAGAATTTCATTTTTGTCTAGAAAAGGATTTAAAGAAAGGAGTCTGTTACTAGCATTCAGGTTTTTTCCAGATTTTAAAGTCTTTATTTCCCCTCCAAATTCATGTCTTTGAACCAACTTCACAATAATTTTAGTTGCCTCATCAAGTTCTTGTATAGTTAAAAAGCCAGTATTTCGCGCAGATCGACATTTAGTATTTTTTATAAATCTAAGACACCAGGCTGTAACACGTCTTAATTTAGACCAAGATGAAAACTTATATAATAATTCAAATTCATTATTGCCATGAGTTAAAGAGCAAACAGTAGTTTTCCGTTGTTCTCTCAAAATCTCTTCTTCAGGTATTTTGACTTCATTTTCCGGTAGTGGTGTCGGTAAGTGCTCTTCTTTCAACCAGATTGGTCCCTTTAACCATTCTTCATTCTTCAACAATTCAGTTGCTGTGCAACCACGAGATAGCACATCAGCGGGATTTTTAACCCCTGGACAAAATCTCCACTGAGATGGGGCTACTAATCGTTGAATTTCACGCACTCTGTTCTCTACAAAGGGCTTCCAGTTACTAGCACTTCCTTTGACCCAATAAAGGGTAATTTGGGAATCACAGAAGCATAGTATGTTTTTGACGGGAACTGAAAATAGCTGCCCAAGATAATGAGCTAATCGAGCAGCTGTTAAGGCTCCCATCAATTCAAGTCGAGGCAAAGTAAGTTTTTTGAGAGGAGCTACTCTTGTCTTTGACATAATAAATGAAGTTTCACGGGAACAAGGATCACGAAAATAAGCTACTGTACCATATCCCTTCAAACTGGCATCGCAGAAAACACAAATTTGAATAGTTTCAGGAGTTAATTTTTCAAAATTCGTAAAATATTTTCTAGGCACTTCAAAATTTTCTAAATCCTGTATTTCACGATGCCATTTCTTAAATTTTTGTGTTAAAGCATCAGGTAAAGCAGAATCCCAATCAACACCCTGCTCCCATAGTTCTTGCATTAGAAATTTAACTCTTATTATAAAAGGGGAAATAAACCCTACAGGGTCATACACCTTTGCTACAGTTTGTAAAACAATTCTCTTAGTGATAATTTCATTATCAAACCCTTCTAACAGAGATTGAATGTCTATTCTTAACGTGTCATTATTAGTTGACCACATTATTCCCAATACTTTAGAGATATTTCCCTCATTTATTTCTTCATCAACGTTTATTCCATGTTTTTCCCACAATTTGCTTAATTCGTAAGAGTTACTTTTAAATTTCCTTAATGTCATATTGGCATCTTTAAGTATTTTCACAGCACCAGACGATAAAATAAATGCTTCATTTACAGAATTAGCGCCATGAAAGAGATCATCAACATATAAGGAAGTATCGAGCATATCAACTACTTTCTCAAACAAGTTTTTATAGCCCTTTATGTGATGTTTAATGGTAGCTGAGAGCAAAAAGGGTGATGTTGTAACACCAAAAGTTACACGAGTCATGCGGAAAACCTTTAATAGAGGATTTTTACTATTTATATCCTCAAACCATAGAAATCTCAAAAAGTTTCTATCATTTTCTGCAACCTGTATTTGTAGAAAAGCTTTTTCAATGTCACAAACAAAGGCAATTTTATGAAGGCGGAATTTTAAAATAATATCCAAAATATTAGGATTTAAATTGGGGCCTGCAAATAAACATTCATTTAAAGATTTTGCTTCCTTTTCTTTGGAAGAAGCATCAAACACTATTCTGACCTTTGTAGTGGACTTATCTGTTCTTATCACCGGTCTGTGGGGCATATAATATACACCAGTTTCATTTTTGTTTATTTTACACTCCTCTATTATACCCATTTTCTTTTGTTCCTCAAGAATTTTTTCATATTCATTTTTAAGCCATTCATTTTTAGACAGTTTTGTTCTCAAACCCCAAAGTCTATTTTTGGCTATTTCTATATTCGATTTTAATTCATTTTTATTTTCCTTCCACAAAAATTGAATTTCATATCTTCCCTTAACAAAATTTAAATTTTCATTAAAAGAATTAATAATTTCTATATCTCTCTGTGACATAGAATCATTCTTACTGTCACATATTCCAAGTGATTCTAAATCCCAAAAACGCTGCAAATCAAAACTGTCAAATTTATTTACAGATACAAAATGCGAATTAATTACTTCTGTACTATTATTATTCAATTTCCCCACTACAGTATATCCGAAAATAGTATTAGCAACATATAAATTATCACCGATTTCTTCAATGATACCTCTCGGTATTTTCCAAAAATAATCAGCTCCTAGCAAAATATTAATTTTGGAATCACTTAATGAATTGTCTGCCAATTTCCAGTTTTTATTTTTAATATAACTTTCAATTTCTGGTTCGCCCCTTGGGCTTTTCAAGGGAGTCGCGGTTATTAAGTCTGTAGCTAATACTTCAACATGGATGAGCCGACGAGGATTTATTTTGCTACGCAGTTCAATATTAAAAACCTCGAATTCCTCTTCTTTACCTTTATTTATACCAAAGGCAAAAACAGTTAGCTTTTCTGTTCTTACACGGGTTAATTTTAATTCGTGGGCCAATTCTTTAGTAATAAAACTTTTTTCACTTCCGGAATCCAATAAGAGTCTGACAGTTTTTGATCTAGAATTAGATTGGGCTATGACGCAACATGTTTGCAATAACGCTGCCTGATTACTATTTTTCAAATGGGAATTCGATACTATAGTGTTCTCTACTACTTCTGGTTTCAAGTTTTTTGAAAAACAAAATAATTTGTTATGATCTGTTGCTTTACATTTTTCGCAAGGCTGCGATTTCACCCTGCACTGTGATGACAGATGAGATTTTAGAAAACATTTATAACACCTGCCATCCTTCTTTAATTTTAACCTTTTCTCAACATCAGTTAAATTAGTACATCCAAGAGAATGATGATCATAATTCTTGCAAAATATGCATATATTTTTTACACCTACATTCAATGAATTCATTTTATTTGGAAATTTTCTGTCATTAATTTCGGCTTTATTTTTATTTACAATTACCGAAGCATTTTTATAATTAATCATACTAAGTGATTTTTCACGCGATTCAAGTTCTACTTTAAGAAAATTAATTAAGTCTGTCACATCAGACTCATCCTTCCTTTTATCACTTTGCCTGTAATACTCAACTACTAGATCGTTTGGCAATAATTTTAATAAAATTGGATTCAGTAAATGACCATATTGGCCTTTTGTCACCCCTAAATTAGATAAACTGCGAATATTTACTTCACAAGCGTCATAAAACTTTCGCAAAGCAGTTATATTTGATGAACTTTTTACGCCTTCTAAGTTTATCAATTTATTCATGTGAGCATTAATGATAATATCCTTTTGCCCAAAACGTGTTTTCAATATTTCTATGCAATTATCATAATTTTGTTCCGTAAGTGAAAACCCTTCAATAACATTGTACGCTTTGTCAGTTAAAAGCGTTTTCAAGTAAGTGAATTTTTCAATCTTTGTAAGATTTTCATTTAAATGGATTGAATTTTCGAAACAATCGAAAAATTCGTTCCATTTTTCTATTTGTCCACCAAATTTTGGTAAGGAAATTTTCGGCAACCTCACTGCCGAACCAGTTTTTGTTTGGGTTTCACTGACAGAACAGTTTGAACTACTTTCATCTTTATTATTACATAATCTTTTTAATCTTAATTTCATTTTGCATTTGGCAGAAATTATTTGCTCGCCGTATTTATCACTGGTCGCGATATCTTTTTCATACTCTTTAATATCTACTATTAAATTTTCAATTTCATTATTTAAATTTTTTAATGCAATTTCTCTTTCACCTATCATTTCCTGGATTTCGATGATTTCGTCTGATTTTGTATTTTCTAGATCGTCCAATAATAAATTCTCTAATTTATTTATTAATTTAGTTACATTTGAGCGTTCCGTAGAACGCTTAGCTTTTAACTTTTCAATATTCATAGCGAGCAAATAATCAAACAAAATAATTCAAATAATTAAAATTTCTAATTTCATTTAATCAATGTTATAAATAGTAGTTAAATTTTGCTTACCTGGTTCCATATCCAGGCAGCTATATCCAATAACGAATCCGGAATTCCAGTCATTATTATTTTTCAGTTTCGTTTTCACAATAAATTATCCAAGCTTTCAAATCCAAATCCAGATAAATTAATATCTAAGGGTAATTTCACTTTTAAGGGATTTCACATATCCCGGGTTTCGGCACCATGAAAAAATATTATATTTCTGCGCCATGAAAATTCGTACCATGAAAATTTGCAGAATCATGTAATCACAAACTCTTTATAATCTAGAAATCTATAGTTCTAGTGATCACGTGTTCAATTTCAGTCATAAAATTTGCACCAGTTGGGAGAGCTTATTAACTTTATTTAGCGATTAAACACACAATAAAAAACTATTTGCAGTATACTTTGAAGAATTCACAATTATAACTTAATTCAGTATATTTCAGGATAACATTGTTTCTCCATAAAAGGAGCCAAGCATCAAGATATGTAAATAATAACTTTTCATGTTCAAGAGAAAAAGATGCTTCCTGTTTAAGACAGGCCGCGAAAACTAAACATAAAAAAAGTAACATTCTCAAAAAGAAAAAAGCACCTCTCATTTGGCAAAGAGCCAACTACTAGTCGGGGGGGCTGGCGAAACGAAACCAAAAGCTACGTTCAAACAATTTGTGTAAAGTAAAGTTTTTAAAATTTGGTTTATAGAAATGCCTTTGATAAAACGCAATGTTTCCGAATACTTTCGGGTGTCCCTATACACAAAGCAGTGTTTGTATTTACTCCATTTTCTATAGCAAACATCCTATAATGAACTTGAATAACATTTTTCACTTTCATTAAAATTTGTGTAAAATAAAGGAACTGAAATATAGTTATAGAAACACATAGAACACAATGCTTTGGAATATGTTTGGGTGTGCACAAACCAATAGAGGTATTCACTCTATTTTCAATAGGGAACATCCAATAGTGAACTTGAATAACATATATCAGTTTCGAGAAATTCCAAGAATATTTACGGAAGTTACATGGCGGAAAGACGGACAGACTGACTAACAGACAGACAAACCAAAGTCATTAAAACTTTTCAGCTTTGTTGGAAAGTGTTAAAAGCATTTAGAACGTGATAAAAACGTTTAATAAAAACGCAAATGCAATTCCAGCAAGTTTCCAGTAAAAGCCCTCAATGTGATTGAATTTTTTTGAGTGGCCTGTAAATCTAATGCTAATCATACTGCATTCTGTAGAAAGCATTCTTTTGTGTATATGAATAACCTATTTCAATTTCATTAAGATTTGTGCAAAGTAAAGTTATAAAAATTTGGTTTATGGAATTATCTCTCACAGAACACAATACTTTGGAATACTTTTGGATGTTTCCGTACACAGAGCAGTAAGAACACAGAGCAAGAGAACATCCTATACTGAACTTGAATAAGGTATATCAGTTTCAAGAAATTCCATGAATATTTACGGCAGTTAGAGCACAGACAGACATACAGACGGATAAACAGGCAGACAACCCGAAATCTTTAAAACTTTTCAACCTTGTTGGAAAGTGTTAAAATCATTTAGAATGTAATAAAAACGTTTAATCTAAACGAAATTTCAGTTCCAGTAAATTTCCAATAATACCCATTAATGTAACTGAATATTTTTATGTATCCCTCTGTAGTCCTCTAAATATAATGCTAATGATGCTGTATTTTATGGAAAGCATGTTCTTTTGTGCATATGAATAATACATTTTAATTTTATTAAGATTTGTGCGAAGTATAGTTATTAAAATTTGTTTTATAGTAATACCTCTCATAAAACGCAATGCTTTTGAATACTTTCGGGTGATCCTGTACACAAACCAGTGATGGTATTTATTCTCTTTTCAATGGCGAACATCTGATAATAAACTAGAATAACATATTTCAATTTCATTAAGTTTTGTAGAAAGTAACGTTATTAAAATATGGTTTATAGAAATACCTCACATAGAAGACAATGCTTTGGAATACTTTCGGGTGTCCTTGTATATAAACCAGTAGAGATATGCACTGCGTTTTCAATAGGGTACATCCGGTAATGAACTTGAATAACGTATACTAGATACAAGAAATTCCAAGAATATTTACAGGAGTTAGAGTGCGGAGAGGCAGACGGACGGACAGACAAACCGAAGTCATTAACACTTTTCAACCTTGTTGAAAGTGTTAAAAAAACAATGATTGAACAAAGCATACGTGGGGTAAAACGCTCATCATTATTCCGATTCTTTCTTATTTTTATGTAATAAATGTAGAGAATAGTATTGAATTGTTTTCGTACAAAGTGTACGAAAACAATTAAAAAATCAAAATGAAAAACATTAATTATTGTAAAATGTTATACCAATCTCAAGTTTCTTTCTTTTTTCTTTTATTAAAGTCATTAACACTTTCCATAATAAGGTTGAAAGGAGTTAATGTCTTCAGTTTGTCTCTCTGTCGTCTGCCGTCTGCCTGCGCTCTAACCACTGTAAATATTTATGGAATTTTTTGTAACTGATATGTATCAATCACGTTCACTATCGAATTTTCCCTATTGAAAATGGAGTAAATACCACGACTGGTTTGTATACAGGAAATCCCGAAAGTATTCCAAATCATTGCATTCTATGCGAGGAATTTCTATAAACCATATTTTAATACCTTTACAGAAACCTTAGTAAAATTTAAATGTGTTACTCAAGTTCACTATCGGATCTATTTTATTGAAAACGGAGTAAATACTACTACTAGTTTGGGAACAGGGCACCCAAAAATATTCTAAAGCATTGCGTTCTATGAGAGGTATTTGTATAAACTATATTTCAATAACTGTATTTTTTGCAAACCGTAAACTATGTTGTTGATATGCATAAAAGAAAGTTTTCTGTAGAGTATGGTATGATTAGCATTAAGATTTAGGGGGGCCGCACAAAAATTTTAAGTTACTTTAAAAGCTATTGGTAATTTACTGGAATTGCATTTTTGTTTATATAAAGTGTTTTTAACTTTTTCTAACAATTATTAAGTGTGAATATTTTTTTAATTAGTGTACCTCTGTGTCCATCTGTCTATCTGTTTGTATGCCCACCTACAGCTTCCGTAAATATTTTTAGAATTTCTTAAAAATGATATATGTTATCCAAGTTCAACATGGAATGTTCCCTATTTAAAATGACATTAATAGCCCCTGTACAATTAGTACAGGGACACCCAAAATATGCCAATGCATTTCATTTTAGGACAGATATTTTTATAAATCACATTTAAATAACTTTCTTCTGAAAAAAAAAATATAAAGGTATTCACATTTATTGTGAATATGCTAAAATAATGTTTTGTATAGAATGATATGCTTAACCTTCAGATTTATAGGTTTACACAAATGCTTTAAAGGCTGCAATTGAAAAATAAAGACTGAATTTCTGTATGTTTTATGCCTTTTTAACACTTTTCAACAACGTTTAAGATTATGAATTCAATGAGTCTACCTGTTTGCCTGTCTGTCCTTCTGTCTGTCCGTTGTGTTATAACGTAAACAAAGAACATTGAAGATTATACGATATAACAAGTACGTACCATTGGATAGTGTTGATATTCAATGCTTACTTCATGACTTTTCCTTCTTATTTTTGCTTTACTTTTTTTTTCAACAATAAATATGCTTTGGTGACTTGAAACATTTTATTTCCCTTTTTTAGTGTAATTTCAAGTTTGGTATGTTTGGTGTATGTGACACATTTACCTTATTACTGATAGAAATATTATCTGAATGTGGGTTGGTTTGTTTTCTGTATATATGTAACTAAATGAAGTTGCTAAGCCACATTTTCACTGATTTTTGTCTATATTTTAATCTCTATGATATAAAATCGCATTAAATTTGACTCCTATGAAGGGTCTCTTGTGCTGTTAATACCGATTTAATTCTGTTTTACATCATTTAAAAGTTGACCCTTCTAGAATAGGATTTTTACTATATCCTTTAGAACAGTACTTTAGATTGTTACAGGTAGTTGTCTTAAATTCTGCATTTAATAATCATAATACCTGGAATAATATAAATATGCATAAACAAAGTAAATTAGATTTTCATAAAAGGAAATTTTAGTTAGCCATTGTACACCAGTTTTTGTAACAATACTTGTTTTAGACTTAATTCACCATACGTAAATACAAATGTAGTAATAAATTGTTCTAATGTTACGATTTATTAAAATTTAATTTCCTCCATTATAAAATACATTTATCTGCTTAAAATATATTGTAAGTGATACAATAGATATCGAGAAAAAGGAAATACGACTATATTTATTCCAGCTAA
This sequence comes from Salticus scenicus, assembly GCA_963930645.1. Lineage (NCBI taxonomy): Eukaryota > Metazoa > Arthropoda > Arachnida > Araneae > Salticidae > Salticus > Salticus scenicus. The sequence continues at coordinate 17,581,911 of OZ005653.1, forward strand.
ATTGACTGTTTTTATTTAAAAAAATTTTAGAAATTTCAATTTTAATACTTCATTTTAAAAATGCTAAAATACTTTAAAGCTATTTTTCTACAGATTGTTCATCCTCTATGCCTTTGTTTCTATATTATACAAAATAATTTGAAGAAATTTCATATTTTGACTTTCGAAAAACAATAATGATTTAAAACTACAATGGTTTTTCTAGCTGTAAAATTTATTCTGTAATATTGAAGAAGATTAGAAATTGTCTTCAGAAAATTAAAATAGGAAAATCGAATAATGTATAATTCTGTTCTTGCAGTTGAAATTTAATAGTATAAAAACACAATAAAATAAAAAAAAATCCCAAAATGATTTTTTTTCAAACAAAAAACAACACCAAATTTTATTAGAATTTATAAAACAATATATCTCTATTTTGTATTAAATTGCATATAAAATCGGTGTTAAATGAAGATAAATGAAGATCTTTGCAAGCAAACATTTATTTTTACTTCCTCTTACCCATATATATGGTTGAGAAAGTATTTCTTTTGGGTCAAATTTTCAAAATTGAGTTTTTGTTGTATTTACACGTTTTCAGACCCTCTGAATCCGAAAAACATGATTTTAGCGATTGGTATGTGTGTGTGAGAGTGTTATCAGCGAATCTCAAGAGCAAATAACTGCAGAAAATTCAAACACGTTATCCCAAATCTATATCATATAGAGATGCTACACTAAACATTTCGTTGAAATCGAGAAAATGGTTGGTGTACAGGAACACACAAGAGAATTCAAATGCATTACGTCAATGAGGTAAATTACAGGTAAGTAAGTACCGTTATAGACTGCACAAAACCAAATGAAGTGAACATGTATTTTTTATATGCATAAAAGCAAAATTAATGCACAGTCATTTGCAAAAGTTTAAGATCACCCATAGGAAAATCAGATTTAATGGAATTCCGAAAAAATAATAAACATATTTTACACATAAAATGACAAAATAGACTGTTCAGGGTTATTTTCTGTAATTAAAGTCAGTATTTTGCAGGACCTCCTTTGTTTTTAATAACTTGTGCAGTCCTTTTAGGCATACTATAAATAAGACTTTCAGTAAGCTTTAAAAATGTCTGTGCACCAGAAATGCTTTATTGCTTCAACAAGTGCCGTAGCAGTAGATGGTTGCTTTTCGGTGACTTTATTTTTCACAATACACCGCAGATTCTCTATTGGATTCAAATCTGGGCTGTTACCTTGTCAGTCAAGCATTTTGATTTTCTGTGCCCTCAGATATTTCTTGGCAATCTTCGCCCTGTGACACGGAGCCCCATCATGTATGAAAATTGAACATTTATGAACACGCATGTGAAGCTCCAACTTCTCACGTAACAAATTAAGGTACCGCTTTCTGTTCATAGTGGTTTTAGGTGGCACAAAATAGAGACTAGCAGTACCGGACACAGACTTTGCACCCCATATCATTTGGCTTTGAGGATATTTCACAATTTGAATCGTATATCTCTCAGCATATCTTTTTCCCCTTGGGCGGTGAATACTTGTAGCATGTGCAGAAAATTGCGGCACAGTTGACTCATCCGAAAATAAGACCCTACTTCACTGCTGTACTGTCCAGTTCTGATATTGTCTGGTGAAAATCAGTCGTTTCTTTTTCATACTTTGAGTAAGTCGAGGTTTCCTTTCATGTTTATGGTTTAATAAACCAAAATCCTTGGCCAAACATCTTGAAATATTAGTCGAACTGATGTTGTTGCCTTTTACAGCCAAAGAACGTCTAATCATATTGCAGGAGGTTCTTGGATCTCGTAAGACCATCCTTCTTTCACATGATCATCACGTGCACTTAATTTTCTAGGGCGACCGTTTCTCTTACGGTCCACAAATTTTCCCGAAATTTTAAATTTACTAATAGTTTGATGCACATCTGTCTTGCTCACAATTACTCTCGAACTTATTTAACGTTCAGAAAATCCAATTTCTTGCAGGGTCAATATTTCTGACCTTTTGTAACAGTAAATGAAGGATTTTACCCATTACAATAATTAAACAACAGTACTGGCTACGACAAAATCCAATAAACAAATAGCGATAAACGTGCCGGGCACCTTTATTTATAGCAGCAGAATGCGTCTGATGCAATCAGTACATGAGATGACGCAATAATCTGCGCAAATGTTGCAATGAAATACTAAAAATCGGCTACTGGTATTAAACTTTTGCAAATGACTGTAGAATATGGTATGAAAATTATTCACTGTTCGTTTACAGAGCTACACAAAAGAACTAGAATATATTGGAACAATACTTGAAAATTTATGAAAATGTATTCCAGTTTCTGCTGTGTGTTATTAATAGAGGATTATTTTTATGTTCACCATCTGGCGTGTACAGGATTTTCAGAAGATACACAGGGCTGCCGATAATTAAGAGAAAACATTCTTTTTTACTGAATGTAATTAGTGGAAGGGCTTTTACTATAGTAGCAGTTTACCATGTTCAGAAAAACTGTCCAGAAGTTTAAAATAATTCAAATAAAGTACATTTATGTTAAATATTCATCACTTGTTTTGTGTATATTTACAATTTTTTAAACTTCCTGAATATTGAAGTCAAGCTTTTAACATTTGATCTTTGTTTGTTTTCTTTTATTAGAGTAACTTAAAAATATAATTTTAGGGAAATCAAATGTTGTACTTTGAAGTTAATATAAGTTTATTACTTGAAAAAATAGATGAATTGTGATAGGTTTCAAGGAATGGTGCATGCGAAAGTTGTCTAAATAATTTTTAAAAGAACTTTTAAATTTAATAATAAATTTGCATTTATATAAATGTAGCTACAATAAACAAACGATGAGTTGAAGGGGAATGTAGCTCCCTCACACAGAGTTATTCGTGAAATAAAATTGTCCAGAAGCCTAACTGGAATATTTTTTAAAGTAGGTTTATATAACAGCACTCGTTATTATACCCTTTAATCTGCAATCTATTTATAAAATTAAATTTCAGGGTAAATGAAAGTCTTTTGTGTGCCACAGCAGATTATTTTGTTAAAAATAGTGTTTATTACAAACCATTATATGAGTTACAATAAGTATAATTTCATTTATTTTACAGATAAAATGTGTTAAGTTTTCTACCACTTAGAGGAAGAAGAATCAAATTATCTTACATCACTGTACGAAACAAGCACTTTCTGAGGTCATATATTTTTATTAGGTGAATTATTTTATTTTTTATTTGAACAAAGAAATCTGTCGTGAAAGTATAGCGATCTGTAGGGGCAAAAAATATTTAAAAAACAAGTCCTTCCGGCTCATTCGGGAGGGTAGGTTGATTTAATTTTTCCTATCAAGTAGCCACCAGTTTGCTTCAAAATGGCGATTGACTTAATAATAATATAAATAGGGGCTATGTACATATATAGTTTTAAGTAAATCGGTTCATCAATACTGTTTTATGTGAATTGGAAATTTTCAAAAGCCGGCTTTTGGAAACAAGATGGCGTGTCAAATAAATAAACAAATATAACAGATGCATTTGTGAAATAAGTCTACTGTACAAATTTATTTCAAATAAATTCAGAATTTCAAAAGTTGTTGGCAAATTAAGTGGCCACCACGTGGATCGAAATGGCGGAGCAAGTTAATCAATGAAATAATCCAAGATATTTGTAAGATGAGTCCACTGTCCAACTCTGGTTCAAATGAATTCAGTATTTGAAAAATTTCGCGGTAGTAAATTCTCAAGTGACAGCGTTCAAGTGGCCGCCACTTGGAAACAAAATTGGGGAGACTTGCGTACCGAAATCATAGATATTTGAATGATAAATCCATTTTTCAAATTTGGTTCGAATTAATTAAGTATTTCAAAAGTTATCGTGATAAAAATTTTTGAAATGGCCGCCATTTGGAAAAAATATGACAAAGCAAGTTGCCCAAAAAACTCATCCAAGGTATTTGAAATATAAGTTCACTCTCCAACTTTGGTTCGAATCAGTGCACTATTTCAAAAGTTATTGTTATGATAAATTTTCAAGTGGCAGTCTAAGAGGCTGTTACTTGGAAACAAAATGGCGGAGCAACTTACCTTGACAAATCATCCAAGATATTCGTATGATAAGTCCACTTTCAAGATTTGGTTCAAACTAATTCAGCATTTCAAAAATTATCGTGATACGAAATTTTCAAGTGACACCGTGATTTCAAGTGGCCACCACTTGGAAAAAAAAAAGTTGAGTGAGATGGCCAGCGAAGTTAGCTGAGATATTTGAATGATAAATCCGCTACCCAAATTTGATACGAATTGATTTAGCAATACAAAAGTTATCATAATGACAAATTTTCAAGTGGCCCCCATTTGGAAGTAAAATGGCGGAGCAAACTACTATGGGAATTTAACCCTTTGCCGTTCAGTGTTCCACTACATGGAACACCTAACTTCGCTAGCTTCTCCAACTGTTGAATTCAATTGCAAATGCATAAAAATAGGTTTATTTTTTACTTTGAACTTCCCTTTTCACCCGTAGATGACACCACTACACAAGGCAATTCCTGATATTTAGCTGGGACGCGTTATTTTAAATCCTCGTACTTATAAGAAATTTTGTATATTTTTTTCTGATACAAAAAAGATTGCTTGAAAAAAGATTTCTGTGTTATATAGTAGGCTTGTACTCTAAACTATTTATTCAATATTATTTTTAATTTTTTATGCAGGAAACATACGAGGAATCGTTGAATAAAATAAGGTGTTCTATCTCCTGGAACACTGCGACACTAGCGCTTTTCATATTACGCAACCGAAAGCAATGATGAGAGAAGACAGCTGTGTTTACGTGTTCTGCTTTCCTCTGTTTGGAGGGATTGAGGTCAAGCTTTTAGATGCTGCGAAGGAGCGTTGATTGTTTATTAAAAAAAAAAAAAAAAAAAAAAAACAAGAAATTGTTTATAAAAAAACAACCGCACAAAACTAGTTTCATGTGCGAAACCTGCAATGTTGGTTTGTGCTTCTACCAAAAGAGTGTGACGTGCTTCCAAAAATTTCATAAAGCTAAAAAGTAGACTAATTGTAAATACTTTTGCACATAGGACTTGTATATATGTATACTAACTGTAAATATCAAATTATTTCATAAAAAATCATATAACCAAGATTTTTTTTTTGGGGGGGGGGGGGAGGGGGGGTGTAGAGTAGCAGGCCTCCTCGTGGTGCACCATGGGTCATGCTAAATCTACTACACAGGTATAATACAGTGTTTTTAAATTCATATGCAAAATCTTCTACTCATTTACGCGCATCACTGCGATGCTCTTAGATGCACTTTTCAGAGCTCTAGTGGCGCAGTGTTCCCGCTGATGGAACACCCACAGATTAAAAACGATAAGTACTATCTTTACAAAATTATACCTGCGTACTCCTTTAGACTTAAGTAGATAGCCTACAACTTTTTTGTTGAAATTCCAACTTTAAAGGGTAGTGCGCTGTAAAGGGTTAACCAAGATATTTGAACCGTAAGTTCACAGTCCAACTTTGGTTTGAATCAGTTTAGTATTTTAAAAGTTATCATGATGGCACATTTTTAAGGGGTAGCCTGATTTCAAGTGGCCGCAAATTGTAAACAAAATTTTGGAACAAGTTGCCCAGTGAACTCATCTAAGATATTTATATGACAAGTTCACTGTCGAACTTTGGTTTGAACTGTCCTGCTTAGTTTATAATATCTGCACTTTGTTAAAAATGGAGGATAAAATTCATTAATAAACTTTGTTGAAACCCTTATATGGTCTATGTATACATAAAAAAAAAAAAATCGGAATATGTTTTTTACAGTGTGAATTTGAAATTTTCAAGTGGTCTCCACTTGAAAACAAAATAGCTGAGCAACTTGGTTAATAAAATCAACGGAGATATTTATAAGATAAGTTCACGGTCCAAATTTCGTTTGATTTGGAGTATTATTTTGGAAGTTACCGTGCTATTAAATTTTCAAGTGGTAGCCTTCTTTGAAATGGCGGCCCCGTTTATTTTAAGATATTTACCTCTTTGATAAAAAGGCGGATAAAGGTAATTAATAAACTTGGATGAGACTTATGTGGCCTATATTTACATAAAAATTCAAGCAAAATCGGCCTTAAATACGCCTTTTGAATTATGGATTTGAAATTTTCAAGTGGCCGCCACTTGAAAACAAAAAGGTAAAGCAACTTAGTTAATGAACTCGTCTAAGTTATTTATCAGTTAACTGTCCAAATTTGGTTCGACTTAAAGTATTATTCGGGAGTTACCTTGATGGCAAAATTTTCATTATATACAGTGCCGGCAAAAACAAACCTTTACACTTGAGCGTCAAAAAAAGAAAAAAAAAAACTTTACATGCCAAATGCCGTTTCCGCCATAAAAATGTGTCGAATCCCAGTGATAACACGTGGGGTTAGTCGGTCACAGACGATCTTTCCCTATCCTATCAACACTCAGTTCGTCTCGTAGACTTTTACAGTCATATTATACGTTCTTTGCTCCCACCGACCAATATTTCATGTATTTGTCAAACTTTTGAGAACCTACATCGGTATTCCCACTCCACACAATGGGTCAGGTCAGAAAAATCTTAAAATGGAAGAGAAATCTCATGCCTTGACTCTGCTAGAGAAGGGGATTTCTGCGATTGATGTAGTTAGAGATCTGGCAAACCATTCTAGATATGCCAGATGTAGAAAATATTTACAAGGTTATTAAAATGTAAATATTTAAGACAATATTTTACATTCTAGTCGTTTATTGTAAATATCACCTTGCAGTCAGTATTTTGTCATCTCGTCTTTACATTTTATTACCAACTGCAGCCATTTAGGCACGGACTTCTGACTACATTTGGCAGATGGCTACAACTGGTTACATCTTGAATGATGTGCTAGATCTCTGGTTACATCAATCAGAGTGATTCCCTTCTCTAACAGAATCAAGGCATAAGATTTCTCTTCCATTTTTTAAGCTTAATCCCACCCATTGTGTTTAGTGGTAATACCGATTTAGGTTTTCAAACTTTTAGTAAATGAACGAAATACTGGCTGGCGGGAGAAAAGAGAATACAGCATTATTCTGAATGTCCATGAGGCGAACTGAGTGTTGGTAAGATGGGGAAAGGTCGTCTGTAATCGACAAACACCAGGTGTCACCACAGTGGTTCGACATATTTTTATGGTGGGAACGGCAATTAACAAAGTTTCTTTTTTGCCACTCAAGTGTAAAGATTTTTTTTTTTTCTGCCGGCACTGCATGTATAAATAGATAAACGAAGTGATTTCTATAGGTCGATTTGTAAAGAAATCAACCTAATATTTCATAATTTAATAAATTAACTTAATGTTGATGAATGTGCGTTTATTACGTAATACTAATTTTGTTTTACAAGTGAAGGGAAAACTAATAGGTTGTGTCCATTATAGAACTTTCTTCTACATCATTCTGTATAATAGCAGCACCTACAGTGAAGAAATCCTTAACCCTAGCTTCTCATAATAAATATTTGTATAAACAGTTTAGTGCAGTTTTTAACAGCACGCACTGATAGATATAGCCATATGGAAAATCGCAGTAGGTTATTTATAGTATCACCGCCTTTCGGTTGACATACAACCAAATTTATTTAGCATTCTTTTTTATAAAGTCTATGTCGCATATAAAGATTAATGCACTTATACGCTGTAGAAAATGAGACGTAGCTTAACCGTACACGGTAAAAGTACAGCATAGCACACAAATAGAATTGTTAAATAGGTCGTTATTTAAATGTAATAACAGAAATTCTGCTATTATCAATTTTATTTCTAATTACCGTGCCAATATATTAAATTACAAATTCAAGGTCAAAATTCCATATTTCACAAATTTTAATTAGCACTGTTACTTAAAAGGTATTTTCAAAAGAAGTAAATAATATTTTTAAAATACAGTAAAAGATCTAACTTCTCACATACTATGTTTGGTGTATTTATGCACTACAGTAGTTGAGATATAACCTTTATTTAAATGGGGTGAATCACAACATAGCAGCGCTACCTCTTGAATGATATATTCCAATAACTAATCAGCCCCGACATAAATCAAGGTCTAACAAATTATCAATCATGTTTAAATTCTTCCATTGGTTCATGAGTTACAAAATTTTACTAGCACGTTACACACACACACAAAATAGATATTTTCTAAAAATGGGCGAATCATGTTTAGGACATCTGAAAAACGTGTATAAATAATCGGACGTTGAAAATTATCGCGAATGCGATATTTTTTTCTACATCATTTTACATAACAGCGCCATTTAATGGTTAACATAAACAAAAATTTAAGCGCTGTATTTTCTCACAATTGCATTTTACATATGCAATCCGGTGCAATTTTAACCAATAGACGATGAGTTATAGTCATCTGAGAAACCGCAGAAAATATTAGCAGCGCAACCTTTAGGACTATATCCATCAAAATTCAGTAAGAGTAATTTTGATAATACATATCTCCTACATAAGGTTTCGTACATTTATATAACATAGAAACTGAGATATAGCTTTCCCGTAAACCGAACATATGGCATAAAATTAACGTTGTCGTCCGATATTCATCCAAAGTGAATCAGCATAGTTTTATTTTATATCTATCACACATGCCAAGTTTTGCACATTTATATACCATAGGTGCTTAGATATAGTCTCCTCAAACTGAAATTGAATTGCAACATAGTAGCGATACCTACTGACCGATATTCACTTAAAGTGAATTTGCAGAGGTTTACATCATAAAAAACGGCAGTTTTTTGAGTGACGCAGCAAAGCTCAAACAAAGTTTAGCAGCGACACTCTATTATACAGCTAGTTTTACATCAAAGGAATTTGGAAACGCCGACATTTAATATCTCAGTAAATAGGAGATATTTTGATCTGATGTTTTAAGAATAATCTTTTATCTTCTGCCTGATGCTATCCTGAAAGTTTTACACTTCAACATTGTATATATTTTGAGGTCTGGAGTTGCAATTTAAGACTTCAAAGGAAAAATGTGTTATCGTGTGATTTTTTTTTTTTTTTTTTTTTTTTTTCGAAAACGGCTCGAAGAAATTTTATGAAATTGATATATGATATTAATTTATTTTGTCTGAGAAGCGTGACGTCGCCCGTTTTTCCCAAAAAACTGTTGTTTCTTAAATAATTCAGCTTAAAAATCGAACTATTTTTTCCTCCGCCATGCATGGATTTAAACTGCATATTCTCAGAATTCAGAACAGTCATCATTCGGTTTTCTGAGGCTGTGGTTGATTGGTTTAATCTGAATGCAGTCAATAAAATATTTAGATTTTTTTTTATTAAATGCAAAAAAAAACTTCATTGTTTGTTTTAAATACTTATTATATATTTAAAATAAAAGAAGTATTTTTTAATTATAGATATTCTATTTTATCGTTATTCATAATAATAATTAAAAAAATTTAAAGCAAAAAAGTTTAAATCTATCTTGCACACAAATTTATACTATGGTCCATGGTCTTTGGAGCGCATGCGTACTTTATCCAGATCCAAAACTGGATTAAATTTTTAACGGTTTAACGGGTCTTTGATGATTAACTAGACTGAAAAATTATTGTTTCACGTATGTGTTTATTAAATATTTTGTCACATACTAAGACAATATTATTTCAGTCACCAATTATAAAATCCGACATTCGGGAGTCACACTGTAAGTTAAAATATTTTTTTTTTTTTCACTACCCTTCTTTTTTTCAGGTAAGTGTTTGTTTATATATATTATAAAATAAAAAATAAAATTACATTAGTTTTCAGAATCTAACGGCTATATTAATCACTTTCGAAAATATCCTCATTTCACATGCAGGTCTTTAAAACCTATCTGCACCAATTTTGAACGGTCTAACTGTGTTTCTATTTTGTCGCTTATGCATTACATTTTATTTTTATCTCTTATATTATTAAAATCTGTACGTGTGTGTGTGTGTGTGTGTCTGTCTGTGAGAAACGGTTTGAAACCGCAAAGGCTCCGCCTCTAACGGTCGCGCGGACTTCGAACAGGTACCGTCGGACAGAGAATTTATCGCAGATCTGGGTTATCTAATTTGCTAAATGATGCGACCCTAATTAGCGGAGATATTAATTAAAATGTCGACCATTGTCTAACGAAAAAACGATTCAAAATGGCACGCGATCATCAATTTCGCCCGGGACCGCTTACCTTAAAAGAAGAAGCAGAAAGAGGAATTTTCGTGGGTTTTTGTAAAGCGATCGCTTCCGATCTGTTGGAGATATCGAAAATACACCTATACCAAGAGAAAGAGCATTTATTACCGATTCTTACGGTACAATTTTTGTTTAAAAATACGGATTTTTTATATTTTTAAAAAAAGTTTTAAAAAGGGTCGAAAATTTCTCTTTTTCTTGATCGTCTTTTTTGAAACGCCCTGTACGACAGAATAACAGACGGATTTCTTAACAACTGGTATACAAAGAAAGGCCATTTAATCCTCTTTCGAACCATATAAACATTTTTACAAAATACGAATTAGCGATCCATATTTTTAGATTTTACGAAACATCGATTTTTTCACAAAACATTTTATAACTCAAAAGCGTTTAGAGATAAATCATTTCTTTTTTTTGTATATAGATCTCGCTTTCATAATTTAATTCCCAAAAGATTGAGAGAAAATTTCAAAAACTGAATGAGTTATAAATTTTTTAATTTTAGCCATTGAAGCATTCATTTGAATAAGACGACCTTCATTGCATCAGATCGTAAAATGTGTTCGTTGGCGTTTCCACGGCAACCATTTCATGGAAGAACGATGTCTGATGGAAAGCGAAAAAAAAAAAAAAAACCTTGAACGGAAAGAGAAACATGAGCTGGTATTTAATGAGGTCACGTGTTTTGGAACTGCGATTAAAAATTGCAATTTTTAAAAGGCTTCAATTTTTGAATGCCGCACACTAAACTTCGTATACAGACCTAACATCACAAGACAGCCTTGCAGTTCATATTTCATCGACTTTGCAAAAAATTTACGTTTTAATTGGAAATTAAATTTTATTCTAATACGCGTATTTCAATTTCTAATTACGATTAATTTATTTTTAATGCATCATTCGAAAGATATTTTAAAGTTCTTTTATATTATTCAAAGTTTTCAACAGATTTACACGTTTTGAGGTGTCCTGAATGAGTTTTCTTTTATGGCGCTGTAATATTTTAAAATTTCAATATTTCAATTTCTAATTATGATTAAATTATTTTTAATACATCATTCGAAAGATATTTTTAAGTTCTTTTAAATTATCGAAAATTTTCATCAGATTTATACGTTTTGAGGTGTCCTGAATCAATTTTCTTTTATGGAGCTGTAATATTTTCAAATTTCAATATTTCAATTTCTAATTATGATTAAAAAATTTTTAATACATTCGAAAGATATTTTAAAGTTATTTTATATTATTCAAGATTTTCAACAGATTTACACGTTTTGAGGTGTCCTGAATTCGTTTTCTTTTGTATCTCAGCTACTAATTAAAATAATTTCATAAGTAATACATCATTGGAAAGCTTTTTTGTATTGGAATCGAACAGTGGAATACAGAAATTTGTACCGCCAGATGGCGCTGTAATATTTTCAAATTTCAATATTTCAATTTCTAATTATGATTAAATTATTTTTAATACATCATTTGAAAGATATTTTAAAGTTTTTTTAAATTATCGAAAGTTTTCACCAGATCTACACGTTTTGAGGTGTCCTGATTACGTTTTCTTTTGCATCTCAATCAAATGAGTTTGATCGTTCAAAATTGGTATACGTAGGTTAATTAAGAAGGCCTGAAAGGGTAGAGAAGAAATAGGCGTGCACCGCGCGCGTATCCCTTAACTTGTGCGTGCGCAGAGCGCTCGGGACTGCGCTGCCGGTTCGATCCCAGGTCGCGCTCATCGCCCTAACCGTTCGGAGTTTTCCGTGGTTTCTTCCGAAACTCACGTAAATACGTGCTGGGTTTTTAGTTTTTTCTTTCTAAAGTATCAGATTTAAATAAAAGTTTCGATTTTATCAGAATAAGAACCGTTCGGAGTTTTCCGTGGTTTCTTACGAAACTCACGTAAATACGGGCTGTTTTTTTTTTTTTTTTTGTTGTTTTTTTTTTAAATATCAGATTTAAATAAAAGTTTCGATTTTATCAGAATAAGATTGATCAATCGCTCAAAAGGTGGCGCTGTGATCGGACTTTTTCTAAATTTTTAATATGGCAGTCGCTTAGTTAAAATTTTTAAGCTCAACCCAGTACGCAAATAAGTCATTGGGTTAAAAAAAAAAAAAAAAAAAAAGTAAACATATATAAGTAAAAATAACTAACAGGGAAAAGTAATCTTTTTTTCAGCTATTAAAACTCATCACATCTTTTTTTTTTATTAATTAAATTGAGTTTTAAATTTTTATTTGGCTAACAAGAAAAACTATTTTTGACGTAGATAACAACAGACTGATGTCTAATCTTCTCTAATCCAATAGTGGGAGGTTCCGGGTTCGATCCCAGGTTGCGCTCATCGCCCTAACCTTTCGGAGTTTTACGTGGTTTCTTCCGAAACACACGTAAATATGGTCTAGGACTCTCATCGCCCCAACCGTTCGGAGTTTTTCGTGGTTTCTTCCGAAACTCACGTAAATACGGAATGTTTTATCTCAACTACTAATTAAAATAATTTCATAAGTAATACATCATTAGAAAGCTTTTTTGAATTGGAATCGAACAGTGGAATACAGAAATTTCTAACGCCAGATGGCGCTGTAATACTTTCAAATTTCAATATTTCATTTTCTAATTAAAATTATTTTTTTTTTTAATACATCATTCCAAAGATATTTTAAAGTTATTTTATATTATCGAAAGTTTTCACCAGATTTACACGTTTTGAGGTGTCCTGAATCAGTTTTCTTTTATGGCGCTGTAATATTTTCAAATTTCAATATTTCAATTTCTAATTACGATTAATTTTTTTTTTAATACATCATTCAAAAGATATTTTAAAGTTCTTTTATATTATCGAAAGTTTTAACCAGATTTACATGTTTTGAGGTTTCCTGAATTAGTTTTCTTTTGTATATCAGCTACTAATTAAAATAATTTCATAAGTAATACATTATTAGAAAGCTTTTTTGATTTGGAATCGAACAGTGGAATACAGAAATTTGTACCACCAGATGGCGCTGTAATATTTTAAATTATATAATAGGGCTGCCCTTTTTTTTTTTTTTTTTTTTTTTTCTACGCATTTTTTTTACGCAATGCTTTTACAAATATGTCTAAAATTATATATATTAAAAGTGTATCGTATATATCATCATGTCTCATAATCATCTGTAATCAAAAATCATTATAATGCATTATATTTGAGATCTGAAAAAAAAAAGATTAAAATATCTATCAATGCGAAAAGTCATAAAAAAAAAAAAAAAAAAAACTTTGTCAATCAACACCCTGTGAAAATCTTATTATGCAAGATTAAGCTTCCTTATTTACCTATTTATATGTTTATATATTTAACTTTTTACATCAGAAATGTCTTTTTCGTCCATTTTATTTTTATGATCAGACGGAATGTCGAAGTGTATAACTTGTTCATTGTTGTCATTTGAAATAGCCATTTCGGAATTACATGTTCGATAAAATTGTTGCTTACAAATGATAACAAGCGTAAATTCTTGGTGTTTCAGCAAAAACTGGAAAATGTTAACTGTTTTTTGATCATTATTCAACAAAATAAACATCTTTAAAAGGGCTCGGGATCATTTTCATGCGCCAATATCGCATAGGCAAACTTTCGCACTTTTTTTTTTTCTCTTGGATTATGGGCGCCTAGCAAAGAGGCTCTCTGCTTGTCTATTCTCACTCTGCTTAAAGAAATCACAGTGGGAGAAACGAAACTGCCTAGAGATTAAAACTTTTATGCGTGTACTTTTATGCATTTTTCCTTTCACAGGCTGGGACGATTGTCGGGCAACGCGCATACAGACTCGACACTCAAAGAAGAGAAAAAGGAGAGGTTAAATATGAGGTTATAAGATGGCAAGATTTTGCCATATTTAAATCTATAAAAAGAATGTTTTCTGTCACCTTATCATGTAAGAATTCTATCTATAACTAGACCAAATTTTTACTCGCCACAGTAAAAATTCCACTCACCAATGGCGAGAGGAAATTTCGCGCCCTGTACTAATGATTTTGCTGGTTTCAACTACAAATTCAAACTTTCAACATTTTGAAAGTGTATAATGCGATTGATCTACAATCCATGTTTATTTCAACAATGTTGTTAGAAAACATTACAAAATAAGTACAAAAGTCATTTTCAGAAAAATCATACATATATTTGTATAGAAAATTGGGTTTGGTTTAGAGCTGTACCGAGTACTCGGCACTCGGCTAATTTGCCGAGTATTTGTTACACGGGCGAATTTGGACTAAGTATTCGGCCAATACCGAGTAGTTGTAAGAATTTCATTATTTTTATATATTATTGAAAGAAATGAAACATTCATAAGAGTTGTTTATTAATAACTAAACTAAAAAATTATGAAAATATAAATATAATGTCATTAAACTTTTGCTGCAAACAGTTTTCGCAGTTAAAATGGGCGAGTATGCCACCAAACTCGGTATAGCGACAATTCGTGGTATGAACTTATCCCTTTTAGTTACAAGTATTTAAGTATAACCATCTTGTATGTGTGTAATACGCAATTTTTTTAAATAAAAACTTAGTACATAAAATTGTATCTGTAAAACAGACAAAAAAAAATATTTTAGAAAAAAGAACACTTATATAATACTAAAATAGTAGATAAAACATTAGTTATATATTTGTGCAAATAAAAGTAAGACACTTTTAAAACTGTAAGAAAAGATTGATTTTTAATTTAAAAAATAATAATTATGAAAAAGGTAAATACGCTGAAATGTTATTAAAAATATATTTTAATAATCAAATTTGTTGTTTTGCAAATTATGGCCCAAAACTACCTATCTTTTTCACTCTACTAGAATTTGAAGATTAATGAAGTCTATCATGTTTGAAATGATAAAATATTTATTTTAATGTTCTCATTTCATATGTAAATTTTCATGCATCTCAAATTAAGCCTGAGTGTATAGGAACTTCTATATTCTCTAAGAATTATCTAAGAATGGTTCGCATCTGAGAAAGACTATACAATAAAGAATGAAATTATCAATTATTATGGTTTTAATAATCCACTAAGCTGGACATATCAAATATAACAATGAACCTATTTGTGTATACTATACACTACAAAAGTTCTGAAACATTTCATGAAAACATGCTGTTTGCCATTTAACTTAATTTTGTGTTCAAAAAGCCTTTTTTTAATTTTAACATGTGCAAAATTCTTCATATATACATCAATTATTCATTCTTTCTT
Source organism: Salticus scenicus (assembly GCA_963930645.1). NCBI lineage: Eukaryota > Metazoa > Arthropoda > Arachnida > Araneae > Salticidae > Salticus > Salticus scenicus. Next base: position 17,597,394 of record OZ005653.1, read on the forward strand.
ATTCATATGTACATTTATTCATTTATTCATTTATGTACATTTATGTACATTTATGTACATTTCATTCATTTATGTACATTTATTCATACATTTATTCATATTCATAAACAAACATATTGCAAAGATTTTTTCAAAGATTAAAATTACTCAAATTTACTAAGATCTGTTTTCATGTTACATTTTTTATTTTTATTATTCAATTTTCAAACTCTTTATTATTGCCCTTTTATGAAGAATTTTAGCATCATTTAGAGTACAACATTTCTGTGAAAATAATTAATCTCTATCCCACTCCCTCACTCAAAAAAAAAAAAAAAAAAAGTAAAAAAGATAATTTTTCATGCACGGGGATGAGACACATTATATTATTTCTAAATTTTACTCTTATCAGTGCTAACTTATTCTCCTTCGAAAAGATGGTCTGAATAGCCTGTACACTAATCGCACCGACTGTCCGATTAGCCACTTTGGGGTTTTTGCAGGTTTCGTTTGGTAGTTTCATCCCTGTTTATTAAATTTTTCACATATAATAAATTTCATATTAAATGTAATTAAAAATATTCTTAATTATCGTCTCACTACAATGATTACAGTGTTGCATTGTTAAAGTTTTCAAAAAATTTTTAACATTTTATTTTTATTTATTTATATTTTACATTCCTTGACTCATAGTTTTTTTACATTGGCAAACAACCGTTTTTTCTTGCTTATGTAGAAAGTGAGGCAGCTTTGCTTGCTTATGTGTTTTTTCTTGCTTATGTTGTGTTACATCCATAAGTGCTTTAGTTCATCCTAACACTTTAGCGGTAACATCCATAAAATCACAACCATCACTTTACGCCTAACTTTTAGCAAGATTTAAAAAAATCAATTTTGTCAGTTTTTGATTTAAAAAATGCTCTTTAAAAAAAAAAAAAAAAAAAAAAAAAAAAAAAAGAATATATATATATATATATCATATTAAAAAAATTCTTACTTTGTCAGTTTCAACATATATACTTAAAATACAAAAATCCAGCAAGTACAAAAATACATAAATGCTGTTTGCAGAAAAAATTTCCAAATTATGAAAAATTTCAAATATTAAAAAAAAAAAAAAAAAAAAACTTATAGCTATTACTTAGTTTGTATACAACCAAAAATTTGCCATCATGATAATTTATGAAATACTGAATTAATTTGAACCAAATTTTTGCTTATGGAACCTAAAAATATATGAATAGTTTAAATGGATATTTTATGGTAGTTCTCATTTTGCTTGAAGATGAAATACATGGTATTTGACTTATTTTAAAAATTAGTTGACCAGCAGATAATTAAAAATTTTCTTCTACTGTTTGTTCTAAGTAAGTTTTTAATATTTCAATTCATGATAGTTCAACATCATTAAGATGAAATATTTAATAATACTGGGATTTTCAAAGGAATTTCATAAAACAGCACTTTGTTTTCAACGCCAATATCCTATAGCTTGCAAAAATTCATTTTTAGCCATTAGTGAGAAACCTTTCAGTTAAAAATAGATTTTGTTACTCATTTTTAAAATAAATAACACATAAAAATTTTATAAAGGACTGAAATTCAGTTTTATTGAAGAATTTTCAGTTTTTTGTGAAAAGAAAGTAAACAGACATTTTACAATTTTTAAGTTTTAGAAAATTTTGAATGTGAGCAAATATTTTGTAGAAATATATTAAAAATATTCATTTCACGTATAATTCATGATTGTTTAGTATCATTAAGATGAAATATGCAATAATAGGTATAGTGATTTTCATAAGAATTTCAAAAATAATACTTTGTTTTCAACGCCGATATTTCTGGATCAACAAAATTCTGTTAATTTTGAGCCATGTTATTATACTATTATAAGAAAAGTTTTTTTTTTCAAAGTTTTGTACTAATTACTTACAATGCTATTACTGTATGTATTATAACTGCAGTGAAAACTTTTTTTAAAATTAACAAATCACAAAACAAAGACGTATGTAGGTTTAAATAAAATTAATATATAGAAAAAAAGTTGCCAATCCAAATTACGAATATTCCACGAAACTTTGAGTATATATCAGCCAGGCCGGCCAAATCTGTGACCTTACCAAGGCTTCATTTCATCTCTAATTTTTACTGTATATTTACCAAAAAATCTGCTCAACGTTCAAAATTTTTCAAAATGTAAAAATTGTTAAGTATCTGTTTACTGTTTTTTCCCACAAAAAACTGAAAATTCATTAATAAAACTCTATTTTAATCCTTAATAATACTGTTATATGTTATTTGTTAAAAAATTTAGTAATAAAATCTATTTTTAACTAAATGTTTTCATACTAATGGCTGAAATCAAATTTTGGAAGTGGTTGGTTATTGGTGTTGAAAACGCCAAGTACTATTTATTGAAATTCCTATAAAAATCCCTGTATTATTCCATATTTGATCTTAATGATGCTAAACAATCATGAATTATACTTCAAATTAATCTATTATCAATATTTTTATTATACTTTTACAAGAAATTTGCTCAACATTCAAAATTTTCCAAAATGTAAAAATCGTAAAGTTTCCTGTTTACTTTTGCTCACAAAAAAACTGAAAATTCATCAATAAAACTGAAATTTAATCCTTTATAAATTTTTTATATGTTATATATATTTGAAAAATGAGTAACAAAATCTATTTTTAACTAAAAGATTTCTCACTAATGGCTAAAAATCAATTTTTGCAAGCTACCCAATATCGGCGTTGAAAACAATGTGTTATTTTTGAAATTCCTATGAAAATACCTGTGTTATTGTATATTTCATCTTAATGATGCTAAACTATCATGTATTATACCTCAGATAAGTCTCTTATAAATATTTTTACTATATATTTGCAAAACAATTGCTCAACATTCAAAAGTTTTCAAAACGTTAAATCTGCGAAGAATTTGTTTACTTTTTTTTCACAAAAAGCTGAAAATTCATTAATAAAATTGAATTTTAATCCTTCATAATACTGCTATGTTGTATTTATTAAAAGAAACAACAAATTAACTAAAAGATTTCTTAATATTGTGTAAAACCAATTTTTGGAAGCTACCAGATACATTAGAAAAAAAGTGTTTTTTGTGAAATTCTCAATGGCAGCTATGCGATAGAAAAAAAAAGAATCAACCTACCCTTCCTATGAGGTGGAAGGACTTGTTTTAATCTTTAGATCAGTTGATCATTAACCCCTAAAAAGTAATGATATCAGAACAAAAACCCTTAACGGGTTAAACGTTTGTGACGCAGCATTTTATTTCGATATGAATTGTAAATATGGGTCTTAAAAGTAATGATATCAAATTTGAGTGACGCTTTGCTATTATAATTGAAATATATTACACAGATTTTCTTATTTCATCATTTGTTTTTTTTTCTTCTATTTACATCACAGTGTATACATAATATTTTCAACTTCAGCACGAAAAAATATATAGAATTTACTCCTTGATACTTTTTCATCTGCACCTCGTGAATTCAAAATATGAGTTTTAAAAGAAATGATATAATTTCTGTGACGCCTCAGTGTTACTTTAAAAGATTTATTTTTAGATTTCATTGCAATTACTTTTGTTTTGTTGAATAAAGTATATTTACACATTGAAATAATGCTTTTAATTTTCAAATATACTCTCAAATAATCACATTTTTACTGAATTTATATTATAAATTGAAATTATCTAGTTCAATAAATTAATTTGTCTATTGCGTCACGCTGTCCAAAACTGTAAGTAAAAATTTTGTAAATGTTACTTTGTATCATAGTACTAAGTGAAAATGTGTGCAAAGAGATTGTGTGATGGAAAGAAAACATTTACATAATTTTTATTTACAGTTTTGGATAGCGTGACGCAATAGACAAATCAATTTATTGAACAAGATAATTTCAATTTATAATATAAATTCAGTAAAAGTGTGATTATTTGAGAGTATATTTGAAAATTAAAAGCATTATTTCATTGTGTAAATATACTTTATTCAACAAAACAAAAGTAATTGTAATGAAATCTAAAAATAAATCTTTTAAAGTAACACTGAGGCGTCACAGAAATTATATCATTTCTTTTAAAACTCATATTTTGAATTCACGAGGTGCAGATGAAAAAGTATCAGGGAGTATATTCTATATATTTTTTCGAGCTGAAGTTGAAAATATTATGTATACACTGTGATGTAAATAGAAGAAAAAAAAAAAACAAATGATGAAATAAGAAAATCAATGTAATATATTTCAATTACTAGCAAAGCGTCACTCAAATTTGATATCATTACTTTTAAGACCCATATTTCCAATTCATATCGAAATAAAATGCTGCGTCACAAACTTTTAACCCGTTAAGGGTTTTTGTTCTGATAATATGTACAGCTTATATTAAGCTTAGTCACTGGTATATAGTATTATATACCAGTGGAGATATTATACCGTATCATACGGTATAATATCTCCACTGTTATCATATCACTCCACTAGTATCATAAAGTATGATACTCAAAATGCCTTCCCAGAAATAAGAGAAAATTGCAGCGTGGCATCGTCACCTGTTGCGGGATAATGCTCAAAAGCTAATAAGCACAAATTCAAGCCAAGGTCAAACTAAATGCAAAGTTTGATTAAATTAGTTCCATTGGTTCATGAGGTACAGTGTTCGCACAGCTTTACTAATTCTAAAAGGCAGATATTTTCTAGAAATTGTCTAGGAAATCTCAAAACGTGTAAATTAATCGATAACAGGAAATAGAAAATTTTTGCGAGTTTTATACTTTCTGTTTATATATACAAAATATAGTAATGAATACACTTTTTCAAAAATAAGCAATTATTTTCAGTTAATTGGAATTTATTATGTTTTACATAAAAGATATATCTTCCAATTACAGGTGACGTGAACACAAAAAGATATATATATATATATAAATACATTAGAAAAAAAAATAATTAGAACCTTCATAAATCAAACTTATTTTTATAGATTTGCCTATACGTACAATAGTATTAAATTGCGATCTGCCCCTCATTAGCTCAATGACTATTTTTACCACCATAATGGTCGTTGCCTCATAGAATGAAAAATCTGTAGTTGGGAAATTATTCTGTCTGTAGTTCTTATTGAATTTATTAAACAATTTTTTTTACAGGAGCTATTAATACAAAAGGAATTAAGTGTATAAATGGAAAAAGTGCATAAAAATAAAGGTTTTCTTAATGCCTTTTTGACATCTTATTAAGTTTTTTTTTTTTTTTTTTTTTTTTTTTTCCTCAAACTCTCTTATCATCCATAACTTTCTAATAATAACACTTTCAACCCTCTAATCCTATAATGAATGTATTAAAACCGTACGACGGATTTCATATTTGCGTATTAATATACAGATTATTACCATTCTTCTGTTCATTTATATTTATTTTTAACAATGTTTGAATACCTGAAAGTTTTAGCAAAGAAAGAAAATTGAAAGTAGTCGCCAATATTTACTTCGCCAAAGATACCTTCCCCTCTCATTCGGCGGAACTGTCCTATCGAGAGAAAACGGTGGGAAGGAATGCGACGGAGTTGTCTTATGGGGGGAAACTTCAGATAAAAATTTCGGCGGAATTGTCTTACGCTACGGCGGATCGCGTCGTGCCCGATCTTAGACTTATGCTGTTCATAAAAAAGTAAGTTGGTGATAAAAATTAGCGATCAAACTACAAAAATAATATGAAAAGTGTGGATGTGTGCTTCAATAATTTTGCTGCCGACTGTAGCGTCCACAAAATTTGTGATACATACACACAGAGAGACATTTTCTAAAAGTACTGCGAACTGAGTTCAGTCATCCCAAAACGAAAACCGTAGACTGGAGATTTTCACGATCCCAGTCCATTTTTCTTGTAAATGTAGAAGAAAATAAACATTATAAAACAAAAATTTTTACTACTGTTATAGGATTTAACGTAGGAATTTAAGGTATTTCACTAAAGCAGTAGCAAAACAATTCTACTTCGTTTTCTAAAATTTAATATTTTGTGACGAGTATGATATTTTAAAAGTTGATCCTAACGTGATTCTTTCAAGAAATCCTTGACTAAATTTGTGAAAAATCAAATATTTTGAAGTTTAAATACAAATAATAAGAAAAAATTTTAACACAAACATTTTATCAATAATTATTCACCATAAATATTTCTAAACACATCTGAAGATTACCATTACAATAAAATCAGGTATAATATAGTCTAAATATAAAATAAAATCGAACAGAATAAAGTCTATTCACAAAAGTCTATTAAACTAGAAAAGTAGTATTATTATAAGAAAATCAAAGAAATGTGTTTAAAAAAAAAAAAAAAAAAATATTTCGTTTACCAACTTCCTGTAATCAATATTAATCTCTCATGGGACAAGATAATTGAAAGCTAATAAATCAAACTTAGTTTTCATTAAATGTTTTCAGACATTCAATTATATCATTATATTTGGTTACTTTTTGACATTATTCATTTGACTTATTACTTATACTGTATTGATAAATAGAGTTAATGATATTTGAAAAAAAGTCGCTAGATTTTTAAAGCAAAGGCTGATTTAATTTAATTAAAAAGCTGTAAAAGTTTTCAATAGCTTCTTATTTTAATTATGTCTTGTCTTGAAATTTACGGTAATACAGTGTGATTCTTTCAAAAGAATACCCGTTGGTTTTTCTTATTACCCTTAAATCTGACGGATGTGGCAGCTATTCTAAAACTTAAGTATAATTTTTTGAACCTTGTTTAAGTGTGGGAGACAATTCCTAACACTGTTGGACTGTTACAACTTTATTTGTGAGGTAAAACAGAAATGGAGAAGCACAGTGTTACTTAATCCTGTGATAATTTTATTTTTGAAAGACATAATTTAATTCATTTTTTTTTTTTTTTTACATTATCGTTCCTTACAGAAAATGTTAAAAATGTTCGCCACCATTTTGAATGCAAACAGGAACACGTCGAATCAAATTTTTTGACACACTTTTCGCAGCATTGTTGGTGTTATTGACGAGATTTCTTCAGTTATGATGTTTTATTTAATCGAAGTTTGCAGGACTTCTCTGGAAAACCCTATGAAATGATAATGTAAATGCAATGTAGGAATGGTAATGTAAAAAATTTGAATTAAATTTTGTTTTTAAACTAAAAAAAAAAAAAAATGCGTTTAAAAACAAAAATATTTCATCTTTAAACAATTGACATTTTTTTCATATAATACAAAAACATTTCATGTCATATCTTATCTAAAACCAATCCTACTTTTATAAATACGCGAATATTTGTAAAGCAAATAGTCATATTTTATTTACAACATATCTTTCTTAATCTGGAATTTATATAAGTTAAGATCTTTGAATTGGATATATCAAGCAAACCCAAGTTTCTTGGGAAAATATATTGAAAATTAAATTAAATAGGTAGGTGTATTTACATTCAATAAATATTTATTTTAAAATTCATTGTATTATATAATGTCACATACTTTTTTCTTCCTTGCTTTAAGTATATATTTTTTTCCTCTTGAGAAAACATATACTGTGAATTTCCATTTATCATTCGGTATTTCTTTAAATTCTTAAGTAAAATAGCCGGACTCATTACAGACAAACAGTTGAAAAAAAATACTTAAATATTTTTATTACTAATAAATAACTAGACTTGACACAGAACAGAAATATCAATATTAACACAACGTTAAAAACGCCAATGTAAGAAATTGTTACGTGCAGACTGCAGTTTCGGTAGCGTAAAGCATACCGTCATCAGTGCGGAATGACGAAGTGGATTATATATAGGTAGGGAAGCAGTAGTCAGAGTAGCAACCAATGATTATAGAGTCAGAGTAGTAACCAACCCAATTTAGCTATGGGCTCTCCTCTTTCGCCAATTCTCGTTGATATTTACATGCATAAATTTGAAAATTCTCTCTATGAAAAATTCACTTTTCCATTTTAGACCTGTTAAGTAGATGATACTTTCACTTTGATTGACATTTCTCTGCTCAATATTGATAACGTATTACATATCATAAATTCACTTGACAATACCATCCAATTTACGTACGAAATTGAAAATAATGGTTCACTTCCTTTCCTTGATACACTGGACTCTCGCACTGAAAAAGGTTTTTGCATTACTGATTATCGTAAAAATTTTGCTGTTTCATTACCTCCTCATGCTCGTTCATGTCATCCTCCTACCCAGAAAATGGCCGCATTTTATACTTTTGTCAATCGTGCTCATAACATTTGTTCTGATTCTCAATCCCTCCATTGTGAAATCAAATATGTTAAAGCAGTTGCTATTGACAGAGGTTACAACACTTCCATTATTGATAAAGCTTATTTTTTAAACTACAAAATCTCAATATTTCTCGTACCTCTACGTCTAAGTCCTCTTCCAAAAACAGTATTATTTTGCCTTTTTCCTCCTAAATCTAGTTTTGCCATAGCTGAATTTCTTAAACAATAAAACTTTAAAATGATTTTCTCACCAATAAATAAATTAGCCCTTTCTAGATTAAAAGATCCTATTGATACACACAACTCTTGGGGTATATACAATATTTCTTGTTAATGGGGGCAATCATGTATTGGTGAAACAAAACGTAAACTTAAGTTTCGCCTTAAAGAACACATGAATTATAGTGATAGACAAGAAACTCAAAAATAGGCCATTGCTAAGCATTGATGAAAAAAAAAACCATAATTTCAACTTTAATTATGCTAAAATAATCTGTCAGCCTTACATGAACTCGATTTTCTAGAAGTTTTCCATATCTATAAAAAAAAAAAAAATAATAATAATAACATTAATTGTTATTTTGGTGTACCCCCTCTCTCGGATTGTTGGAAAAATTGCATAAAATCCACATATTCTTAATTTTTACATAGCTTTCTTCACCCTAAATTCCTTTTGGCATACAGCTCCAGTTTTCCTAAATTCCTATTGGTTACTACTCTGACTTTATAATCCGCTTCCCTACCTGTATATATGAGCAATAATCCACTTCGTCATTTGACACTGATGATGGTACGCTTTACGCTGCAGAAACTGCAGTCTGCAATTAAAAATCTTTTACATTGGCGTTTTTAACGTTGTGTTAATATCGATATATATTAGAACTAAAATAAAAAATATCCATTCTAAGTTTTTACAGGGTGTCCCCAAATTATAGCGACAAACTTTATGAAGAGAAAAGGCACATCATAATGATTCAGAATTCATGACTGCGTACTTGTACTTTTTTTTCCCCTACCGGAAATTTTTAATCGAAATATTTAATAAGTTTTCAAGCAGTTTTCTGTGTTTAAACATGACAATATTTTGCAAAGAAATACTGGTGTTAAAAAACCGTACAAGTTTGTCCCTATGAAATATACAGATTGAAAAAAAATGCAGATTTTTTTATAATCACGATAACACATTTCATACTTTGTCACTCTAGAATTCAGTGTTCTATTTTAGGAAAACAAAAAGTTCTTGAATGGGAGAGCATATACTTTATTTCAGAAATTAAACAAAAAAGGGAACTATATTCAGAATATTAAAAACGGATTCACAACTTATAATTAAATTCTGGAGTTATTCAGGTAATAATATTGATTCTCCATAAAAGGAGCCACGATATGTTGTAATAAACAAGGTTCAAGAGAAAATACTTCATGTTTCAAGACAGAACGAAAACTAAACTAAAAAAGTAACATCTCAGAGAGAAAAATCCACCTCTCATTTGGAAAAGAGCCAAACCTACCAGTCAGGGGGGAAAAGCATGGAATCAAAAGTACAATCTACGCTTAAACATGCTCCGCCCTCATGAACGGAGGTTCATAAAAATATCCTAAAGGTACAATAACAACATTAGTGTTGCTACAGGTTTTTAATTTTCTGTCTTCAAACTGCAAATAGATAAGAAAGAAAAGAGATTAATATACATAATGAAACATTGTAACTAGATTATTAACACAAGTGGATAAAATACAGGAACAAACAAAAAAAATAAAATAAATAAAAAAATAAATAAAAATAAAAGTAAGCTAAAGTTCAACAGTTCTAAGTTATCAGTTCAACAGTTTTTAAAATGGCAGAGGAGATAGTTTGGCGATCGGGCGCTTCAACTCCCCATAAACAGTTTTCAGTAGAACGACACGAACTTTGCCATCTGCTCCAGGAAATAATTTAATTATGCGACCCAGTTTCCACTTCAAAGGGGGCTGATTATCGTCTTTTATAAAAAACAAATCGTTTTTCTTGAAATTTGGTTTATTTATTAACCATTTTGATCGCCTTTGCAAGTCTGATAGGTAATCTGAGGACCATCTCTTCCAGAAACTTTGAAAAAAAATTTGCAGAAGTTTCCATCTTTCTAACGAGGTTAGGTTAACTGAAGAATAGTCAGGTTCTGGTATTGAAGTCAAGGCAATGCCTATGATAAAATGTCCTGGAGTTAGAGCATTTAAATCACTGGGATCACTCGAGAGCGCAACAAGAGGTCTTGAGTTCAAGCACGATTCAATTTGAGTAATTAAAGTAAGGAACTGTTCATAAGTTAATATTTGTTCGCCAATAGTTCTTTTTAGATGACCTTTCATCTGTTTTTATTCCAGCCTCCCAAAGGCCTCCAAAATGTGGGGCTGGTGGTGGATTGAAATTCCATTTGATTGTTTCTTCGGACAAATATCAGAAGAGATCAAAGACATATTTTTTTTCATTTCGTAGTCGGCACCTACAAAGTTCGTTCCTCTGTCTGAAAACAATTCTTCAGGTTTTCCTCGTCGAGCAACAAACCTCTTCAAAGATGCGAGGAATGTTTCAGACGTGAGATCACTGAGCATTTCCAAATGAATTGCTTTTGTGGAAAAACAAATATATAAACAAATTTAACTTTTATAAGATTTAACACTTCGACCCTTACGAGGTTTGATCAGAAAGGGGCCTGCAAGTTCAACCCCGACTTTCGAAAACACTCGCGATGGCACTACACGAGCAGCTGGAATATCACCGATCAATTGAGAGGCTAAGTTCGATGTGGTTCTAAAACACTTCATACAGTTCCGCAGATTCCTTTTCACAGCGTCTCTTGCATTAATTATCTAATATTGTTGTCGCATGACTGAAATTGTTAACTGTGTTGTTCCACTGTGAAGATGTTTTTCATGAAAGTACTTTATAATTAAATCTGTAATGTGATGCGTTTTGGGAAGTATCATTTGGTGCTTTTGACTCTCAGGTAGGTTTGCGTGTCTTAATCTTCCACCAATACGAAGAATTTCATTTTTGTCTAGAAAAGGATTTAAAGAAAGGAGTTTGTTACTAGCATTCAGGTTTCTTCCAGATTTTAAAGTCTTTATTTCCTCTTTAAATTCATGTCTTTGAACCAACTTTACAATAAATTTAGTTGCCTCATCAAGTTCTTGTATAGTTCAAAAGCCAGTATTTCGCATAGATCGACATTTAGTATTTTTTATAAATCTAAGACACCAAGCTGTAACACATCTTAATTTAGAACAAGATAAAAACTTATATAATAATTCAAATTCATTATTGCCATGAGTTAAAGAGCAAACAATAGTTTTCCGTTGTTCTCGCAAAATCTCTTCTTCAGGTATTTTCGCTTCATTTTCAGGTAGTGGTGTCGGTAAGTACTCTTCTTTCAACTAGATTGGTCCCTTCAACCATTCTTCATTCTTCAAGAATTAAGTTGCTGTGCAACCCCGAGATAGCACATCAGCGGGATTCTTAACCCCTGGACAAAATCTCCACTGAGACGGGGCCACTAATCGTTGAATTTCACGCACTCTGTTCTCTACAAAGGGCTTCCAGTTACTAGCACTTCCTTTGACCCAATAAAGGGTAATTTGGGAATCACAGAAACATAGTATGTTTTTGACAGGAATTGAAAATAGCCGCTCAAGATAATGAGCTAATCGAGAAGCTGTTAAGGCTCCCATCAATTCAAGTCGAGGCAAAGTAAGTTTTTTGAGAGAAGCTACTCTTGTCTTTGACATAATAAATGAAGTTTCACGGAAACAAGGATCACGAAAATAAGCTACTGTACCATATCCCTTCAAACTGGCATCGCAGAAAACACAAATTTGAATAGTTTCAGGAGTTAATTTTTCAAAATTCGTAAAATATTTTCTAGGCACTTCAAAATTTTCTAAATCCTGTATTTCACTATGCCATTTCTTAAATTTTTGTGTTAAAGCATCGGGTAAAGTAGAATCCCAATCAATACCCTGCTCCCATAATTCTTGAATTAGAAATTTAACTCTTATTATAAAAGGGAAAATAAACCCTACAGGGTCATACACCTTTGCTACAGTTTGTAAAACAATTCTCTTAGTGATAATTTCATTATCAAACCCTTCTAACAGAGATTGAAAGTCTATTTTTAACGTGTCATTATTAGTTGACCACATTATTCCCAATCCCTTAGAGATATTTCCCTCATTTATTTCTTCGTCAACGTTTATTCCATGTTTTTCCCACAACTGTCTTAACTCGTAAGAATTCCCTTTGAATTTTCTTAATGTCATACTGGCATCTTTAAGTATTTTCACAGCACCAGACGATAAAATAAATGCTTCATTTACAGACTTAGCACCATGAAAGAGATCGTCAACATATAAGGAAGTATCAAGCATATTAACAACTTTCTCAAACAAGTTCTTATATCCCTTTATATGATGTTTACTGGTAGCCGAGAGCAAAAAGGGTGATGTTGTAACACCAAAAGTTACACGCGTCATGCGGAAAGCCTTTAATTGAGGATTTTTACTATTTATATCATCAAACCATAAAAACCGCAAAAAGTTCCTATCATTTTCCGCAACCTGTATTTGCAGAAATGCCTTTTCGATGTCACAAACAAAGGCAATTTTATGAAGGCGGAATTTCAAAATAATATCTAAAATATTAGGATTTAAATTGGGGCCTGAATATAAACATTCATTTAAAGATTTTGCTTCCTTCTCTTTGGAAGGAACATCAAACACTATTCTGACCTTTGTGGTGGACTTATCTGTTCTTACCCCCGGTCTGTGGGCAAATAATATACATCAGTTTCATTTTTGTTTAATCACACACCTCTATTATTCCCATTTTCTTTTGTTCCACAAGAATTTTTTCATATTCGTTTTTAAGCCATTCATTCTTAGACAGTTTTGTTGGTTCTCTTTTGTCTCTTTTGGCTATTTCTATGTTAGATTTCAATTCATTTTTATTTTCCCTCCACAAAAATTGAATTTCATATCTTCCCTTAACAAAATTTAGATTTTCATTGAAAGAATTACTAATTTCTGTATCTCTCTGTGATAGAGAATCATTCTTACTGTCACATATTCCAAGTGATTCTAAATCCTAAAAACGCTGCAAATCAAAACTGTCAAATTTATTGACAGATACAAAATGCGAATTAATTACCTCTGTACTATTATTATTTAATTTCCCCACTACAGTATATACGAAAATAGTATTAGCAACATATAAATTATCACCAATTTTTTCAATGATACCTCTCTGTATTTTCCAAAAATAATCCGCTCCTAGCAAAATATTAATTTTGGAATCACTTGATGAATTGTCTGCCAATTTCCAGTTTTTATTTTTGATATAACTTTCAATTTCTGGTTCGCCCTTTGGGCTTTTCAAGGGAGTCGCGGTTATTAAGTCTGTAGCTAATACTTCAACATGAATGAGCCGACGAGGGTTTACTTTGCTACGCAGTTTAATATCAAAAACTTCGAATTCCTCTTCTTTACCTTTGTTGATGCCAAACGCAAAAACGGTTAATTTTTCTTTTCTTACACGGGTTAACTTTAATTCGTGAGCCAATTCTTTAGTAATAAAACTTTTTTCATTTCCGGAATCCAATAATAGTCTGACAGTTTTTGATCTAGAATTAGATTGTGCTATTACGCAACATGTTTGCAATAACGCTGCCTGATTACTATTTTTCAAATGCGAATTCGATACTATAGCGTTCTCTACTACTTCTGGTTTCAAGTTTTTTGAAAATCAAAATAATTTGTTATGATCTGTTGCTTTTCATTTTTCGCAAGGCTGCGATTTCACTCGGAACTGTGATGAAAGATGAGATTTCAGAAAGCATTTATAACATCTGCCATCCTTCTTTAATTTTAACCTTTTCTCAACATCAGTTAAATTAGCACATTCAAGAGAAGGATGATCATAATTCTTGCAAAATATACATATATTTTTTACATTTACATTCAATGAATTCATTTTATTTGAAAATTTTCTGTCACTAATTTCGGATTTATTTTTATTTACAATTACCGAAGCATTTTTATAATTAATCATACTAAGGGATTTTTCACGAGATTCCAGTTCTGTTTTAAGAAAATTAATTAAGTCTGTCACATCAGAATCCTCATTTTTTTTATCACTTTGCCTATAATATTCAACTACTAGATCGTTTGGCAATAATTTTAACAAAATTGGATTCAGCAAATGTCCATATTGGCCTTTCGTCACCCCTAAATTAGATAAACTGCGAATATTTACTTCACAAACGTCAAATAGTTTTCTTAAAGCACTTATATTTGCTGAACTTTTAACGGGCTCTAACTTCAATAATTTCTTCATATGGGCATTAATAATAATCTTTTTCGCCAAAACGATTTTTCAACATTTCAATACAATTATCATAATTTTGCTCCGTAAGTGAAAACCCTTCAATAACATTGTACGCTTTGTCAGTTAAAAGCGTTTTCAGGTAAGCAATTTTTTCAATTTTTGTAAGACTTTCATTTAAATGAATAGAATTCTCGAAACAATCGAAAAACTCGAACCATTTTTCAATTTGCCCACTGAATCTTGGTAAACACATTTTAGGCAATCTCACTTAAGAACAAGTTTTTGTTTGGGTTTCACTGACAGAACAATTTGAATTATTTTCATTTTATTACACCTTTTTAGTCTTAATTTAATTTTACACTTGGCAGAGATTATTTGCTCGACGTATTTATCGCTTGTTGCGATATCTTTTTCGTACTCTTTTATGTCTTCTATTAAATTTTCAATTTGTCCGTTTAAATTCTTTAATGAAATTTCTCTTTCATTTAACATTTCATTAATCTCGATAATTTCGTCTGATTTTGTTTTTCTATATCATCTGCCAATAAATTGTCTAACTTAGTAATTAATTTTGTCACACTAGAGCGTTCCGTAGAACGCTTAGCTTTTAATTTCTCTAAATTCATAGCGAGCAAATAATCAAGTAAAACGGAAAACAATCGAATAAATGATTCAAAATCTAATTTGATTTAATCAATGTTATAAATAAAAGTAAAATTTTGCTTACCTGGTTCAATATCCAGGCAGCTATCCAATATAATACATCCGAAATTCCAGTCATTATTATTTCACAGTTGCATTTTCAAAATCACTTATCCAAGCTTTCAAATCCATTTTAAAAATCCATTAATCCAAATAAATTAATATCTAAAGGTAATTTCACGGGATTTAACTTATCCCGGGTTTCGGCACCATGAAAAAAAATGCAGAATTATTTATAATCACGATAACACATTTCATACTTTGTCACTCTAGAATTCAGTGTTCTGTTTTAGGAAAACAAAAAGTTCTTGAATGGGAGAGCATATACTTTATTTCAGAAATTAACCGCAAAAGGGAACTATTTGCAAAATATTAAAAACGGATTCACAATTTATAATTAAATTCTGGAGTTATTCAGGTAATAATATTGATTCTCCATAAAAGGAGCCACGATATGTTGTAATAAACAAGGTTCAAGAAAAAATACTTCATGTTTCAAGACAGACCGAAAACTAAACTAAAAAAGTAACATCTCAGAGCGAAAAATTCACCTCTCATTTGGCAAAGAGCCAAACCTACCAGTCAGGGGGGGGGGAAGCATGGAATCCAAAGTACAATCTACGTTTAAACACAGATTTATATATGTATATTTTTTAAATAAATTTATTCTTAAGATTTTAAAATTTATGATACACTGTCACTTTTCTTTTAATAGTTCGTGTTCTTCGGCATTTGGACATTAAAGCCTGGACAAGTTGAGATAAATGGGCTCTGCTCAGTTCTTTATAATGCATTCGCTCTCATAAATTCTCACTTTAAGACATACTGTACTCAAGTTAAAAGAAATGAACTCGCCGATCATGTGGTACATTTGAAAATTTAATTGTCCCACCCACTAAGCTACACTACTCCATTTATCCATTTACGTTATAATTTACTGATTAATTTCATTAGAGTCAGTTTCATATTACAGTTTTCCTGCTATCCATGAACTATTTCCCATGCAACAATC
Source organism: Salticus scenicus (assembly GCA_963930645.1). NCBI lineage: Eukaryota > Metazoa > Arthropoda > Arachnida > Araneae > Salticidae > Salticus > Salticus scenicus. The sequence goes on from OZ005653.1 coordinate 17,613,739, forward strand.
TCATAGTGCAAGTTCATGTGAAATATTTTCTATTTCACATTATGCAATTAAAGAATTAAAAAGTTTTTCATAATTTTTCTGCACTTTTATAAAAATTGTTTAATTTCGAATAACTTAAGAAGCTTCTAAAGCAGAATGCAGATAATCAATAATGTTAATGCTAATGTAATAAAAGGTATTTTAAAACTTTTCAGACATATTTACGAAGAAAATAATCCTCATACTGTACGTTTATGTGAAATTATCCCATGTTAATAAAATATTAAATTTTGAAAAATAAAATGTGTCATAGTCAATGGTGTTTATGCTGTTATCATAAATGACATTTTAAAATTGATTCGAGATCATTATACAACTTTAATTCAAATTTCGTCCGATACTCCCATGTTAAGAAAAACTTAAATTTCAAATAACTTACAAAGTTTTCGAATTAGAATGTTACAATTTTATAGAGTTCTTGTCAGTATTTTAAGTAATAAGTTTTAAACTGGTTCGATCTCCTTAAGATACTTTGTTCTTGAGATATTGTCAACACAAACTAAGTTACAGACTAACAAGCCGACTAACATACAGACGGACACCTTGTTACAGGAACTACAGCACAGAATTAGATATAAATTTATATGTAAATACACCCTGATATAAATTAGGGCTTATAACATTTTGTGCTAATCCTCAATATATTGCGCTGCGACACAGTGATTTCCACAATTTTAAAGAAGGCTATATCTCAGGTTTTATTGCTTATAATCGAACAAAATATGATATGTGAAGAGACTGATATGTACAAACAAATATGTAGTTGCACCTTGATATAAATTAGTGCGCATTAACTTTGTTGAAAATCGTCTAACGTGTGACTTTGACATCCCAATTTTTCTCAGTTTTTAACATCTCGCTATAGGGCAACATTTTCTTTCAATGTGCACAAGGAGAATTGTTTTTAACGGATTTTTATGAAAAAAAAAAAAAAAAAAGAATTATTCAATACAGTAACAGTACACTGGAAAAGTATTTTTGGACACGTAGAAGCAATGCTTCCCCCCTCAGCCGGAGGCGAAGTCACACCAATGGGGGGTTAGGGGGTGGGTTCAAATTATTAATATGGGTATATTTCTAAAGAACTCATCAATGCCTTTAAAACAAATAGCTGAACCATTTATCTGTGATAATTTAAAACAAAGTTATCATTTTATTTTCATTTTTAAAGACAATAAATAAATAAACACATTTCTTCTGATATAGACTCAAAATTTAGTGTTCTACTTTAGTGAGAAGAAAATAGTCTGCATTTCTTCATAATGGAAAATAATTTTAATAAATTATTTGCACTGCGTGTTATTTACATAAGAAAATATAGAAGAAAGTTTTGTGGTAAGCATAACATACTAGTTCTCTTTATTATTCTCTCCCACGTAAATATTTCCATTCAAGGCGTCTCACTATAAATTATTGAATTAAAAAAAAAAAAAAAAATCATGAATCTTTAAATAAAGTAAAAAATGTGTTTTTTATAACCATATTTTATCCTAATATGCAAATTATCAATTTTTCTTATAAATAAAGATAATTAGAAGTAAAATTTTAGCAAATAAATGCAAGAATAATTACTTTTATTGATGCTTACGTCAATATTAGATTACATTTGTCAAATAATAAATTCACAAAACAACACCAACAGCCATGTAGCTGAAACCACAATGTTTTGGGTGTATCTCCTATGTAACATAAACAAACAGAAGAAAAACTACATGAATACATAATATAAACAGAGAGTAGGTTAACAGTAAAACTACTTTATTAAAAATTAATGTACAGATAACCTAGAAATATATTACTCATATTTAAAAACTTTTTAAACAAAAATAATTTAAGTCATTTTTAATATTTTAGCTTCTGAAATGAACGCTACATACTAAGAATTTAAAAGTATTTTACTTTAGTGTTCTGAAATTGTAATAAGGCTTAATTCCTAAAAACACATTGCAAAATAATGAATTTTTCTAATTGTGGATGGAAGATAAACGTTCACCCGATATTAACTTATTAGCATAAAAAAAATAAAGCATTTTTTTATCTGACTGATGTACTTTTTATTTTATTTTATTTATTTATTTTTTGATAGTTTGATTTAATTCTGAATTCCTTTTTGATTAAAAACAAAACTTAGTATGGACTATAAGCAGAATTCTTATGTACTTAGGAATCTTATCTGTAAACTTTTAAAACAATATCTATATCATTAGAATTATTTACTTCATGAAATTTATGAGTAAATTTGAAAGCATTTAATTAAAAATGTATCAGAATGAATGGATTAATTAAGGAATTGGATCAATTCTCTAACATCTTTAATCATAAAAACAGATAAATTTCCACCTGTGAAAGTACAAGAGCATGTTCGTTTAGTATTGTTTTGTTAGTCCGCAAGACATGTTTCGAGTGACAAAATTTGCGTCTTACAATAATAATTATGGTAGTCAAGACAAAATTGTGCGAATGGCATGGTTCTAGGGCTAACCGCCTATCCGTTCACTTCGATCGGCGTCGTTACTTTGTAAGAACCCGCATGTTTCTTGAGAGATGAGTTGTCATCCGGTTAAGCTGTGGTGTTGCCATTCGATGCGTACAAATAATTCTATATACATAATTATATTTGATTTTTCGATTTAAAAACTTGTTTTATAGATGCATATATATATATAAAACATTTTTAAACATTACACAAGATGAAACCAAGTATCACATGAAGATATAAATATACGTAATTAAATAATTAAGGAATTGTTAAATAAGGACATACAGTCGGTAGCAAAAGTATCCGAGCACTAGCCAATAATTCCGATGTCAAAAAAGTACACTTGATACTGTTTTGTTAAAAAAATCCTTGTAGAATCATATTCTTAGACTGATTAAGAACATGACTCGACAAGAATTTATTTAACAAAGCAGTATTAAATGTACTTTTTTAAACAGGGATTATTGCTAGTGCTCGGATACTTTTGCTGCCGACTGTATATAATGTAACAGAGTATGCAGAATTTTTCAAATAGAAATATAAATAAAACATTTCAAAAGATCCGCGTAATAGCAAGGTAATAATTAAGAATGAAAATATTATGAAAATCTATATATATACATGTACATAGTTGCCAAGATTTATAATTTTTAAACCAGATTTAAAACCAGTATTTTTAAAAAGCAATCTGTCACAAATATTTTCGTCGAATAAGTAAAAAAATAACTAAGAACAATTATAAAACTTTCCGGTATGAGATCTCCGTTGAAATAACGGAGACTTGTCACCTATGCATATATACATATATATATATATAATGCCTTAATTAATTCCTCGTAAAAAAATAAATTTCTATTTCATAATTTTCACTTTCGACGCTTTCAAAATGACGAGCAAAGTAATAAAATAAAAATATGTTACATTATCTATTTTTATTACGAAATGAACTCTTATAATCATATAGATTGATGACTTAAAAATTTTATGGTTACTATTTTATGTTATCTTTAGGGAATTATTCGAAGGAATACACAACTCTCTTAAAATATTTATTGCACATTTTATTAGCTAAAAACAAACTTTTAATTAGTTTTAAATTCTTCTTTACTCGCACACATAAAGTAAATGTTATTATTATTTTTTTTAAGTTATTCAGTTTCATTATTAGAGTTTTAAAAATATAAATATTTTGTAGAACTCTAGGAATATACACACCCATTGTCATACAAAATTGCTACCAAGAAGTAATTGCAGGATCTTAACGAAACTTGGCATGAAGGTACGTGTCAGGAAGATATTCGAATGATTACAAACGCAGCGTGATTGTGCATCGCGTAATATAACCAGATGAAGTTGAACTTTGTTCTACTTTGAGTATAAAACAGGTAAGCAGAGTTTGTTTGCGAATTTGTGTGTATTTAGTCTGTTGCAGAAGGGCGATTTTTAATGATACTCCGCCATCGAAGACAATATGAACAGTTGTTAAAGTCCGAGAGGGGAAGAATCATCGGGATGATGGAAGCCCGGTGGTCAGCTTGGCGAGTAGCCCGTCACCTAGGTCATTCTGATTTTACTGTGAAGAGGTGTTGGGGCTAGTGGACAAGAGTAAGATCGGTTACATCCCGACTAGGCTCAGGAAGCCTTCGACTGATCAATATTCAAGAAGACTGTCCCATCATATGACATGCACGCACAGCGTCAATTCTCTCATTGTCCGCCATTCGAACACAGGTAGTACTCCACTACGGATCCCTGTGTCTGCCCATGCCGTCACGAGGCGCCTGGCTAAAGAGGATTTGATATCGTGGTGCACATTGTGTCTGCTGCCAATTACACCCACTCTCCATAGTCTCCGTTTGGAGTGGTGTTGCGCTCGACCAAATCCCTTGCAACCAAATGGAACCAGGACGTCTTCAGTGACAAATTCAGATTCACTTTGGGCAGTGATGACAATCGTGTATGTGTGTGGAGGCCACTTGGAGAAAGTATCAATCCTGCCTTTTCTTTACAACGGCACACTGCGCCCAGAGATTGTCAGATGGTATGACAAATCATCGCATGTGACAGACGGTCACCCCTAATATTGAATCACCGCACAATGACAGCCCAGCGGTACGTTCGTAACATCCTTCGGCCACATATGTTGCAACTTATGGTCACAGGACTGTCTCCGCCACATTACAACCCTTCAGTGACCTGCTCGATTCCCAGATTTCTCACCGATCGAGCATATCTAGGATCACTTGGGACGACAAGTCCTCTTACAGTGCAGGAGACACGTTGTCATTTCTAAATTCATTCAATTGAAATGCAATTTTTCAACTCAGGTCTCGTTTTATTGTTCTTCGTGCACTTTTAAAGGAAATTCATCTTAATATTACCAATATTTAAAAAAATATTTATTTACTAATCAACTAAATTTAAACTTAAAACACCCTAATTTATGCTTTTTTTTTTTAATCAATATTTTAACCACTTAAGCTGATAAGGGAGGTCAGATTTTTATTTTATAAAAGAGACATTACATTCATAGTGTTACCAAATTAATCAATGATAATCCTTTTATTATTTTTTTTGCTCCTCAGAAAAATTAACTAAAATTAAATCTGCTATAAAATTTTCCTCTTATTTTTGAATTCAACCAAATCTCATCTTATCCCTTCTATAATTAACCGTGCCAAACTTTATGTTTCTTTTTAAGTCCACAAATCTAATATCCCTTTTCGTCCCATAGTCCCTGATACGGGCACTGCTTCCTATAGGTGAGTCAAAGATCATTACAATGCAACATACTGGTTCACTACAAATTTTGCCCCTCTTTTTCTTGCCAATACCTGCATTGTCAAGAAATCTCCAACTTTGAGAAAAACATTCAATATTGCCCTCACACTAACCTTATTATGGTCTTTTTTTTTATATGTAAAATCACTTTTCACCGCATAATCTAATATGCGGGGCCCTCTCTTGTCTAAAAATGATATTACAAGAATTTCACCTTGCATATTTTGAAATACAAGAATTACTTCTCCTTATCCGTATTTTTTTTATCAGAAAATTCTTTTCCTTTCCAAGGAAAATTTCATCGTAGATCAGAAGGTTTAGGCATGGGTTCTCCTCTCTCACCAATTCTCGCTGATATTTACGAGCATTATTCTGAAAGAAAGATTTTTAAGAAAATTTATTTCGATTTTTGAACCCGTTACGTTCATTACACTTTTACACTTCTTTTGGGAATATTGATCATGTCTTACAAACATGTCTTATAAACTGTAAATTCCATAAACAGTAATATCTATTCTACTTTTGAAATATAAAATAATAATTCACTTTCTTTTTTCAGTACAATTTTCTCTCATATTGGAAAACGTTCTGCACCATCGTGTATCGTAAAATATTTTGCACTCTTTTTAGCTCCTTATATACATTGCTCCTTATATACATACATACCTACTTACATAAGTAATTGCAGCTTTTTATACTTTAGTTATCTATGCCCTTATTTCTATTCTATTCTTTTCACTATAAGCTCTGAAATCAAATGTGTTAAAGCAATTGCAATTGACAGAAGTTACCCATCCATTATAGATAAGGTTATTATAAAATTACAGGTTTCTCGTATTTTCTCCTGAATCTGTCTCTTCTAATTCAATTACTGTTTACTTCATCTTTCTTAATTAAGTTATGCCATCGATAAAGCTTTCACACAATTTTAAAGTAATTTTCTGACTATTGAATAAATTCATCCTGTCTCAGTCAAAATATTCTAAAGATATATATAACGATTTGGATATTTCCAGTATTTACTGACAATGTGTTTTTTCCTATATAGGTGAAACTAAATGCAATCTAAATTCCGTTTATAAAAGCATATCAGTTACTTCCGAAAAGCGAGAAACCAGTAAATAGGTCTTTAAGTAGGAGAAAAATTATAATTTAAAATTTAATACATATAAAGTAATTTACAGGCCTAAGTTTGCACCAGAACTCTATTTCTTTTAAACTTTTTATATCTATAAGAATCCTAAAAAAAATTTTTATTGTGATTTCACTGTACCCCATTTGTCTGATTGTTAGAAATTTTACATTCAGTTTACACGTTCTTAATGTTTTTCACATTTTTTCACAATAAACGTTTTTCAGTTTCTTTTTTTGGTTAATCTCCCACATTCTGTTGAATTATATTGGTTAACAAATAGTACGTATAATATAGTTATTTTCTTATATATGATAGAAGGACTTTCCCTTCGTTTCTTCATTCACTGATGACGGTATGTTCAATGTTAACGGAACCTCAATGGAATGTTCAATGGTAACGGAACCTCAGCGGAAACAGCTGTTTGTATCATTCGTTCATAATTCCTTTTAGCGATCTACACAGCGGAGGACAAAACTAAATTTTAAGTCACTAATAAAGTCACTAAATTTTTTTTAAATTTCCCGATTATCTCTAAAATATAGCACACTATAAAATGGTAGAAATACAACTAAATGTTATAACAGTATGAAATACAATATTTAAACTTTTTACGAGAAATCGCTTTCAATTTACGCGAAATATAACATATATTTCACAAATCAAGATTACAACCATTACTTTACTTTGTATGAGGAAATAAATATACAACGACATTTTGTTTTAGAAAACAATAGATTGAGATAATTATACTACCAAAAATTTTAAATTTTTTTTATCAGTTTTAAAACACTAATACTAGCATCAGTAGTATTCGAAGTAGATTCAGTATCTTATAATATTTATTCATTTCTTTCTTTCATTAATTTTTTTTCCTAAACAAAAGAAATAATAATATTAATACATTTATTATAAACTGCTTTTAACAAGTATTTTAAAACAGAAATTAATTGATTTTTAAGAATATATTGTGTCAAACAAAACAGTAGTGTATTAAAACCTATTAAGCCGTAATATAATGCTAACATCAGCGAAGAAAATCTGTTGGAACATTTTACCTTTAATTTCATTCGCCTAAAATGTATCTAAAATTAAGTTTAGTATCCTCAGTTATTTCTTCTGGAACGTGCATTTAAGCTATCTTAATGAAGCTCTATCAAATAGCGTCAGCGTTATTTTAGGTTAATTTTTATTAAACGACAATGAACGCTATTATTATCGAAAACTTTAGAGCTAATTCTTTGATTAATCTAAATTGAAAATGAAACATGAAGCAGTGTACGCTTTATCAACATATTATAAAACTTTCATTTACCTGAAGATGTATTTTGAGGCATAAAAGAGATTTAAAACAAATATTTATTTATTTATTTATTATTATTTATTTTATATATATATATATATAATAATGTAGAAAAACATATTCCGGTAAAGTTTTACATCGTATATTTTATTCGCATACTTATACACATTAAACGCAAATGTCCTAAATTCGGTTTAAAAAGTGTCTTAAGCGGATGGACACATTTTAAGCGAAAAGAATATGTCTTACTTTTTAAGACATCTTTTTGAATCTGGAATTAAGACATTGCAAATGTCTAACACCGCTATTTTTTAGGCTTAAAAACACCGCTATATTAGGCTTTAAAACACCTCCATTTTTAACATTTATTAATAAATAAATAAATAGATAAAAATGGCGTGTGATTCTGTTTTTCTGCTAAAAATGGATTTTAGAATTTTCTAGAGCATAAATAAAATATCAATAAATAAAAAAGAAAAGAAAAAATGTAAGTTCTTTAACCCACTATCTTCGATACCAGAGACAAGTGCCTCTGCCGATCACGTTACATGGCTGGTTTGGTACACCGCGTAAAAAAAATTAGAACAGTAGATTTTTGTAAATTATTTTCCGTATTTTTATCCTGGCTATTAGATTTTTATACAGATTTTGATTAACAAAGACTTCTTTAATTTACCGTAAAAAGGAAATATCTGTTACTAACGCTAAATAATGTATTGAAGAAAAACACGATTTTCCTCATTGAAAATTGGTCTTAGATACTGCTATAACTTGTATGTCCATGTCAATGCTGTAGTAAATTTCGAGGAATACATCAGATACCGAGCAAAATATGATGGATCAATGCTGTTAGGATGTGGATTACAAAATATACCTTGTTTAAAAATATGTGTTTAATAAAATTTCATTATACAAACATTTTTAATTTATTCGGGAGATATGTTAGTAAACGCTTTTTTTTTTCTTTAACCACAGTTTTTAAAGAATAATTTTCTCAGATATTACTTAATTACTCCTTAATGAATCTGAATATTTTTATATAGTCTTGTAAATTTTAACACTTAACATTCCATGCTACACAGAAAACCTTTTTTTTTTAGCAAATGAATAAAAAATATCAATTTCGATATGATTTACAATGTTATTTAAATATGATTTATAAAAATGCCTCTTATAGAATGCAATATATTAACACGCTGTTAAAAATGCTACAGTAAAATTACGGGCAAAGCCCGGCAGCAACGATTCTAGACAATGCCCGTAAAAAAACATTTAGACAATGAATGATGTATCGCCAGTAATTTTACATCGTGATGAAACATGCTACAAACCTGTAAAAAATGTAGTATTGACCGTAAAATTAAAAGTTAATGTCTGAGATTTTCGAATACTTTTAATATTGAATATTGTTAACGTTCAAATTATGCATGAAAATTATTTTATTATAAGACTATTTTAAAATCAAAATTTGCTATTTTTGACAAAATTAAAAAGTCAGTGAATTCTCATATTGGAAAAGCTAAAGCCTTTTTTTTTTTTTTTTTTTTTTTTCTATAAAGACTATGATACTGATTTTTGAGAAAGGAAATCTAATATATTTTTCGAAATTATTTTTATTCGAAACACTAGAACTAAAGAGGTAGTCTTATTTCAAGGTTTGCATTAGAAGAAAATAATGGGTGAGAGTTTCTCACCCTTTTTCAGAAACAAAATAAAACTTTTGAAAACTATGTGAGATCTCTGAAAATGAATCGAGACTCCAAATAATCTTTGAATAATAATAATAAATTTTTTACATGGACACAGAGAATTTGTATCTCCAATTAATACGATTTTTTTCATGGTTTTCGACCTTTATGGTTTCTTACGAATTTCTGTAGTGGGGGCAAAGCAGAAATAACTAGAGCCTAATTCTTACTCATTCAAACAGGTTTTCATTATAGTACCGATTTTAAACTGTGTTTATGAAGTGTTAGGCGTATTTGCACTTTTTAGAATAGCAGAAGATTTTTTGTTGTTGTTGTTGTTTTATTCCATTGAATGGAAGAAGGACTGCATGCAGTATTTCGAGTGCAGAACATGTTATATATGATGTAACATGTACATATCTAATGGTCATATTCAGACAAAACAGTTTTTTTTTCTTTAGTAACGATCATACATAGTTAATAATCATAAGACTTATCTTCAAATGGATAATTACATATTCATCTCATATTGAAATAAACTTTATTTTAGCATATTATAAAAATTGCTTTGTGGAAACAACATTAAAACTTTCGGTTTTCTAAGGCTTAACTAAAGAGTTAAGAGCAATTAGAATACTGTACATAAAAAAAAAAAAAAAAAAAAAAAAAAATGTGTTTCGTGGATAAAATAACCATTAGATTGTAGTTCGTGTTTTATAAATCTGGATTCAAATCAATAAACCATTTTTGCTTTCTTTTTTAATGTTTTCGTGTCATACACAAAGGAAATCAATTTCATTAACATCAATTATTCAGTTTCAGTCAGATGGAAATTCTTTGAATTAAATTAAGAAAACAATTGCTTATTAAAACCGATTGGTGTTTCTATGCGTCATGTGGGCATAGTTAAACACATTCAATCAGTATAAATAACAATCGAAGTTTCAGTTTGAAAATGGAAGCGTTTTCTTATGACGTCACGGAAATGATAGCATTTCAAGGGATTTTCCCGTAAGAAAATGGCTTGGTGGAGAAAGAGAGCAATTTGCATACATTAACCTCTTTTTCGCGTAAAAATTCCAAAATTATACTTTCAAAACATCAATTTACGGGCTACAACCGTTTAGCTAGCAAAAATGGTCATTTCACGTAAAATTATGCGGTCAATTCCTAAATTATACTTTCAAAACATTAATTTACGGATTATGACCCTTTAGGTAGCAAAACGGTCATTTCCACTAAAATTATATACGGTCAAATATCGCGATTTTACATTTTTTTTTTTTTTTTTTTTTTTACAGTTCATTAGCTTAGATGTCCCTATACATAATTATACTACTTTATTTATGCTATTATACTACTTTAAATGCGGACTATGCCACAGTGATATCAGAATGAATGCCACATATCATTTTGAAAAAAAAATCTAAAAATATTTACAGACGCTAAGGCGAACAGACAAACTGATAAAATCTTTTTGTAAAAAAATAGAACCGACTCCAAAAAGGAACTACCATTCAAATAACTAAAAATGAAAGAAAATTGGAAGAAAATGGAACTGTAAATTGCGCCTAAAAGTATAAAATAATTTCCTTCGGCAAACAACCTATAACACTACAATTAATCATAACTTTTGAAGTCGGCTCAAAATTAAACAAAATTTAATTATTTTTTAAAGGTTTGTCTTTAGATCGGTAGCAACAAATGCTATTGTCTCGAATGATCCATTTTCATGTTTCCTTTATTATTTTATCACTGTACACAATTGGTCCAATAGTAGCATCTACATAAAGCCGTGAACATTCTTCACAATGAGGTATTTATGTTTCTACGAAGTTAGAGTTTCCTTTGCAAATTTGGTATAACTTTGATAACTATCATCCTTGATGGTTTTTGTATTTGGCGATCAAAACGTAAGGCAAAAATATACACGCAAGATGTATATTTTCATATTATATATTGTACGATGTGTTGTTTCATATTCTTGATTACTCTCTTGATATTCCTCATCAAAATAATCATGATATCCCAAAGAAATTAAGTATGTTTGCCAAATAACTTTGCGACTTTTCTTTCACCAAGGACGTCAGATACCAGCATCTTCGCCAAAATATGCTGCTTACGAAATCTTATTTGTTTTCTTGAATCAAAGTAGTTTTCGGCTGCGTTTTGCAGGTAACAATGTGAGATGTGTATTTTGAATAGGATTTGATTTTTGTATTGAATAAAGGTATCAATTTTTATTTAATTTTGCGCCGACTTCAAAAGTTATGATTAACTGTAGTGTTATAGGTTGTTTGGCGAAGGAAATTATTTTATACTTTTAGGTGCAATTTACAGTTCCATTTTCTGCCAATTTTCTTTCATTTTTAGTTGTTTGAATAGTAGTTCCTTTTTGGAGTCGGTTCTATTTTTTTACAAAAAGATTTTATTATTCTCTTTTCAGTGAAAACTTATTTATATAGCAGAGCATCAGAAGACGTTCGACGGAAGTTTCACAAATCACAACTTCCAAGAAAAGTGACATTACTCAAAAAATAGTTTATGTCACTGAAAAATACATAAAATGCGCCCAATGTGAACAACCTCCTCCTTTTTGAAGTCGGTTAATTAGAGTATCTCTTACGAAGTTATAAGCTTACAAACATCAACAACAACACATAGCTCGAATTAAGAACACCCTCCTTTTTGAAGTTGGTTGCAAATGACTTTGCTCTAATCGACTTGACCGCTTACAGCAACAGTACTTTGAACCACAATGTATACGTGTCATCCGCTACGCTGCAAAGTGTGCAACGTAGTTCAAGTGCGCACAGTGAAGGAAATTGCGAACAAACAACTGCACGTTTTAAGCGTTCTATTTTTAGCAATAATGTCTAAAAACTGTCTTTTCGTAGTAAATCGATGATGCTCTACAACTTCGTAATTAACTTTTCTTCTATCTTAAAGCATTTTTGTGATAGGAGCGCTAATTCCGCTGTTTTTCACCAGACGGCGCTTTATTTTCTTTAGATTGTAAAGATGTTATAATGGGACCTACTTCAGACCAAGATCTCTACAAAAAACAAAAAGTATCACGTAACCGTATTTTGAACTATATAGCGTATGTCTCACCAGCTACGCTACAATGTGAGCAATGTAGCTCAAGTGTGTATAGTGTAAGAAATTGAGAACAAAAAATTGCACGTTTTTAGCCTTGTATTTTTAGCATCAATGCCAAAACTATCTTTTCGTGCTAAATCGATGATGCTCTGCAATTTTATAATTCACTTCCCCTCCCCCCTGTCTTGAACCGTTTCCGAGATAGGAACGTTAGCATGAATGTCTAAACTATCTTTTTGTACTAAATCGGTGATAATCTTTAGCTTTGTAATTCACTTTTTTTTTGGACCGTTTTCGAGATAGGAACACAAACTCCGCTATTTTCCACGAGGTGGCGCTGCAAGCGGTTTAACCTTGTACTACATGGCCACTTTGCTATACTTACATACCATTTTTATCACTATAGCTGCAGCCGTTTAGCAGTTAATAGAGTTGGGACTGATTTTTTTGGGCACCCTGTATTTTCTTTAGATCGTAAAGATATTACAATGGGACCTATTTTAGACCAAGACCTTTTCAACAAAATACAAAGTATCAAAATCGGAGCATCCGTTCAGAAGTTATGAGCTAACAAACATAAAAAAAACATACGGTTTGAATTGAGGACCTTCCTTCTTTTTTAAAGTCGGTTAATAATCAGATGGACATAAAGATAGAAAAATAGATTAAATTATAATCTCTCTTAATTTTTTTCAGAAAGTGTTCAAAACGCTTAACAAAAATGGAAGTTATATTGCAGAAATTTCAAATTGTAACCTTTAATGTATCTGCACTACAAATAAAAGGGTCTTAAAGTAAGACATAAAAACAACTGAAACGGCATTTAAGACACGTAAATGGCATAAAATATAGATTAGAAGTTATAGATATCTTAATTTAAGACAGGAATATTTCTGAAATACCAATTTAGACACAAAAATGTTTGAAATACATGAATACGCGAATTTTCAGACAGCAAGCGCGTTTGACTATTCAGACACTTTAGAAATTCAGACATTCTTGCATTACTTATAAAATGTTTCATATGGAATCTACTTTAAGAAAATATGCTTATCCTACGTCTTTCCGCATTCAATGAATATATTATTTATTTTATATAATAAGCAGTTAAGTTACTTAAACTATGGTAGCTTTACGAAATTAATTTTTATGGAATAATGCTCTAGGATGTGAGTGATATTTGCATGCTATTATCTTTAACATAATTCATAAACAAATTATTTAGATACAAAGTTTGTTTCGTTAAAAAAAAAAAAAAAAAAAATGTCAAAGTTTTTTTGGTGGTCACGAATTTTGGTGCGTAAATTTCTTACATGTGTCCGACACTTATTGTAAAGGGGCTTTACGAAATCCCCCTCCATTTTCCCTACTTGGAGTGGAAAGACAATAAACGCTTTCCAAGCGTATCCTTGCTCCAAATTAACTCAGTAGAATTAATTTCTATGTGCGGGTTGGTCATCGTACCCAACACGCACTATAAAGGATTTTTGTGAAATTTCCACATTGCATTTTTTTAAGGAGGGGGGAGGATACGTTTTCTAGAGTAACTCTGCTGAAAATTATCTCAGAAAAACCGATGCTTGATTAGTTATGCGTACCAAATATATACACTACAAAGATATTTTGCGAAATTACTTTCTACCCCACCGCGTAGGAAAGGTGGGGAGGGCACGAAAGATGTTTTCAAGCTTAAATCTGCTCCAAATTATTTAGCAAAGCGATTTTCTTTTTGTTTGGGTCTTTTATACGTATCCAACATGCCGTATAAAGAGATTTTGTGAAATTCCGCCCCTTCGCAATCTTCGAGAGCGGGGAGCAAAAACAAGTTTTCAAATATAACTGATTCAAATTATCTCAGAAAGTCGATTTTTTAATTTGTATCGGTTGGTTAAGTGTAGGCAACACGCTCTTTAAAGAAATTTTGCTAAAATATCCAACCTTCTTGGAGCAGACGGGGCAAAAAATACGGTTTCAAGCATAAATTTGCTTAAAATTACCTTAGAATGGTAAATTATGGTGTGTGGGTGTTGACTAAGTGCACACAATATGCATTTTAGTAGGATTTCGTGAAGCGTCTAACTTTATCGCGAGAGGGAAGTAAAATGCGGGTAAATCCCTACCGAAAGCAGTGGGGACACAGACTCTTCGTGTTACGAGCAGTAAAACCATTAACGAATCCGAAACCCCTTTAAACGTAGGGTTAGTTTTATTGCAGTCTCTCTCTCTTTCTTTTTTTTTCCCTTGAATTTTTTGAAATTTTATTAGTAATGACTAATGATATGGAATTTTGAGCATTTGTTTAAATATAGAGCCTAGCGAATAATAAATTGCATTTAACATTGTCGTCAAAAATGAGCATCGCAATTTTTTTTGCAGTTTTAATTTTCTTTTCATTACAAAACTGCAACATCCTGAATTGACTTTTTTTGTTTTTTTTCCCAGACAGAGCTTTATTTACGAATTAGGTTTCAAAAGTGAAAAATTAAACAAAGTTTCCTTAAATTTCAGAACATGGTTATTCATTCAAGGAAAACACGTTTCACATTTAACTTAAGAAATGCAGTAAATTCTTATGCACAACACTTAATTCAAATTTTCGATAGACACAAACACACACACACACAAAAAAAAAAAAAGAAAAAGGTATATGTATACATTTTATCTTAACACTAGATACCGATTAAAATATTTTTTGATTAGAAAGTTTCAGGATTTTTTATAAACTGAAATTTATTCTTTTTATTTAAGATAAAAATAGGCTATTAACTTGGCAAAAAACACAGGTCACAAAAATGCCAGTTTTGCACTCTCATAGGTGCCAAGTCTCCGTTATTTCAACGGAGACTTCACACCGGAAAGTTTTTATAAACGATTTTAGTTTATTTATTCACCGAAAATATATATGACAGACTCCTTTTTATAGATACTGGTGTTAAATCTGATTTTAAAATTAAAAATGCTGGCAGCTATGCACTCTTCACAAGCATTATTGTGATATTTTAAGAACTTGTTTTTACAAAATCATAAATTTAAAAATTAACTTTGCTTTAAAAAATATTCGTTTCAAAAGAAATTTAAAAGTTTTGCTGGATTATTAAGAAAAGATTTACACATTAAATAAATATATTTTTTCGTTAAATAACACACACATTCCATTAAACATGTCAAAAATATATATATATATATTTGTATGAAAATTTGCTTTTTTAAAGTTTACAATTCTACATTGTTTGAAATTAAATAATTCTTGAGAAAACACCTGTTCCTTTATTTTCACACACTTTTTTTTTTTTTTACTGTTGCGTACTTAATCTTTTTCTTTAAGTAATTTTTTCCACAAAAACACGAAAAGCACTTTTTTTTTTTTTTTTTTTTTTTTTTTAATATTTCAATATCTCCTTCTTCTTATATTGTATGTGTAAGTACATGTAAACATAAATAAATACGTATAGATATAAACAAGCAATTTTTTAACATAAAATATATTGACATATTTTATATTATAATAAATTTCATTATAATTGTACTTGTATTGCATTTAACAACTTTATCAATGAATTGCCATAAATAATTTTAATATAATTTAACTGGTCAATTTTTAATAAAAAGAACAGTCTTTGATAAATATAGGTTGAATTAACAAAAATAAATAAATAAATAAATAAAAACAATAATTAAATAAATAAAATTATAAATCTCAGTTTTTATTAATAAATCCTTGGTCTTTAATATACATTTAGCCTTTAATAAATGTTAGTCTCTAAAAAATCTATAAAATAACAAATTGGAAAAAAGAATGAGTTATTGGTTTATCCAATTAAAATTAAGTTCAAAAAGTTATTTTTTGTATAATTTTAATATCGTTAAAACTCACATACAAAACTGTACTAATATAATTGTAAAAAAAAAATATTTTATAACATTTAAACGTATTGAAAGAAGACATTTAAAGCATAATTAAAATTATGATCATTTTAATTTACTTTTTGAATTATGATTTTCAACAAAATGAGTATGGAAGTTTATTTCTGAAGGATTGTTCAGATTATTTCTGGTCGTTTTACTAGTATTTTAATTAGTTTGAAACATAAATGTATATGAAAATATACATATAATTCAATAATGATATAGATAATACTTGTTTATAATACTAAAAGTTATAATACTAATACTCAATATACAGACATTAACACTCAATAAAAAACTGATAAGATTAATTTAATAATGATTTAGATAAATAAAAAAATTTCTAGTCGCATTGCGTGGAAGATTATTTCTGTAGAATGGTTCAGATTATTTCTGGTCTTTTTACTTTCTCTTACCCATAAAGTAGAGAAAGTATTGTTTTTGGGTCAAATTTTCGAACGCGAGATTTTGTTATATTTACACGCTTTGAGGTGCCCTGAATACGAAAATCATGTTTTTAGCAAATGGTCTGTGTGTCTGTGTGTGTGTCTGTCTGTTATCAGCATATCTCAAAAACAAATTATGGCAGAAAGTTCAAACTTGGTATTCTAAATGTGTATCATATAGGGATGCTACAGTAAGCTTTTCGTTAAGATCAAGCAAATGGTTCGTGTACAGGGACAATCAAGATAATTCTAACACATTACGTCTATGGGGGAAATTGCAGGAAAGTAGAGTTTAACGTCTATAGACTGCACTAAACCAAATGAAACGAATATATATTTTTTGTAATAGAGATAGTTAACTGGGAAAAAAAATTGTGTATGTAGGAGTCTCGCCTCCCCCACTGGGGGGGGGGGGGAAGTCCCCCTCGAAGGGGGTAAATTTTCATGATGGTTATCTTTCAAAAGAGCTCGCCAATACCTTTAAAACGAATGGTTGAACCATCGATCTGCGATAATTTGAAACAAAGTTATCGATTTTTTTTACTTTTAACAAAAACAAAAACTTAGAGAAAAAAATTTGTACTTTTTTTTTTTTTTTGTTTAATATTGAGAATAAAATGGACTTTTTTTGGATATTTGGTGTTATACTACTTCTCTAATATGGAAATCGTCTGCCTTATCATAAAAGATAATTTTTTTAAATAATAATTTTAATAAATTATTTTTTAAAAAGAGAATTATTTTTTAATAACCGAATTAAATTCTATATAAATGTAGGTGCATTAATGAAAGGGGGATTGAGGGGGGCGGTAGCCCCCCCCCCTCACACAGAACTAATTATCATATAAATCTCTTCAGAAGCCTAATATGAATTGTTTAACATAGGTTTACATAACAGTACTCGTTATCTTACCTATTAATCTGCAACCTGTATTTATAGTATTAAATTTCAGGGTAAGAGAAAGTCGTGTGAGTGACACACCAGATTACTTCTAGTACTTTAAAGAATTTGAAACATAAATGCATATGAAAATTATTATATATAGTTTAATAATGACATAGATAATACTTATTTGTAATACTAAAACTTATAATACTAATAATCCATATACAGACATTAAAACTCAATAAAAATTCTGATAAAATGAATTTAATAATGATTAGTCGCATTATGTTTTTATTTTCCAGTGATTTTTGTATTATTCTTTCGAAGATATGTACTACATATATTTATTGAAGTATACTATTACAGTAACCGATGATTGACAATGTCGGTTAGCTGCTAAGTTGGCGATATTTTGTGCAAGCGTGTGAAGGAAAAAAATTCCAACAATATTAGAACCCAACATTTATTAAAACATAATTTATTTACATAAGAAAAGGCAAATGAGGATGATCATCTCGCTATGTCCACAAAAGAGAAAGAAATATACAAAAAGAAAAAAAGAAAACAAAGAAAAGAAAAGGAAAGGAAAAAGAACGAGTATTAGAACAGGTAATCAGTTCATATCATTTCATTTCTAGGAGACGAGAGGCTAGTAAAATTACAACAGTTAGTTGCTTTTAATTGCACCAAGGAGTTAATAGTTGTTGTGAAAGATTTGATATTCTATATAGAGGATACCGCACTATAAAGTGATATTTAAAATAGTGACGGCTGAGAAGCCTATTATGACAGTTTTAGATTTAAAGCCCGAGTTAATGCTAGACCGCATTGCAAATGACGAATGCTGATTTCACGAATAAAATTATTCATTACTTTCATTCAATTTTGCTCAGAAAATTTTACAATTTGCGTATTAGCAGAATGGATATTATGGTTCAAAGTTCTAACATCATAAATTACATTTAATTTTAAGGTATTATTTTTTCTAATTAATCACATATTGCATTCTAACATGTTTGAACGGACCTTTACTTTTGTGGATTTGGTCCGGTTCCTCAAGTCTGAAATCTGTTTTTATGAAAATAATTTTTTTTTACTGAAGAATTACTAAAATATAAATTCATGGAAATATAGCTTTTTCTTAAAAATCATATACATATATATATATATATATATATATATATATATATATATATATATATATATATAATAAAGATGATCTATTAAGCATAGCAGAAGCCAAGCAACAGATACAAGATCACTGAAACACCAATGACCAATAAGATAAAAAAAAAAAAAAAAAAAAAAAAAATCATCAGTGGATGAAATACATTAATGTAAAGAAACCAGATCTATTAATTAACAGTCTGCAAAACAAACAAATCAATAAAGTAAAACAATAAAGCTTAACTTAAAACCATAAACTTATCAAAATTAATGAAAAAACAACCCAAGAAACACAAGATAGGAAGAAGGAGGCAGGCGGCAAGACTTGTGACTTGCCTGTGGGGTTACACTAGTTTTACGCCGGCAACACTCCCCCAGCCTGCCACAACCAGAACAGGAACCATATGGATTTAAAAATGCAAAATTTCAAAGCAGATGAACAACAATGAAGCCACGAAGCCACAATGAAATTCACCGATTGATCACATTGTGTTTAACAGTATAATTAGAACATTAAATATAGTTGACAACTCAATAAGGAAAAATCTGAAATTTTATTGGAAAATGAAAGTTTGCATAGTAATACAAAGCAAATGCAACAAGCCTTCTACTTTTTTTTTTATTTATTTTTTTATTTATTTATTTTTAATTTCCCAAACCCACCCAACCATCCAGCCTTACAACACCACCCCACCTCCGTAATCAAACATCTGCCCACCCAACCGCCACCTTTTTTATTGTCTTTTATTATTTTATAATTTTTTTGTTGATATACACAAGAGTGTACACAGCTTTTTTTTTTTTTTTTTTTTTTTTTAATATATATATATATATATATATATACATATATATTTATATATATATATATATATAATTATTACTTTCAAACTATGAAAAACCGTATAAATGTACATTATTTCTTATTTAACTATGGACCATTCCATGAAATGTAAAATACGTCCAATACATATATGCAATTATTTTATAAAAAATTTAATAGAATTTTTTTATTATAATGCCTTAATTTACTATTTTATAATCGAAAAGAATAGAAAAAATAATTCTACAATTTAATTTTTCAAAACTGATATTTTAAATTTTGAGACGTGTGCGACTCTTTTATGGAATGATCCCTATCACTTTATACAGTGTGTCCTAAAAGTTCCAGTACTGACGCTGATGTATTTTTTATTTACAAAACGATTATTTTTATGCTAATGATAAAAGGCACATTTAAAATAGCGGAGGAAAAAATACAGAACTTAAATTTATAATAAATGTTCAAAATGTCCACCCTTTTCTAGGAGGCAAAGCTGAACTCGTTTGCGCATGTGTTTAGAAACGCGTTTTAACATGCTGGGAGTGACTTCTTGTGGAGAAATCTGTACACACCTGCACAGAACCTGTATTACGAAATTGTCGAACGAGCTGATATAGCATATTTTTACTCGATATTACATCATCAGGATATTTATATCGCCAAACATCTTTGCATCTTTCATACGATTTACATTCAAAATAAGCTTCAAACAGCGTAATTTTCTGAATGCGTGATAAACTCATTTCACTATGAAGAACAAAATAACATAAAACTTTATTCTCACACAACTTGAGCGAGAACAGAAACAAACGAAAAAAATTAAAGAATTGATGCAATAATAAGCAGACGATAAAATTTAATATTTAAAAAAAATCATGGACACAATGAGTTCTTTATGTTGGAGTACTGAACTTTTAGGACACACTGTATAAAGTGTCTGAAAATATAGGAAGTCAACATAGAATTAAAGTATAAATTTTGTGTAATTTTAACGTCTAATGTAAAATTTTACAATGACATTTACAATGTACAAAACGACGAATATGAATATTATAAAAGTTGATTTTACAATAAATTATCATCGAAGGAAATGTAGAAAGATGTATAGAAAGATGTAATGGATTATTTAATACGCTTTTTAATAACTATGAAATCAACTATCTATTATCCTATTCATAAAGACTTATATATATGTATACAGGCATGAGAGTGCAGAAAATTAAAAAAAGAGGAAACACGCGTGTTCATATAATTAATTTTAAAAGAAAAGTAACACGTGTGGGGAAAACTATACAAATGTACATTCATAAAATTTATTTCAAATGAAAAATAATGCTCACAGGAAAAACTATACAAAATATTTTAAAAGTGACAAATTAAACTAAAAGAATAATGCACATCAACACAATAAAATATGTGTTTAAAAAAAAAAAAAAAAAAAAAAGTAAGCTAGCAATTAACATTTAATCATTAGCTGGTGGTGGAAAATGGGAAAGAAGGGGGTGTAAAGGCACTTAATGCTTATTTAAAACACGAATTCACTTTAATTACTCATAATTTATTTATTTTTCGACGCCACGTTCAGCGGTCGCCGAACACACACTTTTCTTCACAACACACACTCCGTTCGCTTCATTTCAAAGTTTCTTACGAAGAATACAAATTATAGGTGGCGCGGTGTTAACGCATGCAAGCGTAACATACCGGCCCCCATTGCAATGTTTATTAAACATTCAATAAATCTAACAGTCATTTTTTTTTTCAACATAAAAATTCTGATACACTTGATATTACACAATATTATACAGTAAATATTACATATGTTAAATAAAAAGTAATGCAAAAAAAAAATTATCAAAATATTACATAATTTACAACATTCATAATAAATAACAATGTTAATCATTTATTGGAAGCGGGCAAACTTTAGAAATGGACCTTTTAAATTTTCCAGAGGCAGAACTAATCTCCACTACCCTTACTTTTTTGTCCGCTCCGGGAAAAATTTTGCTTATTCTGGCCAGTGGCCACTCACATGGAGGTAAGTTATCCTCTTTTAGAATAACCATGTCTCCAACACATATGTTTTGTTTCTCAAATTTCCATCGCGATCTCTGTTGTAAGTGGCATAGATAATCTAAGTGCCACTTACGCCAAATGCTTTGAAATAACTTTGTTATTTTTTGCCATTGGCTAAGCCTGTTTTCTGTAATTTCTGATAAATCTGGCTCAGTTATAGACGTAATTGACCTTCCTAAGAGGAAGTGGGCAGGAGTCAACACATTTAAATCCTCTACGTTAGCAGTTAAGGGGACTAAAGGCCTAGAATTTAGCATCCCTTCAATTTGTATAATTAAAGTCAAAAATTCCTCATAGGTTAATTTTAAATTTCCCGCAGCTCTTTTCAAATAATATTTAAAGGATTTGACTCCTGCTTCCCACAATCCTCCAAAGTTTGGTGCTCTAGGAGGTGAGTACTGCCAATCAATGTTTTCTGAACTCATATACCCCGAAATTTGATCATCTGGTCCATTTACCATTTTATACAATTTTTTGAGCTCTGCATTTGCTCCCACAAAGTTTCCCGCATTATCTGTATACAGCTTACTGCATTTTCCTCTCCTCAATATGAATCTCTTAAGAGCAGCTATAAAGGCTGCGGACGATAAATTCGTGACTAACTCTAAATGTATAGCCTTGGTTACAAAGCAAATAAAAATTGCAACATATATTTTATTATAAATTTTTAATAAAATTTTCGTTGATTTTTATACTTAATATAGAAAGGACCAGTGAAATCTACCCCAGTGATATTAAATGGATAGTTTTGAACAATTCTATCTTTTGGCAAATTACCTAATATTTGTTGTGCTGAATTTGGATTAACCCTAAAACATTTAACACATTTATGCACAACTTTTCTTCATAAATTTCTACCATTTGTAACCCAAAATTTTTCCCTCAAATAATACAATAGAGAATTAGGCCCAGCATGCAAAAATTTTTTATGATAAAAGACAACAATTAATTCAGTTAATTTATGTTTAGATGGAAGAAGAATTGGAAATTTCTTATCATAATTTAAATCACTATTTCGAAGTCTTCCTCCTACTCTTAGCAGGCCTTCTTTGTCAATAAATGGATTCAACATCTTCAACTTACTGTTAGGCTTTATAGCCTTTTTTACCTGTAAGTCTTTAATGTCTTCGGAAAATTCCTCACTTTGTATGCACTTTAATAAAAATTTCTCTGCTTCAACAATTTCTGAAGATATAAGTGGTCCACTTGTTTTGTAAAGCGGATTTCTGCTGTTATTTATGAACCTGAAAATAAAACTTATAATACGCAGAACAGTTAAATAATTATTACTTAAATTCAGAAGATTACACACAAAGTCACTATCAGTTACCAAATTAAAAACATTAAAATTATCATGTGTTAGACTTTTTTAGTTCTACTCTAAAATCGTCCAAATTTTTTGGGTTAACAGTTATTTGACTCGGATAGTCCCTTTCTAGTAAAAAGCTGGGTCCGCTTAGCCATAGTTCGTGATCGAACAGTTTATCTGGATCAATGCCTCTTGATAACACATCAGAAGGATTTTGATCTGAAGCGATATGATGCCACTGTTGGATTGGTGAAAGGTCTTGGATAGTTGCTACTCTATGTTGCACAAACGGTTTCAAATCCATGGGTTCCTTCTGTAACCACGCCAGAACAATTGTAGAGTCTGTCCAAAAATAGACTTCGTTGATCATCACCTTTAAAGCAGCCAACACCTTATTCATTAGTTTTGCCAGCAGAACAGCTGCGCACATTTCTAATCGAGGGATTGTTAAGCTTTTAACCGGAGCAACCCTTGATTTGCTTGAGATTAATCTTATTAATGTCCGGCCACGTGAATCATTGGACTTACAATAGATGGCCGCTCCATAGCAGAGTTCTGAAGCGTCTGCAAATCCATGAATTTCTATATTTGAAGCCTGGGGAATCACAATGCACCTTTCAATTTTTATGTCATTTATTCGTTCTAATGCAATGAGAAAATGATGCCACTCTCTGTATTCTGGTGCTGGGAGTGCATCACTCCAATCAATATTTAGACGCCAAAGCTTTTGCATAAATATTTTGGCCTTAGCAATTATTGGGCCTATTAAGCCTAGTGGATCGAAGATCCTAGCTATCGTCGACAACACCTCTCTTTTTGTATAGGAATTTTTCAGATCTACTTTAACTCGGAAAACAAAACAATCATCCTTTGGCTTCCAGGACACGCCTAAAGTTTTAATTTTATCTTTGTTATAAAAATTGTAACTCTCTGTCATACTTGGAGAAAGTTCATCATTATTAGAACACCACTTATGTAGCTCCATCCCTGCGGACTGTATAACCACCTTTAACTCCTGTTGTAACTCTTTCGCCTCCTCTAATGTACTTGCTCCAAATAATACGTCATCCATATAAAAATTATCACGAAGGATTGGGGATGCTTTCGGGAATTTTTTTTTCCTCATCAAGTGAAAGCTGGTATAAGGTTCTCATAGCTAAGTAAGGCGCTGAGACTGTTCCATATGTCACTGTTGTTAATTCAAATGTTCTGGGGGGTTCCTCAATGCTATTGTTCCAGAGAATTCGATGCAGTGGGTACTGACTCGGGTCAATAAGAATCATTCTATACATCATTTTGATGTCAGCAGTTAAGGCGTAAATATGCAGGCGGAAACCCACCATTATGGTAAATAAATCACTTTGTATTACTCCGCCATTGAATTGCAAGGAATTAAGAGAAGTACCATTTGTTGTTGGTGAAGAACAATTGAAAACTGCACGTAATTTGGTCGTATTTTTATCTGGCCTGTACACTCCGTGATGAGGTGCGTAATAAGCAACATCAGGAGTTTTATCCTCTGTTACTTCTCTCATGTGACCAAGGTTTTGTTATTCCTCTAAAAAGTCTTTATATAACGACAAGTATTTCTCGTCTCTAGATAGACGTTTCCACAGCGATCTGAGTTTTCTAAGAGCAATTTCTCTAGACTGACCTAAACATGACAGATCATCTCTTAAAGGCATTGTTACAATATATTTACCTTTCTCATTTCTCTTATGTGTACGCGTAAAATGTTCCTCACATATAGCCTGTTCTTTACTTTTGGCTAATTCTATATTTACATCCTCAATCTCCCAAAATTTTCTTAATGTTACATTTAAATCCTCTCCACGTATTAATCCACAATGAATTTTAACCTCATCCCTTTGATCTAAATTCCCCGTTGCAATGTAACCAAAACAAGAGTTTTGAAGGAGTAGCTGAGGGTTCTGAGAATATATTTGCCCCGGTCTCAATAATTCATAAAAAATTTCAGCACCAAGGAGCATGTTTATTTTTCCAGAAATGTTAAAACTATAATCTGCTAACGTTATTGAATTCGGGACATCGATATGTACATTAATTACTTTATTCGGAACAAAATCCGTAATTTTCCTCACAACAAACATATTTAGGGATTTCTCAAAGTTTTTCTCTTTATTGGCAATAGTTGCTGTTACGCAACCGTTAATAGTCATCGATGCATCATTCAAACAAGAGAGTAAAGTATTTATTTTTTCTATTTTGAGTTGTAATCGATTTGCACAATCTTTTGTTATCAAACACGCCTGAGAGCCGCTGTCTAGAAGGCACCTTACTTCCTGCCATTGAGAATATTTATCGTTAACTAAAACACGCACTGTACTCAATAAGACATTTTTTGTTTTGTTTTTTGCAAAACTAGTGGCTACAATTTGCTGTCTGTCACTAGGAAAATTAGGAGGAAAAAAGGAATTGAATTCACCGTGCTGTTCTCTATCCAATGTTTCGGAATCAGCGGCAGCTGCAACTTCCGAATTATCCTTTATTTCCTTACAAGAATCGCTAAATTTTCCTTCTCTAGGAAAGTGAATCAATTTATTATGTGGTTTTCCACAAAAACAGTTTCTCGTATTGCATTTTCTTACATTACAATTCGGTAAAAAACACTTAAAACATAACTTATTTGCCTTAATAACATTAACTCTTTCTTGTACAGGAAGTTTTTTGAACATATGCGGACACATATATAAAGCATGATATTCATTATTTTTACAAAGAACACATTTTACATTTTTTACTTCTGTTAAGAACACATTTGAAGCAACTTTTTGAAATCGTGAATTATGCGATTTGTTCCCGACAAACCGCTTCGCTACATTTACACTAGTCTTTGCAAACACATTCAACTCATTTTTACCTCTGCCCCTTGCAGATAAATAAATATCACATTCACGACCCAATTCTTGTGGTTTAAAAAATGATTCACCCTGCTTAACCCCAATGTGTGTCATTAATTCACGATCTTGAATGAAAAATTTTGTCAGATACAATTAATTCACATAATGATTTAAAATCATTCACTTTACGCAATTCACAATAATACTCAAAAGATGCCGCTAATCGCGACGCATACTGCACATAACTCTCTGACGGTAATTTTTGTGCTTTCCGGAAGTTATTTAAACACTCATTAGCCGTCGGCTGAAACTCCTTCAAAACAACTGTTTTTAATTTTTCGTAATTACACATGTCTTCCTCAGACACATATACCATTAAATTACTGGCTTTTTCACCGAGAATGTTTAAAAGAATTTCCGCTTTAAACCCATCTGGAGCATTTTTATTCTTAAATGCCTTTTCCAGAGAATAAAAAAATAGATTGAATGATTCTGCTTTAGATGGTAATGGAATTGTAAGCGTTTTAATACTCTTAATAAAACTTTCCAGATTATTATTATTTAGAAGTTCTGGTTCCGAATGCACAGTTGAAAGCGAATTATTTTGGGATGAATCCCTTTTAATATTCGCTAATTCTAACTCTTTCTCTAACTGCGCTAATTTATTTTTCTCGGAATCAGAATTTTGTAAAGATTCCTTACGAATATTTGCTATCTATAACTCTTTCTCTAATTGTGCTAGTTTAATTTTTTCTAACTCTATTTTTGATTTTTCTTCTTCTTTTTTCGATTTAATTTCCTCAACCGCGCAATCAACTACATTTTTCATTAACTCACTATTTGAAAAATGTTCACATTTCTCAATAATATCTTTTAACTCAACAAGTTTAGCACCCTCTCCTACACTTAAACCCAATTCCTCTGCGACAAGCTTAAGCTCATCTTTTCTTAATTTATCGATAATTGACATTATTAAATTTAACAAGTAATAAATTCAGAACAAATTTAAATTTTATGAAGATGCTCTTACCTCAGATCGCTGTATTCCACTTGAGAACAAAAAACACTATTAATCTTGTTCCTCTTAAATAAACTATCACTTCACTTGTTTTTTTTTTTTCTTTTGTTCACTTTTATATTTTATGTTTCACTTAAAAAAAAATCCATCCATCGATATAAACATTTTTTTTTCTCTTTGATTAAAACAAAACTTTTTGTTTCATCGATCGATTACGAAACCGAAACTTATTTTTCTCACAATGAAATTAAATAAACAAACTCGTAATTACTCTTTCTTTTTAACAGGTCCTGTGGCTCGACGGGCCATGTAAAGGCAATTTATGCTTTTTTAAAACACGAATTCACTTTAATTACTCATAATTTATTTATTTTTCGACGCCACGTGCAGCGGTCGCCGAACACACACTTTTCTTCACAACACACACTCCGTTCGCTTCATTTCAAAGTTTCTTACGAAGAATACAAATTATAGGTGGCGCGGTGTTAACGCATGCAAGCGTAACAGGGGTGGGGTGGGGGTAAAAAAGTAGTTCATGTGAGAAATATTAAACACAATTCTACTTCTTTATGGGTTCTAGGATATCATAAAGTAAGTTTAAAATTAATATTGTGGATGGATAAATATTCAAAGATAAAAAGCCTCCTGCAGATTGTTTCATTGGCAATGGTTAGAGATGAAAAAGGGGGGCGGGGGATAAAAAAAATTACATGAGTGAGAAATATTGAATAATTCTGTTCCTTTATATGCTATAGAATCTGATAAAGCATGTTTAAAATGAATACTGACATTTATATTTTGGGTGTTAAGAGATTGAGAATCTAAAGTTTTTCGTGGAGCGTTTGAACACTGATCTTCGTTGGAGCTTGATTTTAACAAAAAAAAAAAAAAAAAACGCGGAATTTACGAAAATCGCAAAAAATCGGAAAATCGTGGATCCGCGGAAAATTCTCATGCCTGTATATATATATATCAGCTCTGATGACTCTCAGATTATTAAAGTGTCTGTGACAATTTTATTTCAAACGTGTTTCATGGCTAACACAAAATCCTTCTTATAGTAACACATACGTTTATATACTGGTATTTCAAATTAAAAAGAAGGTGTTTAGGCACTTACTTGCTGAATCTCTGCCACTGGATAAATAATCGCATGAGTATGCGGTTTTGGTGAGTAATAATAAATTTAAAAGGAAAATGTTTACATTTGGGCCAATAAAGAAAAAAATGATAGTGTACTGATACACTGTAAATTGAAGTGTCTTAAATTCAGACAGAAATGTGTCTAAAATATTAATTTAGACACAAAAACGTGCGTATACAAAATTTCAGATACCACATGCAAAGGAATGTAAGACACATAAATGTGTTTATAAAAATAGACTAAGTTAAGCGACTGTATAATATTCATATGTCTGAAATTCAGCACATTAAAATTTACACACTTGGAAATTAATAAATTTTACAATTTAGACACCTAGAAATTCAATCATTTTACATTTCAGACATTTAGATTAACTTAGCAAATTTTTTATACAGATTTTATTTTCAGCATTATACATGTGGTGTTTAAGTTCCTTTTCACATCCGTTTTATTTAATACTATTTTATGTAATAAGTGCTTAAGCTATTTAGACTTTTTAGTTTAATAAAATTAAATTTTCATGGAAAAAGATAGCCGCTGTTTTTTTTTTTTTTTTTTTTTTTTAGGACTGAGGGCCTATTAGTCTCAATCTGGGATTTTTGCGTTGTCGATTTCGATAGTTGGACATTTGTCGAAATCTAAAATTTATCGAAAATATAATTGAATAAGTTGAAAGCGATGTTATAATTTGAAAAAAGAGAAAAAAGAAAAAAAAAAAAAAACGAATAGTCCTCCGTCCTAAACTAAATTCTGCTTTTGCCAGAATTTAATCAAAATCTTTTTTTTATTATTATTATTGAAAGAAAAAGAAAAGAAAATTAATAATAATCAGTTTCGTTACAAGCGATATCGAAAAAGTTTTTTAAATAATTTTGAATTAGAAAATAAAAAGTGCGCGTGAAATAATATGAAATAAAAATAAGTAAAAAAAATGAATTTTTTTTTTTTTGTTTTTTTCTCTCCCATGATTATAGAATCATGATTATTATTATTTTGTCAAATTATTGTAAGCTAATTTATGGCTATAGGACATTTCGTGTATTTGTTTTAATTGATATTTATTTATTTTTTAACGATGACATTTAATTTTTTTTTTCCGCATATAACAATTTCACAATTAGTAACTTTCGCAGTACAATCGTGAAACAGAAGAGTTAATTGAGGTCTGAAACAATGGTGAATTTTACAACCTCAAAAATTAAGAAAACCACACAAAAATTAGCTTGAAAATATCCTTAAATTGTTACCTAATGGTGCAGTTACCCTAATTTAAGTTAATAAATAGTCACTTTCACTCAATTTAATAAAAAATGTAGAATGTAGGTAACAGAAAATAATTCATATTTTACACTATTAGATTTATTGTATGCAAACTGATACATAAACAGAATAATAACAGTGTTAAAAAAAAAAAAAAAAAAAAAAAAAAGAGTAATTCGTATCATTTACACGGGGATTTGTACTTGCATGTCCATGCATTTATTAATTTTTAAGTGTTCAAATTAAATCATTCAAAACTATTATATAGCAGAAATTAATTTTAAAGCATTACATCATCAGGATATTTTCTCACTCAATGTCTACTCACCACATTTATAATTTTCAAAAGAGACTAATGGCCCTAGCACTTTGTCAAATGTTTCGCAACACGGTGAGTTAACAGTTGTGTACTTTAAAAGCTTTTAAGGAACGCAAATTCATCAAATGTTTAAATAAAATTTTACACTCTGACTAAAACTAGTAAATAGTAACTAATATAATACGAAGAGAAAACTTATAACCGATGATTTGCACTGAATTATTTGTTTAGGAACACCATTATCTATGAGAAAGATGTGAAAATACAAAATTTGGAAGCATTTTTAATCCATCCTTTTGTTGATTCATTTGTAGAAAAATACGCTTAAATTAATTATAAGTTTCAAAGCTTTTTTCTTCTTTTATAAACAAGAAGTAAAAGAAAAATATGATTTAAAAAAAATTATTTTAATTAAATTAATTAATTAATTAATTAATAATTTTATACCTATAGTATGCAAAAGCATTTCATTAGTATAATTTTGTATCTCAGATATAACAACAATATTACTTTCATAAAGTAATATAGAGAAATGAAAATGATTCTGAGAATTTGCTCGATTCCCTAATTTAGTGTTTATTACTATTTAACTTTCTTATATATTTATTACTTTCTCTTACCCATATAATATGGTAGAGAAAGTATTGTTTTTGGGTCAATTTTTTGAAATTGAGTTTTTGTTATATTTACATATTTTGAGGTTCCCTGAATACAAAAATAATGTTTTTAGCGGTTGATCTACATGTCTGTCAGTGTGTTTGTTTGTGTGTCTCTGTGTGTGTCTATTATTAGCATATTTTAAAAATAAACAGTAGCAGAAGGTCCAAACTTTTCGTTGAGATCAATCAAATGGTTCGTGAAGAGAACCTAAGAAAATTCAAATACATTATGTCTATAGGGAAATTTCTGGTAATTACACTGTAGCATCTACCAGCTGACATAAACAAAACGAAATTAATATAAATTTTTATATGTGTAAAGGCTTGTTGTGTGTAGATTTTGGTATAGAAATCATTCATCATTCATTTACAGGGATACCCAAAGTTTTTGGATAGTAATTCATTCGGTGTTACATGTTTTTCAAGTAAGATAAAATTTAAGTACATAATATTGTTTATAGTGCAGTTTATAAACAATATACAGGGCTATCCAAAACTGAGCTAAACGATATTTTCTATTATGTAATTATGTAATTGATTCTATTATGTAACTGATATTCTATTATGTAATTGATGGAAGAGCTTTGCTATATTTTAGTATGTCAACGAGCACTACTGACGGAGTAAACTAATTTTCATACTCATACTCTAAATAAAGTATTTTTTGAAGTTCTATTTTCAACTTTCTTTTCTTTTTTTTTTTTTTTTTTTTTTTTTTTTTTTAAAATAAATAATATCCTCTTTTCAGGTGCTCTGATGTCGAAAGTTCAATTTTAGTGGTTTATCTGTATATGTATCTGTTATCAGCACAACTTAAAAACAAACATTTGCAGGAAATTCAAATTTGGTACTTTGAAGTTCGTGTTAGGTTGCCACTTGAAAATTTGATCAAGATTGACAAGTTTGAAGGAAAATTAATAACAGAGTTGATTTTTTTTTTTTTTTTTTTTTTTTTTTTTTTTTTTAAATAATTGTAAGCACTACAGTTGAATGGGGAGTTGAGGGGAGCGGTAGCCACCCACACTTAATTATATGTCAAACAAAACTGTTCCTTAACCTATTTTAGATTATTTTAGAAGTACGTTGAACTTTATCATCTTAGTTTATTGATTTAAAAACTAAATATGCAATCTATCTTTATAGTATTGAAATGCAGGGTAAGAGAAAGTCGTTTGAGTGACACATCAGATTATTTTTCTCTCATTCTTAACTAAATATTTATCATAAAAAATTTCTGAAATATTTGCTTGTAATAAACCGTAAGCAGACCTACATCGATGTCCTAAAAAATATCATAAAAAAGAAAGAAGCATCAGATTATATGAAAATTGTTTATTTGAAATGAATTAAGTTTTCACAAATTACAGAATGTAATTGCAGTTACTAATCAGGGAACAAAGAAAAGTGTCAGTAAAAAAAATTAAACAATGTAGTAATAGAGAAATAAAGAAAAATACAATTTTCTTATTATTTGATCATTAAATCAGCTGGATTATATAAGTACAAAATAAATTAACTTTAACGGTAATATATTTATACTACACACGGCAACGGCCATTTAAGAAAAGAATAAGTTAATATATAGAAATGGGTGGAAGGTACATGTGACTATTCATAAAAATGTCATATTTTCACATTAGCAAAAATAAAGGATGCAGTCAAAGAAAATGATTTTTCATACTTGCAGTGTGGGTCACTTTTTTCAGACTGATTAAAAACTGAAATTTGAATTTAATAAGTTTTTGAGACTATATGTATTTAATTCTGTTACATTCATTTAACATTAGTATTCTCAGATTTTGCCAGCTTATAACACTAAGAAAATTTGAGAGAAATGTAGAAATTTTACCATTTTCAGTACTGATTTCATTCAAATAACCGAAAACAATTGTTAAAAATGGGTTTGTCATTTGAAAAAAAAAAAAAAAAAAAAAAGTTAGTGCAAGCTTTAATGGACGACTCCTTAAGTAAAATCTACTTATAACGTTATAAACTAGACGTTATTACAAATCAATCGGCACTAGTCTCATATTTATACGGAATTTTCAGATTTTTTTTTTTTTTTTTTTTTTTTTTTTTTTGGGGGGGGGGGGGGAGGGGGAGGAGAGGAGTTATTTTTTTCTGACTGTACTATAGTGACCCTGGGATTTCAACGATCACTAAATTAATTATCTGTTGTAAATTAGTTGTTAGAAATCTGATCATAACTGGGAAATTCTTTCAAGCTCTTATAGCCGACTTTCTTCAAAAAATTACAAAAAATAGTTTACACATAAAAATATTAGTAAATATTTTAATTTCTAAATCGCAACAGAAAAATCGCAAAATAATAGTTAAGATTTGTGTTTAGAACTCCTTTATGAGGAGGTCATAACCATACCTTATTACATAACCTTCGTTCATTAATTCTTTGGAACTTAAGTATAGCAGTCATGCAGATTCTTAAACCTAACAGTTTTCATTCAGCAAACGTGACGCTATGTCTTTATGATATATCTAACATTTTCATTTATTTTATGTAATTTTTCGATATTTCATAGATTTAAAATACTACAAATAAGGTTTGTAATTTACTTTTACATTACATTACAACACCTTACATTTATATTATAGTTAGATAGTTGATTGTTTTTTTATGGCACAAGGTCCATAAGAGGACTTACTGCTACAAACAAAATAAATGTCTATATTTTAAAAGTTACGTAAAAAGATACTAAAAATGAAAGAAATGTAATAAGATCAGAAATCACAATATAGTCTTTCTTTCTTTAAGAAGTTGGTTATTTCTTAATGAGGCTAGTCAGATTTGTAGACGATGATTTAAAATAATGTCTGTTCAAATGTCGCAGGCCAGGACAGTCAGTAAAAATATAGCGAACGGTGAATAAAATGGAGTGACATTTGGGATAGCAAAGTTCTTGTTCTCTAAGAGTAAGGAGTTATGTGTGTAAACCTAGAATGACCAATTCTGAGATGGGTAATAATGATATTGTATCTTCTTGAAATAAGTATGGACCAGATTATAATGTGTGGTTTAGTTTCTTCTAACTTATCACTGTCTTCTCATTTCCCTTCACTTTGTCAAAAAATTCTGAGAAAATTTATAGAACATGATTAAGATCACCATAAGGAACTTGGTAGCTCGAAGAAATCAAGGTCTGTTTTATTGCTTTGCCTGCTGCTTCATTGCCTCTAATACCAACATGACCAGGTACCCAGCAAAATAGAACATCAAATCCTTTGTTTAAGAGTCCATTATAAATTTTTAAAAAAAGCACAACTGAAGGTGTGTAAGAGCTCTCTTTGAGTCTGTATAGATTATGGATTTTCTATGAAGATGAGACGAAAGGAAATTAAGTCCAATTTCTATAGGGAAAAAAAAATCTCTGTAGATAAGATGAAAATGAGCATGAGTGGTGGTAAATAAAGAAAATGCTACCGGAGATTACACCCCAATCAATTTTGTTAAGTCTTGGAGCTATCAATAAAAAATTCAGTATAGTCCTTATAAGCAACAGAGAAGAATCTGAAATACAGAATTGTCTGTCTTAGATTTTCAAAGTTTTTGAACGGTGAAGACATGAACATTCTAAACAGGAAAATAGAATTTAAAAATATGAGTTATTAATGAATAATAATGGGGATTATTTCCTCCATAGGTTAATATGGGATTTGAATGGCGTTGCTGATAAGAATTAATATTTCATTCACCTGTATGAACTGTTGTAGATTTTAAAAATGCACTGTTAAAAATTTCAACTGAAAACTACTGGAAATCATTTATCTTTGGGGGTATATCACGGATTGTCAAGGACATCCAAAGCGCATGTTATTCTATGGCTAAATTTGTTTATAGAAATACACATTACCTAATTGTCATTTTCAAATTCCGTTTTCATATTCTGAAAATACGCAAACGTTAAATAAGTACTCGTTTTTCAATAATTTATTTTAAAAAAAATTTGAATTTGAATTTAAAAATGTGAATTTTCACTAAATGCATTTTTCTCATTTAAGAGCTGTAAAAGGGAATATTAATATTTAAAAAACAATTCATTTTTTTGGAAAACGGACACTCATTTAACGGTTATGGTTTGTTGGTTGATTGTGAGGATTAAGGCCGACTGACTGCACTAGGGTCCTAGGCCTGAGGGGAGTGCCCTCCATGGGGTTCTTTCTAAGGGGTCCTAACCCGTATTTACGCAAGTTTTCATTTGACGGTTATGAATTTTCAGAATGTGAAAACGAAATTTTAAAATATCAATTTGGTAATGAGCAATTCTATAAACAAATTTCGCCATAGACTTATATGCAATTTAGCGACTCGAGACGGGGAAATCGTGAGAAGAAAAATAAACAGAGATGTTAAAAAATATTACGTTATATATGCATTTTAATGACGTACATAAATTTAATTAATTAATGTCGAGAATATATGTGTGATTTAGAATGCTTTTTCTAAAGTAGAAACATTCATTTTCATTTTTTATAGATAAATTAAATAATTAAAATTAATAAACATACAGAGTAAGGATTGAGAATCTCGATTATTTGATTTTAAAGATTACTGTAAATTTTCAGTGACTCTTTATAAACATTTCAGTAAATTTACAAAATTATTTTACAGTGTGTACAAAATGATACAGTATGTACACTAAAGCATTAGATATTATAATTTCAGAAATTCGAAAAAGTTTATATATTGTGCTTTAAACTTTTAAATTCATATATATGTAACAAAGCATTTTAACAAACTTTGCTAATTAACAAAAGATTATTTCTTGCCGGTCCTTAATTGCAATTAAAACATACTTTATTCTATTATCATTGTAGTAGGAATGTCAAGTATCAATTTAATCTAAACTGACAACTTTTAACGAGTTTAAATACGATGTTGTTTAAAAACATTGATAAACGTGGTTTAATTATTGAAGTTTTTCATTAAAAACTCATTATTAATTTCAGCATTTTTCTTTTTACGAAACTTTTAAAATTTTCGCTAATAATTATTTTTCCAGGTAATTTAATTAATCTGTTCAAGTTTCAGTGTTGTCTGCTATGGATAGATTGTCATTAAAATGATATAGTTATTAAAATATTCTGTCTGTATATTAATTAGTTACGAACACATATTTTGAATGATAGTTTTCACAAAACTTTATATGTGATCAAAAAAGAAAAATTTTTCTTTAGAAAAATAAATCCCTCCCTACATTGTAGAAAAAAATCTGTCTAAGAATCAAAAAGTTTCCTACAGAAAAATGTTTGTTAAAATGATAGAAATGCAGATTGAGATGTAATTGTAAAAATTACATCACAGTCTGTCAAAAGGCACATTTTTCCTTAAACAAATGAAATCTGTAGCTATTCATGTAGTTTCAGTCCCTGGTATAAGGCAGGACATTCAGGGCACGTGCCCTGGGCCCTCATAGTCAAGGGGCCCCTAAGAAATTCCGTCATACATTTTAGAGAATAGTTACAATGAAAATTTTCCAAGTTTTGCTGAAATGGTCATTGTTTTTTGTGTTTCGTCAATGGATGGAAGAAATACTGCGTTGTTTTATAAATCGGTGTGATGATCTTTCAAGGAAACTATCAACTCATCGGAAAAATTACAATATAGTCGCTAAACGCAAATACAACTGCATACTACCTATACTTGCATTCCAAACTTTTACTAAAACTAACTAAATACGAGGCACGCACCGCAATATAAGATACATGGGGGCGACGTACGTCGATCCGATACACAAGCGACAGATCTTGTTTAGCCTTACTCTTACCAACAAAATGAAAAGTGAAATGAATTTTTTGACGCCGGAATCGGAAATAAATGGTTTGTTTTGTTTGTTGTAATATTAAAGTACAGTCGGTAACAAAAGTATCCGAACACCAGCAAAAATTCCTATATAAAAAAAGTAGAGTTAATACTGTTTTGTTAAATAAATCCTTGTCGAATCATGTTCTTAGACTGACTAAGGACAAGGATTCGACAAGGATTTATTTAACAAAGCAGTATTAAATATACTTTTTTATACAGGAATTTTCGCTGGTGTTCGGATACTTTTGTTATCGTCTGTACGAGAAAAAGGGGTCCATTAAACATCCCAGACAGCACATCGCTTCCCCAGGATATCTTCAAGATGTCTTCTGGATGAAAAGACATCCCAGAAAACGTCCTTAAGATGTACTGTGGATAAGTTAAGCCTAACTGTGCTGTTAGGGCATGAGTGCCCTGGGCCTCCAACTGAGTAAATCGGTCCCGGTGTAGTTTTTATGTGGTGTGTACCTGGTTCATGGATGACTGGAAAGTGCTAAGTTCCGTGGCTTAGAGTTAGCATCGTCGACTACACGCGGCGGTCCTTGTACGATCTTGGTTGTTGAAACTGAAGAAATATAGTATTTAATGCAAAGCTCTTCTTTTCTGCGAAGTTTTAAGAGCGTTTATTTAGACTGAATGGTTTTGTTGATTAAATCAAGTTTTAAGGTGGAACTGGAATGTTCTTAAAGAGTTGAGGATACAGTTTTAGTGGAGTTACGAGTTTTAACAGAGTTTTATGTTTCGGTGAGGTTTTGATGTTACAGTTTGGTTCGAAAGTGTTTTAGATGATATTTTGTTATGAGAGTTATTAAAAATGATTCTTCAGTATGATTTATTTAAGTAGCGAGACATCAAACAAAAAAAAAAAAAAAAAATTGATGCAGTTTTAAGGAAGCTTTGAAAAGTTATGGCAGAGTTTAAGAAGGAGGTTATTTAAACGTTAAAATTGAACGAAAAATTTTATGGAGTAAAAAGAAAATCAATAAAACTAATTACTAGTGTAATATCTCAATAAAATTTTCTAATTATGATAATTTGAACTGATTAAGAATTTAAACAAAATAAAACTACAAATCTATAATTAATTTAAATTAAAAAAAAAAAAAAAAAAAAGTTAACACGTTTATAGTTTTTTCGACATAGAAAGAAACTTATTTATATATTTACTAGAGAAGCCCCAGTTCGGGAACGAACCATATTCTGAATTTAAAAAAAAAAAAAAAAATATAAATTAAACTCGAAATGCACAAAACTCGGCCAGATGCTGCCTGCGTGTCAATAGATCAAAGTTTGTTAATGAAATCATTTTTAAATTCATGAAATCAATGAAGGTAGTGAATCAACGAAGGCTTTGCCCGTTTCGCTGGTCTCTATATTTAAAGGAAACTTTTTTCTATATCGCTTTATAAACAAAAATAAAATAAAATAAAATAAAATAAATAAATAAATAAATCATGAAATTGCTCTAAAGCCCACTTTGGTTCTCCGCTGCCTTCGGCAGCGACCCAGTCATTCCCAGACTCTCGGGTGCCTGTATCTATTGTCTGTGACAATAGCTTACCAATAGGCTTTCATTTGGGTGCTTATCAGATGACACTTTCTAAACGGACATGTATCGAAAAAATTGAAGTAGCAATTTTATATTTGAATCTCAGTTACATATGAACAACACTATACAGTCGGTAACAAAAGTCTCAGAACACTAGCAAAAATCCCTTTTTAAAAAATGTAGAGTTAGTACTGTTTTGTTAAATAAATCCTTGTCGAATCCTGTTTTTAGACTGACTAAGAACAGGATTCGACAAGGATTTATTTTTAAAAACTGTATTAAGTGTACTTTTTCTATATTGGAATTTTTGCTAGTGTTCGAAGACTTTTGTTATCGACTGTACGTGGTGTACATAATATTTTCTTTCATATTATTTTCTATATTTATTTGCTTTCTTCGATCAACCATAAAAAGACAACAATTTCGCGCCAAATATAATATTACAATGTGCTATGATCGGTTACGTCTATCGCATGAGACAATTTTTGGGGTTAAAATAGTAGAGTTAGTTAATAGTAGTTCGTATATAGAAAAATAAATAATGAAATACGTAAACATGATCATGGTACAGTCTTAATATAACTCCCCTTGGCGACTTTTGAAATTTTATCGCCACTTTAGACAAAAATACATGCTTTATGTGATTAATTTTTCTGTTTCTTTCTGTTTTTTTTTTTCTTTTTCCTTACCTGTTCTATCTTTTCTGTTTTTCAATAATTTATAATTGTTTTATATTTTTGATGGTTCTACTTGGCTTAAAGTGGCTTTTGCGAAAGTGCAATCCTTCACGAAAAATGTTCGATCTATTTTAGCATCAAAATTAAAAAAATTACCCAGGATTATCAATAAGTAAAGATCATTAATATAATGCTAAATTAGCTTTCATGCCAAGCGCGATTCATCCGTGCCAAAAACATACTATTTAAACAAAAGGGGTAAAAAATCTAAAATTGAGGTATATTATTATTATTATTATTATTTAACAATTTAACAGGGAGCAGCCCCCGCTCATCACTCTTGGAGCGATGTAGAGCGCTTCTAAGGGGACTGCTCACAGTTTATTGAAAAACTCAAAAGAAAAAAAACAGAAAAGAAAAATAGAAAATTCGCCAGGCCCAATCCGGCCTAAGCTGACAGTGGGCGATTATCCAGGAGCTAGAATTGCCGGGCTATGCCCCACGCGACAGGTGGCATGAAGTATACGAAATTTCTTGATTGAAAAGTCTATATGAGTAAAGTCTCTGGGAAATGAAACAGATTGCTAAATACTGGTACTTCTGCAAGTTGCCAGGATAAAATCCCATCGCGACAACGGGCAAGAGCAGATGGTGGAAATTATTGCCAAGAAATCATTATCCTTTCGCGACAAGGGGCAATACTTGTGTAATGAAGAAGACTCTGTTAAATAGCCACAGAGCAGGCAACCAAGTGCTATTGATATTAATTAATCAGTTGAGTTAACTAAATCCATAAGAAAAGAAAATATTTTATTTAACTTATTTATGAGTAATTTGCGCGATATTATATTTTCCAACCAATTATTTGGTCGTGGGGAAGGATTTCTTAAGTGAAAATTTCTGGTCAGGGGACAATGAAAATAATAATAGCTGGGAGTACCCTCTTCGCCACAAGGACACAAGGAAGAACGCCGACGATGAAACCTGTGAAGATAAGAAGGAAAAGGACCATGACCGGTTAAAAAAGCAGTAATGGGTGGGGTAAGGGTCCAAGAGTTAGGGCTGGCCTGTGGCAAAAGATTAAAAGTATATCTGCCCTTTTCAGACACATTCCACAGGTCTTGCCATTTTAAATTTTAAATTTCCTTTATTCGAAGTTTAACATAAGAGGGAGGGGCGGGGAGGGAGAAATTTACATTTTGGAACTCTGTGGCTTCTTTTGCCAAAGAGTCCGCAAGTTCATTGCCGGCTACTCCCCTGTGGGCAGAAACGTGTGCCAGGGATATTTTTAATTTTAAGTTAGATAGGAGATTTTTAATTTCTATAATATGAGGATTTCTGCTCCTGTGGCGAGCAATAGCAAGCAGACCCGAGAGGCTGTCACTAAAAATGCTTATTTCTGTGTAATTATCATTATTTGTTGCCCAATCTAGGGCTTGTTTAATTGCAAAAATTTCAGCCTGAAAAATTGTATTATAGTTCTCGAGCCTGCCCGCCCACCGATGGACAGTCTCACCAAACGCAATAACACAGAATGCCGCAGCGACACCCTGATCAGTCTTGGATCCATCGGTAAAGATTGCCACCGAAGCAGAGGGAGAAAAGCTATTTTTAGAACAATTGGTTAACAGGGAAGCAACGTCCTTACCAGGGTGAATATTCCTGCTGCAGGATTTAAACTTGACACTTGGCATAAAATGTACAAGAATATTTTAAAAACTTTTATATAATTTATTTGTTGATAAATAACTATTTTATTTATAGTTTCGTCTTACTAATTAAATAAAATATTTTTATACTCTTATTATATATTTTACATTAGTGATAATCAACGATTTGGGCACTAAAATCGATCATGTCTTTTGTCGTTAATGCTTTAAGAGTATGCGTAAATTTCAAAATATTATTCTCATCTGTTCTTCAAATACTTGAATTATGCATAAATTATTCTACTACATAAGAATAGTAAAGTAAAGTACTTGGCAAAACTTCTTGCCTTTGACACTCATCATCGAATAAGAAGACGAAAAAGCACTTTACTTTAAAAGAACATTTGAATTTTATATATTGACGCATTTGTTAGCGATATCCGAAGCAAAAACTCGAAAATATTTTATATTTTTTGAATTATAATACATTTGAAGCAAAATGTGCTTCTTCCAATAGTGAATAATTGTTCAGTGATTTTTTATAATACACTTTTGTAGCACTTTATTGCAGTTTTCAATATTTTTCACTAAATAATTTCATTTTTTGCATGTCTTATAATTCAATTCATTAAAAAATTAAACTATAT
Source organism: Salticus scenicus (assembly GCA_963930645.1). Lineage (NCBI taxonomy): Eukaryota > Metazoa > Arthropoda > Arachnida > Araneae > Salticidae > Salticus > Salticus scenicus. The sequence continues at coordinate 17,654,480 of OZ005653.1, forward strand.
TTTTAAAAAGATTTTTCTTATAAATTACTCTAAAAAAAAATTCTGTGACAGATGTCTAGAAAATAAATTGTGAATCTGGTGAAAATAGTTCCATTTCATCCTTATAAGTTTTAGTTTCCTTTAATAGTGAGTTCTACCCCTATTAAAATTGTAGAGAGATTCCCTGTATTATCGTGGGGTCAACCTTATTTAAAAACCTCTGCAAATAAATGAAAACGCAAGAGGCGAGTTTTGGTATCTATAATTTTGGTTTGCGGCCCGATTCTAGAAAATCAAATAAGAATTTTTCACAATAAAAAGCTCCATAATACTGTTTTACCATCTAGAAAAGTATAGACTAGAAGTTATCCATCATTTCTTCTATTCAGTTTATTTGTGTTATATTTTTCCCCCAGTGTACAATAGTAGCGGACTTTTATCAAAATTGCATTCATAACTTTTAAGATCTCAATTTTATTTATTTATTTATTTATTGTAGATCTATTATATTAAATACTCTTTTTAAAGTTACTGTTTTAGGAGTGCTATAATTTGAAAGAAATAAAAACGCATCTGTACATCTTTTTTTCATATGTATTCCAGACTGGTAATACCCTATATTAATTTAAATGCAGTATTTGGATTCATAAAGCAAGTTTAAAGCTGTTTATAAATTTTAAAGTTTATTCCAAATTATCAAGAAAGCTTTAACACACACTCATTGAAACTTATCCATCTGGTGTGCCACACTCATTTGACCTTCAAAATAACAAATTTGAATTTCCTGCAATTATTTGTTTTTATGATAATAAAAGGCATACACACATATGAACTGCTAAAAACTTGGTTTCGGCATTCAGGGAAGGATATACTGCAATGTGTTAAGAACACTGAGCTGAAGAACAACTGGAGGAATTGCTAGACTGGTTTTTGCGTGCCGTTTTTGGAAGGTTTGTCTTCCGAGCGTTGAACGGCAGAAAGCATTTGGTATCTTTATCTTTCAAAGAAAATTCGTATAAAGGTTGTCTGTTCGAACAAAAATATGCTAAACATGATATTACAATTTTAAATTTTAATTCTTTAAAGAGTATAATAGTAATAGACGACTCGACAAATATTGCCTGCCTTGCAAGGTTTGACTCGACACCGTACGGCAAATGATTGCAGAAAAACTGGCACGCACGAACACTGTGTAAAGGTATTGGAAGCATTTGTTCCAGTTGTTCTTCAGCTCAGTGGTTAAGAATTGATTGTCATATTGTATAAATTTTCTGAAGTGTTTTATAGACAGTGTATAAATAAAAGCGGTTTTTGTTTTTCTAAATAAAAGAATAAAATAATTGAGGATTATAAGGCATCTAAATGTACTATTAATAGCGTTGATAAAACTTACCAAAAAAAAAAAAAAAAAAAAGGCTTGTACAAAAACACTTCAAACTTTAATGCCAAAAAAGATTTTTAATCTTGCAAACTATTAGAAATTAAAATTCCTCTTAAAAACCTCGCGATTAAATTTTACAAGGAGGAATTCCAAAGGGAAAGGAAGGCTAGTGTGGACACTTCAAAATTTTCAAGACAATATACTATTTTATAAGCATTTACAACCCATCAAATATATATTTATTTATTTACAATTATTTTGACATTTGTATATAAATTGATTTATAATTCAAATTATTTGGTAATATAATTTTTTAATATGATTTTTAAAAGCGATCTAAAATTTAGTCTGAAATTTAGCTTGTCCACACTAGCTCACTCAGTTAAAAGTAAAGTTTAACGCTTAAAAAAAAATTATACCAATTTAGGCAAATTTAGCAGTAAGCGACATTTTTAAAAAATTGGTGATACGCTTCACCATATTTCAGTAGTGCATCTTACTAAAATGGCACTACTAAAATGGTAAAATTTAATTGCAAATTACTTACCCTAAATTGACGATTTATTTTACTTTACTTTATTTACTATTATTTATTTATTTAATTTAATTTAATTGCCGAAACGTCAGTGGAGGCCTTCTGTTGAGACTCAAAACGGTTTTGGGTCCTGTCTGTGTGTTTGTCTGTCCCACGATAGCGGCCGCATAAATCCCGCTATTGCCTTGAAATTTGGTACACATGTTCATGATCCTTACGAAATCAGCTGTATAGTTTTGGGTGTGCATTCCATTTGTAAATCGTGTAAAGGGACACGCCGAAATTTTTCTTATCATTACGACCTACGGGAAGAATTAGTATGTGCCGCGATAGCGGCCCCAAAAATTACACTATTCACTGGAAATTTGGTACACATATTCATGAGCTCAACAGAAATAGCTGTATAATGTTAGGTGTATATTCCATTTGTCGTTCGTGTACAGTGACACGCCAAAATGCGTCTTATCATTACGGCTTATGGGAAGAATCTGTATATACCGCGATAGCCACCGCAAAAATCAAGCTATTGACTTCTAATTTTTGCCTAAACGTCGGTGGAAGCCCTCTGTTGAGACTCAAAAAGATTTTGGGTTTCGTCTGTCCGTCTGTCTGTCTGTCGTGTGATAGCGGCCGCAAAAATCACGCTATTGACTTGAAATTTGGTACACATGTTCATGATCCTCACGAAATTAGCTGTATAGTTTTGGCTGTGCATTCCGTTTGTAGTTTGAGTACAGGGACACCCCAAAGGTTTTTTTTTACCATTACGACCTATGGGCAGAATTTGTATGTACCGCAATAGCGGCCGCAAATATTCTCCGTTTGACTTGCAAATTGACACACACATTCAGACTCGGTAACATGCCAAAATACTTAACATTACGGCGTATGGGGTAAATTTCGTTTAAACGCATTTTAACATCATTACTTTGCAATCAAGAAAAAGAAACTAGCGTACGAGCGCAAGATGCTTAAACTTATGTTGCTTGAAGAAAATATGTGCTCTTAAGCTTTCTGATTAATGTTCAAACTACTTTCTGATTAACGTTCAGATAACTTACAAAAATGTTCTGGTAATGTCACGTAGTCATCCAAATGGTCTTAAATTTGGAACAATTATTAATTTTAAACGCAAAATAAGCTGAATAGTTTTTGCTGCTGTATACAATGTTTATGGTTCGTTTACAGAGACACATAAAAGAATTTCGTAACATTAGAGCCTAGGGACAAATTTTTAGTTAAGCGGGCACTTTAATGCGTTTATGCTGCATTGGACTTAATAGAATTAACATATATTATAAAGATGATTAAAATCATGTTTACTCTTATAAAAGCGACTAATTATAGACTAAATAATTTATGGGACCACACAAAATAATTCCAAGGAAGTACTGTAATCATCCAAATGATATCAAATTAGTTTGAAAAATTATTGAGTTATAATTAATTAGGCATATTCTTATTATTGGCGTTTATAGTAATTATGGCTACTTTTCCGGGATACATAAAAGAATTTCGTACTATTACGGTCTATAGTCGGTATTTCTTAAAAGTATATTTTAACATAGTTACACCCCATTAAATTTAATGAAATTTTATTAGAATTTTAAAAGCCTGTTTTTCTGTTAAAACTTGTGGGCATAGAATTGGTAATTAGTTTACGCAAAATACTTCCGATATACTATGTATTTTTTTTTTTTTTTTTTTCATAAAATTTGGTATTTATGAATTTCTGGGAAATAATACAAGACCATCGTTTATGAAGAATACGTATACATGATATACAGATAGGTATACAAAGAGAGATACAGCGAGGGGGGGGGTTGAGGAGGGCGGTAGATATTATGTATCTGATTGTAGGTAGGTATTATGTATCAGGAATGTGTCTGATTATGTTAACAAGTCGATCGAATCAATATATACTATTATATAATAAGGAATAAATAAAAATGACCTATTGAATAATGGCTGATACAAATAGGACATTGACGCTCCTGATCCGCAGATCCACTAGTTTAATTTTGTTTTATTTTGGAAATGTTATTTTTTTAAGCGTGTAATTAATAGTTTGATTACCATAATTGAATTAGTTGAGGATGCAATATCGTAAAAAAAGTATTAAACGTATTAAAAGTATTATGTGTTTAAAAAAAAAAAAAAAAAAAAAAAAATATGAAGTTTATAAAGTTTTAAGCGGATCGTTTTAAATCCGTTTTTTTAAATGAATGAAAAAAAAAAAGTTATATATATACATATATATATATATATATATCTTTAATCAAAACGCTTTTACATTCCCGAAAAGCATGTCAAACGGAAATAATTTTCAATCTCAAACTGAAAAGTGTAAAACAAAAAATGCAAGAAGTTTTAAATTCTTGAATAATTGAAATTATTCTTCGCAAAAAGGAAAAAAAAAAAATCTATATTTTTTTTTTCGGCTTTCTGTTATTTAATGAATATTTAAACGTTCCTTTTATTAAGAATTGAAAAATAAATTGGTATCCTGAACTTTAGCATAATTTTTCAGTTTTATATTTCTTTCCTTTTTATTACTTTCTCTTACCCATAATGTAGAGAAAGTATTGTTTTTGGGTCAAATTTTCGAACGCGAGATTTTGTTATATTTATTACTTTCTCTTACCCATAAGGTAGAGAAAGTATTGTTTTTGGGTCAAATTTTCGAACGCGAGATTTTGTTATATTTACACGTTTTGAGGTCCCCTGAATACGAAAATCATGTTTTTAGCAAATGGTCTGTGTGTATGTCTGTGTGTCTGTGTGTGTGTCTGTCATCAGCATATCTCAAAAACAAATTATGGCAGAAAGTTCAAACTTGGTATTCTAAATGTGTATCATATACGGATGCTACAAGCTTTTCGTTAAGATAAAGCAAATGGTTCGTGTACAGGGACAATCAAGAGAATTCTAATACATTGCGTCTATGGGGGAAATTGCAGGTACATAGAGTTTAACGTCTATAGAGTGCACTAAACCAAATGAAAAGAAAATATATTTTTTGTAATAGAGACAGTTAACTGGGAATTTTTTTTTTGTGTGTGTATGTAGGAGCCTCCCCTCCCCCCCCCTGGGGGGAGTCCCCCCGTCGAGGGGAGTAAATTTTCATGATGGTATCTTTCAAAAGACCTCGCCAATACCTTTAAAACGAATGGTTGAACCATCGATATGCGATAATTTAAAACAAAGTTATCGATTTTTTTTTAATTTTAACGAAAAAAAAACTTAGAAAAAAAATCGTTTTTTTTTTTTTTTTTTTTTTAATATTGAGAATAAAATGGACATTTTTTTGGATATTTGGTGTTATACTACTTCTCTAATATGGAAATCGTCTGCGTTATCATAAAAGATAATTTTTTTCAATAATAATTATAATAAATTATTTCTTAAAAACAGAATTATTTTTTGATAACCGAATTAAATTCCATATAAATGTAGGTGCATTAATGAAACGGGGGGTTGAGGGGGGCGGTAGCCCCCCTCACACAGAACTAATTATCATATAAAACTCTTCAGAAGCCTAATATGAATTGTTTAACACAGGTTTACATAACAATACTCGTTATCTTACCTGTTAATGTGCAACCTGTACTTATAGTATTAAATTTCAGGGTAAGAGAAAGTCGTGTGAGTGACACACCTGATTATTTTTTCCCTTTCACATTTCTTTATTTTTAAATATATGTACATAAGGAATTCAACATGTTATTTAACATAATACTCTATTTATGTGATTTAACGTGTCACTTTCCATTATTCCTATATACATATATATACATAATATACATACATATAGATATTATTAAAAATAACATTCAACGTTTCATCGAAGAATGGTGGCAATTGAGACCTATTTAATGAAAAATTATTTCAAGAACCAAATTAGAAATTTGGTGCGAAAATTCACCATTTTAATAGTGCTTACTACAAAAATGGTGGAACTTTGCACCAAATTTCCAAAATTATTGTTTACAGTTAAGTTAATGTCAATTGGCGTCTTTCTTTTTTTTTTTTTTTTTTTTTTTCTCTGTGAAAGTTGATTTTTTATTTCATGCTTGCATTAATAACTTTGACAATGAATAAAAGTTTAAAATTTTCGAAAAACTATTCCTTTATATTATTAAATCTCTCTAAAATCTCCTTTTTATTACATCCCATAAAAATTGTATGGTGACTTTAATACGCAGTTTCTAAAATTGGTGGGGGAAAAAAAAGAAAAGGAAAGATAGGCCGCTAAAAACTTTTTTTTTTAAATGGACTGAACTAGAGAATTTCATAGTAATCCAAATTTATCTGATGTATCTACTATCATTGTGAGTTATTTAAAAATTCAATTTAAGACTAAAACTGTTTCACATTTTCTCCACTTCTCGTTCCTGACAGAACAAAGTAGATAAAATTAGTATGATGTCATAGGGATTTATTTTGTTTAGATTCATATTACTTTTTCAAATAGTCTCATATAGATGTATACATGGTAGGTACAGTTATGGTAGATACATATTCTTGAAATATCTTAAAACTTGTTAAAACCTCAGAATAAATGAAGTACTTAATACTTGGAATGGAAATCCGTACCCAGGTTGTTCTTTTTTTTTTGGCTTAACTGTTCGGAGTTATCGGTAGTTTTCCCAATTTTCGTAAATAATGGATAGAAACCCTTGCAAAAGCCACCTGGAATTCGGAACGCTCTGTACCGCCAATTATCTACCAGTCAAAAGAAAATCTACGGGTTATTTACCGTCTACGCACACAGAGATGAATCTTCGTTATGTTATTGCACATTGATCCACAATTTGACAAATCATCTGAGTGCTTTAAAGAAATTATCTGTGTCCTGATGATTTTGTATAGGTTTCTTGGGAAATGACCTACTGAGTAACTGGAGCTTCTTTGTATTTTTTGTACAAATATAATCGTCCGTCCCAACCGCGCCTCCAGGATAGTAAAAGACCAGAGCGTATATAGAAAGCACCAAGATGAGTTTTTAAAAAATGCGCACGTCTAGAAAGAGAATGGTTGAAAGGAGACAGATATTAGTCTGAGATTGCCACAAAGGCAAGCCTATGGGTTATTTATCGTTCAAAGGAAAAAATAATCGCCAGATCATAGCATAATAACCTATTACTTGACAAGTCATCTGAGTTTCCCAAAGAAATGAACCATGTCCTGGTGATATTTTTAGATTTCAGTAAAGAGGGGAATTTAGTGGGTAAAAGGGGAGACCGAAAAACAAAATCAGCCCCAGAGCCCCACCTGAGGTTATTTGAGATCTGTCCGCGACGTTCTTTGTGTTTATGCGGATTCACGTTTGCCGATAATAAGCCAAGACATGAATTCCAGTATAATATGTCTTAGTCACAATTTGAAGCCACTCTTTCACAAAATAATAATTGAATTTCTTAACTAATAAAGCTTAAAAAAAAAAGAGGGAGAGAGAGAGCGTGTGAGTTTGTGCGAAATTACGATTTTTGCACTTATATCATGTTCCTATTTTTTGAAATACACTAAGTATTTTCTCTGTTAGTCACCAGTGTAGATATTTTCTTAATCATGTCAAACTGTTGTGCTCCTCAATCATTTTGAAACCATATATTTCAAAGCACTTTCTATTTAATTTGTAGCAAATAAAGTATACGTAAATGTAACCTGCGTTTTTAAAGAATAATCAGACGTAATTCTATATGAAGGATAAATCAAATTTGTATATAAACACATCTGTGCTAGTTTTAATAAATTTTATATAATAATTATCGTAAAAGTAAACTTTACTTTATTTAATGAGGACCACTATATGGTATAAATTAATCGCAAAATGTCTCATTATGAAAAGTCTTGTTACCATAAAATAACACGCTCTGTAATCTAATTAGAAGTAGAAGTAGCAATTAATAGCATAAATAACTTTTTAATTCATTCTACAAAGCCAATAACGTTAGACATGTGGTAATACAATAAATATATAAATTTGACATGTAGTACAAACAAGATATAAAAACTTAAAAATACTCCTGTAAGTTACTTCGACTTTTTATTTTATTCTTTGTGATCGATTTTCTGCAATCAATATTCGACTCTGAGACGGCAAGATAATAGAAAACCAATAAATCATAAGAAATTTTCCTTAAATGAAATCAAGTATCAAATTTAATCCTTAAGTTTTATATATCATTTGCTATTACATTTTTTAATAGTAATCTAATTAGAGGATTTTACAACTCTTAAGTAAATTTCTCTATTTTTATCATTAAAGGCAAGGTAGTTTAATATATGATTCGCAAATAAATAAATATATATGTATATATATGTATGTATATATATATATATATATATATATATATGAACAATTTCTTGTCGTAAATCCATTTGTTTGTTTGTTTCCTTCTTTTTTTATTTTATTTATTTATTATTTTTTAGTTGACCAGATTTTCTAAGAAATTAGGCTATTAAAAGTTTAAAATAATAATAATAATAAGCGGAGAAAATGGGGGGTTGGTGAGCGGAGCGAGCAAGTGGCAGACTCCCCTAATTGTTTAAAACAAAATTATATCTCCCTAAATAATTGTGCTATTCCCAAACAAACAACAATAAAAAAAAAAAAATCATAGAAATATTGTACATAGTAAATGACAATGTATTAAAGTTATAAGTCATTTGCTTTTTATAAGTCAGCTCATTAATTAAAGTTATAAGTCAAGCTTTTTACGATACAGGATAATCGAAATATATGTCATTTTCTTCAATTTGTAGTTGGTCCCCTAATTGCACTAGTGACTAAATCGATAGTGGAAAATGTTCTTTGTATGACGGAAGTTCAAGGATATTTCGCGCAGTATTGTTTTAGAAAATCAAAGAAATGTCAAAAAAAAAAAAAAATAATAATAATAATAATAATAATAAATAAATAAATAAAAAATATAATATAATATAACAATTTGATCACTCACTATATGTGTGTATGTATGTGATGTGAGTGAACACGATAGCGTCTAAACGTTTGGATTGATTGAGATGAAAGTTGGTACGTATGTTATAGGCCAAACATAGCACGAACTCTAATGATTTCGATGAATCTAGCACTTATAATTTTTTTACAGGGACACACACACACACACAAAAGTAAAAATTAACAATATTAAAGCACGCGAACTCAGCTGAGTGAACTAAATATATTTTCACGCGAATAATAATAATAATAATAAGTAGCATCGCTTGTGCTCGCCTAAAAATCCCCTATATAGTTTTATCATAAGAAATTATTCCTACGGTAGATATTACTTCTATAAAATTAAAAAATTCAAACTATATAACAAATGCAACCAACATCGTTGCTTTCTTTATTCTATTATATTTCTTAAAACAATTTTTATAGATGCCACACGCACCACATAAACTTTAAATTTTACATCTACTTTTTAAGGTAGCGCGCGATCATGTTTTATATAAAAATCAAATCATTAAATTCATTTTTTTACTTATTTTTGTTTCATTTTGCACGCGCACTTTTTATTTCCTAATTTAAAATTATATATATAAAAAAAAAACTTTTTCGGTAGTGTTTGTTTCGATAGTGTTTATTTCAATACTGATTATTATCAATTTTCTTTTCTTTTTTTTTTTTTTTTTTTTCTTTCCAATATATATATATATTGATGAAATTTTGGCAAAAGAAGAATTTAGTTTAGGACGGAGGACTATTAGTATTTTTTTTTTCCAAATTATAACATCGTTTTCAAATTATTCAATTATATTTTGATAAATTTTAGATTTCGATAAATGTCCAACTATCGAAAAATGACACCGCAAAAATCTCAGATTGAGTTCTAATAGTAAACAGTCCTCAGTCCTAAAAAAAAAATCCAAGATTTTACAGGCAATTTCCGTTAGGGCCAGAAAAAGACTTTATTTTTAATACTAACGTGTTTTAAGAAAACATAGTTCCATTGCAAAAGCCCTAGTACAGGCTTATATGATTTTTTGTTTTATTTTTTATGAAAAAAGTAGATATAAAGACTAGTAAGATAAAGCTAAGAGATTTTGCTCAAAATTAAAAAAACAAATGACATAAATAATCCAAATATTATAATAACAATTATTATTTTTCTAAATTATTCGTGAGAGCTATTTTGCGCAATCTCTCCTTATAGTGCAAGGGAGATGACGCACATGGGTAGGAGAGATTGCACATAATTATAGCTGAACTTAAATTGTTAACAATAATAATTGCTCTTAAATGACGTTGTAAAAAAAAATTATGTGTGAGTATTTCAGTTTAATAATAAATAAATAAATAAATAACAGAAAAATAAAAGACATTTAAAAAGAATTTAAAAATGTTAGTTAAAGAGAAAAAAATTAAATAAGATAATCAGAAAGAAGAAAAAAACAGAGAATAAAAAATAACATTTAGCATTTAGTTATTAGATAACATGCTTAATTTAGCAAATTCATTCCCAGTTTAAATGGTTTCCTGTTTGCTAACCTAATCTGTCTTTGTCCACAATCGTTCCACTAATTGTTGTAAATGGTGCAGATTCCATGCAACCATTATTAATTTCTTGTTATGCTATAAATTAAAGCAACAGCAACAATAAAATCAAGAGAGCTATTTTGCGCAATCTCTCCTTATAGTGCAAGGGAGATGACGCACATGGGTAGGAGAGATTGCACATAATTATAGCTGAACTTAAATTGTTAACAATAATAATTGCTCTTAAATGACGTTGTAAAAAAAAAAAAAAAAAAAAATATGTGTGAGTATTTCAGTTTAATAATAAATAAATAAATAAATAACAGAAAAATAAAAGACATTTAAAAAGAATTTAAAAATGTTAGTTAAAGAAAAAAAAATTAAATAAGATAATCAGAAAGAAGAAAAAAACAGAGAATAAAAAATAACATTTAGCATTTAGTTATTAGATAACACGTTTAATTTAGCAAATTCATTCCCAGTTTAAATGGTTTCCTGTTTGCTAACCTAATCTGTCTTTGTCCACAATCGTTCCACTAATTGTTGTAAATGGTGCAGATTCCATGCAACCACCTGGCAGGTGTAACACATATAAACTAGTCCTTGAGAAATCGTTTAGTTTAAAATACTTTACAATTCTACCATTCTATATGTTCCTAGGAAGAGAAATAAAATTTCAAGCAGTCATTTTTGAAAACGAGATAAAATAACCGTGTTTTGACTTAGACTTTTGAAGCAATCTAACATGCACATTTAAGCCTGCAATCCACTATTGATGTTGTATAATTACCTGGAGTCTCAGCACGCCTACTCTACGCTTTTCTGCCGATCCGTCATATGCGCAATCACTTCTAGCTTTATTATTTTATGTTTACACAAAACTTTTTTCTCTACTGTTCTACACAAATTGAGATAGCGCAAATTATTTATTAAAATCAATACGAGGTCTGTCCAATAAATACGCGAACTGGTGCCATCTGTCTGCCATGACGCGGACTATAGCCTTGCTCACTAGCGGTGCTAGTTGCCTGAGACCCAATGAACCATTAGTGCATGGCGGATCGTCGAGCTGTGCGTGTTGTGCCAGTTGTGTTAGTTTCTGTTGTCCTTGTTTTTACTGTGTGTAGAAAATGGAAATTGACGAAAATAATAAATTATTTTTCATACAGTTCTCAAGCGTTTGAGAGGTCGCGTGCGTTGTGTACGACGAAATTTGACTTAAGGATCATTCACTGGATCCTTCACCATGACAATGCACCTGCACATTCAGCATTGATTGTTCGCCAGTTTCTGGCAAAAAAATTCAATCACCATCCTTGATCATCCTACTTATTCGCCAGATCTCGCCCCATGCGACCTTTTTTTTTTAATTCCCAAAATGCAAAAATGTGATGAGGGGACATCACTGGGAAGATGTGGACACAATAAAGCAGGAAACGACGAGAAAACTAAAAGGCCTGACTGCCGAGGACTTCCAAGGGTGCTTTGAACAGTGGAAAAAAAGATGGAATAAGTGCATAGCAACGAATGGAGAGTACTTTGAAGGGGACAAAATCGATGTAGACTAAATTTTGTAAAATAAACTTTTTATGGCCTTAGTTCGCGTATTTATTGGACAGACCTCGTATTTATTAAAAACATTTTCCATGATAAATGCAGACGATTTTATCTCAGGGAAGTGTAACACTAAATTTCGAAAGAAAGTCATTTTTGTACCCTACAGACACTATCTTAGGGAAATTGACGGCTGTTAATTTGCTCATAATTCAGTTCAACATCACATGTGCAAAATAATTGAAATATGCTAAAAATAATAAAAAACAGCAATAAGCGTTAAGAATAAAATGCTAGGAAGACAGTCCGTGTTAAAGTGGATTAAAAACAATGTGAAGTATTTGACAGTTGCATTTTCGGATGAGAAATGTATTAATCTTGATTGAACAAAGGGGATTTTTCAGCAGTTATTTCAACGATGTTAGGTTAGCGGAAGGCAAAAGTGCATTTAAATATGAGACAAATTAGTTAATTTGAAGTGATTACAAATAACATCATTGCTGCAAGTGTTAGTCTTGAATCTGAATATTTGAAAAAACTATACCAAAATAAAGAATGTCTGATTGTTTCACATATGAAAGATATCCCACAAAACATTAACTCAATAGAATAATTGTACAAAATGATAAATTTAAACCGTCCTTACAACTGTCAACGCGTGGAAAAAAAAAAAAAAAAAAAAAAAAAAAATTGATTTCATTTCTATTTTTTAAATAAGAAAATAATTTTGTCCAGAAATATTGCATATAAAAAAATTACAAAAAAATATAGATATTTTCATATAAAAATTGGCTTATAGATACAGTTTTATTAAGAGATTTAAAAGGTAAGTATTTAAAAAAAAATTATGATAGGATTTAAAGTGATATTTACGCAAATTTCAAAATTTCAATTACAGAATTACTAAATGAATTTATAATTATTATATATATCGACAAAACTAACACTAATTCAGTAATCATATATAAAAAAGACTTTATGCTGAAAAACTAAATAATAGCCATAATAACGGTAATAACCACGTTCTTCTTAAACAGATAAAACAAGAAGTCTGTAACAGAATAAAGGAATTTCATAAGAAATTAAAATTAAAACAAAACAGTCAAGTTTTTCCATATTTAGTTGTAGTCCCTAAATTTCATAAAACCTCCTCTACATTTAGAACAGTTACATGTGGTTTTGTTCACATGTAGTTAATATCAATAAGTCATTATTGAATAAACTAAATAATATGTTTAATACAGTTTTTAAAAATAACAATTCATTTATTATTAAAAATAGTTATGAACTTATTTATAATTTTAAAATTTTCCGTAATTATCCGAATTATTTGCTTATTATTTTGAAGATTTATATAATTATATTAATTTATCAGATCTAACCAACAACGTTAGAATATTTTTTTTTTTTTTTTTTTTTTTTTTGAGACTTATAATGCATTAAATCTTGATAAAAACGAGTTTTTTACGTATTTCGTTTTGAAGTTCAACAAAATTGTACATGCAGGGGTGTCCAGAAAAGGACTTACTGATTTCAAAGTTAAATATCTCGAAAACAAAGGACAATAGAAGGATGAGACAAACTGTATATTTATTACAAAAGCTATAAAATTTTGAAAATAGTATCAAAAGTTGCCAGCAGATGGCTCTGTACACTGTACAGGGTCGTGGGAAAAATAAAATAAAAGCAGTTCTTCCACAAGTAGTCCATAGAATCAACGCAAAATCTGTTCAGAATGTTGACCGCTAGCCCAGTGCTGCCAGATTGCGCGACTTTTTTATTTAATAGTCACCAATAATTTTGGAAGTTATGTTTGATGTACATAATAGACGATTAATCGTCGATTCTATACATCAAATCACTGAGCTGAAGAACAACTGGAGCAAATGCTTCCAATACTTTTACACAGTGTTCCTGCGTGCAGTTTTTCTGCAATCGTTCGCCTGCCTTGCATGGCAAGCAACATTTGTAGGGTCGTCTATTACTATTATAATCTTTAAAGAATTAAAATTTAAAATTGTAATGTCATTTTTAGCATATGGTTGTTCGAACAGACAACCTTTACACAATTTTACTTTGAAATATAAATATATCAAATGCTTTTTGCCATGCAACGCTCGGAAGACAAACCTCCAAAAAACGGCACGCGAAAACCGGTCTAGCATTTCCTCCAGTTGTTCTTTAGCTCAGTGCATCAAATATCACTTCTCAAAATTATTGCTGACTGTTGAATAAGAAAGTCGCGCAATCTGGCAACACTGCGCTAGCCATGCAAAGGTGGCGTAAACGAACAACAAAATTTGTTATCACCCTCTGTAGTGTGTCGATGGAAATGGACTCGCATACCGCACACATTGCATCTTCAATCTCATCCGTATCTTGGGATTGTTTGCAGCGCAACTTTTGTTACTGTTTTCAAAATTTCTGTATCCAGTTTTTACATCTTTCGTAATAAATATACAGTTTGTCTCATCCCTCTATTGTACTTTGTTTTCGAGATATTTAATTTTGAAATCAGTATGTCCTTTCCTGGACTCACTGTATGATGGTAATACTTTTACGAACTGATTCATAGTATACCGATGGCAGGAACTGTAGTTCAGTATTAACTTATATTTATTTATATATGTATGAAAAAAAATCTAATTTTAAATAAAAATGTAAAAAGTTTTAGATATAGTGAGAACATTTGTTACTTGTTAAACTTAATGGAATTGATGAAAAGTAAGTTTTAGCTTTTATTCAGATACTTTAAAGTCAAAGCTTTCTTATCTTGTTAAAGTCGACTATTTAGATATCCATTTAGAAATCAAAGATACTAAACTAATTTTATAGAATTTATAATAAAAGAAATAACTTTAATTTTGATACAATAAAGCTTTTAAATTTTGCACCTAATCTACGTTTTTCTGTTTTTAGAAATATTATTTTGAATGGAATGAGATGTGTTCATAAACTAAGATCTGAATCTTCCGATAAGACAGGTGACACGCAAGCGCGCCCAGATACGAGGGTATCCATGCAGTGTAAAGGATATGTTACGTGTTTACAAGCAAGCTCTAGAAAAGGATTACCTAGTTCAGTTTATTAATTTTTTTCTCAAATGCTTTATAAAAAATAAAAAATACTGAAGGAAAGGGAAGTCAGTTTTCGAAGTAAATGAAATTTGCGCTTCAGAATGGTGACTTGTGTTTACGGTAGATATTAAGAGTATTTTGTGACTTTTTCTGCTCCTGGAAAATTTGGGGAGTGTTGCCGGTGTAAAACATGTTTAACCCCACTGGCACGTCACACGTCTTGCCACCTGCTTCCTTTCTTAAATTATCTTTTCATATATTTTTTATAAATTTAGTTTCAGTTTGTGTTTTATATGTTTTAAAGTTTGTTGTAGTGTTAGATTATCGTTTCGTTTGTGTTTCAAATTGTTAATCTTCGAACTTTAGTTCCTATGGTTATGAGTATTTCCGTATAACGTTATATATATATGTATAACATTATGCAGTATTTTAATATAACGTCAAAATATGTTTATTTCATTTTGTTTAGAATAGTCTATAAATGTTACAATGTACTTACCAAAAATTTTGTCCATAGATGTAATCTATTTTAATTTTCTTGGATGATCCTATATGGGAACCATTCGGTTGATCTCAACAAAAAGTTTAGTATAACATCAGTACATGATACAAAATTAGAATACCGAGTTTCGATTTAATGTTACTATTTGCTGAGATATGCTGATAACACCATACACGCACACACACACAAACACGCATACAGCTACTAAAAAATTAATTTCCAGATTCATGGGACCACAAAACGTGTAAATACTATAAGAGTAACTATAATTCAAAAACTTCACCCGAAAGCAATACTTTTTCTATAATATATATGGGTAAGAGAAAGTAACAAATTATTAATGATGTAGCTTCAATTTTTAGTTCAAAGGCCACGTGCAACAAGGTTGCCTGATCCTATCTATAGTTTTTAAATTTACGCGACAGAAAAAATATATTTTTCTTCTCGGGTTTCTTAAAAAAAAAAAAAATAAATAAATAAATAAATAAAAAATAAAGATAAAAAAATAAAGCAAAGGAAAGGAAAACATTCATAAAAACTCTCTACTCTACAAAAAAAGTAAAGAAAAAAACATCTATTTCCACTTTTAAATTGGAAAACATTCTACATTTTATTATAGTTTTAGGAGTAGACAGCACACCTTGCGTTCAGGAAAAAATCCCCTTTCGGCAAGCTTAAAGGCAAAGGTAGATTACTTTACGTTGAAAGGGAATTACAATTTCAACTTGCAATTATAATGTTATGAATGATACTTTAAAACTGTCCCGATGTGTTTACAACGAAAATAATATTCATAATGCAATACAAACTTTTACCTTATTCTTCTATGGTTAGAAATTCTTAAATTTCGAACAACTTACGAAATATCCAAAATAGAATATCAAAATGAATAGAGTTTTTTTGCCATTATCTTAAGTATTTATTTTAAAAATGATCAAATCTTTTTACATGCTCTTTACTTCTTTAGATTTTATTTTTGAGCTAACCCCTATAGACAAACTAACAAATAATCTAATAAAACTAACGAACTAACTAATACACTTACTACAAAACTAATAAATCAACTACAAACTGAGTAGCTTACATACAGACAATTTATCAAATTTGTGATAACCTTATTCCTTATACCAGAAATGTATAAAAATATTTTAAAAATATAAATAAATAAATAAATAAAAAGCTGATGTTAAGAGTTTTGTTACAAAGGTTTAAGCTCAATAACCTGGAGAATCATGGAGGAATTTAAGAAAACAGAAAAAGTATATGACGTTTAATCTATAAAATGACTGTTAAGCAAATTTCTTTCCATTTCAAAATTTTGGTTTTTATGAAAACATTTTAGGTGACATATAGGATTAACTTACAATGATATTATTTAAATAAACGTATAAATATTTTACTGTGATGTGCAAACTGTAAAAAATTAGAATTATTTTGAAAATTCTGAGCGATGTATTTTTGGTTTCAATAACTGTATCAAAGATTTTATTTTTCCCAATGGCAAGATAAAAAGACAATTACAGCAGAAATACAAAGAGCAATAAATAATAACGGACAAAAAGAATAGAACAGCTGTAACAGTAGACTATGTATCTAAAAGGCCCCTGGCATCCCAGTAGCGGTCGACTAAAGAACGCATGGATAATGCTTTGCATTGCAATGAAGGAGATCTTCGCCATCCATGTCCCGTCCCAGATTACAGAGGCTGCAGAAAGGACCTGAAACTAATCGAAAACAGTACAAATGTTTCAAAAGGCAATCATGGCCTGTGGCCATCCGAAACTCAGCCACCATTTAATGTCTGGGCCACT
This sequence comes from Salticus scenicus, assembly GCA_963930645.1. NCBI lineage: Eukaryota > Metazoa > Arthropoda > Arachnida > Araneae > Salticidae > Salticus > Salticus scenicus. The sequence continues at coordinate 17,671,807 of OZ005653.1, forward strand.
TTGAGACCACAGAAAGTGAAAAGAAATAATTTCTATTATGAAAGAAATAAATTCTATTATTTTTATTTTAGAAATCTTATAAATTCTTAATGTGAATTTATTATCATAATAGTTATATTTGCTTAAATCGAAGGGTTTTTTTCCCCCTACACATCATTTTTGTATAAAAAGTTTCTGGGATAAAATAATTATGAAGTTAGTAAAAAGTAGTTGTTGATTTAATCTAAAAAAATTTTTAAGATGATAAAAAAACACTTTACAAAAGCAAATACCTTAAACTTCAAAATCATACGCGTTTTTCTTTAATTTTGGGTATTAGTTTACTAAGCTTCAACTCATACCAATCAACACTAGCATTTTGAAGCGTTTTTGCAGCGTTAATTTTATTTAATTTTGTTTTGTTTTTACAGTTCAATAATAATAATATAGGTACAAAACTGTGTTGTTTTTGACATATTTTTAATCATACATCTCGCATTTAGATAAATGAGCTAAAAACATTGGCATAATAGCAGGATATACCTATAACGCAATGCGACAAGCCAGACAGCCGTGTAATCGCACTACCTAGATATTTCGTGTTTTATGATATTGCTATTAGGGAAATCGTCCATCAGAATTATCATTCATCAGAATTACAGGATGTAAAATAACTAATTACATCGATTTTGATCTGAAAATTCGAAGTTTTTTATGATATCGAATACTGATCTTTCCACTTGTGTGCAATTTGCTTACGAATCTGTTTGTTTTCTTCCCATGGACAATACAAACGGGTGCGGTTCAATCGCAGGCAAAGGAACACCGGACCCAGCATACATAGTGGTGGGTGAGCGAACAGGCTAGTATAGGTATGTAGAACAAAATGAGAAAGCTGTAGGCACTACTGAGCAGGAGTTGTCGAAAATTTGAGTTGTCACATACCAACTGGTCGCCGAAGACGGTTAGTTGCACAATAAAAGAAAGAAAAAATATGTTTATTCTTAAATTTATTCCCTTTCCCGGGCTCATTTAAATTGTTTGCGCTTATGGTAATTCTTCATAAAAATATTTTATCCATATTAAGAATAAAAATATTCTACATTGTATAAAAAATTGAGCATAGTCTTTTATCGTTAAAGAATAACGTTGCATTAATTTCGTAGAGTAAAATGGATTATTTGGACTATAAATAAACTTTGTTCCCATTATTAAATTTTGCAAAAGAGGAATGAAATGTTTAGATGGATATAAAAAAAATAAAATAAAATAAAAATTTAAAATAAAGATTTTTGCTCAATATATTTAACGCTGACTTGAAAAATTACGATACAGATAAAAATTAAATTCACATTTTTAAATGAAAACTTTTTATCGTATGTTGATGAATGTTTTAAACTAATTAAATAATAGGTTTATTACCAAACTATTCTTAAGGTTTAAATAGCTGATTGTATCCATTTTATATAATTATTTTTTTTAAGAAGAACAGTTATGTATAAGAACAAGATAAAAAAAATTAATTTAGTGAAATTAATGGTATTTGAATTTCAGAATAATATTTTAAATTTCCAGATTATTATTATTTTTTTTTTTTAATCTTTCGGCACGAAATTTGAGTGTTATTTTAATTATGAAAGAAAAATTCTGTCTGTCTATAGAAAGATGAATCTAATTCCCAATAAAAATATTTACAGAGTACGAACAAAGAGTTCTTTTTTTTTTTTTCACCATTATTTTTACCACAATTTTTTTTCATAATTAACTAATAGTTGATATCTATGTTAAAAAGTTACTGTACAAAATTCCTGGTATCCAAATTTCTATTTGTGAGAATTATAGATATATACATTTTATTAAATGATTTATAAGGTATTATTAAAGAAAAGTTTAATTTTTAAGGCATATTTTGCATAACAGAAAATCGAGTTTTACGCTAAACTGATCTTACTAAATATTTTAACAATGATCATAGTCCACTTGTGAGGTTTGCGCCCCGGCATCTGTAGCAGACCCCATCTTATTGATTACTTAAATCCAGAAGTTAAACAGAGACTCTTATATAAAATTAAATAAACATTTATTCATACTTTGATTACGGGTAAGGCGCAACGTAAAGAAACTCACTCAGATATTTAAATGACTAATTTAAAGTAAATAAGAAATTTATATGCTCACCGCTGGTGGCTGAAATGACTGCCGTAAGAAGCTTACTCTAAACTTTATTCACTGGAGAAATACCTCCGTTGATCACACAACGTCGATGGAGAATAACTACACACTCCACCTAGCTTTTTTCACACACTACTTTTATAGCTCCTTAAGAACTACTACTCGCCCAAATTATTGAACACCGCACCGTCAATTTCACCAATCGCTTAATACTCGCATAAATCTCTGCTCACTTCAACACCAACGAACTTTCATTCCAACATCTCGCTATTTAAGCACCCTCAAAACAAAGCATATCCTTCACTTCGATTCGCCAACTTACATCTCCAAAACTAATCGCATTCTACCACCTTTACTCAACATGCGTAGATTCTAATTGTCTTTTAGCTATTCCATGCCGACCTAAATTCACCCAACTTGACAACTTCAATCTGTCACTTTCGCCGCTACCGTCAACACTTGTGCTGGGCCCAGCTTATACCTTCCCAACGACCAACATCTCACTGATTACCTACGGCGACATCGTTTTACCTTAACTCTATGCTACATCCCTCACACACTACCATTAAAAGTAATTACTTCGTTATTTAATTTGTTTTCCATTTAAACTTTCTGTATGATTTTATACCTTACAACACAAGAAAAATCATATATAGGAAATATATACCCCTTATATATTTTTTCCAGAAAGAAAGATAAAAAAAGAAAAATAAAAGAAGAAAATGTGATTTTTTTTTTTTGTCCTTTTTGACAGAAACCAAATTTCTATCCGAATTCTAAATCACTTTCACAGCTGTGAAACAATAAGTAACAAACTTACAACCGTGATTGTTTATCTGGAGTAAAAGAAGAATGAATTGATTTCCGAAAAAGAGAACTTATACGCAACGATTTTTCATACATCTGAATGAGTTTTTCTAAACCAAAACATAGTTTTAATAAATATTTAGCAAAATTTGTTTAAAGTATAATAATATAATAATATTTAATAAAAAACAATTTTCGATCAGAATTTGAGGCGGACATTTCAATTCAGATATGTTCAAAAAATGTAAATCCTAAGTTGAAAAATTAAGAGTCTATTGAAATTGAGTCTATTAAATTTAACTGAAATTTAATATAAAAATGTAAAATACATTTATTCAGAAAATTATCATTTACTATAAAAAGTATAAAGTTAGCTATATAAAAGAGTTTAGCTTTATGTATTACCTTGAATTTATTAACCGACTTCAAAAAAGAAGGAAGGTTCTCAATTCAAACCGTATGTTTTTTTTATGTTTGTTAGCTCATAACTTCTGAACGGATGCTCCGATTTTGAAACTTTTTGTTTTTTTGAAAAGGTCTTGGTCTGCAATAGGTCCCATGGTAATATCTTTACGATCTAAAGAAAATACAGGGTGCCCAAAAAAATCAGTCCCAACTCTTTTAACTGCTAAACGGCTTCAGCTATAGTGATAAAAAGGGTATGTAAGTATAAAAAAGTGGCCATGCAGTGCAAGGTTAAACCGTTTGCAGCGCCACCTGGTGGAAAATAGCGGAGTTAGTGTTCCTATCTCAAAAAGTTAATTACAAAGGTGAGGAGTATCATCAATTTAGTACAAAAAGACAGCTTAGACATTCATGCTAGCGTTCCTATCTCGGAAACTGTTCAAAACAGGGGGAAAAGTAAATTATAAAACTGCAGAGCATCATCGATTTAGTGCGAAAGGTAGTTTAGACATTGATGCTAAAAATACAATGCTGAAAACGTGTATTTGTTTGTTCGCAATTTCTTACAGTATGCACACTTGAGGTACATTGCGCACATTGTAGCGTAGCTGATGAGACATACGCTATATAGTTCAAAATACGGTTACTTGATACTTTTTGTTTTGTTGTAAAGATCTTCGTCTGAAATATGTCCCATTGTAATATCTTTACAATCTAAAGAAAATAAAACGCCATCTGTTAAAAAACAGCGGTATTAGCGCTCCTATCTCAAAAACATCTCAAGATGGAAGAAAAGTTAATTACGAAGTTGTAGAGCATCATCGATTTACTACGAAAAGACAGTTTTTAGACATTATTGCTAAAAATAGAACGCTTAAAACATGCAGTTGTTTGTTCGCCAATTTTCTACACTGTGCATACTTGAACTACGTTGCACAATTTGCAGCGTAACTGATGACACGTATACTCTGTGGTTCAAAGTACTGTTACTGTAAGCGGTCACATCGATTAGCGCAAAGTCGTTTTCAACCAACTTCAGAAAAGAGGGTGTTCTTAATTCGAGCTATGCGTTGTTGGTGTTTGTAAGCTTATAACTTCGTAAGAGATGCTCTAATTAACCGACTTTAAAAAGGAGGAGGTTCTCAATTCAAAGCTAATGTTTTTTTTGTTTGTTTGTTAGCTCATAACTTCTGAATGGATGATCCGATTTTGATACTTTTTGTTTTACTGTAAAGGTATTGGTCTGAAAAAGGTCCCATTGTAATATCTTTACGATCAAAAGAAAATACAGGGTGCCCAAAAATGTCAGTCCCGACTCTTAACTGCTAAACAGCTGCAGCTATAGTCATAAAAGTGGTATGTAGGTATAGTAAAGTGGACATGTGCTTCGGGATTCAACCGCCTACAGTGCCAGCTGGTGGAAAACAATGGCGTTAGCCTTTCTATCTCGGAAACGGTTCAACACAGGGGGAAAAAGTGAATTATAAAATTGCAGAGCATAGTCGATTTAGTACGAAATCCTAATGAAAAGATAGTTTAGACATTAATGCTAAAACAGAACGCTTAAAACGTACATTTGTTTGTTCACAATTTACACTTGAACGACATTGCATATGTTGTAGCGCAGCGGGTGACATTTATGCTATGTAAAATTCAAAGTATAGTTATTTTAGACGTTCACATCGATTAACGCATAAATTTTTAAACCGACTTCATAAAGGATGAAGTTCTCAATACAAACCATGTTTCTCATTGTTGTTTTGTTGTTGAAATTTGTTAGTTTTTAACATCGTAAGAGATGATTTAATTTTAATACTTTTTTTGTTGTAATGATCTTTGCCTGAAATAGGTTTCATTAAGATATAAACAAATTACAGGATACTCACAAAAGTCTGTTCTCATTGTAACTGCTGAACGCATGCAGCTACACTGGTAAAATTAGTAAGTATCGATGTTGAAACTTCTGTCCGTCAGCTGCAATGCATATTTTGCTCTTTGTTTGAAATTTACGCTGTGCAATTTCCAGCGCAGCGGGTGACACATATTCACTGTAAAGTTCAATATATATGCCCAACAGAATTTGTTATTATGAATACATCGTATCCGTTCTTTATATTTCTAAAGACTTCTTAAGTTAACGTATGTTCATTCAATAGATAGTTTTCTCATACCCGATAAAGGCAAGAAAAGTGACACAACCTAAAAATGCAGCATTTGAGAAAAATCAACTTAAATATAACTTGACTAGAATAAAACTGGCACAACTGTCTCTCGAGTGGATAACTTTTTAGATGGAGATGTAATTTTTTTGTCCACATTCGGTGGATTTCATGTATTTTTAAGTGACATAAACCATTTTTTGAGTTACGTCACTTTTCTTGGAAGTTATGATTTGTGAAGCTGCCGTCGAACGTCTTTTGATGTTCTGCTATATGAATAGTACGTTGGGTACACGACAAAAAAGCCAAAAAGCTGCACTTTTTGATTGGAATATGCCACCTTCTGTGGTCAAAGTTCATGCCAAAATATAAATTTCCAGATAGGGAGCCACTTGAAAATCCGTGTAGAACACCCCCATGGCGGCCATTAAAGATGGCCGCCGTCAGCAGCCATATAGGGGCGCTAATTGTTTTGTATCTGAACTCCTAATTATCCGATTTCAATTTTCTTTCTTTTAATACCTTGTGAATAAGATACTTTTTAACTTCTATACATTTATGTATGTATATTATATGGTGTGACACTCACAGTACTTATAGTACGTTGGGTACACGACGAAAGAAGTCAAAAAGCTGCATTTTTTGATTGGAAAATGCCACCTTCTGGAGCCATAGATGATGCCAAAATATAAATTTTCAGATAGGGAGCCACTTAAAAATCCGTGCAGAACACCCCGACAGCGGTCATTAAAGATGGCCGCTGTCAACTCCATATAGGCGCACTAATTGTTTTTGTTTATGAATCCTAATGGTCCGATTTCGATTTTCTTTACATATATTTCACAAGATATAATATATCTTACTAATAGGATACTTTTTTATTCCTATACATTTATTTATGCACATTAAAGACTATGCGCATTTTGGAAAAACCTGAAATTTCATTTTTTTCATGATTTTTATTAACAAATAAGTTTTTAATTGAGCTCATTATTACTTTCTTCACAACAAAGGGTTTATGTGTGTGGAGTTCTGAGTATTTTTCTTCTTTTTACAAACAAACATAACTCAAATTTACTAATTTTTAAGATACAATCCATAAATTCCTTATAATAACTAGGCAGCCAATAAGGTTTGATTTATGCATCTTTGTATGCCATAGATGCCATCTTAGTTTTTTTTTTTTTCTTTTTTTTTTAAAGGCTTTAATCAAAATCGTGATTTTTTTTTTTTTTCAGTTACTTAAAATTTTACTTTAACTGTTTTACTCAAAATCGTTATTTTTTGAGTTATGACTCTTTGTCATGAGAGCGACGATATGTCAAGAAAGATTCATTTTCATAAACAACAGCAAATTTTACTTATTATGGAATCATTTATTACGTTAAGAAAATATTTTAAAGAAAGAAAAACAATATCCATAGAATATAAATATTAAAAAAATATCCATCTAAATTAATTCCTTTTCTACTGCTCTTATGACGTTATATCATGCTATCACAGTCTTCATCTTCCAATTCTTTCCTGGAATAAAATATGTATTATATGTTATAATTTTATGAAGGTATTCATTCAGCAAGTAATTATTATAATTTGAAATTGTGGAGCAAACTTAAAAATAATCAATTTAACGCATACCTTTTATTGTATTTGTTGCTGCATTGTTGACCTCCAGTGCAATTCGTGCAAAGTAGTGTACATGAAACCTTTGACTTTACACAAGAGCATCGTGTGCGGCATGTGGAGCAACTACATTTAACCAATTCTCTGCAGGCTTCCATAATAGAAGGAAGGGAGGACCAGACAGGCGTCCATTCCTCATCAATCATGGTCCAGCCCCATCCTTCTGGTCCTGGAATGTTGTCCATCACTGAGCATGCACGACCCCAAACTTGTCCTGCCTGGTATGCTGAACGAAGACAATGCTGCTTTAATGCTTCTTTTGTTGGGGGCAAACGTTGTAGACTGCGACTTTTTGAGGTAAAGAGAAATCTTCTAATATGATTAACTGAGAAATTTTCTGCGTCTTTGTAATAAAGCAAAACAGTAAACTTTTCTAGAATTTGAAAAGTCTTGTCCGAAATACACTGCTCTGGTAGAGAAATAGTTTGGAAGGCTTCAGTAGCTTCAGGAAATGATTTCCATACTTTCCGGGCTGTCTGTTTTCCTTTCATTGCAAATGATGCGTCACATCTGATCCAGTAAATGCATGGAATCTTCTTAATGCAACAGCTTTTTGTTCACCAATACTTTCAAACATAGCATTAATGCTCATGTACCTCTGACCCTTCCCAACACCAAAAAGAATCCACATTTCTTCAAGCCCAGCTATTTTGAGAATATTAAAAAAAGAGATTACCAATACAACTACATCAGTATCTACTGTGTAAATAATTATTTTTTTGCACCATGTTCAACACTGTCTTTAGCGTGGAGAAAAATCCTGCCGTCTGCTTCTTCCTGCTGCCTAATTTGTACTCCATCAACTGAAGTTTCATTCGGCCGAGATGAACGTATAGGGCCATCAATCTCAGTAATGATGTGAACCCAATCAAATTTCAAAAATGCGTGATCCCCAAGTAACTTGAAGAATTCTGTCTTATTTTGATCGCAACAGAGGAAATTGTTCCAAATTTTTGGTAGCATATTTCTTTTTGCTACTTGGTGACGTAAACCAACCCCTCTCTTATCTATCACACGTTTCTTAAGGCATGTTTTTGTATAAGTATACCAAGAAATGTGTATGCGGTTTTCATGGAACCTTTCAACATCATTCAAAATTCGGTTTTTGAATTCTGTATCACAGTATTCTCCAAAGGTTCGTGATATTTTGAGTGGAACAGCATATGCTAGTGCTGCACCATCGTAAATGATTGTATCGCAGAATCCTTTGAAATATGGTGGATTAATGGCTTCTTCCAGGATTTTAAATTGCTGAGATTTCTGACATGACCGCATTACACCATTTGAGGAAAGCGAAGGCGGAGCACTGGTATTTTCATACTCAAAAAACTTGTCCAAATCTAAGTGTCTATTTTGACTTACAATGAAAGCCCTAGAGAAAAGTTCAACATCATTTCTCAAGTTTGATATTGTGAAAGAGGAAACCTTTTTACGAGCAAAGCCAAAGAATTTAGTCCTTGTTTATTTCAGAGGAGAAAATACACTTACTTTTGCTTCATTACTCAAACGGGTTTCCACATAGTTGTTGTACAGTTGTAAGGTTTTTTCTTCAGCATTAACCAAAGCTTTTACATGCTCTTGGTCCATTATATACTTTGTATCCCAAACCACAAGATCACACGAGTTTTCCTCAAATGGGTTTCCAAACTCATGAAAGCTTCTTTTTAAATCATCTATTTGGTCCTGAAACTTGCTCTGATAAGCAGTGTACTGTTAATGGTGAATCGGCCTGTCAGTACTGTTAATAATGCTAGTAGACTCAAACTCGTCAAGAATATTAACTAATTGTAGCCCAGAGAGCATCCATCTCCTCAACATGGCTGTATCTTGCAATAGACCTACAGCACCACCATTTCCTTTTATAAGGGAATTGTTTTGCTCATGAGCTTGATCTATAGCGAGTGAAGAAAAAGGATTGTTAGTTTTGTGGATAACAAACTGACCTTTGCAAAAGTAATCGTGTACACTGGGTGCTGTGACTTTAACTTCTTCTAAGTCTTTTATATGGATAGGTAACCAACGAGCATAGTTGGTATGGTCCATCAAAAAAAACCAAGATGCTAACTTCTTCAGCGTTTGTTTATACAGTTCGTAATTACCATCCCTAATTGACCGAATGAAAGACAGAAGAAGTATCTCCTGGTTTAACACTAGAAACCAGAATCGAAAAGTTGGGCAGTTTGAACGTTTTTCATCAATCCACTCTTCAAATAAAATTTTTGGATTTCCTTGCATAAATGCTTCTTTAAGTAGACTGTATAAAACCACAGTAGTCTTCTGATGTATGGTTCTTGCTTTTGTCACATGTGTAACTTTAAGACATGCTTCTACTCCTGCTTCTGTCTTGATTCCAGAGTTTGAAACTAAAGTAGTCCAACCACTACCTTCGAGAATCTGACCAAGCCCTTTGAAAAATGCCTGTTCAATATGAAAAGCTCCAAGTACGGCTACAAACTTGAATTCATCGTAAAAATCAGGCCAGTTCCACTGAACAGATTTCGTCAAAGCAAATAGAGGCTGATCCACACATATGACAGGAGTTTGCCCTGGATTTAAAAATGTAGTATTTTTTTTTATTTGTTCCATTGCATGCTTCAGCATTGCCGGAGAAGAAGAACTTTCATTAAATAGGGGTAAAAGAGAACAACGAGATAATTCAAACGATGAAGACTCTGTCCTTGAAGCATGGAAAGCTGCCCAAGAAATATCTAAATTTCCATCTGTTCTATCAGTAATAATATGATCTAACCATTCCTGTTCCATTTTCCACTCAGAACCAAATTCTGAAATTGACATTTCGGAAGAGGTGGTCTGGTTTGCTTTTGGAACAGTTGGCTATTTCGAGGGCAGTATTAAAGGCTTGACAATACTATAGCTATCTGGAAGCTCTGGCACTTTTCTGTTATTTTGATCAATACAAGAAAAGCTTGTAGCAATTTCACGAGGCTTACGAACTTCTCCTTTCGCAGAGATTTGAAAGATAGATATCGCTGCTCCATGTAATGATGATTCAGATGTTGTGCTACTGTAATTATGATCTATGTTGTCGTACGCACCAATGACAAAAAGACCGTGAAGCAAGTTTGAGGGACATACGACACCTTCTTCTTGAGCTTTGAGTATCTCCAAGTAAGCAAGATTTGCTGTTATCTCTCTAATTCTATTTGGTGATATTGAGAGGCCTCTTTCATGCATGCCTTCAATTATTGTATGATTTCGTGTTCTTCCAAAAACAGACAGTCCGAGATATAATGGAATAGGTGGTTTATGACTTTTCTTATGGCGAATAATGTTGCCTTTAGGAATACGTTCACTGTGGTTAAAAACTATTAATTGGCTGATAGTTAAAGCATGTTGAGTTACTTTAGTTGCATTCGGTGCTGAAGTGCAACCGTGAAGTAGATAACACACTAGAGCCAGAAGTTCTGGAGGGCCGCTTGAAATTTGTCGATCATCATTCAAGTGACCATCAAAAATAACTTTCCTCTGGGCTATTACTTTTCTAATTCGTTTGATGAATCTTTCTCATGCAACAGCATAATCATCAAGATTTTCAGACTGGACATTTTGGAATATGTTAGCACCATCTCGATACAGGATGTAATCTCTACCAGAAATCTGAGCTTTGAGTTCTGGGAATTGGTCGAGAATTCTCTCACGTAACCGAGTAGAGTGAGTATTTGGAAGGCCTTTACTTTCTATGTCCAGAAGATTTGCTAAGTTATTTGTATAAAGAGTGTTAAGATGAGACATTTTGAAAACAATTTCAGTGTTTCCAGCTTCAGATGCCTGGATTTTCTCTCTTATGAATCCTGCAACGGAAGCAAAAGCCATACTTTTACAGATAGGGCTGACCTCTTCTTTTTTTACTTCACTTGATGGGCGTAGAGAATTCGTTAAGTTTGCGTAGCATTTTGAGTGATACTTTGCTCCTTTAGCAACTAAATCTCCACCCTCAAGGAATGCTTTAATTTCAACATTATTCGTAATTTCGGCACATTTCTTAAGTTTATCGTCTTGTAAAGAAGCAAATTTATACAAAGACCTCCGAGCAGTGCCCTTTCCATTGCATATGAAACAAATTTCATCTTTCATCTTAATAGATAATGTTGTACGGACACCAGACCTTGTCTTTTTTTCATTTGGTTCTATTAAAGACTGTGGACTACCCTGAGATGACATACTGGCCATGGACAAAGAACGTTTGCGTTTCTTTGCCCTGTCAAGTTTTGTTTTGTTAAAGTTAAGGGCACACATTTTGTGACGCTTTGCTTTATTTTTTCTAAATGTTTCTTCTATTCCTTCTCCTTCATTTAAATTGTTTAAATTCAAACCAAGGGGCACTGAACCGATATTCTGAAATTCCATTTAATTTCTGCAAGCGTCCTGTAGCCAGCACCAACAAGTGATTTAGAAGTAAGTGTGGCAGGGCAAATCAGTTCTTCATCTCTATGTTTTTGACATAAACAACATTTGGTCCAATCTATGCCACAGAGAGGAAATTCGGATTTAAAATCTGCCAGCCGCAAATGTACTGAAGCCATTATAAAAAAAATTCAAAAGAGTTCAATCTGAAACAAAGAATGTTCAGTGTTTAAAATGAGAATAACGTTATAATGGAATAAAAAAATTTCAAGAGTACGTCAGAAATCAATAAATTATAAAAATATCTCCTAAAAAATTGATTTTTAAAAAATTGCGTGGAATTTTAAGCATGTAGAGGTAAATGTAATAAGACAAAATGTACCCTCTACATGCAAACTAAAAAAAAATATATATATCAAAATCCGATCATTAAAAGTTGAAATACAAAGAAAAATTGGTGCGCCTATACGGTGGATGATGGTGTCCAACTATGGCCACCATCGGGGTGTTCTGCACGGATTTTCAAGTGGCTCCCTATCTAGAAAGTTATCTTTTGGCATCTACTATTACCACAGAAAGTGGCATATTCCAATCAAAAAGTGCAGCTTTTTGAATTTTTTTGTCGTGTACCCAACGTACTATAAGTAGTGTGAGTGTCACACCATAAAATATACATAGATAAATGTATAGAATTTAAAAAGTATTTTATTCACAAGGTATTAAAGAAAAGAAAATTGAAATCGGATCATTAGGAGTTCAGATACAAAACAATTAGCGCCCCTATATGGCAGTTGACGGCAGCCATATTTAATGGCCGCCATCGGGGTGTTCTACACGGATTTTCAAGTGGCTCCCTATCCAGAAAATTATCTTTTGGCATTTACTATGGCCACAGAAAGTGGCATATTCCAATCAAAAAGTGCAGGTTTTTTTTTGTGTACCCAACGTACTAGAATAAGTTTTCACTGAAAAGAGAAAAATAAAATCTTTTTGTAAAAAAATAGAACCGACTCCAAAAAGCAACTACTATTCAAACAACTAAAAAAAAAAAAAAAAAAGTATGAAATGAAACTGTAAATTGCGCCAAAAAGTATAAAATAATTTCCTTCGCCAAACAACCTAGAACATTACAATTAATCATAACTTTTGAACTCGGCGCAAAATTAAATAAAAATTGATAACTTCATTTAATACAAAAATCAAATCCTATTCAATGTACACATCTCACAAAAGATGTCACCTACAAAACGCAGCCGAAAACTACTTTGATTCAAGAAAACAAATAAGATTTCGTAAGCAGCAAAAGTTAGCGAAGATGCTGGTATCTGACATCCTTGGTAAAAGCAAAATCGCAAAATTATCTGGCAAACATATTTAATTTCTTTGGGATATTATGATAGTTTTGATAAGGTATATTAAGAGAGTAATCTAGAATATGAAACAATACATAGTACAATATATATTATGAAAATATACATCTTGCGTGTATATTTTTGCATTACGTTTTGATCGCCAAATCCAAAAGCCACCAAGGATGATAGGTATCAAAGTTATACCAACTTTGCAAAGGAAACTCTAACTTCGTAGAAACATAAATACCGCATTGTAAAGAATGTTCACTGTTCTATGTACGTGCTACTAATGGATCAATTGTATACAGTGATAAAATAATAAAAGAAACATAAAAATGGATCAATCGAGACAACAGCCTTTGTTGCTACCTATCTGAAAACAAACCTTTAAAAACCAATTCAATTTTGTTTAATTTTGCGCCGACTTCAAAAGTTATGATTAATTGTAATGTTCTAGGTTGTTTGGCGAAGGAAATTATTTTATACTTTTTGGCGCAATTTACAGTTTCATTTCATACTTTTTTTTTTTTTTTTTTAGTTGTTTGAATAGTAGTTGCTTTTTGGAGTCGGTTCTATTTTTTTACAAAAAGATTTTATTTAAATATTATTATTATTATTGTTGTAAAATCTATAATTTTCAGTTGGAAGAACGCTAGCTCTTAAATTATAATTGTCAACACTTTAAATTTAATTAAATATTAATTTTTTAACTCTAATTTTTGAACGAATCTAGCTACGTTTCGACTGTAGACTCATAATAACTATATTTCACATTTTAATTTTGGGTAAAATTGGTTAAAAAAAAAAAAAAAAAAAAAGAAAGAAAGAAAAAGTAAAAGAAAGTGGACGGAGAAGGAGAAGGAGAAGCCAATGCAAAGTTGATTAAAGGATCATATTTTAATTAATTTTAAGATATCTCTGTAAATCTCTAAATTAACAACTTCCTTCATAGATTTTTGCACATTGACCTCATAGTCACTACTTATTAATAATTTTTATCATTCGACATAATTATTTAAAAAATCGCGATTTAAAAATAGACGTTTTTTATTAAAAATCCAAATAAAGTATACGAATTAACAACTGAAAGCAACAAATTGAAAAGCTGCCAAATGTAATTCTCTAAGCTCGAACTGAACTGCTATAAATTTATAAAATATCAAAGAAAACTGAAGATGAAAAATCACATTTTAACTAATTTTACAAAAATTTATATCAAACATATTTTCTACAAACGCGGCTTTTAAACTCAGTGATTAAAGTCAATGTTCTAATTAAAAAATAAATAAATAAATAAAATCGAATTTAAATCTATTTTTTCGTTTGGAAGCTACAATGTTACGTACATAAAAACACACAGACAGGCAAACGTATCAATTATAAAACAACCCCCCCCTCCCACACACCCCAGTTTTTATTTTTTTTTTGGCTAGTTAAAAATTGAAACAAATGTGTGATGAATTCATATAGGGAGGAACGTACATTATTAACGTGCACCATACCTTAAGAATGTGCTGTACAAACTAAAAACAAGTCGGTTTCAATTGATAAAAATCCTTAAAATTACTCAAAAAAATTGTATATTGTTTCAAACAGCATTTAAATATTTGTAAAATTATAAAATTCACACTATTAATTAACTATTTACAATAAAATGTATAGTAGAAATTTTTAGTGATATTTCACGTTTCGTAAGGTAACTGTGAGTTAAAAATTACATATTAATAACTAACTTAAATTAAAATGCTCCCAAAACTGCATTCTATAGGACGATTCAATTAGAAAACCGCCAAAATAAAGTATTTTATAATATCCTGCGAGTTTGGAAAAGAAAAAAAGAAGAAGAAGATTTGATTTTGCAAAGAAAAAGAAATCTCTTGATCTAAAATGGAACTCTGAGAAATATGCTGGTAAGTTAGGCAAAAAACTGCTACCCGAATCCCCACTGATTACTTTAAGAGACTATTTTTTTCAACAAGATAATGCTTTTTCCCATGTTTTTTAAAAGTACAAAACTCTACTTTGCAGGTTATTCAGTAGATTTACTTGAATGGCTGGCGAGGAGGTCTGATCTAAATCCAATAAAAAATTTATGGGGCATTTTAAAACGTAACACTCAACAACAAAAATGACACTCAATATTAAATGATCTTGTGTTAGCTATCAAACAAGATTAAAATATAATTTATGTAAACAGTTTAAAAGAAATTTCGGCATAAATGACACGTAGGATCATTCAAATAGTTTTTAAAACGTAAAAGTTTTTTCTTGATTATTACGAGAAATTTTAACTATTTTAGGCCATGTCCATAGTGACAATCTCCATAAGGTTGAAGCGCTTTGTAAGATTATAATTTATCAATATAATTTATTTTGTTGGTTATAAATTGAATTCTTAACTATGTCATTGATTGTAATATATATATATACACAGTGAAACCTGAATAATTCGAACTTGTTTAATTCGAAATTCTGGATAATTCGAAATTTTTACTCGGTCCCTTGAATTTTGTATTAAAATAATGTTAAAAAATCATGGATAATTCGAATTCTATTTTGGATAATTCGAATATTTACGATTAACTTTAAAATATTGCAGTAAAATTTGTTCCCGAGTTTTTTCTCAGCTAAAGTGCATTTTTTTTTTTTTTTTTTTTTTTTTTTTTAACAGTCTTTCAAAAGAAGGATAAGGAAATGCAAGAGTATTTCCTAACTATTGCATCAGAATATATGGTCCCTGTACACGAATTTCGATGGGTTTTTTTTAATTGAACGTCATGTCTGATGTAGAAGATTCTATTTTTGCATCAATTGATAGGTTGAAGTCATGTGGTATGACACAAAGATTGTACTTAAAGAAGCAATGAAAAATATTTGACTATTTTTTAAAAAGTGTTGAATAGTTAAGCTCGTAAAAAAATATTGATTTAATGGGGGGGGGGGGGAAATGTAGCAGTATTCTTATATATAAAGTTTACGTGTTAAATCTTTGATCGTAGAGTTTTATTTATTTATTTTTTATTTATGTCTTCTTTCTGACAAAATAGTATATGTAATTCGAATTTTTGGATATTTCGAATTTTTCTCTGTTCCCTTCAACTTCGAATTATCCAAGTTCTACTGTATATATACATATATATATTGATAAAATGAAAATAGTTTTATGCAATTATATGTTATTCTTGTACTTTTTTACATTATATATATATATATATATATATATATATATATATTGTCGGGAATCCCCCGTTCATTCTTCTGCTTTGAGAACAAAATGACTTTCCAGACAGACGGGCGCCTCTTTTACGAGAAAGGTGCTTTTTTAGAATCACAAGCAGAACAGAAAGGACCTTGAATGGAGATGGGGCTACATTAAGAGTGTTGTGTTTACAGACGCCCGCCCCGGTCCTAAAACAGAACAATTATAACCTTTAAGAATTAGAATTAATATTTAAGAACTAATGACAATCTAAGAACGTTAATATTAAGATTTAATTTAATATTTAATTGTAAATACTGTAGATAGTTTCTGTTTTCGTTTTCATTTTACATGTATGCTAACAAAGCATTAAAATTCTGTTTTCTCATCTAAGAAGTGCTACGTTCATCGAGTTTAGTTTCTTTAATGGATCAATAGTTGCCCCATCCACATCCGGACTTTTGGATTAGAAGATTTCAGGTGAGACCCATCCATATCTTATTATTTCGAAGAATAAATATTTTATTAGAAAATTTAAGTAGTAACTGTAAGAAAAGAGTTAAAGATTTGAAATATGCTGTATCGGGTCAGTAAGAAGAATAAGTTTTAGATCAGAAATCTGGTACAGCCATATTTTGTGCCATCCCATACACGGGATGTGGGCAGCTATATAGATCCATTATTTATAATTGAAAGCTATATCCATTATTTATATTTGAAAAGATAGATAATATTATAAAATTTTAAATTTTTGTATTTATTATGGCTAATTTAATAATAGCTATAAAAGAAAGAGCTGTCATAAGAGACAGTATTAATAAATTTATAGAGAAATTAAAAACTTCCAGATGCTGTAGATTTAGAAGAAACTATAGAATTATTGAATGAAACTACTATAGATCTAAAAAGCAAAGATGTAGAGATAAAAACATTAACTCAAGAAAATCAATTAGAAGCCGAATTAGAAACAGCAAATGAATTCCGAGAGAAAATACTTACTTGGCGATTTCGAGCCAACAGAAAATTAAAAGTACTAAAGAAAAGTGAAACAAGTGTTTCATCAATAGAAAGACCTATTTCAAAAGAAGCAATGCACATCAAATTACCACAGCTAGATCCAGTTAAATTAAACGGGAATGCAGCCGAATGGCTGACTTTTTGGTCGTCATTCGAAACGGCTATTCATAATAATGAAAATTTAGATCCTGTAGATAAATTTAATTATTTGAAATCATTTTTAGCACCTGACCCCTTAAAATGTATAGAAGGATTCTCTGTCACCGCGAGTAATTACATAAAAGTAGTAGATATTTTAAAAGAAAGATATGGCAAACAAGACCTCTTAGTGAATGTACATTTGAATAAATTATTAAATATTGCCCCACTAAAACATTCAAGTGACATTAAATCGCTCAGGGAAATTTACGATGAAATCCAAACTAACATTAGAAGTTTAGAATCATTAGATGTTTCTTTGGATAGCTACGGCAGTTTATTGTCACCGATATTACTAAAAATATTACCTAAAGATTTAGCATTACAATTTAATATGGAATTTCACGGTGTTAATTATGGCGTAAAAGATATATTATCTTTCTTAAATAAACAACTTGTATCGCGCGAATGCTTAATAACTACCAGACAAGAGGATAGCGGCGCCAGTCATTTCTCCCCCCGAGCTCAAAGATTAGATAATCAAAATCGTAGAGATGTTTTTCCCCCCCGCGTTAATAAATTTGATACTCAGAACCGGAAATTGCCTACTGCTTGTGATTTATTAAATGAGAATAAAAGTGATAGGTGTAATTTTTGCTCAGAATCGCATTTAAGTAACAAATGTGTCAAAACTCGTAATTTACCATTTGATGAAAGAGTTAATCTATTGCGTAAGAAAGGATTGTGTTATTTATGTCTCCAACCTTCGCATTTAGCTAGACACTGTGTCTCAAAAACTTTATGCAAGTTATGTAATCGTAGACATTCAGACATAATGTGTAATAGAAATAAAGATTTAAAACAGGAAATAAGTAATTACGAAAGAAATGATCAATCTAAGTTGGCGTTATCGAATCATAATTTACAAGCGAATGTTTATTTGCAGACGTTAATAGTAGCAATTTCTAACAGGGATGATAGTAAGTCATCATATATTCGGTTAATTATTGACTCCGGATCTTATAATAGTTATATCAGTAAGTTTGCAGCTGATAACTTAAAATTAAAAAGAATGAATAAAGAAACAATCAGACATGGTCTTTTTGGGGGCATGGAAATGTCAGCTGAACATAATCGTTATCAATTTACGATCGAGAGTTTAGATAATAAGTTTAAGTGTAAAATACAAGCACTAAATCAAGAAAAAATATGCACAGGCGTGAATTTATGTCGCGATGATAAATTAGTAAAACTCTTAGAAAAGGAAGGTGTATATTTATCAGATGTCCCTAGAAATAATAAATCCTGTTTATACCAGAAAAATCCAGACGAAGTACATATACTTTTGGGAGCTGATATGTCCGCTAAACTGTTCACAGATGACATAAAATATTTTCGAAAATTGGGATTAACTACATTTAGAACTAAATTGGGTTTGACCATTTTGGACAAGACAGAGGGTCACAAGAGTGAGCAGGACAATTCTTTAGCGGGTCTATCGTTGTCATTACACGTGTCAAACGCCAGTTTATCAGATTTATGGCGCCTTGACACTCTAGGAATTACTAATGAAGATAATAAATCGAAACAGGATTTAGAACAAGAAACTAAGAATCATTTTCTAGAAACTGTTAAACAAGATAAAAGCGGTCGATATGAAGTCAATTTACCATGGACAGTTGACCATTCGATTTTATCAGATAATTACTCGTTGGCAGAAAAGTGCCTGTACAAGACGGAGAATAAATTAATCAAATCTGATAGGAAAAAGGAATATGGCGAAATTTTTGATTTCTGGGAAAACAATCAGATTATAGAAGAGGTATTGGACCAGAAAAGGGACAAGGTACATTATTTAGCACACAGACCTGTGGTTAAAGAATCTAGTGAAACCACTAAAATTCGTCCAGTATTCAATGCCTCAGCACACACTAGAAACAGTCCCTCCCTTAATGATTGTTTAACAAAAGGACCTAATCTTGTAGAAATTATACCTAGCATTTTGAATAGATTTCGCAGATACAAGATAGGAATTTCGTCCGATATAGAGAAAGCATTCCTGCAAATTAAAATAACAGAGAAAGATCGCGACTTTTTGAGATTTTTTTGGTTTAATAGCGAAAATAAATTCAAAATTTATAGACATTGTCGTGTGGTTTTCGGCCTAACTTCAAGCCCTTTTTTGCTTATAGCAACATTAAATCACCTTTTAGAAAATGGTCCCGAACAATGGCGAGAGACAGCTAGGCTCTTAAGAGATTCCTTCTATTTAGATAATTCCCTCATCAGCCTGAATTCAACTCAAGAAACAGAAAAATTCATATCAGAATCTCAAGGAATTTTGGCTTCGGCACATTTCAATTTGAGATGCTGGCGATCGAATTGGCCCCAGGCTATGATCGACAAAACTGAAGATGAACCGAGGTTTGCTCCCGTGTTAGGATTACTCTGGGATTTGGAAAATGACAATTTAATTTGTAAAATTGAAGAACCCCTAAAGATAAGTGAACCCCTTACAAAAAGAAAAATTTTATCAGTTACCCAAAAACTTTTTGATCCTGTAGGATTCACAGCACCTGTCAGTATAGTTCCCAGACTAATCCTTCAAGAAACGTGGATTCAGAAGGTAAAGTGGGACGAAGAGCTCCCTGAAACTTTAAAACAACAATCTTGTAATTGGCTGAAAGGAATAAATTTTTTATCCCAAATTAAAATACATCGGTGGCTTAACATTTGCCCAGAGAAAGAAAAGAAAACATCATTATATGTTTTTTCTGATGCAAGCAAGCGAGCATATGCCACTTGCGTATTCATAAGAGTAGAGACCTCAGAAGGAATCAAGATCCAGTTAATCAATGCTAAAAGTCGAGTTGCACCTATTAAGGAACTGACCATACCCCGCCTTGAAGTGTCATCTTGTCTTATTGGCGCTAGGTTGGCCAAAAATGTGCAAAACGATTTAAACTTACATGTAAATACCATATTTTGGTCAGATTCAACCACTGCTTTAGGTTGGGTAAGAAGAAAACAAGAATGGGGTACATTTCTCCACAACAGAGTATTAGAAATCCGAAATCTGACCAAAGTTTGCAATTGGAGACATGTACCCGGACATTTGAATCCTGCGGACCTCCCGTCTAGAGGATGTTCCTTTGAACAACTACAGAAATCGAGATGGTGGGAGGGTCCGAGTTGGCTTTATTTACATGAAAATGAATGGCCTCAAATAGAAGAAGACCCAAACGAAGAACTCATAAACAGCGAAAAAAGGAAGACAATCCTAAATCTTTTAGATAAAAAAGAAGATAATTTCAGTCGATTTTATCAGTATTTTTCCTCTTACAAGAAAACAGTTAGAACCATTGCCTGGATATATAGATTTTATCATAATTCAAAGACTACAGAGAAAATATCCGAATTGGATATTTCAGTTGAAGAATTTTCGAAAGCAGAAAATGTACTTCTACGATTAGTACAACAAGAATCTTTTTCAGGGAGAACAGATCCAAAATTAAGAAATTTAAGGCCTGTCGAAGATAAAGCTGGTCTCTTAAGAGTAAAGACCAATAAAATTCAAAGAAACGACAGTGAAAACTTTAGATATCCTGTGATCTTACCTTACAAGCATCCCGTCGTCCAAAGATTGGTATTCGAGAAGCATTTAGAAAATCAGCATGCTGGAGTCAGCACTCTAATGACACTACTTAGAGAAAATTTTTGGATACTGAAGTCTAGAAAATGCATTAGAAACTCAATAAGAAAATGCGTGATTTGCAGAAAACTTCAGACTTCCAAAATAGATGTTGAACCTGGAGTACCACCCGAGGACAGAGTACGAGAAGCAGCCAACTTTGAAGTGGTAGGCGTAGATCTAGCCGGTCCTCTACATCTTTCTGATGGATCAAAAGCGTGGATAGCCTTATTTACTTGCGCTGTCTACCGAGCCATACATCTTGAAGCCATTACGTCTCTGTCTACAGAAAGTTTTATCCAGTCTCTGAGAAGGTTCATAGCAAGGCGAGGCAGACCCTACATCATCTTTCAGACAATGGGAAGAACTTCCTTGGAACCAGTAATGCTCTCTCGAGTGTAGATTGGGAAACCATCTGCAAGGTAGCTTCCACCCAGAAAATCAGATGGAAATTCAACCCCACTGCAGCACCGTGGTGGGGAGGCTGGTGGGAGAGGCTTGTTGGAATGGTTAAAGGAATCCTGAAAAGAAACTTAGGTCGTGCATCTTTGAATTACGAAGAACTTTGCACTATACTGTGTGACTGTGAACAAGTGATTAATTCACGGCCTATAACCTATGTTTCCGAAGATAACACAGATCCTTTACCTTTAACCCCAATGATGTTCCTAAGAGAACTACCAACATCAGGAGTACCTGACCTAGATGCTTTGGATTCTAAAGATCTTAACCGCAGAGCCAGATATAGGCAAATAATCAGAGAAAACCTAAGAAACAGATTCAGAGCTGAATATTTAGGACAATTACGACAACATGCATCTAAGACCAAAAGATTCAAACAATTGAAAGTCGGCGATGTTGTCCTATTAGAAGATTTCAATAAGAAACGTATTCACTGGCATTTGGCAAGAGTGATAGAAATTTACCCAGGCAGGGATAATGTCATACGCCTAGCTAAGGTGAAGACCGAAAATGGACTTTTTCTGCGTCCATTACAAAGATTGTTTCCTTTAGAAATTGACAGTACCGAACTTAAGAATCACCCCACTTTACATAAATATGTTCAAGAAAATTTAAGTCCTTCGACTGCCGAAACCAAGAACCTCTCACAGAAACTGATACTCAACCCCAGAGAAAAGAAACCTGTGAAAGACCCTCCAGAACCTACCAGTTCCAGAACCCATGATCCCACTTCCAATTCCCCGGTGGTCTCCCGAACTGGCCGTGTGGTGAAACCCCCTCAACGACTTCAATTTGGATTGTTGAGTTCCTCCGATTAGTCGCAACTCAAGGTAGGAGGATGTCGGGAATCCCCCCCGTTCATTCTTCTGCTTTGAGAACAAAATGACTTTCCAGACAGAGGGGCGCCTCTTTTTCGAGAAAGGTGCTTTTTTAGAATCAGAAGCAGAACAGAAAGGACCTTGAATGGAGATGGGGCTACATTAAGAGTGTTGTGTTTACAGACGCCCGCCCCGTTCCTAAAACAGAACAATTATAACCTTTAAGAATTAGAATTAATATTTAAGAACTAATGACAATCTAAGAACGTTAATATTAAGATTTAATTTAATATTTAATTGTAAATACTGTAGATAGTTTCTGTTTTCGTTTTCATTTTACATGTATGCTAACAAAGCATTAAAATTCTGTTTTCTCATCTAAGAAGTGCTACGTTCATCGAGTTTAGTTTCTTTAATGGATCAATAGTTGCCCCATCCACATCCGGACTTTTGGAATAGAAGATTTCAGGTGAGACCCATCCATATCTTATTATTTAGAAGAATAAATATTTTATTAGAAAATTTAAGTAGTAGCTGTAAGAAAAGAGTTAAAGATTTGAAATATGCTGTATCGGGTCAGTAAGAAGAATAAGTTTTAGATCAGAAATCTGGTACAGCCATATATATATATATATATATATATATATATATATATATATATACAGAGAGAGGAATTAATCAAGCAATTCTCTAACCTATAAGAAAAGAAAAGTGACCAGTTTGAGAGAAGCGAATAACTTGTAAATATGAATGTAAACTTAAAATTCAGCGTTTTTTACTCGTTTGCATATAATTTATATGAAAAATAATTTTTCATTTTAAATTTTCTTTTCAGTAACATCTAAGAAGTGTAAACTGTATTTATAAAATTCAAGCAGCAATTTTTACATATTAAGTCTCTGGACTGAACATCAAATATAGTAATACATATTTAGACCTATATGTCTTACATTAGTTATTATTGTGATAAATGTTGATTAAACAGAAAAATAGAGGTTTGTTTCGAAATTATTATGCACAAAATTAAACGGTCAAGCGAAGTGATATATAGTTAATAAGGTGATACAGTTGGCAGCAAAATTATTGAAACACTAGCAATAATTCCTATTTAAATGATGTGTACCTAATATTGTTTAGTTAAGTAAATATTTGTCAAAACATGATCTTAGTCTAATGCTGTTTATAAAAGGGATGTTGATGATAAAAAATTAGAGATCAAACTAACATTTATATAAACAATGTGGATGTGTCCTTCAATAATTCTGCTGCCGACAGTACACTATGAACGAGAATATCAATAATTCAAGTTCTGCCCTTGGGAGTAGACACATGAACGAAATTTTTTAATTAGTACTTAAAAATTATAAATATTTTATTTATGCTGTAAATGATTATAAAATCTACTCTTAACCGAAAAAATAAACACATTTACTTTATTTACTTTAAATCATGTGGAAATCACTAGGGTCAGTAACGGCTTCCTAATTACGAACAAGCAAGTAGTCAAAGACGGTGGTACTTCAGACTTTTAATGTGACTAAAATAATTTTCCATTTAAAATGCTTTAGATGTCTACAATTAATAGAACATTTTTGAGTCTTAAAATTGAGCCATGCATTTCAGAAATTTTCGTCTGCATTTCAGACAGTTTTATTAATACTGCATTGAGTAAATTGGTAATTTTGAAGGAGCCTATATATTTTTACCCATAAATATATATATATATATATATATACATATACATACATATGTATATTTGTATATATTTTTTATGAGTACATTGATTGTAAACTAGAAAAAAAAAATTTAAACTATAAAAAGGAGGTTAAATGTACAAGATTAAATTTAATGAAATATAATAAGGCATATATTTTTCAATAGACGATCCTTTTATTAAAGCCAATTTATATTCTAATAAACTATCGTAAGTTAAAAGTACTTCAGTTTTATCTTAAAATTGAGATGAATATCACTATCTATTGTATTTTAGCATAAAGCGTGGGCAGACTCTCTGGTGGTATGTCCCTCAAAATGATAAATGAATTCCTGTGAGCGTATTTATATGTAGTACAATTTTATTTTAGTGTTTGAGCTATCGGTTAAAAGTCATACATTTTTTTCTTTGTTGAGAAAATAAATTCGTTACATACATTTTTCAAATTTAGATTTAGTGATCACGCTTGATAAAATATCAACTATTTATTATATCTGCAGTATTTTCGTTTAAATGGAATTCTCACTTTCAATTATTAAGCTTAAAGCTATAAAATAATTTTTTCTGTATATTTTTAACAAACAATTTAAATTTTCTGTAAAAGTTATGAATATATAATCCTTTACGTTAACCCGTCATTCCACAATTTTTTCTAGAAATGCTAATATGTTTTAAGTAATTACTTATGAACCTAACAGTCACAAAATATATTTCAAAAACATGTTTTGTTAATATAGTGTCGTTTTATTGAAAATATTTACTGATTGCACGTGTGCAATGTACCGCGTGTTTTTTATATTTAAACATTTATAATGGAGTTCAGATAAAAATACTAGGCATAAAAAATATGCAAACTACTATATATATATTATAATAATTCATCATTAAAATCATCAAACACGAGAAAAGATGACTTGAATTAACAAACAAGCAACCGCATACGGAATTGAAATCTTATAAAAGGTAAAAGGTGTTAAAATTAATATAAGTTAATACTATATTGTAAATATAATAATATAAGTTGAAAAAGTTAGTGTGAATTATTTTTGAACCATTGATAGATAAGATGGTATATAACAAATATGAACAGTATAGCAGAAAACAAAATTAATAATAAATAGAAGAAAAAGGAGCAGAGGCCTCCACAGATTTAGACGGATGGAGTGTGTTAAACTAGTGTCGCCACCCAGGTAGCACATAACGTTGTTATAGCGTTGAAAATAAGTCTGAACATTGAAACATTAGTTGTAACAACGTTATGTGCGATTGGGGAGTACCATATGGTAAGAAAGGAAAAGATTAAAATATACATAATCCTTATTGCAAATAATAATAATAATAATAATAAAGGAATTAAAAATTAAAGTTTAACGAAAAATCCTTGAATGTCTTAATTAATGGACATAGTAATTATCCGATCATAATTTACAAAAGTTTTTTTTTCTTGGTTTAAAATGAGATTTAAAACTATCTACAAGTTGAATAATTTTAAAGTTATCAATGATTGCGTTTGGCAACATTTTACATTATCTAAAGACACTCGTTAAAATAAATTTCAGTTTGATACAGTAATTTAACTATTATCTTAAAATTATTAACTTTACTTTTAAAGTATGTACAGTCGGTAACAAAAGTGTCCAAACACTAGCAGAAATTCCTATGTAAAAAAAGTACACTTCATACGGTTTTGTTAAATAAATCCTTATCGAATCATGTTCTTACACTGACTAAGGACAGGATTCAACAAGGATTTATTTAACAAAACCGTATGAAGTGTACTTTTTTTGCATAGGAATTTTTGCTAGTGTTCGGACACTTTTGTTACCGACTCTATTGTTAGTTGAAACTTATGTATCAATTACAATTATAATCCCATTTCAAAGCTGCAATATATATTTAAAACATAAATGTTACATAGCAGCGTTAATAGCAAAAGAAGTTTACGCATATGATTATATGCAGTTTTCTTTACTTTTAAATCAAAGCCAGTTAGACCGAATACACTTATGATCGCACTTGACACGCGATCCTAGCAAAAACTGCCATAGTTTCACAATGAGGCTATCTATTGCCAAAATTATGTGAAAAGTTAAAAAGATCTGATTTGCAAATATGCATTGCTGCCCATTTAAGCTTTAAAATTAACAGAAGTGGTATGTAGTGGTATGTTTAGCATGGGTTTATCGCTTTGCATTTGGGAAAAACGGCGCAATAAAGGATTAAATATTTAACTACAATTTGAAATGGAAAAGATTGAAAGATAAATCCAACACATTTACACACACACATATATATATATGATGAAGTTATAAGAAACTGAGCTCCTGTGTCTCAGTAAAACAGCATCATAATATTACATAAAACAATTTATAAGTCTGAAAATTTCCAGATGGTCATTCATACCTGTTAGAATCAGTTTACCACATATCTCCGTTTCAAAATAAAAAAATACAGACAATAAGGTATAAAAACATAAATGTTCTATAAAAAATATAAATAAAACAGGGGAGAGTGGAGATGAATGGGACATTTTTCATGTTTTTACTGACAACGTTCACCATATGTAATTCAAAATTTTGTAACATTGCTCATAAATACACTTCAGTAATTAGTTACATATAAGCGTATTAACTTTAATAAAAAGTTATCATTTTAAATTAATAATATATATATTTACATGCATGTACAGTCGGGGAAAAAAAAAACGTAACACTCAACGTAACTTCGTTGCTAATCGATGTAGAAAAATATAATAGGTATCATTCGACGGGGAATTGTAAGTAGTTTCAGAAAATAAACTGAAATTTTCAATTGGGGGTCGTCTACATATTAAAACGCGCACCAACTTTGATTTTTTCAATGGTAACACCCTATTTTTATTTTATATTTGAATTCCTGGGATCGCAACAACGCGAAAAAGTATATTGGTTGTATATTTTACTTATTTTTTCACAGAGTTATAAGCGTTCAAAGTTTGAAGGTGCTAATGTTAAATTCATATTTCAAACTTTTATTAATATCTTCACAAAAAATAACTTGATCGATATAATTTTTGTTTTACGAGATACAGTGAAGAAACCCAAACATAATCCATCGTTACTTTGAATTCTGAAAAATATTTTTAATTCTGAAAAATATTAATAAATTCATATTCACAAAAATTATGAATTATGACCTATATTAATTTTTACATAAAATGAATCCTAATGCTGAAAAATATGGATGTGCAAATTTGCAGCTCATTCCAGTTATTAGCTTTCGAGATATAAATAAATCTTTCTTTTGGAGTGGTTTAGGGGACCGTCTCTTATAAAGTTTTGCATGAGATAACGAAAGAAATTTTAAAAAATAACAAAGAAAATTAAACAAAATATTTTTATTTTTTATTTTCGGGTCAAATTATATAACAACAACGTCAAACGCAAAGAAATGAAACAAAAATGATGATTTTTAGCCATTAGTGTTAGCATCAAGAATTCCTGTTTTATAAAGAAGACAAGCCACGCCTTCATCGTTCTTCAAAACAAAACAATACAGAAATGGAAAAGTAGATGTGACATTGAGTATTCGTGTTAAACCCCTTATTTTATGTTGACAAAAATATGCACAAGTGGTATTTACTTCATCGATTAATTGATGATAAATTTTGAATCTTTTAAACGAACACTGGAAGAAAAAAAAATAACTAAATAGGCGGGGTTTACTGTTTTAAATAGAAAAATAGGTTTAATGTGAAATTGTCAACGATAAAAAACGAATGTAATTGGAATGCAAGACAGACTTGTAAAATCGTTTCTTAACTACCGTCATAGTTAAAAAAGGTTAATCATTTGCTTCATATATTGCTTTATTTTATTTATTTATTTATTTATATATTTTGTAGGGGGGAGGATTATTATTAAGGGCACTTTAGTCTTTAAAATTTTATTAATATATTTGAACTTTATACATTTTTAAAAACATACTTTAACTTTTATAAATATATTTTAACACTTTTTGCGACCGCAGAATTTTGTCTTTTTGACAGTATGACCCGCCTACGGGCGTTTTACTTTCAAAATGAAATATTTCAGAACAAATTTTCTGTATTCACAATTATATTACAAATGGATATACATTATAATTATATTCTTTCTAATCAATATATTTCTATCCATAGTATATTTTATTGCAAAATTATGAGCACTAGGTACACACTTAAGAAATTGTAACACACAAATTACAAAAGAAACTCCCACTGACGGAGTTACAGATTTCAAATGGCGTGAATCTACGTCAGCAGTCGCGAAAGGGTTAATTAAGATATTATATTTTCATAGAAATTATAAAATGAATCGTATAGTTCCAAAGAGTTCAACTGACCCCAAACTAGTAAGTGCGATTAAAATAGTTTAATATTTACTTCATGAACCCTTACAATAATTTATCCGAAAAGATTTTGTTTATGCGTTGTTGTATAGATATATATATCTATATTATTTCATTTCGTATATTATGTTACACCTACGAAAGAAAATTTAAGCTTTATTGGTGATCAATACAGCCATAATATACACTTTTACTTTAAAAATATTGCACTTTTTTCAAAGAGTACTGTATGGACTAATCGCAAGTGTAATGTACTTAAATAGACCTAAAATTAACTAAAAAAGTACGGAAGTGAAACAAATCTAAAAAATTGAATTCAGGATAATTAAGGAACAGGAAGAAAAAGTAACGTTCTATTAATTTTATCATTGTTTTTTTCCTGAAAGATTTCCGGTGTGAAACATTAAAATTTTGTCTATTTCTTATAAGATCTTAATTTTATTTTTCTATATTTGCAGATAACCCCCTAACACATTTTTGATTATAACTCTATAAATACTAAAGATAAAGTATACAAACAGTATATTTTTCCGCACTGCCAGACACTCAGAAATTCGAAAATGAAGTCAAAATTGGGTGTTGCTATTGAAAAAATCAAAGTTGGTGCTCATTTCAATATGTAGATGACCCCTAATTCAAAATTTGATGACATATTCAGAAAGTGCTTTTAATTTCCTGTTGAATTATGTCTATTAGATGTTCCTGCGTCAATTAATAACGAAATTATAGCGGGTGTTGCGTTTTTTTTTTCCCGACTGTACATTGTCCCATTCATCCCCACCTATGGGGATGAATGGAACAGGACTGTAGTTCACAAAGATAAGAAAACAAAGTGGAAGTAAATTAACTTTTTAAGTTAACCCTTTCGCTACCAGAGTCTCAGGAGAAAAACCGCCACCACAGCCCAGACGTCTTACTATTTAAATATGATACCAATTGTCATTTACTTTTGTGGGATGTATCTATAACGTTCTACCTAAAACCAATAACATCCTGTATCTATTTTATTGTTTAATAACATAACCCGTCTGTGTACGACACGATTTGATGCAAACATTTATCATAAACTGATAATGAACACCCGTCACATATTTGTGACGCCGGGCTCAGGTAAGAAAATCGGATCGTCACATATATGTGACGCTGGTAGCGAAAGGGTTAAATTGATTTATGCGATTTTATTACACACTATGAGGTTCCTGAAATTAACATACACTGATGTATTGACTCAAATTAACATCAAAAGGGAATAGTCCTTTAGTTCGCACAGTTCCTAGTGCTGTAGGCTTTGGTAATTTAATCTAATAAGATATAATCTAAAAATAAATAAATAAATAAGACAATAGAAAGAGATAAATCACTATAATAGAGTACAAATTATCCAGATATTTTTTTTGTTACTGACTGATCGAAAAAAATCGGCATTCTATTATGTGTTACATTGATAATCACGAGGATTTATTTAATTACCTTGATTGAAATTGTGATTTTAATCAAATTATTATTAGTTTATTTATTTATTTATTTATTTATTTTTTAAGTATTGATTTAAGTTGCATTGAATATTCTAACTTATAATTTTTTTAATCATAATTATTATAAACAAAAATCAGAACAATTAATTTCAATCTATTTTTCTCTAAATCCATGCTACTTTTAAAATTCCATGTTATAACTACTGAACTACAGGTTATAAAAATATTGAAAATCTATTTAAGATTTGTTTTAATATAATTCTTGTGTAAAATTTTAAATTAGCACATAGTGGGAAATGCCCCATTCATCCCCATTCAAACTGTCCCATTCATCCCAACCACTACATGATCACATAAAACAGGAAATAGGATTAATGAATAATTGTCAATAACTTTAATATCATAAAAACACTAAAAAATTATGCCTTTTCACCACATAAAAGTTATATTAACTTTAAGCAAATAGTTAATGTCTTAACTACCACCTAATTAAATCAATAAAAACTTACTTTGACAGCTGAAAAAGACACTTTATTTTTTTTTCTGCCCTTCTATGGATAGCACAATTCTGAAACTACACTTGATGAATGACCACAGTACTGCCATATATCACAAAAAAAATGTCAAGCTTCCGGTGTTTGCAAAACATAAAAATCTAGCTATTGTTCCAATCATCCTGCATCCCATTCAACCCCACTCTTCCCTACCGCTCATCGTAAAATTCACACCTAAATATTATCAACGAGGTTACCAGGTTTTTAAGCCTATATTTATTTTTTTTTCTTTGAAAGTGTTCATTAAAAATTAAAACCAACAAAAATTAAATTATGCGAAAGTATCCAAACTAAAACTAAATTAGTCCTACAAATATTTCTCAAAATTCGTAATTTGTATTCAAATAAGTAAAAACAAATTTAAGAAAATTTAAGGGTAACGAAATGTAAAACAGTATGTTTTACTGTTTTAAGAACTTAAATAAGCAGTTGTCAGAAATGCTTATAAAACATACTGTCAGGATTTACGAGAATCCTGTTTTTGTTATCTGATTTCCCGAAGATGACATAAACTTGTGATCATAAATTCTCTAAATCGTTAATCTTCCCAAGTTTAAGACTTTTTCTCGCAATAAAAATGAATAACCCACTGGAATTTCTATTTATTTGTCTATTTATCCTTTTTGAAAGTGTTTAAAGGAAAAAAGATTAGAAATAAATCACTTGTTGCTAACGAGGAATTAATATATTTTAGTTTAGTAGTTTCACACTCGCTGTTCCGATTTATAAAGGTTACAATAAAAGTAGATAATTTATGGCTTCTATATTTAAAATAATAATATTGTACCATCATTTTTAACTAAACTTAATTTTCCAGTTTCAGAAATTTATAATAAAGATATAACTGGACGTTTACATTTTTGTGTATTTATTATAGAGCAAAATCTTTTCCTTATTTGACCTTTGTTTAGCAATAAAAACTTGTAGGATCATTTCGTATGTTGGCTTTATTATTCAAACAAGTTTGACCCATGAGGTACAAAATTTTTAGCGCTCAAGCATTTTCAATTGACAAGTGCAGTCTATTCGATTAAAAGTTCAGACTTTTTTCCGCAGTGCTTCAGTGCTTCAATCCACCTCAAGATTGGGCAATACCTAATCTTGCCAACAGCCATGGACTATGTTTATTCTAATAGAAAATTTGTTTGCACAATTTTTCATTATCTAATGTATTTTATAAAATTCTATTTTCACATTAAGAAAATTCCCACTGGTTTAATTAGTACTCGTTATAATAAAGTTCATTTTTTTTTTTCTTTATAATACTTTATATTCTAACTAAAAAATGTAAAAAATGCACTTTATTACTTTTTTTAATTCAACGATGAAATATTAAAAATTAAAAATTAAACAAATAAATATATATATTTTTTTAAATGAATACTAATTTAACGGTTGTGAATTTCATGAATAAATGAGAAAGCGGAATAAAAAAAAAAAAAAAAAAAAAAAAAAAAAAATCAATATTATCTAATTTTTTTATTAAAAAAGAAAACAAGCTTTAGTATAGGACTCCTTTGGCAAAATTTGAAATTTGGCACCGAAATAATTCGGACGTTTCTCGCAAAGGTCTTTACTAGCGCAATTATGATAGCTGCATTTTAATTTATTAAAAACCATTTACAATAAAAACATCAATAGCATCCTTAAATTACCAACTCAAATTCAAACTTATAATTATCTTTTTTCTTTCTTTCTTTTTTTTTCTTTTTTTCTCTTCTTCTTTTTTTTTTTTTTTTTTTTTTACTTTGCACGCGCGCTTTTTATTTCGTAATTCAAAATTACTGAAAAAAAAAAAAATAATAATAATAATATCTTCGATAGTGTTTGTTTCGACACTGATTATTATTAATTGTCTTTTCTTTTCTTTTTCTTTCAAAATAAAAAAAAAAAAAATGATTTTGATGAAATTCTGGCAAAAGCAGAATTTAGTTTAGGACGGAGAACTATTAGATTTTTTTTTTCAAATTATAACATTGATTTCAAATTATTCAATTATATTTTCGGAAAATTTTAGATTTTGATAAATGTCCAACTATTGTAAAAGTGGTATCGTAAAAATTCGCAGATTGAGACTAATAGTCCTCAGTACTAAAAAAAAAAATAAAAAAAAAATGCATTAGGTAATTGTGAAAACAAATTTTCTTATTCAATGACATGAGCCTTAGCTGTCGATGAGATCAGGTACTGTTTGCTCTTAACCCCTTACCTGCCGAGAAAAATTTACGAGATTCGCTTCAAATTACCACCATTCTCTTTCAACTCTGAAATGAGTAAATCTTTCAAAAACACTGCCGAGATCACTTTCAAGGTTATATTATTGCATTGTCAAACCATGTCTGAAGTTTCACTGGTAGCAGTACAGTAAAAAGGATCGTACTTCGGAAAAACTTATATATACGCCCGAGGCAGTTAAGGGGTTAAGATATAGATGTCGACCTTATGAGTCTTAATGTTCAAACAATGACCATAGAGAGACCCTCCCTCTTAAACTCTATACTAAGTGTATGAATCAATTTGCTCCGCCCTCTTGTTTCATATTGGCAACTACAAGAATTTCGTACTTACATAAAACACCTATTTATGAACCCATTTGTGCTTGAAACACTGAGGGTCCATTTCAAGGTCTCAACCAAGCTAATAACACAACTTGTCTATTCATCTCGTTTCAAATTGAAGACCTCATGAAATTTTCAGACTATCAAAGAAACAAAAAATCACCATATTCTTCTAACTGAGGCAGAAATTATTTTAAAAAAGATGTACATTTCTTTTTAAATTTACCAAAAACAATTGCACAGAAGGAAAGTCTATAAGTAGAAATAAAAGTTATGAAAAATCATTTTAAAAGACTAATTTCTTTAAGTTTCAACTAGTAAAAAATATTTTATTTTTATTTTTATTTTATTTACTTATTTATTTATTTATTTTTATTTATTTTTTATTTTTTGCATTTACTTGCTATAAAAAATTTGCATACTAATATTTTGCCCATTTTTATCTTAAAAAAATTAAAAATATCTAAATAAAAAGTCTAAAACTTTAAAAAACACTAAACAAGTTCTTTTACGGCTTGTTAAATATGAGAGATTTTTCGACATTTCCATAGTAAAGAGAGTGGAAGTTGAAATTTTGTTTTATTTTAAAGAGTCTTCGAAAGTTCTAAGCAATATTTTAACGTAGCTAGATAAAAGCTAGTAAAAGTTTCAGTAAAAAAAGTTTTCTTGTGTATATAAGGCGTATTATTCACCTATAAAACCATAATAAAATGTCGAGTGCAGCGCCATATAAAAGTGCAATAGAAAATTGTTTCGTTAAATTTTTTATTAGGTAAAAAATAACTTTGAAATTCTTATTTTGCTATTTTCTTTTTGTCTTTTTTCTTTCTACTTTAAAAGTAATCTGAGAAACAAAATAATTTTTTACTAAGCTTGTTTCTAAAAGCGAATCATAATTTAAAACCAGATTTATTTATTTATTTTATTTTATTTTATTTTTTTTTTTAATTATTGACATACATGTATACGTTATCAATACATGTAAACAATCTACGCACCAAAATTTGTAACCATAGTTCAAATAGTTTAAAAATCCGGAAATTTTCCCTTTCCTTGTTTCCTCCTAAAAATTGAAAATTTCAAAATTGTGATTTTTTTTTTTTTTTTTTTTGTACTTAAGTTTAGTCTCCCCGTCTCCCCTTATGCAATTTCTTTACTGTTAAGTAATAAGGAGCGGAGTTATGCTTACAAATGTGTTTTCCTTTCCTGCCTCCCCCCCCCCCCCCAAAAAAAAAAAAAAAAAAAAAAAAAAAACCACAATGGAGAAAATGGTAGAAAATTTGTAAAAGTTGATAGATATAAATTTAAGTTGGGTACAGACCTAAATTGCTGCCAAGTTTCATTGAATTCTATCCAGTCGTTCTCACGTGATACACGGACAAAAATAGCGTTATAGAATACAGACACAGTGATCCACACACGCACACAGAAAATTTTCTGAAGTCCATTTTTTACTTTCACGATGTGTGAAACGCGAAGATATCGCAAAATATTTTGACTCTGAGAAACTTACAGACAACAGTCTGATTTTATTTATATGGATAATGCATTATAATAGAAATTTAAGAGAAAAAATAGAGTATGGGAAACTGAGGAAAGTGTACCAATATCGCCTATTTTTTCAGCAATAATAAATATTCTAATATTTTAAAATAAGCATGTATACAGAATGTCTAGTAGTCGATTTTAAAGATCAAATATGTTATGAATATTTCGTAAACTTCTTTTAGTCATCATTGATTAAATTTTAAATTTTATTTTAAAAGAATGTAAAAATTTTTAATAAAAAAATAGCTAAAATACATAAAGAATTTTTGCGTATAAAATATAATATCGATAATCGACTAAATTGTCGTGTAAGCTATATATATATTTCAGTTTATATATGACTAGCATATCAGATATAGAAATATTTTTACGATACTATGTTTGAGTGTAACAAAAGAGAACTCTAACAACTGTGATATTTTTAAGTTTTCAAAGAATGAAAAAGAAGTATATCTATAGTAAAAGCATAACAGGAGTTGCACAATGTGCTTTTTTTCCGGGTACTTTGATCCAGTATTTCTGGAACAGTAAATTTATTTTTAAATTTAGAGGGTTTTTTTCCCCATGGCAAATACCGTTGTTAAAAATAAGTGATAAGGCAAATTCGGGACTCTGGGACCTAGAATAAACAAAAGTCTTAAGTATTATGATTTCTTTCTTATAAATTTGCAAATAATATTTCTATTTTTTGAACTATGAAAAAGTATTTTAGCATTTAGTTAAATATACAGGGTGATTAATTTTACGATTTCAAAACGTTATAATTTTAAAACTACCCATCAGAGAGATTTGATATTTTACTAGAGCAATCGTGAGGCAATGAATTTTTTTTTTTTTTTTTTTTTTTTTTTGGCAAAAAAAAAAAAGTTTTAAAATGTGCCGTTAGTTATCCGTAAAGTATTTGTTTCATGAAGCTCCTCTTTTTCTCTTTTCACTATGACTGTTTTCGCTGTAAACCCGTATTCTTATCTTTTTGCTAAAAAAATTGCAGTAAGCTCTTGAAGTCTATTGTTTCCTGCTATTTCCTTGTGTTGTTAACAACATTCCTTTGTCTAATGAGTCCATTTAGACGTTTCCCCTGACATTAGCCTGACAGCGCCGTCTATAGAAATATGATGGAACTACTTTTTTCTTCCCCCAAACAAAATTTCGTTTCCTCAGGATTGCTCTGGTATAATAGTAAATCGCTCTGATAGGTAGTTTTAAAATTATAGCGTTTTAAAATCATAACTTTAATTATAATCACCATACAATACATTTACATCTCTGGAACGTCGCAAGAACATCGCACTGTGGCATTGCGATGTTGCATGATATTCTGTTACATCTCTGGAACATCTCAAATATGTTCTAGGAATGTGAATAGTCTCAGCTTAGTGAAATCGCATACTATATCTCCAGGACATTGCATGCATCGCAGTTTGGGCTTTTAAATGTCTCAAATAGTACATCTTAGAGACAATCAACAGTGATATCTCAGAGACGTCTGTGAAATCTAGTGTGCTGTATGGGATATATAACACTGTGCAACAAATGTATATATATATATATATATATATATATATAATTTAAATGAAACTCTGTGATTCTACACCAACAAAAAATACTCGATTAATGTATCACAATCAAAATCGTCCATCGCGTATCGTTTTTGTAGGCGGCACGTTTCTCATATGTATATAAATCGTTTACACAGAAATGTGATAGAGGCTTGATTATAGAAAACACAAACACTAAAATGACTTTTTGGCCATTTCCTCTTGTGGGTACCTGTTGGTGTGTCCCTTATAACAGACCAGAACTACTCAGCTAGCATACTTCCATTCCCGCGTCCACGGAAAAGCTTTTCGAACTTACAAATGTCCTGGTGATGCCTTTCCCCATGCTCGTCACTAGTTGCGCCATGGTTTTGAGCAAAGAAATCCAGATTTCAGTCCAAAATATGTAGTTCTAATGACATTTTGCAACCTACAACACGAAAGCATTTCACCTTTGTCACCAACAGGATCTTCATAATTTAAATCTTCTGAAACTTTTTTTTTTAGTTCCCCATCATACTATAGGTATGGGGAACTTAGGTTATCGTGAAAATTTTCGACCTCGGTTTTTTGACTTTTTTACACGTTTTCAGGTGTGAGGAATCCGAAAATGACAAAATTTGTATGGTGTCTGTCTGTAGGGTGTCTGTTAGTCTGTTAGTGTGTTAGTGTGTTAGTCCGTTAGTTTGTTAGTCTGTGTACACGATATCTCAAAAACAAATTGTTGCAGAGAGGTCAGATCAGTTTTAAAATATTACTTTCGACAGTGGCAAGAACCCTATTCATTTGCAACATTCGAATTTAAAAACTTCGTAAGTTATTAGAAATTTACGATTTTCTTAACATGGGAGAATAGGACAAAAATTCACTTAAACGTGCATTAAATGGAAACTTTTTACTGTAAAAATGTCAGACCAGTTTAAAAATATCCGTTTTGATGCCGGAATGAACATCAGTAACTATAAATATGCCACTTTGAACATTTCGCAAGGTATTGGAAATTTACGAATTTCTTAATTTGGCAGTATAGGGCAAAATTTAACATTAACGTCAATTTTGAGCGATATTTTCATCGTAAAGATGTCAGAGTACTTTTGAAATATTATTTAGGACACTGGCATGAATATTAATGACTATGAATTTTCAAATATAAAAATTTCGCAAGTTATTGGAAATTTACGAATTTCTTAATTTGACAGTATAGGGCAAAATTTCACATAAACGTCAATTTTGAGCGATATTTTCCTCGTAAAGATGTCAGAGTACTTTTGAAATATTATTTAGGACACTGGCATGAATATTAATGACTATGAATTTTCAAATATAAAATTTTCGTAAGTTATTGGAAATTTACGAATTTCTTAACATGGCGGAATATAGCAAAATTTCACTTAACGTCAATTTTCAGGGATATTTTCATCGTAAAGATGTCAAACCACTTTCGAAATATTATTTAGGTTACTGGCATGAATATCATAGACTATGATTTTTCCAATTTAAAAAATTCGTAAGTTATTTGGAATTTACGATTTACTTAACATGTCAGAATAAGGCAAAATTGAGCATAAACTTCCATTTTCAGGATCCTAAATACATTAGACAACTTCAAAATTACATTTATGATATTGATTTGAACATTATTGAATACAAATATTCTAATAGGAAAATTTCGTAAATTATTCGTAATTTACGATTTTATCAACATAGCGAAATTGTAATTTTTTCATATAGATATGAATTTTGAGGATTATTGCATTGGAAATAGTAACATAAAACATAAACAACGGAATTGACCCTGATAAAATAAATTAATAGATTAGAATAAGATAAATATATCGAAGTGAGCGATGGATAGCCCATTAGGCGGGGATTTCATTCTGTCACTGTATCAAGCTTTGGTCAAATCAATTTCTTTTAACATGATTATAAAATGTCTCGCACTAGAAATTTATGAGACCATAAATATGGTGTGGAACTGAGCAGAGTCCACCTATGCCAACTAGTTTCTTTTTAGTTCCCCATCATACTATAGGTATGGGGAACTTAGGTAATTGCGAAAATTTTCGACCTCGGTCTTTTGACTTGTTTACACGTTTTTAGGTATGAGGAATCCGAAAATGACAAAATTTGTACGGTGTCTGTCTGTAGGGTGTCTGTTAGTTTGTTAGTCCGCTAGTCCGAAAGTGAGTCTGTATACACGCTATCTTAAGAATAAATAGTCGCAGAGAAGTCAGATTAGTTTTAAAATATTACTTTCGACACTGGCAAGAACCCTATTCATTTGTAACATTCGAATTAAAAAACTTCGTAAGATATTATAAACTTACGACTTTCTTAACATGGGAGAACAGGGCAAAATTTCACTTAAACGTCCATTAAGTAGAAAATTTTTACTGTAAAGATATCAGGACAGTTTTAAAATATCAGATTTGAATTCGGAATGAACAACATTAACTATAAACATGCTACTTTAAAAGTTTCGCAAGTTATTTGGATTTTATAATTTTTTTAACATGGCAGAATAGGGCAAAATTTTACATAAAAGTCAATTTTAAAGGAATATTTTCATCATAAAAATATCAGACCACTTTTGAAATATTACTTAGGACACTCGCATGAATATTATTGACTATGAATTTTCCAATAAAAAAATTTCGTAAGTTATTGGAAATTTACAAATTTCTTAACATGGCAAAGTTGAGCAAAATTTCCCATAAACGTCAATTTTGAGAGATATTTTCATCGTAAAGATGTCAGACCACTTTTTAAATATTATTATATTATTTAGGATACTGGCATGCATATTATTGACTAGAAATTTTCCAATATAAAAATTTCGTAAGTTATTGGAAATTTACGAATTTCTTAACATGGCAGAATAGAGCAAAATTTCGCATAAACGTCAATTTTGAGAGATATTTTCATCGTAAAGATGTCAGACCACTTTTTAAATATTATTTAGGATACTGGCATGAATATTATTGACTAGAAATTTTCCAATATAAAAATTTCGTAAGTTATTGGAAATTTACGAATTTCTTAACATGGCAGAATAAAGCAAAATTTCGCATAAACGTCAATCTTGAGGGATATTTTCATCGTAAAGATATCAAACCACTTTTGAAATATTATTTAGGATACTGGCATAGATATCACAGACTATGATTTTTCCAATTTAAAAAATTCGTAAGTTATTTGGAATTTAAGATTTACTTAACATGACAGAATAGGGCAAAATTGACCATAATGTCCATTTTGAGGATTATAAATGTATATGACAACTTCAAAATAACATTTATGATACTTGTTTGAACATGATTGACTACAAATATTCTAATAGGAAAATTTCGTAAATTATTCGTAATTTAAGATTTTATCAACGTAGCAAAATTGAAAATTTTTCATATAAATAGGAATTTTGAGGATTATTGCATTGGAAATAGTAGAAAACTAAACAACGAAAATGACCCTCATAAAATAAATGATTAAATTAGAATAAGATAAATATATCGAAGTGAATGGTGGATAGCCTATTCGGCGGGGATTTTATTCTGTCACTGTATGAAGCTTTGATCAAATTTATTTCTCTTAACATGATTATGATATGTCTCGCACTAGAAATTTATAAGAACATAAATATGATGGGGAACTGAGCAGAGTCCACCTGTGCCAATTAGGTTTTTTTTTTTTTTGAGGGGGGGGGGAGGGTGCGTAGTAAACAAAAAATAAAAATAATTACAGGTTCTTTATTTTCAGCCAAAAATATGCAAGAAACACATACTTTCATCTAAAGGACATTTTTAATGTTGTACAATTTTAAGGGTGGTATATCTATAATTTTAGAGACATTACACTGCAAAACATAACGATAGATTTTACATCAGAATTTTCTGGCACCCATTTTGCCCGCACATTCTGCTGTTAAATAAAGTAATTTACAGCGGAAACCAGGGGTGGCGCCAGCTAGGGGGTAGGGGGCACAGGCCTCCCCGTCGGGGATTCCGTGTCCCCCATCGGGGTATACTCCTAAAATCTGTTGGGGGGGGGAATACAAAATTTTCAGTTTTTCTCCTTTTAGCAGCATTTTTCTTTCCTTTTACAAACTTGGAGCATTCCAGTTTTTGCATTCTATATTCAATACAAGAAAGTATTGGATTCATAAAAATTTTCAGCTTCCAGTTTTCCATGAATATACACGTTTTGAGGGCTCCAAACCACATTTTGACCATTATATTTTTAGAAAATATCTGTCTGTCTATGTGTGACAAAAATTTTGTTCTAACTGTATCTCAAGAACTACTGCACATAACTACATATAAATTTGCATGTAGTTGCATCATGACATAAATTAATGTCATAGCTTTTTGTCCGAATCGCCTTATAGGTGGCGCTGCTGTACTGCAATTTCTTTCATTTAATGGTAGGCTATTTCTCAGGTTCTATTTTGCTTAATCGAGCAAACTTGATATGTGAGAGTGCCATTATGAAACATCAATTTGATTTAATTTATGTGCATATTGGCCGATAAGTTGCGCTTCTTTACTGCTATTTTCCCCGAGAAGAGGAAGTCTATGTCTCACTTTCTATTCTATATTATTGCAAATAACTTTGTATATAACAGGGCCATTATAAAACATTATGTGGAATCAGTTTCAGCGCACATAGCCAGGTAGGTGACGCTCTTGTGCTTCAATTTTTTCCGTGAATGGGAAGGCTATATATCAGATTCTATTGTATATAATTACATTAAACTTGGTATATGAGAGGGCCATTTTAAAACAATGTACTGGATCAATTTAGGTGCATATGAGCTGATAGGTGGCGCTTCTGTTATGTAATTACTCCGTGAATAGGAAGACATCTATTGAAAGGCCACCTATCTGGAGAGCCAATTTTCTGTCGCACGATAGATGGCCCCCTTAGGAAAATTCGACTGTATATACCTGTGATCAACGGATACGAAGATTAATTTTTTCTTAAGAATTTTCCTTCAGACACTCTGTACATATTTTTTTTCTGTGGAAAGGAAATATTATACACTCAGAGAATGGCACGATGACCTCCAAAACCACAAGGAGTACTAACAAATGGAATGGTGTAAATATTAACACTAATATTATTAACAATATTGCAGTTTTTGATAAATATCCATATAATAAATATATATATAGTGCTCTATATATAGTGCCCCCCTGTCGGGGAGGTGGTGTCCCCCCGTTGAGGAATTTCTGGTGCCACTACTGGTGGAAACATCTGTAAAGCGAGACACTTTTACAGGTTTTTATGTTATAAATTATTTCTATTTAACAGATTGTTAATTTTTTCTTCATGCGCAAACACCTCTTCTTTCCGGCACATTCTGTTACAAAAACTACCATTATTTTTTGCAGTGTACC
Source organism: Salticus scenicus (assembly GCA_963930645.1). Taxonomy (NCBI): domain Eukaryota; kingdom Metazoa; phylum Arthropoda; class Arachnida; order Araneae; family Salticidae; genus Salticus; species Salticus scenicus. The sequence continues at coordinate 17,713,205 of OZ005653.1, forward strand.
TATATAGTTTAATGGTGTTGTATCTATATATTTTATCGATATTACCTTCAAATAATAACATGTATCAGTATCTATAAATATATACAGCATAGTGTTCAAAAAGTCTTCTAAGATAATAATAAATGATAATAAATAATATATTGCTTATAATGTATTGCACGAAAAAATAAATGCATTGCTTATTTATTTACATGTGTGGTAATAATATTTTCTCCACGCAACATATAAATTACGCACAATTCTTACAATGATATAAAGTTTTTGAAATTAACTATCAAATTATTTTCACATAAAAGCATTGTTTTTTAATTTCGATTAAAAATTTACTTTAATTCTGCCGAATTGTCAATTTAGAAACATACATACTGCCTCTAAATATACTCGTCATTAAAAAGTAATTTCTCTACTAAGCCATAAAAAGAAGGATTTAATCTAACATATGTGTTTAGACAGAAATAAAATAAAATTTAACAATACCTAAAGGACGTCTAAAGCAACATCACAAACTTAAGAAATGTCTCGCAAGAGGACATAAAAACAGTCCTAGAGACAGGGATAACACTGTTTCTCAGATTTTTAACAGCTTAGTTTACCATAAAATCTTATCTTTTATACTTTACTTTATTTTATTATGTTGTTAGTCTTTGAACCGCAAATATATTTTAAACATCTAAAAGACTCTGAAAGACGTTAAATAACATAAGTATTAATTAATTTTTTCTTCAGATTTGAAATTTTAACTTTGAATTTATATGTTAGATAAATAATTAAAATCTGTAAAAGAAGAAAAAATTAAACGTATTTGCGCAAAAGTTGTGGTCGGTTGAAGAAATAATTTAGATTTTTTGAGTTAATATATTGAAATATTAATATATATATACATATATAGAGATAGAGAGAGAGGGGGGGGGAGAGAGAGAGATAATTGGATGTTTTGGTCATCACAAAACTTTCTTCTTTATTATTCTATATAACAGCGTCACCTATCGGTTAACGTATAAAAAATAGTCGTTTTTCACAGTAAAGATTTTACATTCATAAATTGTTGCAATTTTAACCAATAACTGTTGATATAAATCCAGATGAAAAACTGCAGAAAAAAAAGTAATAGCAGCACCCGTTATTGATCAATATACACCCAAATAAAGTCAACTAATTTTCAAATTCGCATTTCACACATCCAGTTTCGTGCATTGTACATAAAACAAGATGAAATATAATCCTCCCGTACTCGGAAAATTTCCCAGCGGAGCATCAGCATCTTTCATTTAATATGCATTCATATATAATTAGTATAAATCCATTATGAAAACAGACATCTTACACATCATGTTTTGTGCATTTATGCACCTTAAAATTTTGAGATATAGACTTCCAATACATGGGGGAAATCTCAGAATTGAAGCGTCATATTTTTGGCGATATATACTAAAAGTTAATAGACACCAAATTATGCCAAAGTGCAATAGAATATAAATGTTAAAGAAAAATTTATGCTTTTGTTCTTGATTTAGAGATGCCACAAAATTTTTGACACACACAAGCAGACGAACATTTTCTTATAATGTTCAAGTGAAATTTGAGACATCTCAAAAAGTGTAAATCCAGTAACAAGATGTGGAAAAAAATTACGAATTTCTGCTACGAATATAGAAGAAAGTAAAAGCAGGATTCGAAATGATTACATAATTTACAATGACTATGCGTGCATAAAAATTTCAAATCATGTAATATAATGATGTAGTAAAACAATTTGTGCAATAAATAACTCCAGAAACTGTTTTTAAAGATTAAACGTGTTTCAGAATGCACTATATCACCACCATCCCTAGCCAGTTACAAATAGCAGGCACGTAATACAGCATGATATTTTAAAATAGAATCCAGAAATATGTTTCGATATACAGGGTGTTCAAAAATTTTGAATATGAATTAATTTCCTAAACATTGATCTGAAAAATATAAACAACAATTATTAATAAAATATTTTCAGGATTTAGTATAATTTCTGTATAATTTAAAAAAATTTCAAATTCAAAACTTAAATAAAATAAAGTTATATTTTTTATAAGGTTATATTCATATACTAAAGTTATATTATAAAGTTATATTCATATATTTAACAAATTCTTTTCAGTGGAAGTGCCCTATATATTAATATATTAATATATAAACTTTCGGCATTACATCATAGAAAAATCAAGACATACGTTGATCCAAATTTCTTGAATAATAAGAAATTTAAACATAAATATATTTATTTATTTACGGTCTGATTGTTTTTCTCGTAGTTAGTGTATGAAATCTAAAATTTTATCTCCCGATATACTTTTTTGACTCGGAGAACGTACTACTGCCTATTGTGAAAACATTAGAAAACAATATAAATCAACTTTTTCATTTACGTCTACCTTAATGTTAGTCTAATGTCTAAAAGTAAAGTTAAAAATAATATACTTGTAATATATAGAGATAAATTTATTAAAAATTGTCACATATATTCTCAAAAATTAACAAATGAAGCATTAATATTATTTGGTTTCTTATTTTAAAATATGTAAAATATAATCCTTTGATTTTATTGTCATGCTCTTGCTATTAATGTTCGTTTTCTTTCAACTGAATAATTTGAACATACACAAACGCACACACACACACACACACACACACACATATATATATATATATGCATATATTTAATATTATTTTACCTTTAAAATTTGATTTTATTGTGTTTATACATTTTTTCTAACCAATTAGAAAAAAAAAAAATGTGTGAAAAGCTCAAAAATAGGTTTTAAATTTCTGGTACGCAGAGGAAAATAAACCATAAAAGACAAAGGAAAAAAAAAAAAATCCTTGTTTAAGGAAGATGACCTTTAAATCCTCTGGAAACTGGAAGTCGAAATATTTTTAACACGCTTTTATTAGCTTCACCTGTATGTGTGTTTGTATGTATGTTTGTAACCGCTCTGGGAGAAAACAAAAAATCTATATTGTAAAAAAAGACTTTTCCTATCGAAAGCCGTGGCGTTGAGGTATAGCGCCGCTCTACGAACCTAAAGGTCTAGCGTGCGATCCCAATCAGGGGAGATTTTTTTAAAATGGTTTTTGTTTAATTCTACATCATTTTAATTAAAGATTTAAATGTATGTAAATATTATGGTGTGTCACTCACACGATTTTCTCTTACCCTGCATTTTAATACTAAGATAGATATTTTGTGCTTTTTAATTCACATTTCTATAAAAGCGTGTTCTTTAATTTTTTAAAACTATAATATTATTTAAGAATCCAGTAAAGATTCCTTACGTATATAAATGCAAATGCAATAAAAGTATAATAAAAATAAAAATTAAAATTAATAAAAAACAAATAAAAAGGGTGTTTATTTTTTTAATTTTTTTTTAAGCGCAACTTAATTTCAGATATTAAAATATTTTCAAAATTCTTATAGGAAACTTTCTTCTACGTAAAATGTATTCTTTTTCTTTTAGTTTGAAAGCTGTCTATTTTTGACATATTTAGAGAAAACAGAAAAATACTTCCAATTTAAATTGTAATTTTTTTTTCTTCTTTCGTTTAAAAATCATTCACTTACACGAACCGCTAAAAGCTTTAAATTTCTTAAGCATGGCTTTTGTTAAACATTTTTAGTTTTAACTGTTTGAGAAAAAACGATTTTAAAATAATGTTGCTGAAGCGTTAAATACATGAATTACCGTTTTTCTACGTTTCCTTCCTGTCATCTTTTTTTTTTTTTTTTTTTTTTTTTTAATTCATATGTTTACTAGGATTGCACTTTGCCTTTTAAAATGGTTTATTTATATTGTTTATAAAATGCTTTAAGGAAAAATGGCTATCTTGAATAAAACAAAATATTAGTGTAATTACAGATTTGTTTCCACAGACAGAAATATCTGAAGTTTTATTCTCTGTGTTTTAAAAATTTAATATAAAACGTGATTTTCCTGAAAAATAAAATAAAATAAAATAAAATAATAAAAAAATAAATATATGTATAAATATACATATATCTTAAGAAAAAATATTTTTTTTTTCTTTGACATATATAAAATTTCGTGTTCTTTTTAAAAATTCATAAATTGTTTTAAAAAAATTAAACTGCTATCGAAAATAGAATGAAAAAAAAGATAGATTTTAAAATAAATAATATATAAATATTATACATCAAAGGAAAATATTATTTTAAAATGTAAACAGCTATTGGGGAGAAGAGTTTTTCCGAATCGGCCAAAAGCATCCCGCTTATCGACGTCAATAGTTCGCGAGAAAGGAATATATAGTCACGTCAATATAATCTACCCAGGAAAAATATAAGTATCATATCAATCTATTATTATACTCTGCCTGTATTTAAGAAATTATATTAATAATCAAAAATCATCGAGTATTGATAAGTAATCTTTTAGTTTTGCATAGACAAATTTTATTTACAAACATGTGTATAATTTTTGTTAATCAACAATGTGTAAGTTCAGTATTTTTAATTTATATTGAAAATATCAGTACATCAATCAGATTTTTATATGATATAAATTGAATGATAGTTTTTATTTAGCAGTATAACGTAAATCCGCATGCTATAATTAGTAAAAAACTAAAATTAAAGATATTCTAGGCTATGGATGCAGATCCCTTTGGTATAAAGAAAACAAATGGCAAGAATGCAGCCTCTGAAAAACGGAATCAATTTTGTTTATTGATTCTTTCTATAATACACTCCTTCTCATATTTATAAGGACACTTTGTATTATGAAATAACTAATGTAAAAATAATTGTGAACAAGATTGTACTAAGTGGACTTAATATATCTAGTATTTTAAAAACCAAAACTGCTAAAATTTTTGTAATATGAAACAAAATTAATAAAAAATAATGCAAAGTATTTTTTTCTCCACGTTTTTAGATGTTCATAAATATAGGGACAATCAAGATTTTTTCGTTTTATTTAACTTACTAGCGGATAAATTACAGTTGACATGCGAATTCGTTAACTACTGGACTAGATAAATTCATATAAAAGCATTCAATTTTTCTTGGACGGACATTACTGATAATGCCTCGAAAAAAAGAACGTTCATGTAGTGAAGTATGATAAATATGATTTTTAAGTGGAAGGATAATTTCAATCCGCCAAATTTCTAATGAAATTCGAAGATCTAAAATTGCTGAAGGAAATATGATCAAACGTTGAACTGCGGGTTCGATAGGAAAGAGGTCTGATGCAAAATCAGAGTTGTTTTACAGAGATCGAAGACTCATAATTCCTCTTACTGTTCTATTCATAATGACTGCTGCTGAATTTGCTTGTAATTTTTAACGAAAGGTTGGGGTCTAAATTTATGCATGTTTAAAATAATTAATAATATTTTAAAATGAATAAAAAACCTGTAATAATCAATAAGCATTTAATGGGCGAAAGAACCTCTGTTAAAGTTGAATAAAAACATTATTAAATGGTAAAATGTTGCATTTTCGGATGAAAAACGTTTTATTCTTGATTAATCAAATGGTTTTAACAGTTACTGGCACGATCTGCGGAGCTGTTTCTACTGAAGGCAAAATGAATTTAGCAATTTTTTCTATTATTATGAGCATCAAGATAATATTCGCAAATTTTATACTTGGAATTTTCAGATTTTTGTTCGATTTTGGGGGGTAATAATATTTTTTTTCAACAAGACTTACGGTTTTGCTCTACGTCTAGAGCAATAGAAAATAGTTTGAAGAAAGAATCTTCTGTATTGTTGCCTTTCCCGTGGCCTTAAAGTTGAAAAACCCGTAACTTATCATATTAGAAAAGTGCATGCAAGTAGAAAGCAATTTTAAATAGTTTAAATGCATTCAGAATACAATCTATGCTGTATGAATTTTTATTGAAATTGAATATATATATATATATATATATATATATATATACCAGAGAGAATGTCTGACTGTTTCACCCATAAAAGAGACCCAAAAAATATTAATTTAAAGAATAATTGAAAATAAAATACTAAGATTCGAGCTGTCCTTACAATTGTGAACACCTAAATTTTATTTTATTTTATTTTATTTTATTTTATTTATTTTTTTTTTATCGTATTTAAAGTTTTTTAAGATAGATAAACGATAAAACTTTTTAAAATCGTCTATTATTGAAATTCAAATTAATAAAAAAATATATTTGTTTAAATAATAGTGTTCAGTGTTTAGTTAATATAGAAAAACGGGTGTCCTTATAATTATGAGAAGGAGTGTACACAGAATATACCTTCGTTTTGGAATTTCGAAGTTTTAGAATTGTTATAAGTACAGAAATTAGAATAAACACCAAGAAATGCAAGAAACTCTCAACAATTGTTTCGGGTCGAAAGAAAACACGACCCTTCGTCATGCGAACAATGTAGGCACAAGTTTGCCGCTTTTTTTTTTTACCGTACTCGTGCCTACGTTGCTCACCTAACGAAGGGTTGGTTTTTCTTTCGATCCGAAACGAAACGTTGCGAGTTGTTGCATTTTACGGTATTTGTTCAAATTTTTGTACTTATTACTTTTAAACGTCAGTTCTGTGGAGTTTTATTATTATTATTATTATTATTATTTTATTGTAGAATTGTTCTTTTTCGGGATTGGATTATAGATCATCTTTCACCATGCAGTCAATAACAAAAGAATATTATTCACATTTATATTATTTTTGAAATTTTTAGGGGTCTGATTTTTTTTTCAGTTTTCCATAACTCTCCAAATTTTGATGTATTGTAAAAAATTATTAGTTGATTAAGTATTATTTCTACTGAATTTTTTATCAAAAATTTTTATGTAAAACATCTATATACATTTTATTTTGACTTTATACTTTGACATATTTTAACGTTTCCTATTATATTAATTTTACTATATAACTCTAAAATATCAAAACTTTTAAGATTACAAAAAAAAAAAAAAAAAAAAAAAAAAAAAAAATCGAAATTGTGCTTTTAAGACTTTTTATAATGAATACGGAAAATGAAACGGATAACGATATTTAATTAAATTTCTATAACGAGTTTTATATAGTAAAATAAGATGTATGTGTGTGTGTCATTGTGTATATATATATATATATGGAGCATTTTAAGAAAATGGCTAATCGCAGAGCTACATAAATTTACATGATGTTTGTCATGACGTGTTCTACTGCACCTCGAAGCCCGATTTTAGAATTGATTAGATTTTCTAAAATTAATTAAAATATGAAAATTATAACCTGAAAATAGCTTTAAATTAGCCATTTAAATTTTTAATTGATGCCAAAAAGTTAACGAGTTTTTTTTTTTTTTTTTTTTTTTTTTCCCAACATAAAATGAAATATGCTTTCACGCGAAATATATATATTTGCTATGTTTTTTTGAATTTTTTTGGTTTTTTTAAGTTTACTTAATATGTAATGATTTACTTAATTAAATTAATGAAAAAATTAAATTTCTTCATTGAAATATTTTATTTCATTTAGAAATTTATTTCAATTCTTATACTTTAAAGGAGGAACATAATTCAACTATATGTTTTTTTCTTGAATATTTTTAACGGAATACGAGAATATAAATTTAAATGTTCTTTCAAAATAACCTATTTTCCGCCTTCTTATTCGACAACTGCTGTCAGAAGAATAAAGTTTTGTCAAGCATTTCACTCTGCTATTTCGCCGTTATGGAATAATTCATGAACAATGCAAATTTTTGGGAAACAGATGGAATTGAGGGTTCGCGCATAATATTTTCAAATTTATGCATATCTTAAGGTACTACTAAGAAGCAATACAACTACTATTTTTAGTCGTTATAAAGTCTGTTACTATTTTTATTTCTCTGTTTCAAAACGAAATAATATAATATTTGTTTTACGAAGCCGTAAAATGTGGAGAAAAAAATGCATGCAAAGAATTAATAAATATCAGAAATAGATTGCATTATTTTGACAGGAATTCGAATAAAACTGTCCGTGTTTATGTGCAGATTTTCAATTGCGCCGCCTAATAAATATTAAATAAGAGTAAGTTGTTCTTTTGTAAATCTACGATAATTTAAACAGTTTTATTTTTGTTCATTTTAATATAGATTTTTTTTTTAAAATAAAATAACAGAGACAACTATAGCCCTTTAAATTATGTTTTGTATCACTGTCAGATAGATTTATGAATATAGTTCTATAATTTTAACTTTACAGAGACGTGCAGATTGTAAGATCTAACGCATAAGTTTAAGACTTCCTTATTTTCTTATTTTATGTTTTGCTATTTCAGTTTCCAAACTTCTAGGTTATAAAGAACATGTTATACCACATATATTTCGGTAAAAGTTTTGTATAGAAGGCAAAAAGATGGATCAGTATTAATTTAATAAAACTAGCTGGCTTCACCAGCTAGCTGGTCAGAGACCCATGAAAATTTTTACCAAAAAACATGCTCTCGGGCGCCTGCGGCGCCAATCGTAATTTGTTCTTTGTAAAAGACTAATAATATGAAAATATTAAAAATTGAAATATTTTTAAATAAAATCTACACGTAGCTCTAGTTCAACGTAAAATACACTCAAATCAATGAAAATCAAATAAACCAATCAAATCTTTCGCAATTCCTCATAACGTAGCTCTAGTTCAACGTAAAATACACTCAAGTCAATGAAAATCAAATAAACCAATCAAATCTCTCGTAATTCCTCATAACGTAGCTCTAGTTCAACGCAAAATGCACTCAAATCAATGAAAATCAAATAAGCCAATCAAATCTCTCGTAATTCCTTATAACGTAGTTCAAGTTCAACGTAAAATACACTCAAATCAATGAAAATTAAATAAACCAGTCAAATCTCTCGTAAATTCCTCATAACGTAGCTCTAGTTCAACGTAAAATACTCTCTAACCAATGAAAATCAAATAAATGAATCAAATCTCTCCTAATTCCTCATAAAGTAGCTCTAGTTCAACGTAAAATACACTCAGATCAATGAAAATCATATAAACCATTCAAATCTCTCCTAAGATTCTCCATTCTGCTTCATTATAGAAATGGGAAGTTTGATTTTCATATTTTTACTAATTAAAAGAAAACTAATAAAAAATTCGAAAATCATAATTCGGTGTGCACAATGGCCCTACGGTGGCATCTTTGTGTTAAATCACGTGACTATCCGAGCTACCGTTTTCGAGAATAGTAAAATATACGTATATATATATATATATATATATATATACAAATATTGCTCACTTAATAGTATAAGATTAAAAAAAAATGTTCGGTTCACCCTTTACGAAATAATGCATAAGATCTTAAAAAATGGCCATTATGAAATGATGCATGTAATATTTTGAGACTTTTTATACTTGTCTGTATTCATTTATATGTGAATTGTACGTACTTTCATGAATATATAATGGATTCTTCTAGAATAACAAAAATGCTTAAAAACTTTTTGTTTATAATTTTCAAGTCTTTCAAACAAATATAATCCCATTTTTAGAGATCTTAATATACTACAACTGACTTAAAATACTACAATCAGAATTTAAAAATTTTTAATATCTAATAATATAAAAGTACATTTATTAATTTTTAACTGCGCATACTCAAGCGTAAAGAAAATTTCTTTTATATAAGTCGTTAGCTAAATGTACATAATTACTCTGAGAAAACTCAAAGCAATTATCATGAAAATTCAAAAAGATATCGTCGTTCGAATTACTTAAATTTTGAATACTCTGAGAGAGAAACAAAATTATAAAGTATTTTACCCTTGTTTTTATTTTGAATCAATTAAACGCAATGTTGTGACATTGATTTCAAATAAAATTTTCGTAAAATCCTTTGTAGTTTTCAGAAAAAATTTTGGACAAAAACTATTTTGAATATCTCTCAGCTCTGCCTTACAGGGTTAAAGAGTTTTTTTTTTTTTTCTTTTTTTTAGTATAAAAGTATAAATGTGTAATTACATGCACAAAGTTTTTCTTCCTATTTAGTAATGCATACAATTTTGCTGAAATTGCACACATCTTTTTGATTATATTGTGTTCTTATTTACACTGTAAATAGAAGCGTCTTAAATTCAGGCAGAAATGTGACTGAAATGCCAATTCAGACACATAAGTGCCTGAAACACTTACGCATGCAAAATTTCAGACGCATGTGCTGTCTTAAATTAAGGCACGTACGTGTGTTTTTTATAAATGAGCTGAAATAAGTGTCTGAATAAGATTGATATGTCTGAAATTAAGACATATTACAGTTTAGACACATAAAATTTCAGACATTTTACAATTTATGCACTTAAAAATTCAGACATTACAAATTTCAGACACTTAGAAATTCAGACATTTGTATTACTTAACAAATTTTCCATATGGAATCTACTTTAAGCATGTATGCATATCCTGTTTTAACATTTTTTTTTTTTTTTTTTTTTTTTACAAATGAATTTGATATTATTTTATGTAATATAAGTAGTTAACTTATTTAAAATACTTAGACGCGGAATTTATTCTGTTAAAAATTAAACAAAACAAAGTTAATTTTTATTTAAAGTTCTCACGTGTAATAAAACAAAAAAATATTAAGATAAACGAAGCATGTAACTAGTAGCTAATAAAGCGAATTCGTAAGTAAACAATCTTAAACAATTTGTGCATAATTGGGTTTTTTTCCGCGTTTTAAAAATTATTTTATGTTTCCCTACACTTCAAAATGTAAAAGAGCAATTTTTTTGGTTTCATGTATATAGTTTGTTTTCTTGCAAAAACCAGTTAAAAAAAAAAAAAAAAACTCTAAACCTCTACAGACATGAAATTTAAGATAATAATATATATTAATCTATTAATCTTTAGCTCTTATGGACAGTTTTATTGCAAAGACGTAAAACTTCGATTTGTTTTACGGTTACTAAAATATATTACCTTATACAAACAACCTCCAGTGTGAATACCGATGGCTTGAATGGGAAGACGCTGGACTGTGAACCCATTGATTGTCGGTTCGACTCCCGGCGACTCTAAAAACACTCTAAACCTCTATACATGAAATTTAAGATAATAATATGTATTAAGCTTTACTTCTTATGGACAGTTTTAATGCAAAGACATAAAACTTCGATTTGTTTTACGGATACTAGAATATAATTCATTATACAAGCAGCGTACAGCGTGAGTACCGATGGCGTGATTGGGAAGACGCTCGACATTATAGTCGTTGATTGTCAGTTCAATTCCCGGTGCGTGCAACGGGGAATATTTTTGTAAAAAATATTAATGCTTTTTTTTTCTTTTAATGCTCTAGGAGATTCTAAAATCTATTTTTCACTGCTAAACAGTATAAAACGCATCTTTTTATTTATTTATTTATGAAAAATATTCACTGGTGACAGGAGTAATCAAAGATGGCGAAATCAAAGATGGATCAAAGATGGCGAAATTTCAGGCACTTCGAGTGTGAAACGATGTGCCTTTTAAGATACTTCAATTGTCTGAAATAAATAAGACACTTTTTAGCATCTTAAAATTAAACACCCATTTTAGACACAATTGTGTCTGAATTTCAGACACCTGTATTTACAGTGTAGACAAGTGTAATTGTCATGTTCGTGATTGTTTACTGTTATATTCTAGCAAACATATTCAAACGAATATCAGCAATTTGTGCAATGTATTTAGCCATTGTTTGAATGAAATTATCTAAATATGCGCACTGTGCGTAAATCATTACTGGCAAAATGACATTTTTCTCGTACATATTTATTTTTCGGTATCTGCAAAATAAAATATATTTGCTATTTTTTTCGAAGGTTTTTGTGCTTTAATTAAAAATATTGATGTATATTTACTAAATATTTTTTATACTTAATAATTATCACATTTCTGACTTATGATATGTTAATATCAAAGTCTGAAATGTTACATGAGTTTCTTTAAAAGCTTTTAAGATAAATAGATGTTAATACCTTGTGATATGAAATATTTAGTAAAGTGCACGGTCTTCATTAAAGTTTTCTATAAATTTTTAATGTAATAAGACAAATTTCAGAGAGGAAATACAGGTTCATGATGTAGAGAGTAATAATGTAACGCACATTAAATTAAAATTATGTAACAATATTTCTAAATGCTTAAGTAATAATAATTAAAAATCTATCCATTCATATCATTTAATTTTTAGCAAGAGTTTTTCTACAGAACAAATAATACACACGTGTAAACTTAATGATTACAAGATTCTTTAGTAGTCTTTCTTTTCTTTACGAACTAGTGACGTTTAAAAAATAATATATATATATATAAGATAAAAGTTATCAAGTTATTTAATTTTAAAAATTCCTATATTTACAAATATTTTTTGGTTTTCAATAAGGTTAGTTAGAAACCGTTTTTATTCAGGTGTTTTTCTGTATAATTTTTATATTCTGATCTTTGATTTGAACGCGATCCCAGAAAAACGGTTCAGATTTTAAAATACAATTAGCGAACTTCGCCTTAAATGAATCACTATAATTAATTATATTATCACTATAATTAATGATTTCTCAAAATTGAACATTATCACTCATAAACTTTTATTCTTAAGAAAAGAAAAAAAAATCATTTTTGATCGGGTAAAATGTTACACCGGGTCCCCATTGCCTACAGCAGCGTAGACCGCGCGCACGGATGAAGAGATACCCACGCTGCGCGCGTATTCCTTCAGCCACCCTTACTACCCCTCCTAATAATGCTACATTTTCGAAAATATACGCAACCGATTTATCGAGCCTTGATACCTAATAATACCAATTTTCAATGCTTTAATTCTATTTCTAAAATTCTGCCCATTTGCCTTCTTTTCCCGTACCCCACTAATAATTTTACATTTTCGAAAATATCCTCATTCGACTTGTACGCCCCAAAAACCTATTTATACCCATTTTGAGCGTCTCTAACTCAATTTCTAAGTTTTTGCCCGCCTTGTCTCCCTTCCCGCCCCCTTAATATTTTTATACTTTCGAAAATATCCTCATTCGACTTGTAGGCCCCAAAAACCTTCATATACCAATTTTGAACGGTCAAATTAATTTTCTAATATTTTGCCCCCTTGCCCTCTTTCTGCCCCCCCCCCAATAATATTACACTTTTAAAAATATCCTCATTCGGCTTGTAGACCCCAAAAACTTTTATATACCAATTTTTAACAGTCTAAACAGTCTAACTCAATTTCGAAATTTTTGCCCCCCCCCTTGCTCCCCCTTCCCATCCCCCTAATAATTTTACACTTTCCAAAATATCCTCATTCAACTTGTAGGTCTCAAAAACCTGTATATACCAATTCTGAACGGTCTAACAAAATTTCTAATTTTTTGCAACCTTTCCCGCCCTCCAAATAATTTTACACTTTCGAAAATATCCTCATTCAAAGTGTAGGCCCAAAAAGGTCTAACTCAATTTCTTATTTTTTTTGCACTCTTGCCCCCCCCCCCTTTCCAACCCCTCTAATAATTTTACACTTTCGAAAATATCTTCATTCCACTTGTAGGCCGCAAAAACCTATACCGGGTGATTCAAAATAGATGTTACAGCGATTATCTCGTAAACTAAGAAAGATAGAAATATACTTCCCATTACAAAATTGGTGCAAATTAAGAGTAGATTTCAGATATGGCATTTTTTTTTTTTGTACAAGGGGCTGTATACATATTAAATACGAAATTTAATTTTTATACGGCCCCTCCTATCATATGACTTATATTTAGAAAAATATTCTCCTCATTCTAACAAGCAAATTAAAAAAAACCATCTCTCTAAGTCAAAATCTCGCTGAGTTATTGCAATTTGAAAATTCTAGCATTTTTCGCCAAGTCTTAAAGGGTTGTATCAAAAGTGAGAAATTGTAATTACTATAGCTTTTGTAATAAGGCACACGTTGATCAGCGTTTGGGGAAAAATCACTCAGGGAAAGACGGCTATTTTAACCTGTAATGTCTCTCTTTCCTCTAATGATTGCACAAGAGAATACTCATTAACACTTTCCAACGAGGTTGAAAAGTGTTAATGACTTCGGTTTGTCTGTCTGTCTGTCTGTCCGTCTATCTGTCCGTCCGTCTGTCTGTCTGTCTGTCCGCGCTCTAACTCCCGTAAATATTTATGGAATTTCTAGAAACTGATATATGTTATTCAGGTTCACTATCGGATGTTCCCTATTGAAAATGGAGTTTATACCTCTAATGGTTTGTGTACAGGGACCCCCGAAAATATTTCAAAGCATTGTGTTCTATGAGAGGCATTTCTATAAACAATATTTTTATACCCTTACTGTACAAAAATCTTAATGAAATTGAAATATGTTATACAAGTTTACTATCGAATATTCCCTGTTAAAAATGGAGTTTATAACTCAACTGGTTTGTGTACAGGGACCCCCGATAATATTTCAAAGCATTGTGTTCTATGAGAGTCATTTCTATAAACCATATTTTCATACCCTTACATGTACACAAATCTTAATGAAATTGAAATATGTTATTCAAGTTCACTATCGGATGTTTCCTGTATAAGATGGAGTAAATACCACCACTGATTCGTGTACAGGGACACGCAAAAGTATTCCAAAGCATTGCGTTTTATGAGAAATATTTCTATAAACTAAATTTTAATAACTTTACTTTGCACGAAGATTTATGAAATTGAAATATGTTATTTATAAGCACAAAAGAAAATGCTTTGCATAGAATATAGCATAATTAGCATTAGATTTACAGGGTGACACAAAAATATTCAGTTATATAAAGAGCTATTGATAATTATATGCTAAAATTGTACTTTCGTTTACATTAAGCGTTTTTAACACTTTCTAGCATTTTTTAACACTTCCCAACAAGGCTGAAATGTATTAATGACTTCGGTTTGTCTGTCTGTCTGTCCAAGCAGACTCCTGTAAATATTTGTGGAATTTCTTGAAACTGATATATGTTATTCAAGTTTACTATCTGATGTTCCCTATTGAAAATGGAGTTTATACCTTTACTGGTTTGTATACAGAGTCACCCGAAAGTATTTCAAAGCATTGTGTTCTATGAGAGGTATTTCTATAAATCATATTTTCATACCTTTACTGTACACATATCTTAATGAAATTGAAATATGTTATTCCACTTCACTATGGAATGTTTCCTGTATAAAATGGATTAAATACCACCACTGGTTTATATACAGGGGCACCGAAAGTATTTCAAATCATTGTGTTCTATGAGAGGCATTTCTATAAACCATATTTTCATACCCTTACTGAACACAAATCTTAATGAAATTGAAATATGTTATTCATGTGCACTATCGGATGTTTTCTGTATAAAATGGAGTAAATACCGCCACTGATTTGTGTACAGGGACACTCAAAAGTATTCCAAAGCATTGCGTTCTATGAGAGATATTTCTATAAATCAAATTTTAATAACTTTACTTTACACGAAGTTTTAGGAAATTGAAATATGTTATTTATATGCACAAAAGAATGCTTTACATAGATAATAGCATGATTAGCAATAGATTTACAGGGTGACGCAAAAAAATTCTGTTATATTAAGAGCTATTAATAAAAATTTGCTAGAATTCTACTTTCGTTTACATTAAGCGTTTTTAACACTTTCTAACATTTTTTTAAGTGTGAATATGATATCAATTTGTTTATCTGTCCGTCTGTCTGTCTGCCCGCGCTCTAACTCCCGTAAATATTTATGGAATTTTTTGAAACTGATATATGTTATTCAAGTTCACTATCGGATGTCTCCTATTGAAAATGGAGTTTATACTTCTACTGGTTTGTGTACAGGGACACCCTATGGAATGTTTCCTGTATAAAATGGATTAAATACCACCGCTGGTTTATATACAGGGGCACCCGAAAGTATTTCAAAGAATTGTGTTCTATGATAGGTATTTCTATAAACCATATTTTCATACCTTTACTGTACAATATCTTCATGAAATTGAAATATGTTATTCAATATCACTATTGAATGTTTCCTATATAAAATAGATTACATTCCACCACTAGTTTATGTACAGGGACACTCAAAAGTACTTCAGAGCATTGCGAACTTTGTGAGATATTTCTATAAATCAAATTTTAATAACTTTACTTTCCACGAAGGTTTAGGAAATTGAAATATGTTATTTATTTGCACAAAAGAATGCTTTGCAATGAATATAAAATGGTTATCATTAGATTTACAGGGGGACATAAGAATATTCAGTTATATTAAGAGCTATTGATAATAAATTGCTAGAATAGTACTGTCGTTTACATTAAGCGTTTTTGACAGTTTCTATCATTTCTATTTAGTGTGAATATAATTTCAATTTGTGTATCTGTCTGACTGTTCTTCTGTCCGTCTGTCCGTCTGTCTGTCTCTCTGTCTGTTTTTCTGCGCTCTAATTCCCGTAAATATTTATGGAATTTCTTTAAACCGGTGTATTTTATTGAAGTTCACTATCGGATGCTCCCTATTGAAAATGGAGTGAATACCTCTTCTGGTTTGTGTACAGGGACACACAAAAGTATTCGAAAGCATTGTGTTTTATGAGAGGAGTTTCTATAAACAATATTTTAATACATTTATTATATAGAAACTTTAATGAAATTTTAATGTGTTATTCAAATCCCTATCGGATGTTTCCTATGTAAAATAGAGTACATTTCTAAATGGTTTGCGTACAGGGGCACTTGAAAGCATTCCAAAGCATTGTGTTGTATGAGAGTTATTTTTATAAACCAAATTTTAATAATTTTATTTTCCACAACAACAATAACAACAATAAAAAAAGGCAATGTATTACGTTTTAGGACAGAATTTTTTAAAAGTTATATTTAAAAAACTTTCTTCTATAAAAATCATAAAAACATTGACATGTATTATTAATATTCTAAAATATTGTTTTGTGTAGAATATGATATGATTAACTTTCAGATTTACAGGGCTACAGTAAAATATTCAGGGAGATTAAAAGCTGTAATTATAATCTAACGGCTGCATTTTTTTTTTTTTTTTTTTTTTGCGTTAAGCCTTTTTAACACTTTCCAAAATGCCTAAGAGTAATTTTAAAATCAATTAGTCTATCTGTATGTTTTTCAGCCCTTCTGTCTGTTGTGTGACAACGTAGGCAAAGAATATTAAAAGTTATTCGATACAACATTTGCGTACAGTTGGAAAGTGTTACAAATCAATGCGTACTGCATGATTTTTCTTTCTTGTTTTTAATTTAACAAATAAAATTTATGAATAATTTATGTACTAAAAGGGAATTTTCAAATTCAATTTTCTTTCTTTTCCTTTATACATTCTCGTATACACGGTGTAGAAAAAGAATTGTTTTTGAGTCAAATTTCCGAAAATTACCTTTTGTTATATTTGTACGTTTTCAGATTGTCTGAATTCAAAAATCATGTTTTTAGCGGTTGGTCTCTCTCTCTCTCTCTCTCTCTCTCTGTGTGTGTGTGTGTGTGTCTGTGTGTTATTAGAATATCTCAAGAACAAATAGTAGCAGAAAATCCACATTCGATATTCTAAATCCGTATCATATTGCGGTGCTACACTAAAGTATTCGTTGAGATCAGACAATTGTTTGTTTACAGGGTCATCCAAGAGAATTCAATTACATTACGTCTGTGAGCGAAATTTCTCATATGTACAGTGTGACATCTACAGACTGCCCTAAACAAAATGAAAAGAACATATTTTTATACGCATAAAAGCATGTTTTATATAGATTGTGGTATAGCAATCATTCATCATTCATTTACAGGGTTACCCAAAGTATTTTGTTATATTGGAGCTATACTTGGAAATTGCTGGAAGTGTATTTCATTTTGTGTTACTTGTTTTACATATAACACTAAATTTACGTACACAAAAACATGTGTATATAGTTTATAGACAGTATACAGGGCTACCCAAAATTTAGGTAAACATTTTTCTTTATTAAATGTAATTGGCGTAAGTGCTTTGCTGCATTTTTTTTTTTATTTCGAAGAACACTGCTGACACAGAACGGAAAATTAATTTCTCCTACCCATACTGTAAACAAAGTAGTTTTTGGAGAGCAATTTTTTTCTGTATAATATCACGTTTTTAGGCCTCCAGAATACAAAAGATACATTTTCAGTGGTTGATCTGTATATATATGAATTATCAGCATAATTTAACAACAAATAATCTGGTGTGCCACTCACACGACTTTTTCTTACCCTGAAATTTAATACCATAAATACAGGTTGGACATTAAGAGGTAACATAAAGAGTACTGTTATGTAAACCTATGTTAAAACAATTCACATTAAGCTTTGGAAGAGTTTTATATGATAATTAGTTCTTAGTGAGGGGGGCTACCGCCCCCTCAACTGTGATTAAAATCTATAAATATTAACCTCATCTGTTATTAAAATTAAAAGTTCACTTAAAATTATTCCGACAACTTTCATATGCAACATTCCTTGAAACTTATCGGCGTTAATCAAACTTTTCCAGCAACAAATTTATATTAATTTGAAAATACAACTTTTGCATCTCCTGAAATTATTCGTTTCCTGAAATTATTCAAAACAGGCAATATCAAACTTTAAAAAACTTGACTTTGCTAATAAGGAAGCCTCAAAACGTGTAAATACACAAAAAACAAGCTATGCATACTTAGCTTAAAAACATACATTATTTATCATATGTCTATGAGGAATTCATTTCCATTCTTGAGCAGTTTTCCTGGACATAGTAAAATATTATAGTAAAGCACTTTTACTAACAATAAAAAAGAATATTATCGCTTAAATATTTGCAACCCTGTATAACTTTTGAAGAACATGTACAAACCACAAAGTGCACCTAAATGTAAACCTATAGTAATAATATAAGGCACAACCTAAAATGGACTTCCATCAATTTTCAGCTTTTGTCGCATTATAATCTAGTTATTTTGCCCTGTAAATGAACAGTGAATGATTTCCCTGCCATATTCTACATGAAGCATGTTTTTATGCATATAAAAAATATTATTAATTTCATTTGGTTTAGTGCAGTCTATAGGTGTTAAACACTACTTACCTGCATTTTCCCCCATAGATGTAATGTATTTGAATATTCTTGAGTGTCCCTGTACACGAACCATTTGCTTCATCTCAATGAAAAGCTTAGTGTAGCATCCCTATATGATACATATTTAGAATACCAAGTTTGGAATCTCTGCTGCTATTTGTTCTTGAGATATGCTGATAACAGACAGACACACACACAGACCAACCGCTAAAAACACGATTTTCATATTCAGGGGACCTCGAAACGTGTAAATATAACAAAAACTTACTTTCGAAAATTTGACCCGAAAACAATACTTTACATTACGGGTATGAGAAAGTAATAACTACAGGAAATGCGAATTTGCCACTTGTAAAGTTGATTAAGGTTTGCAAGTTTCAAGGAAATTGATAACAGACTTGATTTTTGTTTTGATAAATATAGGCACTATAATTAAACGGGAGTTGAGAAGGGCGGTAACCCCCCCTGACATAGAATTATACATCTATACCATATCATATTCTATACAAAACATTACTTTAGAATATTAACAATAAATATGAATTTCCTTATGATTTTTACAGTATAAAGTTATTTAAATGTAATTTATAAGAATGTCTGTCCCAAAACGCAAAACATTGTCAATTTTGGGCGTTCCTGTACATAAACCAATTGCAGAGGATTAATTAATGCCTTTTTAAAAAGGAAAAATCATATAGTAAAACTAAATAACATATATAATTTCTTAAAATTTCTAAAAATATTTACAGACGCTGGGGGCGGGCAGACGGACAGATGGACAGTCAGACAAAAAAATATACAAATTGAAATCATATTCACAGTTAAAAATTGTTAGAAAATGTTTAATGTAAACGAAAATGCAATTCCAGCAAATGTCCAATAATAACCCTTATCGTAACTGAATATTTTTCTGTGCCCTGTAAATCTATTGCTAATTGTACTGTACACTATAGAAAGCATTCTTTTGTGCATATGAATAACATATTTCAATTTCATTAAGATTTATGCAAAGTAAGTAAAATTTGGTTTATAGAAATATCTTCACATAGAACACAATGCTTTGGAATACTTTCGGGTGTCCCTGTATACAAACCAGTGATGGTATTTACTCCATTTTCTATAGAAAATATCCGATAGAAAACTTTAATAACATATTTCAATTTTATTAATATATGCATAAATTAAAGGTATTAAAATATGGCTTATAAAAATACCTCTCATAGAACACAATGCTTTGGAATACTTTCGGGTGTCCGTGTGCACAAGCTAGCAGAGGTATTCACTCCATTTTCAATAAGGAACATCCGATAGTAAACTCAAATAACATACATCAGTTTCTGGAAATTCTATGAATATTCACGGGAGTTAGAACGCGGACACACAGAAAGACGGATGGACAGACAGACAAATCAAAGTCATTAACACTTTTCAACCTTGCTGGATTTGTTAAAGAGCCGAAGTCATTAAATTTTTCAACCATGATGGAAAGTGGCAAAAATAAAGCGCGAAAATTTCACATGGTTTCGCTATTATTTAAATCTTTTTCCTCTCTTAACGTGTTTTAATTTGCAGGTGACCCCCTAAGAAATTTAACTATTAAATTTTTTAACAATACGAAACAAGAAAGAAAAATCATGCAGTACGCATTAATTAGTAGCACTTTCAAACTGTACGTAATTGTTGTATCGAATAACTTTTAATATTCTTTGCCTACGTTATCACACAACAGACAGAAGGACTGAAAAATATACAGATAGACTAATTGTTTTTAAAATTACCTTTAGGCATTTTGGAAAGTGTTAAAAAGGCTTAACGCAAAAGAAAATGCAGCCATTACATTATAATTATAGCTTTGGATCTCTCTGAATATTTTAGTGTAGCCCTGTAAATCAGAAAGTTAATCATATCATATTCTATACAAAACATTATTTTAGAATATTAACAATACATTTCAATATATTTATGATTTTTTCAGTAGAAAGATTTTTAAATATTACTTTCAAAAAATTCTGTCCTAAAACGTAATGCATTGGCAATTTTTTTTTTTTTTTTTTTTTTTTTTTTTTTTGTTGTTGTTGTTGTCCCTGTAAACAAACTAGTTATACAGGACCTATTAATGTCATTTTAAATGGGGAACATTCGATAGGGAAAATATTTATAAAAATAACACTCACAGAACACAATGCCTTCGAATGCTTTTGGATGTCTCTGTACACAAACCAGACGAGATATTCACTCCATTTTCAATATGGAACATCCGATAGTGGACCTCAATAAAATATATCAGTTTCGAGAAATTCCATAAATATTTACAGGAGTTAGAGCGCGGGCAGACAGACAGCCAGACAGATGGACAGATACACAAACTGAAATCATATTCACGTTTAAAAATGTTAGAAAATGTTAAAAACGCTTAATGTAAACGAAAGTACAATTCTAGCAATTATTTATTAATAGCTGTTAATATAAATGTATATTTTTGTGTCACCCTGTAAATCTAATGCTAACCATGCTATATTCTATTCACAGCATTTTTATGTGCATATAAATAACATATTTCAATTTCCTAAAACTTTGGAAAGTAAACGTGGAAAGTAAAGTTATTAAAATTTGATTTATAGAAATATCTCTCATAGAACGCAATGCTTTGGAATACTTTTAAGTATCCCTCTGTACATAAATCGGCGGTGGTATTTCCTCCATTTTATACAGGAAACATCCAATAGTGAACTTGAATAACATATTTTAATTAACTTGAGATGTGTCTACAGTAAAGGTATGAAAATATGGTTTATAGAAATACCTCTCGAAGAACACAATGCTTTGAAATACTTTCGGGTGTCCCTGTACACAAACCAGTAGAAGTATAAACACCATTTTCAATAGGGAACATCCGATAGTGAACTTGAATAACATATATCAGTTTCAAGATATTCCATAAATATTTACGGGAGTTAGAGCTCGGACAGACAGACAGACGGACAGGCAGATACACAAAACTGAAATCATATTCACACTTAAAAAATGTTAGAAAGTGTTAAAAACGCTTAACGTAAACGAAAGTACAATTCTAGCATTTTTTTATTAATAGTTCTTAATGTAACTGGATATTTTTGTGCCACCCTGTAAATCTAATGCTAATCATGCTATATTCGATTCAAAGCATTCTTTTGTGCATATAAATAACATATTTCAATTTCTAAGCACTTTGTGGAAAGTAAAGTTATTACAATTTGATTTATAGAAATATCTCTCATAGAACGCAATGCTTTGGAATACTTTTGAGAGTCCCTGTACATAAACCGATGGTGGTATTTCCTCCATTTTATACAGGAAACATCCTGTAGTAAACTTGAGTAACATATTTCAATTTCATTCAGATATGTCTACAGTAAAGGTATGAAAATATGGTTTATAGAAATACCTCTCATAGAATACAATGCTTTGAAATACTTTCGGGTGTCCCTGTACACAAACCAGTAGAGGTATAAACTCCATTTTCAATAGGGAACGTCCGATAATGAACTTGAATAACATATATCAGTTTCAAGAAATTCCATAAATATTTACGGGAGTTAGAGCGCGGACAGACAGACGGACGGACAGACAGACAGACGGACAGACAGACAGACAAACCGGAGTCATAAACACTTTTCAACCTTGTTGGAAAGTGTAATAATGTAAATTTGCATTAAGTTCTTAAAACTGTTGATTTCACGTGTTTAAATGATTTTAGTTGCTATTTTAAAATAAAGGATCTTTTTTTAATTTTTCTCATCTCATAGATAACCCCCTAAAGTGAGCCCATTGGCGTTGAAAAATAGATGCCAAAATTGAAAAAAAAGTGGTTTAAGTCTTTATTTTTAAATTGCAATAACTCAGCGAGATTTTGACTTAGAGAGATGATTTTTTTTTATTTTGCTTGTTAGAGCGAGGGGAATGTTTTTCTAAATATAAGTCATATGATAGGATGGGCCGTATAAAAATTAAATTTCGTATTTAATATGTATACAGCCCCTTGTCCAAAAAAAAAAAAATGCCATATCTGAACTCTACTCTTAATTTGCACTAATTTTGTAATTGGAAGTATGTTTCTATCTTTCTTAGTTTACGAGATAATCGCTGTAACATCTATTTTGAATCACCCGGTATATACCAATTTTGAACGGTGTAACAGTTTCTAATTTTTTGCCCCCTTTCCCGCCCCCCAAATAATTTTACATTTTCGAAAATATCTTCATTCAACGTGTGGTCCCAAAAACCTATAAATACCAATTTTGAACGGTCTAACTCAATTTCTTATTTTTTGCCCCCTTGCCCCCCTTTTCGCCCCCTCTATGGAGTTTACACTTCCGAAAATATCCTCATTCTACTTGTAGGCCCCAAAAACCTATATATACCAATTTTGAACAGTCTAACTCAATTTCTAATTTTTTACACCCCTTGTTCCCTTCCCTCACCCTCTGATAATTTTACAGTTTCGAAAATATCCTCATAAACCTTTTTTATTCAGGTATTTTTCTGCATAATTTTTATAGTCTGATCTTTCATTTGAACGTGATCCCAGAAAAACGGTTCAGATTTTAAAATACAATAACTCAATCATTTTTAATTAAAAAAAAGCCTCTTTTGTTCATGTTGAGATATGAAGACAGTTTTATTAAATACTAGCATAACAGACTTCGCCTTTTTTGTTTGTCACTATGTTTAAAAGAATATTTTCATTTATAGATGATAAATCACAATAACATTAACTTTGAAACGCAATTCCATTTCCGCAATATGGCGGGTTCGAATCCCTATTGCCCGTGTTTTACTTGGGATAAGGCGCGTACACAGAAAGAAACGAGTTCACCCGTCAACGTCAGTTGAGATCCACACTACTTTCGGCCCACTAGCGACCGAGCGGATTTGCGCTAAAAGCTGGTAGAAGGGAACAAGCAGGTTCAATTCCAGCTCACGCTTACCGACCTAGCCGTTCGAAGTTTTACGTGGTTTTCCGTGGGAAACTCGCGTAAATAGGCACTAGGACCCCTTAGAAAGACCCACAGTTTTTCCACCCATAGGCCTAGGCGTAGTCAATCGGCCTTAAAGCCTACAATAACTCCACTGCTTTCGGTAGCATCTTTCCCACTCGTACTATCTCAGGTTTTTATTCCTACATCCTGCGGCAAAATGTTATGATGTTAACCAGTAGATGGGCTGCTATAAAACAAGAAAGAAAAATCATGCAGCACGCATTGATTAGTAACACTTTCCAACTGTACGTAATTGTTGTATCGAATAACTTTTAATCTGAAAAAGTTAATCATATCATATTCTATACAAAACATTATTTTAGAATATTAAAAATGCATGTGAATGGTTTTATGATTTTTTCAATAGAAATATATTAAATATAACTTTTAAAAAATTCTGTCCTAAAACTTAATCTATCGACATTTTCTTTCTTTTTTTTTTTTTTTTTCTTTTGTTGTTGTTGCTGTCTTTGTAAACAAACTAGTTGCACAAGATCTATTAATGTCATTTTAAATAGGGAACATTCCATAGTGAACATGATTGTATCATTTTTAAAAATTTCTAAAAATATTTACCGACGCTAGGAGCCGGAAACGAACAGATAGAAAGGTAGACAATCGGACAGACAGATACACAAATTGAAATCATATTCCCACTAAAAATATAAGAAAGTGTTAAAACGCTTAATCTAAACGTAAGTGCAATTCTAGCAAATTTTTATTAATAGCTCTTAATGTAACTGAATATTTTTGTGTGGCCCTATAAATCTAATACTAATCATACTATATTATATAGAAGGCAATCTTTTGTGCATACGAATAATATATTTCAATTGCATTAAGCTTTGTGGAGAATAAAATTATTAAAATTTGGTTTATAAAAATAACTCTCATACAACACAATGCTTTGGAATACTTTCAAGTGCACCTGTACACAAACCAGTTAGAAATGTACTCTACTTTACATAGGAAACATCCGATAGGGAATTGAATAACATGTTAAAATTTCATTGAAGTTTCTATACATTAAAGGTATTAAAATATGGTTTATAGAAACTCCTATCATAGAACCCACAGCTTTCGAATATTTTTGGGTGCCCCTGTATACAAACCAGTAGAGGTATAAACTTCATTTTCAATAAGGAACACCCGATAGTGAATTTGAATAACATATATCAGTTTCAAAAAATTTCATAAATATTTACGGGAGTTAAAGCACTGGCAGACAGGCAGACGGACAAATACACAAATTGAAATCACATTCACACTTGACAAATGTTAGAAAGTGTTAAAAACGCTTAATGTAAACGGAAGTACAATTCTAGCAAATTTTTATTAATAGCTTTTAATATAAATGAATATTCTTTGTGTCACCCTGTAAATCTAATGCTAATCATGCTATATTCTATGCAAATCATTCTTTTGTGCACACAAATAATATATTTCGATTTCATAAAACTTTATAGAAAGTAAAGTGATTTGTAAAGTAAAATTTGATTTACAGAAATATCTTACATAGAAAGCAATGCTTTGGATTAATTTTGAGTGTCTCTGTACATAAACCAGTGGTGATATTTACTCTATTTTCTACGGGAAACATCCAATATTAAACTTGAATAACGTGTTTCAATTTCATTAAGATATGTGTACAGTAAAGATATGAAAATATGGTTTATAGAAATACCTCTCATAAAACACAATGCTTTGAAATACTTTCGGGTGTCCCTGTACACAAACCAGTTGAGGTATAAACTCCATTTTCAATAGGGAACATCCGATAGTGAACTTGAATAACATATATCAGTTTCAAGAAATTCCATAAATATTTAAAGGAGGTTATATCGCGGACAGATAGACAGACAGACAAACCGATGTCATTAAAACTTTTCAACCTTGTTGGAAAGTGTTAAAAAGAAAACTATACTTAAGAAAATTTCGTAGTGGCCATAATATACTTGTTTCTGTAGTTACATAGCACCAGTGTTAAAGTTTAAAAAATATTGTATGTATTTCCAAATTACTTGGAATTAAAAATTCTGTAGTTATTATGATAGAACAGATTTTGCTGTATTCGTTGACCCTGCAAATATCAATTGATATGTTTTTTTTTTTTTTTTTTTTTTTACATCTTTATTATAAGTTATTACTTTTATGTTTGTTACTGCGTATATGTTTTCGCCCTATTTTCTTATTTTAGTATGTGATGTTCTTACAACTGAATCTTGTTCGAACTTTCTATTCACGAAAGGTTCTTTTTACTCTTGTGTTATATGTTTTTCTATGATTAAAATTTATGTAGTACTGATTTTATTATTACTATGTATTTTGTGTATTGGCCATGTCTGTCAGTGATATGAAGCGGGCTTAACGTATTTTAGTGACATATTGGCAATAACTTAAAACATCCTTCTCATTTCAATAGCAACTGAGGACGGTCTTACTGATATTTGGGTTTTTGACTGTTGCGTTTTTTCTTTTCCGGTAAAAAACTATTGAAGGGAAAGGCGTAATGAATCAAATAAAATACAAATATAAAATGTTAATATATATATATGTAGTCAGTCTACGAATAAGAAATGCATATTTAAAATGATATATGAAGCATTGAAGTAAACAGCATTATCTAAAATTTTAGTTGTAAAATAAAATTTTAATAAAATTTTTACATTGCTTTCTACTATACATTCTCCACGCAATTCATTCCATATACACATATATTTAAAATTATATTATCTATTATGTCAGAATTTTTTACTAAAAACAATTTAAACATTATTCTCTGTTTTTCAAGATTTTGAACTTTATATGTTCTCTAAAATAATAAAAAAGTATTTTAATAACGTAAATTTTCAAGTATTTTTTTCTATGTTTTTTTTAACGATATAAATGTGCCTTCTTGCGTTACAATATTAAAGTTGATTTGCAATAATGTTTAAAATACAACAAATATATTTTCTATTAAAGAATAAAGTTCTTTCATAAAAAGTCAATATTTTTACACTGTATTAAGTAATAAATCCTTCATTAAAAGTTATTATCTGCTCTCGATATTTTAAAATTTATCATATCCTTTTTTTCCAATTTAAGTAGGATTAATTTTTAAACAAACTCTTAAACTTTTGTAAAATTACTTCGCAATATGTTTCTCCTTTTTTAATTAAAAATATACGAGGGAAAATATCTTGGGAGAGGGTTCTTCATACATCTGAATTTAATGAGGAATAACTTTTCTTTTTAAATTAATTATTACATAAAATTTTAGCTATAATGAATGTTATTTTAAATATATATATTTCATAATAAAAGTTTATTAAGAAAGAATAATGGATGCAAATACATTCTGTCTGTACAAAACGTTAATTAGTGAAAATAAGTACTATTTATGTAAAAGAAAATTTAATTTTTTCATTTTTACACGCTTCTTATTTAAAACAATTCCTTCATTTTATCCACATTTAAAATTCTGCTTTTTTAAATAACTGATTTTGGAATATATATAACTCTGTGTAATATTATTCTATATTTTATAAAGTTTTGTATTTAAAAAAATTACAATTTCAAAAATTAATGAAATATTAAAAAATAATTAATTAGTAACTTATATTTCGAAAGTATTTTTAATATTTCACTGTAACCTACAAACCTAGTTTTTCCAAATTATTATTTTTTCAGAAATACAATACTATGCTTATTTATTACAATTTTCATAATTACAAAGACATTAGAATCAATCATGAATCTATCATACTTTGTTTAAAATAATGATTGTACTAAATTTTAATTAGATTGTCTGTATAAATGAATAATTATACATGTACTTTTCTTTACATTTGAAGTGCTGCTTGTTAAGCAAATGGATGTTTTTGTAATGCCATACGTATTAAAATTTATTCTCCAGAAATGTAGCAAAAGCAGTATATCCTAAGCCAAATTGTTTCTGTTTACATTGATATAATTTAATGCTTAGAAATAATACGATTGTGTGATCTACATAATATATACGCATTTTTAGTCTTATATATTCATACTTTTATGTTGTATAACTAGTATAAAATTTATATTCATACATTTAAATTTCAGATTTTTAAAAAATGCCAGAGGAAAGATTTATTTAATTTTTAAATGACTTTTTTCTTAATATGTGAATGTTTCGTTACAATTCATATTTATATACAATTCATTTATTACAATTCATATTTATATTGTTCTTTTTTTCAATGTGCATTTATAATGACTAGCGGGCAATCTTACATAATCCTAAACTTAATTTTTCCTACTTCCTGGAAGATAAATATAAAAATCAAATATATTCTTTATATTTTCCGAAATTACATTATATAAGGAAATATTTGTAATCATGAAAAGATTCGTCTTTGAGATACTGAAGTCGATGTATATTTCAAGGTGTCTTGAGTTCCTTTCTGCTACTTTTGCGTTGATATATGTATAGATGTGTATATATATATAAGTGTAAACGATAACGTACGCTTTGATTAATTGAGCTGAAATATGGTAGGTATATTATAGGGCACAGTCGCACTAACTGTATAGATTTTTATTTATTTTATTTTATTTATTTTATTTATTTATTTATTTATTTATTTTTTTACAAATACAAAAGTAAAATTTCTTTATTATTATGCGTTATGGACTGAAATTATTTACAGTGCGATAGCGTCTAAACGCATTATTCGATTGAGCTAAGAGTTGATAGGCATGTTGCAGGTCATTATAACACGATTGATTTGTATAGGCTTTTATGAGCGTGGGACTTACAGTTCTTTTACGGGGACATAAATAAAGATTCATTATCGTTATCGCCAATAGACTCAGATTGTTTGAAGTGTATTAGCGCCTGAACGCTACATTCCGGTATGATATAAAATGGTTGTTAACATGTTATAGGTTATTATCACAATAACCGTACAGACTTACATGTGTGTAGGGCATATATACATTTTTTACAGGAATATAAAGTAGAATTTTTTTACATTGCGGTGTATCGACTCAAACTATTTACAGTTCACTTTAGTAATGTTAAACAAATTCGCAATATGTTTATTATGAATACGGAAAATCCTATTTTAAACAAAATTATATTAATAACGAACGTCCAAATGCAAGACTTTTTAAAGTAAATTTATGTGACTGATAAGCTATGTGTTAACCCTTTGAGGAGCAATGTCAATTTAATGTGAGGTGGCACCAAAATTTACGAGCAAAAAAAAAAAAAAAAAAAAAGAAAAAAGAAAGGATTTTTTTTTGCTGTGCAAATTTATAAAAGTAAAATTCTGTTCAAAAATTCAGAGGTAAACTTTTACTATTGGTAATTATTAATTGCGTCATTCTAGCGTAGACGCTGCGCGTTAAAGGCTTATAATGTGAAAAAAAAAAAAAAAAAAAACTGGTAAATGTATGATATTACGAGTTTATCATTCACAGTTCTTTTATAGGTACGCACAAAATAATTTTCATACCTTACAGTCCTCTAAACAACATAAAACTTGAGAAAAAATACTTAAATACCCTATTAGGATTTTCTCATTTGTTTATCAAACGACTTCTCTTATTTAAATTTATTTAAATAATCGTCAATTATTAAGCGTTTTGAAAGTCGAGTGGAATCTGTTCATGCTGTACTAGTTTTACTCTCGAAGCTGGATGACGGGTGATGCCGGATTCGAATCAAGATTATGCTCGGCGGCCTAGCTGTTTGGAGTTTTTCTGTGATTTTCTCCGAAACTTGCGTGATTACAGACTAAGATAACTTAGAAAGCCCCCCCCCCCCATGTATACATGGGGGGGGCCGTATACGGACATTCCAACCAGAACTAGGATCTATGTGCAACGAAAAAAAATTCTGTGGGTGACATCTAGAAAACAAACTTTGTCTATAATAAAAATAGTTCCATGTCATCCTTACAAATTATAAATCCCTTTGCTAGAGAGTTCTAGAAACCCTATTAGATTTCCTGAGCCTCTTCCTGGATTATCGTGGTCAAACTTACTTTTAAAAAAAATCTCTGCAAATAAATGGTGACACAAGAGGTGAATTTTAGTAACTGTAATTCGAATTTATCACACAATTCTAAGAAAGCAAGCGAGAATTTCTCTCAGTACAAAGGATTCATAATATTCGTAATATTGTTTCTCTATCGACAAAAGCATACAAAATATCAGCCATTTCGTCTATTGAACTTATTTATTTAATTTATACGTATAACCCTTAAATCTCTGTTTTTAATTTAGAGATTCAGAAAATGACTACTTCTTCGTTGCAGATGAAAATGTTAATTTTTTTTCTCTCACTGATTAGCCAATCGGCCTTAAACCAGACCCCCCAACAACACAATAGCATGTTTTTTGTTTTGTTTTCTTTTTTTAATATATTCTCTAGAAAAGCTTAATCATATACATACTTTTCGATTTAAAAATTCATATGGTCATAAAAATGCACTGTAAACACAGCATGCCTCTTGATCGTAAGCAGAGAATGCCTCTTGTCCTCTTCCGTTAAAATCCCAAGGTGAGATATTGCTCTTTCTATTTGTCGAGCCTTTAATATTTCCGGAGGCGTTTTCCAGCAGCATTTTAAAATGACGCGCCAAAAAGTATTAACTACAATCTATATCGCAGAACCCGATTTAATTTTCCTTTTATTTTACAAACCAGGTATGACCATTCTAACGAATATACAATGGAAAACAATGGTTTCTTTGAAATTGAACAAATTATATATATCTTTAAATTATGCGTTTAAAATAATAACATTTTTATGACAGTATGCATTTATTTATTTGTTTAATTTAATAATAACACGGCCAGTAAATTTAATAAAAACAATTTGGCAAACTATGAAACACCTAATTCTACTCATTTATCCTAATATAAAATCTGGAAAAGAGTTTTATGAAATCTTTTACTTTTTTATCTAATATTTTCATGGTTTTCAATGCTTTTACTTTACATTAACTTTCAAAATGTTATAATCTAAACTCATTTTAGTTCATCCAAATTTTCCACTTTTAACTGTGATAAAATTGCAAACTAAAATCGAGAATTGAACCAAAATAATGAAATCGTTATTCAATTTTTAACCGATTTCAAAAAAGAAGGAAGGTTCTCAATTCAAACCGTATGTTTGTTTTTTTTATGTTTGTTAGCTCATAACTTCTGAACGGATGCTCCGATTTTGACACATTTTGTTTTGTTGAAAAGGTCTTGGTTTGAAATAGGTCCCATTGTAATATCTTTACAATATAAGGAAAATACAGGGTGCCCAAAAAAATCAGTCCCAACTCTTTTAACTGCTCAACGGCTGCAGCTATAGTGTTAAAAGTGGTATGTAAGTATAGCAAAGTGGCCATGCAGCACAAGGTTAAACCGCTTGCAGCGCCACCTGTTGGAAAATAGCGGAGTTAGTGTTACTATCTCGAAAACGGTTCTAGAGTAAAAAGGGAATTACAAAGTTGAAAAGTATCATCGATTTAGTACAAAAAGATAGTTTAGACATTCATGCTAGCGTTCCTATCTTGGAAACGGTTCAAAACAGGGGGAAAAAGAAAATTATAAAATTGCAGGGCATCATCGATTTAGTATGAAAAGATAGTTTAAACATTGATGCTATAAATAAAATGCTAAAAACGTGCGTTTGTTTGTTCGCAATTTCTTACACTATGCACACTTGAGCTACATTGCACATGTTGTAGCGTAGCTGGTGAGACATACGTTATATAATTCAAAATACGGTTACTTGATACTTTTTGTTTTGTTGTAAAGATCTTCGTCTGAAGTAGGTCCCATTGTAATATCTTTACAATCTAAAGAAAATAAAACGCCATCTGGTGAAAAACAGCGGAATCAGCACCCCAATCTCAAAAACGGTTCAAGGTGGTAGAAAAGTTAATTCCGAAGTTGTAGAGCATCATCGATTTACTACGAAAAAACAGTTTTTAGACATTATTGCTAAAAATAGAACGCTTAAAACGTGCAGTTGTTTCTTCGCAATTTCCTACACTGTGCACACTTGAACTACGTTGTACATTTTGCAGCGTAGCGGATGACATATATACTCTGTGGTTCAAAGTGCTGTTAGTGTAAGCGGTCACATCGATTACCGCAAAGGCGTTTTCAACCAACTTCAGAAAAGAGGGTGTTCTTAATTCGAGCTATGCGTTGTTGTTGGTG
Source organism: Salticus scenicus (assembly GCA_963930645.1). Lineage (NCBI taxonomy): Eukaryota > Metazoa > Arthropoda > Arachnida > Araneae > Salticidae > Salticus > Salticus scenicus. Next base: position 17,745,496 of record OZ005653.1, read on the forward strand.
TTTGTAAGATTATAACTTCGTAAGAGATGCTCTAATTAACCGACTTCAAAAAGGAGGAGGTTCTCAATTCAAACCGTATGTTTTTTTGTTTGTTAGCTCATAACTTCTGAACAGATAATCCGATTTTGGTAATTTTTGTTTTATTGTAAAGGTCTTGGTCTGAAATAGGTCCTATTGCAATATCTTTACGATCAAAAGAAAATAAAGGGTGCCCAAAAAAGTCAGCCCCGACTCTTTTAACTGCTGAACAGCTGCAGCTATCGTCATAAAAGTGGTATGTAGGTATAGTAAAGTGGATATGTGCTGCGCGATTCAACAGCCCACAGCGCCACCTAGTGGGAAACAGTAGAGTTAGCGTTCCTATCTCGGAAACAGTTCAAGAAAGGGGAAAAGGTGAATTATAAAATTGCAGAGCATCATCGATTTAGTACGAAAAGGTAGTTTAGACGTTAATGCTAAAAACAGAACGCTTAAAACGTGCATTTGTTTGTACAAAATCTACTGTTTTGTGCACACTTGAACGACATTGCATATGTTGTAGCGTAGCTGGTGACATTTATGCTATGTAAAATTCAAAGTATGGTTATTGTAAGCTGTCACATCGATTAACGCATAGACATTTTAAACCGACTTCATAAAGGAAGAGGTTCTCAATACAAACCATGTTTCTCATTGTTGTTGTTGTTGTTGAAATTTGTTAGCTTATAACTTCGTAAGAGATTATTTAATTTTAATACTTTTTTTGTTGTCGTAATGATCTTGGCCTGAAATAGGCTTCATTATGATTTCATTAATATATAAACAAATTGCAGGATACTCACAAAAGTCTGTTCTTCCTTTAACTGCTGAACGTATGCAGCTACACTAGTAAAAGCAGTATGTAAGTATCGATGTTGAAACTTCTGTCCGTCAGCTGCAATGCACATTTTGCTCTTTGCTTGAACTTTACGCTGAGCTATTTTCAGCGCAGCGAGTGACACGTATTCACTGTAAAGTTCAATATATAGGCCTAACAGAATTTTTGGTTAGGAATACAGCGTATCCGTTCTTTACCTTTCTAAAGACTTTTTAACTTAACGTATGTTCGTTCAATAGATAGTTTTTGGTTCATATCCGATAAAGGCAAGAAAAGTGACACAACTTAAAAATGCAGCATTTGAGAAAAATCAATTTAAAAATAACTTGACTAGAATAAAGCTGGCACAACTGTCTCTCGAGTGGATAATTTTCTAGATGGAGATGTAACTTTTTTGTTCACATTGGGTGTATTTCATGTATTTTTTAGTGACATAAACCATTTTTTGAGTTATGTCACGTTTCTTGGAAGTTTTGATTTGTAAAACTGCCGTCGAACGTCTTTTGATGTTCTGCTATATGAATAAGTTTTCACTGAAAAGAGAAAAATAAAATATTTTTGTAAAAAAATAGAACCGACACCAAAATGCAACTACTATTCAAAAAAAAAAAAAAAAAAAAAAATTCTATAAAATGAAACTAAATTACGCCTAAAAGTATAAAATAATTTCATTCGCCAAATAACCTATAACACTACAATTAATCATAACTTTTGAAGTCGGCGCAAAATTAAATAAAAATTGATACCTTTATTCAATACAAAAATCAAATCCTATTCAAAATACACATCTCACATTGTCACCTGCAAAACGCAGCCGAAAACTATTTTGATTCAAGAAAACAAATAAGATTTCGTAAGCAGCAAAAGTTGGCGAAGATGCTGGTATCTGACGTCCTTGGTGAAAGAAAAATCGCAAAATTATCTGGAAAACATATTTAATTTCTTTGGGATATCATGATTATTTTTATAAGGCATATTAAGAAAGGAATGAAGAATATGAAACAACAGATCGTACAAAATATATTATGAAAATATGCATCTTGCGTGTATATTTTTGCAATACGTTTTGAACGCCAAATCCAAAAGCCACCAAGGATGATTGTTATTAAAGTTATACCAAATTTGCAAAGGAAACTCTAACTTCGTAGAAACATAAATACCGCATTGTGAAGAATGTTCACTGTTCTGTGTAGATGCTACCAATGGACAGATTGTATACAGTGATAAAATAATAAAGGAAACATAAAAATGGGTCATTCGAGACGACAGCATTTATTGCTACCGATCTAAAAACAAATCTTTAAAAACTAATTAAATTTTATTTAATTTTGCGCGGACTTCAAAAGTTATGATTAATTGTAGTGTTATAGGTTGTTTGGCGAAGGAAATTATTTTATACTTTTAGGCGTAATTTATTTTCATTTCATACATTTTTTTTTTTTTTTTTTTTTTTGAAAATTAGTTACATTTTGGAGTCGGTTCTATTTTTTTACGAAAAGATTTTATAATTTTAAAGTTAATGTACATTTTGAAGATCATTTTAATTAATTCTAAACTCATATCTAAATGCTTTAAATATTGATGTTTTCTTAATTGTAAGATGGTCTCCTGCGTAACATTTGATTAGGAAAATTTTCAAGGAGATTTTATCTGTTCAAATGATTGTAGAAATAATTATTTTCTGCAATTAAATTAGCTTTTAATTACCATATAATATTTATTAACCGGCTACAAAAAGGTGGAACTTTTTTAATTCAAACTGTACCTTTAATTTCTTTTTCTTTTGTTTGTTTGTTTGTTAGGTTAAAACTTCTTAACAGATACTCGGATTATATATATATATATATACATATATATATATAGAGAGAGAGAGAAATATATAAATGTATGAATATATAAACAAATGAATGAAATTAAACCTCAAAAAACACTGAGATATTCATCAGGGAGGCCCCTCAGTGTAGGGGTGAAAGAGAAGTTTCTGAAAGGACAATAGCAATTAGCTAATAACCATCCTTAGCCCCCAACTTCTCACCAAACAGAAAACCACCAATAACTGAAGAGAAATCAAACATATATATAATGTATTGAAATACTAAAATATTTATAAAATTACAAAATTGCAAAAGTTACAAAATTACATCTATTCATTTAAAAAATATACAATAATATAAAGAATTACTGAAGGTAAACAAGAAAGTATAAAATGAAATAAAATAAAACCCTTCACCTGATAAACATACCCACTTCGGCCGACGGGGATACTCGTCGGTACTTAAATTTGCAACTTTGAAATTTTATAAATTTCTTAGTATTTCATTCTGAAATTTCTCCAGCGCTTTTTGAGATATTTCAAAAAACATCTGAAATGGAAAGTGTCCGGTCATTTATCGAAAGGTACTGTACTTTAATAATTATTTCATAATAGAAAATGGATGTATTAGCATTTCAGAAAACATTTAAAATATCTTACAAAAAAAAAAAAATAAAAAATAAAAAATCCCTTTGATTTGTCCAAATATATTTCGGCTGTCAATCGCAGCCATCATCAGTGCTTAAGTGATCTGTGTTTACCCCGGTTTCATCTTTTCCTCTCTCTTTCTCCTGTCTTCTCTTCACTTTGATTACGATGTGTTGCCATTCGGGTGAAATTGTGCTATGCTCTCGGTCATAAACAGCAGATTTAGTTGTAAGTATTTCAATGCCTTCGCGATTTAGAGCATATTGGTGCGAATTATATGGGACTACTTTTGGATATTTAGAGTGTTAAGATTAATAGGGTTATTAAGATACGCTCTACAGAGGGCAGTGGATTGTTTATTAAATTTAAAGTCTGAGAGATGTTCGGCTATGACTGACAGCCTAAATATATTTGCACAAACTGTTGTTACTGACCGAGAGCATAGCACATTCCCACCCGCATGGCAACACAATGTAACCAAATTGAAAAGAACACAGGAAACAGAGAAAGGGAAAGATGAAGCCGGGGTAAACACAGATCACAAGTGCACTGATGATGGCTGCGACTGACATCCGAAATACATTTTAAAAAATCAAAAGGATTTTTTATAAGGTATTTTAATTGTTTTCTAAAATGTTAATATATCCTTTCTCTATTATGATGTAAAATCTAGTTTAGGTATGTAAATGATATTTTCACTATAATTCCCAGTAATATCAACCCCAAACAAATCTTAAATGATCCTAACAGCTTAGATAATAATTTCAGATTTACCCTAAAAACTGAAGTTAATAATAGTTTACATTTTTCGATGTGAAAATATTTAAAAATAAAGATAAAACTTTTAACACCATTGTTTACAGAAACCTGGCGAACAATAATGAAATCATTGATCGTAAAAGTAAAACACCCCTTCCATGTATTTTCTGCCCTCAAATCTTATATAAACCGTGCTATTCTCATTTGTTCCATTAACCCTCCCCCCTCCCTTAATAAATTCCTTAAACAAATTGGTCAAAAAGCGGACTACAGTAAATCTCTTGTTCAAAAACTTTACAAAAAACATTTTAAAAACCTTATTCCATAAATAATGCACATAAAAATAAATCTAATTTCACTCCCTCTATACGGTATTGTAATTGAGCTGCTAACAAAATGAAATATGAAGAAACAAAATAAGGTATAAAAATTCCAATAAGACCAAAAAAAATGTCTTTCAACGTTTTAAAAATGAAAAAAAAAATACTAATAATTTAAAAAACACCTATGGAGTTGATAAAATTAATTTTACATTTGAAAACAACTTCGGCGCTTGTTATATAGGTATGATTAAAAGACAAATAAAAGAACGTGCAGGTGAACATCTCTCAGACCTTAAATTTAATAAACAATCCACCACCTTCTGTAGAACACATCTTACTAACTCTACTAACCTTAACACTCTAAATATCCAAAAAACTACCCCCTATAATTCACACCAATACGCTCTAAAACGCAAAGCCTTTGAAATACTAACAGTTAAACCTACTGTTAATGACCGAGAGATCTACTATTAATGACCACAATTCCAACTCATCGTAACCAATCTGAAGAGAAGAGAGGGAGAGTGGTAAGATGAAGCAAAGATAAACATAGATCACAAGTGCACTGGTGACGGTTGCGACTAACAGCCGAAGTATATTTGCACAAATCAAAAGGATGTTTTTGTAAGATATTTTAACTGTTTTCTAAAGTACATTAATATATTTTACAACCAATATGTAAGCAAGTGGATCTGCTCTGAAATCCTGTTGACGGGAGTTGTGGGATTAGGCATTAAGTCAGGTTCGATAGCCTAGCCGCTGGTGTTTTCTGCAATTTTCTCTAAACATACAAGAATACGATCTAAACTACCACAGAAAGTTTCCCATAGAAGGTATTTTACCTAGACATCCATGCTTCTCCTAAAAACGTTCTTAACCTCCACACAATACACGTCTAAATAATAATAATAATATATATATATATATATATATATATATGTTAATTGCACCATCATATTCATAACAAATTCATGATTCAACAACATAAAAGACATATATAAAACAAATATTTATGCGTTGTACTTAAAAACAAAAAACACCATGATGCAATAAATTAATTTAAGATACAATTGTTTTTCGTTTTCATCTAAAAAATGTCTGGTATGGAACAACTGCATGACTTCCAATACTTATTACTATACATATTGTAAAACCTTTTGGAGATAGGTCAGTTTTATGGCTTCTGACCACACTAACAAGTTAGACATCTGACAATTTCCTTGCAGCAACAAATTAATACACACGTAGTAAAGATATAAAGAAAAGAGTTTAGATAACGAGTTAAAAAAGAAAATCGATAGAGTTGCTTTTTGATACACCAGTTTCCGAGATCTAAAACTGACCTGCTTAATAAGGACATAGCACAGGTTTTCCGTAATATCCGATTAATACATGCAAATGGACATCTAAAAAAAAGATGTATGCAATTATATTGGGCAAAATCGTTGTAACTATTCTTGAGATACCAGGTTTCGGTTCCACTTCCGATTTTCCGAACTCGGTAAACTCATCTGTTCACTGGAAAACAACAATTACATAAGAAAGAAAGTAGTTAAGAAGGTAGTTAATCTAAAAGGTAGTTAAGAAGACATGTTAGAAGGAAATTCGTTGAGCTTTTTTCTAAGAAATGCACTTGTGAGACCTAAAATTGGTTCCCTTAAAAAAGGACATCTATTAATTTTCCTGAAGTGTAACCAACTATATACAAAAGGAAATACTAAAGGAAGTTTATGTAGCTATTTTAAAGTAAATCGTTAAAGCCATTTTAGACAAAAAGACTCGCGTTTCATTTACTCCTTTTCCAATTTTTACCAAAAGTTGACAAATTCATCTGTACACCGGACCTGTATTAGTTCGAAAGTTCCGTCGTTCTATCTTTATTCGCTTTAGAAATATGCCATTGAGAATATTCTTTATGTGCACACACACTGCCCCATTGCCATAAAGAACATTTTTGGACTTAAGGGAAATTAAAACATGTAAATCAGGTGTATACTTGATATCGACATTTTTTCCGAATACAATACTTCCATTATCAATCGGGTAATGTAAGCAATAAGAAGGCAATCTTTGATAATATGTTAGTATCAGAGAGTGGTTTCTTATTACTTGGTGGGCATTAGAGCAAGATGTTTTATTTTAAAATTTTAAAATAGTATTTATGAGTAATACTCAAGTTTCTAATATATTATTCTCCATTCAATCCATTTTATGTCCAATATGCATATATATATTTTTTTTTTTTAACGATTTTAATATAATTACTTAACAAAAAACAATTCGAGGAATTTCTACATTTTCGCAGTTTTTGAAATTAATTTTTTTTCTTTAATTACTAAATATAAAATATAATAACTTAAATTTCATTAAGTTTTTTAATGAAAATACTTTTTTAACAGTTTACATTCATCTTTATATCAGATTTTTAGTAATGCTAATTTTAAAATAAAAGTAAATGTTTACAAAGAGAAAATATATTTCATAATAAAGTCATTATTTCTAATTTTATTAAAAACTATTATCCGCTTATAAAATTAAACATAAAAATTTTGTAACAGGAATTAAATTTTAAGTAATTACTTAATCTTTGACAATACATTTTTATGTGTTTATTTTCACTAACATAGATATTTACAAATGATATAAATAAAATATTTTTATCATCCCAATTTAATGTTAAATAATGGGGAATTTTTATATAAAATGTAATTATTACAAAAGAATTTGCTTTAAATACCTTTCAAATTTTAATGTTTCATACAAAGAGCTCATTAAGTTAGATTATTGAATATAAATACATTTTAACTGTACAAAACATTTAACTGACCGTATTGGAAGTTTCAATTTTGTAATGCTTATCTTTTCTCATTTCAACATTTTTTGGAGGGATTTAAAACAATATTTACTTTTCCTTGTACAATTAAAATTGCTTTTTTTTCCAGTAAATAATTTAGAAATCTAATTTAATTTTTTGTTTCTTTTGCTATAATTTAAATTCAAGAAGATATCCTAGCAAAAACTCATTCGGATACAGACAAAAATCTTCAATAAGAACTTTTTTTTTTCTTTTCAAAAATGTTGTAAATTAATCAGCGCATTTTTCTGCTTTTTACGAAGTACTTTTTTTCTTAAAAGACAGACAGATAAATTATGGATTTAACATAGATTCTGAAGCAGAAAATTGAGCTACATTTTAACTAGACAGCTTGTATATCTGAAAAATGTACCGGGAAGTTTTAAATGAATATTACCTGTAAATAGCCGTATGTACCAAAACGCTTGGGAAAATGTCACATTTAACAAAGGACAATCCCCACTAGGGATAAAAAAAATATATTAAATGCTGAAATTATTTAAAAATTCCCCATCAGCCATTTCGCTTGATAAAATATGCATTTTTCCATGCCAGTGTTACCTAGAGGACATTTTTGAATTATTTTTATGTTGATTTTTTTTATAAATCGACCTATTGACATCACTTCGTTTATCTGAATCTGTCTAGACATCTATTTATGTATAACAGAAAAATTATTATCAGGATAACTTCAGAAATACTGAATCGATTCGAATCAAAGTTGGACAATTGGCTTATCTTAATCAACGTCAACGTGGTAGCTTCGGAGTACCTGCATGTGGTCGCGACCAATGCTTACCTCCAACGAATATGTCAAAAACATAAAGATAATTTTCAAAAAAAAAAAAAAAAAAAAAAAAAAAAAAGCCAAAATAGTTTTTAATGTGGAATTTGGTCTCTGAAAAATTCCCCACGTGAGCAGAGATTTTTCAGAGTGAAGATTAAAATAAAACTCCTTGAGGAAATCTTAAGTGTAACACAGGATCTCTTGCGTGCGTTGACGAGACAGTCTGGACGGCAAAAAGGAATTAAAGATTTGAGCAGGGCGTCCCGGAAGACACAGGAAACCACACAGAGTCCACACAAAAAAAAGGGGGGGAATATATATTTTTTTCCCTTAAATTTTAGTAACAAAAAAATTCAGAAGAAAATCAAAAGAGAAATAAAACACAGAATTTCCGACAGAGTCTCGGTGTCAAGCCAGAAACTAGTTCTGAGTAGGATCCGCGGACCTGTCAGAAACCTGCGTAGTATTCTCAATCCTCTGAAAGAGTGCGAGCTAAAAGACGATAGGATTATGTCCTAGTTCACACGACCAATCAGAGCTCAAGGCCCAGACCAATCAGAGGTCAAGCTCGGGCATCCCATCAAAACACTAGCAATAAATAAATAAAACAAGAATTTTTTTAAAAAATAGCCAAATAATAAAAAATAAATCCGGCAGTTCGTAATTTTTAAAAGAAAACTTCAACAACTTAGAGAAATTCACAAGTAGGAAGGTGGAAGTCGCGACTGATGACTCATCAATTAAGCCTGATGCAAGGGTTAACCAACACAAGGGAAACATTTCGTTCGCTCTAAGGAAATAAAGTAAAATTTAGGGAGGAAATTCACTGTTATGTAACTCCAGACGTACAAATTCTACTTTCTTAGAGACGAGAGGAAAGTTATTTACTTTAATTAAAATAACTAAATATCGTTTCTTTCCACGACCGACACTAGGATCGTAGCGGTGAAGGGCATCTAACAGAGAATTTCCAACATCGGGAATGGATCTGTGAAACTTCATGGTAAGTTTTCAAATTTTAGCATAAATGGGCTTAATTCGAAGATCCTGGTGATTAGCATCATTGCGGAAATAACCAGTAGCTTGAGTATACCTGCGTTAAAAGCTTATTTTGGAATAAATGAATTTTTATTAACTGAGTTTTAGTAACTGAACCGTAGATCATACATCCATGAGTGATGATCGGACGGATCATGGATTTGTAAAGCAATAATTTATTTTTAAGTGACAGGTGGCTGTTCCAAACCGATAAAGACTGAGGGGCTTTCGTAGCTCGATGTCATACTTTGAATGAGATCAAGCTTGAGACTCCACATTTTTTCCAAGTGACGGCCGCTTAAAAACTTGAAAGACGCATCGTAAACAAATTATTTAATAAGGGATCTGCTTCACATTAAATATACACATAGTACATATCAGAGACTTAACCAACTTTATTTATCAACTTGACCTGCAATCTTGTTTCAAAGTGACATCCTCTTCAAATCGCACACAACTTAAAACCAAGCGGCCACTTCAAATTTGTCCTCACGTTAACTCCCAAAATACTGACTCATTTAAACCAAATTTAGACAGTGGAGCTATTTTAAAATGATCTTGAATGAGTTCATTATCGAAATGGTTCCACAATTTTATTTCAAAATAGCAGCCACCTATAAAGTTGTCATCATGATCATTTACAACCTTCAAATACTTGGAAATTTTAAACTCACGTGAGATAGTTATTTATAAACCGATCTGTTTGAAAATCAGTATGCAAATAGTTTACATTAAATTCTCAATCAGAATTATTTATCAACTCTATCTGCCTCCTTGTTTCAAAATTGGCATCAACTGCGTAGGTATTCAGCCTGAAAAATTCAAAGGTAAGGATATGCAGACTGATGAAACACATTTCAAAATTGCAAAATGTTTTTAAAGGTGTCAAATATTACTGAAATACAAAATAGATAAGTATACAGTATATTTTTCTATTTACTTTTTACCTGATTATTATTATTTTATTTTATTTTATTTAAGATCAAAGACATTGCTGAAAAAATGAATTTTCAGCAGGACTATTTGAAGTGTAGCATTGTTTATACGTCTTAGAAAATTTTATACTTTCGAGTAGTTTATTTCAATATGGTGAATTTCGTTATAAATTATATAAAAAAAAAAAAAAATTAAATATTTAGTTTTTTGCTGTAGATTTTCAGTATGTATTATTATGTGTTTGTATTGTACAATTTTCTTCAAAAATATTTATTTTACATCTCGTTTAATGTTAGATAGAAAAAAATATATTTAATGACTTATTTATGAAAACGTACGAAAATAAACTGATATATTAAAAAATATATGTATTTATAAAAGCTCTCTTTTATCGTAAAAATATATGTGTTTTTTACATATACATTGACAAAAATATTAAGTTTGGGTAATCACAAAACTTTCTTCTGTATCATTTTGTGTAAAAGCGCCATCTACCTATCAACATGTACAATTATATAAAGATAATTTTTTACAATAAACATGTTACATATGAAATTTAGTGGAATTTCTTTCAATATATACTGAGATGTAGCATATAAGAAATCGCAGAAGTTGAGTAATATCAGCGAAACTTGCCAAACGATATAGACGATACATATCGAAATTAACATAATTTTTACTTTCCGAACACTATAGTGAGGAAAGTACTGTAATCATATCAAAAATGCGAATTTGAGATTTTGATGTTTCTATACGTTTCGAGGTCCCCTGTGTCCATTTCCACTATTTTTACGATGATGTATGTATGTATGTGTGTATGTCTGTGAGTGGTCTGTGAGTGAACACGCTAGCGTCTAAACGCTTTGTTCGAATAAGCTGAAAGTTGGTACGTATATTGTAAGTTACCATAGTACGAACCCTATAGATTTTGGTGAATCTAGCACTTATAGTTTTTTACAGGGACACCAGGAAAAATTCTTTATCATTATGGCCTATGGAGCTAAAATATTAAAAGTGCGATAGCGTCTAAACGCTTTATTAATCTGAGCAAAAAATTGGTACATATGTTATAGGTCATAGTTTCACGAACTGTATAGATTTTGTTGAATTTAGCACTTACAGTGTTTTTACAGGGGCACAAAGAAAAATTGTTTATCATTATGGCCTATAGGGCCAAATTTTTAAAAGAATGATAGCGTCTAAACGCCTCATTAATCTGAACAAAAAATTTGTACACATGTTATAGGTCACAGTTGCACCAACTGTATAAATTTTGGTGAATTTAGCACTTACAGGTTTTTTACAGGGACACAAAGAAAAATTCTTTATCATTATGGCCTATGGGACCAAATTTTTAAAAGTGCGATAGCATTTAAACGCCTTATTCAATTGAGCTGAAAATTTATATGAATATTATAAATCACTGTTGAACTAAACATAAGCATTTTGGTGAATCATTTATAGGTTTTTACAGGGACACAACGAAAAATTCTGTATCATTATGATCTTATGGGCTCATAGTTCAGTAGCGTTAAATAAAACATCGTGTAATATATGGAAAAAAATACTCAAACAGTCTATTATGGTTTTCTCTTATTTTTTTGTTTAACAACTCCTGTTTCTTTACTTTATCTACAAAACTGTTAATTACTCAATATTCGGAAAGTCGATAGGAGTCACTCCAGATTTTTTAAATTAATAATAGGCCATTATTAGTGCATTACTATGCTATAAAAGCTGAGATATTTTGTTACAACGCAGAATTGCAGCAAAGCTGCAACAACGCTACTTCTTGGTCGATATGCTCCAAAAATAAATCAGCACAGATTTTAACAATGATCCTCTTGAATGAGAATAATATGAATGAGAATCTTGAATAAGAATCAGTGAGATCTTGACGAATGAATGATTTTTGAATGAGAATCTGGAATAAAAATGAACAGAATTTCAGTTCTCCTCAAAAAAAGGAAAATGATAGGGGTTTTTATCAATATTTATTTAGAATCAACGAACACTGTATTACCAATGGGCATTAATTGAATGAAAATACAAATGTGAGTAAAACCTCTTGTCGTTTAGCTTTTATTTTGAGAGAACTGAAATTCTGTTCGTTCTATCTCTCATAACTCTTTAAATTTACACTATATTTGTTTAGGGTTTTCATATAAGTTGTTCAATACTTTTGGCTATTAAATTAAGCAAATGAAATTTTTTAAAAGCTAGCACATGCGTAAATAAAAATTATTTAGTAAAAACGTATTATTTCGTAAGATGTTTAACATTTTTGCGTTCTTATTACAGTAGGCTGTGTGCAATGAAGTATGCCAAATTTCCTGAAAATGTCTTTGCTCTGGGTCTAATACCCTATGTGTTATAATTAAAGAAGTGGAATTTTTTTTTTTTTTTTTTTGCAATGTTCTTTAAAAAAACTGTTATATCTCCATGAATATATCTGGTAGCCTCTTAAAAACTTATACAGATAATTAGAAAATATCTCTTAATTACATGTTACAGCCAAAATGCATTTCAAGCATTATTTTTTACAGGATCCAAAACATTTTGATTTTTCTGTAATTTTTTACTGGCCCCTTTTCCTTTTCAGAACACACCTTTTACTGAAATGTATGAGGTATGACGTTTTCTTTACGCTACTAAAGTTTCAAGATGATTCTAGATGAGTTTTTCTAGATATTTGACAAAATGTCTAATTCGAACGTGTCCAATTACTTATTGGTAGGGTGTGTATAATGCTCAATCCACTTTTTTCCCCCCACTTTTTTCTTATATACTAATTTGCCAAATATTTTCTAAATGTAATAAACGTGTCAGAAATCATTTGGTAATTAGGCATAATGGCATTATGTGTTTGTTAGAAGAATGAATGTTAGATGGACTGAAATGAGTAGGTTAAATGTCGCACTATACCTACACATTTTACAATTGTTGACGATCTGGGATTCCTATAGAAGGGTGGTCCGGAGACATGACATTACAATTTTGGTCGTCTGTGAAGGGTACTGTATTAACAGGAATTGTTATACAGGGTGGGCAAAAAATCCGTAAATAGTTTAAAAATTCATAGAACCCGAAAAAATAACCAAAATAAAAAACGGTTTGCAGGTCTAGCATCGATAAGTCACGAGATTTTTTTTTTTTTAAGATAAGAAAAAAAAAGTTAAAAAAAAACAGCCGATAGGGGGCGTTTCGTACATAAATGAACGAAAAGACATGTAAATAACAAAAATAATGTTACCAAATCATTTATTACTAGCTGGCTTCACCAGCTAGCTGGCCAGAGACCCAAGAAAATTTTTACCAAAAAACAAGCTCTCGGGCGCCTCCGACGCCAATCGTAATTTCTTCTCTCTAAAAGTCGCATAATATAAAAATATTGAAAATTCAAATATTTTTAAATAAAATCTTAGGCGCCTGCGGTGCCAATCATAACTTGTTCTCTGTAAAAGTGGCTTAATACTAAAATATTAAAAATATAACGATTTTAAATTAACTCTTGGGTGCCTGTGGCGCCAATCGTAACTTCTTCCCCTATTCTTAGAACATTTGTATCGCTCTTTTATTTTTTAAGAAATAAAACACGTAAAAGAAAATATATAAGAACAAAAACACTTAGAGATGATAATAAATTTGTTGTTGGGTGAGTACACTGTGGGATATAAAAGTTTAAGGCTGAATAATTATGTTATTTTTACAAATTTATAACTATACATATATTTTATAAATCATCAGACATTTTAATAAATCATCACATTTAAATAACTTTCTACTGCAATGCTATAAATTAAAGAATTTTAACTGTTAATATTAAAATATATTGCAGCAAACAAACAAAAAATGTGCTACCATTTTATAAACGCATAAGAAAAATTTATTAACACATTAAACGCATAAGAACAGTGCCTGAATTGCATTAGTCCAAATCGAAGCTGAAATTTAAATCTTCTGCATTTTCATTAAAACAGTAATCCATTTCTGTAGTTCTTGAATGGTTAAAGATATCTTTCCAGACGATATTACGAGTATGGCGTTGATTTTCTATCGGCAAAAGTACTTTTAATGATGTTTTTCTTTTAACTCTTGAAAAAGCTACATAAAGCATTCCATGCATAAAAACTGGAACTCTCAGATCAACACCTACAAAGTCAAAAGTTTGGCCCTGTGATTTATGCACTGTCATAGCAAATGCTGCTTTTACAGGAAACTGATGTCTAGATATTGCGCAACCAAGTTGACCTTCTGATGATTGAAGTGTGATTCTTGGTATATGTACATCTCGGCCACAGTGTTCACCAGTTATTATTTTTGCTTTAATAATATGATTGCACAGCTCAGTAACAATTAATCTTGTACCATTGCAAAGGCCTTCTGATACATCTATATTACGCATGAACATAATAATAGCATTTTTTTTCAGTTTAAGTTCATGAGGTGGTAAATCGGAATTTTCAACAGAATTTAAAAAGTCAACAGTAAACTGAAGTCCTCCTTCGGGTTGGTTATTTACAGCATCGTAACTGTGATAAGTTTTGTACTCTCCGGGTAATTTCAAAATAATTTCAGTATTTAACCTGTCAACATCTTTGTTAAGAGGAGCAAGTATAGCTCTATTTTTCATCTCTTCATAATTTTCATTGACAAAGCAAAAACCAAAAACCTCATCAATGAGATTTCCATTTGAAATTATGTCTTCGGGTAGCTCTATCTCATCTAAAGACCTAATCGGTAATTCTCCATTACCAACTTTTAAAATATAGTTTGCAAAGTCTCTTTGTTCTGGATCAACCCGCATATTCTCATCCAGTGAATAATTCCTAAATTTACACCAAAGAACACTCTTTTTAATTGATAAGTCAATAAGTTCTTGTTTATTCGCTCGCGGTTGAACTGGAAGACACTGTCTGAAATCTCCTCCTAAAACCATAATTCTTCCACCGAATGGCAAAGTTGCATTTCCAGTTTTAGGCAGAATTTCGTCCATTGCATGCAATGCATATTTAGGAAGCATAGGTGCTTCATCCATGAGAAATACTTGAACTTTAGAAAGTTTTTGAGCTTTACAGGAGCCCGGTTTGATTGTGTGGAACTTGACTCTGGTGAAAGGGGCACCTTCAATCCAAATGTTTTGTGTGATGTGTGTCCTCCAGGAAGTAGAATCGAAGCAATGCCTGTAAAAGCCATACACTGCACATTAAAGTTCCCTCCTCGCAGAAGGTAATACAAAGTCTTGTATATGAATGTTTTTCCAGTACCACCAGGTCCGTCAATAAAAAAGCAATTCGATTGAATATTCTCATCATTGACTGAACGAAAGATAGCATCCACAATTTCAATTTGTTTTCCTCTAAGAAGTTGATACATTAGTTGACCAATAGCTGCTGATTCATTGACATTTGACAATTCTTGATTCGATTCAGTTTCATAATCATCAATATCATCAAATGAAAACTTTTCAACCCAATATTGAAAATTTCTACCTTCTGTCGCTTCTGAGTCGAGTTTATGGGCAATTACACGGTATGCTCGCTTGATAGAATCTTCAATTGAAATTCCAGTTCTTTCACCTTCATGAATGAAATCTTCTGCGAGATCTTGCTTAAACATTTCCCACAGCCGTTTTGGGTTTTCTGGTGAGCCTAGAATCAAAATCTGTGTAAAAAGTGTTCTCATTGCCCTTGGCAGTTTTGAGCTTGCAGATTCGGACAATCCTTCAATCCGTTGTTGGTCATCATAGCATAATCCTCGGGCTAGACAAGCTTGCTTGTATGTCGCATGTTCAATATTATTCACTGTCAGTAAATCCTTAAAGCTGGTTGCATCTTTTACATGATACAATAACAGTCGTAAGTGATATAATTCAGGCTGTACAACAAAATTGACATTATGTATTCTTCCAATAACTTTTATCTGTCGTACTCTTTGAATCCATTCACTGTTTCTTGCATCCCATCTAAAGTGTTCAGGCATTTGACAGTAGTAATAATAGATTGGCTCTTCCTCCGTGTCTCCATTTGATTGTCTAATTTCATGTTCTTCCTTAGCCTTTTTATTGTGCTTGAAATATGCTTCCAGAGTCGAACCTTTTTGTCCTGTATCAGCTAAATTTTCCTGAGCCTGATCTAAATTTACAATTCTGTACTGGCCAGGAAGGTGAATTGATAATCGTAGCACACTATGACTCTTCTTCTGAATTTCATTTCCAAATAAACGCCAACATGCCTCTGGTGGAGTGATGCATCGACCCTCAACATAAGTATTTGCTTCATTGTACATGATTTGTCTTCCTCCTTCAACAACTTTAAGTGAAGCACAATCAAACCCTTTATATATGTACTTGTATAGATACTTCACAGCCATAATGCTTCCAACATATTCAACGTTTATATGACAATTGTACTTTTTCAGTAAATATGCATTATAAGAAACAACATGACGATTATCTCTTGTTATACGGCTGCCATCAACACTCTTACGATACACTGCACTTTCATGAGAGAAATCTCGACTGTGAGGGTCCAATTTGGGATCATAACGCCTTCGATAATTTGGTTTTGCATTGTCTGCCAATGAAGATACATCCTCAAATGATTTTGGAAATTGAAAGCGGCACTTCATACGTCCACTTTTATTTACCATGCATGCAGCGTTTGGGTTCTGTTCGTCACAGGGGTTATGAATCATCCACTTTATTACAAGTTCTCTCAGATCTGTATCTTCAAAGTCGGGAATCTCTGCAGAAATGAGATCATCCAGTTCTTCAGGATTATGAATCTTGTCTTGAGAACACATAATTAGAAGAAGGTGAATGTGAGGAAGACCTCGCTTTTGAAATTCAATTGAATATACATAAGCAGCAACTTTTCCAAATATCTGCTTCTTATCAAAATCTTCAATTATTTCATCAAATTTCAATTTTGCAACTCGAGTTACAACATCTGGTCGATCTTGAGGAAGTTGTTGTATAAAAGATCCATTTTGTAACTGAATGTGCCAAAGCGTTTTTTATTTCAGGTCAGTTTGCATTACATGTCATTGTTATGAAGAAATCTGGAGAACCACGACGGCGAACAATTGCCATAGCATCTTCAAATTGTTCAGTATAATAGCGTGTTGACCCTGGGAAAGATGATGGGAGAATGACTTTCTCTCCAACTGTAGCTTTGTTTTTTCTACTAAGTCGTTTATCAAACGTGTGACTTCTGTATAATTATCAGCATAAATCTTCTTTTGATTTGCTTTAATCCACTGAATACGATCTCTTTCGACCCTAATAAAAGTGTCGACAACATACTGTTGAAAAAGTCTGCCACCAAAATGCAATGCATTAAATTGTATTTGTCGCAAGTCATGACCTGTAGAATTCATTCTTGTGGACAAATAATTTATTACTTCAGGTCGAAAAGCAAGTCTGTTCTGAGCCAACTCAAGGCGCGTTGCATGATGCCGCGAAGAATAAGGTGTAGTCAATGGTATATCAAGAGAAAAACCATCCGTACCCTGTGGGTAAAACAGTGGATAAGTGAATGGCTCAATACGTTTATCAATATTTTTTAGAATAACAATTTCCTTGTTTCGCCGATGTACAATCATTTCATTTTCTGGGAAACTCTGATCGGCATTAAGTGTGAAGACAGCTCAAACTTCATTAATGGATGGTGTATTAAATCTTCTGTAATCACTTTCCTGAGGAATTCTGAACAAAAGTTGAACTTCAGGTGCAGATAATCCTTGTGCAGTAGCTTGCTGTTCAACTTCATACTGAACTTCTCGCATCATCATATAACCCTGTGCATAACCATTCTGTGCCCTTATTACGTGCTCTAATAATTCTATGAGTTCACGACTTATTCCATAATTCAGAGGATGATGTAATCGTTCGTCAACAGCATTATCAGGATCCAAAAAATACATCTGACCGTATTGAGGTTTTTCAAATTCTCCATGTATGTCTTGAGTCGGTTGAGCAGCCAAGTTCATTTTGTGGTATACTTGTCCACATGCAATAAAACTGTATATGCCATGACTGTTGATGGTTCTGTCTTCTGACACATTGAAAGAAGAAAAAGCAAAACAGGAATTCAAGTTTCTGATTCTTTTATGAAATTCTTCAGCAAGTGGATGGCAGTGCAAAAACAGTCTTGCTAACTCGCTCGCAAAATATGATGCTGGCAGTAATAATCGTCCATGAAGACAACAATCACCAAAAGAGTCTCTATGAAGACGATTGCAAACACGTTCCTCTGGAAAATGTGATGCTTTACAATGAACGCATTTCACATTGAATTCTCCTAAAGTACTATAGTTCACATCTTTACAAACTGCTATTTTGTATGTTGGGCACCGATTTCGCAATGCCACTTCATATCTTGCTTGTCGATGTCTTTTCTCTTCTAGGCGTTCTCGTCTCTCTAGTGTACTCTCTGATGCCCTACGCTGAGAAGCTCGCTGTCTTAGATCTTCAAGTCGCTGGATTCTGTCTTCCGTGCTCTCCCTTGCTCGATGCTGAAAAGCTTGCCTAGATATACTCTCAGAACGTTCCTTTCTGTACATCTGTCCTATTTCCCTTATATTTTGGCGACATTTTAATTTTGATGCACGGATAGGCCTAGCTTGATATAAGGAAGTACGATTAATTAGTTGGTCTGCATTTGAAGTACTTTGTTCTTCTGGATTAACTGGCATCACATCATTTGATCGTTTCATCTTAAGAATATTTATTTAAACTTTTTGATTTCTAAAAACTCGTATTTAAATTTTAAATGAAAGTTGTTTTTGATTTTCTTGCATATAACTTGATGCCACATATCAGTGTTTCAGAGTTTCTAAAATGAACGTGTTTAAATATCATCCTTTGAAATAAAATGTTTATGTTGTAGTTTGATTTTAAAGACTTACTAATAACTCCCTGTTTAAAAGAATCAGAAGGTTTTTTAATTTATACTAACTCAATCACAAAACAAAAAGATTTTTTTATCAAAAAGAACAACACTTTCGTTTTCACATTTTTTAACCTCAGACTCCTCTCAGTTCAGTTCGTATTTATCCTCAGTAAAGTTGAAAATGTTTTTTCAGTTCAGTTCGTATTTATTCTCAGTAAAGTTGAAAATGTTTTTTTAGTTCAGTTTTTTTAATTATTATTATTTCGTCGAAAAAAAAATTGGCAACAATTAAATTATGGATAAAACATAGAATAATAATAAAGGAAGAAGGAGCGTACGTGTTTATTATTATTCTATGGGATAAAATTTTAAAATTTAAATGGCTTATTTATCAGAAATTAGAAGGTTCTTATTTTCACATTTTAATTAATTAAGAAAAAACTAATCATCCGATTGATAAGCTGTTTAATGCATCGGATTTACAAAAATTTTCCCTTTCATTTGGTATCTTATTTGTAACGATGCGACTGATATTTCTAATTTATTTTCTTATCTTTCTGATTTATTTTCCTCATTTTAAATAAATGTACGTTTTTTTTATTATTATTTTTATTATTATTATTATTATTATTATTATTATTTTGTCGAAAAAAAAATTGGCAACAATTAAATCATGGATAAAATGCTAAAATTTAAATGTCTTATCAGAAATTAGAAGGTTACTATTTTCACATTTTAATTAATTAAGAAAAAACTAATCATCCGATTGATAAGCTGTTTAATGCATCGGATTTACAAAAATTTTCACTTTCATTTGGTATCTTATTTGTAACGATGCGACTGACATTTCTAATTTATTTTCTAATATTTCTGATTTATTTTCCTCATTTTAAATAAATGTACGGTTTTTTTTTTTTTTTTTTTTTTTAATTATTACTATTTTGTCGAAAAAAAAAATTGGTAACAATTAAATTATGGATAAAATGTTAAAATTTAAATGGCTTTTTATCGGAAATTAGAAGGTTATTATTTTTACATTTTAATTAATTAAGAAAAAACTAATCAAAAATTCGAAAATCTGACTTCGATGTGCACAATGACCCTTCGGGGGGCACCTTTGTGTTAAATCTCGTGACTGTCCGAGCTACCGTTTTCAAGATCAGTGAAATATACACATATTGCTCACTTAATAGTATAAGATAGCAATATGTTCCACATGTCCACCACCACAGGTGATAACGCATTGCAGGCGTGTCGCAAATCCAGCAACGGCAGACTGTAGCATGCCCGGCAGTATACGTGACAACTCTCGGTGGATTGCAGTTTTCATTTCCGACAGGTTGGATGGACGGGATCTATACACCCGGGTTTTAAAATATCCCCATATCCAAAAGTATTCATAATCGCCTGTCTCATTTGCATATTTCCAACTAAGTCGTTCATAACAGCGTCATCTGTCGGCTGTTTTTTGATTTTTTTTTTTTTTTTTTTTTTTTTTTTTTTCTTATTTAAAAAAAAATTCCGTGACCTATCAATGCTAAACCTGCAAGACGTTTTTTATTTCGGTTATTTTTTTCGGGTTTTATGAATTTTTAAAGTATTTAAGGACTTTTTGCCCACCTGTATTTACGCATTTGTACATTCAACTATATTTGTACATTCAACTATATTTGTACATTCAACTATACAGTAAACTCGCATACAACGTGGGGGCAGGATTGTCAGATAAATACTAAAATTTTATTTTTTAACACCACTAAAGTGTTAGAGTATCAATCAATTGGTTCATTTGCACCTGATTTGCTTTGGGCACAAAACGTTTGCTTTGACATGAAATTAGTGACGATAAAAAATTAAACTGTAGTATACATCTGACAATTCTAAACCCGTGATGTACAGGAGTGTATACTGTGCATCTTTTAAAAAATTGGGGTTTTTACGATACTTTAGTTTAACAAGTGTAAAATTGTAATGAAGTATAGGAAATTACGTTCAATACATTATTTTGCATATAAACATATAGTTTTTTACTTTCTGTATTCGAAAATTTGCATATTAGATGACGTTTATATTCTTAATCTTATGACTAAACGTACTTAGAATGTATATAGTTAGTTTAAAAATATTTATTTTAAAGTGCACACATAAAATAAATAATTGTAAATTTAGAGAATTTTTTCTAATGGTTTCCAGCATAGCTGTTTTTTTTTTTTTTTTTTTTTTTTTTTTAAAGTTTAGTTTAGTTTAGTTTAGTTTATTTATACTTTAGTAAATTTATGTATGTAATAAATATTCACTATACCGAAAAATTAATTTTCCTGTTCAAGAAATTTAAAATTCATTTTATACTTGAAAGGTATTTGTTTTCAAAAGAAAACATTTTGAGATTATAGTGTCGGTAGTTAGGAACAAATATGTAAAGAGTCTAAAAATTCCTTCAGAGCACTTTAAAATATGTGCTCTTTAGGATGATACAAATCACAAGCAGAGATAACATGTTAATCTTCATTATTTATTTCACGCCTGTCTGAACTTTGAATAAGTAAATAGTGGTATATAGATTAATTTTATTTTATTTTAATTACGCATTTTCAAGATACCTTAAAAATCATTTTCAACAGTGACTACAGCTTAAAATTTATGTTTGATGAATTTAGATTACTTAAATTAATAGAAATGAATTATTTTACTTGTAGTGAATCTCGGTTTTAAATAACACTCAGTTGTGTTTATTTGCAAATGTTACTTCCATAATTTAAACTCTTTTGAAAGAGGAACTGATTTTCTATGATACATATGAAATGGTCATGCATAAAATGCAATTTATAAAAATCTGTATGATTACATGCAAAAATGAAATGTGTCGTACGCCTTTAACCTAATTTCAATAAAAAGAGGAACTTAAAAGTATTGTTACTCGAAAGGTATGGTGCATGTGGGTTTCAGAAAAAAAGTATACTCTTATTTAAGGCCAGGGAACGAGCTCGTTGTTTGGTTAGTTAAGTGAGCATTTCGTTGAACTAGTGCTATGTTAAGGGAAATGCGGCAAAATATATTTATTTTTGTACATTTTTTTAATTTTAAACAAGTGTAGCGACGCCATTTTCCGGGCAGTTTAAGATGCGAGGATGTTTGGTGCTGTCATATATTTTCACAGAGTGAAGATCATAGATTGTTGCGTGTTTGTTGTAACATCCGTGTGACCTGTTTAGTAACTCGTGACACTTGGTGCATATAGAAAGAGAAGTTCATAGAGATATGCAGTATCTTCTAAAAAAAGTGCTTATAGTATTTTTACTTCCTTATACAAAATATAAGGAAGTATAGTAATCCCGATTTGCGAAATGGATTTTGTATTTCACATTGCTCGGAAACGAATGATAGCAGAATGTTGCAAATTTATACGTGTGACTGTTATGATGTCTAGTTATACACCTGCAAGTTTTGTCTTAACACAAGCTCTCGTTTTAGAGATATCAGCGACTTTACACGATTTTTCGTGACGTCTGTATGTGTGTGTGTGTGTGTGTATCTTGCATAACGCAAAAACGGTTGGACGTAGAACGGTGAAAATTGGTAGATAGGTTTGTTATAACATCTTGTTGTGCACCTCCCTTTTTGAACATTATATGATTTTCTTTTTTGCAGATATTTAGGAAAATTAGGTTCATAATAAGCAAAAATACAAAGATTTCGGCCATAATGCATCAAAAAATGGTAATAACTCAAAAACGGTTTGGACAAATCTTGCAATCGATTTTTAACTAACTTCCCGACTAGTTAGACATTTGAAATTTTCAGAAAAGCTCAGAACACGTTGAAAATACATTTTTTTTTTTTTTATATTTTTAGCCAACTATTTCGGATACCTACTGCCTTCGATTCAACAAAAAATTTATTTAACTAACTTCCCGACTAGTTAGACATTTGAAACTTTCAGAATAGTTCGGAACACGAAGAAAATACATTTTTTTAGTACTTTTAACCAACTGTTTTGGGTCCCTGCTGCCTTCGGCAGCGTTACCAGTACAAATATTGTAATCGATTTTTAACTAACTTTCCGACTAGCTAGACATTTGAAACTTTCAGAAAAGCTCAGAAGACGGTGACAATGCATTTAAAAAATATTTTTAGTTAATTGTTTCGGGTCGCTGCTGCCTTTGCCAGCGTTTATATCATTCAACAGAAAATTTATTTAACTAACTTCCCGACCAGCTAGACATATAAAACTTTCAGAAAAGTTCAGAACACAATGAAAATGAATTTTTTTAATACTTTTAGACAATTGTTTCGTGTCCCTGCCGCCTTCGGCAGCTTTACCATTACAAATCTTGCAATCGATTTTTAACTAACTTCCCGACTAGTTAGACATTTTAAACTTTCAGAAAAGCTCAGAAGACGGTGACAATGTATTTAAAAAATAATTTTAACCAACTATCTCGGGTCTTTAATGCCTTCGGCAGCGTTTATATGATTCAACAGAAAATTTATTTAACTAACTTCCCGACTACCTAGACATTTGAATAGTTCAGAATAGTCCAGAAAACGGTGAAAATGCATTTTTTAATACTTTTAGCCAACTATTGCGGGTCCCTGCTGCCTTTGGCAGCGTTACCAGTACAAATACTGCAATCGATGTTTAACTAACTTCCCGTCTAGCTAGACACTCGAAACTTTCAGGAAAGATCCGAACACGGTGTCACAATGCACTTTTTAATATTTTTATTTCCTTATAAACAGTATAAGGAAGTATAGTAACCCCAATTTGCGAAAGGGATTTTATATCTCGCATAGCACAAAAACGAATCATCGTAAAATGTTGAAAATTTCAGAAATATTTAGGGATTAAAATATTCCTATTTATATTTACGAAACACTTACCACACACGAAAATGTCAATGTTTTTTAACATTATTTATATTTCTAAAGGTGTATAAAGAAGTCATGTGGTGCCCACATCAGATTTTTTTTTCTATTAACAATAGATAATTACTATAAGAACACTGTTCATACGGAAATTTAGAATTTCTGTATGTCTTATTTAAATTCTTATTTATGATATTAGTCGAATTTCGACCACTGAGTGATAATAGAACATATAAACTACCTGGATTTTCTCGATTCATTGTTCACTATATTTAAATGAATAATTTTTATAGCAATTCTTTTTTTCTTTTTTTGAGGAGGGACAGAGAGAATCATCTTGTTTTTTTTTTTTTTTTTTTTTTTTTATAATTTTAAAGCTATAATGGGATTTTATTTAATTTCTTTTGAATCTATTATCCTATTGAATTAAAATAATACGGCATTAGATATATTTTGTCCTTATTGTAAAGTGCATAAGTTTTCGTCGCGATTTGTTGAACTGTGTAGCCCTTTGCAGTGAATTAAAATTTGAAATATTTAAGATGATATACAGCAAATTATGGCAAATCATGACAAGTACCTCACTAAAAGTATTAGTCGTGTCGCACTAATAACTATAAAACTTATCTTTCAGGTAATAAACCTTTTCCTTTTTCTTTTTTACTTTTTAAATTGAATGCTCGTCATACGTTAGAAAATAATTCATTTTTTTCTTTCTTTTAAATATAGTACAGGATTCGTCATACCTTAAAATGCATAAATTTTGCATAAGGAATTAATAGTACTCTAGTGTCATATCCGTTTGCCTTATCATATTGAAATGAGTTATTATATTCAGAGAATCAAAAGCCACGACTTAATGGAATTCTTCAGGTTTCTTCACTCACTTCATATTAAGTTCCATCATAATCCGAAAAGAAAATTTCCTTATTCAGATAATGGCATTTTTGCTAGCCGTTTTCTGAATTCACACAAACATTTATAATGGATAAGAAATTGCGGATGTACTTAACATTACGTGGTATAATTTTATGCATTATTGCTTCCGTTTCATAAATATAAAATTTGAATTTTCTGTGCATGAAAGGTAATCGCATTTAATAAATCGGAAATAGATTGTGGTTATTCATCATTTAAATATATTTACGTAATCGGTAAGTATGTGGGGGAAAAAAAGTGAAAGTAAAAATACAAACAATACTTCATCCATCAAAAACAACAGAGGAATCGACAAAGATATTTTTTTTTTCTTTTTAGCTTATGTTTTCTGTTTTGAAATCAGACAGTAAATGATAATAATATAAAATACAGTAACGTGCTGTAATTTTTTCCCAGTATCCCTAAATATTTTTTATAAGTATTTAATGTATACTATTTTAAATTCACTTATGTTTTATGTGAATAATGCAGAATATTTAATTACGTTGAGGAGTTTTTCAAAATTTAAGGCGTAATTTACATTATAATGACAGGGTTTTTCTCTAATTATTATATTTCTGTCATGTATGTGCAAGCATTTTACTTTCTGTTGTCTAAATGCCTTTTTGTAGCGATTCCGAATCGATGTAAAAAACACACGTCTTTTTTAAGCTCTAAATCCTTCATTCAGAACTTCTAATGTAGCTTAAAAAAAAAAAAAATACTATTTTACACAGATTTAGAAACGATACAAAAAAGTATAAGGAAAAAAAAATAGAGTTTTGGTCATTTAATTTATCAGGGCAGTGTATGTGTGTATCTATATTAATAAAATCAGACTTTTGTCTGTAAATTTGTCAATCAAAAAATTTTGTGATATCATCACGTTTCACACATCATGAAAGCCGAAAATAACTTCAGAAAATTTTGCCTGTGTGTGTCATCGTGTCTGTATGTCGCTATTTTTGTCCGGATATCACTCGAGAACGGCTTGGCGGAATTCAACTGCGCTTGGCAGGAATTTAGGTCTTTACCCAACTTAAAATTATATCTATCAACTTTTTGGAAATTCTCCCCTCGTTCCCCCCTGGAGGGGGGAGACAAAAACATGTTTGTCCTGGTATCACTTGAAAACGGACAGACGGAATTTAACTGCACTTGGCAGGAATTTAGGTCTTTAATCTATCAACTTTTCCGAAATTCCCCCCCCCCCTCGTTCTTCCCTGCGGTGGGCAAAAGACAAAACACGTTTGTAAGCATAACTCGGCTCCTGATTCCTTTATAATAAAGAAATTCGACATAGGGAGACTAGACATGAGTACCAATAAAACATTATCTGCGATTTAGGAATTTTCGATTTTTTAGGGAAGGAAGGGGAAAAATCGATTTTTGGCGGGAAATTTCGAAAATTCCTGATTTGAGTAGAACTCTACCAAAAATGGAACAAAGATGTTGCAAAAAGGCTACGCGACTTTCTTAGGATATTTCCTAAAACACATTTTTAGTTTTTAGTGGTTTGCTTTTTTTTTTTTTTTTTTTTTTGGGGGGGGGGGGGCTGTTACAAAGTAGCAAATTGAAGACTTTCCTTCAAGACTTCTTTTTAGCGCTAAATTTGTCTTGGAAAATATGGGATCTGCGGTCACGAAATTTGGTGCGCAAATTGTTTATATGCATCCGACACTTATTGCAACGGGATTTTACGAAATTCGCCCCCTTACCCCCTTGGGATCGGGGGGGATCAATAAACACACGTAAAAACACGTTATCCTGTTTGAATTCGCCTTACACATTATTTTAGAATGATCAATTTTGGTGTGTTGATGTTGATTAGGTGTATGCATTATGTAGCTTGGTGAGATTTCTCAAAACTTCTAACTTAGCCGCTGGGGAAGGGGAAGTAAGAAGCGGGTAAGTTGCTGCCAAAGGCAGTAAGGACCCAGACTCCTCAAGTTGCGAGCGGGAAAATCCTCTACGTAACGCAGAGGAAACTTTAACTTAGATTATTGATAATGATATGGAGTTTTGACAACTCCTTTAAGTATACTGCTCAGCGAAGCGGGCAAAGCCTGCTAGTATATATATGTGTATATATATGTACATATATATATATATATATATATATATATATATATATATATATATATTCAGCGTAACTTAAAAATAAATATTACGAGGAAGTCCAAATTCAGTATTCTAACTCTTTACCATATAGTGATATTACATGTAATATTCTACTGAAATCAGACAAATTGACCGCGTGTAGAGATATGCAAAATTGCACAAGAACATTTCTTCTATGTGTCTAATCTCTCGTTGGTTCATTTTAACATCTCTAGACTGCATTTAACATAATGCAAATTACATACATTTCTTATGTGTAATATATATATATATATTTAAGAATATGACGTAAAACATAAGGCTGCACTAAATAATTCGTATATATTATGGCATATTGTAGAAATAGCTCAAATAGCATTTAGAATAGCATTTTTATTTATTTATTTTAATTTTTATGATTTAATTTAATTTATTTATTTAATTTATTTATTTATTTTTTACTGTACAAAATTTAAATTTATTATATGGTGCGTATACAACTTATCAACAATATATATGGCTAACTAAAATTATTGAATATATTTGTTTTTATCTGATAAAAACATTTCACAAAATTAAACCATGTCTAGGAAAATTATGAATTCAAATGTGTTCACGCTCAGCGTGGTCTCTACAAAATTTCTTCTGAGAAATTACAAGGGAAGAAAAATTAGTGCGAGTACCACACCAGATTAATTAAGTTAAAATTGCCGATTATAGAACAGACGCTGTAAATAAGCATAAAATAATTAAGTAGTTGATAATGGTTTTAGATAATGAATTATTTAGCAAACAACCACTACACATCTATATACACTACCTTTGAATCTTTTATAATAATGTCTAGTAACCAGTTCGCTTCTCACAATGTAAAATATTTCACCACATTATGATTGCAATAACAGAGGTTTCTAAAATTTCTTACAGTGTGTCCTAAAAGTTCCAGTACTGACGCTGATGTATTTATTATTCATGAAACAACAAATCTTAAAAAGATTATTTTTATGCTAATGATAAAAAGCACATTTAAAATAATAGAGGAAAAAGTACAGAACTCACATTTATAATAAATGGTAAAATTGTCCACCCTTTTCTAGGAGACAAAGCTGAACTCGTTTGCGTACATTTTTAGAAACGCGTTTTAACATACTGAGAGTGACTTCTTATATCCTTTGAGTAATGGGAATATTTAAATCATCTATTGTTAAAAGATTATCTGCATAGAGTTTGCTCTTTAAATATACCCACAGAGAAAAGTCCGGGATAGTCATATCAGGAGATCGAGGTGGACGAAGACTTCTTGAGATGAGTCGATTGTAAAAAAAAAAAAAAAAAAAAAAAAAAAAAACTTTCAAGCTTGTCCATGGTTTCATTATTTGTATGGCATGTTTCAACCTCTTGTTGGAGCCTGGAATCTCATTTATTCACTTCTAACAATGCTTAAAATTGGTGGATAAGCGTCCTCTAAACCTAAACAGCAACAGCTGATTCGAAGAACAGAGGTCCAACAATCCTTTTAAGTGATACAGCACACCATATTATTATTATTATTTTTTAGAATGCGAAGGTTTTAGCATAAATGAATGAGGATTAGTCAATGACCAAAAGCGTAAGTTTTACGTGTTCAGGTGATCACTCAAAGGAAACCATGTCTCATCGGAGAAAAACGCTTTATCCAAAATGTTGATGTTGTTTCGAATACGACCAGCAATAATTTAAACCGCTTCTCAATGCCTGTTGACTTTGTCTCATGTACCATGTTTACACGATAACCACAAAAATCCAAAGCTCTGAAAGTTTTTTGTGTCAATCCACGAAATATCCCATTTCTTGTGCCAAAAGCCTGGCGGATTTTTGAGGAGTTTGCAATGTTAGGCTTCGTTGGGTGTCTTGCAGAAAGGCTGATGTAACAACTTTAGGTTTTCCATTACTTTTCTTCCACCGAACCTGTATTACGAAATCGTCGAACGAGCTGATATAGCGTATTTTTGCTTGGTATAGCATTATCTGGATATTTATATCGCAAAACTTCTTTGCATCTTTCATACTATTTGCATTTAGAATACGCCTCAAGCAGCGAAATTTTCTGAATGCGTGATAAACTCATTTTATTATGAAGAACAAAATAACATAAAAATTTATCCTCGAATAACTTGAGCGAGAAAAGAAGCAAACGATAAAAACTGAAAAAATTATGCAATGATAAGCAGCCGATAAAATTTAATATTTAAAAAAAAATCACAGACATTGAGTTCTTTAAGTCGGAGTACTGGAACTTTTAGGACACACTGCATAATAAGAATGAAATGTTCGTAAAATGTTATGTGCGAAAAATGAAATGGGGAAAAAAAAAAAAAAAAAACATAAATTTATCTTAATCGTTGTCTCCAACTATATAAAAAAAAAAAAAAAAAAAGAAAAAGAAAAGAATAAAAAGAATCATTTATAATTTCTCTTGGCCATACGTGAAAAAGAAGATGCTGTTTTCGAATTAAATTTCCAAAGCAGAATTTTCCCTATTACGTTTTGTGATTGACTTCATACAAAAATCAGATTTTTATTGGATGATTTGTCTATCTGTATATTTATGTGTGTATGTGTCAGAATAAACACAGTCATCCTCTTTTAAGAAACAGACAGATTTTCCTAAAATTAAAGTTTTTATTGAGAGGTAAAGCTATAATCTCAGTTGTGACCCAAATATAAGTGTAAACCCCAACGCAGATACTATACTATAAGAGTCAATACCTCAGAGCGACGTGACTTGACGCGATTCTTTTATAAGTGATTATTTAAAAAAAAAAAAAAAAAAAAAACTCTTCTCTTGCTATATTTTGATCTAATACGAACTTTTTTATGGTCTTTCTATATGTAGAAATACCCTCTCAACAGCGTTTAGTTTTATGCAACATTTGGCATCGAGAATTGGAATAGCGCTTATTCATCAAATTTAAAGTTATCTCTTTTCATAATATTTGCGTTTTTAAGTGTTACTACAGCGGCAATTTAAGAATTTATGTTTCTCTATAAAAGCTGAATAGAATTTTAATCAAAATATCAATTCCATAGTAAGATAGATAGATAAGCATATATAAGTATATATAGATATATATAAATATTTGTTTATTACTTTCTTCTATCGAAAATAGAAAAAAGTATTAGATTCGTGAATGTTTGTTTTTTGATTTTCGATTGATTTTAATGTTTTTATATATCTTAAACACGATTTGAACATTTTTAGAAAATATCAGTCTGTTTGGATGTGCGTGACCGAAACTTTGTGTTAATTCTAGATAAAAAACCAATAAACAGAATTTGATAGAAAGTTACAATTAATTGCACCATGACATAAATTTGCGTCAGTTTTTCATGATTTTTATATTGCAGTATCGAACAAAATTCATATAAATGTGAACAATATTTTAAAAATATAAATAATTGTGAAAAGGAAAGATTTTGCTTATAATAGTAACAGTAAACGGGGATAAAAAAAAATTATATGTAAAAGCATTGCCACACCTCCGAAGAGTACGCTGCTCCTTCCGTCAGAAGAGAAGGGAACAGCATCCTCTGAGAGTGTAGTTTTTTTTTTTTTTTTTTTTTTTTTTTTAAGAACTTGTCAATGACGTTAAAACGAAGGATTGAGCTTATATCTATGATAATTTGTAACAAAGTTATCGATTATTTTCATTTTTAAAGGAAAAAAGAAAAAAGGGTCATTTCGAATATTTCTTTACTTTGCTTTCACAATATAAAATGCACTATGACCGTCACACAACTTAACTAACATGAATTTGTATAAGAAAATATAGAAGAAAATTTTGTAATGTCTACAACATTTTTATTTATCCTTGTTACTATAATTCGAAACATCTTTTAGAGTTCTATTATTATTATTATTATTTTTTAAATGAAGTTTTCCAATTTTCACACATTTATAATTCCTATAACGGGATTTCTTAAAATAGCTTCATCTGAATAGCCACTTAAAAGGCTTCTGGTGTCAAGCATGAGTTATCTATATAAAAAGGGAAATTTGATTAAAATCTGTCATTTAAAAAGCTTTTAAACTTCCAAATCCTTTATAGCAATTTTGGTTACAAAGTGCAATGAATAAGCTATATTCTTCAAGAAATATTTAAATGGATTCAGCTTTCCTTTTGCTCATTTTAATGGATTTTGGATCTCCTTTGATGAAAAGAAATTCCGAAATATTTATTTCAAGTACTACTGATATGCAACTTAAAATTAATTTCCAGGCTTATGTGACAACAAATTCGATCAAAATAATAATATATTTACCAAATTCTCAATAACTTTTAAAAAATACAAAATCATCAGAGTTTAAAAAGGAGATAAAAATCGCTAACAAGCTTTTATCATGCGTTTTATTCATTTTATTAAATGCATCTCTCATCATGCACAAAAAAAAAAAAAATGAATAAATAGATAAATAGATAAATAGATAAAATAAAATAAAATAAAAAATAGTTTCTAGAATGGCTTAATCCTCACATATTTCTGGTTTTTAGTAATCAGTTAGAAGTCTAGTTCTTTTTAAAATAACATTCGAAAATCATATTGAGTGTTCTTTTGTAAAATACGTTTATTGTTTTACTCTTTCACATTCAATTATAAAACTTTTTTTTTTATATAAATTATGCGCCGTTTCTTACATTTATAACTAGATTTACATTAATTAAATGTTCAAAAATTTTTCAGAACATTTCAAAATTTTTGCCGTTAATTTTTCTTAATAATTTCTTCTTCTTCTTCTTCTTCTTCTTCTTTTATATATATATATATATATATATATATATATATAATTTCTTTTATTGTAGATGATTTCAGTTAATTAAAATTTAATATTTAAAAGAGTAAAATACGCTGTAAAAGGCACGTTAAAAATATTTAAAAGAATTTTAAAAGGTTAAAAAACTGTTAGACAACATGTTTCGTGCTTATTTATTAGCACATCATCAGGTCTCGTCAGTTAATGAAAGCCATCGAGCTTTATCTTGTTGTTCTAAGAAAGGTTGCCATAGGGTTGCTAAGTCTTTACTCTGATTCTCGTTGATGCATTTATCGTCAAATTTCCAAATCATGATCTTTTCGTATATGTCTAATGTGTATTCGGTGTGGGGGGTTGCTAGAATTTTACTTTCCTCCCACTTTGGCTGGGCTTCTTTATTGTCGAGTAAAAGTTGCTTTAATATGCCGTGTTTCCGTACAATGATTTAATGGAATGCTTATGTTCTTTAATCCTTTTACTCAAATTGCGTTTTGTTTTGCCAATATAATAAGATGTTATATTATTGATTGAGATGGGGATTGCATATACGCCGCCAACTTTTGTTTTTTTGTCGCGATCGGATATTATCAGATTTTTCAATGTTGAGGTTTTAAATGCAATATTATATCCAATATTTTTAAATTGTCGTATTACGGGATGGAAACCTTTATTAAATGAGATTGCGCCAATAAATCTACTATTTTCGTTTCTAGTTTTTAGATTCGTATTGTTGAGCCGGTTTATTATTCTGCGTTTTAACTTATTAAATATTGTGATATTGTAACCTTGATTAAGCATAGTCTTTTTAATTAAGTTTAATTCTTTATCTGAGGAGGATTTATAGGTGCAATGTGTGAAGGCTCTATTAATTAATGGTGTAATGGCGTTGAAAAGTAGTTGTTTAGATGTGTAAGAGTTAACAGGTGCTATGGTGAGGGGGGGATGTTGGTTTGTGATAAACTTCGGTCCAGATAGTACTATTATCATGATTTCTATGTATCAATACATCGAGGAACGGTATGGCTCTATCTTTTTCTTTCTCGATTGTGAGATTTACAGAATCAAAAATGTTGTTCATATTGTTTACTAGGGTTAGAAGGCTATTATGTGTATATTCCCAAATTATGTAGATGTCGTCTACATATCTCTTATAGAAGGAGGGTTTAAGTATGCTATTTGTTAAAACTGTATTCTCAATATGTTGCATGGTTATTTCACCAAGAGTAGGTGCTAAACATGATCCCATTGGTGTACCTGTGGTTTGTTGATAAATAGTGTTATTAACTCTAAAGTGATTGGTTTTAAATATCAGGTTTAAACTGGCTTCTATGAATTTAACATGCTTACTTAAGTTATTGTGATTATTGCACTTGTCAATAATTATATCTTTAACTGCATTAAGTGGAACTGATGGGTAAAGAGACTTTACATCTAAGCTGTAGAATTTAGCGGTAGGTTGTAGTTTAATTTTATGGATATTATCCATAAAATTAAACTACAACCTACTCTTACACATCTAAACAACTACTTTTCAACGCCATTACACCATTAATTAATAGAGCCTTCACACATTGCACCTATAAATCCTCCTCAGATAAAGAATTAAATTTAATTAAAAAGACTATGCTTAATCAAGGTTACAATATCACAATATTTAATAAGTTAAAACGCAGAATAATAAACCGGCTCAACAATACGAATCTAAAAACTAGAAACGAAAATAGTAGATTTATTGGCGCAATCTCATTTAATAAAGGTTTCCATCCCGTAATACGACAATTTAAAAATATTGGATATAATATTGCATTTAAAACCTCAACATTGAAAAATCTGATAATATCCGATCGCGACAAAAAAACAAAAGTTGGCGGTGTATATGCAATCCCCATCTCAATCAATAATATAACATCTTATTATATTGGCAAAACAAAACGCAATTTGAGTAAAAGGATTAAAGAACATAAGCATTCCATTAAATCATTGTATGGAAACACGGCATTAAAGCAACTTTTACTCGACAATAAAGAAGCCCAGCCAAAGTGGGAGGAAAGTAAAATTCTAGCAACCCCCCACACCGAATACACATTAGACATATACGAAAAGATCATGATTTGGAAATTTGGCGATAAATGCATCAACGAGAATCAGAGTAAAGACTTAGCAACCCTATGGCAACCTTTCTTAGAACAACAAGATAAAGCTCGATGGCTTTCATTAACTGACGAGACCTGATGATGTGCTAGTAAATAAGCACGAAACATGTTGTCTAACAGTTTTTTAACCTTTTAAAATTCTTTTAAATATTTTTAACGTGCCTTTTACAGCGGATTTTACTCTTTTAAATAGTTATTTCGCACGTGGCTTTTAATTATTTATTAAAATTTAATATTTTGATAATATTCGTAAAATTTGAAAAGTTTTGAGTTAAATATTTTTATTTCAAAACGAATAATGAACATTTTTTAAGATTTCTAAGCTACAAATAGCTTAATGCGTTTAAGTGACTTAAATACTAGTATATCAATCATTCTTTTAAATGTGTCTTAAAAATATGGAAGTAAACTTAAAAAACTAAATTATTAAGTCGCTGAAATAAAAATACAATGGTTCATTGATATCAGTTGTAATTCAGGGTATAAAGATCTTTTCAGTAACATATAAACTGTAAAATTAATATGAGGAAAATGCTTTTCAAAAAATTTTCACTTTTTACCGACTTACTAAAAGTGTGATTTAATTAAAAATAAAAATGTGATCATAAACTAAAATCGCGTGGTTTTTAACAATTATCTCTAACTAGTGTTTTTTAATAGGATTTGAAAATAAATCAACATTGTAAATGAAGTCAACTCTAAAATGATAGAGGAATTAAGAGTTGAGTTAGGTTGTGGGGATAAAAGCCGATTGATTGCACGAGGGTCCTAGGCCTGAAGGGGAATGAGGGATCTCTGTGAGGGGTCTTTCTAATGAATCCTAGCCCATATTTACGCAGGTTTCGGAGAAAATCACGGAAAACTCCGAAGGTTAGGCCGACGAGCACAACCTGGAATTGAACACGGCACCTCAAGTCAATCAGCTTTGAGCACAGCGCCGCTCGGCCATTGCTGGGTGAGGAATTAAGAGAATTTGCAATTTAAAAATAATCAAGCTCTCCTTAAATTATAAAAGTATTGTGGTTTCTATTGAGAGTTTTTCTATCATTTATATGTATATATGAAGGTATTGAATGCTATTACAAAATGTATTGATAAAATATGCATTTAATTCTCTTAAAGAAAATAATTCATAGCAATGATACAATGCATTTTCTTCTTAGCAATTTTAAATGCTTTTAAGTCACTGAAATTAAAAAAAAAAAAAATCATTACTTGCATTTAAACGGGAGCAACTAAACAGTTCAATATATATTCATGATTTTGCTTAAAATATTTTCTCTTTACTATTAATTTTTTAATAATTCACTAATTAAGTATATATTACACGTATTAATTCTGTCAAATATATTAACTTTGCTGTATTTAATAAAAGTGTTTCGTAGGTTATTCTGAATCTATTAGTGCATGCACAAATAAATTACTTTATGCTTAAATCGTCATAATTTATACACACTTAATTTATACACACTTAAATATTATGTTAATTTTAATTATCAAACTAGCTATTGTAACCAATGCATTATAATCGATTTTGAAAGTCTTATGTTATGAAAAGTGTGCTCGACAAGTACATGCCAAGAAGATTAACGCGACGCCGACAAAAATAGAGACAGGTAGATTCACCTACCACTTTTGGGCTAGTAATAAGACATTAATATTATTATTAATAAAGATTTCTTCCAGTTGGATAAATGAACGTCAAAGTTGAAAAAAATCAATGCAAAAATTAAACGTGAGTACAGTAGTCAAACATATAAATCTGCTAGAAAACTTTAAAAACCTGTCATTTGCGTTTATTCATAAACTTCGCATTGAATTACAGAATGTATATTAAGTAATTAAATACATACAGGGCGGTTCTCAGATTATGGGGCAAATTTGGAGGGGAGGCAGAGAACATTAAAAGGACTCAGACTTGAATAGGAACCCATTTCCCAAAATGTCGTTTTAACCTATGAAGAACTGAATGTTTTGGGATGCTGTGTAAATTTTAAAGTCTTGCATGCTTCATTATTTCGCAAAATCATAAACAAGGTTCGTATGCAGCTTAAAATAAATTTTCAGGCTTTTGTGACAACAAATTTAATCGAAATAATAATAAATTTATCAAATTCTCAATAACGTTTTAAAAATACAAAATCATCAGAGTTTAAAAAGGAATTAGAAATGACGAACAAGCTTTTATTACACGTTTTATTTATTATTAAATGCATTTCTCATTATTCAAAATAAATGAATAAATAAATAAAGACAGCCAATAATGTTTTCTCGACATTTTTATTTTGTTATTTTTTGTTGTTGTTGTTGCTACTTAAGTGACTATTTCATTAATTTGTCTTAAAAATTGGATTAAACTTGGCATTTTAATTTTTTAAAAGTTGGAATAAAATGATCTGTTAGAATCTACTTGTATTTTAATAGTTTAAAATATATTGGACGTTTTAAACTTTTTTTTTTTTTTTTTTGTAAATTTCTGTCTAACTTTTATAACAACTTCCATGCATGTGCATAGAGGTATCACATTATTAATTAGTGTGGTAATGTTTTGTTCAATGCGTTAAATTTTAACGAAACAAAATTCAAAATTTTATTAAAAATTTTTTTAAATGTTTCCTGCTAGATAACTTTTAATTTGTTCCTTGATTTCATATTATTTTAATTTAACACTATATTTCAAACGCATTTGGGTATTAGTTTGTGGCTTAATACATAACCTATTTTTAAAATATTATTGGTGCTAAAAATGTGCACTATGTTTTAGCATTAAAAACATATTTAAAAAGTAATAATAATTTATCCACAAATAACGAAATATATTTAAAATATTGTTTTAAACTATAAAATCGTTAAAATTGAGGATGAAATTTCAACGTGATTTTGCAGGTAGCATTTAAAAAATTTGAAATCATTTTTTCTTTTTTATTTAAATAATTTTGAAGAAATTTTAATATACTTAATATTGTTACATTTCCATGTATATGGAGGCAAATTTTCATAACTGTAAGAAAAAATTTTATAACTTCCGCCATTTCCTTGACATGATATTATATTTATTTTGCTATTTAAAGTAATAATAACAATTTAAGTATATGAACTATTCTTACTGATACTGGTGGAAATTTTTATTTAAACAGGAGCATAACGTAATATTTTGTTTAAAATATTTAAAAAACCTTACGTTTCGTACAATTATATTGTATTTTAATTACAGTAAAAATCGACCCAATATACATTAAAATATTATATTAAATTATTAAAATACACAAAACATAAATTTAGACGTTTCGAGTCTTATTTCAGGCTCCTTTCCTTGAGGGTTGGTATTCGAAACAGCATTTTTCACCTCTTAATGAGGCATGCGCAGTCCCTGCCGAATACGCTGTGATTTCGTAGAGGAAATCTAGAAGTTCATCTCAACGTTTACTTTTGATTTTTTTTTTTTTTTTTTTTTTTTTTTTTTAATTGATGCGGAGTCTAAAATAAGGCTCGAAACGTTTAAATTTATGTTTAATGTATATTGTCTCGATTTTTACTGTAATTGAAATATAATATTTTATTTGTTCTTTATTTTAAGGTTTAATATTTGACTGCCAATATTTTTTTTCTTTTTTTTTTCTTCCGAGAAAAAAAAAAAAAAAAAGAAAAGAAAACGAAAGAAAGGCAGAAAAAAAAAAAAAAAAAAAAAAAAAAACTAAGTACTAAATAAATTATCTGATGTGTTTCATTCAATAAACGCTAAATACCCTCAACTGAGAATTCTATTAACCTTATTCGTGATAGTTACAGATTTAAAAGACAAAAACAGATAACCTCCAGAAAAGAGTTTCATATTACATTTTAAACTTGCACACTGGGACCCTGTGATTTCGAAAGGGTTAATAAGCAGCCTCAAAGAGACTAATAAGGCAGAATTTGTTGCATTCAATCTTTCCTATTGAAATTCGAAATGCATTCAGATTCCTAAGTGTCCTCTCTGTTATCGAGAATAAGATCTAAAGACGACAGAAACTTTTGCTGCTGCTGTATGAGAATCAGGATTTAAAACAAATTGTTTTAGATGGTACAAAAACATTTTTTTTTTTTTTTTTAAACAAATATAATGAAGAAATATATTTGTATTATAAACAAGAAATGTATTATAAATCCGTCTCTCCCCTGATACTTTTTATCTATTTATCTTAAATACGAAGGTTTATTTTTTGTGAATATTTAAATATTATTTATCCCATTGTTTTCTCAATTTTGTGTTTATTTAAAAAATACAAACACCCGTATATATGTGTGTGTATATATATATATATAAAGATCAAATTAATTTATGAGGAGTTAAATTTACTAAAATATGATGTCTCACAGATATTTATGGAAAATTTACTAAAATATAAATATTCAAAATCAAATTCGGAAAAAAATATCATTTTCATATTTGTCAATTTAAATAATAGCGCTATGTTTGAAAATCTATATTTTATCTACATTGTATAAATATCTTCTTTTTATTTACATTGTTTTACTTTAGGTATAGATTCTATAACAATGGAATGATAAATAAGCAGAAAATTAATATAATAGTGTATAAAAATTAACAACAATTGGAGAAAATATAAATTACAAAAATTCAATTTTTCAGGAATTACTCAGAAGTAAAACAAAATAATCCGCATAAAAGAATTTTATAATAACATGCCTCACAATGCCTTTTGGTCATACTTTATTTTCCACAGCTTTAAAATATGCTATTCAGTACGCATTATATGAAACAAAATAAAAGAATGGCTATTTTCTAGAATTAGTATGTTAGTATAAAGTGTTCGCAAACTACGTGGGCGCTTTCAAGTATGTTGATTTTATATTTTATAAGTATGTTTGTGGGTGGTAAAATGTATTTTTCTTAGGCAAACAAATATCCATTTTATAGAACATATTGCATATTATTAAAACATTTCGATATAGTGAAAGTCAAAAAAATCACTAAACAAGAAAAAAAAATGTGGAAAACATTTTCATAGTAAATATGTGCTCTTTCAAAGTGCTATAAATATTATTATAAAATTTTAAAATTGTGATGCCTAGTCCGTATCTTACAGGTAATTAGTATTAAAATATTGCATTTCTTTTAGTTCATTTTTCAATATTTTCTTGCTTATTATATCAAAATTCATTGAAAAAATTGCTGGATATTAATTAATAGATTTTGATAAAATATTTTTTAGATTATTAGTTGTTAAAAAAAATAATTTTTGTTATAATATTCAGAAATCTAAATCATTTAAACGACTTTGTCAATAAATTTATGAAAAATGCAAAAAGTGTTCAGAATATATAATTCTTGGATACAAAGTTATCTAAATTGAAAATATGAAATTAATTGACGTCACCCGATTTTGCTTTGTTTTTAATAATATTTACATTGCATTAATTATTTCAGATATCTTAATTTAACAGATATTTCAGCGAAGGAATATGCTTTGTTTTTAGATTTTTAATGCCAATATGTAACAGAATTAATTAATTATGCAGTTATACTTATGATACAGTTAATGTCATTTAGGTGTTTAAATAGGGTTAATATAAACATTAAACGCACTGAAATCCGCATGACTCTTCTTTGGAACAAGATTATGCATGTGTGTTATAGAAATATTTCTAACATTAGAGAAAGATAAATCTTATATATATATATATATATATATAACATTTTAAGTAGAAATGAAATGAAAATTAATTATTCAAACTGTTAAACACAGGGAAATAATAAATTATGCAACATATTACAGAAATAAGTGTAGTCTGACACTGACATTTTTTTTTTTTTTTTTACAAATATTTCGCATTGAAATAACTTAAAAATTTCAGTTACAAATATTACAGCCTAATAAGATTCCATTGGGTAACTTTACAACTGTAGATTAAACTGAACATAAAATTCAGTAGTACTCCTACTCAATATACAATCCGATGGACAGGATACTTTTGTACCTACGTTTCACGTAACCAAATCGCACTAGATAAAGAGAAAAATACCTGGAAAATATTTCACTAAAATATCGCCTACAAACGTTTCCTGGATAAAATTGTATTTTCACCTTTCTTCAAATACATTTTATTTCTGTGTAAGAATTTCTTAAACGATCTCCCTATGGAGTAACCAAAGCCAATGTTATTCTATGGGGAAATTTGCCCCATTATAAATCCTTAACTAATACATATTTTTTAATCACGTTTTCACATCCAGAAAATTCACAACTCATGAATTATTCATATATTTATATATTTATTTATATATTTATTATATTATTATATTATTTATTTATTTTATTTTAGTTTCAAATTCACTTTAAATTTTTAAATGTAAAATTTTACTCAATTAAAAATTCGCATCTTACAGCTGCAAAATAAATATTAAAATTAAAATAATAAGCGACGATAAGTAGAAAGTTTCTCTAACAGTTTTTACATGCTTTTGGCTTTATATTTTATTTTACTGTATTTTATTAGTACGGTATAGCCTCCTAAACTAGATGCCTTCCGCGTGGCTTGAAAACTTGGCAACAGTACAAGAAAAATGTAGCTGATAAATGGCAGAGCAACTTGGTTAACAACCTCATTTAAGATATTTATAAGATAAGTTCACTGTCCAAATTTGGTTCCATTTTGAGTATTATTTCGGAAGTTATTGTGATTTTAAGTTTTCAAGCGGTAGCCTGATTTTAAGTGGCCCTAATTAACTTAAAATTTCCGTAACTTTGTTAAAAATGGCAGATAAAGTTCATTAATAAAGTTCATTGAGACCCTTATGTGGTCTATATTTACATCAAAATTCAAGAAAATCCAGCCTTAAACACGCTTTTTTACAATGTGGATTTGAAATTTTCAAGTGGCCCCCACTTGAAAACAAAACGTCAGAGCAACTTGGTTAACGAACTCTTCCAAGACATTTATAAGATAAGCTCGCTGCCCAAATTTGGCTCGATTTGGAGTATTATGTCAGGAGTTATCGTGATGACAAAATTTTCATTATAGATAGATAGATAGATAGATAAACGAAGTGATTGCAATAGGTCGATTTCTAAACAAATCAACCTAAACAAAAAAAAAAAAAGAAGAAGAAGAAGAGGCATGCTTTCAGTAACTTTATATAACTCAATTGTTGTAAACTGAAACTCACTTAAAGCTCAGAGAGTTTAATTTGTAATAAATTTTAATAACAAGATAATAATATAATAACAAGACTTTCATCTGATATCTAAATTTAAAAAAGTTTGAAATTTTTAATAAATAAAAAATAATTTTATACCGTGATAGGCCTGGCAAGTTTTTGCTTATTTAGTTTTAAATTAGAATTTCGTTTTTTAATTAATAATAAAAAATAAAATAAAATAAATGTGTTATTTTATTTGATAGGTTTCATATGTTTTCTATCAAGAAAATTTAAAAATAATTTCATTACTTGAAAAGCAGAAATATGGTGTTCTTGTCCACTTTTGAATGAAATTAAACCCAATATTTTTTAAATATTAAATATTTTATTAAAAATGTTTACGATAAAGCGCTTTCACTTTATTTTTTTTATATATAGGGTTACTATAAACATTAAAAACACTGAAATCCGCATGATCCTATTCTCTTCTTTGGAACAAAATTACGCATGTGCGTTATAGAAATATTTCTAACCTTAAAGAAAGATAAATCACTTTTTTTAAAATAACATTTTAAGTAGAAATGAAAAGAAAATGAATTATTCAAACTGTTAAACACAGGGAAATAATAAATTATGTAACATATTATTAAAATAAGTGTATTCGGATTACAATAATATACACTAAGTGCATACAAAACACTGGCATTATTTTTACAAATATTTCGCATTGAAATAACTTAAAAATTCCAGTTACAAAAATTACAGCCTAATAAGATTCTATTGTGTAACTTTACAGCTGTAGATTAAACTGAGCATAAAATTCAGTACTCAATATACAATCTAGTGGACAGGAACTTTTGTACCTATTTTGACGTAACCGAATCGCACTAGATGTAGAATGTTTCAGAAAAATGCCTAGAAAATACTTCACTAAAATATCGCCCACACAGGTTTCCTGAATAAAATCCTCTAATAGCACATTTTCTCCACATGACATCCTCTGAATATCCTCTGAATATCTTCAGGATGAAAGGACATCCCAAGGACATCCTCAGGGTGTACTATGGATATGGGTGCTTTTAGGGTTGTATTTCCACCTTCCTTCAAATCCATTTTTTTTTTTTTTTTTTTTTTTTCTGCGCGACAATTTCTTAAACGGTCTCCCTATGAAGTAACCAAAGCCAATGTTATTAATTACATTTTCACATCCAGAAAATTCACAACTCATGAATTATTTATTTATTTATGTATTTATTTATTATTTTATTTATTTAAAATTCACTTAATTTTTAAATGCAAAAATTTGCATCTTACAGCTGCAAAATAAAATATTAAAAATTAAAATAATAAGCGACAGTAAGTAGAAAGTCTCTCTAAAAGTTTTTGCATGCTTTTGGCTGTATATTTTACTTTTCGTCAATTTCCTTTAAAAATATTATTTTTTTTTTTACTATTTTTTTCTTTCGAGTAACGGTTAAATTTAATATTTGTATTAATCGAAAAGTTTGTATGATATATATATATATATACATATATATATTTAAATATACACCTAATATGAGATGTTATTTATTGAAAGCATTTGTATATAATAACATTTTTTTTACATACAGAACAATGATCTTTTTTATTTGAAAAAAGGTTTTTTGCAAAAATTAATGCTACGTAATTAAGTACTTTTTACATTATTTCTTTAATCTAGGTTTTATTCCTGTATACTAATCAGACAAAAACTGTCTGAAATTTTGTGACATTAATTATTTTCTCAATCACAGTTATCGACATTCCAAAAAGACTTCCGTTTTTTTCGATTTTTTTTTTTTTCTCCGAGAAAGCAAAACTTATTTTTATTAATCTTCTATTCTGATAAATAATACGGATTGAAGATTTTTCTATCGTAATTTTGTTTTGCCGAGTTCATATGATTATCTCTCGTAAAAAGAGAGTAAACAGGAAATATATAGGTAGCGAAATTAATCAATTATTATTTATTATATTATTTTGTTGTTTTGAATATGTGTGTAAGTGATTCAAATAAAAAAAGTAGAGGTATCGCTTAATAAATTAAGATTTGCCTTCGATATTAAAGATTTATTAAATCACATGGTATTGTAGGCCCCTCAAACTGGTTTTTTTTAAGAATTATTAGCCTTTATCTTCCTCATAAACTCATACATATTTTCCTGATATTGGAATTGGTTGCCAATAGTAAATGCCACTGAGTGCGTTCCGAAAAGTCCTTTCTATCATTCTGATCTTCCCTATTCATTGACACACATATTAGTACTGTATAGCCTCCTAAATTAGATGCCTTCTGCGTTGCTTGAAAACTTGGCAACAGTACAAGATAAATATAGCTGGTAGATGGTGCTTGATACGGGGCATAAAGTTATGTTTATATCCCATTTTTCAATTGAGTTTCACTGTTATTTTATAGATTATATTTCATTAATTGAACAGATGTGAGAGTTCTTTCTTTCTTTTTTTATAGTTTATATCTGTATTACGTTAAAATAAGTGTTGTTCCATTTTGTGCTTCGATAGTCACCGTGAAAAAATAAATTTTCACGAATTTTAAGTAATCCAATAGAACGTGAGAAGTGGCTCAAGTGTTTCAAGACAAGATATGTAAACTATATAAATAATTAGTACAGAATTACTAACTTTCCGGATTTTTGAATACCAATGTTTAAATTTAAAAATTTAAATCTCAGGGTTTAATTTTTTTTATTATTATTTTGTGACGGACTAAGCAATTGATTGTTTTCTTGTCCAATTTTAATTACTAAATATTTATTTACCTTTGTGGATTTTTGTGTGCTGATGTACCTGTATGTCTTTCTTATAAATAATACAAAATTTTTAGTTTAAGAAAAAATATTCGCACTTAATGCGGTAAAAATGTAGCGGGAAAGACATCGAAAAAAAAAAAAAAAAAAAAAAAGAGAGAGAGAGAGAGAGAGAGAGAGAGAGAGATGCTTTCAGTAACTTAATATAACTCAATTGTTCTAAACTGAAACTCATTTAAAGCTCAGAGATTTTAATTTATAATACATTTTAATAACAAGATAATAATATAATAACAAGACTTTCATTTGATATCTAAATTTAAAGAAGTTTGAAATTTTTAATAAATAAATATATATAAAATAGTTTAATAGCGTGATAGACCTGACATGATTTTGCTTATTTAATTTTAAATTTTAATTTCGTTTTTTAATTAATAATATACACCAAAAAAGAAAGAAAGAAAGAAAGAAAAAATGTGTTATTTTATTCAATAGGTTTTATATATTTTCTATTAAGAAAATTTAAAAATAATTGCATTAGTTGAAATGCAGAAATATTGTCTTATTGTCCACTTTTGAATGAAATTAAACCCAATATTTTTTAAAGATTAAGTATTTTACTAAAAATGTTTACGATAAAATCTAACGCGCTTTCACTTTATCTTATACTATTAAGTGAGCAGTATTTGTATATTTCACTGTTCTCGAAAACGGTAGCTCGGGCAGTCACGAGATTTAACACAAAGGTGCCCCCCGAAGGGTCACTGTGCACATCGAAGTCAGATTTTCGAATTTTTGATTAGTTTTTCTTTAATTAATTAAAATATGAAAATAATAACCTTCTAATTTCTAATAAATAAGCCATTTAAATTTTAACATTTTATCCATAATTTAATTGTTGCCAATTTTTTTTTCGACAAAATAATATTAATAAAAAAAAAAAAAAAAAAAAAAAAACGTACATTTATTTAAAATGAGGAAAATAAATCAGAAACATTAGAAAATAAATTAGAAATATCAGTTGCATCGTTGCAAATAAGATACCAAATGAAAGGGAAAATTTTTGTAAATC
This sequence comes from Salticus scenicus, assembly GCA_963930645.1. NCBI lineage: Eukaryota > Metazoa > Arthropoda > Arachnida > Araneae > Salticidae > Salticus > Salticus scenicus. The sequence goes on from OZ005653.1 coordinate 17,790,238, forward strand.
CGATGCATTAAACAGCTTATCAACCGGATGATTAGATTTTTCTTAATTAATTAAAATGTGAAAATAATAACCTTCTAATTTCTGATAAATAAGCCATTTAAATTTTAAAATTTTATCCATAATTTAATTGTTGCCAATTTTTTTTTTCGACAAAATAATAATAATTAAAAAAAAAACAAAAAAAAAAACGTACATTTGTTTAAAATGAGGAAAATAAATTAGAAATATCAGTCGCATCGTTACAAATAAGATAGCAAATGAAAGGGAAAATTTTTGTAAATCCGATGCATTAAACAGCTTATCAATCGGACAATTAGATTTTTTAAAATTAACTAAAGTATGAATTTTAGGTGGCAACAGCAGAAGATTGTATGGAAACCGTTAGGAGAAAAAAAATGAAAAATCTGCTTTACATTAAGTCACATGAGTTTTAAGTGGGATTAAAAATTGCAGTTTTCAAATTCTTTTAAATTTTCTCTCACGAACACAAAAATATAATATACAGCCTGTACCCCACAAGACCAACTTGCATTTCAAATTTGATCAATTATTTTGGTTAATAAACAAAAGTTATTTTTATTTTTATTATTATTATTTTTTTTTTTTTTTTTCAAATTAAGTTTTATTCTATCTTCGAAAAGATTTATGTGATCATAGATATAATAATAATATAGATCTATCATCCCCATATTATCGTGCAACGATTTTTGATGCCGAAAAAAAAAAGCTTTGGAATCAGCCATTAAGTGGTATTGAAGGAAAAAGGAAAAAAAGAAGAATGAATTTGAAACTATATCTGGAGCTTTTCATTCACCTTTAGTAAATAAATTATTCATGAATTTTATTTGCTAAAACATTCGTGTGTATTCCCGTGTGTATTCACTCGGGGAAAGACTCCCATATTTTAGTAAAATCGCCGTCTTTTCATGAGTGAAAAGGAATCACTTTTTTCTCCCCAATGATCAATCTATATATTATAACTATATCTATGTATGTGATACGATACATTAATAATGTGGGTTTTAAAAGTTTTTTTAAATAGATTATTTAAACTCTATGAACCATATTTTTATTTTATCAGTTTCATTAACAGATCCTCCTGGGCGATTTTTTAAATTTTGGTGTTGAAGTACACCGAATGTTTTTCGACAAGAAGTTTAATATAGCAACAGCCATTGTAATCTGAGTAGCGCATCAAATATATAAAAACATAAATGATTTATTTTTACACAAAATTTACAGAACAAATGCAGTTTTAAAGATAGGAAATTTATTTCAACAAGCACTTTTTTAAACCTAAAAAGTATTAAAAATATAAGCAGAATATAAAAAATTCTTATGTATAAACAAAAAAGAGTCTGATAAAATTATTAGCAAAATAGTCTTCCCCTTTTCATACAAAAAAAAAAAAAAAAAAAAAAAAAAAAAAAAAATCCATCGCTAATATGGCGACAAAAATTCAAAAGCCGCCAATGGAGCGACATAATAAAGTTGTGTAGCACGATAATGTTTACCTATTTATTTATTTTTTTATATAATAATCACTATGCTAATTTATCATACAAACAAATGAGCCTCTGTGTGTTACTGCACTTGCACGCTGTCGAACAGAAATATTTGAAAAATTCAAATTAATATTTAAATAAATAAATAAAAATATGTTTAATGGGAAATATATATAACCATCAAAAGATTAGTTGTCTAAAATACGGCAGAAATAGCGTTCATATCATATTGTTACAAGGGATTCAGTCTTATTGTTACAATGGATTAAGTCTAAAATGGTGACAAAAATTCAAAAGCCGCCAAAGAGAACTATATTAAGGCTGTACTATCAGGTTTACAACCCATGAATTATATATAAATACAAAAAATCAATTGTCTCATGCGACAGACGTAGCCGGTCACAGCATATTGTAATATTTGGCGTGAAATTGCTGTCATTTAATGGTTGATTGGATAAACAAAATAAACATGAAATAACGTAAAAGCAAATATTATGTTGTCTAAACCCAATTACATTTGAGTCCAGTCCGAGTTACATGTGAACAACACGTATAGTGTTGTTCACATGTAACTGGGATTCAAATATAAAAGGGAAACTCCAATTTTTTCGATACTATCTATTTCGAAACTGTTATATAATAAGCACCTAAATGGAAGCTCATTGATAAACTATTGTCGCAGGTAATAAGGACAAGCGCCCGCGTTGCAGTGGATGACCAAATCGCTGCCGAATGCCGCAGGGACCTGGAGCGAGCTTTTGAACAATTTCAGTAATTTATTTTATTTTATTTTTATAAAGCTATATAGAAAATAGTTTCCTTTAAATTTAGTGGCCAGCGAAGCGGGCAAAACCTGCCAGTTAATTAAAATAATAATTATAACAATATTGCAATTTTGGACTTGAAATTGAATTTAATAACTGACTTTTTAGATGGAAAAATGTAATTTATCCATATTTCTGAAGAATGTTGTCGGTAAGTAAGTACTGCCATCTAGCATTAGTTTCGTTTTTATGTGTTGTTTCGTCTGACACAGGAATTTTGCGAACTCGGAAGGCATTTACTAAAGGAGGCCATGGTATAATGAAGTCATTTAAAGACAGATACGAGGATTTGCGCATTACTTTTAAAGTGGGGATAAATAGAATATACAGTTTTCAACTTAAAAAAAAAAAAAAAAAAAAGTAAATAAATAAATATAAATTTAGATTATGAACTATCTTTCCTTTTTTCGATGATCATTTCGCAATTTAGCTTTCTACATAGGACTCAAGATGTTAACAGAAAGAAATATTTAAATAACTTCTTTTACATTTATTGAGTAACTAGCAAACCCGTACGAAATTTTCGCACAGTATTTATTTATTTATTTTTCTTATTTACATTTAAAACTTGAAACTCATAAATCTTATATCATTTTCTCCCCCCATTTTGAATTGTAATTCAGCAGATTTCAAATTATTATTAGAACCAAATTAAAATTCTGCGATAGTGAAAATAAAACCATTCAAAGAAAGATTTCAAAATAAAATTCATGTTTGACAACACAATTTTCATACTTGCGCAGGCAGTATAGTTTTAGTATAAGGCTCCATGGAGACTTTTTTTTAGTATAGGGGGCCCCATGGCAATTTTTGTTGCCATGTTGGGAATGCTTTTTTACTTAAAATTTTTAGCATAATTTTTTATTAAAAAAAACACTATTTTAATTATTCTTTTTATTATTGCCTTTTTTTTTTTTTTTTTTTTTTCAATGTTTGACAATAATTCATATTCTGTTTACATATTTAAAGTATTGCTAGCTTTAAAATGACGCGTCCAAAGACTGTAAAGATGCAACTTTTAAAATACACTTTCCTATAAAAAGGACTCATCTGGCAAATGCCGTCATTTTCCTTATTATATAGTTTAACTGAGTACGCCTGCTTAAATACTGTGCATTTATAAATATTATTTTTTATTCTCGGGTATTTTATTAATTACATAATTATCGTACCGTTTCGACAAAATATAATCGTAAATGGCCCACGTAAGAGAAATGCTATAAAAATAGTTGTTTACTGTTATTTTTCAATTTAAACATTTTCAATAAATGCAAAATCCATGTATTTCAGCAATAAATAAATAAATAAATAAATAAAATAAATAAATAAATAAATAAAAGTAAGAGATTTACTGAAAATCCGGTTGAAGTGGAAAAAGTTTGGCCCGTAACTCATAAAAAATCCTTTATACAAAAATTAAGAAAAAAAAAATATATATATATATATATATTCAATTACTTATTTCTTAAAAATGACATGCTTAAATCAAAATTTATTTTAATAAAATATAAAAATATTCGTGCACCATCTATTGGTAAAATCAAACTCGAAATGAAGAAAAATTACCTCAGAAATTTCACTTTTATTGTGGTCTTACATTTAGCAAGGAACCGGATCGTGGGCTTTTACAGTCACGTATTTATGTCAATCCTGGGAGTTGTTAAACAGAATACATGACACTAGAACAACTTTTGTTTATGTTTTGGATAAATATGGCAATGCTTTACTTTTAGAAGAACTTTTCAAATAAGTCATTATTCTTTTTCTCTTCTGAAATAAATACTGTGTAAATATAGATAAAATTATTGTGAAATTTTGAAATATATTTCTCCCATATAAAAATGGTATAAAGAATAGTATTATAAATTGTTTACACACACATATATATATATATATATAAAAGGAGGAAGAAGAAGTAACACGTGTTGTGGTTTTTGGAAGAACAGAGGAAGGAGAAAGTTGTAGCTAAAAAGCTTCTAAAACTCAAACAAAGCGATATTAATGATTTTGAAAAAGCTATACGTACAATTAGAGTAAATTAAGAAAAAACAAATCTGGTGTGAAACAACCACGCATTAACCACTATTGTACGCATTTTTGAGAGATAATGTGATCAGAAGGCATAAAATTGACCTAACGAAGTACAAGGTCTGGTAAAAGAAACTTGATACACGTGTATAGACATATAAAACAGAATTTTCATATCGAGTTACAAAATAAGGGGGGGAAATGGTAGAGCTATTTTTTTTAAACACAAATTTACGAGATCTAAAACTGACCTACCTAAGCAGGATGACGGTTGATTTTCCTGTAATAACCACTTAATACATGAGAAAGGATATCTAAGATGGATTTATCTAAGAATTTTCAAGAAAATCGTTAGAGCCGTTTTTGAGATAAAAATATTTTACCAAAACTTCGCACACTCAGTTACTGGATAGAAAACAGTAATTACATACAAAAGGATATTTAAAATATAAATAATAAGGCAAGTTTGAAGAAGATCCGTACAGCCATTTTTAAAGGAATGCACTTGCGAGACCTGAAACTGCGCTATTTATACAGACGCCTATCTCAAACTAACCAACTATCTCATTCGAAAAGACATCTAACAGAGTGTTTATATAGCAATTTAGAAGAAAATCTTTCGAGCCGTTTTTGAGATACAGACTTACGGTCCCATTTCCGGTTTCCAATGTTCCACTTCCGATTTTCCCTTTTTCACCAAAATTTTGAAAATTTATCTCTGCACCAGACCTGTCCCATTTCTGAAGTTTCGTAATTCTGTCTTTATTAGTTTCGGAGATATGATAGCCAGAAGATTCATTAAATAAATGCATTTACACACACACTGAGACTTGCCAAAAACTAATTTTTGGGGCTCAAGATACCTTAAAATATGTAAATCAGGTGAAAATTCGATATCGAATATTGTCCTGAATTCAATACTTCCATTACCTATGTTAGTAGGGCAATGTAAGTAAAAAGAGCCTTTTTCTTAAATAATAGATTGAAAATTCTGACCAAAATAAAATTTACTCTAAGACGATAGGGCATTTTTTAGTTTATTTTTCAACGAAAGGCAAGCAGTCAATGTGTTCCTGACCTTAGCATCAGCTCTTGAATTATTTTGGTACAGTTTTGGTACAGTTTTGGTCCAGTTTGTGTATACCATACACAAACTGGATTCCAAAGACGTCACTTACATTGGAATGTCTCATTATTATCACTTTCGAAGGTGCACATTAACTAAATTGTGCTGATCATTTATTATCATAACAAAGTATTATCATATCAAAAATATATTAAATATTTGAATCATATTCAAAATATTCATATTCAAAATAATCATATTCAAAAATTAAGAAAAAACCCTTTGTCCCTATCTTCTTGTCGCGCTGTGTAGTCTTAAATTAGAAAAATTTTAGTCTTAAAATTTTTCTAAATTAGTCTTAAAACAAAAATTAGTCCAGGAATAGTGTTATTTTATAATAATAATAAATGATAAACACAATTTAGATAACGTAGTGCGAACTCGACCGAGTGGAGGAAAATCCAAATACGAGTTCACGCATACTTGCGAGAGAGGGTGGAATCTCCCAAAGTAAAGGGATAAATGTTTTGCGCAAAAACCAGTATCATCCATACCACTTCACATCGGTACAAGAATTACGCCTCTCAGATTTCCAAAAGCGGGTAACATTCTGCCGCTGGCTTTTGGAGCGAGATATTGAGGAACACCATTTCCTTAGAACGATACTGTGGACAGATGAGTCACTTTTCACTCGGGATGGCATGTTAAATTTACATAACTGGCATCATTACGCTGAACAAAATCCATTTGTAACACGAAACTCATCGTTCCAAACGCGATTCAGCTTAAATGTTTGGCTTGGAGTGGTTGGCGATCACTTGATAGGTCCACATGTGTTCCAAGGTCATCTGACAAGCAATACATATTTGGGGTTTCTGGAACATCATCTTCCAGGATTACTTGATGTCATTCCTGTACCCCAACGAGCGGAAATCATTTTCCAGCACGATGGGGCCCCTGCACATTCTTCCAATGCCTTTCGGGACTTCTTGACTCAGCAGTATCCGCGATGGATTTGTCGTAATGGACCAATTCCTTGGCCACCTAGATCACCAGATCTCACTCCATTGGACTTTCTATATTTGGGGGTTTCCTGAAGCAAGAAGTTTACCGCACAGAAGTTGCCAGTTTGCAAGATTTAAGCAGCCGGCTCGATGATGCAATAATAAAACTGAGGGATGAGCTTTCGCTAAGCGCTACTGTGGTTTCCGTTCGTAAGCGGGCAAGGGCATGTATCAGGTGTGGGTGTGACCAATTTCAGCAGCGGCACTAAATTTCACACATCCTTTCGAATGCATATGTGCTTTAATCATAAACGTGAGATACGTCTTTTTTTTTTTTTTTTTTTTTTTTTTGCATAGTACTTTGTGAAAGACGTGAGATGCGTCTTTTTTTTTTTTGCATATTCCTTTGTAAAAGACGGGAGAAGTGTCATACTTCTTTTGCTTCCATTCCATTGTGTTTGAAAACTAAATACAACTGCTACTTTTCTTGTATGTCTTTAAAACTTTCTTTTTTGCATCTAAAAAACAGCGGGCAGAAGGCGGACATGAAATCAGGTACGACCATGCCACCCCGTGAGCCTCCTTCTCGACAAACGTCGAGTTCGGTGATGAATGTTTTTCAAACAAAATGCTAAATTTCTCCTGAACTAGAACACCGATATGGTTTATTGTGAGCTCATTCTAAAGCTTGTGGAATGGAGAAACTTTTGGTAAATTTGACCGATTGTAGCTTGAACGGTGTTTGCAGAATTGCCGGTTAAAGAATTTGGCGACAACTCGATTTTAAACTTCGCCAATGTTTTAGCGCTTGTATCTCGCCGTAAAATTAAGGTATCCTGATGTAAATGGTGTCACCCGATAGGATTTTTTTCTGCTCTTTCCAAATATGTGCTTATTTTGCGTGTAAGTGTTTCAAGAAGCTCACAAATTTGTTTTTTTTTCAGACAGGATGTAAAGAAACAGATTTTTCTTCTACCTACCGTAACTCGAAAACAGTTAGCGATAGGGCAGGGTTTCTATGGTGTTTTATGCTCCCCATGGGCTGTTCTATCACCTCCTTTCGTTTGGCAGATTATGTCAAACTCACCCTGTATATATAATTTTACCAAAGGGGAAAAGAATTCTAATATTCTCAATCTGCAATAGAGAAGTGACTGAAAGTGTTGTCGTACTGAAAATTAATTTTTTATTTTAATAAAAAGTATATTTTTTAAACGTATTTAATAAAAGAAAGTTGACTCGGTTGTATTAAATTAAAGGGCAATGTAAAGCAAAACTACAGAAGTTATGATGAAAAAAATTTTTTTTTTCATCTCATTACCAATATTTCTTTTCGATTTTCTTTTGATGGACAACTGGAAAAAACAAAAGATGTTGTGATATAAAAAACAAGACCCCACGGGCATACTTAGAATATTTACATTGAGGGTATTTGAATATTGAGGGCATTTGGTTTTGCATTTTTGTAGCTTGTATTATTTATATAGTATTTATGATTAATCCTTCTACAATAGCTTTTTAGAGTATTTTATAGCAATACATATACTTTCTTTTTCCTTCAGAAGTAGTAATAAAGCAGGCCTGCGATGAAAAAGAATACAAGGGAATTGATACATGAACTTTATATATTTTTTTTTATTTCAAAAAATGTAACGAAAAATTTCTATCACGTCACGTTTTCTTGAAAAATTCAATTTTACTTCGATTTTTAACACATACGTAATATTTGCTCCTTTTGGTCAATCGTCTGCTTTATGTAAGTTACGTTAATAAAAACATAAAATAGTATGTTGGTGTTTTTTACTTTCTTCTATATGTAATATAGAGAAAGTATTGGATTCGCGAAAATTTTCGACCTCCGTTTTTTGACGGATCTACACGTTTTGGGATGTCCTGAACACGAATTGATAGTTTTTAGAAAATGTCTGTCTGTCTGTGTGTGTGTCTGTCTGTCTGTCTGTCTGTGTGTCTGTATCATTTTTTTGTGGACGCTGTATCTCACGAACATATGAATGAAATTTAACCAAACTTGGTATTTAGATGCACCCTGACATGAACTGGTGCCCATTAGATTTGGGGATCAATAGCTCAACAGGTGGCGCTGTGATAGCATTTTATCTAAATTTTTAACATGGCAGCATAGGACAAAAATTCGTATAAATGTGCATAATAAGAGTTATTTTACACTTGTGTTTGTAAAATTAATATGAATTATTGATAATAGTAGTACGTAACTAGGAAAAAAATTTTGTGCATGGGGGGGGCATCGCTTCCTCCCTGGGGGGGAAGTACCCCCCCGGGGGGGTAAATTTTGAAGATGGGTATCATTCGAAAGGTCTCGTCAATACCTTTAAAACGAATGGTTGAACTATAAATCTGTGATAATTTAAAACAAAGTTATCGATTTTTTTTACTTTTAACAAAAAAAAAAAAAAAAAAACTTAGAAAAAAATTCTATTTTTTTTTTTTTTTTTTTTTTTTAAATATTGTTAGTGATTGAATATGTATTAATTTTCACAAAAAAAAAAGAAAGGAAAAAAAAAATCATTTTTTTTTTTTAATATTGTTACTGATTGAATATGTATAGGAAAATATAGAAGAAAGTCTTGTGGTGGCCACAACATACTAGTTTTAGAAACTGATCCATAATTTGATGTAAGAAGTACCCAAGGGAACATTTCGTTTTTCTCTCGACCAGCTGCGGCTCGTGCAATCTAGCAACGCGTTTTTCATCCATTTAAACCAATAAAAAATAAATCAATTGCTTAAAAATCAATTTACTACACTAAGAATAGATCATTTTGCATAGATTTAAATGGATAAATACCACTGTTGCCAGATAGCACTGCATGCAATATTGTTTCCGAGAGAGAGAAAAAATGTATATCGATATTGTTTATTTATTTATTTATTTATTTAAGTCTTGACATGATGTGAAAAGTTTGTAGGTCATTTCCGAAATCAAGACAGTAAATAACAAAAAAAAAATCAGCAAAAACTTCTCTTGTATTTTTCAAAAACTTCAATTTCTCAGGCTTGTGTAATATTTACACAAGATAAATTATGAGAAATAATATTCAGAGAGGAATAATACACTAAGCTCTTCAGAATTTGTTAAGTTTTATTACTCTATTATTATTATTATTATTATTACTATTATTATTATTATTATTTAAAATAAAAACATATTTGCTAAATAATCACCCTATTTAAATAATAAATTGTACCAATATCTAAGTCGGTAATTTACTACATCTAAAATGACTGAGTCAGTAGAATTAATACCCATTCAACGCATTACAAGCCTAATCTGAAACATGATATTGATTATCATAATTGAGTATAGTCATTCTCAGTGTCCTAGTGTTTACCAAATATTTCTCTCACAATGCAACTAATCACTCTATCAAGACGTTCTAGTTGGTGTGTAAATAAATGATCGTCATAAATGTCGAGGATAAGTAATTATAATTGAATAGATCAGAAAAGTTTTAATAAGTATATAACAGTCATACCACTTTTCCATATAGAATAAAGATTTTATCCTTTGTGGACGCGTATCGGCCAGTGTCGCCAACTTCTAGGGACATTTTTGTTAAATATCCATCACTAATATTTTATTGTATTTTTTTTTTTTTATTACATGTCTGTCTAATCAATTATCATATATATCAAACATCAATCAAACATTATTCTTCAAAATTAGTGGTGATTATTAAAAAAATGTCCCTACAATTTGGCAACACTGACTTCGGCAAACAGACGAAAAGAAAAATCGTATTCCTGTTTAATCCGTTAAGTTCTGCTGGTATATATATATGTCTGATATTCTGATATATCACATCGATTGCTGAAGATAAAAATTAAAGGATTCAAAACGAAGGCTTAAAATTATTTTGTTAATAACAAAAAAATTTTAGAGAAAAGCCAGAGACAAAGGGTTTCTGTTCAAAATAGGAAAATCTGCCGACCGCAAAAGGATATTTTTTCCATCACGGATAAATGAAGTCAAACAGATGCTGTGCATGTGTATGTGTGTGTGCGTTCACTTTGTTTAATGAAAAAATTCGAATTTTTTTTAAAAGGGCTTTTGCATAGTATAGGTAATTAAAGGAGATGCGTTCAAAGTCCGATTATTGGAAAAATTTACGCCTAACCAAAATTTGTTAACATTTATATCGGACTAGCAGGCTTTGCCCGCTTCGCTGGTCATTATATTGAAATGAAGTCTCAAAATACCATATCCTTAATAATAATAATAATAATAAAATCATTGAAATCAGTCAAAATCAAAATCTAAGTTAAAGTTCTCGATACCTTCGATAGCAGTTTTCCCACTCGCCACACTTCACAAAATCCCTTTATAATGCATGTTGCATACACATATCTAGCCCACATATTAAAAAATCGTGATTCTAAGATTATTTGAAGCAAAGTTATGTTTTAAACCGTGTTTTTTAGCCCCCCACCCCGGCCCGCTCTTAACTGAATACATGTCCCCCCCCCCGCTAAGGGGAGGTAGGATAGAGATTCACAAAATCAATTTGTAGTGTGTGTTGTATACGCATAAGCAGTCCACGCATCAAAAATTGCAATTCTAAGATAGTTTGGAACAGAGTTACGCATGAAAACATGTTTTAAATCACCCCCAATCCTCAAGGGGGTGATAGCACAGAATTCCAAATAATCCCTTTGTAGTTTGTGTTGAGTACGCATAATCAATCAACCTATCAAAAAATCGCTTTCCTGAGATAATTTGGAGCAGAGTTACTTTTTAAAACGTGTTTTTGCCCCACCCCCCACCCCCACCCCGCTTTTAAAGGTAGGAAAAAGAAAAGTTCACAAAAATGCCCTTATGGTGCGTGTTGGGAACGCATAACCAGCCCGCACATAAAAATCATCTAAGATAGTTTGGAGCAGAGTTACACATAAAAACATGATTTTTCCCCACCCCACCTCCCAAGGGGGATAAGGTGAAATTTTACAAAATCCCTTAGTAGTGTGTGTCTTGAGTAGGCATTACCAATCGACCTATCAAAAACTCGTTATGAGATAATTTGGAGCAGAGTTACTCTTAAAAGCGTTTTTTGCCTCTCTTCCCGCCTTTGAAGGGGGGGGGGGAATTTTCGTAAGATCCCTTTATAATGCGTGTTGGGAATGCATAAACAACTCACATGTAAAATTAATCTTACTGTGATAATTTGAAGCAAAGTTATGCTTGGAAACATGCTTTTTACCCCACCTCTACCCCCAAGGGGGGATAGGACAGAATTTTACAAAATCTCTTTGTAGTATGTGTCTTGAGTACGCATAACCAATTGACATATCAAAAAGTCGTTATCCTGAGACAATTTGGACCACAGTTACTCTTATAAGCGTGTTTTCGCCCCCCCCCCCCACCTTTAAAGAGGGGAAGGGTGAAAATTTGTAAAATCCCATTACTGTGCGTGTTGGAGAAGCATAAACAACCCACATATACAAATTAATCTTACTGAGATAATTTGAAGCAAAGTTATACTTGGAAACGGATTTATATTGCCCCCCCCCAAGGGGAAAAGGGGGGCTTTCGCAAAACCCCATTACAGTGGGTGTCAGACATACGTAAGTAAGCCACTCACTAAAATTTGTAACCACAGGTCCTATAGATTTTCCCGGATTAATTTAGCACTAAAAAAGGGGCTCAAATTTGCCCCCTCGTAACTCCCCCCCCTCAAAAAAAAAAAAAATTCGACTATCACAAAAAACCAAACATGATGTTTTGGAAATATCCTCAAGAAGACTCTTGACGATTTTCTATATCTTTGTGCTGTTATTGGAACAGTTTTACTCGAAAACCCGTATTTTGCTAAATTTGCCTCCGAAGATAGTTTTTACCCCCCCCCCCCCTCTTAAAAATCCAAAACTGAAATCGCAGAAAATGCTTTTTTTTTTTTTTTTTTGCACTCAGTTCTAGTCTCTCTCTTTGCAATTTTTTCACCCTGAAGCTATTTGGAGCCGAATTATGCTTATAAGGGAGGTTTTGCCTTCTGCCCCCCCCCAGGGAGAGCGGGGGGGATATTTTGCAAAATCCCGCCTTAATGGGCGTCAGGGTCCTAAAACCAACGTGCTCACCAAAATTTGCGAGTCTATCTCCCATAGAATTGCCACGGCTGTGTTGACTCTTTTATTCCCCCACCCTTTTATCCCCCCCTTTACCACCCCAAAAGGGGTAAAGGGGGGGCTTTCACAAAATCCCGTTACAATGGGTTTTGGACACACGTAAATAAGCCACACACTAAAATTTGTGACCTCAGCTCCTATAGATTTCCACGGACGAATTTAGTGCTAAAAGGGGGGGGGGGGTCGAATTTGCCCCTTCGTAACTCCCCCCCCAAAATTAAAAATCAGAAAAAATCAAAAATGAGTTTTTGAAAATACCTTCAAGAAGACGTTTGGCTTTTTTTTAATATATCTTTGAGCTATTACTGCTAGAATTTTACTCGAAAATCCATATATTGCTAATTTTTCCCCCGAAAATCCTTTTCCCCCCTCTCGCCCCTTAAAAATCCAAAATTCCAAAATCGCAGAAAATTATTTTTTTTTTATTCAAGTCTAGTCTCCCCATCTGCAATTTCTTCCTCGTGAAGCAATATGGAGCCGAGTTATGCTTATAAAGGTGTTTTTGCCTTCTGCACCTCCGAAAATCATTTTCACCCTCTTCCCCCCTTAAAAATCAAAAATTCCAAAATCGCAGAAAATGATTTTTTCGTATTCAAGTCTAGTCTCCCCATCTGCAATTTCTTCACTGTGAAGTAATTTGGTGCCGAGTTATACTTATAAATGTGATTTTACCTTATGCGCCCCCGAAAATCTCATTTTTACCCCCTACCCCCCTTAAAAATCCAAAATTCCGAAATCGCAGAAAATGATTTTTTTGTATTCAAGTCTAGTCTCCCCATCTGCAATTTCTTCACCGTGAAGCAATTTGGAGCCGAGTTATGCTTATAAAGGTGGTTTTTGCCTTCTGCCCCCCCGGGGGGGAACGGGGGGGTGTTTCGCAAAATCCCGTCTTAGTGAGCGTCAGGGTCCTAAAATCAACCTGCTCACCAAAAATTGTGACTCTATCTCCCATAGGATCGCCACAACCGTGTTGAGTCAGTGAATCAGTCAGTTTACTCTTTTATATATATAGATAACCAGAATTCATTTCAAATTATATATATATATATATATATATGTGTGTGTGTGTGTGTGTGTGTATGTGGGATGGCGCACTTGTGTGGGCGTTAAACAGAAAACTAATACTTAATTACTATTAATCCCTTAAAATTTAATGAAAGAAAGTTATTATACACTATGTACAAAATTATAGTATGAATTAAATTTAAACGGCCGACACTAAAACAGTCATATTTAAAGAGTCAAAGTTCACTTTCAATACTTCACTTTAGCACAGTACACGGCATGATACAGAACACCGACCCGGCGAACTTTCGTCGTCAGCGGATCAAAATCCGTACGTCCACACGTCACAAAATCCAACCGTCTACTGAGCTCTCTCTCTGGCAAGAGCTCTCAGCTCCTGTCTATGAAGATGTGTGCTCCGGAAGTGACGTCCGTCTGACATCTCGGCTGTGTCATTCCGCTACGTGTTAGTTTATCCTCGCGTCGAAGATACAGCTGCGGCAATGGGAACTGGACAGTTTTGGAATCAACGGTTAGGGGAAGCAAGGTGCCGTACCACATATATATACATATATACATATACATATATATATATATATATATATATATATATATATGCAAAATAACCAAGGTTAAATGAAAATTAATCCCAAAACACATGAGAGCCTTCATCAGGGGAGCTCCCCATGTAGGGAATGAAATATGAAAATGTTCAATGAAACAAGAAATTTTCAATTCTTGTTTCAGTGAAATATGAGAAGTTTCAATATGAAAGTTTTCAATAGAAGTTTCAGTAATCATATAGGATTATATGAATATCCATATTTCATTCCCTACATGGGGGAGCTTCCCTGATGAAGACCCTCGTGTATTTTGGGATTAATTTTCATATAACCTTGGATATTTTGCTTATTTATTATAGTTTTATATTTCCTTCTGCTTCATTTGCGCATTGGTTTATAAATCCTATGTTCTAATTCTATATTTAAAAATTCAAGTTTTATTCCATCTTATATTTAAAATGTATCTTATATATATATATATATAATCCTTTTATAGTAAAAGAAAAGGATGAGAACGAAGAATAGTTAGTAAAGTAACTCACCAAAGAATCATACACAAGCCAAACAAAATAACTAGATATCTTAAATTGATTTAATTTTTAAGGTTATTAATAGTACTTACTTTAATTTTTAAGACTACAATACCTGATGAAAATTTATATATTTAGCTTGAAAAGTGCTCACTGAGGGGGAAACTGGCGTTGTTTTTCATATAAATCAGAACTTATGCATTTTGTAGTGAAATTATTGATATTGCTCTCCCCTGTCGATATCGTGTTTTTAGATATAAATTCGTTATAAGTGATTTTTACCCACGATATCGTTTTCTATTTCTTTACACATGTTCAGTTTAAGAGATCGTTCTTTGCTCGAAAATTTTTGTTATTAAAATAGAAGAAATCCTTTATTATTATGTATAGCTTCGATTATTCTGTATAGCTAAAGATGTTGTAGGGAAAAGAAGATACGACGAGAACTACCAGTTTATGAAATAAGATTTTACGCTTGGAAAAAAATGAATTATTTATTACAAATGCAACTCGTTGCGGACGCAGAACCTCACAAAACCTGAAACTCGTTGGAACTTCAATAGTGAAAACTAATTCTGAAAATACATGCACTGTTAAAAATGAAGTGCTCAAAAATGAGTAAATGTACATACTCATTTCAAAATGAGTAATTTTGTTTCAAAAAGTGCTTTGTCTCATGTGAAATATCGCAAGTTTTCAAATTAACATCTCTGCACTTTATAATTTGTTATAAATATGCCGAACTAAAAGAAGTTCTTTAATAGAATTTCTACAAATTTAAACAGAAAAAAATTCAAACACAAAATTTGTTCCCTTAAATCTCTAAAACTATGTTTCGTAGCGGTTTCATATAGGTTTGCGGAAAAATATATGAATGATAATCTATGTTTGAGACATTGGGTTTCACGATGGTCGATTCCAATTTTTGGGCGTGTCAATATACTCGATGAGTTCATGGAATTTTTAAATCTGAGAATATTTCTTTCAGAGTTATTTTAAGTATGTGATATACTCATCTTAACGCAATTTTACTCATATTTGAGAATTTTTGCTTCATTGTTTTTTACAGTATGCAGGCGTATTCATGAAACAGTGTGACAACTTTATATGTCTTCTTTCAAAGTGAAAAAAATCATGAAAAGCATTCAGAATTTTCTTCTCTTACGAAATTACTCAATTCACGAGTGGCTAGTAAGATATATGGATGTCTGCTTGCAGTTTGCTTGCATTTTATTAGTTCGGATGAAGTTCGAAGAAGAGTGGCTGGGAATTGAAACATTCTACGGAACGATGAAGGTATTTTATATGTAATATTTAATGTGTGACAAATCAACAGAGATATATGGTACGATCTGGCAAGAAATTACTGTTCATGCAAATTCTTTGCAAATTTTTACTGTGTAATATTATCAAACCTCGTTTGTAACTAAATTTAATTATGTAGTTGCATGGGTTAAATCAGTTTGACCAAGCTAAGATTTAAGTGTTATTCCCCCATCCCCATATGGATCTCTTTAAGTAGTCCTAATCCATATTCGTGCAAATTTATGGAGATAACCACAGAAACGATTAAACAGATAGACCGATGAAAGCACCTTGTGATCAAACCAGGCAGAAAACTTCATAAATCTGAATACAATTTTTATCAACCATAGCTATTTACTTTATTATGATTTTTTAAATTAATTAAATATCACTTTACCGTTTTTCCCCTAGTATTCAGTTTTGTAATTATTATTATTATTATTTTAATACAAACAGACTTCCGGTTTTCTGAAAAAAAAAAAAAAAAAATCAACCAATATTAGTGTCGTTAGCTTCAGTAGTTTTCTGATAATTGGACAACAAATACTTCCTCGTTAATTATAGTTACCCTGTGCATATTATTATATGAAAAGATATTTTTAAAATATTTAAATATATAAACTTGGTTCCTATCATCCTTTTACGAATGCTGTTGACATAATTTAGAATTTATGTCAAGTTAATTAAAGTAAGTGATGTTCAAGTCATTCAAATTTTATTGTTTCAGAGAACTTTTCGAAAGACTTTCGTTTTCAAACTGTTGTTGAAACATGCGGAAAGTGATACGAAGTGTAAAATGCAACACTAATTATAAAAGTTTCACCTTCCACAATACGTTATGCAGATTTTCTTCATTAAAATTCTTTGTGAAGTTTACTTATTGTAGTAACACTTCATATTGTTTACAAAAATAACCCTTTATGTGAAACTGTAATAAAGTTTTCCGTGAATCATACGTTTTCCTACGCACATAAAAGTTTTTGATTAAAAAAATTTTCGAGTTAATCATTCGTTTGATATTATCTTAAAACTTGAATTTGATTAAAATTTTGAAATTGTAGGAAATAAACAATAAAAAAATAAAAGTATTATTTAAAGAAAACATACAAATATAATTAAATTCTACTTCACGTTAAATTGAAAAAATAAAAATAAAAATATGTGCTTTTTTTTTTATCACGATGAATCATTTCGCTATTAAATCCAGCTACGAAAGTCTAAAACAGACATTATTATTCACAACATATTTAATAATAGCATTTATGCATTTTTAGCTACATTAATAATGGTTGCTTTCCATATAGTTATTTTATGGCGTTTATATTTAGTAAATAATTCAAAATTTATGAATTGGATCAAGCTAATCTCCTTTAAAATACAGACAAATTTTCGTATATATTTTCTGCACAGTAGGTTTTATACAAGATGTGTGCATTAATAGTCAAAAATAACAATTTCGCAATGTAAAATAATAGTAATAAATATTAATAAATAAATAAATGCCATTTTTAGTTCTATTTGTTTAAATAAAAAAATTTATTTGAACTTTATTACAATAATTCATGTTATCTAGTATTTACTAAAAAAATTTTTCGTTCGTTTTGTCTTGCCATTTGCCTCAGTTTTGTACATTGTCTTTTCCACGCTCCTTCTTTACCCATTTTTTAACACTGTTGATGAATAGTGCTATTATTTCGACCCGAAACAAATGTTTAAGACTTTTTTCAATTTGTGATGTTTGTATACAATGCTTAATTTTTAACAACAGTTTTTCTTTGCATTACTACAATGTGGATCACATTATTAGTTTTATTCATGTTATTAAAAATTTTGAATCTTTATCCACATTGTTTCTAAATCTTGGTATTGTATAACTTAAGAATTAGAAAAGGTAAAATCATGCATGTTACTTGTAACTTATAACACATTTTCTCGCAATTTTGAAATGATAAAATTTATAATTTTACTGCATATAGCAATTTTAATAAATATGTATGAATTAATGAATAATTACATCAATTTTGAAAAATATTTTATGTGAGATAAAATAATATGGTATTAATGTTCAGTATGCAGTGATAAAATGATAACATCAAACAAATTTAATGAAACGATTTAGCTGAATTTTGAACTTTGATTTAAAAGTATCTATTAGAAATTAAGTATATAAATACTTACAAATGGATTTCGGTGCGTCCAATCCAATAACGTAAAGCAGTTCTTTTTAATAATGGCGGTATTATTTCCTGTTAATCGTTATTGAACGCGAATGAAGTTTCTGATCGCATTATTACTATCGAAAAAAAAGAGAACTATTTATTAAACTCCGTATGATTAAAACTAAAGATCAGATCGATTAAATCCTTTATTCTTTAACAGGAAATAAACTGTATTTATAAGAGAGTTCATTTTGCAGAACGAATAGAAATGGAATATGCTTTTTAATTATTATTTTAGAGGAAAAGGTTTATCTCTGGAATTTTTGTACAGTATTTACATATTCATGTATTTATAGATTCACCAATTTTATCTTTACACTATATTATTCATACATATGATATGATATTTATAAGGTAATTCGAGAGAAAACGCGTCTGTTCCTTTTAATATATGTAAATATATATATATATCAACCGGTTCTAAAATACTGACCTGCTTGAATGAGGAGTCTTATCACGGCGTACATTTAGCTTGTAAATTTAGCTTCAATTATCTTTTTATTATTTTTTTTTTATAGTTTTTTTAACTTATAGCCTTTAAATGACGATATGTTGGATATCGTGAGCATTTAACCTGGTGAGCAAAGCCCTTATAATATTCCGTTGCTCATATTTAAAGTTCATAAACGGATGTTTTATTTTAAATAATATATTAGCAATATAAGTGAGTCCCGCATTCTATTATCCGTACAGACAAACCGAAGTCATTAACACATTCCAAGCTTGTGTGAAAGTGTTAAAAACGAAGTCACTTTGAATAAACGAAATTTAATTAAAATTTTTATGGGACTGTTCTTATATCCATTGTAACCGAAACATTTGTATCAATCCGTGGCTTAGTTTGCAATATGAATGATTTATATGTTCATGATAAAAAAGAAAATGATTTTTTTAATGGACAAACGATATTCGTATAAACAATCCCTATAGTTAAATTAACCGTTGAAACTTTACTTCTAATTAAATTAAAAATTATTATGCGCGTTACAGTAATTTTCACTAATGCACTTTCAAATTAAAAATTAAAAACGTTTATAAAAGTATGCTAATGAAATATAAGCTGGTAACTGAAAATGAATTTCGTTTATTTTGAGAAAAGTAATAATTTATCTTTACAGATATTTCAACAGCTTAAGTACTTTTAAAATGTCATTATATTCAATAGTATGCAAATGAGTAACTTCTTATATTGTAAGAAACAACGACATTTGCAACACTTTAATTTAAGTTTAAATTTAATTAAAGTCATTTTCAAAATTATTTTTATGTTATTAATTTTTATAACAATGCGTTTCATTTTGATGATTGAACTGAATAAAAAGCAATCTATTGTACAACAACGCTAATAATTATTCTGAAATTTTCACAATTAAAAAAAAAGGGTGGTTCTGAAGGATGAAAATTAATTTTTATTTAATCATTTATTATACTTAAATGTTAATTGAAAAGTTATGAATCTTAGAACTACTGGATCAAAATAAGAGAATATATTATTTTATTTTTTGGATGTTAAATTAAACTAAAATAAGTCTTTTTTAAATCCACAGTTATTTAACGTATGTTATTAATACTTTTTAAGACAATACATTTAATATAATAATAATAATAATAATTAATATATTATTGCATATATTATTGCATCAAATATTTGTCCTCTTAGAAAGACAATCAATTGTACAAATCAAATATAGATTCACGTAAATTATCCAATAATTCGAAATCCGTTAATGTGCAGATTACCAAGCTAATCTGCAGATTAACTTAAATGACCCGTTAAAGTGCGGAATCAAAAGTTTTCCGCATTTTAAGTAGGTAATCTGCCCATTTGCGGTTTCTGCATCGTTAAAGTTCAAGTACTTGTTTCGAGCCTTACTTTTTTTACATTCACTATGACGTCAAACAGCCATGTGATACAAATACGCGAATGACCTTTAAACATAAACTAAAACATAAACCCATTCCGCT
This sequence comes from Salticus scenicus, assembly GCA_963930645.1. Lineage (NCBI taxonomy): Eukaryota > Metazoa > Arthropoda > Arachnida > Araneae > Salticidae > Salticus > Salticus scenicus. Next base: position 17,810,411 of record OZ005653.1, read on the forward strand.
ACGCTATGATGATAAACGGCAAACGCAAAATGTGGAGGATCGAAGCCATGATTAGGTTTACAGTGCGTTGCATGAATATAAACGCGCCTTTTCCAATAGCTAGAAATAGAATTTTTTTAATTTTAAAAGAAGGAATGCGACCTACAGCTATTGCATATAATTAGCAACTGTATAAGGTGTTTTGAGCAAGTATGTTTAGGCTCATGCAAGCTTCTTTAATGAATGTTTAAGCATTTCCTTATTTTTCACTGTTTTTCGTTTGTTGCACGAAATTAAACGCACTCTGTATTTTGGATTTAAAATTTAACAGAGCCGCCGGATATAAATTAAAACACAAATAGTCGTGCTGCTAAAATTCTCTAAAATCAGTTTTAATGCTTGAGTGCAAAATTTACGAAGTTTGTACAGGATGGCAAGAAGAAATACTTTGACAGTAGACGAGAGGGTAAAAATCGACTTTATGCGTGGTAAATGCTTTAGCAATTGTGAAATAGGGCGCTGAATCGGAAGAAGTGAGAGTGTTATGCGAAATTATATAAAGAAAGGAGCAAATTATGGGGGAAAAGCGCATGAGAAGCGAACAGGAAAGCTCACCAGTTACGACAAAAGTCGTATATGCAACGCTGCAAAGACTAAGAATATTACTTGTGCGAAGATAAAGGCTCAATACAAGCTGGGTGTTCATTGGACAACCATATGGAGAACTATCAAAGCTGCAACATTCATTAAATTTAAGAAAATGAAGGCGAAACCACCCCTCACTCAAAAGCACAAGGATATGCGGTTGGAAAGGGCAAGAAAATGGATTCTAGATCGACTAAATTGGGAAAAAGTCATCTCCTCAGATGAAAAAATGTTTAATCTCGATGGCCAGCACGGATTTCATAGCTACTGGCACGATATAATAATCGAAGAAATGCACTGTTCAAAACGTCAATCTTGAGTCTATCATGGTGTGGGCAGCCATAGGTTTTAAAGGGACTTTCGAATTAGAGCTCGGAGAGAACAGTATGAATTCTGTAAATTATGTCCAGATGCTCACAAGGAACCTCGTCGTCAAGCAGTCAAAAAATCTGGAAGAAATTATAGTTTTCAGCAAGATTGTGCATCTGTACATACAGCACATACCGTGAAAAAATGGCTCCGTGACAAAAAAATTAAAGTTCTAGATTGGCCCTCAAAAGCCCCGATTTAAACATAATGGAGAAAGTGTGGGGTAATCTGGTTCGCCGTGTTTACGCAAACGGAAGGCAGTTTAACACGAAAGATGAACTAAAATCGGCTATTCTGTTAGCTTGGAAGACAATCAGCTTGGATGACCTCATGCCACTATATCAGTCAATGCTAAAGCGTTTACTGGCTCTTCTAGAAGCCCATGGTGGCTTTACAAAATATTAGATACAATATTTGTTACTCAGTTATTTATTTTTTACATGTGCGTTTAAATTCATGCAACATGTATATTTGTCATAAATTCAATAAAATTATTTTCTAAAAAATCATATTGTTTTTTCGTTGTTTTGACTCGTAATTTCATTTCTTGAATCATACACATACAGTTTGCCTCAAGTGTCACCTATTCATAATTTTTTATTACTCTTCTATACCATTCTAATTCTTAAAGCTAAGGTGCGTTTATATTCATGCAACGCACTGTATTATTATGACTAACACAGCATTTAATGCAACAAGTAAGTTATAATTGTTTTAATTTTGATTTTATTTCTTTTTTAATTCTGTCAATATAAGTTTGGTAAGGCTCTGCATTTTATTAATGAAATCTAATCTTAATTAAAAGCTCTCTCGCGCGAAACTCTATTTTGATTTATAAATATTAAATTTACATTACAGTAATTATTTCCTTCCGAACTAAAACTATTAAACCATAACTTTTTAAAACTAATTTATTTTAAAATTGATTTAAATTACTATTACTTACTGAAAAAAAAAATAATAAAAAAGATATATTAATTTTTAACTTTGAAAAATATTATGGCATTTAATAAATACTTAATATGAAATTTTTTGTGCATTTTTTAGCATTTCATTACTTTTTTTTTCTTTTTTTTCTCTCAGTTTCAAGTTTCCTTTATATATTTTATATATCATAATTATAATTTTACCTTTTTTTTTTTTTTTTTTTAATTTTGTTCGCTTTTTCAGATAATTTCGTTGTAGTTTATCACATAAAAAGTGTTAATACGGGTTTTTTTTTTTTTTTTTTTGTTGTTGTTGTTGTTTATTGTACAATTAATATATTTGCTAAACTTGTACAGACACATGTATGCTGCAAAATATAGTTTAGTAAAGCATTGGAAAACTGTCATTTTAATTTTCATGCATTCTAAAAAATATTAAAGCAGTTTTAATTATTTGAAGTAAGGTAAACGCACCAGTAGTGGACACTTTAAGGACATTTTCCGGCTATTTTTTGTGTAATTTCCTAAATTTTAGAGTTTCAAAAAATAATTAATATTTCACACCTTTACTAACACTTTCTTAACACGACTGTATTATGAAAATTGCTAATTCTAGCATTTATATATGCAAAAAATTAAAAATCCGGAGAGCTTAAAATGAGCTAGTAGTGGACACACTAAAAACCCAGTAGTGGACCCCTTTGAATTTTTGCTTTAAAATTAAGGTGACCAAATGTTTCCATGTCTTAGGGAGAGACCCGTTTTAGCAGTTTGTCCTCACATACACGAATCCCTTTGAGTCCAACATTTAGGGCTGAAATTTGAGTGAATTTTACGTCGCACTAGTGCTACACTATTGTTTATTGGAGACAGTCTGGGAATCACTAATAATGCTAGTCAGGAAACATCCCGTCACAATTTTCTCCTCGTGGCTGCAATGTCCTCCATGTTCCCATCAAAGTTAATCTTTTGAGGGTTATCAAATGTCTCCGTGCTATCCTTAGGGTAAGTGTCAGATCGCCATTACTACCCATAGTGTAGCACTAGTGCGACATAAAATTCACTCATCGAAACTCTTTAAATACTGACCGTAGTTATGCTATATCGATGTCGATGTTTCAATGGGAACCGAACTTAACCAACTAGTCCAATATTGAACACAAAAAAAAGAAATGCGAATAAAAAAATTTAAATGTCCCAAGATTATCTCATGATTCAAGCGAATTTCCATTTTGTTCAGATTTCTAAATTTGTGAAAGCCTGGGATCCACCTTCTCCGCAGAAGATCAAAATTGTGATAGTATGTCTCCTTACCCTCCTAGGAGTGAGTCACAGACCGGCAACTGTTGCTAAATGCGTAGCTTTAGAGTGACGTTTAAAAACACTGAATTCAACTCTAAAATTGCGAGATTATAGAAATGTGTCCACTACTACATCTGACCTTAAAAGTCACATGAGCCATTAGTGGACAGGACTGTCCACAATTGGTCATGATGGCATATTTTGGTACCAGTAGTGGACACCCATAAAAATACTATGTGTTAATACAAGATTTAAAAAACAGCAAAAGAAAAGAATTCTGCATACTTATTTTAGTCCTATGAAAGCAAAAGTTAGAAGAAATCAGTTAAAAATAATCTGGTGTGTCACTCACACGACTTTCTCTTACCCTGAAATTTAATACTATAAATACAGGTTGGAGATTAAGAGGTAAGATAACGATGTTATGTAAACCTATGTTAAACAATTCAAATTAGGCTTCGGAAGAGTTTTATATGATAATTAGTTCCGTGTGAGGGGGCTACCACCCCCATCAACCCCCCGTTTCATTAATGCACCTACATTTATACAGAATTTAATTCGGTTATTAAAAAATAATTCTGTTTTTAAAAAATGAAAAAATTATAATTATAATATTAAAATTATAATATTAAAATTATTATTTAAAAAAATTATCTTTTATGATAATGCAGACGATTTCCATATTAGAGAAGTAGTATAACACCAAATATCTAAAAAAAAAGTTAATTTTATTCTCAATATTTAAAAAAAAAAAAAAAAAAAAAAAAAATTCTAAGGGTTTTTTTTTTTTTTTTTTTGTTAAAAGTAAGAAAAATCGATAACTTTGTTTTAAATTATCGCAGATCGATGGTTCAACCATTCGTTTTAAAGGTATTGGCGAGCTCTTTTGAAAGATACCCATCATGAAAATTTACTCCCCTCGAGGGGGGAGGGACTTACCCCCCAGGGGGGGGGAGGCGAGGCTCCTAAATACACACAAAAAAAAAAAATCAGTTGACTATCTCTCTTACAAAAAATATATATTCGTTTCATTTGGTTTAGTGCAGTCTATGGACGTTAAACTCTACTTACCTGCAATTTCCCCCATAGACGTAATGTATTAGAATTCTCTTGATTGTCCCTGTACACGAACCATTTGCTTGATCTTAACGAAAAGCTTACTGTAGCATCCCTATATGATACACATTTAGAATACTAAGTTTGGAATGTCTGCTACTATTTGTTCTTGAGATATGGTGATAACAGACAGACACACACACATACATACACACATACCAACCGCTAAAAACATGGTTTTCGTAGTCAGGAGACCACAAAACGATAAATATAACAAAATCTCGCTTTCGAAAATTTGGCCCAAAAACAATACTTTCTCTATCTTATGAGTAAGAGAAAGTAATAAGCAGAGAGAGAGCAAATAAAATTTCATTTCCTTATTTAAAGTGATAAGAAGAAAACGGCAAATTCACAAAAAGGGCAATTTTTTTTTTTTTTTTTTTGTTAAACTATTATTTTAAAACTAATGGCCGAAAATATTTTTAGTTAAAGGGTTTAACAGTTGAGGACTATAACTTCCTTCCTGAACATTGCTGGATTCTTCAGAATTTTTTGGTAGCTTATTTTCCGAGTTTAAATTTAAAAGTGTCCACGTTTTATGCTTCTGATTTGTCTAATTTAGTATTTCTTTAGCAAATTAAAAATTATTGCATTTTTTTTTTAAATAGTATTAGCAATATAAGTTGTTAATAAAACATTTTTAAAAAAATTAAATGGTTAAATATTTTTACTTTGAAAAGAAATCGTTACTGTATTACAATTCTAACATTCATTTATAAAATAGAATTTCTTGAAAACTATTAAAGATGTTATATTTCATATTAAAAATGCAAAACATCTTCAAACTTATATTGACAGAATAGAAAGATGAAATAAATAAAAAAATTAAAACAAATATAACTTTAAAATATATAAAAATTAAAACACATACAGATTAAAATAAGTAAAGAAAGAAATAAAAAAGAAAAGAAAACTATTTTTTTTTCCCGAATGAAAAAACAAATACAACACAGCGTGCTGTGAAATTACAACACCAGATATCTTATTTTCACTTTAACTAGTGCCTAGTAGGTAATTCGCAGATTACCTAGGTAATTTGAGAAATGAAACAATTTTCCTCACTTTAACGGATCACCCTAGTCAATGTGCAGATTACCTAGCTAATCTGCAAATTAACTGATTTCTCCACTTTAGCGATAACATATATACCAGGTGTCCCAAAAGTCTGTAGACATTTCAAAAATTCATAAAAATAAAAGGAATTGGTAGAATTGAACATGATTTCCAAAATAGTAATAATAGTAAAGGATTTTTTTTTTTTAATTAATAGTTAAAAATTTCTCCGACAGAAAGCGCTGTACGTCAGCAAATCAAACATTTCCGTGATTAACAATTTTTATTTGCATATAAATGTTTACAGGCATATACATTTTATTCTGTATGTCCAATATCACCACAGATTACAGTTTGCGAGCGAGTTACAACACCGACAACTTCAGTTTCAGTCGGCGGATCTTCCTGAGGAAAAACATTTTCATCAATAACCCATTATCCACCAATCTAGCATCGCAATTAAAACTTGATGTATGTACAAGTAGGGGGCAAAATAAGAAACAAGCTATGTCAATCGTAAAACCGTGAAATTTCCAGGACTCTGATTTGAATATTTCTCGTTTCGTACCAGTGTAGTGCTCTCTATCGACGAAAAACATAACTATTTTTTTTTTTCTTTTACTTCATCAAAATAAATAAAAAAATAAATAAATAATAATAATCCCCCTTCACGAGAATATTTTTTTCGCAAACCGCGTTCAATTTTACCAGTTCTTTCAATTTTTATGAATATTTGAAATGTCTACAGGCTTATGGGACACCCGGTATATTTATATTCTATGTATATTGAAGTTGAATGGGAAATAAACTGTAATTATATATAACATATTTTATCAATCCTATATTTTATCCAATAAATTCGTGTACTCTCTGTCTATCTAAATATCTATTTATTTATCAATTGATAAATTTTAAGAAGATACTGGGCTCTTGAATTACTATGAAACAAATAATGAAAATGAATAATAAGTCTCCTTTAATCATTTCAATGTGTTTTTACATAGTTCTGTATAAGAAGAATGCACTGAATTTGTTAAAAATTTAGCCCTCCGGTTTTCAGTGAATTTGAGATGTCATGAAAACTAGACAGTGCATGTCTGTCTGCGCGTGCTTAACATTTCAACATTTAGCAATTCAAGATAAATTTACAGTTTTTCAATCGTACATAAATTAGTGCGTATTAGGTTTTACGATGCATCACCTAATAGATGGCATTGCTGTGTTGCATTTTTTTTTTTTTTTTTTTTTTTTTTAATAATGAAGGAAATGCTATCAAATTAAATAGTTCAGCCTCATATAAGCATAAGTTCACAAAATTTTATGTAATAGATGTAAAATCTGTGATAAAAAAGTATAATAATTCAATTTATTTACGTATCGATCGAAAGGTGGCGCTACTCTGCTGCCGTTTAATCCTGTTTAAGGGATACAATATTTCAACTTTCATGACATGTCAATGTTTCAGATTTACAGTAAATTAGTTGAATATTATTGAAATAATTGCTGATTCATGTTAAATGCATACCTAACGGCAGATGGCGTTATTACGCTGTAATATTTCCCGTTTACGGGAAGGCTATATTGTTGGCATCTATAACATATTTTTAAATTTTACCGTGTTAAAGAGTGATAAATATATATATATATATATATATATATATACATTAAAAAAATAATGAGGTTATTAATAATGATTTAATATATTTACATTTATCTATATTTATCATTTTATATTTCTCTATATGTATATGTTTGTGTATGAGCGTGAATGTGTTTGTAATCTTCTTAGACGTTATTTTTCAAATGACAAATATTATGCCATAATTAAATTTCGATATTTCCTCCCTCAAACTCTACTTATCACATTAATAATTTGTAGAAGAATGGACTGTGCACTTTGTCAAATATTTTACGTCACGTGGCATTAACAGCTGTTAAACTTAAAAGCTTTTAAGAAAACTCTGGTCGCATTCTGAAGTTTGAAATTTACATAAAATGATTCAGAACGTTGAATAACAAACTATAAATTAAAATAACAAAATATAAATAAAACATATATATTTTTTTAAGCGATGCATATTTCAATATACTGAAAAAGAAATGAAAAACACTAAAACCAATTTAACACTATTTGGTTTTTCCTTACATAATTTCAAAATGGGATAATATTAATGATAAAATTGGAAATAAATAGCACCTTTTTTTTTTTTTTTTTTTTTTTTTTTGGCTTAAAAAAAAAAAAAAAAAAAAAAAAAAAAAGACATATCATTGAAAGATTTTAAATCCTTGCATAAGCTTTCGCTACTGGACTTTTCTGATATATATAATGCATATATATATATATAAATGTATATATATATACACATTTATTTATTTATTTTGCGGACGTGTGTGCCAGTATGGGCAGGGGGAGAAGTAGGTCACAGACTTTCTTTAGATTTTAAAAATCAATTTCAAATGTCTTTATTTTTCACAATTTTGCATTAAGAAAATATATGATGTTTAAATAATTAAATATTGCGAAAGAAACCAATATAAAATATGTTTTGCATCCTTTTTTTTTTTTTTTTTTTTTTTTTTTTTTGGACGACGCTTATGTATGCAAATGGTTTAAAAATACATTAAAGACAGCGCTTGTTAAACTGTTTTTTTTATAGCTCGACACTTAAAATCCTATAAATATTTTAAAATTAAACTCTTATTTCCTCATAAACTTAAAACACCCTCAATTTTTACTCGAAGGATTAAAAAAATGCCTTAATAGGCGTTTATTCCCTTTTATATTGTTTGATTCTTTTCTTTTTCTTTTTCTTTTCTTTTTCTTTATATAAACATCCATATAAATAAATATTTCAATAAATGTGCGAAGGTTTGTTATCTCCTGGTTTCCGTTACGTAGAATAACGCAAAATGTTTAAAGAAAAACTATTTATGTTTCTAATTAATATTATAAAGTGAGCTAAATAATATTTTAAAGCGAATAAAGCAAATAATGAGTAACATAAGAGGAATAATCCTATGAGAAAATAGAAAATAATCTTAAGGAAAATGGAGCATTTTTTTGTATATTCTGATCAAAAGTTTATTCCCTTAATCCAATTCTTTCCCCTTCAAATAAACTAAAGTTAGATTTAAGAAATCTTATTTGTTTTCAGTTCTTAAATTATAATTAAATCTTTTTAATAATAAAAGCCTTGATTTGCTAGTTGTAACGTCATAGCTACTACAATATACTGAAATGAATAAACTGAAATTTTATTCATATTGCCTATGTGTGCATTTTAAATGATTAAAATAATGATAAAAAGATAATTTAATAGAAAACTCTACTGAGAAAAAAAAAAAAAAGGGAAAGGAAAAAAAAGAAAGAAAAATGTTTCCATGGTTTACGTGTATTTGGGAGATTTGTTTATTGATTCAAATAATAAACTCAACATACTAAATACATTATTTCTGTACTGATAAGTATAAAGGATTTAAGTCCATATTCTTGATTTTTCAGGAGATGAAAAATAATGTTTAACTAACTAAAAACTAATCCACAGAATCGATTAGGAAAAAGGGATTATGTTGGTTTATACGTTTTATACCCTTCAGTGATTGTCAATCTTCATTTAATAAGGGGGGGGAATTGAATTAAATACTTTATACCAATGATTAATGCTAAATTTCTAACTTGAATCTATTTATACCAATGAATTTTCTCAAAGACTAAATGACATGGATTTAAATCCTTTATACCAATCGATAGAGAATTTTTTTCTGAGTCTGACTATATACTTAACTGAAAATCGACATTTTTAGACTTAAATCCTTTATACTTATCAGTACAGATTTAATGTACAGAGAAAATAATGCCGAAAACAATACTTGAATAACCAGATAATTTTTCAGAATTTATTTATCCACTAAACAAAGCTGGAATAAACGAAAATAATTACCTTTTTCAGAATAAACTATTTTCTTTACAATACGAAATTTTGATACGGCAAGAGAAAACAACAGGAATAAACTCAATATATAAACATTAGCTACGTCACAATAAATTAATAATATAAATAACAAAATAAACGCATGGTTACAAAATTTGAATTAAAGGAGTGTAATGTCATTTTTATTTTCTTGAACGCTTTTGTACTTAAAAAATATTGTGATTTAATGCCCTCATTTGTAAAGATAGTTTTTTTTTTTTTTTTTTTTTTTTTTAATAAGACGTTCTTTTAAATAATAACAAGAAATTTATTATATATTAATTATTATCTTTTTTATCCTTTTTACCAAGAATATAAAGCTTCATCCAAAATTAAGGAATTTTAATAATTATTAACGCAGTTAATTTATAAAGGTATTCTAATCTAGACACCATTTTTTAAAATTTAAAAATATTATGATCTAACGGATGATGCCATTTGCTTTAAATACCATGTAAACTAATGTTTAGTAATTTAAAAATTGCAAGAAAAAAAAAAAAAAAAAAAAAAAAAAATGCAAGTACAAAAATATAGCGCTAGGCGGATGCAGAGTAATTTGTAAATAAACAAAAATCATAATTTTTTTTGCGCAATATAAATTAAATTTATTTCATAATCTTAAAAAAAAAGTCTAATTTTATTACACTTATATTTATTATAATTAGGAAATTTTATAAATGAACTGCATTGGTGTAAAAATTTCCAAGATCAACCTGTTTTCCTGCTTCCTTATTTCGCTCATACTTTTCAAGCAACTAAATATGAAGACAAAATTTGAATGATACACTCGTTAGAAAATCGAATATGTAACTTTAACGTGTGTCCATAGTAATTTTAAAATTGATATTACTTCAATTTTTATCAAAATTTAGTTTTAAAAAATGTATAAGAAAGATAAAGAAAGAAAAAGAAAAGAAAAAAAAAACTAGAAAAGAAAAGCAGCATACCTCATTTTTCTTAATGTACTCATTTTTATTTTTATTTCATAGTGGACTTAGAAAAAATATATAATTATTAATTTGTAAACTCTTAGCATTGTCAAAATAATAAAATTGTCGATAACTAATTTTAAAACGATCATCCCATCCCATTTTCAACTACTTGAGTATATTTTTGTGAAGTTATTTATATGCGAACGAACAAAAAAAAAAAAAAAAAAAAAAAAGAGAGAGAGAGAGAGAGAGAGAGAGAGAGAGAGAAAGAAAAAATAAAGAATGAATTCATATAGAAAAATCTGATTTTAATCTAACATATTGATGCACATCATTTTTCATTTAGTTTTCTTTTCTAAAATTAAAAGATTTCTTTTCTTTTTTTTTTTTTTTTTTTTTTTTTTTTTACAAATTTATTTCTATTAAAACTTACTTTTGAGAAAATTTGAATTAATATTAGTTGAAAAAATATTATTTAGGTTTAAGTTATAAGAAATTCCAATAATAATTTTGTATTGATCATGCAATCCAAATTTTATGTTCATTTGTTTAAAAATTATGCGCAAACAAAGAAAACAGATTGTTGCATTAATTTTAGACGTCAGTATAGTTATGAAGCAGAGCTATATAAAACGATTTAATTTCGTAAGTACCTTTAAAGTATTAAAATTAATTTTTTTTTTTTAGGAATTACTATATCACGGTGAACTTTTTCATGCATATAAAATTAGTATTTCTGGAAAACAAAGTTTTGTGCCAATAGAGTTGTAAAATTTTCTCTGATCATTGATGCATCTTCTAAGGAAATTCACTTACTTTAAAAATAAATATTTATTCAGTTAGATATCGTTCGTAATTTGTTCTTACTTCAAAATTATTACTCGAATTTGTTTGCGTTCAGAAATATAAATAAAGAATCTGAGAACAATGATTTTTATAAGATTAAATTTTTTAAGAAGATTTATTATTTTTATTTTTATTTATTTATTTTAATTTAAAAAATGTATGCAATATTTTTTAACGCATTAACGACAGGAAATACAAAAGTTAAATCTTAAGTATTATAGTATATCCAGCAATATAGTCCTTTTATAAATATTAATTTATGAAATGTATTTTTTCTAAAGTTTGCTGATAATTGCTTAACGCATGACTTTAACTATTAATCATTACACAAATATAAAGTAAAAGATTGATTGAAAGTTATGGATTGTTTATTATAATTATTTGATATTAGTTAATTGATTATATCAAACAGTTGAAACTATGTACTTATTGTTCGTTTTCAAGGCTTTTGATATCATTGCATTTTCTTTCTTAGGACAAGTGTTTTTATAAAATCATAGTTATTGATTGTGAACCCAGATGAAATGAAAGTGTTTTGGAGGGAGGCTTCCCCTCCCCGACTCACTTTACTTATTAACCCATGCAGAGCTCTGCCCGCGTATTTGCTGCTTTGTTTTCCAATGAATAGGAATATTAATAGTGCATAACACAAGATAAAAATATAAAAAAAATATTATAGAAATCCCGAAATTCAATGTCAAATTGAAATGCATAATATTTAATACCACATTATTTATTTTTATGAAAATTATGCTGAAAATCAATATCAGTGCCTGAAATTTCCACTGAGATTACACTCGCTGAAAAAGAAAGTTACTCGCCACAAAATATGATTAACGTACTCTATTTTTTACGTATAAGGTGACCAGATTTTTTGAATGTAAAAAGAAAAGAAATTACGCAATGTCTTCTATTTTATAAGAAAATAGAAGACATTCAATTTTGAAAAAGTGGTCATTTAGAGGACACAAAATTGAATGAAAATGAATTTAAATACCTATTCAAAAGCTACTTTACACAAGTGGTGGAAACATTTTTATCTCAAATGATGAATTTGGATCACTACACCTTAATTCAAATTAATAATATAGGGATACGAGAGGAAAAATCCCTAATTTATATAGGTGTCACAGGACAATCTATAGATTTTATTATTACTATTATTATTAATTTTTGCTATAGACAAAAACTTTTTTTCTTGTGTGTGTGTTAATTTCATGCAGTTAAATAAAAAAAGTTGATAGACATTTTTTTATTAAAATCATAATCATAAAAATGTAAAAAAAAAAAAAAAAAAAAAAAAAAAAAAATGTCAAATGAAAAAATAAATTTAATATTCCGTAAATTAAATGATTTTTTCTTTATCAACATTTTATAAAAGTTCTCGCAAGTATAATCTAAATTAATCTTAGTAGTTAATAAATTTTTAAAGTAGGTACATAAAGGAGATTTTTTTTACATGTCTACATTTTGTTCATTGAAGAAAACAATCGCTTTGTGGGAGCGTTTTTGCCAGGAGGACATAAAATGAATTCAACTAGTTAGCTTTTGCATATTTTTCTGAGGTGGTGGTAGTTTTATCATTAAGGTCAACTGTCTGTACTAGAGCTCTAGGTATGAGTAGGAGAGTCCTCCGTGGGGGTCTTTCTAAGAGGTACAGCCCATATTTACGCTAGTTTCGGAAAAAACCACGGAAAACTCCTAACAGCTAAGCCAACGAGCGCAACCGAGTATCAAAATCAATGCCTCACGTAGACCAACTTCGACGACAGAACCTCTCGGTCACTGGTGGGCCTATTTTTATAAAGGAATATTATTCATGCAAAAGTGAGAACACACTTCAACACACTGCGTATCGACCAGAGCACCACCACCTTAATGATTTCATAACAATTTCAATAGTGATTCCGTGTTCTGGATCGAAGAACCGTATAAATATATGGAATACTTTTATTTCTTTGTGATTCGAAGAATCTGAATAGATATAAACCATAATATGCTTTAGCAAGTTTATTAGAAAGTTGTTCTTTTGAGAACCTAACGCAGAAAAAAGTTAGTTTTCACCGTTCGATACAGCCAACAGCCGATTGAGCTTCCCAGTTTTGCGAAATTTTTGAAATTAAGGACTAAATCCTTTTCATTTGAAAAAGAGGACAGACGACGAAAAACACACACACACACACACAAAAAAAAAAAAAAAAAAAAAAAAAAGGAATTTTTAGTCCTGTAATGTTTTTTTCGTTCAAAAGGGCAGAGCTTTGAAAAAGTATACTGTCCTCTTAAAAAGAGGATGTCTGGTCACCTAACATAAGATTAGCATGATTTTACGATTTTAAATCAATTTTTTTTTTTTTTTTGGTAGCACCGTATATTGTAAGAATTCTATCTACATTTAGACCGAAATTTTAGACTGCCACAACATTTAGACCGCCACAATAAAATTTCCACTCTCCAATGGCGAGCTGGCGAGTGGAAATTTCGCGCCCTGTATATATATATATATATTTTTTTTAAGAAAGAAATTTGTAATAGCTAGACCATTTTGCATTACAGCTTCAGTATATAATCCTTTTTATTTCTTTTTTTTTTACAACCATATATCCAGGCCACGGTCAATAAAGCGGCGAGTTCGTAATTGAGGCTGACCAGATCAGAATACCTATACTGCAGAGAAACATTAAAAATAGCTACAAATATCCGACTACGGATATATTTTTTCATTCTTAATAAATAAGGACTAAAAGTAAAATATCATTGATATATAATTTACTTTCTACAATTTTTTAAAACTCAGAAAAAATTCTTCAAAATGAAGGCTGTCCCCAGAAAATAGGGACATATGGTCAGCTTATCGTAACTGGATGATTGCCGGTTCAATGCTTGAGCCAGCCAAAGACCGTCGTGTACACTAATGGTGGCTGATGCACATAAAATCCGTCCTGGCCGTAAAGTCCTCCATGTTCTTATCAAAACTACACCTCTGTGGATCACTAAAGCGCGGGGAGCCATCCCCTCCAAAGAGGATCAAAATCGTGATGACATGTCTCCGGACATCCCTAGGAGTGTGTCCCAGACCGTCCTCAGTTACCCATAGCACAGTACTGGTGCGACGTTGAACCCGACCAACCTACCTACCTACCTACAACCATGGATCATATTTTAATTTTCCCGTGCAAAATGACTTCATGGAAGAAGAACAACGTCATTTGGAGAAACGTTTTTGAAGATGAAAAATAGAGTATCTTCATAAACCCGTCGTTTTTAGTTTTTAACTTCGTTAATTAAAATGATAGAAATTTCTAAGCAGCTTTATTGTCTTCCTTGGAGTATTCCGAACACATTTATATCTCTCATGACGAGAAGGACCCTGTCCTCCGAGAGAAGATTCGGTCGCAGACAAAAACATTTGACGCCAGTGACAGTAATTTTGGAATACATAGGAAAGGAATCTGATATTTTCTATTGACTTGTAAAGTTGTTAATCAAACGAATTAATTGATCTTAACATAAATATAGTATTCCTTTTTGTAGAAATTTATAATAACAAATGTAAAATAGGAAACTGTGAAAAATCAATCTGTGCAAATACATTCTAATGCAAATAACTGTTTTAAAGATTGCTTCTTTCTTATCAGAAGTAGAATACTCATGGCATACGTACAACATACTGTCATCAACATCTCATTTTCCCCCACTATTTGTATTATTCAATAAATTAATATTGAGTGTACGTATATACACATATATATATATATATATATATATCCTTTCCTACAGCTATTATTTGTATATCATCACTCTCTACAGCTTTTTCCTTGGATGGTTCCTCTTAGAAATATTTTATTTCTACCAATATCAACTTTTAAATAATATCCTTTGGTTCACTGTAAAATTATTTGTTACTTATTTGCCATATTTTAAAATAAAGTTAAAAGAACGGGATATTTTATTTAGAGAGTAGAAATTTCTGTAAATCAGTTTCTGTAAAAAAAAAAAAAAAAAAAAAAAATCTGTAAAGAGATAAAAGTTCTATAGCCTCAAAATTTGCAATGATTTATTATTTACAATGCTTTCCGCTTTAAATATGGATAGGTTTGAATTAATGTAATTCACGCTAACTATTGTTAGCTTAAATTACATAATTCCCGTTCATAGAAATGATTTAATAGAAAAACATTCTGCTTTTTCAGATTACTTTTGATAAATTATACAATGTAATTATATTAATGTGTTTGACTTCAGTATATTTCAAAAAGTTTTCAGATTTTATCTGATTTACAAATGATTATCTTACATCAAAGTTACTCCATATAAATCTTATTGGGAGTGTATGCTATGTTTTCCGTCAAATCTCTTATGCTTTTATTGAAATTACACCCTAACGTTATAAATATATTTTTAAATTCTGAAATAAAATAATAGTCAATTAAAAATCCAAAACACTGTTTATACAGTTCTGTGATAGCAACCTTTAAAATAAATTTAACCGAATTGGTTTCTTTACTTAATCAAAGTCTGTAAGGGATTTTATTCCTAATCCTATCGAAGCCTTATTTCCTGAAAACATTTTACTAAATTCGATTTCAATAGAAGTTATCTTTTTTCGTGTTACAAATGTTTCCTTTCAAAAAGGAAAATATTATATTGGTCTTATTGTATATCTTTTTACAGAATAATGAAATATCTGTTGAAATTTGTATAAAATTTGGACTGTAAGAAAGCGGCGTAGAATATAATTTCCTAAATAATATTAAGAGTTTGTAATGGTTAAAAATACATTAAAGGGCTAATTTTTAAAAACAACAAATAAAATAAAACTTTACAATCAAACAACATAACATGAGAAATACACAACATCTGTTTTGTTATAATAAGACGGCCATTTATTATGTGAGAAAAGGAGCATGCGTGAAGTATAAAAAACTTTGCGCTCGGGAAAAAAAAAAAAAAAAAAAAGAAAGAAAAAAAAAGAAAAGACGAATTTTTTGCAATTTATGGTTTTTTACAGTAATTTATATATATCTTTCCTAATGATTAATGCATTACTAATAAAAACAAAATGCACTAATTTATGCTACAATGAATTATTTTTTGCAAAATCTAATATTCATATACATATCTAAGTTCACAGCAACAAATTTCTCAATTTCTCATGATGCAAGAATACCTGTTAAAAAGTAAGTTATCCAACTGCCCTCAAAATGCGTCATCTGCCCTCACTAGTCTACATCCCTCTTTCATTCACAATCTTATGAGTTTCTACTTGACCACCCTTTTACTCTAAATAGGATGAACCCGAAAGTTCCACACCCCTAACAATAATTCGAAGACATACCATCACAATTTTGATCCTCCATGGAGGGGATTGCTCGCCCGCGACAGTGACCCCCAGAGGTATAATTTACAAAATTTCGGTAAATGTTCATCTCAATGATAGCACCTCGAGTAAAATCGCTTTTGTTTGTTATGGACTTGAATTAAAGAATGGACAGTAGTAATTATTGTTTATTTAAGGAGTAAAAAATTTACCAAGTGCGAAATGTAACAATAACAGCAACAAGAAACAGATAATAATAATAATTATTATTATCATCATCATTTTTATTATTATTATTATTATTTTATTTATTTATTTAATATATATATTGTATATATATATATATATGTATGTATGTATGTATGTATGTATGTATTTGAAAATGTAATAAAAAAAAATCATTTTATTTTTAATTTTTAAAAGTAAAATCTTTCAGTAACATTAACGGATTTCGAATAACAGTCATTAAAGACAATCTGAATAAAAAAATGTTTAGTAAATTTTCCTTTCATTCATGTTGAAAAAAAAAAAAAAAAAAAAAAAGAATAGAAAAGAAACGATAAAATAGATTTCAGAAACAGGAAGACTAACATGATATAAAACTCTTTTACATATGTCTTCAAAGATATTTTACATTGAACAAATTAAGATTTAAAAAATAAAAATCAAAGTAATAATAATAATAAACTACTTTTAGTTTCATTTCTTCCCTCATCTTCTTTTGAAATGAATAATTAATTCATAGGAACAATGCATGTGTAAGAGGATGTTTACAACAACGCCATTTCGTTGGTAGTTGTGGGTACTTCTAATTGAAAATGAACGTAGCATTGTTGTAATTTTTTCAAAATTGTGTAATTTTTACATTGTTAGATAAATTATTATCAAAAATTTTAATTGTACAGGGTTCTTCAAAAGTCAAACCTTATAACCTCTTATTATTGTACGTAGTATTATAGTATTTTATTCTAAAATGTACTGTTTTACAATTTTAGATAAATTAGACCTTACCACTCTCGGTAACAGTTCTGAAAACTGTAAAATTCGTAATTAACCCTCTCTTTCCCAATATGGGATCATTTTGCCCCCATTTCGCAGTTGAAATTTAGTTAAGCCCACCTCATTCAAAAAATGCGCTAATTCGCCAGAGACAGCAAACGTAACCAGTGGAATGTTGCATGACGATTTGTTCTAAACGTTAAAAAAATCTGGAGTGACTCCACTCGACTTTCCGAACATTGAGTAATTAACAGTTTTGTAGATAAAGTAAAGAAAGAGGAGTTGTTAAACAAACAAAAGAGAGAAAACCATAATAGAGTGTTTGAGTATTTTTCTCCATCTATTACACGATGTTTTATTTAACGCTACTGAACTTTGAGCCCATAGATCATACTGATAAAGAATTTTTCGTTGTGTCCCTGTAAAAACCTATAAATGCTAGATTCACCAAAATGCTTATAGTTAGTGCAACAGTGATTTATAATACTCATATAAATTTTCAGCTCAATTCAATAAGGCGTTTAGATGCTATCGTACTTTTAAAAATTTAGTCCCATAGGCCATAATGATAAAGAATTTTTCTTTGTGTCCCTGTAAAAAAACTGTAAGTGCTAGATTCACCAAAATCTATACAGTTAGTTCAACTGTGATCTATAACATGTGTACAAATTTTTTGCTCAGATTAATAAGGCGTTTAGACGCTATCACACTTTTAAAAATTTGGCCCCATAGGCATAATGATAAAGAATTTTTCTTTGTTTCCCTGTAAAAAAACTATAAGTGCTAGATTCTCCAAAATCTATACAGATTGAGTATTTGTGACCTATAATATGTGTATAAATTTTTTGCTCAATTGAATAAGGCGTTTAGATGCTATCGCACTTTTAAGATTTTGCTCCCATTGGCCATAATGATAAAGAATTTTTCTTTGTGTCCCTGTAAAAAAACTATAAGTGCTAGATTCACCAAAATCTATAGGGTTCGTACTATGGTGACTTACAATATGCGTAGCAACTTTCAGGTTAATCGAACAAAGCGTTTAGACGCTAGCGTGTTCACTCACAGACATACACACATACATACACACATACACACATACACACACACATACATACATCATCGTAAAAATAGTGAAAACGGACTCAGGGGACCTCAAAACTTATAGAAACATCAAAATCTCGAATTCGGATTTTTGACATGATTACAATACTTTCCTCACTATAGTGTTCGGAAAGTAAAAAGGTCGCGTTGCTGGTGGTTTTCGCCAAACGTGCCAAGCGGCACATGAAAGCACTTTTTTTACAGTAACGCCTTGATCTTGGTAAAGCGAGGGTTAAAGATAAGAGAAGAAATTTTGTGTTGGAAATGTAAAGGGAAATGAAACAACCTCAAAAAAATACAAATTAGAGAAATTAAAAATTAGCAAAGTGCATATTCGGAACTTCTAAAGTTTCTCAGTGCTTGACATTTTTTAAAACAATTAAAGAATAAAAAGATGAAAGTACTAGAAAAAAAAAGAAAAAGAACTAAAACCCCTAGAACTTGCTAAGTGAGCTTGGTCCAAATGTGGGACAGGAAAGGCATATTGTGCAATGTACTTTAAATATATATTTCTTCTCCTTCCACCCTTTGTATGAAATGGTTTCGGCGCCACGTTTTCATTGGTTCTCTTTTTAATAATTTCACCGAAACTTTTACATATTAGGTCTTTGCATAAATTCGTGCGGTTTTTTATTTCTTCATTTCATAAAAATACATCAAATTAAATGACAATTTTTAATTAAAATACTCTCCATTACTTTCTACAACCTTTGCCCATTTTTCGGGTAACAAATGTATACCACGGCGATAGAAGCTCTCGTCTTTGGAGGCAATAAAATGATCCGCGTCCGCACGAACTTTTGCAACGATCTAATATATACTGAAAGTAGGACTAGATAGTCTCTTTTTCAGAATACAGTCCCTTTTTGTAAGACATTTCTCTAAGTTTAAAAAATTGTTGCTTGAACAATTATTAGCTTTTGGATCCCTATTTATAAAGCCGCATGTCTAATTTGAATTTATTTTCAGTTGAATGTATGTCTCGATAGGGGTAAACGGCGGACGTTTTTGTAACCAGTCCTGGATTCCTGTTACTGCTAGTCCAGCCTCTCCGATTTCTAATGCAAATGCTCTAAGAAAATTCTACAGTCATTCAAGGTCTCAAGGTGGCTCCAGATCACCCCAAAAAAACACCAACTTCAGAATTGTAACTCCAGGCTGACTTCTTGTCGTCTGCCATCTGTCCCGTTACTGCTACTATGCCTCTCCAACTCTACCCAATGAAATTACCATGAAAGCCCCTCAACCGTTGCAGTTTCCAAGTTACTCCATGTTTCCTGTAAAGCTGCAACTAAATACAAGTTCCTTTACCTCCAGACTGTAAATGGCTCCATGGTGACCCAGAAAAGCTCAGCTACATTTCCGAACTTAGGTTTTTCAGACTGTTTTATCAAACTTAACTGTAACTGCCATATGTTTTTATTGGTATATAATTGAACTGTTGCTGCACTTGTAATCAAACATGGCTTGAAATTGTCCTGATGATGCCCTGATAAGCAGGGCAAAAAGCTTTGACAACATGAATTTTTGTAATTTTAAATAATTTTAATTGAATTTGTGTTTGTAAAAGAAAAATTGTGCGTGTTTTAAAGTGTAGCTTTCATCAAATTAGTGGTTTTTTACAATGACACGTGGTTTCTAAATATATCTATATGAGATGTAAGTTCACACTTAATACAGTTTTGTTAAGTAAATCCTTGTCGAATCCTACTCTTAGTCAGTCTAAGAACATGATTCAACAATGATTCATATAATAAAACAGTATTAAGTGTACTTTTTTTACATGGGAATTTTTGATAGTGCTCGGATACTTTTGCTGCCGACTCTATTTCCAAATTAGATGCTTGCATATTACCCAGCAAGCCATATTCTCCAAATCAGAAAGAGTGTCTAAATGTCGTGATAAACTTCCAGTAATAATAATAATAATATTATTAATGAAAAAACGAATATTTAAAATTTAACTGCGTTTTTTATCAAAATAATGGATTTCGAATTATGAAATGTAATTTAAATTTAATTATTTAAGAAAATAATTTTAGGTACAAATTTATCAAAAATATTTTTAGATTATTGGTCGAAGGAATAATATCTAAATGCCCCAAATTCATTATTCTTCTTTCCTCGCATGCTACTTTAACCCTTTGAGTCGCAGTGTTCCCGCTGATGGAACACCTAATTTTAATTCTCAAGTGTAAAAACTCATCCCGGAAATTTTTTAGCAAAAATTTACATTTATAACATAGCAGAAAATGCCCTTTTTTTAACTTGAAAATTTCAAATTTCTTCTATTTCAATTATGTTCGTAAATTCCGGTGGCAGTATAATTTAAATGATCCGAATTACCTCGCACCGCAAAGGGTTAAAATACTCCGGAATAAATTGAAATGTTGGGATCTGTGCAACTTTTACGAGTTTTTATTGTCGATAATGTTTACTTATAAAGTGATTTATTTATTAAATTAAATATTATTTGAATTTAATAAGGTTTACTCACAGATGTTTCAAACCGAAAATTTCTGGAAAAGGAACAATGCTATTTTTTTATTTCTTAAATATTTATGATCAGCTATGTGTCTAAAAGCCATTTTTAAAATTAGTTTAGTAATTTTTAAAATAAATTAAGTAGTGAACCTTAAAGGGTTAAATCGTTAAGATCGATTATCATGATATTTTTAAAATAATGTCATCATGTTTTAACATAAATGATATGTTTGTTTAAATCTTCAATCATTCTTTTTACTTTCTCTTACCCATAAAGTAGAGAGTTTTAGGGCCAAATTTTTGAAAATGAGTTTTTGTTATGTTTACACGTTCTGAGATCCCCAGAATCCAAAAACCATGTTTATAACGGTTGGTCTGTGTGTGTGTCTGTCTGTGTGTGTGTGGGTGTGTCTGTCATCAGCATATTTCACAAACAAATTATAGCAGAAAGTGCAAACTTGGTATTCTAAATGTGTATCATATAGGGATGTTACACTAAACTTTTCGTTAAGATCAAGCAAGTACTTCGTGTAGAGGGACACCCAAGAGAATTCAAATACATTACGTCTACGGGGGAAATTACAGGTAAGTAGAGTTTAACATCTATAGACCGCACTAAAACAAATGAAACGATTATATATTTTTTATATACATAAAAACATGTATCATGTAGAATATTGTAGGTAAATCATTCATTGTTCTTTCACAGGGCTACACAAAAGAACTAGATAAAAGGGCGACAGTAGTTGCAAATTGATGGAAGTGTATTTCAGGCTGAGCCGTGCATTATTACTATAGGCTTATATTTAGGTGCACCATATGGTCTGTACATAATCTTCAAAAGATATACAGGGCTGCAAATATTTAAGCGAAAACATTCTTTTTTGTTTTTAGTGGATGTGTTTTACTATAATATTTTACTATTTCCAGGAAAGCTGTTCAGGAATTGAAATGAATTCCTTATAGAGATATGGTAAATAATGTATTCTTTTGAGCTAAATATTCATCGCTTGTTTTTTGTATATTTACACGTTTTGAGGCTTCCTGATTACCAAAGTCATGTATTTTAACATTTGATCTGTGTCTGTGTCTCTTAGAGTAACTTAAAAACGAATAATTTTAGAGATTCAGTTGTTGTATTTTGAAGTTAAATGAGTTTGTTGCTGGAAAAGTTTGATCAAGATTGATAAGATCCAAGGAATTTTGCTTGTGAAAGTTGTATGTATCATTTTATGTGAACTTTTAATTTTAATAACGGATTTAAATTCAATATAAATGTAGGTGTAATAATGAAACGGGGGGTTGAACTAATTATCATATAAAACTCTTCCAAACATTAATTTGAATTATTTTAACATAGGTTTAAATAACAGTACTCTTTATCTTACCTCCTAATCTCAAACCTGTATTCATAGTATTGAATTTCAAGGTAAGAGAAAGTCGTGTGTGTGACACACCAGATTATTTAATTATCTTTACCTTTTATTTTATTTGTTTAAAGTAACAGATAATATTTTATTTTATTTTTCTATATTGTTGCATTTTGACGTCTAATTTTCTGTTAAATTAATATTTTAATTATTTAATTGTTTCAAAACATAGACTCAAAACATTATTTCAAGTCTTTATTATTATTATTTTAATGCCTCATTCTAGAAACTATTGCATTAGTTTGGAAGTGACCTTGTGAAATCAATGCTTTTATTAAAAAAATGTTGTTAAATAATCTGGTGTGTCACTCACACGACTTTCTCTTACCCTGAAAATTAATACTATAAATAAAGGTTACAGATTAAGAGGTACGATAACGAGTATTTACATTTAAGCCTGTGTTAAATTATTCAAATTAGGCTTATGAAGAGTTTTATACGATAATTAGCTCTGTATGAGGGGGGCTACCGCCTCCTTCCACCCTGCGTTTCATTAATGCACCTACATTTATGTAGAATTTAATTCGGTTATTAAAAAATAATTCTTTTTTAGAAAATAAATTATCAAAATTATTATTCAAAAAAATTCTCTTTTATGATAATGCAGACGATTTCCATATTAAAGAAGTAGTATAACACTAAATATTAAAATTGTTCAAACATTCGTTTTAAAGATATTAGCTTGCTCTTTTGAAAGATACCCATCATGAAAATTTACTCCCCTCGAGGGGGGATTTCCCCCACAGTGGGGGGGGGGGAGTCGGGGCTCGTACATACACAAAAAAATTTTCCTAGTTGACTCTCTCTATTACAAAAAATATATATTCATTTCATTGGGTTCAGTGCAATCTATAGATGTTAAGCTCTACTTACCTGCAATTTTCCCCATAGACGTAATGTATTTGAATACTTTTGAGTGTCCCTGTACACGAACGATTTGCTTCATCTCAACGAAACGCTTACTGTAGCATCCCTAAATGATACACATTTAGAATGCCGAGTTTGGAATTTCTGCTACTATTTTTTCTTGAGATATGCTGATAACTGGCACACAGACATCCATCCACACAGACAGACTGACAGACAGACAGACACACACACAGGCTATTCGTGAAAAACATGATTTTCGTATTCACGATTCACGGGACCTCAGAACATGTAAATATAACAAAATCTCACGTTCGAAAATTTGACCCTAAAACAATACTTTCTCGACCCAATGGGTAAGAGAAAGTAAAAATAATATTGCTAACTAAACTTATGAAATTCCCCGAGTATGCCACCTTCCTTTAATTTAACCCGAAATTCCTTAACGACAGAAAAACTATATTTTAAGTTTTATCGCAAAAATCTGCTATAAGTTCTTTTTCTTTTGTTAGTATTATATGCATTTATATCGTCCGTTACAGTAAATAAATTTGTAGGGGTAGGTAAACACAATTTAAAATGTTGAAAATTATAGATGTGTATGAGTGGTGAGAAGACGGATTGATATATTATTTTATAATGATGAACTAGATTAAATATAATACAGTAGACGAATGAAACGTAGAGATGGGAAACGAATGCGTTCATTGGTTCATGTATTCTCGGATGATAGATAAATGTAATTGACTGATTGATACTTTAAAATTATATATTTTAGCCACTTAAGCATGACTGTAGCATATGTAAAAAGTGTGTGCATTATTTCTTTCTTTTTAACATTAGCTATGTCTTAGATATTATATTGCATACGATATGAGATATTGGACTGGTGTGAAACAGAACTTTCAAGAGAAACACACTATATATATATATATATATATATATATCATACAAAATATAAGGTAGTTAATGTATGAAAAATCCTTTTAATAACCTTCAGTCTACATATCGTATTTCACGAAGCAGGACACTTTGGTCCCGCCGTTTTGGTCCTGCCACTTTGGTCCCGCCATTTTGGTCCTGCCGTTTTGGTCCCAAGGAAATTTTGGTCCCTGGCCATTTTGGTCCCGAGACATTTTGGTCCCGCCAAATTTTTGCAATTTTTTAAATATATATCAGTTTTTTTTTAAATGTAACATATTTATTGATACGGGAAAATTGAAGTGCTCTTAGAATATCTTTAATTAAGGAATATCTTACAGATAAATATATAAATTTTCGACATTACGATTGCTGCCTATCTATTGAGATTCAGAGAATTTTGTACTATTTTTTTACGAACATTTTATTTATTTATTTATTTTATGCAATTGCACTTTTTTTTAATTGAGATTTTTTTTATTTGATTTCGATTTAACTTACTTCAATTGTAATTTGATTTTTAATTTACTATCAGTGACAAAATTTTGTGATTTTAAAGGTATTATTAATAATAACAGCAGTGCCTTCTTATTAAAAAAAGAATCCCCATTTGATTATATTTATTGATAAAGTTTGAATTATTTTAAAAATAATAAATTACAGAAAAATTTTGTTTAATGAAAGGGAAAAAGAAAGAAAGAAAACCTTACGATATAAAATATAATTTGCTTTTAGTAGCAGAATACTATTTCTTTTAAAGAACTAATTGTTGACCTGCTCCCATCATAGACTCTTCTTCATAAGCATGCGCTTGGGATCATTTATGAAGTTCTTGAATTTATATATGAATTTATTCATAAATGTATATATATGTGTGTATATGTGTGTGAAAGAGAGAGAGAGAGAGAGATACGTTTCGTTCGATTTGATTGTGATTTAATTTTTATCATTAATCTAAGAGGAATTTATTTCAAAATCTTGTGTTATATTGATAATAATAATAACAAAATGCCTGTTTGTTTGTCCGTGATACTTAATTACGCTAACCATGTATATATGTGTATAAATTATTTTTCTTTCAATTACAATAATTTTATTTTAAAAATGAAAAAAATGTAAGTAGTCCAATATTTAATTAACTGCGCGTATTGCAAGCATCAATGTTCAGAAAATATTGATGTACAATTTTTTTTATCTTTTTAGTTTAATATTATGTTTAAATAAATAAATAAATAAATAAATAAATCTGTTGGATATGTTTCTATGACTAAAAACAATGTCTGCATTCAAATCTCTATAGCACCTTGAGATTCGTTCACACATGTTTCTCCCATAGACAATAAAAAATGATTTCACTGTTTTATTTCAGCGCATTTGAAAAAAGAAAAAAAAAAAAGGTGGAAGGGGCTTTTAATTGACATTTTCTTGGGCAATATTGTAAGGGGTTATAATGGAATAAGAATGCTTTTCCAATTCTATGTGATATGTAACTATTTTCTGTGCTTGACAAATATATACGGATTGACAGAAAAGAAAATGACTTAAGTTTAGCAGATCTGTACAAATTATTCCTGAGATCATTATTTAGGTTCCTCGCATCTTTTTTTATTATTAAACTCTAACACTTAGGAGATGCTTCGATAAAGCATTGGTTTCCTACAAATTTTGTATTCGAGCACTCTAAATATGAATGTGATAATTAAGAGCCGCATTACAGTATTTTATATTAAAAACCTTGTATTTTATTTAAACTAAAATTTTGCAGACTTAGATAAATTAACAATGCTTAGATCTGCGCTGATAACTAATACCTTTATCATTCAAAAATCGATCCGGAATGAAAAATTTTCTGTTCCATGTGTCCTATAGTTACAATATTTTCAACAAAGGTTGTAGATATTCAACTCTCCAATTGAAAACGTTCGTCTACGTTCTCTTTTGCCCGAAGTTCCCTCATGTACGAATATTTGTTGTCCTTTTTCATCTATTGTACAAAGAAAAAATCTAAATCTCAAAATTTTAGACGTTTTTTCAGTTTTATTTGTTACTACAACTTTCCGTTACAAAATAATAATAATAATAATAATAACAATTTTATGTTTTCAAGTCAAATGACAAAAATTCTAAATATGAAAAAGAATTTCGCTTTTTTTCTGTAATACTTTGATTATTCCTGATATCGGGACCAAAATGGCGGGACCAAAGCGGCGGGACCAAAGCGGCGGGACCAAAACGGCAGGACCAAAACGGCGGGACCAAAATTTCCACGGGACCAAAGTGGCGGGACCAATTCGGCGGGACCAAAGTGGCGGGACCAAAACGGCGG
The DNA here is from genome assembly GCA_963930645.1 of Salticus scenicus. Taxonomy (NCBI): domain Eukaryota; kingdom Metazoa; phylum Arthropoda; class Arachnida; order Araneae; family Salticidae; genus Salticus; species Salticus scenicus. Next base: position 17,836,995 of record OZ005653.1, read on the forward strand.
GACCAAAGTGTCATGTACCCCGTATTTCAATAGTAAAGTTTAATATTATTAAATATTAATTATTATTGATTAATATCATTATTATTATCATTACGTAGATATTAATTCTAATTTATTTTTGGTTAAGTGTGGTCCTTATTTTATTTATTTTTTCCTCGTTTTTGAACTACAAAATGTAAAATGCATAGGTTAAAATAGGATATGAGAGAAATATCTATCAGCTTTTTATAGTTTAAAAAAAATCTGACGGGGTTGATCACAGGTCTCGCCTATCGACCTAGCTGTACGGAGTTTTCTGTAGTTTTCTCAGAAACTCGCGTAAATAACAGGCAACGACCCCTTAGACAAACTTCCGCGGAGGTCATTCGAACTGAAGGCCTAGGATCCTTGCGTAATCAATATGCCTTAAACCCTACAACCAACTAACCTACTTTACAGAAGTTTCACATTCTGCAAATTAACTTTAATTTCAATTTCAATCATTTGTACTTGTCACATATTAATTGAGACAAAATAAAACAAATTGAAGCAATATTAACTTTTAAAATTTTTAAAAAATTGTTTTAAAAAACCTTTTACTCATAATATTTTAAAAAGAAATTGGTGATTTGTGAACAGTAGTGAAAAATTGGGTAAGTATAAACACCGAATTCTTTTTCAAATAACATTTTAAGTGTTATTTTTAATAGTTTATTAAAACATAAAATACAAGATTTAATCTTTTTTTTTTTTTTTTCGGTTAAGTGATATAGTTAACAGACATTTTCTTTTTCAGCTGTCAACGGATAATAAATGATCAAATGCTGGGAAAAAATACATTTAGTAGAAGTAGATATTTGATAGATTATCTTAATAAATACATGACAAAAGTAGCTTGTATTGCATTATTTTCTTTTTATTCTTTTTATTGTCCTGAAAATGAGCCTTATGAAGCGTGTTCATTACTTTTTTTTTTTTTTTTTTTTTTTTGGAAACTTATCGGTCGAAAGGTTTTCTTTTAAATAAAACATGTTCCATTATTTTTTATAAAGACGAAGTAAAAGGATTTTCAATAACCTAAAAAAACTTTTATAACAATTATTTATGTACTAGTAAAAATTAAGAAAATCATCCATTATGTTTTTCAAAAACATACACAAATTTTGCGAGTAATATAGGTATTTTTCCTCATTATATGTCAATTTTTATTAGCCTGAAATTTAGCGATGTCTAATTTTGTAAATTAAAAACATAAAAATAAATATAGCATTTAATCAAGTTAAAAGAATGATTTAAAATATTATTTCCATGAAAGACGAAATCTATTAAAAGAAAAAAAAAAAAAAAAAAAAAAAACAGAGAAGGAGGGGGGGGGGGACAGGAGTGGATCCCAGCATGTCGCCGATTGCCCATCACAAACCCACTCAACCTCAACCATCTTTTTCTTAATTTCCTATGGGGTAGGTTGTTCATGATTGGTTCCTATTCCCAGTGTCAAATAAGAATAATATGATTCTTTCTGACTGGCTTGAAATATTTTCCTAGGATCAAACTGCTCTCATTTTGATCTTAAAAATAGTTTTTTGTTTTAATGAATAAGATTAGCTAATGTGTAATTTTAAAAACAAATTTTTCCATGAAAAACGTCGCCAATTTCTTATTGTGTTGCACTAGTGCGACGTAAAAACCACTCATACCCCCCCCCCCCCTTTCCACCATAAAACAATATACGCGTTGGCTGACGGCGAGGATAAGGGTTGTACGCTTTTAAACACTTTTTTCCCATAAGTACAATATATTTTTCAGTTTGCATACAGGTGTTGGACAAAAGAATAGGAACACTCATTTTTTTACGTTTTGTCAAATATCTCAAAAAATAATTGATGTGTTGTTCTTGAATTTTAGGAATAAGGAAACCACGTTTTTCCTAATATTTCCCAGCAAAGATTTTGTCACAAATGCCTTTAGGGTGCGAACAGCAAATCTAATAAAATAAAAAAAATATTTGTGATTACCCTGTATCTGTAAATGCGTCCATTCGTCCCCAAAATTTAGATGGGGTTATAAATGTTATATTTTGTGTGTAGAGTTTTGTGACGGTTGCTCGAAAATTTAAAGAGTTATGCGCAGATTGTAGCAAAATTTTTTTGACATTGTTTATTACTCAACTGTATAGAGTACCTTATAAAAAAATCTAGTTGAATATCAGCAAAATTCATAGAGATATTGGCGGTTAAATGAGCTGTTTTCCAGCTGTTTACTAAAAATATCTTTACGTAAAGGGTCATTCACAAATAAAAAATTTTATCACAAAAAAAAGTTTTCTTTTTCTTTTTAAACAATTATTATTATTATTTTATAGATATTAGTACATATCTATGGAAAAGAGAAAAATGAATCAGAAATATTGTATTAAGTTTCTTTGTGTAACATTTTTTTTTCCTGTTACAATTTCCATTTGTGAATGACCCCTTATTGTAAACACATTTCTAGAAAACAGCTGAAAAACAGCTCATTTAATCACTGATATCTCTATGAATTTTCATGATATTCAAGTGATTTTTTTTTTAATGTACTCTATATACAGTTAATTTAAACAATATATTTTTCCCCTACAGTCCGCGCATGCGCAGTAGTAAACTATTTACTACAGATGTCCATATCTCTTTGAATATTAAATGCATTTGTTTTGAACTATAGTATAATGATTTAGGCATATGTTGTCATGTTTTCTGAAAGTCTCCTGAAACTTCGATAAAAACCTTTAGAGTTATACAGCAAAAATAGCGTACATTTTTTTTATTTTTTAATAAAATATTTATAACTCTTTAAATATTAGAGCTAGTCACACAAAACTCTACACAGGTATAAAATATAACATTTATAACCACATCTAAAATTTGTAGATGAATGAACGTACTTACAGTTCCAGGGTAATCACAATTTTTTTTAATATTATTATTGGTTTTTTCATTCGCCCCTTAAAAGCGTTCATGACAAAATCTTTTCTGGAAAATATTAGGAAAGACATGATTTCCTTATTCCCGAAATTTAAGAACAAGTATTTTCCGAGATATTCGACAGAAAATAAAAAAATTAAAGTGTTTCCGTTATTTCGTGCAACACCTATACGTAAAGTGGTCGTACGTAGATAATTTTCAGGAATATTTAGATATTTAATCTTAAATATTAATTGTAAGTAAACACTTAACTGTTTTAAAAAATTGCCATTTGGAAGGCCCATAGTCACTATGAAACTTGTATCAACTTCTAAAAATATTTTGTTCCGAGTATAACTGAATTGTTCATATAAAAATAAAATAATAATAATAATAATAGTAATGTAGCTCTAGTTATGAAGCATCCCTTTAAAATCTAGGTAGTACAACGGTAAATATTTATGCGATCACCAAATGTCCTCGTGAGATGTCAAAGCTGAAAGCATGATATAAAAGCACTTGATTGCATCTTACATTTACATTAGTCAAGTCAACGAGGTGCTTCCGATTACCTGCATTTGGTCGAAACCAATGCTTACCTCCAACGAAATTGAGAAAAACATAAAAATAATTTTCTGAAAATAAAGGAAAAGTCAAAAAGCTTTAATTTAAAATTTTTGTCTCTGAATAGGTCTCCGCGTGAGCAGAGATTATTCAGAGTATCAGAGTATAGCAACAGGAGTTGAAAAAAAAAGTTAAATTTAAAAAAAAAAAAAAAAAAAAAAAAAAATCTCCCTGAGAAAACCAAAGTGTAACAGTGAATCTGTTACGTGTGTTGACAAGATAGGCTGGATGGTGAAAAGGAATTATGAGTTGAGCAGGGCGTCCCAAGGGACATAAGAAACCGTTCAGAGTCTCGCGATTAAAAAAGAAGGGGGGGGGCAGGGTACATATATATATATTAGTTATTAAAATTCAGAAAAGTAAAATACGGAATAGTGATTAAATTTTCAGGAAATTTGGATGTATGAACTCTGAGAAATCAGTAAGAAAAGAAGCCACCTGTGGCATCAATAATATTACTTAATTTCCTATGCTGAGTCGAACAGAGATTGGATAGCATGTAAGGGTATAGTACTTCATACTGCTTCAACACGATGTCACATTTCACCGACTATAGTTGCTGGAAAGTGGTAGCATAATAGTCGCTTCGGAATGATTGGGCAGACGTTTACATCTAGTGCGAGATCAAGGAAAAGTACTGGCTGCGTTAAAGAGGCCTCGAAAATGTGGAAGAGTTACGGGCTTGAACCCATCAAAAATATAAAACTATTAACAAGTAATCGAAACACACGTGCCATCCAATCCCTATACTCAATGCCTAGACGAATAAGTGTTGTTACTGCTGCTCTGGTCACTGATTTTTAGAGTCTACACCTCCAAATTTTCTGAAAATCCAATCACTTGCTTTTCCCAATATAATGCACGTGTTAAAAAATATAATTCTGTTATCTGCATTATTTCCAGATGTAGCAACTTTAAGCCTGCAATGTGTAATCCAATACCTGCAGAAAATAGTTAGTTTTAGATTGATTTTTTTTTCTAACGATATCATATATAACTTTTTATTCATTTAGTAGAATTCATACACGTAGCTTTCTACTGACTGCTGATTATACATCTATAATTTAGGTAAGCAGTTCTTATAAATTATTTAAATGATTGAACTAATCGATATTTATTCTAATAAAAATGATACATTACATACAGCTGTTCCCGTTAGTTGCATAACTTTAATATTCTTATGTATGCTGATTTTTATGAAAGAATGATAATAATAATGAAAATATAACTTTAATTTATCTTTAGTTACCTTGTTGCATTTTTCATTTAAAAAATAATTTTAGTATTTATCCGCTTATTTTAAATATGTATTATAATTAAATTCAGCTAAGCAATCGAAACTGTTTCAGATATTTGAATAAAGTATCTCCTCCTTTTTTTTATTCATAGAGAAATTATTTTCATTCTAAAAAATTTGAAGTCAAATATATGTATTTGTTACTAAAGTGAGAATAATTTCCCTTAGGCAGTAAATTATTTAAAAATGAAAGATTATAAAATGTAATACCCAAAGATATTGATTTTCTAGGGGAGTGTTAACACAAAAAGGGAAAGATACTTAATTTTTAAAAATTTTTACTTTATTAAAAAACAAAACAGAATTCATTAAATCGAAAAGACTGTTTGCAAATGTCAAAAGAATAACCTTTATTTAGTGCAATATAATTAAATACGAAATATTTATATTAAAAATATCGAAGTGTATTTTATAAACAAAAGAAAAAAAAAATAGAAATAACAACACACGATTTTTTTTCTTAATTAGTCAGGTATTTCTAGTAAATTCTTTGTACGAATCAACGAGATAAATAAAGTAGAGTGATAAATGGCAGTTCTGACATGGTCCAACATGAGTCATGTGTCATAAACCCTATATTCGTTGGTTCCCTTGGTAACAGCTTATTTTCAATAAATTTCTATGGCAATGGTCTGGAGATTGTTCTTGGAAAAAGTCATAACCGCCAATGTATTTTTTTACTTATGTAGTTTAATATTCTTTTGTTCTAAATCATTTAGATTTTTATTTCACTTCTGTTTTATTTCGTGTAGTCGAAATTTAACCGACAAAATGCTTAAAAATAGTTGCAAAATTATTATTTGTTACTAAATTTAGCCCTTTAAAAGTTTAACTTTCCTTTTACAGACACTTTTAAACTTTGTTGGGAAGCGATGAAAACAAAGGTATTTTATTATTTATTAAAATGTGAAATGTGTGAAAAATTATTTAAAAAACAATTTATTTCGGTAATAGGAATGTCATGTTACCTAATATTAATGATAATTTGCCGAACTGAAAATTTAAATGCAAAAATGGCGATAAAGAGCCAAACATAGCAACCTATTTGTTCAGGTCACGTGATTCATCTTGAAGCACGGAAAGCTAATCCTTCATCCATTGAATTAGCACTCTAATTTATTTATCTCGTTGGTATCACTGAGCTGAAGAATTACTGGAGCAAATGCTTCCAATACCTTTACATAGTGTTCGTGCGTGCCAGTTTTTTCTGCAATCATTTGCCGTGCAGAGTCAAATCTTGAACGGCAGGCAACATTTGTCGAGTCGCCTATTACTATTATACTCTTTAAAGAAATTAAATTTAAAATTGTAATATCATGTTTAGCTTATGGTTGTTCGAACAGACAACCTTTACAAAAGTTTACTTTGAAATACAAAGATATTAAATGCTTTCTGAAGTGCAACGCTCGGAAGACAAACCTTCCAAAAACGGCACTCAAAAACCGGTTTAGCATTTCCTCCAGTTGTTCTTCAGCTCAGTGGTTGGTACCAATGGGTACCAATACTAAAGAATTGTGAAAAATGTGTTATTGTTGCCAGCGAAAAAGAAAAAGTTTTACTGCAATATCTTTTGTGGAAAAAATAAATAAAAAGGTATAATCAAAACGTATGTTTATTAATCCACGATTGTAATGAAATGCTCGCCCTCTGGTGGGCTAAGGGAAAATTACAATAAACATGCTTTAATTCGAATTCCATCAAGCCGCCATTGCTAGCCGATGTTTAGTTTCACATATATTTATTGAATAAAAATGAATAAATCCGGTAAAAAAGATAACGCATACTGTTGTGTGCTCCAGTGTAACTCCAAAGGATCAAGAAATCCAGAATTAAGCTTTCATTTATTTCCAAATGACAAATGACAAATTTCAGTTGCTTCGGCTAATGGAAGTAAAGATTTAATCAGATGATTTGAAACTGATATTTGTTCAACTTCAGTTAAATATCTACTTTCGATCGAACTTTGAATAAACTAAAATATTTTTTTCCAAAAGCAATCAATTTTCCATGATGTAATGGCGGAGAAATTACAGTACGAATATTAAGTAGAATAACAAAAAGAACAAAAATAGATACACGTGACTGTAATATTTACTAACAACAAGAGCTGAAAAAGCGCCATCTATCGATCATTACAAACGCGGATAATTAGAATCAACAGTGAAAATCGCGTGTTTAGGCCAATGGCTAAATTTTTCTAAACGAGATAAGTTGTGTACAATTCATATAAAAGTTAATTTAAAACTTGTTCTTGTCACAGGAGATCTTTTTCCAGATATTTTCATGATTTTAAAATAATAATCGTACATTAAGAAGATTCATTTAATTACTATCTTTTTATTTTGTGAATAAAGAAATAAAAACTGAAAACTAATTCATTCGCTTGAGAATTATAAGGAGCGGATAGTTATCAATCTTAAGATTGGAGTTATTGTTCATTAGTAGCACTCTCACCTGCCCCTCGGATGGCCACAAGTTTACATTAGGGTAGAGATACAATATGACTGTGTAATGAATGATTTTATTTCATCTTTTCGTTATTTTTGTGCTAAAAAAATCTCACTCAAACCTGATTAGTTTTCACTCATGAATTAATTGTTTCAAATATTTCAAATATTAATTGGTTATAGCAACTCAATGAATTTAGCAGTGTCCGCCAGATCTGGCGGACCAATAGTTTTGAGGAGCGATAATTGATATACATAATAGACTATGAATCTTCGAACAGATTACGCAAACGTTACAATTAAAGACTATTGGTGATTATTGAATAAAAAATTCGACAGATCTGACAACACTGGACTTGAATGCAACTCATTTAGCATAAGAAATTGCTTTTTGATACGATGAGCGAGCGTGTAAAAAAATATCTCAAATTGAGTAAATTTTATTTTGTGCATAGAAGAAGTAAAAACTGAAAAATATGATTCATCCCGTTGAAGGATTATTAGAAAGATTATTAACTATATAACAATCTTAAAAATTTGAATTGAGCTCATTGGTAGCATTAAAACCCGAATAAACTACTATGTCAGAAACGTCAAAGAAAAATATTTGAGATGCATACAGCTGTTTCGGTAGCCTTAATCGTACTGTCTTCAGTGCAAAAAGAACTCTGAAACTGCAGAAGTGCTCGTATATATAGGAGAGCGACCGAATTTAGTTCAACCAATAGGATTATGGGAAAGGTGGGGAGTGTGGCCAATAAGAATCGAGAAATGATAGCTGTGTAAACAGCAGAAAAATTAAGAAAATGTGGACTGAATGTGAAATTTCCAAGAATCAGACAAATAGGGAACAGCGAAATCCCAATTAACAAGGTTTTTAAAATTTTTATAAATATGGAAAGCTACAAAGAAATCGAGTTCGTGAATGGATTTCTCGAGTTCATGAATGGAACTCGATTTCTTTGAAGCTTTTCTGCGCTGCCGAAGGCAGTGGGGACCCGGTGGGAGTTTTTACCCGATCAGAAATTGTTTTTTTTAGGGGGCACGAAGGGTCAGGGAAGGAATACGCGCGTGCAGCGCGCACGGGACTCCGCTGCCGAAGGCAATGGGGACCCGGGCCGACTTTTTACCTAATCAGAAATGATTTTTTTTTTTTAAATTTCTTTTCTTAACACTAAAAGTTACTGTTAGTGATTCATTAATTTTGGTGATTCATTTGAAAATACTCACCCGCTAGCGGGCGAAGCTCGCTAGTTGTAATATTAAATTTGGCTTGAAATTGTTGTCATTTTAATATTTAATCGAATAAATCAAATGAATATAGAAAATAACGTGCAAGAAAACATTATCTGCAGTCGGTAACAAAAGTGTCCGAACACTAGCGAAAATTCCTATGTAAAAAAAAGTACACTTCATACGGTTTTATTAAATAAATTCTTGTCGAATCCTGTTCTTAGTCAGTGTAAGAACATGATTCGATAAGGACTTATTTATCAAAACCGTACCGAGTGTACATTTATTACATAGGAATTTTTGTTAGTTTTCGGACACTTTTGTTACCGACTGTACAAGAGTCGCATTCGCCGTTTTTTTTTTTTTTTTTTTTATAGCACTTTTGTGGATGAGAAATTTCTGCCTTTTTTACTACAACTATTTTCATTGAAAAACCTCTGTCTTCTTTAACAATGCCACAATATTATGGAAATACCATAAAAATTTTTCTATGAAAGTATTGGTAGCAAAAAGATCTGAAAATTTTCATCCCTGAAAGCGACGAAAAAAGAAGGCGCAGAATGCGATCCTTGTTTATTATATTAACTGCTAAAATTTTTGTGCTTGGTTGAACCAATCCATGGTACTACTATAGCTACAAATATAAGATGGCGAAGTCCTTTACGATGATTTGTTGCTTGGTTGAACCAAAACTTGGTTTACAGTTTCTGCAACTTTAAGGAGGTGAAATCTTTTTATCGCATACCCGATAACATCCTAATTATAAATCAGAAGACTTTTAGTACACGCCCCTTTTAACACACCACTTTATCTTTAGAGTAATTACCTTCAAATGTAACTACGATTTAAGTATAAAATTACTCTAAAGAAAGACTGGTGTGGAAAAAAAAAAAAAAAGCCAGGTACTAAAAATCTTTCATTTATTAAAGAGATATTTGGCAAGTATGTTATCATGTGCTGCCTTCTTCTTCTTCTTTTTTTTTTTTTTTAATCGAAAGCACCAAATCAAGGTAGAAGTTTTTAACATCGTATAGTGACATTTACTGTAGTATCATGTATTGGATCAACTTAGCACGTTACAAGTATTGAAGTACCAAAGTTTGTTTCAACCTGGCAATCAAATTTGTAATATTATAGGCAAGCATTTAAAAATAATTTAAAAAAAAAATAAAACTTTATGAATAATTAATATCTACAGATTAAAATGACAGAAAAATTATTAAAATTGAAATAGTTGTAAAAATCAGACAAAATACTTACATAAATAGAAAAAAAAAATGTTTAATATATATATAAAAAAAAAAAAAAACGAAGAAGAAAAGAAGGAAAAAACGAATAGGCATAGAATAAAAATGAATGTCTAATAAATGCAATGCAGATTATTTGATACCATTTAGGATAGAAACTGTTAATAAATAATTTAAGATTTAAAAATTGCGAATACATGTTTAAAAAATGTGTTCATTTCTTGCTTACATAGATATGTAAATAAAGAAAAATGACTTAGATATGAAAAAAGTAGAACTATATTACTTTTTTTTTTTTTTTTTTTTCATCCTTCATACCTCTTGTATCGGATTTCATATTGTATATTGCGTTTTATTACAGATATATACAGGATATTTATTTCAAAATATTTTCGTTTCATTTTAAAAGAAAAACTTACTTAAAATTGCATATAACATGAGGTAAAAAATCTCAGATAATACGCGGCGCTGTATAACCCACATTACGATAAAAAAAAAATTTTTTAAACGGATAATATGCAGTTAATATGTGGAAAATTAGGGTACGTATTCAAAAGGAAAATGCAACAAATTGTCCATTATTATTCTTGAAACTTTACATATGCAGAAATATTAAGCAATATTTTACTCACGCTATTTTATCGCTATCGATATTTTAGTTAAAACATTTAGAGAGTTCATTGAAAAGACCAGAAATATTATACTAAAATTTAAATTTAAATCCCATTGCACAAAAGTGCACTGCAACTCATTCAAAAACTCTTGAATAAGATTTTTTTAAGGTACTTATAATAAAGTGAAACCCTTTTCCACAGTGATTTTAAATTATATTCAAAAATTGCCTCATTAATTTTGAACTAGCTCCTTTCAGAATCCTTTATCTGCATCATGAACATAAAGTAAAAAGTAATACGATAAATGAGTTTAAATAATAAAAGCGTTTAGAATATATATTGCACTTGAAAATATTGTAGATACAATTGGTAATTCATACTTTGTCAACTCTTTTGGATATGGAAAAAGAAAAGAAAGAAGAAGTTGAAGTTTTCTGATTACATGAAAAAAATATCTTTCTGCAAACTCATTAAATGATAAATTTTTTATAATGTTCAAAACTGTACTCTTATTTTGAAAGAAAACATAAATTTAATCCATTAAAATCATGCTATGCTGTTCATGAATTGTTTTTATATTAGATACGGAAAACGTAGCTATTTTCGTTACGCAAATTTAAAATGATAACTTCAGATTTTTATGATAAACCACAAAATTAACCCCATACCTGCCGATGAAAAATTACGAGATCCGCTTACCAGTGTCACTTTTCTCTCCGAACTCTGAAACGAGTAAATCCTACGATAACACTGTCAAGATAACTTTCTGGGGTATTTTATTACATTGTGAAACTGTGTCAGTAGATTCACTTGTAGAAGTACAATAGAAAGGATCGTATTTTGGAAAAACGTATATATACGCCTTGGGCAGTTAAGGGGTTAAGCAACTTTACGTCATATATTATACCAGCTAATATTGTGTAACGGAAACCAACCATTCTTAATGTTCATTTTAAAAACGTGTAATACTGGCAAAAGTATATTTTAAATTTTATAAGGACACTCATTAAATATCTAGCACAAAATTTAGCAAATGAAACTATACTAAACGTAAATCATCGCATAAAGCTGAATTTTAATCTAAAATCGTATTCATTTGTTATAATTGATTTTACCGACGATTAGTCGGCTTTAATAATTATCATTGTCTGCCCAGAGGAGTTTATTTACCAATTTCTTGATTGATAAGTTCATCATTTCTCTTACATCTCATTTTTCCCATCGTTGTTCATTTCGGATGCAAACTGTTGCATTTGTCAAAAAAAAAATATATATATATATATATATATGGAAAAAAAAAAATCCTTAAAATATATAAGTAGAATTTTTTAAACACAATATTTCGCGGCAAACTTCTTTATCTCTTAGTCAACTATCAAGTCATTAAAGTTACAAACTTTAATATAAAATTCGAAATAATTTAAAAATATCTGGCACAGCTTTTGCATGAGATTCCTTTGGCGAAATTTAAAATTTGGCACTGAAATAACTCGGATGTTTCACGTCATGGTCTTTACTTACGCAATTCAGCACTAAAATGGCAAGAAATATTTAAAATCGGGTCCCATATTGAAGATGTGTCACATATTTATAGTATGACTTATGAATATATCACAGGATTAATTAAAATCAACTCTTCATATCAAGAGTTTTCAAACGTTGAATTTGACTTTAGCTAATTTTCCGTTATCGTTTGGATCCCTTCCATAGAGGACCAAAATTGTGATGGCATGTAACCGGACGGGGCGTGTTCTAGACCGTCGCTAATCGCTCATAGCGTAGCACTAGTGCGATATAAAACCCACTCAAAAACTCACTCACCCGTTATCGTTTGGAAATATCCTATTTCGAAGAGCATGAAAGATACGAGAATGGTTTTGATATTGTTGTGTACTTCGGGTTCGTGAGTTGTCTCTGAATGAAAGGTGAATCTTGCAGAAGCTCAAAAGTTTATTTACAGAAAATTCTAGACGATTACAGGTCTATAAACCATGTATCAACTTTAGTTTCACCAGTAAACACAGCGTAAACAACAGCTGACAACATCAAATTCATAGTATAAACTGTATTATAGCATTAATACACAGCAACGAGCTGAAAACAACAATAGCAAGAGACTGGTCAGGAGCACTTTTATCGTAGGGCGGTTGGCGAGGCTGGCTTGTCAGCAATGGGCTTCCTTTTATAACATCCTATAAACCCAGAAAAAACTGGTTACTTCTCAGGGAATCAAGATAGAGCTTAGATATTCAAGATATCGATTATAAGTTTATTATCGCCAAGGTCGCCAAAAAAGTCGCAAAATTTTGCGCCAAAGCCATTACTTGCCTTAACCTCTTCAGGGAAAGAAAATTTTTTTATTTAAAATCAACAGCCACCAGAAATTACCAACGATATTAAAAGACCAGAAATAATGAAGTTATTCTTCTAAGTTATAAAAGAAAAATTTATAAAAAAAAAATCTGGAGCCAGTTCGTACAATTTCGAACTAAAATTTGCGTTTGCACTATGCAAGCACCGCCCCTGAAAGGGTTAATGAAACTTTTTAACGGTTTTTTAGAGAAAATAAGATATTTTAACGCGAAAACAAGCTAGAAATGCTGAAAATTAACATTTTATAACCTGACTAAACCTCTTGGAAAAATTTTACATAGAAATAATCAAATAACTACCCTTATTCACAAATTCCTAACAATATTTATAGACATTTTAGGACAAAGAATTTGCATCAAAGTATGCCGTAGATTTCAGATATATGTCAGTAATGTACAGATTTAAAACTGCAGATGAAAACCATTTACGTTGAATATTCAGTACAGTAATGTTTAATTACCAAAGTTGAATTAAGTATACTAATTTAAATCAAACTCAAATGAAACGGAAAAGATGTTAAATTGCTTTATTTTCATATTCAAAACGGTAATTTATAATTAACCCCACTATGAAACTTTTAACAGTAGTTCTATTTCGACATAGATTCACAATTTCTTCTATTTGCTTGTATAACATTAAACTATTTATTCTTTATACTACAATCATTCTTTTATAAAAGTGGATATTGAAATTATTTACTACATTTAACAAGCATCATTTATATTTTCCATTTCTTGAAGCCGTAGTTCTCGGTCATAAGAGTATTATAGTAAATATATATCTGTCTATCTATTACTTTTCATTTATATTTTATTATTACTTTATTTCAGTTACACTTAATATATTTTTCAATTTATTCTCCTTATTATTATATTATTAATTGCTTCCTTATAATAAACAAATATATTTCTACCTATAAAATAGAACATATATATATATATATATATATATATACAGGAAAACTTTTACGTAAATTGTAAAATCCTTTGCACGTATATTATAGAATTATTTATCTTAAGTTCTGTATATTAATTTACTATTTGCAATAACAATTTAAAAACAATATCAGACAATATTACATTCTTTTTGCTCCTTTGCCTTATTATGTTTGGCATATTAAAATGTTGCCTAACAAGAAGTTTCATTTTTAATGTACCTTTCAGAAGAAAATATATTCATTTGCTTTTATTGGTAAGTTTTATTTGTACAGTGTGAAAAATAACTATCAAAGGGAATGTGGAAGAAATTTTATTTTATTTTATTTTATTTTATTTTATTTTATTGTAAAAGTATATCTATGTATGTATGTTGCTACTATTAAAGGTTTCTCTATACGTGAAAATTAAAACTAACTCTTTGAAGTTTAATAGCAATATCGTTTTATGTATTTATAACGGCATTTTTTTTTTTTTTTTTTTTTTTTTTTGAGAAAGATATAAAACGAAATTTGAATACGTACATTATTGTAAGTAAAGTGTTTTCAATTAAACAACTATACCTTCTATAAGACTATAAGAATATTTTACCCCTTCAGCATTAGCCGTTTTTCCGTATATCTGTTTAATGATTCATAAAATTAGTACTCTGCACAGTATAAATATCAGAAGTTGGTACTGTATGCACTACAGATATTAATTAATCTTATTTACTAGAAAAAAAAAAGAAAAAAAAACTTGTATTTCAAAATTTAGTCACACCAGATTTTTATTTTGTGTTCGGACATCTGTTCATGTCCAACAAGCTCCATGGGTTTCCGAGGTCATGTGACCATTACAAGATCCCAGTAATAGTTTGGCTTTCGGCTTTAATGACAGTCGATTTTACATAGCGAGTACTGTATCAGCGGGTTTTATCCATAGAAGGATTAATTAGCGGATTTAACCCAAGTAACACACACGCTCTCTTCCTGCATCCATGACGAAAAAAGATGGGCTTTATGCTTCTCCAAGACTGAACACGGAGTAGCAGCTGCACTCTGTGTCCTTAACAACAATGAAACCATCTTCCAGTGGTCCTGCAGGCTCGAAAACCACAATTCAGTCTTTCAGGCGGAATTATTTGCCATCTTTAAGGCTGTCGAATGGGCTGAGGAAAATGCTCACTCTTACCCAAGTATTAACATCTTTAGCGACAGCCTTTCGGCCCTGCAAGCCATTGCCCGCTACAGGAGCAGGCACCCCATAATATTGAAAATAAAACATAAACTCTATAACCTAAAATCCATCATCTCCCTGGCACACGTTTCTGCCCACAGGGGTGTCGTCGGGAACGAAATGGCAGATCATTTAGCAAAAACTGCCACAGAACATGCAACGATTGATTTTCACTTACCCGCCCCCCCTTCTTATGTAAAATCTAGACTCAAGGACAAATTAAAACAAAATTGGCAATCCTTATGGGATAACTCCATCAAAGGCAGATATACTTATAACCTGATCCCAAATCTTACTTCAAACACTTGGACCCTTACTCCCCCTATCACGGCCTTTCTCACGGGTCATGGCCATGCATTTTTATGCAGCTAATATATGCAAACACTGCAGTGAAGTACAGTCAAAAGCATTTCGTAGATGTCAAGCATGTTTTTATTAAATAATCGCTATCTATTGGACATACACTGTTAAATTCATTTATTTAAAAAAAAAAAAAAAAAAGTATTGAAGAAAATGTTTTTTCAGCGTGTAAAATATAATTTTTTAAAATTTTAAATGCATTGATGATTTTTGGTATTTAAAAAAATTGATGCCGGAATCAACGAGGCTCGATTAAAAAAAAAAAAAAAAAAAGATAAATCGGCATTTTTTTTCTTTGACTGCTAATATATTTATTTAAAATTGGTGGAAAACGCAAAACAAAATTTTTAATAGACTACCTATACATTTAAAATTTATAAGTTAATTTATTCCGATTTAATGAAAATTTCAGAAAATGTTTAGTTAGGACGAAAGACTACGCGTGAGAGAGTCTGAAAAAATAAATAAACAAATAAATAAATAAAAATAAAATAAAAGCCTAGAATGTCAAGAAGGTTGCCTTCGGGGCGCGCATAAGTTAGGGGATACGCGCGCGGTGCACGCCTCTTTCTTCCCCACCCTTTCAGCCCCTCCTAATTAACCTACGTATACCAATTTTGAACGGTCTAACTCAATTAGCTGAGATACAAATAAAACCTAATTAGGACACCTCAAAACATGTAAATCTCGTGAAAACTTTCGATAATATAAAAGAACTTTAAAATATCTTTCGAATGATGGATTAAAAATAATTTAATCATAATTAGAAATTGAAATATTGAAATTTGAAAATATTACAGCGCCATCTGGAGGTAGAAATTTCTGTAATGTACTGTTCGATTGAAAATCAACAAAGCTTTCTAATGATGTATTACTTATGAAGTTATTTTAATTAGTAGCTGAGATACAAAAGAAAACGGATTCAGGAGAACTCAAAACGTGTAAATCTGGTAAAACTTTCGATAAATATAAAAGAACTTTAAAATATCTTTCGAATGATTCATTAAAAATAATTTAATCATAATTAGAATTTAAAATACGCGTATTAGAATAAAATTTAATTTCCAATTAAAATGTAAATTTTTTCCAAAATCGATGAAATTTGAACTGCAAGGCTGCCTTGTGATGTTAGGTCTGTATACCAAGTTTAGTGTTCGACATTGAAAAACTGAAGCCTTATCAAAATTGCAATTTTTAATCGCAGTACCAAAACACGTGACCTCATTAAATAGATGTGTTTCTTTCCGTGGACTATAGACGATCGTCTGCGATGTTAAAATTCTTTTGATTTGTTGCCATCATTTTTTTTAGTTTAGTTAATTAAAAAAAATCTAATTGTCCGATGGATAAGCCGTTTAAACCATCGGATTGAGAAAAATCGGCCCTTTCATTTGATACCATATTTGTAACGATACGACTGATATTTCTAATTTATTTTCCACTTTTTCCGTAAGAATGTCTCTTTTTAAGCAAACAGCCGTGAATTCTCATTCATTTTTCGATCGACATAGCTCAACGTTTTAATTAATATCTCCGCTAATTAGGGTCGTATCGCTTAGCGAATTATCGCGATGTCGATATGAAGAAATTCTGCGTCTGTCGACGTCGGTTTCGAGGCGATGCGACTATTAGCGCAGAAGCTTTAGAGTGCACAATGCATTTCTCACAGACAGACAGACAAAAAGGCAGCTGCGTACAGATTTTAATAATATAAGGAGATATGCTATGATCAGCTACATCTGTCGCATGAGACAATTAAATTTTTGTGGTATATAATAGTACCTGAGTTAGTTAATAGTAGTTAGTATGTAGAAAAATAAATTATTAAATAATTAAATATGTAAATGTGGTCATAGTACAGCCTTAATATCGCTACAATTGTTGACTTTTGAATTTTTATCGCCATTTTAGACCAAAATACATAATTAATGCGATTATTTTTTCTGTTTGTTTCTTTTCTTTTCTTCTTCCTTTCCATTTCTTTCTTTTCTGTTTTTCAATATTTTATTAATTTATTTATATTTTTCATGCGCTACATCGCTTAAAGTGGCTTTCACAAAAGTAGAGTCCTTGGCGAAAAATATCCGATCTATTTCATCATCAAAATTTTAAAATATTACCCAGGATTATCAATGAATAGGTTTTCATGCCAAGCACGTTTCATCCGTGCCAAAAACATACTATTTAAACAACACAAAAAAGAAAAAAATCTAAAATTGAAGTGCCTTAAAAAAAGGTTATGTGTGTTTTTTTACTCCATTTTCATATTTTCATATTTTCATTTTCATTTTTTTTTTTTTTTTTTATGCATGAGCTAATTTAATATTTTTTAATTTTTAATTTTTCGTGTGAAAGCATTATTTCATTTTATGCCAAAAAGAAAAAAAGAAAATTAACTCGTAAATTTTTTGGGGAAAGATTGTAAATTTAAATGTCCAATTTTGAAATTATTTTCATATTTTAATTAATTAAAAAAAAATCTAATCAAAACTACAAATAAAGCACTAAAGGAAAGGGGCGAACTTTCCGAATTCGTCGGACTAAACAGCTTATCCATCGGACAATTAGATTTTTTAAATTAACTAATGTAAGAAAATTGGATTAAAATTAACTAAAGTATGAAAATTGGATGGCAACTTGCTATACAGATGAGTACGAACCTGAATCGTCATCTCTCTTGAAAATTATATTTATAGATAATTAAAAATCCAAAGGCTATTTTTGTTTTCTAATTAATAGATATGAAATTCTGAAGAAAGCGGAATTAATACGATAGAACTTTTTTAATCTATTCTTCCATTTAAAGGCATGCAATAACTGTGTTTTATTCCCTAGCATCGGGTACTATATTCATTTCTTTAAATTTCTTTACTTTAACTTTAGCATAGGAACCACTTGGTGGCTTTTAAATTTTTGTTGTCATTTTGGCGATAAATTAAAATGACTATCGTAATTTCGTAAGTAAAGATTCTGGCGAGATACGTTCGAGCTACTTCGTTACCAAATTTCAGTTCTTACCAAAACGTTCTATGCTAAAGCTGTTCCATTTCTTTAGCACGATTTTTCTCAGCTTTACTTTAATTATTGGGAAAAAAAATACTGCACGTTCATTTTTATTTTCCTGCATAAAAAAGAAATGCATTTAAATATATTTAACAGTCAAGTTTTCCATAAATATCTTATTTTTTTTCCTCAATTGTTGCTTTGTTTTTGTTTTACTCTGTAATTATGAGCAGCTACTTGTGTTGATGTAAATACCATTCCTGAGCATGGTGTTTTTATTTTTTTCCTTTGTAATAATAGTACCTTTATGTAAATATCGACATTTTGAATTTTTATTGACTAGTTTTGAGGTTATGCGATTTTACAACTCATGAATCATATAATATTTGTTTATATAGTTTTAATAGTTTTAATAAACTTTAAATAGTCAAATGTAGGTCACAGTGATTGTTTACTTTCAGAAATGTCGATTTCTTTGAATAAATTTAAGTCTTTTCCATTTATTTTAATTTATTAGAAATTTCATCATTATTTTAGAAAAATTTTTTTCGGTAATGTAAAAATGTTAATTGTAAATATTCTCAAATACATTTTTTAACTATAATAGCTTAATATTCTTCTGAAATCATAATAAATGAATGCAAGTTAACTTTGTTTTAAATTTTTTTCAACATTTATAAATAATAATAATAATAATAATAATAATAAATATATATAGATCTATACTGAAGCAGTTCCATTTCTTTATCATGTTAACTTTATCACGTTAGGTATTTAAATAAATCCAAATATAGTTCGTTCTGTCTTTTAGCTAATTCTTTTCATGTTTAATCTTTAGAACTAGTAATACTTTTAATTAAAAGAAAAAAATAATAATAATCTGGTGTGTCACTCACACGACTTTCTCTTACCCTCATTTGATTCTAAGTTATACTGACAATAGATATACATACAGATCGACCACTAAAAATTGTGCTTTCGTAATCAGGGGATCTCAAAACGTGATATTAAACAAAACAAAAAAAAAAGTTACAAATTGAAAAAAAATGTTTTGCTTACAGTATGCGTATGAAAAATTAATTATGCTTCCTCAGCAGTCGACATAGTAAAATGTAGGAAACATTTTCATCAATTACATTCAATATAAAAGGACATTTAGCTTAATTTTTGGTAGCCCTGCATATTGTCTATAATCAATATGCACTATAAACAATATTGTGTACTTAAATTTAGTCTTACTTGAAAAACAAAAGGAATCACAAATCCAGTAGTTTCCAAGAACAGCCACAATATATCCAAATATTTTGGATAACACTGTAAATGGATGATGAAGGATCTCCATATAATAATCTACACAAAATATGCTCTTATAAATATAATAAGAACACTCTACTTACCCAAGATTTCCCCATAGACATAATGTATTTGAATTCTCTTTTATATTCGTTTCAATTGGTTTAGTGCAGTCTATAGATGTTAAACTCTACTTACCTGCAATTTTCCCCAGAGACGTAATGTATTTGAATACTTTTGAGTATCCCTGTACACGAACTATTTGCTTGATCGCAACGGAAAGTTTGGCGTAGCATCTCTATATGATCCACATTTAGAATACCAAGTTTGGTTTTTCTGCTACTATTTGTTCTTGAGATATGCTGATAACACACACACACACACACAGACAAACCGCTAAAAACATGATTTTTGGATTCAAAGGACCACAAAACGTGGAATTATAACAAAAACTCAATTTCGAAATGTATCAACAACTCAATTTCGAACTCAAAAACAATACTTTCTCTACCATACATATAGTTAAGAGAAAGTATACATAAAGCTCTTTATATATAATCATAAGAAGTTACTCTGCAATTTCTCAGTATGCAGCTTTAACTTAATTACTACTTCCTTGTTGCTTTTATGTTTGTCAAAAAGCAGAATTACATTACTTGATGGAGTATAAAAATATATATTTAATGGCTTCCTTTTCATAAAGTATCTTTCATATTTAATGCTTTTACGAATTAAATGCAAAATTCTTATTTGCAGCTGAAGTTAAGTAAATAAATGTTGATAACTCATCTTATATATGTCAAAAGAGAAGAGAGAATTTATTAGAACTTGTGTTGTCATAAAACACCAGGAAACTACTTGTAGTATGTTTTAAAAACATCTTTATAAAAGTTTTATCATTTATTTAAATAAAATTTGTACATAAATTGCAGTAATTAGTAAAAGTTTAACTAGTGTCATATAATAAATTTTATTCAAAATGTTAGCTTATAATTAAATGAAGCATACCTACCTCAGTTAAATAGCAAACCTGTGCAAATATTCTTCTAGATTATATTAAAAGCTACATATTTTAAACTGAACATTTTTACTTTAAATAGATTCGTTTTAAATTTGTTTAATTTTATAGTTTTACATCGCTAAAAATTTCCCTTCCCACAGCAATATTAATATGAACAATGAAAATTTAAAAAACCAACGCAAATAACATTATTTTAATTAATTAATCAAAATGATATTATTTATTCTTGCACAAAAAATTAATAAATAAATAAATTTTGAAAAACATAACAACATTTCAAGAAAACTATTAACACTGCGATAGCCCTATTATTTTATTCTTGTTCGAAGTTTTATCATCATTTGTTATAAAAAGTTTAACTTTATATTGCTTTATTGTTGTTTCAAATGTATTTCACTTTAAAAAGTTTAACTTTTGTTACTATATAGTATGTCTTGACGCGTAACATCTCTTTCGTTTTTTCTTTTTCTTTTCTTTCTTTCTTTATGTTTTCATCTGATAGATTTCCAGTTGTCACGTCGCCAGTTAAAGGACTATATTATCATTGAAACTTTTTCAAAAGTTTCATCTATTTCTTTTAACTATATTTATATTCATCTTTTATTATTAGTAGTATTAGTTGTTATCAGTATTTCAAAACTTAACATCTAAAATACATCAGATAAACTTGTACTTACCGTCGTGGAGGATACATTACAAGTGAATTAAAAAACTGAAAAAAAGCTGAACTAAAATGGGCGATTAAATTATTAGATTAGATTTTTTTATTTTTGTAATTTTTTCTATTTAAAAAAAAAAAAAAAAAAAAAAAAAAGAAAGAAAGAAAAAAGAAAAAAAAACTGAACAAAATGGCCTTGAATTGTAGAAATGCAAGTAGGGTAAGTGCACCAGTGATTGACACTTTTAGAGCAATCTCTGATGTTTTTAATGTTCTCGTCATCAGAAAATATTTTTATAAATCTTAAGTTAGTACATATGGTATGAAAGACATTCAGAACCACATATATGTTAAAATATATACATTTCATAACAATTATTTTTTTAATGAATTTTTATTTAGCACCCACTCAATGCTCCAGTAATTGACACTGCTAGTTTTTCATTTTATCGGTAATTGGTCCCTATGTTCCAGTGTGTGAAACTGCTAGTTATTCATTTTACCACTTATTAGCACCCTATGCTTCAATGTTTGACAAAAAATGTTAAAATTCTTATATGTAAAATATGTGATTTTATTATTTTTCTTATTTATTAATTATTTCGGGGTGGATGTCAATTACTGGAGCATGCCAATCACTGGAGCACCTACCCTAATATCCATAAATTCATATTTTTTAGTATTAATTTAGTTACGAAAGCATTTATGGGACCAACCATAAATTAAAGAAAAGCAAAAATGTATCAAATTACCTTGTATCATAAAAGGCTAGAAATGGCTTGTAACTTAACAGTTGATTTCACTTACTATTTACAATGTGTGTGCACTTTTTTGTACGAATCACACGATTATTTAGACAGATATGAATTTTCTATAAAATTATTATTATTATTATTATTTTTTATAAAAAGGGATTACAAAAAAACTTTACAAATCTTGCAGAAAAATTAACAAAACATTAAAGAAACATTATAATGAAAAGAAAACTGGACATCCTTTATCGTGCTTTTCTTCAATTTTTAATTGGTCTAATAATTGTGATCTTGAGTAAATCAATACTGTAAAGTGTGAATTCATAGTCGTTTTTCTGATGCCTGAAATTTAAGATCATTTAACTTAGTTTTTTTTTTTTCTTTTTGAAAAAGAAGTATATATATATATATATATATATATATATATATATGTGTGTGTATATACATAATCTGGTCACACTGTGTATATTCAAATTCAACAAAATTCAAACTGACTATTCTTCAGAACTACAGTATCCTGCAAACGCATCTTCTTTCCAGGACATTTATAGGACATCCTGAGGATGAAATAGACATCTTTAGGATGTAATGTGGATGAAACGAATATCTTTAGGATGAACTGTGGATGAGTGTGTTTGTACGGATCTAGAAAACTAATTTTTTATTTTATATTTTTTGTTCATGTTTACATAATCCTTACCCATACCATCCAACAGCCTAATTATGAATCTGAAGGTTTTTAGTACACGCTCCTTTTTTCGCACCACTTTATAGTAATGAGCTCCAGATGTAGTTACGAGTAAATAAGTATAAAATTACTCTAAAAAAAGACTGCTGTTAAAAAATAGGCGGATACTAAAAATCTTCCGTTTATTAATGAGATGATGGGAGTATGCATAAACTGAGCCTTAAAAGGTGACGAAAAATGGTCGGGTGTTGAAAATCTTCTAATTCAAAATTAAAATGTTGGCAAGTATGCAGTTGTGCCGATGTATGAGATAGGATACTTCGTCCGAACAAGTTACAAATGGTGTAACATCGCCTAGTTCGATTCACTGAATAACGGCTGTATTGACAAAATCTGCAGCAATAATTTGGCGAAAAATAGTAAATTAAGTAATCTAATTCTTTTAAAACAAATTTAAATTTTGTTCCCCTTTATTTATTGGTCGATTTTTTAATTTAAAATAAAAATTATCTTTTTTTAACCGAAAAAATAACAATAATCAGTCAAACATTTTCCATTCTGTTCGATGACCTTTTGCCATCATTCTATTAATTTCATGATTCCGCGCTCATAGATGTTCTGACCCTCAGCATCCAGTGTTGCAAGATCTGGCGGATTTTTTATTTAATAATCACCAATAATTTTGAGAAATGATATTTGATATACATAACAGACTATTAATCTTGGAAGGGATCAGACAAATGATACAATTAAAATTTACTAATGATTATTGAATAAAAAATCTGCCATTTCTGGCAACACTGTCAGAAACAAAAATTCAACCATCGTTATTACCGAAATTTTTATCGTTTAAAAAGTTTCGTAAACTTTGAAATAAATGATAGTTGGATGGTATAGGTCGGGACTATGTGGCAGATTTGACATCACTTCCAACTAAATTCCATTTTTTTTTTTTTTTTTTTTTTTTTATGTGTGCCGCTAAAAATTGTCACATTGTCGTGCTGAAATACGATTCCTACGTAGATTGCTAATGCTAGCCTTTTCTATTGTATTGTTTTCTCGCTTTTATGGGTTGTTAGCACTAAACATCTGATTTGATTGTTTTATGGCTTGGAAGTAGTTTAAAATGTACATTATCTTTGTAATCCTATAAAACTGACACCGTGATCTTTTTGGACGCAATCCAGTTTCCCATGATCTTTTTCAATTAATGTTATTGTAGACGACGCATTTTTCATCAGTAATAATTTGTTTTTGATGTGATAATTTGTTTTTGTTGCATCAGTGATAATTTGTTTAAAAAAAAAAAAAAAATGTCGATTGCATTATGTTTGAAATCCGAATCACAGATTTTGATTCCATTTGTTAAGTATATTTCTTCAATTCAAGCAGAAGCCAAAAATTGTCCTTCCAACTGACTTGTTATGGGATTTTTAGTCCGTGACTTGTTATGGGATTTTTAGTTGTTTTGTGTGATACAATTAATTGCAGATATAAATTAAACAAAACTAACAAAACAAATAACAAATAACAAAACCAATATAATGCTACACATTTGTGCAAACTTGAGGAAAGTTCTTGCCAACCCAATAAAAATAAGTTTCTCATGTATATTCAGTCATTTTTACATATTTTCATTAAACAAAAATTAACAGTTTTGAGAGTCCTTCTCAATAAAATATAATATATGTACAGCATTTTTTCTTTCGTTTATCAATTTTTATTAAAAATGGCCAAAATTAATTCAAGAAAGGTTTTGCCCGAAATCGTTATTCGTTGTCCCCAGAGAAAAATCTTTGCTTTCTTATAAGTAGAGATCTTGTCATGTAATGTAATTTCTTTACATCGAAATAAGTATAAAATAAATTATGCTTTATAATGTTACCTACTAAGAAATTCCGGTTGTAAATAACAAAATTCACTAACACCTATAATTTTCCCAACTCCATAATAATTAGTACCAACAGAAAAGTTAAAGCACAGCTAATTCTTTTAGATGTTGTTTTACTCTTTATTCTTTCTCAGATTTTTAGCTATTTATAAGAAAAGGAAAATAAAAGCTTGGGAAACCATCAGATTTAATTTCAAAGCAAGGCATTAAAATTCGAAAAATAAATTGAAATTCTTCACTTTAATCTTTTTAAGTACATTTACGAATGATTTTGTAAGTAACTTATAGTTAACGTGTTTCTTTTGAACATTTAACTGAATTTCCAAGCATTTTTTTTTTTTTTTTTTTTTTTTTTTTTCTGATTTCAGAGAGTTCTTTATTTGTGAACAACAAGAATATCTTTGAAGACAACTTTTTTAAATAACATTTCTTTCTTTTCATTTTTTACAAGTTATATTAAACAGAAAAATTCCAAAGAGCTTTAAAACAGCTGAATTCGGAATCAGATCTAATTTAATTATGAAAAACCTATTTATGTATATCAATACATGAGGTATTTTTATGTAATTATGATATAAAATTATGTAGTTTTGTAGTTTTTAACACTAATATGTTATATAGCTGATCATTATCGATAAAATAAATAAGTGTAAGGTTAAAAATAAAAATTTAAAAAAATAATAATTAGTTTATAATCTAAAATTTTGTGAGTAAAGTCTTGATATTTTTTTTTAATCCTAAACTTAATTTTTCGTTGTCTAATTTTAACTTTCTCAAAGGGTCAATAACTTTTCAACTTGTAAGATCTTATGATAAAATATGTCAACTACTATCACAGCCCTGTTTAACAGTTAACAAGGCTAATTAAATCATTACCTATAATAATCTTCACGAATGTGAAACGTTGCATTCGTATAAATTTCCAACACATAGATTATTTTTTTAATAGTGTTCTGAATAAAACTTTTTATAATAATGATAAATCAGTAATAATATATAATTATAAAAAAATATAATGTACAGCATTTATAAATAAGTAATAATAAAATAATAATTCGTAGAGTTTCTATTTAAAAATTTAAAAAATTTGTAATTCATATAAATTTTTTTCAGAAAAGTGGATTTTACTACTCATCGAAAAAAATCTGAAAATTTTGAATGCTAACAAAAAGCATATTTGTTGTCACTTATTAGTGGCAAAAATCTGATGTGGACACCACATGATTACCTTATACACCGATTGGAATAAATATATTGTTATGAAAATATTGGCATTTTTGTGTGAGGTAATTGATTCGTAGCTAAACAAGCAGCTTTCAGTACACGAAAATTTCTGAAAACAAACAAACAAACAAAAAACTCCGTCTGCAACCACAAAAGTCATTATAATTGGATTATATATACCACCGAGACAAATATATTAGTTTTTTCCAGAAAAGTGCCCCAAGGCTTAATACAGAATATCTCATTAGCAAATGCACAGTTTAGAGTTGAATGAAAATCATTGGAGTGTAGATGGATTGATTTGTTCTTTTTGGTGAAAATTAGGGGAGAGAAAAGATACATTATACCAAAACTATTAACTCACATCTGGTAATATTTATAATTTATTCCGCAGTACTGTTGATACCTCCCTTTCCTCATACCAGTATGATTTTAAAGAAATTGTCTTCAATATGAAATTACATTCAAAGAAAAAGAAAATTGTTTTAAAAACATACTGGTATGGAAAAACGCTGGGCTGACAGTAGTCCGGAATAAATTGTAAATGCTACCATTTATGTTAACTCCGATAAACTGAGAAAGGGTTTAATAATTCTGACTATCCTGAAGCAATATTTGCCGCCAAATTCGATCGCTAATCTCGCCAAGCCACCAAGTTTGTAGCCAATGCAAATTTTGGCCCTAGCGTTGATTTTGGCTATTTGGCGACTTAGCAACTGAATTTGCGAAAATTTGTAATTTAAGGTTGAAATAGTTTGGAAGCTCTAACTTCAACAAGAACAGAGTTATCGAATTTTCTAGAAATATTAGTTGTTTTATAGTGCAGAACTAAATTCTTCGAAAGTTCTATAAATGACTAACAGGACTATATATATAAAAAAAAGAGTCATTATGGATGGTTGTAGACTACAACTTGCCTATATGTTTACGTGATGCTTTCTATATGGTGGTAGTTTTTTCATTAACATGCGGGTGGGCAATGACAGATTCAAATTAGGCATTCAAATTGGCCGAAAAATGGAAGTTTTTGTTTCCGAAAGGTTGGAAACTAACTTCAATAGAAGTCGAATTGGGGAATTTTTTGTAATTATTCATTGGTTTCTACCACAGTACCACCTCGAAAACTCTATAAAACCACTGCAGCAATACTCGAGGAATTCAAATTTCATCCAGACTTCGAAATTTTTGGTTGTTCCTGAATTAACGAAATTTCTGCTCTATAGTGTATTTGGAAGTATTTATTTGGTTTCTGTAGTAAGAAAAATTGTTTCGTTGGATTGTTTTTTCGAGAATATTCCTTTATAATGGTTTTTGTGGCAAAAAAAGTATTTTATTCGGCTGAGGTACTCGGTATATTCGGCTGTATATTCTCAATAACTTATACCGAAATGATGCATTCGCATTAACTTCCAACACATTGAGTATGATTTTTTTTCAGTAGTGTTATGAATAAAACTTTTAAAATAATGATAAATCATGAATAAAATATAATTATAAATAAATATAATTTATAATACTAATAAATAAGTAATAATAATAGTATTATTCTCATTATAATAATAAAATAATAAATCACGAAGTGTCCATTAAAAAATTTCTAAAACATGTAACTTATATCAAAATTTTTCAGAAAAGTGAATTTCTCTAAATACAAACTGATCAATTTCGATGCTAAAAATAGGCATGAGTGTTGTCATTTATTTATAATCTATTAACAAAAGCAAAAGATTAATTTTTCTTAGTATTTGATCTACCAAATGATTATTTTACTTTTATATTAATACAGATTATTGTCAAATAACGTCAGTTACACGATATTTCTTCTTTCAAAATGATCAGTTACTTTTTTTAAGGAATAGATGATACAATTAAAAAAATAAATAATAATCGAATAAAAAATAATCGGATAATCTTTCCGAAAATTTGTTTTTTATTCATAAATTTAATCTCGTATCCTCTAAATCTTTTCGTTCCTCCTAGTTCCTTTCAGCTTATTTATTTATGAGTTGCAAAACTGAAATAACTTTTGAGCAATAACAAAGCTTCAACTACTTGTTTAACTAAAAATACAGCTTAAAGCAGCGCAAATGAACCTCCATAGTAGTTCAATTCTCAGTAACTTATCCCGAGTAAATAACTAGAAGCTTCTTAGGATGAAACATCTCTCTAATGATACCTCATAAAAGGAAACTAAAACTTCGCAGTTGTTTCGGATAAGGATATTATTTGTTTATATTTTGACTGAACCATGAGCAAATACCGTTAAAGTTGAAATATTGAAGAGTCTGCCAGAAAGATAATCAAGCAAAAACTATTGCTATAAGCCTTATGAAGGTTTTCTGTTAAATACATTTTAATATTTTATATTTAAAACTTATTCAAACTCTTTAAAAATTAATTTTGAATAAAATTTGAAAACATAAGTGATTTAAAAGTTTGTTTATTATCTTGAAGAATACGTACCATAAATCAGTAGCTTAAGCTATATTAATAATATTTATTTACTCTTATAAAGCAATACATTTCCAATAATATAAGCGTATTTTACAACATTATTTTATAAGAGACTAAATATATAAAATTAACTTTGAAAGAACTGGATAAGAGAAGATTCCTTTATTTCAAAATGGGGCGAACAAAAGACTGTCTTAAAAAAAAGGGGGGGGGGGTTAATTCATCATGTCAAGCTGGAGCTAATTATTTTTAAATCGACTTGAATTAAAAATGCAATTCTTTGAGCAAATTAATAATTTTTTATTTAAGAGAACTTGAGTTATCGATATTTATTAATACTTGAATTATACCTGCTCATTCAGTCAGTTGTAAGTGACAACATCACAGTCGCTGCAATACATTCATACCTGGTAATACTTATAATTTATTCCGGAGTACTGTTAGCCCCGCCTTTTTTCATACCAGTATGTTTTCAAATCATTTTTCTTCTTATTTGATCGTAATTTTATATTCAAGACAATTTCTCTAAAATCATACTGGTGTGAGAAAAAGGCGGGGCTAAAAATATTCCGGAATAAATTATAAATAATACCAATTACAGGGGGTCATCCGAGTACAGGTCTCTCCGCTTTTTTTTCAGGACTCTTTCAGAGATAAGAAATTACCGCCTTTTATGCCACACTAATTGCATGCAGAAATACTTCTGGTATATTTATATTAACATGCCATGATTATACAGGGTAGAGGTTACTTTATAAAAATAGTGGTAGCAATAAATTTGAAAATTTCTCCTTCATGAGAGTGTCCTGGAAAAAGGGCGAAGAGTACGACCCCTGCAGGTATGTAAACTTTCTTCAATACCCCGCAAGTGCAACCATCAGCGCCATTGTAAAGTGATCCAGTTTATTAAAACCATTTGTGTTAAAATCATTAATAAAACTAGTATGATGTGGCCACCATATGACTTTCTTCTATATTCCTTATACAAATTCACTCAGTAAAAATATTTTTTTTTAAATTATTATTTAAAAAAATTATCTTCCATGATAATACAGAGGCTTGCCATATTAGAAAAGTAGTATAACACTAAATATTTAAAAAAAGGTCACTTTTGTTTAAAAAAAAAATCTTTTTTTTTCCCTTGTTAAAAATGAAAAGAATCGATAACTTTATTTTAAATTATCTCAGATCAATGGTTCAACCATTCGTTTTAAAGTATTAGCAAGCTCTTTTGAAAGATACCCACCATGAAATTTTATTTCCCTCGACGGGGGGTAGGCGAGGGAAATAATTTTATTTCCCTCATATAATTTTATTAAATAATTTTATTTCCCTCGCCTACCCCCCCCCCCTCCAGGGGGGTAGGCGAGGCTCCTACATACAATTTTTTTTTCTCCAGTTGGCTATCTCTATTACAAATAATTCTTTTAAATTTCATAATGATTATTAAAAAATAAATCTCTTTATGCACATTTATACAAAATTTCGTAGTATACCATCGTGTTAAAATTTAGTAAAAGCGGGTTGGCAACGCAAGCTGTTGGACAATTTTTACCAAGAGTTCATAGCACTAATTTATGCCAATGTGTAACTACAGACCAATTTGTATTAAATTTTGTGCAGTAGCACTTGAGATACAGTTGCCACAAAACTCTCTCACACACACACACACACAAACAGATAGGCAGACGTTTTCTAAACATAGTCAAATCGTGTTCTACAGCTCTCAAAACGTGTAAGTCCATCAAAACCCGCAATCGAAATTTTTTATGAATCCAATACTTTTTACTTTCTCTTACCCATATGGTTTTACTTTCTTTTAACCATAAGGTAGAGAAAGTATTGTTTTAGGGTCAAATTTTTGAAAGTGAGTTTTTGTTATTTACATGTTTTGAGGTCCCCTGAATCCGAAAATCATGTTTTTAGCGTTTGGTCTGTGTGTCTGTGTGTATGTGTGTGTGTCTGTATCAGCATATCTCAAGAACAAATGGTAGCAGAAAGTCCAAACTTGGTATTCTAAGTGTGTATGATATAGGGATGCTACACTAAGCTTTTCGTTGAGATGAATCAAATGGTTCGTGTACAGGGACACACAAGAGAATTCAAACATATTACGACTATGGGGAAATGGCAGGTAGGTAGAGTTTAACATAAATAGACTGCACTAAACTAAATGAGATGAATGCATATTTTTTATATGCACAAGAACATGTTTCATGTAAAATATGGTAGGGAAATCATTGATTGTTTATTTACAGGGCTACACAAAAGAACTAAATAGCGACATAGCGGCAAATTGATGGAAGTGTATTTTAGGTTGCGCCTTTTATTATTACTATAGGATTATATTTACGTGCACCTTGTGGTCTGTACATAATCTTCAAAAGATATACAGGGCAGCAAATATTTAAGCGGTAACATTCTTTTTTATTGTTAGTGGAAGTGCTTTGCTAAAATATTTTACCATGTTCAGGAAAACTGCTCAGGAATTGAAACAAAAACCTCATAGACATATGGTAAATAACGTATGTTTTTAAGCTAAATATGCATTGCTTGTTTTTTTTGTATATTTACACGTTTTGAGGCTTCTTGGTTACTAAAGTCAAGTTGTTTAACGTTTGATCTTTGACTGTGTCACTTAAAGTAACTTAAAAACAAACAATTTCAGGAGATCTAAAAGTTGTATTTTCAAGTTAATAAAAGCTTGTCGCTGGAAAAGTTTAATCAAGACTGATAAGTATTAAGGAATGTTGCGTGAAAGTTGTTTTTAAGTTGCCTGTATAATTTTAAGTGAACTTTTAATTTTAATAACAGATTTAAATTCTTTATAAATATAGGAGCAGTAATGAAACGGTAGGTTGAGGGGGGCGGTAGCCCCCTCACACAGAACTAATCATCATTTAAAACTATGTCGAAGCCTAATTTGAATTCTTTTAACATAGATTTACATAACAGTACACCTTATCTTACCTCTTAATTTCTAACCTGTAATTACAGTATTAAATTTCAGGGTAAGTAAAAGTCGTGTGCGTGACACATCAGATTGTTTCTATTGAATATAGAATAAATTAAAAAAATAAATTACTCAAATACAAAAAGTAACTCAAGTTTGAGTACATCATGTTAACTCATTCCATTTGATAAAATTCACTCAAGATAAGAGGACACATTTCTTCTATGCAAATGAGTGAAAATTCACTGATGTTGAGTTAATTTTGTTTTTTCATTTTAGGAGAGTAACTGTGCGAAGAAAATAAGAAAAAAAAAGGAATTATTTATTTATTTATCTAATTTTCGTTTTAACTTTCTTTAAATTGCATTTTCTTTTGCTTTATTAGTATTATAAAATTTTGAACGGCGTTAATAAAATAAAATATGTTTATTAATGCGTCGTCTAAATTACTTTTATTGTTTTGGATGTTTCTAATATATTTTTGAGTGTCACAATTGCATCTTTCTGCATCAAAGTGGATTTCCCGCCAGTTTCTGAGTGGAGTCAAAGAACTCCACTTAAAATTATATCATCAAACTCAGTGAACGAAAAGAATAGTACATGCATTAATGACATACCGGTTTTGTCGTACACATCGCTTTTGTTATTAACCACATATCATTTTTGTTACCTAAGGCTTAAAAAATGTTATTTGAAAAGAGAAAATTTTTCGATAGTTTATATTTAATATTTTTGATTATTCTTTTATTTTTTATATTACAAAAACTTCAATACCCATTTAACTAATGATGATATAATTAATTTAAAAAATGACTTTTTTTTTTTCAACCTTTTGAATTTTTAAAAGATTATGATGAAATTTTATGATTTTAAAGATGATGCCATTATTTCTAAAGTTTTGTGTAAACCGATTAAATGACATAAATAGGTAGTAGGGCTAAACAAGCATGGAATAATAAATTTAGAATTCCATTCATTTCTAGATATTTAATGCTATGCGCAGGGATGGAACACGGGCGCAGAACTCATATCAGTATTTCTTTAAGAAATTTCTCCACCTACAATAATGTTGATTTAAGAAGCAGAAAATTCTGTTACATTGATAGTGGCATGAGTTTCGCGCCCGTGTTCCATCCCTGTGTACGGGTAAACGTAAAAAAGAATAAAAATACAATAACTTAATATTTAAATAGTTAAATTACTTTAAAAAATGACTTAAATATACTTTTGTAATATACATTTTAATTAGTTCGAAATACGTATTAAAATTCTTTAAATGAACGCGCTTTTTATAATGAAAAGTCCTGCTCGAAATTTTCTTTCGAAATAACAAAATTTTCAAAAAGATATGTCATTGCACAAATATCTATTAAAATAAATAATTTCTTTTATTGAAATAAATTAGTTTTGGGTTTTTTATCATATATCTCAATATCTCATTAGAAGACTTTTAGATTCAATTTTAGTTTCTAATTTAAAGTTATATTAAAGAAGGTAACTCATAAAAATAGTAAATTTAATTACAAGTAATGTTTCAACTACCAGTTTCGTTAATGGGTATTCATAATAAAATTGTTTTACCCCGCAAATTTCATTTATTAATATTTAATATACTATATTGTATTCAAAAATGAAATTGATCCAAATGATTTGTGTTTCAAAGCATAAAGTAATAATGACTTTAGGGTTTTAGTACAATTAATTTCCATATGTGAAAAATAACTACACTAAAATAATTAAATAATAATATACAGAGGAACGTATGTATATTAAATCCCAGTATATATTACATAATAATATAAATAGGTTATATGGAATAGTGGGGTAAAATAGAATACCGTTATATCTAACTTTTACGGAGCTGCAATCTACCGGATGCACGTTAAATGCCTTTACAGGGCCTTAAATGGGAACGGTAGTTCACCGTGCGTTAATAATGAGAGGAGATTTTCTGTCACACAATTTCTTTGGTTTATCCTGATTGAAACCTTTTGGCGATAAGTTTTACAAATTACGGTTATGAAAAGCATAATGAGCGAAAACCTGTGTTATTTCCTGAAGTAGAGTCGAGTAAAATATTAATCTGATTCTCAGGAACTTATTTCTACCAACAGGTGTTTGAGTTGATTTATTTTCTAAGATGGCGAATTGGGTATGTGCAATATCATTTAGGCCATATTACTTGCGAATTTTTTTTAATTTGAATGTTGATAAATTTTTTCGATACTATTTATTTTAAAAATTAATTTCAAAATCAAATGTTTATATTTCAGTTATTCGTGATTTTCTGCAAAAATACTGATCTTCCATTAAGAATGCGTATTCCATATTTCATTTATAATTATTCCTATTTGATTCATGCTATCCGATTTTATTTTATTTTAGTTTAGTTTAGTTTTTTTTTTTTTTTTTTTTTTACGAAAATATATGCAATCACAACAGCTTATTTTATATCTCCTTAATTTAAAGCCTAAAAATTAAAATGTTTCAGAAAATATTTCATTACAGTAAAGCATCCTCACAATCTCTCTTTTTAATTATATCTTCATACATAATATCATACATAATATTTTTGTGAGCGTTAGGATATAATATAGCAGTGACTAAACTTCACAAACAATGCTAATGAAGAAACTCTACACCATATATTGTGCAAAGTGAAATTAAAGTAAAGTTTTGCAATTTGTTTTGTATTTTGCACCTTTGTAAAATTTTCTCTGAGATTTAATAATGGCCTTGAATACTGAGAGTTCTGAAAATTTATCAAATAATAAATTTTAACAATTTAAACTTTACTAAAAGTCATTTTTTTTCTTGACACGCTGTTTTACTGCTTTTTTCTTGACACGGATTTTAACTGAATATACAGCATTCCTGTCAATTTACAATGAGTATCAATTATCTATGAAAACGTCCAGACTGTTATTATACGGTTTTTTATATAATTACAAACGTGTTCTCGTAAAATAAACTGTAGTTTGTATGTTTTGCATTTTTTAAAAGATCATTTGAAAAGTTTATATTATTTCAGTGTAATTAAATACTTGTCCAGGAAATCTTTTATTCTCTGTATGCATTCCGCAAAACGAAATTTGTGCCTTGCAAACATAAAGATATGAGTGTTATTAATGTAAATTTTTTAATGATAAGTTTTGAACATTTTTAATTTTATTTATATATCTATTTACCTAGAGATTTGTAGTGATAAATTATTTGAATGCAAATTACAGTATCTTCGCGCAGTGATTAGTTGTATTGTGAGAGAAATATTTGTTAAACACTGCAAATTACAATACTCAATTATTGCTATCTATAGTGGATTTCCAATTACGCTTACAGAAAGCTAAATGAACTATTCATATTAGAAATTCAACTCATTTAGTCATAATAAATCAGTGGTTAAGATAATGGTTCAATTTATAATTGAAATAACGTTTTGCTATCAAAAAATATAAAATATATTTTTATAGAAAAACAGCCTTGTTTAGGGTACAATTCATCTATAACCAGCACTATTAACCCTACAAAGCTTGATTTTTTTTCTGTGCCTGGAGTAAACACAAGTATTGATATTAATGATTAGCAGTTGGTGAAAAATAATATTAACAAAAAAAAAAAAAAAAAAAAAAAAATCAAAACCAAATATTTTACCGCTGATCAGTTTTTTAATGGGAAATGTTATTGCATTATTGCATTTAAAGTATACGATTTTCAAACACGTAAACTACAGTAATACAAAAGCTAACTTATCTCTGAAATGTAAGCTTTTTTAAAAACGCACAGTTTTTTTTTTCTGGGTCAAAACTCTTTTATAATTCTTTTTTGTCAAACGTCGGACGTAAGGCTACGGTGCAAATTTCAAATTATTTTGACAGTAAAGAGAAGAGTAGTATCATTTGCAGGCAACTGCATGAATTATATAAAGGGTTTTCCATTAAGAGTGATACAATTTAGAAAAAAAAAAAAAAAAAAAAGAACATAAATTATTCAGTGAGACACATTTTTTTTCTTTTAAGCTTACATTATGCCATTAAGTATGAAAATAATATCGTTCATGTCAGCACCACGACTTCTCTTTACATGCCGCATTCTGTCAACCCAATTTTCCATCACTCTTTCACATAAATTTTGGTGTTATTTCACGAAGAACACGTTCAATGTTGGTTTTTAATTGCTCAATTGTTATTGGATTATCAGCATAAACTTGTTATTTAACATAACCCCAAAGAAAAAATTCACAATCGATGGAGTCGATTAACTGAATAATGTCGTCCATGAAATCTTCTCAAATTTCTCTCAGTATTCACATATGAACACTGATTTTGAGAAAACAATTTAATAATTTCGAAACGTTGTTCAAGCGTGTATCTTTCTTTGCATGATTAAATGGCATAACATACTAAACACAAATGACACAAGAAATCTCAAAAAATAATACGCAGAGTTGCCATTCTAACCATTTAAAATTGTGTCACCCCTATTGGAAAACTCTAGTTTTTCTCAAATGCTGACAGATGGCTACACCAGTATTTCGTAGAATTGGAGGAACATGTTACGTGGTTGTTCCACATATGGTACTATGTGCTTCGTATGATTAATCTTATGCTGATTACATGTTTTTAACTTTTTGAAAAAACAGTTACTTATGTTGCAGCAAAAGGCAAGGAAAATAAACTGGTGTTGAATGCTGTAGAATGTAACATTTTCAGTCACGATACATAACTTGCAAAAATACACCGCAGTTGTATATTTTGCACCGAGAATAAGAGATACGTAACTTGAGATATACTGGATGTACACTACTAAAGTTTAATTAAAATCGATATTACATTTGATTACTTCACATCAACACTGTCGATATTTTCAACAATGTGCGAAAGATTAGATTTATTACTTTCATATATAGCACATCGTCTTTCCAGGGCATCCCGAGAAGGATGCCCTGCCTCCACCCCCCCCCTCCCCCCCCCCAAAAAAAAAAAAAAAAAAGAAACAGAACATCCTGGTAAAAGGTGTGCTATATGGGTTTCATATAGATTAATTCTCATATTTTCCCATTTTATCAAAATATCCACTAACATTCTGGAAACATTGCAATACATTAGGGCATATTTTTTTATTAGACAACAACACAAATGCTGCTAATTTCTTCAAAGAAAAATAAATTACCTGTGAAACATGCTATAATATTAAAAGAGACTGAAATAGCCATTGATGAAAAAATAAATGTTATAATTTATTTTTATCACTTACGAGATCTGCTTAGTCAGCTGCATGTCAATCTTTGTTTACTTTATTCTCGTAAAGCTTGTCTTCTTTCATCCATTTCTGTAATTTGTCTGTAATATATATGTTTATATAACTTTTTTAAGTGATAAAATTCTCTATAGAACTTTTTCAGTATATAAATACACATTTTATAAAAATAAATTTTAAAAGAAGGAAAGATTTACAAAAAATACACTAAAACAGAAATTGAAAATGTTGATATTTTTCGTGAAATATGCTTAATGCAAATGTATCGGACATACACCGGTTTAAGATTATCGAAAACAATTAGCACAGCTAGCTCACTAGGCCCATCAAAACACAAGTATTTCTTTCCTTTTCATACAAATAGCATTTTATTTGCATACGAAATTTTTTCGAGAACTTTTCTGATTCACTAAGATTCTCCAAGATTTTTTATTAGGCAAATAAGATAAATTTTTGTTTTGTATTTAGTGTTCAATGAAGTATTTCACATGCAGATTTTACACCTAGTGCTTATAATTTGTCAAATAAAATTCGTTTTATGGTTTGTTTAATCGATTTAAGGGATTCTTTACCTGTTTTTTCAGCGGTTTAAAATTAATATGTTTTGAATATTTTTTCTCAGAGCCTTATTTGTATTCTTTAAATAGAACCTACAAAAATTTTTAATTACTTTTTAATTATGGTTGCAAGGTGCTCTGAACAAGCCAATTTAATTATTATTACCATACATATTGATATATAGATTCGCAACATGACTAATTTTATCTTCAGGCAATGATAATTTTGTTTAGCTTTAAATAAAAATATGTCTTTATTTAGAATGTTACAGATTAATAGATTTTCATGTCTCTAAAGTTAATTTCGACGCAATATATTTATGATGGGCAATTTTTATTTTTAAATTATTATGTACGTGTGATAAGATCCAAAAATCAAAAATCCACTTCTGTCAGTCATGATATCTAAGAGTGGCAACAGTCCGGATTTTCCAAAACCAGAATTTTCATAAAACTATTTACTGTAGTTTCCTTCCACAATTAATTATGTGAAGAATTATTGTATTTCCATGTACTTGCAAGTTGAAAGTACACATTCATGACAGATATATTGAAGGGACGAAGCCGCACACTTTTATTTGAATTGTGGTACTAACACACACAACCGACGCATTTAGGCTGCGGATTATCCTAACGCTTGTGTGCAGCAGCTTCTCTATTCACCAAAAGTCACAGTTTTGTGTGGCTTTATTCCATCTTTTATCAAAGTCCTTACTTTTACGAGGAAAATCGTTCAAGTAAACAAGTGACTGCTGTATCTTTATTGCTGCCAGGTATGCTGATATGCTACAGAACTTTGTAGTTCAACAACTGCAGCAAAGAGGTTATCTCGGCTTGATCGTATTCGTGCAGGATGATGCATATCCCCGCATTGGACTTAAGGTGTAACGTGTGTTGCGGCAACTTTTCTCTAAGAGTAGAGTCATTAGTCGTGCATTTCCTACGTTATGACCACTAAGGTCACCCGATCTCAATTCTTGCGACTTTCCGTTCTGGGAATTTTTTAAAGAATTAGACATCAAGAGCGTTTCCCCAATTTCGAAATTTTGAAAGATCGAATAACCATACAGGTGAGCCTAATTAAGATATATTGCGAGCCACCGTAGAAAATCTCGTGCATCATAAGTACTTGAAACATGTGATGATGATCATATCGAACCGAATCTCATTTTTAAGTAACGATCATTTGTTGTCAATAAAATTGACATATGTTATGTCGTTTGACGTTTGATCATTCAGCATTCACATTAATACACAGTTGCAACGTCAAATTTCCCCTGGTGGCGAGAAAAATCAAATTGAATTGATCCCACCTCGTGACTGGATCGTCATCGTGGCATCTCGCCTAAATGGAACGCCAAATGGAATGATTTGCTCAAACCGTGGTGTAAAGGAAGAAGGAAAAGTGTTAAATCAACAGATTCATCCTAAAACACGTCGGGCCCAACTGTGAAAAGATTCTGATAATGAAATTTCAAGGTAAATTATAACTTTCTTAAATAAATTATTACATTTTGATTATAAATCTTGAAGAAGTTAATGCTTGCCAGATGTGCGTTAGAATTCTTTTAAACCATAAAACTATAAAACAAACGCCATTAATGAAGATTTTTATGCTTGATGAAGCCACACTTGATAATGGAAGGCTAACTTGATGGTAGAAGGGTTATTGTTCAGGTCTTCAATTTCAAAATAATGGTTTCAAATAATGGTTCAAGCATGGATGTTCCTAAAAGATTAAAGTTCACGCTCAGCAGTAGGTCACGTTCTAGTGTTTAAAAAAATATCATAGAGAGACACACCCAAAACCGAAACCATTTTTGGAAAGTGTTTTGATGGCTGAAAAAAAATACTTGCGTTTAAAAACACGGGTATTTAGCCGAAAAAGTGAAGAAATAAAAATAATTAAAATAACATATTTTTAAACCCTCCAGTACCATGTGTTATGCTTAACCCTTCTATGCATAATTTTTTATATTTTTACTAAACAATTTTTAAGCTATTGCATAGCTTCTATCGCGGGCTTTGAGCGCGGCGACCGAATCAAGAAATTCCGTAACGGAAAAAAAACCTAACACAGTTCGGCAGACTTCGGTAGACAGTTAGTTCGGCAGACTTCGGCACTTCAAAACCTAATTTCACAAAATCCTTCATTTCTCAAACAAAAAAACAGATATCCGTAAAATTTTTGCTTTAAAATATAGCTAATAGAAATGTCTAAAAATCGGTTTCTGGAATTTTTGAAATTCGGTCCCCAAGGGGGGCGGGGGGCCAAAACATGATTTCGCATAATCCTATATATCTCAAACAAAAAAAAAAAAAAAAATAGATAAACGTGAAATTTTTGCTCTAAAATATAGCTAATGCAACTATCTAAAAACCAGTTTCTTGAATTTTAGAAATTCAGCCCCCAGGTGGGGCAGCAAGTGGGGGGGGGGGCTATGGAGCAAAAACAAATAGAAATACAGTTAGGCTGTTCAAAATTGGTACAGATAGGTTTTAAAGGCCTGCAAGTCGAATGGGGATATTTTCGATTGCGTAAAGTTATTAGGAGAGGCAAGAAGGGGGGAGGGGAGGGGGGGGGCAAAAAAATAAAAATAGTGTCAGATCGTTCAAAATTGGTACATAGAGGTTTTCGATACTTACAAATCGATTGCGGATATTTTTGAATTTGTGAAATTATTAGGAGGGGCAGGTAGGGGGGTGGGGCGGTAAGGAGGGCTATGGGGCAAAAACAAATAGAAATGCAGTTAGGCCGTTCAAAATTGGTACAGATAGGTTTAAGAGGCCTGCAAGTCGAATGGGGATATTTTCGATTGTGTAAAGTTATTAGGAGGGGCGAGAAGGGGGGGAGGGGAGGGGGGCAAAAAATTAAAAATAGTGTCAGATCGTTCAAAATTGGTACATAAAGGTTTTCGATACTTACAAATCGATTGCAGATGATTTTGAAATTGTAAAATTATTAGGAGGGGCGGGTAGGGGTGGGGCGGTAAGGGGGGCTATGGGGCAAAAACAAATAGAAATACAGTTAGGCCGTTCAAAATTGGTACAGATGGGTTTAAGAGGCCTGCAAGTCGAATGGGGATATTTTCGAAAGTGTAAAGTTATTAGGAGGGGCGAGAAGGGGGAGGTGAGGGGGGGGCAAAAAAATAAAAATACAGTTAGATCGTTCAAAATTGGTATATAGAGGTTTTCGATACTTACAAATCGATTGCGAATATTTTCGAATTTGTTAAATTATTAGGAGGGGCGGTAAAGGGGGGCTATGGGCAAAAAAAAATAGAAATACAGTTAGGCCATTGAAAATTGGTACAGATAGGTTTTAGAGGCCTGCAAATCGAATGGGGATATTTTTGAAAGTGTAAAGTTATTAGAAGGGCCGGGGAGGGGGGGGGGCAGAGGAAATAGAGTTAGATCATTCAAATTTGGTACATCGAGGTTTTCGATACATACAAATCGATTGCGGATATTTTTGAATTTTTAAAATTATTGGGAGGGGCGGGAAAGGGGGGAGGGAGCGGAAGGGTAAAAAATAAAATAAATAAATAATTATAATTGCACAAGTTGATAAA
Source organism: Salticus scenicus (assembly GCA_963930645.1). Taxonomy (NCBI): domain Eukaryota; kingdom Metazoa; phylum Arthropoda; class Arachnida; order Araneae; family Salticidae; genus Salticus; species Salticus scenicus. The sequence continues at coordinate 17,877,583 of OZ005653.1, forward strand.
AAATGCTATTCAATAGCTTTACCGCGGCAGTCCCCGAGTGCCACATGTATTTTTTTTCTTCATGGTCATGCCTTAAAAAAAATATGGAAAAATATTTAAAAAATTAATTAACATTTTTTATTGATTATTATTTATTATTATTTTAGATTTGAGGAATATATGCATCAAACCTAAAATAAATAAATAAATAAATTCAAAGATTTGTAATTAAATCTTAACACTGTAAGGAAAAATACATACCTTCTGTTATATAGAGTAAAATGTTTAAGTCTTTAATACTGAATTTATGAGTTACACAAAACTAGCTTGACCACTGAAGAAAACAGAAATGAATCTTGAGCTCTTGTCTGCAGTCCTGAGCTCTTAGCTGTTTGATGCTGCCGTATACTGGGTAAAAGAACACTCAGACAATTATATGCCTATATTAAGATAAATAATCAGCACAGTAAACCGTCTGTTTTGTAATGTTTTTAATGCTAAATTCAGTAAAAATTGGTATGATTCATATATGCATCACTATGTATTGAAGGGTTAAATAGAATCATTTCATGAGAAAATGTTTTATCCTTTAAAAACGAAATGCAAAAATTAATTAATTAATTAATTAATTAATGGGTAAAATCAATTTTCTACCTTTCTGATATATAATATTTCGAATTAAAAATTAATAAAGAGCAATTATAATTTTAAAATTTTCATAATATCTTCTTACTTTATTAAGATATTTTTTTTAATTTCACTATTATATATACAATTTTATTAAATAAGTCTTTGTTAGAAAATTTGCGAATATATTTTAAGAACAGCGGGGTGTTAGAACAAACGATATTATTACTTTTTAGAACGTCTTTAAATCAGAAAAATATATTTCGAAATCTCCCAACGACAATTTCAGCTGTATTTTACAAGTATTTATTTCAGACAAAAGAAAATTACAAAAGGCTTATGAGGAGTTTTTTGAACTAAAATATATCCAATATCCATTAAAAAAGTAAACGAAAGTTGCTTTCGTGTCATATATCCTGTTTAAAAACTCCCTGGATTGATATAAAAACGTGACTATGAAAACTCTCAATCTGTTTCCTTTATAAATTTAAGGCTAGTGTAAAAGTAAAAATACCTGAGGTTATTTCTGTTCATTTTAAGTTACATTTTGCGAAAGACGATGAATGTTGTTGTGGTTGTGGTTGTTTTGGGGATAAAGGCCAATTGACTTCACGAGGATCCAAGGCCTAAAGGGGAATGCGTTCCGTGGGGATCTTTCTAAGGGGTCCTAGCCCGTATTTACGGCAGTTTCAGAGAAAACCGCGGTCCGAACAGCTAGGTCAACGAGCGCAACCTGGTATCGAACCCGACAGCTTACGTCTACCAGCTTTCAGCACAGAAAACCGCTCTGCTGCTGGTAAGTTCAAAGATGATGAATGAAAAATATTACATTAAAGAAAAAAAAAGTCCTAAATTAAGTTTATATATATGTATATATAATGGTACAAATATAGCAATAATGCATGAAATAACAATTCAAATGTCAGTAATTTACACACTTTGGTGTGCATACACAGGGTGTTTCCGAGGTCATGGGACAAACTTGAAGGGGAGGTACAGAACATCACAAGGATTCAGAATTGTATATTGGAACCCATGTCATTAAACGTTATTTTAACCTTTAAGAAACGTGTGATTTTACGTGGATATGGGCGTGGCTATCCCATGTTGCTTGCTTTTTTTTTTTTTTTTGAGAGTTTTTACATGCTAATGTTTACATAAATAAATAAATTACCTTTTTATCGATGTATTTCACCGCAGTTATTACAATAATACGAACATTGAGTATGATTTTGCGAAATAATGAAACATGCAAGATTTTTAAAATTTGCATAGTAGATGGAGTTAGCAGTACACAGTATCCCAAAACATCCAGTTCTTAAATGACGTTTGGGGAGTAACGTTTAAAAAAAAATGACGTTTGGGGGCATAGTTTCCTATGCAATTCTAAATCCTTGTGATGTCCTATACATCCAAGTTTGTCTCATGGCATCGGAATCACCCTGAATATAGTTAATAAAGGTAAAATAGCTTTGCTTTGTTAGAAATTATTATTTAAGTGAATATACAAAATTTGCAGGCACAAGGAAACATAGATGTACAGACACATGATAAATAGGTACGCCCTGTTCGGTTTTAGAAGATAAATTTGAAGATGTGGAAAGTGAAGATGTCATACGCCTTCTGTGCAAGTTTGAACTAAGTCATTTGTGGCCCATAGCGTTTTCTTTTTCATATAAAATAATTCTTATAGTACGTTCTAAAAATGAATGACACCAATTTTCAGTAGCGGTTTTCTACCAGGTTTTACTTCACACTTGGGCACAGTTCAACAAAAACTTTTGTAAAACTTCAAATTGGGTCAATTGAGGAAGAGCAAATATGAAGGAAAATTGAATGTTGCAATATGACAATACGCCTTGTCACACAGCAATTTTAATAAACTAGCATTTGCCAAGTAATAAACAACCTGTGAACGATTTTCTGTGAAAATTAAAAAATTGTAAATTGTCATCTATTCTGATACCCATAAAATTCTCAAATGTTGTAAATTATGTATATAAAAAAATATACAGCGTATCCCAGTTTTCTAAAAAAGTAAATCATTTTTGGAAAACCTTTTTGGAGTTCACACGTTAAGTTTTTTTTCGAAAGCTAAATCAGGAAGATGTCCTCATAAAGAATATGTAAAATTTAAAGTTTACTTAGGTTTAAATAGGTAAAATTTAAAGTCTATTTCATAAAAGAAACGATGAATGCTATTGCAGTGTCATTTGAATCTTTAAGAACGAATGTCTGCAAATAGCAGACAACCTTAAAAAAGAGTTATATACCTTAAACATCCTACTAAAAAACACATTAAAAAGCATCGCATAGGTTATTAACCCTTTTTCAATTGCGCATGCTTTTTGCATCTTTAAACTTTCAATGTACTTTGCCTACGACATAGTACAGTTTCCAGAGATTTCGCTCAAAAACCTAGCATTGAAAACGATCTAGCATTGAAAACTTGCACACGAGATGTCTAAAGGTTTTTGATAACGAGGTTGATTACGTAATTGATTAAGAATAAAAACTTTAAAAAAATATTATCTGTTTGAATTTATATTCAAAAAGCGACATTACTTTTCGGTCCCCCTAATATTTAAGTTCTTTATGGCATGTTTCATACTTAAAATAGTATAAATATTATCACTGGTTTGTATACATGGACACCAATAAGAATGCCAGTACACCGTGTTTTGAGAGGCATTTTTTCAAATCATATATAATTACAAAACTGAATTCAAAACTGGTGTACACTCAATGTTTAAACTTTAAAACTTCTTCACACACCATAAAATTGAAATTTTTCTGTTTTTTGGTTGTATTCCTCTCTGATTGGTCTTGTTGGATGGTCTCTATTGGTTAGTGCTGTTGCTCCCTCTGGATTTCGCCCTGCTTTCAGTCTTGCTTTTGCCTCCTAAGCACGTGTTTTTTACACCTGAAGAGGAAAGGTCACGTCCTTTCGAAACCAGTTGTGCTGTCTTCAATTTTATGGTGTGTGGAGAAGTTTTAAAGTTTAAACACATTTAATTAACTCCGTACCGTACAAATCATAATGAAATTGATATCTATTAACCATATGGTATATATATATATATATATATATATATATATATATATATTTTTTTTTTTTTTTCAAAAAATATGATATTTTTAATTTAAGTTTTTCACATTTAGGCTATGAAAAATGTTTTAGGTATATTTACGTTGGTTTTGAATAATTAACAATTCAACACAGAGACACATTAAAAAAAAAAAAAAAATCTGGAGTGACTCCACTCGACTTTCCGAACATTGATAGTAATTAACAGTTTTGTAGATAAAGTAAAGAAAGAGGAGTTGTTAAACAAACAAAAGTGAGAAAACCACAATAGAGTGTTTGAGTATTTTTCTCCATCTTTTACACGATGTTTTATTTAACGCTACTGAACTTTGAGCCCATAGATCATAATGATAAAGAATTTTTCGTTGTGTCCCTGTAAAAACCTATAAATGCTAAATTCACCAAAATGCTTATAGTTATTGCAACAGTGATTTATAATACTCATATAAATTTTCAGCTCAATTCAACAAGGCGTTTAGATGCTATCGTACTTTTAAAAAATTAGTCCCATAGGCCATAATGATAAAGAATTTTTCTTTGTGTCCCTGTAAAAAAACTGTAAGTGCTAGATTCACCAAAGTCTATACAGTTAGTTCAACTGTGATCTATAACATGTGTACAAATTTTTTGCTCAGATTAATAAGGCGTTTAGGCGCTATCACACTTTTAAAAATTTGGCCCCATAGGCATAATGATAAAGAATTTTTCTTTGTGTTCCTGTAAAAAAACTATAAGTGCTAGATTCTCCAAAATCTATACAGATTGAGTATTTGTGACCTATAATATGTGTATAAATTTTTTGCTCAATTGAATAAGGCGTTTAGATGCTATCGCACTTTTAAGATTTTGCTCCCATAGGCCATAATGATAAAGAATTTTTCGTTGTGTCCCTGTAAAAAAACTATAAGTGCCTAGATTCACCAAAATCTATAGGGTTCGTACTATGGTGACTTACAATATGCGTACCAACTTTCAGGTTAATTGAACAAAGCGTTTAGACGCTAGCGTGTTCACTCACAGACATACACACATACACACATACACACATACATCATCGTAAAAATAGTGAAAACGGACTCAGGGGACCTCAAAACTTATAGAAACATCAAAATCTCGAATTCGGATTTTTGACATGATTACAATACTTTCCTCACTATAGTGTTCGGAAAGTAAAAATATTACAATAACATAACTTGTAGCAGAATTTTAAAGAAATTTAACACGTTTTCTCACAAATTAAAGAAATTTAACACAATAAAAAAGTTACAAAGAAAATGAAATAAAAATTCATTGATGAATAAAATAAATCATATTCTCAAAAAACATACAGAGTTGGTTGGTTGGTTGGTTGGTTTGATGAGTACTGAGATTTTTTGCTTGCCTCGAAGGCCGCTTATATCTCGAAATATCCACACCACAAGGGTTTACAAGTTTTTTATTTAATACACAGAAACAAGTACACAATATCTCACATACAGAGTTTCCTTCAAAAGAATGCTCTGTGCGTAGGAAAAACAATGCCAATAATTTCTAATGTAATACAAAATTAAAATCCTAGTACCACAGACACAGCCATCCTAACAATTTCAAAGAAATATTAATAATGTCGAGAAAAATATTTATATGTCCACCTAAATAATATTAATTAAATATATAGAAAACAATGCAAATGAGAATTAAACCATAAAATAATATGCACTGGGTGAGCCAAAACTTCGTTAAAACTTTCATTTTTTTATTTAAAAAAAAAAAAAAAAAAAAAAGGAAGATAATAATAAAGATGGCAGTTTGCATATGAGGGGTCCAAAATAAATCGGATGTTTTTAGATGCAAAATAAATGTCCGTTAAAAATGGTCACCGGTAGATTTTATTGTATTGCGAGAGATTTTAATCCGATTTATGCCAACCAATCTTGCAATAAAAGGACGTGATACACGAAGATCTTTCATTTGGTTTCGGATTGTTAACATTATTCGATCTAGTCTTGTTGGAGAAGGTGTTCTAGTAATGGTAACTGGAGAGTCAGCAAGTTAAGCTTTGCGAAAATTTTTAATGGGGAAACAACTAAAGACGAAGTAGGGTTCGGCATCTTGTCCTAGGTTACTGAATACTGACAAAATGCTCGAAGAAACTGGCTCTTTGAAAGATAGGCCGTGAAGTGGAAGGCCTTCACTGGTGGAGAGCTGCAATACTGCGGTGGAAGTCGTTATGAATAATATAACGTTGAAATCGTCCACGGTAGTAGTAGTTTTCGCGAAGCTTCTATGGTATTGGATGTGCCTCACTTACCGATTCGACGGATCCTCCACAGGATATTGTATCTGTATCCCTACAAATTGCTATCACTACAGAAATTACATCCAGGAGACACAGATATGAGGGAATCATTTTCCAAAAGGACTTTGGCAAGAATGGAAAACAACACTCTTTTGTTGTTCAGCATTTTCTGGAAAAATGAGGCATGCTTCTTACTACATGGGGATGTCAACACCAAGAACACTCGGATACGGGTGACGTCGAATCCTCGTGCACACACGACGCAGCCACCGCAGTCACCCAAGTTGACAGTCTAGATTTCACATCACCTTTCATTGGTGGGCATTCTTCTTTAAAGAATCTTATCCGAAATTTGGCTGTAAAACGTGCACAGTGACTGGTGAGTGTTATCTCACTCATTTGCGTAACAAAGTCGTGTCACATTGAATCAAAGAGATGTTTTGTTTATAATAAGCTTTGTGCAAGATGGAGGACCACCACATTATGCCAATCCAGTGAAACGATTCCTGTTGAAAACCTTTGGTGAACACAGAGTGATCAGTCGAGGTTGTACGATCGCATGGCCTCCATGATCACCTGACCTGAATCCAGCTGATTCCTGAACTTTTTGCTATTTGAAATCTCTTGAGCACCTTTCATCCCCTTCAGCATCGGTCAAACTCAAAGATTCTATCTGTGGGGAAATTTCTGCATATTATTCCAAAATGTTGCATTCAGCTGTTACGGGTGTTGTGATTCTCTTTAGTAATGCTGTAAGACTGTCTGGAGGACATCTTGAACTCTTGTTATTGCACGAATAAATGAATGGAATGTACAGTCGGTAACAAAAGTGTCCGAACACTAGCAAAAATTCCTACGTAAAAAAAGTACACTTCATACGGTTTTGTTAAATAAATCCTTGTCGAATCCTGTTCTTAGTCAGTGTAAGAACATGATTCGATAAGGATTTACTTAACAAAAGCGTATGAAGTGTACTTTTTTTACATAGGAATTTTTGCTAGTGTTCGGACACTTTTGTTACCGACTGTACTGTTGTCTTGTTCATTGAGTTTCGGCTCGCCAGTGCCCTCTACCGGTAATTTTTTTAACTAACTTTTTTTTCTTCTAAACAAAATGTGACTTCTTTTCTACACCTTTCTTACAAACCACACATCTTTACAAGTCTTCCTTTCATTTTTATAAATTTTTAAAGTTTTACTTTTGGCTCACCTATTATATATTCATTATTTATTATTTTAAGCAGAATCAAAAAAGAAAAAGTACGCAAGCTTATTTATAACTGCCACACATAGGATGTAATGCATTTGTCTTTACTCGAAAACTGAAAAACACCCTGTAAATTTTAAATTGTTTATTTGACGTTTAAATACTGCGACAGAAAGCTGTAGATTTTTTTCTGTGTATTCAGAGGTCTTTAACCAATTTTTATTAATTCACCCTCTTTAAAAATTTCGACCTTTTCCACTAGGACGGATTGTTTCTCTTTTAATGCAGAATATAGGAAAAGGCGATATGAGATGCGTAATAAAAGTATCATTTAAAAAGTAATTTGATTGTCCGGAATGCAAATACCCACTCTCTCGTAATGCGTTCACATCAATCACAAGGATCTGGAATTGGTCTGTCATTCGGGTTCCATTCCGTTGATGATTTATAAAATCAGAAGACGATGTAATATTTTTGTCATTAGACGGAAATTGGATGTCCTGATTTTGCTGACCGGAGAAAATTTAATTTAACACCAGTTTTTGCACGGAGTTTTATACTTAATACTGTTATCAAGATTGTTGATTGATTAAATCGTATCAATTTAAAACACTAATTTTCTTAATAGATTTTGATATGAAATAATATATATATATATATGTGTATAATTCATAATGCAATATTCTAGATTTCTGTTACGCATTTATATATATAAATATATATAGCACATTAAAACGGGAAGTATAAAAAATGGTTAATTTCAATATCTTTGATGAAACCTTTAACATGTGAACTCGAGTGAATGTATTACAGGGTGTCGACAGTCGACGTTTTCCCCCTGATTCTTACATCATTATATTTATATAATAATTTTTTACTTAATAAATCGTGCAAACTTATTACTAAAATTTCCGAAAGAAAAATACTGGTAGAATAATCAGGGAAAAAATTTCGAATGTCAGTACCCTGTATTAGTTTGAATGCCTTTCGGGGAATATTGCTTACTATAAACAAAATATTGAATAGAATTACTAAAAAATGGCATAAAAGAATACTTTTTAATCACTTAATATAAATATTGTACATGACAAGGGAAATTTTTGTTTAAATCGATAATTTAAAATAAGTTTTTTATGTTCATTCTGCTTGACGTAACAGAATACCTCTCAGTCGAGAGGCCGCGGTACCCCAGTTGGTAGAACACCGGACTCGTAAATGGAAGATTGCGGGTTCGGTACTCGAGCCGGCCAAAGACCCCCCGTGTACACTAATGGTGGCTGGTGCACGTAAAATACGTCGTGGCCGCAATGTCCTCCACGTTCCCATCAAAATTATATCTCTGGAGTTCACCAAAGCGGGAGAGCTATCCCTTCCGTGGAGGATCAAAATAGTGATGGCATGTCTCCGGACCGCCTCTAGGGGTGAGTCCCAGACTATCGCCAATTCCCCATTGCGCAGCACTAGTGCTGCGTAAAACCCAACCAGCCATCCTCTCAGTCGAATTTCTGATCATTTCGTGTTAAACTGTATGATAATCATTTCCAGCAGAAAAGTTACTACTTCCTACCTTAACAGTATGAAGTCGGTCGGACTACCTTTTATAGGAGAGTGAAAATATAAAACATTAAATGGTAGAAGTTACTCATAATGACAAGCACCCCATTGTTTCTTAAATTAGTTAATTACGTTCATTTAAGTAAAACGTATGAAATAATAAAACGTTTTTTATATTGTTGAGTTGAATATGTTCATTGAGTTATATTTTTTTTTAATTCTATTTATTTTGGTGCTATTTATTGCACGATATGATGCCAGCAAAAAACGTGTTTATATAACACATTAACGAAGTCAATTTGTGGCATAAATGGATTTAATATCCATAAGTGGATAATCATAACTCATAAATGAAACACCCAAATATGCTTTATAAAACTTTATAAGATTCTTGATTAAAAATTCTCAGAAGCTCACTAAACTAAGTATATATTCGCACGTTGGGGAAGGATAAGGGGCGCTTGACCCCGTTAAAATTTTTTTTATTTTTAAACGATATTTAAAGCTTAAAAATTATGTCGTTAGAGTTTTGAGGATTATATAAACTGTCAAATAAAATTTATATAACACAGCCAATTAGAGTCAATCCGACCGGGTTTAAGGATCAGCTGTGTTGTAAGCTTCATTTGAGAGTGCAGTTCGAGTAGACGTGTTAGTAAGTTTTTTTAATTCAGCTTGATTTAGAAAGAGCTATATAATTTTATATATAAAATGTCTTAGCTTAAATTAGATGCAAAATAAAACTGTTGGTGCTTATATAAAGACCCGTTTAATGATTTGAATCAATCAACCAATCAATCATTAATCAAACTCATTTTCTAAAATATACTGAAACATTAATTTTCCATAACCTCCCACCTTAAAAAATTTCTGGCGACGTCACTGCGGTTGCAATGTCTGTTTGTCGAAGAACTTTTAGTACATTCTTTATTTTATTTTATTTTTTAATCGTCTGTCGTATTATAATATACGTGTATGCATAACCTTTATTATAAGATGCTGAAGCCTCCCAATGATTTTGTAATCTTTTGAAAATAAAAATTAGGCTACTATAAAAGTTTTCTTTGTATAAGAATATTACACTAGGAATCGGTTTTTGAATACCTACTTACTAATACTCTCAATGATTACTCTAATAAAGAAACAATTACATATTCAGTATTAACCCGTTAGCGCTCAGTGTCCTCGTTTGAGGACAGCTAATAAAATGGCACGTATATTTTTTGTGGTTTCTTAGAATGATTTCTGCTTTTTAGTGACAGTTTATAGCGTCACTCTAAATTATCCCTGAAATTTTATGTGCCTACTATTAATTATTATTTCATAATTTGGATAGTCATTTTATGATTTTTCATTCGTCGCACATATATTTGCTTTTTGCGCAGGTATACTAACTTAAATCACGCTAAATAATAATATATAATAATATATAATACTTTAGTTTCGAGATCTTTGTCAACATATAATAAGAATTTAATCTGTTATCTCAAAGTTTTTCTATCTCAAAGTTTTCTCACTAGAACACTAAACGTCAATAAATGAGGATAGGCTTTAAATTTAAAACTATCAGAAGAATTGTTTAAGTTAATATATTTTACTGTTAGTTGTCTATATTAATTTAGAAGTGAAATAATCAGCTAATTATATTTTGCAAAATTTATTCGGGCGTTAACGGGTAAATAGGAACTGTTGCTGCTAGCAACGACAATTTAGATATTTATTAGGAAAAGATAATTATTATTAAGCATTCCCTGTTTATAATGCCTACTGATATCTCTTCAATAGCCATACATTTAGAAGCGGTTTATTTAAAATAATATAGAAATTTTAACTTTCAATAATTCAAAGTGTACAGAAACAAACCATTAGCAGATAACGAACAAGCGTTTAACCGTATTACGTAAAAATTATTAGTATGTAGGTTTAATGTATATGCCCATTAAAAAATAAATAAAATTCAATAAAATTATCTTCCTATTACTATATCTAATTCTGTAACAGAACCGCCAAACTTTATGCGTTGCTAAGGCTATGTTAAGGTTATTTATTTATTTTGAAATGATATATTGACACAGAAGATGTATAATGAGTTTAAAACGTTTCAACCTGTTTAAAAAGAAGATCTTTAAAAATTTTCAAATTTAGTATAGGAATTCTTATTTCGAATATTTTAGATGTGCATGAAAAATTTTCCATCCTAATCATGAAGAAGAGCTCATAAAATTTATTTTTCACTTGCAAACATAGAGAAAACGTAAAAATTCGAAATAAATTTAGATATATATATATATATATATATATATATATTGTAGCAATCATATTTCTATTCAAAAAGGATTTTTGAAAAGTTTTTTAAGCAAACCAAGCCAATCCTATCTTTCCCAAACACTCTCGAAAATTCCGATTACATTACTGGCACTTGTAAAATATATTTCAGAACTTAAATGCCAAAAAATATCTTTTTACTAAAAATATTATACATTCTTCAATATGTTTTTAAGTTTCTTAAAATTTGCATATAGGGAATTCTTTTTCTACCCTTTAAAGATATTAAATATTTATTTATATCTTTCATATGCAAAAATTTAAATGCATTTCTGCATTATATCATATATGTGGGACTTTAATGAATAAATGACCTGAAATATGAGCTATTACCAATATATTAAAATTATGGAATGGTTATTGGATTATCGATACCAATGGAAAAGTTTTAAATAAGTAGTTGTAGCAGCGATATTTGTTTCGCATTAATGTGTTTATTTAGTCCTGAGTAAAGATAAAAGAATAGAAGGGCAGTTGCATTTGATAAATATTAGTTGAGAATTAATTTACTTTAAATATTAAATAAAAATATTATGTGTTAAGAAAATGAACAAAAATTTTTTAAGAGAAAAACTATAAATAAATGTCCAAATGTTTATTTAAACTTAAAAACTTTTTTACACACCATAACATTAATGTTTAGTTATCATCTTAATCGCAATAAATTGTTGATGAAAAATCTGATTCCACTTTGCTATCTGCAGCTTGAAAAATTATGTTTATTCGATTAAATAATTTCCTTTATTTTGTGAAAAAAAAAAAAAAAAAAATTAAATAAAGAATAAATAAGTAGATAAAAACAAATAAATAAATAATAAAAATAAATAAAATTTATAAAATTTATTTAAACTATAAATATATATATATATATATATATATAAATTATCATCGTGACAATAGTTTTATTCGAAATAAATCTGATTTAAAATTTCATATTTTGGTATTTTCATCTATCTTTCATTTGCTGAGTGTTGTAAAGGAATTAAATTATTTTACTAATCAGTGTAATCAAATTAAATTATCATCGTGACAATAATTTTATTCGAAATACATCTTATTTAAAATTTCACTAGCCGGCTTCACCAGCTAACTGGCCAGAGACCCATGAAAATTTTTACCAAAAAACATGCTCTCGGGCGCCTGCGGCGCCAGTCGTAATTTCTTCTCTGTAAAAGTCACATAACATTAAAATATTAAAAATTTAAATATTTTTAAATAAAATCTAAACGTAGCTCTAGTTCAACTTAAAATACACTCAAGTCAATGAAAATCAAATAAATCAATCAAATCTCTCGCCATTCCTCATAACGTAGCTGTAGTTCAATGTAAAATGCACTCAAATCAATGAAAAACAAATAAACCAATCAAATATCTCCTAAGATTCTCCATTCTGCGTCATTATAGAAATGGAAAATTTTATTTTCATATTTTTATTAATTAAAAGAAAACTAATCAAAAATTCGAAAATCTGACTTCGATGTGCACAATGACCCTACGGAGGGCACCTTTGTGTTAAATCACGTGACTGTCCAAGCTACCGTTTTCGAGAACAGTGAAATATACACACACACACACATATATATACAAATATTGCTCACTTAATAGTATAAGATATGTTGGTATTTTCATCTATCTTTCATTTTCTGAGTGTTGTAAAGGAATTAAATTATTCAAATTATATATATATACATATATATATTTTTAAAAAAAAACTTTTCTCATCCTTTTTTGTGTTTGTTTCCCTTGTACTCTGTTTTTTGGTTGTGTTCCCTTTTGGTCAGATTTGGATGCTGCTTCCAATTAGTTGGTACCCTTCTACCAGTCTTTCTTTTACCTCCTAGGTAGCAGCACATTTTTTTTTTTTTTTTTTTTTTTTTTTTTTTTTTGAGGGGAGGGGGTGGTTACATGAAGAAGAAAAGCTACGTCCTTTCGAAACCGGTAGCATTTTCAATAGTTTTATGTTGTATGAGGAAGTTTTTAAGTTTAAATATTTATTATACACCAGTTCTTTAATTTATTGCCCCGCCCAAATGTTAATGTAAAACAGTGCCAGAATAAAGGCTTAACTGGAGCAAAAATGAGGGGTATTATAAGTTTGAATTCTTTTCATTTGCAGATTTCAAATAAGTAACTTGTTTTGCAAAAACAGTTCTTTTCTTTTTTTTCCTTTTATTCTTTCTTTCTGCAAGATTAAAATTTATTTTGGCAAAAGGCTATAAACAGTGGCTATAAACAGTGATTATTTATTCACAGTCAAAAACTTTAAATTTGGTTTAAAATTAGACTTTTTATAGAGTTTCTTTTTTATTTATTTTTATTTTTTTGTTTATTTTTATTTTTATTTTTTTTTTAGGGGGGAGCACTGATATTTTTAATTCTGGAAGCTGCCAATTAATATTAAATTTCGTTTTAAACAATTTGTCATACAGTATTATATATATATATGTATATTTTTTTTTTCCCTTTTTTTTTTTTTTTTTTTCCTTTTACTCTTTCTTTTTGCAATATTAAAATTTATTTTGATAAAAGTTAAAAGCTGGCAATAAACAGTGATTATTTATTCACAGTCAAAAACTTTAAATTTGGTTTAAAATTAGACTTTTTATAGAGTTTCTTTTTTATTTCTTTTTTATTTTTTTTTTAGGGAGGAGCACTGATATTTTTAATTCTGGAAGCTGACAATTAATATTAAATTTCGTTTTAAACAATTTGTCATACAGTATTATATATATATATATATATATATATATATATATGTATGTATATGTATATGTATATATATAAGAGCAATATAAAAAAACGCAATTTTTTAATTGGTTTTAACAAAAATTAAAAATTAGCTTAAAATAGATATTTAGTTCACAGTTTAAAAGTCACTTAATTCAGTTGAAAATTAAAGATTTTAAAGTACAATAATATTTATTTAAATTAAAGGCCATAATCAATTTTCTGGTTTATGGATTATTTTATAGATATTTTACTTCAATTTGTTTGTGGTTAAAATGCTGCTAAAGTATTTTTTTCTTTGTTATATGAACTCTACTTTATCACTGCATTTTTGCTAAATATTTTATGAATAGCCGAAATATATAAGGAAAATATTAGGAGGTTTAAAATTTTGAAATGCTCTTTTCGAAGTAATAAAAATATACATTTTAAGGAATACTCCAAGGGTGCTTCTGAAAACGATGCACTTGCGATCTCTCACTTGCTTCTGCACGAACTCTCACTTGCTTCTGAAAACGAGGAATTCCTGTAAACATACTGAAAAGAAGCTGTTTTTCTTATGAAAAAAATAGCTCTCATTAAAACGAACACTATTGACAATATCAATAGATTTAAAACCTATTTTAGCTAAGACGTTACTGTATTTAATATTTTTTGTTTTTAATATTAAATAGCACTTAGATGTCCTAAACGCAATTTGATCTTTTTTTTTTTTTTTTTTTATGTCTGTCTGTATGCTGTAAGCGAAATCTTGTGATCGCTATATCTTACGACAAAAAGCTGTGAAACATTTCTGTGAAACATTACCTTTCATTGGACTTTTACGTTAGCTGATACATATTAAATTTTGCCATATATCATCCTGTGGGTGGCGCTGCTACCCTGCAAATTTTCCCATTTACGGGAACTTTATATCATAGCTTCTACAAAGTTTAAGTTCATCAAATTGCATATGTTAGACAGGTATTATAGAATATATCGCGCCCTAGTAAAAAAAAAAAAAATACATACATAAATAAAATAATGCAATTCAAAAATACAATAGTTAAGAAAAATCAACTTAAAAAATACTATAAATGATGAACTATCCTACAATATCACTAATGCAGCTGTCTTCAGGGAGATAAATTAAGAGGTGTAAACGCGAGGTTTCTTTTTTTTTTTTCTTTCTTGTTGTGGTACATTTGTTTAACTGCGTAACCTCAAAACTGCCATTTTTAGATTTGTTTGAAATGTTATGGAAGAATGTTATGTGGGTAATCGGCTGCGATGGCTCAGTGGTAGACATCCGCACGGTAAGGGAAGTGCCCGTGTCCAATTCCCAGCTTTGTCATTTTTGACGTATAAAAATTCAGTTTTACACTCCAACTTCTCTAAATTCTGGATTTGTGTCAATTTTCTTAACAGGGGCGATGTGCTGCGTCAGTGTGAGTGCACGCCGAGAGTCGGGCATTGCCGCTATACCCCAATTCCCTGTTTATGCTTAATTTTCTTGAAAACAGACTTTTACTTTTAGTCGTACCATGCTTATTAATATTCTAGCGCTTCGATTACACCTAATGATAATTTCTTTTTAGCTATATCCAACTATTTCTACTGTAAATCAGAATACAAGCGATTGGTCGTATAACCTATGCTTCACCGTAAAATATACGGAAAATAATATATATATATGTATATACCGTTAATAAACTATAAAAAGATATTGTATATAATAAAGCTCACTGTTAAAGGTTGACTGCATGGTAATACATGAATTGGTTTGAATTTGCTATAGTCTCTAGGAGAATTCTTCCCATCTTCATTCTTACTTTGAGAAAATTCCTTACGTGATAGGTAAAAAAAAGACAATAGTTTATGAATTCAAGGTATCAAAACACATTAGAAACACCTAACGCAGTGAAAAAAAAAATGAAAAGTAAGATTTTGTTGGTCTGTGTAATATTTAAAACATATTACCTTACAGTAAATCAAAAGCGTTTTGAAATTCTACTTTTTTGTATATAGTAGAACATATAAATAATAACATGTTTATTACTTTCAAACTTTGAATAAACACCATAAAATGCAATAAACTTGCAACAATTGTTTCGGGTCGAAAAAACACACGACCCTTCATCGGGCGAATAAAGTAAGCACGAGTGCTGCAACGCTTTGACTGCATCACTCGTGCTTACTTTATTCGCCTGATGAAGGGTCGTGTGTTTTTTCGACCCGAAACAATTGTTGCAAGTTTATTGCATTTTATGGTGTTTATTCAAATTTTGAAAGTAATAATTTTTACAACGCCAGTTTTATGGTTCTTTTTTATTAAATAACATGTTTGCTATTAAAATATTTTGCTTAAATTAAGTACTTAAAACAAATTTAAACTTATCCTACAAACAAATTTTATTATTCTTACTATGTCAAAATATTATAATATTATATAGCACGTATCAAGAATTAGATGTTTTCAGTCCATTAACTAGATATTTTTTACCGCCCACGAAGAGTATTATAAAATAAAATAAGATATACATAAACACGCCTACGTAATTTATGGGCATTTCAGATTGACATATTGATCCCAGACGAGTAGCATTCTTTTATGTTTTATAAAATGCATACTGAATTGCATATCTCAGTGCTACGGGAAAAATAATCTATGACAATAGACCATTGTGATGTACATTATTATGAAGTTATTTTATGTGAAAATGTATTTTTCATTCTCCGTATGCTATAAAACGTTAATTCTTCGAAATTTCCATTTTCACAAATATGACGTGGTTTATGTAAACATAATACAATTTTTTGAATGGGTTTATTATTTCTTTATTATAAAGTAAATACCTAAAATTGTATAATATAGATACAATGTATATCTATTTAAACATAAATGTGTCGTTTAAATTATATTTTTTTAAGACAGTGATACAAATATGATGTATTCTGTATTTATCTTTACGTATGTATAAAATGGTATATATATTTTAGATGGCACATAATAAAAATGACTGATTTTTTTTTTTTTTAATAAATAAGAATAAATCTTGATATTTAAAACAGATATATAAAGTTATAAACTAATTCAAATTCGAGTAGCAGATTTAAAATTGGGATATTTTCCGTTGACTGTACCGGTTGGAACAAATATGTGCAAGAGGTTGCACCCGAAAGTTAAAACAACTTGAAGTTTATAATGCAAATATTATGAAATGTCAGAAATCTTACCATTTACTTTAAAATTGTTGAAGAGGCTAATGGGTATTTGAACGTCTTACCCGAGGAAGAAGGCAAATAGTAAGACTGTTTTGAATTAGCTATTATTCCTCTTGATCCAGATTAAAATAATGATAATAAAAATATTCGCGATGATATAGTTATAAATTATACACGAAATGTTGATTCAGTAATAACTAAAGATTCATAGGATGTTACAGGAACAATCGAAATTACTGTGCAAGAGGCGAAAGAAAATATCTTATGCATATTTATACCTATTTGAAATTGCAGTTCCAAAAAGAAACAGCCAGAAAAAGAACTGCCTGAGATTTATTCGACACATTTCAATGTACAGTAGGTAACAAAAGTGTCCGAACACTAGCAAAAATTCCTATCTAAAAAAAAATTACACTTCATACGGTTTTGTTAAATAAATCCTTGTCGAATCCTGTGCTTAGTCAGTCTAAGAACACGATTCGATAAGGATTTATTCAACAAAACCATATAAAGATGTGCTCTTTTTACATAGGAATTTTTGGTAGTGTTCGGACCCTTTTGTTACCGACTGTATATTCTAATTCAGGCAATTTAATCAAACTATCAATGATATTTTAGGATGCAAAGAGCAAAAACAGTGGAATATGTGGGTGGCGCTGTGTAATAGAAAAAAGAGTTTTTTTTTTTTTAAATGTAAAAGTAGGGACAAATTAGCGCATGTTTAGGATTTCAAAATAATAAATTGGGATTAAAGACAGCGCATAAAAAAGTGCAAAATCATCAATTTTTAAATATAAAGGGCGACAAAAGCTTTACTTAACGAAACAGCGCTACATGTTCCCCTCGCGGTAAATTTTGGAACTTTTTTTTTTTCTCTTTTGAATTCTTTGTTTTAACACTGTCTGTTTAATTATGGCAACAATATATTTTCATTTTGCGCAAAGAAGATGACTACTGGTTCTCTACGGATATACCTGGGCAAGTCCGTAAAGGATCAAAATTATGATTGCATGTCTGCGGACCATCCTTAGAAATGAGTCCCAGACTGTCGCCAATTACCCATAGCGCAGTGCTAGTGCGATGTTAAGCCCAACAAACTAAACAACCAACCTTCCAATAAATAAGTTAAATGCTTTATTACATATCCCGTCAAATATTGAAAATATTTTATTTGTAAATAATATTTTATATCTTGTAAAATAAACTTATTTTATGTGAAATGTTTTTTTCCTTTCGAAAAAAGTATAATTTTCTGATTTAACTATTTTAGGCAACAGTTTGTTACATTGCATTGTTGCTGGACAAGCGATCAATGTAACATTGGAGAGTTAGCAATTTTTCTGTATGCTAGACAGTTGAAATTTTAAAAGGGAATTTCAAATATTTCTTTTTTTATTTATTTATTTCCTAGATACTAATAAAGCATATACCACATCAAAAAGTTATTTTCAAAAAAAAGTTTGAAATAAAAATGGGTTATTGTAAATTAAGAAATGGTTTCATTAAAAAGCATACAGCTTCTTCAAACCACAATGATAAAGTATGCCAATTAATGTAAAATAATTACATTAACCCTATTAGGGTCAATTTAGTAACGTTCATTTAAAATTTAAGATCCACTAGAATTTGAGAACAAGATTAGAAGGAAAGAAATAAATGAATTTTTTCGGCTAAGTTAAAAAAAAATATAATTTTACCAAAAATTTCCGGGATGAATTTTTCAAGCTAGGAATTAAAATTAGGCGGAATAACATACATCCCAATGGCTTCTCAAAGAGATAAAAAGGTTAATCCCAATATTTTTTATTGATAGTCGCATTCATGTAGTTTTAAAAAGATTATTTGTTACTTACATATAATTTTTTTAATAATGAAATTAATTTTTGTTAAATTTTATAGTGTGTGTATCCCTAGTTTATTTTTGTAATTGTTCTTCAGATTGCACATCATTTAAAAGTTAAATCATTGCGTACTGAAAAATATAATAATAAATTAAAAATTAGAAAAGCGTTATATGCGATTTAGTGGTCACAGTTTAAATAGATTTTATTGAACTGGTTTCTTTACTTAATCTTCTTCTGTAAAGGATTTTATTCCTGAATTAGATCTAAATCTCATTTCCTGAAAAAAACAATTTCTAAATTCTATTCCAATAGAATTAAGTTATTTTTCGTTTCGTAGATGTTTTCTTTCAAAAAGGAAAATAAACAATTAATAATATGTTTATTTTTTTAGATAATAAGGAAATAAACGTTAGTATTACTATATTAATTTCTAAAATATTATTATTATATTCATTTAAATATAATTTCTGAAATATATAGGGTAATAATGCTCATATTGCCGACAAGATGGTCATCAATTTATCAGTATTTATGTAAGTTCTCATCATTTATGTAGGAACGTTTATAAGATTCTAAAAATTTCTGTAATTCCTTTTAATAAAAATTCAAAGCCTAATATGTGTTAAAAGTGGCAGTAGCTGTTGTAAGGATACAACAATGCGTAGTGGTGTTTAAATCCTCTAAATAAAAAAAGTATCATCAATTTGTTGCTTTATCTAAAATTATAAAATATTAAAATCAATTGGTATATCTTGATACTATTGCTGAATAACAGTAAAGATCTGTTCATCTCTTCAAAACGTTATCCATTTGATGATGTTCTATGAATTGTAATTATTAACAGTTTCATAGAAGTTAAAAAATGGCTTTGAAGACCCTCAAATTGCCAGAAACAACACAGCAAACATTACAACTTTGAAAGCGTTATTCATCAACCTGGAAAATTCATCTAAAGCATTGGCTGATAATCAGCTTGGCATTATGTGAGAAACGTCAAGCTGGTTATCAGCCAGAATAGCTCAGTGGTAGAGCATCCGTGCCGGGTAGAGCAGAGGGCCCGGGTTTGATTTCCGGCTCTGGTATTTATCACATAGTTGGTATAAAAAATCAGCCTTCCTCTCCAATTTATCCGATGAACAGCAACTATTGGTTGATAAGAGTGATGGCAGTGTTTTGATTCATACAAACGTTTTATTTGATGTAAAAATAATTGTAAAATATTCCACAACATTTTATACCTTCGTATGATTAAAATCCAGCTATCGTATTAATTCTGACAACTGATGCTACCAACCAGTGTTCCCAGATCTGGCGAATTTTTTATTCAATAATCACCAATAACTTTGCGGAATGATACTTGACATACGTAATAAACAATTTATCTTCGAAATGATAAGGGAAACGTTATGACTAAAAATTAGTTGTGATTATTGAATAAACAATCCGCCAGTTCTGGCAATACTGCTACCAACATTGCTCTCATATGTTCTTTCATGACATTTAAAATTTTTGATAAAACCTCTCTCACTTATTCTTTAACAAAATTAAACTGCTAGACATCCTGCTTCTTTATACTTCTATGTCGCTCTGTTTTAATATGATAACGAGTTGCGGAGCTTACAACTTAGATCTCTCGCAATTTTTACTTCCTTATACGAAGTATAAAATCCATTTCACAAAGTATAGTAATCCTGATTTGTGAAATGGATTTTATATCTCACATTGCTCAAAAACAAATAATCGTGGAATGTTGCAAATTTATATTTGTGTCTGTCTTGATGTCCAGTTTTACACCTGGAACTTTGATCTTAATACAAGCTCTCGTTTTTGAGATATCTACGATTTTACACGATTTTTCTTGATGTCTGTATGTAAGTATGTGTGTGTGTGGGTATCTTGAACAACTCAAAAACGATTCAACATAGAACGTTGTAAAATGGTATATAGGTTGGTTATGACATGTAGTTGTGCATCTCCTTTTTTGGTATTACTGCAATTTTCCATTTTGGAGATATTTACGGAAATTATATTTATAATGACCAAAAATACAAAGATTTTGGCCATTTTATATGACCTAACGTCATAGAGATTTCGCAATTAACTAATGATAGAGCCTGTAATGGTATCGTTATGAAAGTTGTCGACGTTTTTGCGTAGAGTTAAGTTATTCTTGAAAACATAAGCAGGTTCTAGTCGACAAATGCATTTTATTTAATGAATATTCAGCCCGTAAATAAAGCCTGTAATGATATTGTTATGAAAGTTGTCGATATTTTTACGTGTAGAAAGTAATTTTTCAAGACATAAGCAGGTTCTATTCGACGAATGCACTTTGTTTAATAAATATTCAACCCGTAATAATATTGTTATAAAACTTGTCGACATTTTTGCGTGTAAAAAGTACATAAGCAAGTTCTAGTCGATAAATGCATTATATTTAATGAAAATTCCGCTTGTAGATAGAACCCGTAATGATATTGTTATGAATGTTCTCGGCATTTTTGCATGTAAACAGTAATTCTTAAAGACATATGCAGTTTCTAGTCTACGAATGCTATTCATTTAATGAATATTCAGCCCGTAGATATCGCCCGTAATGAACTTGTTTTTCAACATTTTTCCGTGTAGAAAGTAATTCTTAAGAACATATGCAGGTTCAGGTTGACGAATTCAATGGCTTTAATGAATATTCAGTGAGTAAATAGAGCCCGTAATGGTATTGTTAAGAACGTTGTTGGCATTTTTCAGTGTAGAAAGTGATTTTTATAGACATAAGCATGTTCTAGTCAATGAACGGACATTATTTATTTAATATTCAGCCTGTAGATAGATCCCGCAAAGATATTGTTATGAAAGTTATCTACTTTTTTGCGTGTAGAAGGTAATTTTTAAAGACATAAGCAGGTTCTAGACCATGATGCATTTTATTCAATAACTATATTCAGGAAACGGTTGAATAAAACGCTTATTTGTGCTATAAAAGTCAGTAATTATTGAATATTCTCGGAACAACCCAATGATACAATTATTTTTACTATAGAAATAAAATAAACACTGTTGGTTACACTACAGAGCAGAAGTTTTGCTAATTTAGAAACAACCGAAAAATTCGAAGTCTGAATGATATTTGAAGCTATAGAGAGTATTGTCACAGTGGTTTATAGAAATTTCGAGGTAATGATTCATTAATTTCTAAGCTAGAAACTAGTGAATCATAACGTAAAGTTCTAGAACTCGAATCCTATTGAAGTTAGACTTTCCAAACTTTAGTAATCCTTAACTGCCATTTTTAACCCCATTTGAATGAATAATTTGACGCTGAGTCAATGCCCACTTCGTGGAAATAAAAAAAAAAACTACCATCTGTTTCCCTTTTTATAGGATTACCGTATAGAAAGTAGCACGTAAAGATATTGGCAAGTCTTAATCTACAATCATCATGAAACACTCTTTATTTATTTATTTATTTATTTATTTATAGTCTTGTTAGTTACTTATAGAATTTTCAAAGAATTTAATTTTGCTTTAAAAATTAATGAAAGTTTCCGGAAAATTCCAGAACTCTGTTCTTGTTGAAGTTAAAGCTTCCAAATGTTGGCAAACCTAAACTACAAATTGTCGCCAAATTCGATGCCAAACCGCCAAAATCGATGCCAAGAACAAAATATGCGTTGGCTACAAACTTGGCGGCTTGACGAGATTAGCGACCAAATTTGGCGGCAAATATTGCTTCAAGTTAGCCAGAATTAGTAAATATTTTCTTAGTTTTAACAGAATTAATTATTTTGGTAAAATATATCGTTTTTCGTCTATAATTTTCGCCAAAGACAACAAAAGTAGGCCATCTGTACTCCAATGATTTTTATTGAACTCATGCTGTTCATTAGGCAATGAGAAATTCTGTAATAAAACGTGGAGCACTATTCCTGAAGAAAAAAGAAAAAAAAACTACTATATTTGTCTCCGCGATATAAATGATCCAATTATCGTGTCTTTTGTGGCTGGAGTAGCGGTTTATTTTATTTTTATTTTTTATTTATTTTTCTTGCTGATTTTTAGGAATTTTCGTAGGCTGGAACTTGTCTGATTATTTACGAATCAGTTGCCTCACAAAAATGTGCATGTTTTGATAACAATACATTTGAACATCCTTAAAGTGAACACGCTTAACGTGAATTACTTTTAACATGAACTGCTTTCACAATCCTCATCAAAATAAAGATTAGTTTAGTTACATGAAAATTAGTTACTGATAGCATAAACTATTGATAACATGAACAATTTTCGCCCTTGAGATTCATGTTAAAGAGGATCGACTGTATATATATACCAATGCGTCATGTAGTACCCAGATCAGATTTTTTTTTTAAACGATCTCCTTAAAAATAATTCATTATGTATTTTTTCATAATGCTGCATTTAATATAATGCATTGACATTCTCTATCGGGTATTTCTTATGCCCCACGACCTCTTCCGGAGCATTTATCATCGTCAGCGTTAATTACGATTTTTTAGAAGCAATCGTGGCTTCTGAACTCACGTATTGGAGACACTGCGTTTAATTGGTAGATATTGTATAAAACGCCTTTACAAGTAACTAAACATTTACATTGGCTCAATGCTATCGCAGGTGATACATAGATTTTTCTTCTGAAATTCTGCTATTGTCTTTGTACTGGTTATTCATACTGTTGTGTACTACAAGAAATTGTTTTAGGGTTTTTGGAAAATATTTAGCCACACAGGAGTCTCATGAATGACGTTTTAGAGGTCTTGCACCAACATTAGAAAAATACAGTCGGTAACAAAAGTGTCCGAACACTAGCAAAAATTCCTATGTAAAAAAAGTACACTTCATACGGTTTTGTTAAATAAATCCTTGTCGAATCGTGTTCTTAGACTGACTAAGAGCAAGATTCGACCAAGGATATATTTAACAAAGCCGTATGAAGTGTATTTTTTTTACATAGGAATTTTTGCTAGTGTTCGGAAATTTTTGTTACCGACTGTACATTGGAATGGAATATTTATTTATATTGTATTGGTTGATTCGTTTATTTCAATACAAAACATAGCTTTGACAATATTTCAACAGTTATACAGTTCAAGTGGCTAGAAACACTTCGTTATCTTAAGAAAAAGTTCGCCATTTAATTGACTGCTGAAATATCATTTAGGAGCCGCCGCTATTAAGCCGCATCCAGTAAAACAACTTTAAAACTAGTGGAATGTTCTTCACTAAATCTATATTCCTATGTTGTCAATAATCTATCTATCACATTTAGAGATACTAAAATAACTTAATCAGTTATCAAAATATCTGAGTTGTGTCTTCAACTATTTAATGCCGCTTTAGAAAGTTGCTCAAATTCTTTTAAATAATATATAATTTTTTTTTTCTTTCCAAATATTTTTTTTTTTTTTTCATTTTAACAAAATTAACTTCTCTAATATTTACAGAAAATTTCTGTAAACTTCATTTGTCTTAACTACTTGAATCGTTTTCCTTTTTTTTTTTTTTTTTTTTTTTTTTTCCAGATTTACTAGTTGTTCATTTCAAAAGCAAAATCAAATGTGTAGCAAGTAAGAAAATGGCAGCAACGAGTACAATAAAAAATGTGATAAAAATTTATATTTAAGGAATTTATTTAAAGAATTTATTAAAATTATTTAAGGGATTAATTAAAAGGAAAACTTTTTAGTGACATTTTTTGCTTAAAAAAATTCAGCCATTAATGTCGTACTTTTTCTTTCGACAATTTTTTCTGCCCTTGGTTTTGTGCTTAAATATGGGACAAAAATAAAGAAACAAAAGAAGGTATATTTTCAGGAGGAAAGAAAAGTAACCTGATATAAATCATTTGTACGAATAAACATCAAAGAGATTTCACATTGAAAAAAAAAAGTTTGAAGCAGAAAAAAAAATTAATTCACTTATATTTTTTATTAGTAGTTTTGTAAACTAATAGGTAGATTTTTTCTGAATTAATTATTTGATCTGTTGAAAAGATGAGGACTGGAGGCCATTTACAAAGTTTCCATGTCGCAAAGTTTCGGAGTGCCTTTAATTCGATAAGATCTAGGGTTACTACAACTTTTTTTTTAGTAATAAACAACATTATTACCAAAATAATAATAAGTGTATTAATCACAAATAAATACTAGGCGATCCAAATTTAACAGGAAGTTTTTAGCACATTCTATATAAAATTTACTGGCACAGAGTAATTACATGGTTCTCATTCGTCACTTTTTTGGGTTCCGGAAATTTCAAAGATCATTTTTATTCAAAGAATTTCTTACGATTGACCCTAATTAATCGTGAAAAATATTTAGAAGAAATACTATTGAAAATTTCCAGAGCCCTAAAAAGCGACGAGTGAGAACCCTGTTATTACCATATTCTGGAAACATACTTTCCAGAGCATGTGGATTTGATTTTGAAATAAAAACAATAACACTGTGCAACATAAAAAAACATCCTTTAGATGAAAATATGTGTTTTTTGTATATTTTTCACTGAAAATAATGAATCTGTAATTATTTTTTGATTATCATGCACTATTTTCCACAATCTACATATTAGAAGATCTAAACTATGAAGATCTTGTTGGCAACATGGGGAAATGCTTTCGTATCACAAGTTGCAAGATGTCATTTCTTTCTTTTTCTTTCTTTTTTTTTTTTTTTTTTTAGATTCACATCTGGACTTCATTCTTCAAAACCTTGGTGCATATTTAGTGATGAGCATGGGAAATGGTTTCAATAGGACATATCCATTGTTTGAAAAGTGCTTCAATGACGATGGAATTGTAAGATGTTACCTGAATATTGCTGGTCTGTTATTACGGACACATCAATAGAAAGATCAACTACAAGAGAAAACGGACAAAAAAAAAATCATTTTAGTGTTTGTGTTTTCTATAATCAAACCTCTATTACATTTTTCTATAATTAATTTTTATACATATAAAAAGTCTGCTATAAAAACGGTACGTGATGAACCATTTTGGTTTAGTAATTTCTGAAAACTGAACATATTTGTCATTTCTAACTATATAAAATTAAATTTTAGTGTATTAAAAAATCTGATGTGGGCACCACATGACTTCCTTATACACTTTTAGAAATATACATAATGTTAAAAAACATTGACATTGGATCCGAAACAGTTGGCTAAAAATATTTTTAAAAAATGAATTATCACCGTGTTCTGAGCTTTTCTGGAAGTTAGCTAAAAACCGATTGCAAGATTTGTACTGGTAACGCTGACGAAGGCAGCAGGGACCCGAAAAAATTGGCTAAAAGTATTAAAAAAAGGAATTTTACCATGTTCTGAACTATTCTGAAAGTTTCAAATGTCTACCTAGTCGGGAAGTTAGTTAAATAATTTTTTTGTTGGACCATATAAACGCTGCCGAAGGCAGCAGGGATCTGAAACAGTTGGCTAAAAGTATTAAAAAGATGCATATTCACCGTGTTCTGAACTATTCTGAATGTTTCAAATGTCTAGCTAGTCGGGAAGTTAGTTAAATAAATTTTCTGTTGAACCATGTAAACGCTGCCGAAGGCAGCAGTGACACGAAACAATTGGCCAAAAATATTTTAAAAATGCATTGTCACCGTATTTTGAGCTTTTCCGGAAGTTTTAAATGTCTAGCTAGTCGGGAAGTTAGTTACAAATCGATTCCAAGATTTGGACTGGTAACGCTGCCGAAGGCAGCAGGGACCCTATACAGTTGGCTAAAAGTATTTAAAAAATGCATTTTCACCGTGTTCTGATCTAATCTGAAAGTTTCAAATGTCTAGCTAGTCGGAAAGTTAGTTAAATAAATTTTCTGTTGAATCGCATAAACGCTGCTGAAGGCAGCAGGTATCGGAAACAGTTGGCTAAAAATATTAAAAAAATGCATTGCCAACGTGTTCTGAGCTTTTCTGAAAGTTTCAAATGTCTAGCTAATCGGAAAGTCAGTTAAATTGCAAGATTTGTCTAAACCGTTTTTGAGTTATTACCGTTTTTTGATACATTATGGCCAAATTTTTGTCATTATGAACCTAATTTTCCTAAATATCTCCAAAACGGAAAATCATAGAAAGTCCAAAAAGGGAGGTGCACAACTAGATGTTACAACAAACCTATGTACCAATTCGCAACTTTCTACGTCCAACCGTTTTTGAGTTATGCGACATACCCACACACAGACACACACACACACATACAGACGTCACGAAAAATCGTGTAAAATCCCTTATATCTTTAAAACGAGAGTTCGTGTTAAGATGACACTTGCAGGTGTGCAACTAGACATCATGAAAGTCACACGTATAAATTAGCAACATTCAGCGATCATTCGTTTTCGAGCAATGTGAAATACAAAATCCATTTCGCAAATCGGGATTACTATACTTCCTTATACTTTGTATAAGGAAGTAAAAATGATACGTATTGCAAATCTGTAGCAATTTTTTTTTATCACACAAACCAGCTTGTTATTATTTAATTGCAATCTTTAATACAATAAAAATCTTTTAAGAAAAATTAAAAAATATATATTTATCTAATTTCCATCAACATATGTATGTCAAAGTTTAAGGTTTTTTATTTATTTATTTATTTAATTTTTTACGTGCATTTTTTTTTCAATATTTAACATCCTTTAACTGTTTTATGTAACACTTTATCAGAAAACAATATGCAGTACTTGAGAAATTTTTTCGCTATTAAGTAAGATGGATATCAGATATTCCATCTTAGCTGTCAATTAATAATGAATGACCATGAAACTAGAGAAAAAAGTGTTAAATAGAAACAGCTGTGGAATGTACCATCGGAATAAATAAAAAGAAAAATTGCTTACATAGTAATATTTTCCTTTTAAGCTTGTCATTGTCCTAAATATGAGACTCAGACAATATGTTTACTATATATATATATATATACATACATATTTAATTCATCGATCAAAAGAGTTTTTTTAATTAACGAAACACGTTGCATTTTATTTAATATAAAAAAATACCAGGTCTTTTAAGTTGTATGAAAAAGCTATAATGAAAGAAAATGTTTCGTGAAAAAAAAATGAAGGAAACAATCGATTTTGTATATCAGAACAAAACACCATAAAAATGTTAGAAGATCAACTGAAGTGTTGTTTGTCAAAAAAGTTAAAACTGAACATTAAATTAGCACATTTTTTTGTAAAATATCTTTTTTAGAAAGTTATAGATTAATTATTCTTTGTTTGGTATTACTGCGCAACTTTCTACTCTATAAGGGTCGATTCAACCTATTTCTGAAATTGATCTTCGAATGAAAACTAAAATATTCATGCTATAATAACACATGTCTGCGGAATCTTTTTTTTTTTCTTTTTTTCACTCCGTCCGTTGGGTGTCTTTAATGTGTTTTGATACGCTAAATACAAAAATGATATTCTTATCGTCCTATCACGTAAGGAATTTGACCAAAGTATAAGGATGAAGATCGGAAAAATTCGTCCTGAGGCTGTAACAAAATCGAAACAATTTATGTATAAAATATATTAAAATAGGCTATTTTTTACACATTATCTTTTAAATGTGTTTCTTTACATCGAAATTCCCTTTAGAGCATTTTACCTTGTGCACGGTTTGGGGGTCTTGAGAGGGAGGGGGGGGGGAGATTCTCCATGTACTTTCCAACAATAATCTGGTAACATGTTAACACTCTAAAAAAAATATATCTCATATAGAGACACTTTTAAAAAACACGTGTAACGTTTTAAATTAATAAATAAATACTTTAAAACACGTATATAAGTTTTAAAAACATATATTTAATTAAAAGCTACATATTTCTAAGCTTTTCGCCCTGAAAAGCAGGGCATCATCAGGAAGTCTACATGGTTTTGCACAATTTGCAGCTGTGTTACAAATATATATACCCTAAATCAGGTTAAAGCTACAGTTACATCGCTACTTTAATACAAAAATTTTTACTTCATTGGTTGCAGCCATTCTACATTGACACTGAGGCAACACACCGTTGGAGAAGTATGCAGCAGCATCCTTCGTAATAGAAACTTAAATGTAAAATCGTAATAGAAACTTAAATGAAACTTGAAATAGATGAGGTTACATATTGTACTGGGAAAATATAAATGCAAGTTAAATATCTGGTTGTATAATATAATTCCAAATTTTAGGTAGGAAAGCTGAATCTTTAGAATTAATAACATTAGGATATTTTACAATATTTACAGCATCTGAAATTAAGAGTTCAGATATATTTTGTGGGAGTTGAAATTATTTCTGCTCGATCCCATAGGGGTATAGCGCCGGAGTTATTGTAAATGAAATTAACAAGTGCAGAACTTCTTTCTTCTTTTACACTTTTTATATGTTCCTGGATTCTTCTATTAAGAGTTCTTTTAGTTTGTTCAATATAGAAAAAAATTTCATTATGCAACTGTATCGGAATTTTATAAACCCCTCCAGTGGGTCTAGTATGGTCACGGTCATTTATACTTAGATGTTTAATAGTTAAAGGTGAACTATAATGAATTACAATGCTAAATTTTCGAAAAATATAATGTTTAAAATTATCGAAATCTTTACTATAAACAAGGCTATTAGTGAACTTAATTTCAGGGGTTAATGTAGAAGAGTTATTAATTGGAGGAAAAAAGAGTTTATTTTTTATTTTATTGAAAATCTCAATTATAGCAGTTTTTTTTTGTATCCAGCATCCCTATCAATTTTAATAAGTTTGTTTAATTGTCGATTTTAACTAAATTGAAAGGAATTATATTTAATGGCACGGAATATGTAAGAATTAAAAAAAGATTTTTTATACCTATTTGGATGAGCAGCAGATTCAGGTATAAGGAGGGGAACAAAGGAATTTTTGTAGTAGACGTCAAACCAAATAACTGAATTATTTTTGCTCCGATGAATAGAGAGGTCTAAAAATGGCAAATTTTGATTAATTTCACATTCGTAGGTAAATTTAATGGAAGGAAATTGTTGATTAAAAACATCAATAAAATTAAGGAAGGAATTTTTCGTATATGGCCAGGATATAAAATATCGTCGACATACACTCTACCCTTCGAATAATTTACGTGGAAAACAGGTCAAATAAAATTTATTATTTACAATCAATTTTAACTCTTACAGGTGTAAAGTTACGACACGTTATAAATCTGCTCTTGACCTTCGAGGTGACTTTATTCGTAATCCACGGAGAAATATAAGCTTTTAATTTTTTATAGCGATTTCTGCATACACCCTATATATATATATATATATATATATATATATATACGCATATATGTGTGCATACATATATGTGTGTATATGTACATAGCTGCCAACTTTTACAGTTTTTTAATGCTACTTTTCTGAGTAAAAAATTTCAATTTATTTAATCATGAAGAACTGCTTTAAAATTTATAAAGAATTTCTATTAAAAAATACCTGTAGTGAAGAACCATACAAGTTGTCAGCCATATATATACCTGGAAAGAGATCATGTACCCTCAATATACAAAATAAAATGCTCAATATACAGTCTTATTTATTTTTTCTTTTTTAAATCTGGAACCGTATTTCTATTAAAGGAATTATACACATTATAATTATATGGACTCCTTTACATTCGAAAACAGATCCAGAATAAACTTTTAAGTAATGAAATGTATATTTTGGATTTTCTTTTGAAATACTGAGGATAAATAGTATAGATTAGTAAAATTTAAAACGCAACTTGGAATTATTAGTTTAAGATTTAACGAAGTATAAACATAAAACTTTATCCAATTTGATATAAACGTTGTCCATGTGTCGAATCTAATCGAGCTTGGTCATTGCACCATTCTAATATTACATTACGATTGTGTATGAATGAAGCATACACTAACATTATGAAAATTTCAAGATTAAGATATGAAAACGCTTTCATTTACTGGTGCGTCGTATTTCTATTTTGCAAGTTATTTCATTATATAACGCGTAAGAGAAGGTTCAACCAACGTTGTTTTACAAAAGATTGCTAATATAATAACTTCATGCTTACATGATAAATAAGAACTTTATAAGTAAAAATTGTAAGTTGAAAAAATACGCAACAATATTTTCAACTGAAATTAATTCAGAAGGACCCTTCATCGGGTGCAAAATGTAGGCAATTTTCTTATCTATTCTTCTGTTGAAAAATTATATTTATGTAGGGTTTCAATCTAACTTCCATAACATTATTTCAATAAAAAGTTCCATGTTTTTCCACTTGTTCAAGACTTATTCTTATCTCTGTGATTAAAACATATTTTCTCTTCCTGGGTCTAATATTTTGCTGTAAACTGCGTTGATGGTTCTGAGAAGCACTCGTACCAACTTATATTTCGTTTGATGAAAAGTCATGCTTAATTATTAATTCTCCAACGGATATTTATTTATTTATTATTTTATTTTATTTATTTATTTGTTTATTGAAGCGTGGGTAGGGTGGGGGTATGATTTCAATATATATATATATATATATATACAAGGTCTGGCTTTTAATTTCCAGGACTCATAGAATAACTCAGAAGAAAAAAAAAGTTAAACACGTAGTCATTTAATATGATTCAAAGTAATCCCCATCAGCCGTAATACACGTCTGTGCTCGACTGTACAAATTTCGGAAAGCAGTTTTAAAGTCCTTTTTTGGAATGCTCTTTAATACTGACGTTACGGTATTCTTGATGGCTTCGACATCCTGAAATCTTGTTCCCTTCATCGAATTTTTCAGCTTAGGAAACAGGAAAAAGTCTGCAGGTGCTAGGTCTGGAGAGTATGGTGGATGCCGCATCTCAACGACACCATGCTGGGCTAAGAATCGCTTCACAGGCGTACGGACTGCGGCCGACCTGTGTGTGGATCATCTTCGACATTTTCTCGCCCGTCCCGAAAGCGTTTAAACCATTCAAAAGTTCTTGAGCGGGATAATGCTTCCTTGCCGTAAACTTGTTTTAACATTTCGTAGGTTTCCGCAGCTGTCTTGCCCAATTTGAAGCAAAATTTAATGTTAATTCTCTGCTCCATTTTCACTTTGACAATAGGAATTTAAGAGCTACGTTTAAATGCGCCTTTCCAAGAGAACAACTTACTTCAGAATGGCGCCGATTGCACTGCACATGCGCAAGAAAACGCTCTTCAATATGCAATCACTAGCGCCATCTTCCGGCTTTTCGTTCGCCTACAGTTACGTCAGTCCTGGAAATTAAAAGCCAGACCTTGTATATATATTGAAATCATACTTGACTGAAACTATCTTGACTGAAAACATATATTATATTTTCATATATATATATATATATATATATATATATGTATGTATTTGTATGTATATGTATATATATACATTAACAATTCTATTCCGTAGCTTCTTTTTAAATGCTTTATTCCTTTTCTTCGTAATCTTTGTAAAATGATGGATTCAGCCGGAAGACAGTATTTTCTTTTCTAATTGAAAAGATTAGATTATATCGTATATTATTCAAAAGGCATGGGAACATTGGTATCTCTTTGTCAACTGAAACATATCATAAGAAATTATTTTAAAACCATTGCTACATTTTTAAAATTCCAAAAGAATGCTAATTACGATTTTACAGCAAATGAGAAATATGTACATATAATTTATACTTTTAAATTGGCATGAATTATGTTTAACATTGTTATGATAAGTGCGAAGCAAAGCATACACAATTATAAAAAGATGTTTTCATTCATAAATTTTATTTTTATTAGTTATTGATTTTAAATCTTCTACTATTCAATTGCTAAACTTTTCAGAAAATTTGCATGAGTTATCGTTGTATTATTATTTTTTTTTTAAGAACTTGTTTGTACAATTTGAATGAGACTTTCAGAAATTTAAAATTATAATTTAAACTCAAATATTTTATTTACGGGATGTAATTTCGTAAATATTTTATGATTAAATTTCGAAACACACCAATGATGTCATTTTTACTTTATCAGTTCAACCGCTTCAGATTGAAAAGCTTAATAATAAGTATAAACTTCTAATTTTGAAATTTATGTTACTTTATTTTATAACTAGCAGGCTTTGCCCGCTTCGCTGGACATTAAACTTAAATGAGTTGTCAAAATGCCATATCTTTATTAATAACCTAAGTTCTCGCTGTGATTGGTAGAAGTTTTCTCGCTCCCGATGTGAGGAGTCTGGGTCCCCACTGTCTTCGGCACAACTTACCCACTTCTTACTTCCCCACCCTCAGCGGGTGAGTTCAAAGATTTGCAAAATCCCACTAATGTACATAATGCGTACACTTAATCAATATCCACACACCAAAATTCGCCATTCTAAAATAATTCAAAGTGAATTCAAACGGAAAACATTTTTTTACACATGTTTATTGCCCTCCGACTCCGAGAAGGGGGGGGGGGATTTCGAATTTCGTGAAATGCAGTTACAATAAGTGCCGGGTGCATACAAACAATTTACGCACCAAATTTCGTGACCACAGAAGTCTTTAATAGGCAATATTATAAATAAAAAAATAAAAATTATACAGACACGACATTATTTCATTATTTAAAACATGAAAATCTGACATTGACAGATTTTAATTTAGTGCCAGAGGCCTACTGCTAAACTTGTTAATATCGACAAATTCTTCTTTAGTTAATTCGTGACGATCTAAATTCCATGATAAAGTTTTCATTAAATCAAACCAATGTGTTTCAGCTGCAGTTATTATAACAAATAACTTTGGAAGTCCAAACTGTCTTATAGCCGCAAAACAACGTTTTTTCTCTTTTTCCCAAAGAGGGGGAGGTGTGCCTTGGGGGGGACTCATGTCAAAGGTGTGCCTTGGGGGGGACTCATGTCAAAGTTGTACCTTGGGGGGACTCATGTCAAATTTGGGCCTTGGGGAGACTCATGTCAAAGTTTGGCCTGGGGGGGGACTCATGTCAAAAATGTACCTTGGGGGGGACTCATGTCAAAGTTGGGCCTGGGGGGGGGACTCATGTCAAAGTTGTGCCTTGGGGGACTTCATTCAATAAATCCCCATTCAATAAACCGACTGAAATAGGCCCTTAGCACTATTAAGAGTGTATTATAAAAATGCGACAACGCTGTACCGACTGAAATAGGGGTACCTTGGGGGGGACTCATGTCAAAGTTGGGCCTGGGGGGGACTCATGTCAAAGATGTGCCTTGGGGGGACTTCATTCAATAAATCCCCATTCAATAAACCGACTGAAATAGGCCCTTAGCACTATTAAGAGTGTATTATAAAAATGCGACAACGCTGTACCGACTGAAATAGGGGTACCTTGGGGGGGGACTCGTGTCAAAGTTTGGCCTGGGGGGGGACTCATGTCAAAGTTGGGCCTTGGGGGGATTTCATCCAATAAATCCCCATTCAATAAACCGACAGAAATAGGCCCTTAGCACTATTAAGAGTGTATTATAAAAATGCGACAACGCTGTACCGACTGAAATAGGGGTACCTTGGGGGGGACTCATGTCAAAGTTGGGCCTGGCGGGGCACTCATGTCAAAGTTGGGCCTTGGGGGGACTTCATCCAATAAATCACCATTCAATAAACCGACTGAAATAGGCCTCTAGCACTAATTAAGGGTGACCTATAAAAATTCGACAACTGTACCGACTGAAAGAGGCCTCTTGCACTAAAAAAAGCACAGCTTAAGTATCGGAACCCTTTGGTAGCTTTAAATATTTTAAGCCATTTTTGCGATGAACTGAATTGGCTATCTCAATTGTGCAATTAAAGATCTTGGCGAGAAACGTCCGAGCTACTTCGGTGCCGAATTTCAAATTTTGCCAAAGGGATCCAATACTAAAGCTGTTCCATATCGAATCTGGGTTGAAAACGGAAAAAGAGTAAAATAAATTAGAAATATCAGACCTATATTTATAAATTTAATACCAATTGAAAGGGGTGATTTTTCTGAATCCAGGGGTGCAAACAGTTTTTCGATGCGACAATTAGATTTTTAAAAAATAACTAAAGTGTGAAATTTAAGTGGCAACGGAAAAAGGGGAAAATAAATTAGAAATATCAGACCTATCGTTACAAATTCAGTGCCAAATGAAAGAGGTGATTTTTCTGAATCCTGGGGTGTAAACAGTTTTTCGATACGATAATTAGATGTTTTAAAATTAACTAAAGTACAAAACTCAGATGGCAAAACTTCATTTCAATCTTTTCATAATTTGTAGTGAAAATCACGCGAATACAAAAGTCTTTAACTTAAAAATTTATTTTTATATTTTATTTTTTCATTCAAAGCATTTTAGTGAACAAATATTTATGGCGCATGCGCAGGCGTTTTTTACACACAATTTAAACACTAATCATAATTTGAAAAATTTCTATCGATATAATTTCAAGATGGGTGAAGACCTAAGTTTCTGCCAAGCGCCGTTGAATTCCGTCCAGCCGTTCTCGAGTGATGCCCGGACAAACGTGTTTTAGTCTTTTACCCCCTAGGGGGGGAACGGGGGGGAATTTCTGAAAAGTTGATAGATATAATTTTAAGTTGGGTGAAGACCTAAATTCCTGCCACGCGTCGTTGAATTCCGTTCAGCCGTTCTCAAGTGATGCCCGGACAAAAAAAGCGACATTCGGACACAATGACACACACACAGACACACACACACACACACAGGAAAAATTGTCTGAAGTCATTTTCGGCTTTCATGGGGTGTGAAACATGAAGATATCGGAAAATTTTTCGATTCCGACAAATTTACAGACAAAAGTCTGATTTTATTAATATAGATAATTTAGAATAAAGTTATGAAAATTAGTCTTATTTTGCTAAAAATAGAGTATTATATTTGTACAGCTTCAGTGGAATAAGAGTATAGAATGAATACAAATAAATGTTTACGGAAATTTCCTTGAGAGAGAGCATAAAACGGAAAAAAATACAGATGACTTCAAAAGTAATTATTTTATTACTAGCAGGCTTTGCCCGCTTCGCTGGACATTAAACTTAAATGAGTTGTCAAAATGCCATATCTTTATTAATAACCTAATTTCTCGCTGTGATTAGTAGAAGTTTTTTCGCTCCCAATGTGAGGAGTCTGGGTCCCCACTGTCTTCGGCACAACTTACCCACTTCTTACTTCCCCACCCTCAGCGGGTGAGTTCGAAGTTTTGCAAAATCCCACTAATGTACATAATGCGTACACTTAATCAATATCCACACACCAAAATTCGCCATTCTAAAATAATTCAAAGCGAATTCAAACGGAAAACATGTTTTTACACATGTTTATTGCCCACCGACTCCGAGAAGGGGGGGGGGGATTTCGAATTTCGTGAAATGCAGTTACAATAAGTGCCGGGTGCATGCAAACAATTTACGCACCAAATTTCATGACCACAGAAGTCTTTAATAGGCAATATTATAAATAAAAAAATAAAAATTATACAGACACGACATTATTTCATTATTTAAAACATGAAAATCTGACATTGACAGATTTTAATTTAGTGCCAAGGCCTACTGCTAAATTTGTTAATATCGACAAATTCTTCTTTAGTTAATTCGTGACGATCTAAATTCCATGATAAAGTTTTCATTAAATCAAACCAATGTGTTTCAGCTGCAGATATAGTAACAAATAAAGTTGGAAGTCCAAACTGTCTTATAGCCGCAAAACAACGTTTTTTCTCTTTTTCCCAATGAGGGGGAGGTGTGCCTTGGGGGGGGACTCATGTCAAAGGTGTGCCTTGGGGGGGACTCATGTCAAAGTTGTACCTTGGGGGGGACTCATGTCAAAGTTGGACCTTGGGGGGACTCATGTCAAAGTTGGGCCTGGGGGGGGGACTCATGTCAAAGTTGGGCCTTGGGGGAACTCATGTCAAAGTTGTACCTTGCGGGGGACTCATGTCAAAGTTGGGCCTTGGGGGGACTTCATTCAATAAATCCCCATTCAATAAACCGACTGAAATAGGCCTATAGCACTAATTAAGAGTGACCTATAAAAATTCGACAACTGTACCGACTGAAATAGGTCTCTAGCACTAAAAAAAGCACAGCTTAAGTATCGGAACCCTTTGGTGGCTTTAAATATTTTAAGCCATTTTTGCGATGAACTGTATTGGCTATCTCAATTGTGCAATTAAAGATCTTGGCGAGAAACGTCCGAGCTACTTCGGTGCCGAATTTCAAATTTTGCCAAAGGGATCCAATACTAAAGCTGTTCCATATCGAATCTGAGTTGAAAACGGAAAAAGGGTAAAATAAATTAGAAATATCAGACCTATATTTATAAATTTGATACCAAATGAAAGGGGTGAATTTTCTGAATCCAGGGGTGCAAACAGTTTTTCGATGCGACAATTAGATTTTTAAAAAATAACTAAAGTGTGAAATTTAAGTGACAACGGAAAAACGGAAAAAGGGGAAAATAAATTAGAAATACCAGACCTATCGTTACAAATTCAGTACCAAATGAAAGAGGTGATTTTTCTGAATTCTGGGGTGTAAACAGTTTTTCGATACGACAATTAGATTTTATAAAATTAACTAAAGTATGAAACTTAGATGGCAACACTTCATTTCAATCTTTTCATAATTTGTAGTGAAAATCACGCGAATACAAAAGTCTTTATCTTAAAAATTTATTTTTGCATTTTATTTTTCCATTCAAAGCGTTTTAGTGAAAAAATATTTATGGCGCATGCGCTGGCGTTTTTTACACACAATTTAAACACTAATCATAATTTTGAAAATTTCTATAGATATAATTTCAAGTTGGGTGAAGACCTAAGTTTCTGCCAAGCGCCGTTGAATTCCGTCTAGCCGTTCTCGAGTGATGCCCGGACAAACGTGTTTTAGTCTTTTACCCCCTAGGGGGGGAACGGGGAAGAATTTCTGAAAAGTTGATAGATATAATTTTAAGTTGGGTGAAGACCTAAATTCCTGCCAAGCGCCGTTGAATTCCGTCCAGCCGTTCTCAAGTGATGCCCGGACAAAAAAAGCGACATTCGGACACGATGACACACACACAGACACACACACACACACACACAGGCAAAATTTTCTGAAGTCATTTTCGGCTTTCGTGGGGTGTGAAACGTGAAGATATCGCAAAATTTTTCGATTCCGACAAATTTACAGACAAAACTCTGATTTTATTAATATAGATTTAAGGTAGCGATGCATCGAAAACCTTTTAATAGCCTCTGAAA
Organism: Salticus scenicus; assembly: GCA_963930645.1. Lineage (NCBI taxonomy): Eukaryota > Metazoa > Arthropoda > Arachnida > Araneae > Salticidae > Salticus > Salticus scenicus. The sequence continues at coordinate 17,915,640 of OZ005653.1, forward strand.
TTTATTTTAAATGTATAAACATGAAAGTATATGTTTTAAGTACTAGACTTTGGAATTTTAAATTTAAAGTATTTATCTCAGTGATCTATAAATGCGGTTTGCAGCAAAATTATTGAAACCTTAGGAATAATTCGTATTTAAAATATGTGCACCTAATACTGTTTTGTTAAGCAAATATTTGTCGAGTCATGATCTTAGTCTTTATGCTGTTCCTAAAAAAGTAAGTTAATGATAGAAATTAGAAATTAAACTAAAAATATAATATAAAAAATGTGGATGCGTGCTTCAATAATTTTGCTGCCGACTGTACATATAAAATTTACACCCTTTTTGACGAATATTTGAAATAATAATTTCAAATATTCAAAAAATAACTGTTACTTTCCTTAATACTAAATATACATTTATATCAAACTATTTCTAGCATTACATTTATTATTTATATTTCTCATTCGTCACATTTGAAAACTTTACAAAGATCTTTTTAAAAGAACTATTTCCCCATATATCTCAAACGCATGTATCTCAAACCCATATATCTCAAACGCAGTACAGAATTCGTACAAACATTAATAAATATTTTGTCCTGAATTACTATTGGCCTGTATAGTATTGTTAGAGTGTCTGAAATACACAGTGTGGCAACTGTGCACAGTGTGCAAAACTGTACTTTAGAGATTCAGCTAGGTCAATGTGATTGAGATTCTTGCTGGTAAAATAGAAACTAAAGTATTCATTGGATACTTATGGGCCTATAACTATTACGTAACTTGGAAGACGAAACTGGGAAGTGCCAATCCAACTCTTATGCCATGTTTACGATTTGAGCAAGAATTACAATCGCAGCATCTAGGTAATTTAATTTTTCAATAAATATTTTAAGCATGACGGTTATAAGCGGCTGTCACACTGTTTATTCTAGGCAGGGTTGGCAAGTTTTTGTCGCATGACAGTTTTTGACGGTAAACCACAGTTTAAACTGTCATGTCAAAAACACTGTGTCAAAAACCTTATGTCAAAAATTGTCAAAAACCTCGCATTTTACACCACTTGGCATATTTTAAACAATTAAAAAGTCATATTTATTATAGAAAAGTAACAAACTGTAGTCTTAAAAAAGTGCTTAGTTTGTATATCTCCCAAGGTTAAAAATTTTTAGAACAGTATTATGTGTTTCTTATGAATGCCATTGACTTCTATTTAAATACAAAAAATTGATATTCATTACCTTTACAAAATTCAAAAATTGAAATATAAAAATTTTTATATTCTAAGGTGAATTACTTACTTATTGCATTTTAAGTTGTCAGAAATTTTATGAAGTCTTATTTTCTAAAAAGGTTGGTTGTAGTTGGTTGTAGGATTTAAGGCCGATTGACTCCTGATGTGTCCTAGGCCTAGGGGGGGAATGCCCTCCGTGGGGGTCTTTCTAAGGGGTCCTAGCCCGTATTTACGCGAGTTTCGGAGGAAACCACGGAAAACTCCGAACGGCTAGGTCGATGAGCGCGACCTGGGATCGAACCCGGCACCTCCCATCTACCAGCTTTGAGCGCAGAACCGCTCGGCCGCTGGTGGGCATTTTCTAAAAAGGAGTTTAAGTAAATGCATATTAATTGATAATTAAAAGGTGCTGTAAATAATTTATACCAACGAATGAAATTACTGTGCTATTGAATAATAAATCATGCCTTTTTATTTTGGGTTATAATCAACAGTGTGTTTTAATGTTGCACGATTAAAAATTTCTAAGGTATTGCATGGCTAGTTGAACTAAATTTTTAATATTAATTACACAATGCAATTTTAAACTAAATATTTTTAATAAGGAAATGATGGACAGTTTATTTTATTTTATTTTATTTACTTTATTTATTTTATTTATTTATTTATTTATTTATTTTGTAAATTACAGTCTTAAATGTATGAAAATTTACATTTATATGCAGTGTAATGCAATAATATTAAATACTACATTAAAATTTCTCAAGCTCTATTTCTAAAAAAAATATCAAAAATTAAAATTTTCTTCACTTTAGTTAGCTCTGTGCTAATTTTTTTAATTTTATACCTGGATTTTACATTATTGTAGTTTAAAAATATGTTCTAAAATATCTGGATATTATTTTTTAAATTTTTTGGTAGGTTAATTAAAAAAATAAAATGAAAGTTTGAATGCTAAAAGTTTTCATTAAAATTTCAGCATTCAACTTAATATTAAAAAATAATCTATAACTGAATGCACTAAACTGAATTGTATCACTATAATTTGAATCTATGTATGCAAATTTCCATAGCTCTAAGACAATTTACATAAAAAGATTTCTAATGTTCACACTCCCATTAAGACTATGCATTGATATGTTTCCTAACACAATTTTTCTTTATCTGGGAAAAAAAAAATAATATATATATATATATATATATATATATATAATTAATGTTAATACATAGTACATTGCAACTTAAAAATATGCAAAAAATTATTTTAGATTATAGTTTCCATTTTTCTCCTGTGGTTTTCGACAGTTTTTGATGGTTTAAACCAGTTTTTGACAGTTTAAACCAGTTTTTGACTTCAAAAACCAACCCTGATTCTAGGGGCTGTAGTAATGTTCTTATAAAAAGTGATGCATTATAAATTATAGCAAACACTCCATTTCGTTAAAATATTGTTAGTAAGAAGCTAAATCTTTATGCAATCACTGAATGCAATCACTGACGGCAGATGAATCGATTTTATTCATCTTACTTCACCCATTATTTATTTTCAACATCCAATGTATAATGCAACGTCTTAAGACAGAATTCTATGACTGTAACTGTAGAGGAGTGACACAGTCGGTAGGGCGCTGTCGTCTGGAGTCCCAGTTTCTGGATTCGAATCCCAAACAGGCATGAATGTTTTTGATGTCCTTCATGCGGGAAATATATAAAAAAATAGCGAATTTATGTAATATCGATTATTCGAATCTGAAATCATTGTTAGTATAGATCTTAAATATATATATATATATCTTTTTTAAGGTAATTGTTTAGAATATAAGAATTGGTACAAAGTATTTGGCATAATATATATATTTTCCTCACTGCATATCCATAATAATGTTATGGATTAGTACTGGACAGATATGTGTTTTCTTCCCTAATGGCACTAGATTTTTACAATATTTATTAATTTATTAGAATTAATGTAAATTAATGGTACTAGATAATAAGGCATCAGAATTAATGTATTGCTGTCTAATAACAATATTTAGCGCTTTATGAAATGCTTTCACTGTGAAAAAAGAAAAAAAAAGAAGAAGAAGTAGAAGAAATTTTTAATAATTGTAAAAACTATGTGAAAATAAGAAGAAGAAGAAGAAATCTGTTAAAAAATATAAAAACTGTGTAAAAAAAAGAAGAAGAAGAAGAAATCTGTTATAAAGTATAAAAACTATGTAAAAAAAAAATTCTCACATGAAATTTCTATTTTATAAAACTGGGTTCACAGTCCCAACTGTTTTCAAGGACTCTTCCACCAGCATTATCTAAAAATAAATTTCCTCTTAAATGTACACTGTACATTCAAGAATAATTTTATCTTAAGATTATTCTCGTGGAAAAGTCCTTGAAAAAAGGCATGGCCGTGGGAACCCTATAAAACTACAAAAGTTTAGTTTATACTTATACGAAAAGTTATAAATATGGGCACCCTCTTCTGTTTTTGACATAAAATTACTTTAATCTTGAAAAATTCTACGTTTTTGATCTCAGCAACTATAACAAGTTTAGTAAATGAAAGGAAGCAAAACAATGATTAATATTAAATATTTCAATTCGAAAACGAAGATTTACAAAAAGCTTTCAAAAAAAGAAACTGAAGAAATGAGGTGCAAATATGCACCCATTCCAGAAAAGTCACAAAAATGATTTAAAATATTTTAAAACGTGATAAAACATTACAAAAAGTAGAGGATTCATTTATCACGCGAATATATATATATATATATATATATATATATATACTAGCAGACCCGGCCACGCGTTGCTGTGACTAAGTTATACGTTGAATTATACGGCTGTAAACTATTTAGTACAGTCAAATTATTATTTACGAACAAAGACGAAGACGTTGTAGCCGATGTAAATACCCACAGGGTTGAGATTTGAAACTTAGGTCAAAATTTGGAAGCGATTGATAAAAAATTTCGTAGTGTTGATATTAAGCACAAATTAATTTTATTGCAGGGTCCTATAAATTTAATGGAGAAGTGATATATTTTATTTCTAATGCTACTTTGGATAAAATTGCTAAAATGACTAATATATAAATTAAATTCTATTAAAATTCTATTAAAATAAAAGTATAAAAGAAACAGACGATTTTAAAATCAATTTTTATGGAGGAGTGAAATATAATATATGCTATAATGGATAATTTTACTATAAAATGACCTCATCATTTTAAATATTTTAAAGAGGGCAACAGCTGTAGTTATAAAAAGGAAAACAATAAGGCTAAACCAGAAAAATAAGTAAATTTGATAAATATTTTAAAACTTTAAATTTGGAAATCTTATGAAATATTGGACATTTAAAGTATATACATGTATCATTTTAAATAGAAAAAGATTTTGGAAAAGTTTAGTGTATTTTAACGAAGTGATGAGAAGTTTTTGAGTATGTTAAAATTTTAATAGTAAATTCAAGTTAATAAAGATGGGAAACATCGAGGATTAAGATAAGAATAATTATAAGATTAAAAAAAAAAAAAAAAAAAAAAAAAAAAACTTTTTATATACCATGCTTTTAAATTTTAATATACTAATAATATACTAATTAAAAGGAAAATGATAAATATTCTATCATAGTTTGAAGTCATATTTGTTTTCAAATGTCTAAATGAAATATCTGATGTAAGATACTAATATTTTGCAGCGGAATAGATTTCATTTCTGTCATCCTTGGCGAAAAAAAAAAGAATATCGCCAAATTATCTGGTGAAAATATTTAATTCCTTTCAAAAATCATGATTATTTTAACAACTTATATTAAAAGAGTAATGAATAATATGAAACAATATTTCGTACAATACATATTACATGACATACATACGTACAATGAATAATACATATTACATTTCGTACAATGCATACATCTGGCATGTATATTTTCGTGTTACGCTTTTGATCACCAAATAATAATAATAATAATAATAAAAAAGCCAAGGGTGACAGAGTTTTGAAATTTAAAATTAAAATTTTGTCAATTTGACAGCAAAATAATTCAATCTAACACCCGCGATAACTAATACATATCTATACCCAAATATAAGGATTAAAATCGGGAAATAAATTTCCTCGATTTTTAATAATTTCTTACAAAAAATCCAGTGGCAATTAACATAGGAAATCTTTTTCTTGGCTGCACAGACGGTCAGTGAGTCACACTTCGCTTGCGTATAGAACTCATAGATATAGTATAGCATATATAGAATAGAGTGATCATTGGGGAGAAAAAAGTTATTCCTTTTCATTTGGGAAAAGACGACGTTTTTACCAAAATATGGCCGTCTTTCCCCGAGTGAATACACACGGGAATACATACTAATATTTTAGCAAATAAAATTTATGAATAATTTATTTGCTAAAGGGGAATGGAAGACTCCAGATACAGTTTCAAATTCATATTTCTTTCTTTCTTTTCTTTTTTTTTTTTTTTTTTTTTCAATACCACTTAATGGCTGTTTCCAAAGTTTTTATTTATTTTTTTTTTTTTTTCGGCATCAAAAATCTTTGTACGATAACATGGGGATGAGAGATCTATATATATTACTATATCCATGATAGAACTACATTAGCACTTTATCAATGTGTATAAAATCTTTAAATTGATTATGACGTCAATTTTCGTGAGATGCATAATTTAACTTTTTATAATTTTTTAACGTTCACGTTTGATTAAATGTATTTATTTTTATGTCGAAAGAAAATGAACTCGTATTTTTTTTTTTTTTTTTTTTTTGGCAACAATTAAATTAATGGAACTCACAGATATTTTGGAGCAACTTTAATAAAGGTCTATAATTAACAAATAATTGCAATAAAACAATATTGTGACATTAAATTGAGATAAAAACTATCCTATCTCTCAAGTTGGACCAAACTGCACAAAGTGTGCAAAATTTCATTAAAATCGGTTCCTTAGTTTAGGAGTTTACCCCGGACAAACATCGTGACACGTAATTTATATATATATACAGATAGAAATCGCTGACGTAATTGGCTCTTTAAAAACCGGTCCAATCAAAGAGTGCCTACTTTTGTACACAACACTTTATACTACTGTTCTCCGCGAGTGTGTCCAGAGAACATTCCATTACAAAAGCAAATTGCATCACTCTAATTTACCCGTCGTTGAGATCCGGGGTGGTATCATCATCGCTGTCGATAAAGGAAGTGTCACAGTTGTCTGATAAGTCCGATGATAAACCATATCGTTTCATGAGTCGAATATTTTTCTTTGAAGTCCTTCGGTCTTCTTAACCGTGGAGGGACTTTTACTTTACCTGACTGTGGCTGGTACCTTACCACGAGAAATCTCAAGGATGGCTTCTTTTGAGCACTTTTGTCAATCAACTTAGTCAATTGATCCTTGTATGGTCATCAAATGATCAGATTGACCTTGCTGCTTTGCATCCATGAGTAGTGGTTCTCTTCTTAATATTAAGAAAATACATAGAACCTAGGAACTCCATTTGAAGTTACAGGGGCTCAAATTTATACCAGTAAAAGGTACCCATATTTACACCAATAAAGAGTGCCCATATTTACGCCAACATCACCTTGAAAACTTAGACTTTATCACATGTAATACAATTTGTATTAAAATGACAATCAACTGATTGCAAGAAAATCATATTTAATGAAATTTTATTTTTCCGACTGAGTGAAAATAATGATTGATTGTGATTTTAATAAATATTGTATTTCTTTCATCCATTGTTTAATGGTGTTTTCCTTTACCTGCGGCTTATTTCTGTCGAGCTATCTAAATGATAGACAAGATCTTTCTGCCTAAAGGTTGTCTGAGTGAGTAATGCTGACCGGTTGTTGGCCTGGATAGCTCAATTGGTAGAGCCTTGACCTAGCTAGTCAAAAATTCGGGGTTCGACTCCCGGTCCGGGCATTATTTTCACTCAGTCGGAAAAATAAAATTTTATCACATGTAACCTAAAGACATGCGTGACTAAAGGCTTGCTTCTAAAAGTAGCTTAAGATCTACACTTTCTGGATATCACTGTAAAATTATTTTAAACAAGCCATAAGAACATGAAAAGAAAATGATTTCAGATACCTATCAAAAATTTGCAGTCCAATACAAACACCAATTTGCCCAATAACTCACATTGCATCCACACTACTTGAAATAAGGGTTCCAACTGCTCTCCACAATTTTATATCAAGAAATGGAGCCAACTACAGCCATTCCTGCCAACCATCAACACCTCCCATAGCCACTAATGGAAGGATGCCTATTTTTACACATTTCCTCTACATCTTGTCAAAAGAAACATTTTTTCTGTAACATGATAAAATTTGCAACCACTGTTACAAATTCCATGTGATGTTTCCATATTTTTTATGTTTTGCATACATAATATTGGTATCCAAACTGTATTGAGAAGCGCTAAGTAGCACATTAAAATATGCATCCGTGGCTGAGAATTAATATAGTAGCCTAAAATTCAATGGGCTCTGGTACGATCCTAAATGTTAAAAATGGAGAATTTTGTTTAATACGAAAATTTTTACGGTATGCCCAACGGAAAAAAATCTGATGTGGGCACCACATGACTTCCTTATACACTTTTAGAAATATACATAATGTTAAAAAACATTGTCACTGGACCCGAAACAGTTGGCTAAAAATATTTTTAAAAAAATGCATGCATACGTAAAAAAAAAAAAAAAAAATTGTGCTTTGAGGGGACTCATGTCAAAGTTGTGCCTTGTGGGGGACTCATGTCAAAGTTGTGCCTTGGGGGGGACTCATGTCAAAGTTGGGCCTTGGGGGGGGGACTCATGTCAAAGTTGGGCCTTGGGGGGACTCATGTCAAAGTTGTACCTTGTGGGGGACTCATGTCAAAGTTGTACCTTGGGGAGGAGACTCATGTCAAAGTTGTGCCTTGGGGGGACTCATGTCAAAGTTGTGCCTTTGGGGGACTCATGTCAAAGTGGTGCCTTGGGGAGGGGGACTCATGTCAAAGTTGTGCCTTGGGGGGGACTCATGTCAAAGTTGTGCCTTGGGGGGGGGGGGGACTCATGTCAACGTGTTCTGAACTTTTCTGAATATTTCAAATGTCTAGCTAGTCGAGAAGTCAGTTAAATTGCAAGATTTGTCCAAACCGTTTTTGATTTATTACCGTTTTTTGATACATTTTGCCCATTATGAACCTAATTTTCCTAAATATCTCCAAAACGGATAATCATATAAAGTCCAAAAAGGGAGGTGCACAACTAGATGTTATAACAAACCTATGTACCAATTCGCAACTTTCTACGTCCAACCATTTTTGAGTTATGCGACATACACCCACCCACACACACACACACACACACAGACACACATACATACAGACGTCACGAAAAATCGTGTAAAGTCGCTTATATCTCTAAAACGAGAGCTCGTGTTAAGACGAAACTTACAGATGTGCAACTAGACATAATGACTGTCACACGTATAAATTGGCAAGATTCAGCGATCATTCGTTTTCGAGCAATGTGAAATACAAAATCCATTTCGCAAATCGGGATTACTATACTTCCTTATACTTTGTATAAGGAAGTAAAAACATGTTGAGTACAAATATTCTCCGAATTGTTCTGTTGCAGAAAAGTTTTGTCAACACATATTTTTTGGATAGCATACAGATATTTTTTGTCAACTTTGCTACCAAAAATTTTCTGTAATAGAACAGATTTTTTTTTTTTTTTTTTTTTTTAAGTATTGAGTGTATACTTACATTTTGCCCGATGTTCGTTTTCCACCAATGACGAAATTGGGTTATATTTCAAAAAATATATTTTTACTTACTTTTTTTTTTTTTTTAATGTAGTGTATTATTCTTTGTCTCACGAAAAAGTTTTTTATCTTAACATACTCATTCCTTTTTCTTTTCTTTGTAAACTGTTTTTAAAATAGAGAAATCACAGAACAAAGTGACATTTAATTCGATAAACATTGCCTATTACAGCTGTATTTGACATTTAAATGACATTTTTAATACTCTTAATTGTGTTAATTTTTAACTGCGAAAATTATTAATAATAAATATCTTTGATTTAATTTTACTTACAAACATCTTTCCGTTTTTCTTTTAGACGTTTATTTTGGAATTTTCCTTGACGTTTTAATAATGATTTATAATTAAATTTAGTAGATGAATGCAAAGCATTTTAAAATATTTAAATAAAATATATATTTCCCTTTATGAGAAATTATTTATTATTCATCGAAAAAAAAAATCAGATATGAAACATATTTGCTAATAAAATCGGAATAATTTCTCTTAGGCACTGAATAACTTAAAAAAAAATCTGATGTGGGCACCACATGACTTCCTTATACACTTTTAGAAATATACATAATGTTAAAAAACATTGACATTGGACCCGAAACAGTTGGCTAAAAATATTTTTAAAAAATGAATTATCACCGTGTTCTGAGCTTTTCTGAAAGTTAGCTAAAAACCGATTGCAAGATTAGTACTGGTAACGCTGACGAAGGCAGCAGGAACCCGAAAAAATTGGCTAAAAGTATTAAAAAAAGGAATTTCAGCATGTTCTGAACTATTTTGAAAGTTTCAAATGTCTACCTAGTCGGGAAGTTAGTTAAATAAATTTTTTGTTGGACCATATAAACGCTGCCGAAGGCAGCAGGGACCTGAAAGAGTTGGCTAAAAGTATTAAAAAGATGCATATTCACCGTGTTCTGAACTATTCTGAATGTTTCAAATGTCTAGCTAGTGGGGAAGTTAATTAAATAAATTTTCTGTTGAACCATGTAAACGCTGCCGAAGGCAACAGTGACCCGAAACAATTGGCCAAAAATATTTAAAAAATGCATTGTCACCGTATTTTGAGCTTTTCCGGAAGTTTTAAATGTCTAGCTAGTCGGGAAGTTAGTTACAAATCGATTCCAAGATTTGAACTGGTAACGCTGCCGAAGGCAGCAGGGACCCTATACAGTTGGCTAAAAGTATTTAAAAAATGCATTTTCACCGTGTTCTGATCTAATCTGAAAGTTTCAAATGTCTAGCTAGTCGGGAAGTTAGTTAAATAAAATTTCTGTTGAATCGCATAAACGCTGCTGAAGGCAGCAGGTATCGGAAACAGTTGGCTAAAAATATTTAAAAAATGCATTGTCAACATGTTCTGAGCTTTTCTGAAAGTTTCAAATGTCTAGCTAATCGGAAAGTCAGTTAAATTGCAAGATTTGTCTAAACCGTTTTTGAGTTATTACCGTTTTTTGATTCATTATGGCCAAAACCTATGTATTTTTGTCATTATGAACCTAATTTTTCTAAATATCTCCAAAACGGAAAATCATAGAAAGTCCAAAAAGGGAGGTGCACAACTAGATGTTATGACAAACCTATGTACCAATTCGCAACTTTCTACGTCCAACCGTTTTTGAGTTATGCGACATACACACACACACACACACAGACACACACACACACATACAGACGTCACGAAAAATCGTGTAAAATCCCTTATATCTCTAAAACGAGAGCTCGTGTTAAGATGACACTTGCAGGTGTGCAACTAGACATCATGAATGTCACACGTATAAATTAGCAACATTCAGCGATAATTCGTTTTCGAGCAATGTGAAATCCAAAATCCATTTCGCAAATCGGGATTACTATACTTCCTTATACTTTGTATAAGGAAGTAATAAAAGATTACAAAAAGTGATTTCTTAAAAATACGCGATAATGTTTATTTCATGAAGAAGAGTTAACAAACTAAAAGAAAAATAACATCGTAAGAAAAATAACATCGTTTCTTTAATTTATGCTTCAAAAAATTGAATCAATTCAATTATAAAGACATTTTGCAAATGTCAGAAGAATGCCTTTTTCCTAAATTGGTAACTTTAAATCTGAAATATCATATAAAAATATATCCAAGTGTATGCTAATTTTTTTTTTTTTTTTTTTTTTTTTTTTTACATCAAAAATTGAAAATGGAAATAATAGTACTTTTCCTTAGCCATCAGATCGAGATTTGTATTAAAGTATGCCCATATTAAAAATAATAATAATGAAAAAATCTATTCGCAACATATGAAAAAACAAACATGTAACTTTGAACCTGATTTTTTTTTATTTTTCAGACGATATTTATGCTTATAAATTAGTGGATTTTCTTTCCAAAAAACTGGTATTGATTGATGGTAAAATAAGACTTTTTTGAGTAACTGAAAAGAGAAAATGTAATCAATTGTACATTAGTCAAAAAAGTCACGAAAAATTGCTGAAACAAATTTGTTGAAGCCCGATTTATAGATAAATGTAGCATAATTGCCAACTTTTACAATTTAAAAATAAAGATAATCACCATTATATATTTAGGACAATTTCTTACATTAATTTTCAGAGATTAATTTCAGATTAATTTTCAGATCTCGAAGCTCACTATCATAAAAATCTGGCGTAAAGTCTTCTCGAAATCATAAAAATTTGGCAGTTGAGGATATAGTAATAAGGTATAGATTGGTCTTCTTGGGGTAAAAGTTGATTCTTCTTCACTTGGCGACAGACGTCCATCAAAGGGAATAGCAATAGACTATGTGCACTCCAGTCAGGAAGTGTTATGACTCTCGTATCAGAAGCAGTTTTTATACCATTGAAATATACACAGATATTTTAGGAAGGAAAATTTATGAATTATTTATGTACTAAAGGTGGATGAAAAACTCCGGTATCAATTTTTATTTATTTATTTTTTGTTATTTATTTATTTATTTATTTATTTATTTATTAAATAACGACATTTAAAGAATTTATCGTTTCCATCTACTATTTCTACCTGGGAAGAAACTTTAATTGCATCAACTTTATTTTCAGTTCTTACTAAGACAGTTGAAAAGTGTTCGGCTTTCCTGTCTACTTGTCCATCTGTCTGCCAGTCCGCGCTTTACCTCCCATATATATTTATTGAATCATACAGGGAACATGCCACAGTAAAACACAATATCATATACCAATTTTAAGATGTTTTAAAAGATTTTAGGATACTTAGAGCACAGACAGATAGTCCGATGGGCAGATAGATATATCGAAGTCATAAACATGTCTTCTTTGTGAAAAAGTGTCAAAAAAAAAAAAAAAAAAAAAAAGAAAACTCATAACGCGCTTAAAAATGCCCTCCCTATGAGACGTTTTCCTTTTTATATAACAAATATTAATGTTAATCTGATCCAATTCTATAGGAAATATGCTTATGTGCGTCTATATATTACATGTTAATTTCGCTATATTTTGTGCAGCATAGATGTATTAAAACAGGCTTTAAAGAAAAACCTCTAATAGACCATAATGTATTGGAATAGTTTTATGAGCCTAAGTACACAAACTATTAATGCTATTTATACAATTTGCAATTGAGAACATACGATAGTAATCTAAATAGCATATAAAGGGTTATCAATTTGAAAGAGTACCCGTTGGTTTTTCTTATTACCCTTGAATATGACGGATGTGGCAACTATTCTAACGCTAAACTATAATTGTTTGAACCTTGTTTAAGTGTGGGAGACAATTTTCAATACTGTTGTACTGTTACAACTTTATTTGTGATGTAAAACAGAAATTGAGACGCACATTTTTTTTTAATCCTGTCATAATTTTATTTATAAAAAACAAAATTTAATTAAGATATTTTACATTATCATTCCTACATTACATTTACATTATCACTATCATTTTTACATTATCATTTCATAGGCTTTTCCAGAGAAGAACTGCAAACTTCGATAAATTAAAATAGATCATAACTGAATAAATCTCGTCAATAACAACAACAATGCTGCGAAGTGTGTCAAAAACCTTGTTCGACGTGTTCATGCTTGCATTCAAAATGGTGGCGAACATTTTTAACATTTTCTGTGAGGAATAATAATGTAAAAAAATTGAATTAAATTATGTTTTTCAAAATTTAGTTCAATTATTACAGAATTAAAAAAAAAAAAAAAAAAAAAAAAAAATGTGCGTCTCCATTTCTGTTTTACCTCGCAAATAAAGTTGTAACAGTTCAACACTGTTAGAAATTGTCTCACAAACTTAAACAAGGTTCAAACAATCATACTTCAATGTTAGAATTATAGTTGCCACATCCGTCAGATTTAAGGGTTATTAAAAAAACCCACGGGTACTCTTTTAAACTGATCACCCTGTATAAGTTTCAAGATATTCTACAGATATTTAGGGACATTAAAGAGCAAACAGACAGTCAAATTAATGCCATATTTTTTTTTTTTTTTTCTACTTTTTTCGAAAATGCTAAAAATACCAGAAACTTTCATTAATTCAAAATCATTAGTTTGGACTTTTGCATAAAAATAAAGTTTACGCAATATTTTGATGTGATAATTTTTAAGAAATTATTTAAAAATATGCACGTTTTATTAGATTATATTATCCTTTTATTATTATTATTATTATTATTATTATTAATCCTTTTTTATGTATTAAAAGTAGATGGCTTCACCTATGTCATAGGTAATTATAGTTTAAGGAATTCTGAAAGTAGCTATATTTTAAAGAGTTTTGAAAATTCAATGTCACTTAATATTATATTAATATTATAAATTCTTAAAAATTATTTTATTAAATTAAAAAAAAAAAAAAATCCCTGACATATAATAACATTATTTATATCATAATAATAACGAAGCAACAGATTATGAAAATTATACTTTACATATATTTGTGAAATATTTTATATACACTGTACGTAGAATATAATTTATAAAAAGTGATAACACTTCCTTTGATAAATATATTTAAGCAAATGAATGCTACGTACGATTTCGGCATTTTGATTCATCGGTATTCTTTATAGTTTTATTCTATTACTGCTGCCGAATTTCAACAACGCTAATGACTGATGTCATTCTTTTTTTCTTTTCGGAATCAAAAATCTCTAGCGCATAATACGGGGATGATAAATCTGTAAAAATTACTACCATAGATACAGTAATAAGACATAGATTGATCATCGCGGTGAAAATGTGATTTCTTTTCATTCAGGAAAAGATGGTCATTTTACCATCTTTCCCCCAGATGAATACCCTCGGGAATGCACAAGAATAATTTATCAAATAAGATTTATAAATAATTTATGTACTAATGGTGAACGAAAAACAACAGATACAGTTTCAACTAAATTTTCCTCTTTTTTTTTTTTTTTTTTTTTTTTTTTTTGTGTGTGTGTGTGTGTGTGTTTATTAATTTAGTTATTTAAACTTTTTTATACATTAAAACTAGCAGGCTTCACCTGCGCCATTGGTAACCATATTTAAAATAATTTTGAAAATACCATATTTCTTACTAATATAAATTATTAAAATTTAAAAAGGTATTCAATTAAATGTGAAAACAGTATTTATTTCATACTAATAACAAAGCAACTGATTATAAAAATTATACTTTTCTTCATAAATTAGTGAAATATAACTTATCAAAACTTATTCCGCCTCCTTTCATATTAGAACAATTAAAAGCCACACAATATTTTGGCATTTTCAAAATTCATCAACATTCTATTCTATTACTGGTGCCTAGTGCCGAGTTTCGTACCACCTAATGGTTGATGCCAAAACATTTTTTCGTCATCAAAAATTTTTGGAGAATAACATGGAGGCGATAGATCTATATAAATTATTATATCTACGATTACTACATCTATGGATTTATATGTAAATAATTTAGGATATTAAAATAAAACTATTAAAAATTAAACATCATAAAATAACTTATATTAAAACTGGCGACATTTCTTAAACTATATTTTTCATACATGATTATTCAATAGTTCTTGGTACATGGAATTTTTCTTATACGTATAGATTTATTAATTTTCTATTTAATTATTAATTTACAAATAATATCAACTACAGTAGTTTTACTACTTCAAGAATTTATCTAAAAGAGTCATGCAATTGTAACTGTGATTGAAGTGAAACTTCTTTAGATACACTGTACATATTTTTTCTTTCAGTGTTAATCCATCTCATTATTTGGTAGAATAATTTTACGCATTTTAGCGTAACGCTTATTGATGGAAAAAAAAAGAAAAATCAAGAACTGTCTATAAATTATCATTTATTATTATAAGTTTGAAACCAAAGTAACTGAACATAAAACTATACCAAGTGAATCTCAAACAAAAAAGAAAAATAATAATAATAATGAAAGTCTTTTGTCATTAGTCAGTCACACATAATTTTAAATAGAGAGATATATCTTGAATCACACAGTAGTGTTAATTCTAATGCTTATTATTTGAAAAATAAAAGGTTGCTAAAAATGAACTTGATTAGGTGTCTATGAATAAAATACCTACGCACAATTTAGAGGGGTTTGAAGAGTAGCTCTTATGACGCAGCTTAATATCATTAAATTTATAACCCCCATTTTAAATTCATATAACCATAAAATGAACTACTGTTTTAAAAACTTTTAGCCCGCTAAAGATTTTCTTTTTGTATGGATTACTAATACAACAAACATGGTTTTCATTGATAGTTTTAAATTTATACATATATCTAACTAAAATCAGTTGTTCTAAAGCTAGATTTTTTAACATAAAATTTATTTCCGTATTGAAGGCATTCTTTTGGTCTTCGCATACGCATACTGTTTCCAAAAAGTTACGGAAGATTAGTCAAAGTCTAAATTCAATACGAGAACTGCCACGGGGGTCATACAACCCGTTCCTTTTTCATTAAACTTTCCACCACATTTCTCTAATAATGAACTAGTTTTAAAATTTTTATACTTATTTTATGACAAAAAATTTTATAAAAAAAATAGTTTTAAAGAAAAATCATGACAGAACCACTCATGCTACCATGATCTTATGGGTTAGTTTTGATTATTCCTGTGGTATTTAAAAGATAATCAGCAAGTATTTTCCAGTTTTTAATTTAATTTGGTCTCCACCTGTTTAGAGGTACTGGGCATCGTATTTCCGTTTAACATGTCCACTGTCGAAATCTGCTGAACGTATCATATGTAATTAAATATTTTATTCCCATAGAATTTCAGAAGATAAAATCTTGTAAATATGTTGATGAAATCTGCCTAATGGATTTGTTCAATGAAAACATGAGGCCCAATCAACCACATAAACATGAACTTCACTTAAACAATACTTATAAATTTGCCTATTTAATGAGTATCAACATAAGTTTTAAATATGCGTAGTTCGTATGTTTCACATAAGTAATTTGCAATGACTCAGATACAATTGATTAACTTTGAAAATCTAAACAGTTTTTTTTTGTACATTCCGCAAAGTTTCTAATTACAATGGTTAAATCCGTGGAGGATCAAAATTGTGATGGCATGTCTCCGGACCACCTCTAGGGGTGTGTCCCAGACCGTCGCCAATTGCCCATCTGCGCAGCACTAGTGCGACGTTAAACCCAACCAACCAACCAACCTACAATGGTTAAATATAAAATTATTAATTTGGAAATAATCATTTGAAACTTATAACCGCAGTTTCTTGTCTTAAAAAAAAAAAGAAAAAAGAAAGAAAGTAAAAAAAGAATGCAATTATTTAAGTGGAATACCACGTTGGGTGCCATGACAGCCATCGGTGGCTGACACTGAAATTTCAGTTTAGGCCGCATCAGCCACCGGTAGCTGATAGTGAAATATATGATATAAAACTAAAAAAAAAAAATGCATTGTTTCGAGTATTTATTGAAAAATTATTTAATTTTTTTTAATTGCAGGATTATATCATTAAGGCATTTTAATGAATTTTATTGAAACACGACAAACATAACGCGCTTCTAAGCAGCGCGCGTGGCTGATAAGTAAACGTACACTGTCTAACATTGTTAAAAAGAAAATAATTATGTAGTGTTTTTACAAGCGGGAATTTCCTTCAACAAATCGGTGAATTTTCTTCTATTTTTATTTAAATATACAAATTAGTAAAAGAAAAAGTAATTATGAATTGCCAAGTGGATCTATAATATTCCTTATTGCAAAACCTATTTCGAACGCAATAATGCATATAATTTTTTTATTATCGAAGCATATTTACGCAGACTGTATTTCTTTATATTAAAGATGCAGATAAGCGAGTCTGAAGGGAGCTAGTTTAAAATTAATGAGGCAATTTTTGAATATAATTTTAAATTTCTATGGGGAAAACAGGTTACTTTGAAATATAAATATATTCAGTAAATCTTATTCAAGCGTTTTGGAAGCATTACACTGCATTTTTATGTACTGGGATTTTAAATGTAATTTTTATTATAACGTTTTTTGGTCTTTTCCATTCAATGCACTAAATGCTTTAAATAAAATTTCAATGGAGATAAAATAGCATAGAAAGCAAACTCATGATATGCTTAAAGTCATATCCATAATAAAGGAAGATTTATATAAATTTTCATTCATATGAGTGAATGTATGCATTATATGCGTGTTGGATTGGACTCAACAGCAATTTTTTAAGTAAGCTTAAAAAGCACTAACAAGAATCTTTATATTTTAAAAGTTTATTCAATAGAATATTTTTTAATGCGCTTTCCATTAAAGCTGTGTTTCATGAAATATTTAAACTCAGGCCTCGTGTTTACTATTTAAATTAAATCTAATGAAACATAAAAAAAATGGAGTGACTCCACTCGACTTTCCGAACATTGAGTAATTTACACTTTTGTAGATAAATTAATGAAAGAGGAGTTGTTAAACAAACAAAAGAGAGAAAACCATAATAGAGTGTTTGAGTATTTTTCTCCATATATTACACGATGTTTTATTTAACGCTACTGAACTTTGAGCACATAGATCATAATGATAAAGAATATTTCGTTGTGTCCCTGTAAAAACCTATAAATGCTTGATTCACCAAAATGCTTATAATTAGTGCAGCAGTGATTTATAATATTCATATAAATTTTCAGCTCAATTGAATAAGGCGTTTAGATGCTATCGCACTTTTAAAAATTTGGTCCCATAGGCCATAATGATAAAGAATTTTTCTTTGTGTCCCTGTAAAAAAACTGTAAGTGCTAAATTCACCAAAATCTATGCAGTTCGTGCAACTGTGACCTATAATATGTGTACAATTTTTTTTTTTTTTTTTTTTTTTTTTTTTTTTTTGCTGAGATTAATAAGGCGATTAGACGCTATCACACTTTTAAAAATTTGGCCCCATAGGCCATAATGATAAAGAATTTTTCTTTGTGCCCTGTAAAAAAACTGTAAGCGCTAAATTCACCAAAATCTATGCAGTTCGTGCAACTATGACCTATAACATGCGTACCAATTTTTTGCTCAGATTAATAAAGCGTTTAGACGCCATCGCACTTTTAAAAATTTGGCCCCATAGGCCATAATGATAAAGAATTTTTCCTGATTTCCCTGTAAAAAAACTATAAGTGCTAGATTCAGCAAATTCGAACAAAGCGTTTAGACGCTAGCGTGTTCACTCACAGACATACACACATACAGACATACACACATACATACACACATACATAAACACACACACACATACATATATCATCGTAAAAATAGTGGAAATGGTCTCATGGGACCTCGAAACGTATATAAACGTCAAAATCTCAAATTCGGATTTTTGACATGATTACAATACTTTCCTCACTATAGTGTTCAGAAGGTAAAAATAATTTCTCTTTTCTCTTATTGTAAAGAAATCAAGATTATTTTAAATTATACAACTTCTAAAAATTATGTTAAAAAACAATTATATGGTCAATTACACAACTTCTAAAAATTATAGTATTCAATAGAATATATTTTAATGCGCTTTCCATATACACTATGTCTCATAAAATAATTAAACTTAGGACTCGTGTTTACTATTTAAATTAAATCTCATGAAATATAAGAAATAATTTCTCTTTTCTCTTAGTGTAAAGAAATCAAGATTATTGTGAATTACTCAACTTCTGAAAATTATAGTAAGAAACGCCATTTATCAATAACGCATTTTTTTTTTTTTACACAACTTTTATGTGTAAAGAAAAATGCTCATATGCCAAATTCCTTTCTGTAACGATTTCCATCTCAGAAAAGTGTAACATTAAAATTAAAAAAAAAGAAAAAAAAAGTCTAGTTTTATGCTCTACAAGTAATATATAAAAATATGCCTTTTTTGTTTAACTTTTTGTTGTTGTTGTTGTTTTTGTTCTTAAAAGTGGGGAAAAAACTATATATAGAATTTTATTTCAAAATAACACATTTCTATGATTCAATTATTTGTTTTTAGGGTAGTGACGAGTTTTTTTTAATATATATATATATATATATATATTCATATTTAAATATTTCATTGTCCAGGAGCGGGGAGAAGGCATTCCTTTGTTGACCATTTCTTTTTCCTCTTATATTTATGCAAAGATAGAATTACATTACTTGGAAAAATTGCAAAATATATTTAATGACTTCGTTTTCGGGATGTAATTTTCATATCTAAAGCTTGCTTTTACGAATTAAAAAGAAAAATTCTTGTTTGTATGTAAAGTTAAGCAAATGAATGTTGATAATTTGTCGCATATATGTCATAACATAAGAGAGAATTTAATAGAACACACGATATCAAAAGGGCTTGAAATCACTTTTAAGTATTTAATGGAAACACACTTAGGACAATTTCAGCATTCATTTAACTAAACTTTTTACCGAAATTTTAGTTCCCTATTCTGTATTATGAGTTTTAACCACAAGTTTAGATAGCAGCATACGTTAATTTTTGTCCAAAATCTTAACTCATAATTAAATGTAACTTAACTCATAATTAAATGTAACTTAACTCATAATTAAATGTAACTTAACTCTCTCAATTAACTATTTAAAATAGTCGAAATAATCTTGCGTAGTAAATTAAAAGCTACTTTTTTACTTTCTCTTACCCATAAGGTAGAGAAAGTATTGTTTTTGGGTCAAATTTTCGAATGCGAGATTTTGTTATATTTACACTTTTTGAGGTCCCCTGAATACGAAAATCATGTTTTTAGCAAATGGTCTGTGTGTGTGTCTGTGTGTGTGTATGTCTGTTATGAGCATATCTCAAAAACAAATTATAGCAGAAAGTTCAAACTTGGTATTCAAAATGTGTATCATATAGGGATGCTACAGTAAGCTTTTCGTTAAGATCAAGCTAATGGTTTGTGTACAGGGACAATCAAGAGAATTCTAATACATTACGTCAATGGGGGAAATTGCAGGAAAGTAGAGTTTAACGTCTATAGACTGCACTAAACCAAGTGAAACGAATATATATATTTTGTAATAGTGATAGTTAACTGAGATAATTTTTTTGTGTATGTAGGAGGCTCGCCTCCCCCCTTGGGGGGGGAAGTCCCCCGCCGAGGGGAGTAAATTTTCATGATGGGTATCTTTCAAAAGAGCTCGCCAATATCTTCAAAACGAATGGTTGAACCATCGATCTGCGATAATTTAAAACAAAGTTATCGATTTTTTTTACTTTTAGCAAAAAAAAAAATCTTAGAAAAAAAAAATCGTACTTTTTTTTTTTTTTTTTTTTTTTAGTTTTGAGAATAAAATGGACTTTTTTTTGGATATTTGGTGTTATACTACTTCTCTAATATGGAAATCGTCTGCATTATCATGAAAGATAATTTTTTTAAATAATAATTTTAATAAATTATTTTTTAAAAACAGACTTATTTTTTAATAACCGAATTAAATTCTATATAAATGTAGGTGCATTAATGAAACGGGGGGTTGAGGGGGGCGGTAGCCCCCCTCACACAGAACTAATTATCATATAAAACTCTTCAGAAGTCTAATATGATTTGTTTAACATAGGTTTGCATAACAGTACTCGTTATCTTACCTATTAATCTGCAACCTGTATTTATTGTATTAAATTTCAGGATAAGAGAAAGTCGTGTGAGTGACACACCAGATTATTTTATTACTTTAAATGTAGCAATTTACAATTTCGTTAAGTTTATAATTTGTTTATTACGCTTAACATTGCTCTTCATCACGCTATTATTAATGTAAATAACTGAAAATTAAAGCGTTAAATTTAATAAGAATCTTTAAATATTAATCTTAAAAAACCGGGAATGACTCCACTCAACTTTCCGAACATTAAGTAATTAACGGTCAAAATAAATACATTAAAATTATCGTTAACCAAACAAAAGAGAAAATTATTAATAGAGTGTCCGAGTACTTTTTTCCGTATAGTACGTTGTTTAACCTCTTAACTGCCCCGGCGTATATATGTTTTCCTGAAATACATTCCTTTGTATTGTACTGTACCAGTGAGACTACTGACACGGTTTGGAAAGCCAATAAAATAACTTTGAAAGTGATCTTGACAGTGTTTTTGAGTGATTTACTCATTTCAGAGTTGAAAGAGAACGATGGCACTTAGAAACGAATCTCGTAATTTTTTGTCGGTAGGTAAGGCGTTAATTTAACGCTATTACCCTTCAAATAATTTGATCGCATATATCATAATGATAAAGAAATTTTTGTTGTGTCTCTGTAAAGATCTATAAGTGCTAGAATCATCAAAATCTATACATTTTGAGCGACGGTGATCCTTAACAGGAATATAGATTTTTAGCTCGATCGGATAAGGCATTTAGAAGCTATTACACTTTAAATATTTTGAGCCCATAGGCGATAATGATACAGAAATTTTTGTTGTGATCCTGTAAAAAAAGTATAAGTGTTAGGTTCACCAAAATCAATTGGGCTCATGTTACGGGGACCTAAAACATGCGTACCAATTTTCAACTCATTCAAACAAAGTGTTTAGATGCTAGTGTTACGGAATTGCAAATAATTGTATTTATTTTTGTATAAATTCTTTCAAAGAGGCTTAGTAAGTTGATAAAGTGCTAATTTTGGGCATTTCTAGTCGTTTTAGCGTTGAAATAGCCTTATTTTCCCTTAAAAACGCATTAAAAAGCCCCAATAAGGCAGGTAATGGATTTGACGCCAAATTTGGCGACTTCTTCCCACCTTGGCGATTTTTTTAGCGACCTTGGCGAGAAGAACCTTATAAGGGATATACCAAATGTGGAAGCTCTAATCTCATTGGCTGATGAGATACGGAAATCTCTGGAACCTTCCACACTTTTCTACGGGGGTATATTAAGGCGCGTTTTCCCGCCAAGGTAAGTTAGTTCATTTCAGTTCTCAGCCAGCTTCGCTAATGCTTGCATTGTTTTGAGCCTCTTTGAAAGAGACTTGCTTTAAGTGTTATTCCTATACAGTTTGTACTGTGGATTTGCTATTGACAGCTGTTGTTTAAGCTGTGTTTACTGGTTGAATTGACGCTGATACTTGGTTTATAGACCTGTATTTTTCTGGAACTTTCTGTGAATGAATTACTGAATTTTTGTAAGTTTTGCCTTTCATTCTCGGACAACTCACGAACCCCCAAGTACGCAACATTTCTGGTGTCAGGAGTGGGGTTGTCTGTGAATGGTGATAACTAGAACTATGGAGCAAGAAATGAAGAAGCTTCTGGAAGGTCTAACTGCCCAGATGAATGAGTTAAGATCTGGATTGATAGAGAAAATAGAAACAGGACAAAAGGAAATGAAAGCAGTTCAGGAAAAGATGGAAGCTAGTTGACCGAAGAAATTAAATCTAATCAAGATGAGATGAAGAGAGAGCTTTCATCGGTGAAGGAATCAATCGAGGGTAAATTAACGGTGATGGAAAATAGAATGGATGGAATAGAAGAGAAAGTTATAAAGATAGAAGAAAATTTTGAAGAGAAAGTTATAAAGATAGAAGAAAATTTCGGAGAGAAAGTTATAAAGATAGAAGAAAGTTTTGAAGAGAAAGCTATGAAGATAGAAGAAAATGTTATTAAGGTTGAAGAGAGTGTTACGAGGATAGAACGGAGTGTCGAGAAGAAAGTTAAAGAAAATTTGATCAGGAACTGAAAGGAAGGTTTTTAGAGATAGAAGGTAAACTGAAGAGAATAGAAGAAGATCTGGAGAGAAAAGTGGAAGAAAAGTTAGAATCCATGCCCCAGGAAACTGAAAAGAAAGAGAGAAGAATCCATAATCAGGAATTTATTAAGCTATCTACCTACGATGGCAGTTCCTCCTAGAATGTATATAAGACGCAGTTTTCCATCGTAGCTGAAGCTAACGGCTGGGACTCTACCGCCAAGTCAGTCCACTTAGCAGCAGCATTACGGGGAGATGCAGCCGAGATACCGAGAAAAATTTCTAAAGAAGAAAGGAACGACTTCGAGGCCCTGACTAGATCACTGGAGCTACGGTTCGAAGAGAAGTGTTCTAAGGACCATAGTCGCCTCCAGCTAAAATCCCGTTACCAGAAAACGGGCGAAAGTTTGCAAGAGCTGGTAGCAGACATTCAGAGACTGTCACACCTAGCATTCTCAGACTGTCATACTGACACTCGAAACGACTTAGCCCTTCAGTACTTTATCGATGCTGTTCGGCATCCAGAAATTCAAAAAGCGCTGAGACTCTCCAACATCAGAGACGTAGAATCAGCTTTAGGCTATGCACTTAGGATAGAGGGAGCCCAACAAGCCTCCCGCAAAGACCGCCATACGATAAGAGCAGTCTCATTAAATGATACGCCTGCTTATGAAAATGAAATGAAGAGAAGTCTCGTAGAGATCTTAAAGAGATTGCGAAGCCTGGAAAATGATAAGGAAATAAAGGATCGGAAGAAAAAGTGCTGGGGCTATGGAGGGGATGGTCATGTGAAGAGGAACTGCCCTGTACGACAACTGAAGGAAATCACCCGGCTTCTTAACTTGCGGTCAGCTCGACTGGTGAGTATCGTGGCCGCCTAGGGACAAATTTCCAGTTTAAACAACCAAAAAATTTATATCTCGCTAAAACCAGATCATTAATATTTCGTTAAAATTTTATCATTTTGACATCCCGCGTATTAATTTTATGTTTTTTTCACTCTAAAATTAATATTTTTCGTGTTTTTCTCTAATTGCCTTATTCTTGCCATTTTTTGAATACTTTCTAAAATTACAATTTTTGGAACAATTGCATCTTGTGTTTAACACTTGGCTCAATCCTAAATTGTACGTGAAACACAACGTAATAAAATCTGATCAAAAATTTACTTTTAAAACAATAAAATTGACGATTTCAGAAAGAAAAATGGAAAATATCGACTTTTGTTTTTTTTTCTCCCTTAGTTTATATTATTAATGGTGCTTGGCGTAAGATTATAAATATAAATCAAACAACAACGTCTAACACGACGTTGTTGCATTTTTAGCAAACGATAACTGTTCAAATGTTTGAGGCCTATTGATAAATATAGGAACAAAAAAAAAAAAAAAAAAAAAAAAAAAAAAAAAATTAGACTTAATATTATATAAAAGCTTTTTGTAAAAAAAATAAAAATAGAACCGACTCCAAAAAGCAACTACTCTTCAAACAACTAAAAAAAAAAAAAAAAAAAAGGGTATGAAATGAAACTGTAAATTGCGCCTAAAAGTATAAAATAATTTCCTTCGCCAAACAACCAATAACACTACAATTAATCATAACTTTTGAAGTCGGCGCAAAATTAAATAAGATTTAATTAGTTTTTAAAAGTTTGTTTTTATATCGGTAGCAAGAAATGCTGTTGTCTCGAATGATCCATTTTCATGTTTCCTTCATTATTTTATCACTATTAACAATTGGTCCATTAGTAGCATCTACATAGAACAGTGAACATTCTTTACAATGCGGTATTTATGTTTCTACGAAGTTAGAATTTCCTTTGCAAATTTGGTATAACTTTGATAACTATCATCCTTGGTGGCTTTTAGATTTGGCGATCAAAACGTAATGCAAAAATATACACGGAAGATGTATATTTTCATAATATATATTGTACGATGTCTTGTTTCATAATCTTGATTACTCTCTTAATATACCTTATGAAAACAATCATGATATCCCAAAGAAATAAAATGTGTTTGCCAGATAATTTTGTGATTTTCTTTCACCAAGGATGTCAGATACCAGCATCTTCGCCAACTTTTGCTGCTTACGAGATCTTATTTGTTTTCTTGAATCAAAGAAGTTTTCGGCTGCGTTTTGCAGGTGACAATGTGAGATGTGTATATTGAATAGGATCTGATTTTTGTATTGAATAAAGTTATAAAATTTTATTTAATTTTGCGCTGACTTCAAAAGTTATGATTAATTGTAGTGTTATAGGTTGTTTGGCGAAGGAAATTATTTTATACTTTTAGGCGCAATTTACAGTTTCATTTCATACCCTTCTTTTTTTTTTTTTTTTTTGTTTAGTTGTTTGAAGAGTAGTTGCTTTTTGGAGTCGGTTCTATTTTTTTTACAAAAAGCTTTTATTTTTCTCTTTTCAGTGAAAACTTATTCATATAGCAGAACATCAAAAGACGTTCGACGGCAGCTTCACAAATCACAACTTCCAAGAAAAGTGACATAACTGAAAAAATGGTTTATGTCATTGAAAAATACATGAAATGCACCCAATGTGAACAAAAAAGTTACATCTCCATATAGAAAGTTATACACTCGAGAGACAGTCGTGCCAGTGTTATTCTAGTCAAGTTATATTTAAGTTGATTTTTCTCAAATGCTGCATTTTTAAGTTGCATCACTTGTCTTGCTTTTATCAGATATGAGCAAAAAAACTGTCTATGGAATGAACATACGTTAAGTTAAAAAGTCTTTAGAAATGTAAAGAACTGATACGCTGTATTCGTAACCAAAAATTCTGTTAGGCATAAATATTGAACTTTACAGTGAATACGTGTCACCCGCTGCGCTGGAAATTGCGCAGCGTAAAGTTCAAACAAAAAGCAAAATATGCATTGCAGCTGACGGACAGAAGTTTCAAAATCGATACTTACATACTGCTTTTACCAGCGTAGCTGCATGCGTTCAGGAGTTAGAGTGAGAACAGACTTTTGTGAGTATCCTGTAATTTGCTTATATCTTAATGAAATCATAATGAAACCTATTTCAGGCCAAGATCATTACAACAAAATAAGTATTAAAATTAAATCATTTCTTACGAAGTTAAAAGCTAACAAATTTCAACAACAACAACAATGAGAAACATGGTTTGCATTGAGAACCTCTTCCTTTATGAAGTCGGTTTAAAATATCTATGCGTTAATCAATGTGACCGCTTACAATAGCCATACATTGAATTTTACATAGCATAAATGTCACCCGCTACGCTACAACATATGCAATGTTGTTTAAGTCTGCACAAAATAGAAACTGTGAACAAACAAATGCACGTTTTAAGCGTTCTGTTTTTAGCATTAATGTCTTAGCTATCTTTTCGTACTAAATCGATGATGCTCTCTAATTTTATAATTCACTTTTTTAGCCCTGTCTTGATCTGTTTCCGAGATAGAAACGCTAACTCCACTGTTTTCCACCAGCTAGCGCTGTAGGCGGTTGAATCGTGTAGCACATCTCCACTTTACTATACCTACATACCACTTTTATGACTAGGCAGCAGCTGTTCAGCAGTTAAAAGAGTCAGGACTGACTTTTTGGGCACCCTGTATTTCCTTTTGATCTAAAGATATTACAATGGGACCTATTTCAGACCAAGACCTTTACAATAAAACAAAAAGTATCCAAATCGGATCGTCCGTTCAGAAGTTATGAGCTAACAAACAAAAACAAAAAAAAAACATACGCTATGAATTGAGAACCTCCTCCTTTTTGAAGTCGGTTAATTAGAGCATCTCTTACGAAGTTTTAAGCTTACAAACACCAACAACACATAGATCGAATTAAGAAGACTCTCCTTTCTGAAGTTGGTTAAAAACGACTTTGCGCTAATCGATGTGACCGCTTACAATAACAGTACTTTAAACCACAGAGTATACGTGTCATCCGCTACGCTGCAAAGTGTGCAACGTAGTTCAAGTATGCACAGTGTAGGAAATTGCGAACAAACAAATGCACGTTTTAAGCTTTCTATTTTTAGCAATAATCTCTAAATACTGTCTTTTTGTAGTAAATCGATGATGCTCTACAACTTCGTAATTAACTTCTCTCCATCTTGAACCGTTTTTGAGATAGGTACGCTAATTCCGCTGTTTTTCACCAGATGGCGTTCTATTTTCTTTAGATTGTAAAGATATTACAATGGGACCTACTTTAGACCAAGATCTTTACAACAAAACAAAAAGTATCAAGTAACCGTATTTTGAACTATATAGCGTATGTCTCACCAGCTACGCTACAACACATGCAGTGTAGCTCAAGTGTGCATAGTGTAAGAAATTGCGAACAAACAAATTCACGTTTTTAGCATTGTATTTTTAGCATCAATGTCTAAACTATCTTTTCGTACTAAATCGATGATGCTCTGCAATTTTATAATTCGCTTCCCCCCCCCCCCCTGTTTTCAACCGTTTCCAAGATAGGAACGCTAGCATGAATATCTGAACAATCTTTTTGTACTAAATCGATGATACTCTTCAACATTGTAATTCACTTTTTTCTCTTGAACCGTTTTCAAGATAGGAACACTAACTCTGCTATTTTCCACCAGGTGGCGCTACAAGCGGTTTAACCTTATACTGCATGGCCACTTTGCTATACTAACATACCATTTCTATCACTATAGCTGCAGCCGTTTAGCAGTTAATAGAGTTGGGAGTGATTTTTTTGGGCACCCTGTATTTTCTTTAGATCGTAAAGCAATGGGACCTAAAAAAGTATCAAAATCGGAGCATCCGTTCAGAAGCTATGAGCTAACAAACATAAAAAAACATACGGTTTGAATTGAGAACCTTCCTTCTTTTTTGAAGTCGGTTAATAAAAATGGATTCAGTTACATATAGCAAGCAGCGAAGCGGGCAAAGCCAGCTAGTAAGAAATAATTGCTTATTGGGTCATTACCATATTCAATGCGTAACACAATGTAATACAGCTTTACCGCCATTATTTTGATTTCGTTGTAGTAGCACGTTTCTTTAAGTGAAGAATACAGATAAAATACTTAATTAAAATACAGAACAAAAATTTCGAAAATTTTAAAAGTTATTTTGCATCTTAAAAAATTAAATTACCTTTAATAATAAAAAAAAACAATAAGTTTTCTAATTCCTTTTATTTAATCGGGATCAAGTTTAGTATTTGTATTATTTAACAAAGTTATACAGCGAGAAAAATTAAGATCTTTGAAATAAAAAATGTTAATCTTAATAGAGCAATATTTATATATTCGTGTTAATGATCTCATTTGTTCTTGAAAATAGTAAATCTTATAAAGTATAAAACTCTTTCTTAAATTAATTCCCTAGTAAGTTTATAATACCTTTCTTTTTTTCTTACAGTGCTTTGAAAAAGAATAGTGGCTGAATAAAATGAAACTGCCGCTGAAATTTCTTCTTTTATTGCGAGTTACAATCTTAAATTCGCAAAGATTGCAAATTTCGGGAATTTATGATCAGAAACTTTATGTCATATTTGGCAGCCTTTAAAGGGAATAAATGGTGCTAATAAATTGTTATTGTGGTGGTTTATATATATACGAAAAGCATTTATTTAGTAGTATTTTTCCAACTTATTTTTTACTTATTGATGTTATAAATACTTATAATGTATATGTAGTTATGATGTTTCAATATATGCAATACAAATTGTTATAAAACTCTTATATGTGTAAAAATAAAAATGTCATACGAATAACCATTAGAAATATATATTTATTGACCGTAAATGATAAATTACAATTTGAATTTCTCGTATTAATTGATTAAAAAAAAAATATATGAATGACATCTGATTATTATTTTTAAGTACTTCAAAAATATATATTCAAATTTTATAATAACAAGCGTTACTTATCATGCATTTTTAAAAGAGGAAGCTATATTAGAAAGGAATAATCGTCTGTATTAAAAAATAAGTAAATAAATAAATTTCTAAGATGGCCTTTTCTACCTTAAGAGTAGCTATATTAAAAAGGACCAATCGTATGTATTAAAAAAATAAGTAAATGAATACAATTTCTAATGTGGACATATTCTACCTTTTTCTCCGATATTTCATGATTAACAATAGCAACCAATTGAACGTTTACTCTGGATGTTTTAACATTATATTGCTAAATATCTTTTGAGGGGACAATCGATGATGCAAATCATCGATATCAGTATTATTTAAAATATACCTACCGTTATTATAAACTGCGTGAAACTATAAACGGAATTAAAAAGAAAATAAATTATGTTCTCGAAATAATATTTACAAGCATTTAAATAATTTTATTTTATTTTTTCTTTGTTTTAAATTTCACAAATAACTAATCACTCATAAAATTTCTTGCACATTTTTTTTTTTTTTTAATTCAATTTTTTCAAGCTTTATATACATATTAGTCAGTTCATTCAAAATAAATCTGGGCATTCATTTTGAAATAAAGAAGTTTATACTTTCGTTATAATCTTTCTTTCTTTTTTTTCTTTATAAATGACATAACTAAACTAAAACTAAATGCACAAATGTATTCAGTTGCAGTCTTGTGGTATCAAATGATGTCAAAAACCACATCAAAAACTCACAAATCGACTTCACACTCATGTCATGCGACGTCCTGCATAACATCTTGTCAAGTATAGCATCGCCAAATTGCGTGGTTCCAGATATAAAAACAAATTATTTTTAACATACTATTAAAAGCTTTTTATAATACATTTGAGGTTTTTTTTTTGACCGAGGCTCAGATTAAAAAATGACTTATCGAAAATTCCTAAATCGCGGATAATGTTTCATTTTTACTTATGTCTAGTCTCCCCATGTGCAGTTTCTTTACAGTAAAGTAATTTGGAGCCGAGTTATGCTTACAAACGTGTTTTTGAATTTTGCTCTCCCAGGGTGGGAACAGAGGGGAATTTCGAGAAAGTTGATAGATATAATTTTAAGTTGGGTAAAGATCTAAATTCTTGCCATGCGCCGTTGAATTCCGTCTAGCCGTTCTCACATGATTCCTGGACAGAAATAGCGTTACAGACATACAGACACGATGACATACACAGACAAAATTTTCTGAAGTCATTTTTGGCTTTCATGACGTAAACATGAAGATATCGCAAATTTTTTTGATTCTGACAAATTTACAGACAAAAGTCTGATTTTATTAATATAGATGTAAGACATGTGATTATTATTTTGGAATATTTCTAAAATATATTCAAATTCTATAGCAATAGGCGTAACATACTTTGAAATTTCAAAAGAATATAATAATAAAGTCGATACATTAAAAGAAAAAAAAATAGGTGTATTGTTTGTATTAAGAAATAAATAATTTAAAAGTCTAAAATAAGCATATTTTAGGTATATAGTTATAGCATACATTTAACCCACACTTCCTCTTTTTTTTTTTTTTTTTTTTCTTTTATTGCAAATTATTTAATCAAGAGATTGCTACCGTTTTTAGGGGACAAGGGATGGTGAAAATCATCAAAAACACACAGCTCCAGCTATTTTAATATGTCTGAAACTATATATGATTTTAAAAATATCCTTTTACACTTTCTGAAATATATTTGAAAGCTTTTATAATGTAGTAAATTTAAACAGAGGGTAGGTATTATTATGATAAGGAGACTGCCTTACTGTTATTGGGAGGGGAGGGGGGTTCGTTTAGGAGTTAAATAAAAAAATACGAAAGCACATTTTTTTTTTTTTTTTTTTTTTTTTTTTTTTTATATATATATATATAGAAATATTTCAAAAACTCAATGTTTGAATTAAACTTTTTAATTTCCGAACATTATATGTAAGGAAAGTATTGTAGTCATGATTTGTGAAATGGATTTTGCCTCTTGCATAGCTCAAAAAAGAATAGCCGTAGAATGTTACTAATTTATATTTGGGATTATCATGATATCTAATAGTACACCTTCAAACTTGGTTTTGATCAGAATTTCTTTTTCAGAGATACGTAGGATTTTATACGATTTTTCATGATGTATGTGTGTGTATGTAAGTGAACACGATAGCGTCTAAATGCTTTGTTCAAATGAGCTGAAAAATGGTATGTATGTTGTTGGTCACTGTAGCATGAACCCTATTGATTTTGGTGGAACTAGCACGTATAGTTTTTTTTTACAGGCACACAAGAAATAATTCTTTATCATTATGAGCTATGAGCTGAAATTATTTAAAGTGCGATAGCGTCTAAATACCTAATCCGTTTGAGACTGAAAATTTATATACATGTTGTAGGTCACAGTTGCACAAATTGTGTAGTTTTGATGAACTTATATATTTTTTACAGTGACACAATAAATGTTCTTTATCATTATAGCCTATGGGCTCAAATTATTTGAAATGAGATAGCGTCTAAATGTCTTATTCGATTGAGCTGACTATTTATATATTTCTTATAGATCACCGTTGTACAAACTATGTAGATTTTGGTAAATCTACCACTTATTTATTTATTTATTTATTTATTTTATTTATTTATTACTTTTTTTTTTTTTTACAGAAACACAACAAAAAATTCTGTATAATTATGCCCTTTTGTTTGAAATTATTTAAAGTGCGATAGTGTCTAGATGCGTTATTCGATTAAGCTGAAAATTTTTTGTAGAGGTTATAAGTCACTATCGCACGAACTGTATAGATTTTGGTGAATTTGGCATTTATAGATTTTTACAGGGACACAACGAAATATTCTTTAACATTATGAACGATGGGATATATATACACTAAGCGACAAAAAAAAAAAAAAAAAAAAAAAAAAAAAAAGCCGCACTGCAGAAAAATTGACTTCTATCTTTTGGGTTTGTAATAATTTAAAAACTAATGATTGCAGCAAATAAAATTGTTATGTTTGTATAATACGGAAGTCATAACGTGATACCTGTGTGCATTTTTGATTTAACATTTCATTTTATTACACTCTACGAAGCATTTAATAAAAATCCACATAAAGTTTTATTTTTAAACGTAATATGATAAACATATACTTTGTATTCTATCATGATTTATTATATGAAATAAACAAGTGCTATTTCAATATATGAAATAAAACTATTTATTTGTTAGATCTAAACAATTATTTAATAAAAATATGTATTCTGTATTGAATAATTCCGCCTTTTTATGGAATTACTGCTTTAATGCGCAATGGTATATTATTTACAGTTTTTTAACATAAAACTCAGAAATTTCACTGTGCCAGGTATCATAAATATTTTTTATAGTTCTTTCAAAGTTGTAGGCTACAAATTTCTAATCCCAACCCTCTTTTATAGGCTAAATATTTTCGTGAGATTAAGACAATTTTCAGGTCTAATAAAGAAGAAATCCTGCGGTATTCTTTGTGAGATTTAAGTAAAAAAAGATATGATAACTTAGAAAATTATAGATGCTCATGAGAATGGATAAGTAAATTTAAGGGGACTGAGACATCTGCGACAACCGTGAAGTGGGAAATTTAGGTTGTTGCTTTTAATAGCCATATATTTTTTAATTATGCATGTATCAATATAAATTTTTTATGAGATATTAACAAGAAGTTCAAGAAATATTTGATGCAAATTATTTACTCTTACGTGTTACAGTTTTTTTTTATAATAGCACTGTAAAAATACGTATTTTACTCTTAAGGATTTTTTCACTTTGGTACACTTTGTGAAAAATCTGTTGAAAGTAGTTCCTTGAAATTTTAGAGGGAAATAAAATAAGTGTTTCTGCATATAGTAAACCTATTTTTTTATATATATACCTTGTGATATTTTTTTTAAAGAGCGAAAATATGTGTTCAAAAATGCATATTTTGCATAAATTGCCTTTTTTTTTTTTTTAATAATTTAAAAAATAGAACAAAAAAACATAAAATAGGTTCAATACATAAACAAAAGTATTTTCTATCATCATACATGATTTCAAGGTAAGATTTTCATTATTTTTTTAGAAAAGTGTACCAAAGTGAAAAAATCCTTAAGGGTAAAACACGTATGTTTACAGTGCTATTAAAAAAAAAAAAAAAAAAAAAACTGTAACACATAAGAGTAAATAATTTGCATCAAATATTTATTGAACTTCTTGTTAATATCTCATAAAAAAATTATATTGATACATGCATAATTAAAAAATGTATGATTATTAAAAGCAACAACCTAAATTTCCCACTTCACGGTTGTTGCAAATGTCTCAGTCCCCTTAACAACTTGAATCAAATAAATACATCACAAGCGCCATATAACAAAGTGCATTATCATCTTAAAATGCGCATTATGGAAGAGTCTGAAATACCCCCAAAGTAGTCTGTCAGGTATGAATTTTTTAATAACCATGTTTTATTTCAGGTTAATTGATCCCTTGAACATGAAAATTTTCCAGACTCACCGAAAAATTATGCATTTTCGTATCGTAATATACGAGGAATATGTCATTGTCTTAAAAATGCGATTTTCATTAAGTCAGTCACTTTTTCGTGATCAGATCTGCTTGTTTCCGTCAGTTCGAAATAAGTGAAACTTGACTCATCAGAGAGAACAGCTTCAGCCCAATAATTAATTAATCATTTTTAAATTTTTTTAACACTCTAATGTCTTGATTTTCTAATTCTTTTCGTTAAGAAGGAATTTTTTAAAGATTTTCTGGCAATTAAACCTGCTTTGTTTAATTGTTATTTCCCTGTATTTAGATAAATTATGTTACTAAACACTTTTTTTTTTAAATCCCGGCTATGTTCTAAATGTAATACAATCAGATTTTTAAAGCGCTGGCTTTTTCACTTGCAGTCATCTCGACTGGAAGAGTAACGTGGCTGCCTAAGGACAAATGTGCCGTTTAAACACCCAAAAAATATTATATCTTGCTAAAAACCAGATCATTATTATTTTGTTAACATTTAATCATTTTGACATCCTACGTATTAATTTTTTTTTTTTTTTTTTTTTTTTCGCTCTAAAATTAATATTTTTTGTGGTATCGTTAATTGCCTTATTCTTGCCATTTTTGAAATACTTTCTAAAATTACAATTTTCCGAACAATTGCATGTTGTTTTTTTTGACACTTTGTTCGAAAATTTACTTTTGAAACAATAAAATTAGCGATTACAGAAAGAAAAATAGAAAATATCCAAGTGCGGCTTTTTTTTTTTTTTTTTTTTTTTTAGTGTATATATTTTTTTAAATGCATAGCGTTAAACGCCTTTTTTGATTAAACAAAATGATTTCAGACTTTTCTTACTTTAATTTATTGCCGAAACGTCAGTTGAGGCCTGCACATGAAGGCTCAAAAGGTTTTTGGCTTCTTTGTATTTGTCTATCTTTTTGTATGTGTGTACTGCAAAAGTGTCAGCAAACATCGGATTGAGGTGCAAATTGTAGCACATGTTCCTCAGGTACATAGAATCAGCTAAATTATTTTGGGTGTGCATTCTGTTAGTAGTTCTTATACAGGGACACACGAAAGTTCTTCTGATCATTACGTTTTATTGACAGAAATTGTATGTACGATGATAGAGGCGGCAAAAATTACCCCATTTGATTCACAAGTTCAGTTCGTGCACATGTTCAGGCGCTATAGAAATTTATCACTATATTTTTTATGTTTATATTGTTTGTGTATCGTGTACAAGGCCTTTTTTTTTTTTTTTTTTTTTTTTTTTTTTTTAAGAAAGAAAGAAAGAAATTGAGTTACGACAAGAAGTTGTTCATATGTATATATATATACATACGAATTATATATTAAACTACCATGTCTTTAATGATAAAATATAGAAATTTATTTAAGAATTATAAAATTAAAACTAATTAGATTACTATTAGTAATGTAATAGCAAATAATATATAAAACTTAAGGATTTAATTTGATATTTGATTTCATTTTTTTTTAAACTTCGTATGATCTATTGTTTTTCTATTATCTTGCCGTCTCAGAGTCAATTATTTACTTTAAAGCACTAGTTCTTAGACATACGTCTATACACTATTATATGCCATTAAAACAATAAACAACAATAAACAAAACGTGGGTGACATATAGAAGCTTTAGGAATACAACAAAAGTCAACTGTGAACAGGGAAAGCATCAATTAGGCCGATGTTCTGCCGCCCTCATCAGTTCTCTGGCCTCCCAATATCTGTCAGCAATACAGCTTCTTGATAATGAAGAGCACAGCATTAAGTGCTATGCGTCAAAAACTACATCATCTCCATAAATGAAGCAGTTTGGACTTTCGAGGATTCCAAATCCGAACAGATAATTGGGCAAACAGCCATGCCCCGTGGCAAGTTTAAATAGTGGCACTTGTTCTTCTTGGAGTTGAAGGAACATGAGGCATTACATTTTTTCACTCTTTATTTTCAATTTAACTTAATTTTCTACTTTGATATTCAAAATCCATTTTTCTTTTTATGATTCTTGATATTGATTGGAAAGGTATTTCGAGTTTAGTTAACTCTATAATTTTAGCTCCTTTTTTGGCTAATTGGTCAGCCGCTTCATTCCCGTGAATCCCACAATGTGCTGGGATCCACTGTAGTTCTACTTCCTTCTCTTGTCTTTCAATTGTTTAAAGTTTTTTCCGACAGTTATCAATTCTTCTTGAATCAGGGGGTTTTAAAGGCAATTATTGCTTGAATAGCAGAGATAGAATCTGAGAAAATAACTGCTTTTTCGAAATCATTTTCTCTTATCATTAAATGTTTTGTTACAATAATGATAGCTTCTACCTCTCCATCGAAAGGTGTTGCATTTTTTCCAAGGGAAGCATAAAATGCAAAAAGTTCCGAATAAGTTCCAGCACTTGCATTATATACAAATTTGATTTATTGTTTTATGTAGAATTACGTGTGATTATTGTTTTAATTCGCAAATTATTTTTACGTATGCTTTATTTGCTGCAAACTAAATAGAAAAGGCTTTAAAATATATGGTTTAAAATTTTTTGAGGATCACACAGTTTTAAATAATTAAGGAAATACACTGATGACTAACAGAGAAAGTACTTAAAGAGTAGTTCAAGCGCAATTTTAAAGTTTATTACGTGAAAAAATAGGAGCGTGATATAAATGCAAATATCACAATTTCTCCGCTCTCTCCTCTCTCCCTCTCTCTCTCCTTTTTTTTTTTTTTTCCTTTATCCGTTAAGAAATTCAATTAATCAATTATTCTTTTGCGAAAGAGTGGCTTGAAAATGTAACAATGACATTATATACAAGAATCCATGCATTGACACATTATCGGCAAACGTGAATCCGCAAAAACTCAAAGAACGTCGCGGAAAGAGCTCGACTAACCTTTTTTTTACATCTGTAAGCAAAATTAGTAGCAGGAACCTTTTTTATTTCATTCTTTATGGAAAATTGGAATTTTTTTTCATTAATTTAATCGAATTTTCAGTTTAATGTTCAAAACAAATAATATCGTAAATAAAAGTTAGAAGGTAAGAGCTTTGAATTTTGAAAAGCGACTGACTGCTGAGAATTCTTGTCATTGGCTGTGGAGTTGGTAGAATGCCTTGTTTGAGTAAAACACAAACTTTTTAAAATAATGTATTTAAAATATACTTTTTCCTATTTATTATTTGGGGGTCCCCTTGACGTAGAAGCCTCTGGCAGCTGCCCGTTTGCCCTTGAAGTAACCATGCTCTGGTCGCTGGTGCAGTTGGATTATCAAAAAGTGTTGGACTCACAAGAAGATTTGGAAGATTTGGAATCGATCTGAAGAAATATACAATAGTAGGCATCAACCAGAGCAATGTTATCCATGTGCTAACGCATCAATGGATGACCGTTCGGATCACTGGATGAATTTTTACAGACACAACAGACAGTATTTTTCAGATTCAACGACTATTGCTCTTGGTAACAAGACGAAGGAAGTCTCACCAAAAAGTACAAAATGTCTTCATCAATGTTGCCTCTATGCACGTAGAACAACGGTGTGTAATTTGTTGACTTCAAGACACAGCACTAAATAAAACACCTTGAATAAACATCCTAAATTGCAACATTTTTAATGAATCGAAATAAAATTACGATCCGTAGCCAGGCGAATAAAGTAGGCACGAGAGCGGCAAACAAACTGCTTCAAGATATCATACGACCTAAAAACATTGGTCTGTTGAACATTGAGATTGGAGTCGACGTGATTGGAGTCATATGATGTTTTTTGTGTCTTTATTTTTCTCTATTGCGTTTTGATACATATATATTCTGCATTTTGTGTCGTTGCATAACTGTCTCGCACGGTTTTCTTCATTTCTTTACTTGCTTTCCTAATTTTTTTGAGCAATTTATATCAACATAGAAAGGTACATAGAAAACATTGTACAAAAGCTCAAGATCTATTCTCTGGTTTTCAATGTAAGAATAGTTATTATTAGTTTTAGTCCATTAAAGAATTACAATACAGTTAATAAAATGCTAATTAAGAAAGAAAAGATATATTAAAAATTTGCTTTTTGCTTTGAGAAATGTTAACTATTAAAAATTTTATAAAATATGATTGTGACATTAGTAGGAATCACACAAAAGTATATACAAGCAGATTTATCACCCCGTGCACATTCCAGGTAATACAATGCGAAATTATTTTAAAAAATAACTTAAGACCACAAAAATCTTGACATTTTAATCGAATCCTAAAACCAGTAGATAAAAAAGGTGAGTTCATAATTAAATGCAATTGCTTAAAGATTTGTGTCATATCATAACTGGATTTCCATTATTGTCTTCATATTGTTTATTGTTTTCCATGTTTCTCATTTCCTTTATCATAAAGTTATCTAAAAAAAAAAAAATGTTATCTGGAAAGTATGTAGTGAAGTAGATCATTTTTTTTTTCTGGGTAAAGGGACATAACAAACTTCGGTAACAAATTTGCTGTGTTACTAGCAAATTTTTTGTATTACTGGAGAATTAGCATTATTTTAAGCATGTCTGTATATTTGATAAATGCATGTCTGTACATTGACATTTAAAATGAGAAATATTTTCTTCATTTTTGAAATAACTTTACAGATAAAAAAAAAAAAAAAAAAAAAAAGGTTTATATCCTGGAGTGGGAAGATTTGTTAAACAGAGAGCATACTAAATTATCCCCTTGCGTGGTATGTTGTGGTATGGTGTTGGAATTGAGATGAACTTACTGCACGTTGATCCCATGCCTGTGTAGTGAGTCATTTAAAGGTTTGTTATTATCTCCTGTAATGGAAAATTAATCTTTATGAATATTTGTCTTTTGTCTTCCATTTCAGTACCTTTAAAACTGTTCCATTCTGTATTTTAAACAACACTCCGGAGTTATGAAATAACCTTCCCAGGACTAAGCAAGTGGTTCGACTTCAATATAATTAGAATAGCGCTTTCTTTTCTCTCTCGTTTCGGCCCATTTGGCTATTGAACACTCTGCATTTCTGATTTAATAGATTATTCCATTTAATAACTTGCCTTCTGTGTTCAGATTTCTTATTGGGAGAGATAGTACGTATGTATGCTTAAATAAATGAATAACTACAACTATAATTTTCATTTCAGTAATTTATCATTTAGTTATTAATTATTTATTACTTCATATTTTAAATTTTTTATTACTTATTTATTTATTTTATCCTTTGCTATTCAATTTAATAGTTATCATTATGTTTCTTGTTTCTTATGCTTAATCAGTTTGTTTCTTTTGATATGTCAAATACTTTGCAAATATTTTTATATTTTTATATTCTTCTCTCGAATGGGATGAAGGGCGTGTCAGTCTCTGACCTCGTTAAATGGTTCTGCACCGTCAAGTGCTCGATACGTTCGTTAGCAATTTATTAGGCTGATAACGAGGGAAAATATTCCTCCTTGGTATATTTAAATTGTGAATATCTCACGTTTTTCTAATCCCCTTTTTGACCTTTTATTCGCGTGCATAATTATTATTCTTTTAGTTGCGATCATTCTTTCCATGTAAATTTTATTCCAAAAATAACTTATTTATCACCTAAATATTTTTAAATTTCTTTCTTCCACCTCACATGGCTTCCACCGGTTAGCGCTAATAGTTTACCCTATCCTCGGACCATTATGTGTCTCCATTTCAACCCATTATATGTCTTCTTCAAACCTTTCCTTAGCTAGAAGTGCACATTTTTCAAAATTCATTTTAGTGCTTTTTTCATTCGCTCCAGTCTCTTTACTATCTTGGAGGAACAGGTATGCCAAATGATCATGTGTCCACGAAAAACAAAGAAGTTCCAGCTACTCAGTAGATCATTTCTCAATGATCCATAACGATGCCACTAGGACACGGTTCATTACTTTGGAACACTCAGATGATTTTTTAAGTAATGGCTTATGCTGTGATATGGCTATTGCTTTCCCCTTTGAACGAAAAATAACCTGTAGGCTTGCCTTTGTGGCGATCCCAGGCCAATTTATGTCTCCTTCAAACCATTTCCTTTCTACAAGTGCGCATTTTTTTTTTTTTTAATTTATCTTGGTGTGTTCTTTATACACTCTAGTCTCACGCGCGGTTGTGACGGACGATCATATTAGTCCAAAATGGACAAAGAAGCTCCAGTTATTCAACAAGTCATTTCCCAAGAAACCTAAAAGAAATCCTCAGGACACCGATCATTTGTTTAAGACATTCATATGATTTGTCAAGCTATGAATCACTGTGCGGTGATATAGCGAATATTCACCCTTGCGTAAACCCATAAATAACCCGTATTAAATAACCCGTAGATTTCATTTTGACTGGTAGATAGAGGCGTTCCAGAGCTTTCCATATTCCGGGTGACCTTTTTGAGGGATTCTAGCCATTATTCACAAAGTTGAGAAAACTACCGAAAACTCCGAACTATTAACCCAACAAGGGCGACCTGGGTACGAATCTCCACTCCAAGTATTAAGTACTTCATTTATTCTGAGATTTTTATCAGCTTCTGTTTTAAGATATTTAATATATATATATATATATATATATACCATAAATGTACCTACAATGTAAACATCTATGAAAGACTATTTAAAGAACGCATTACGAATCTACTTAGCTGCTGTAACCAGTATTTTTGGAAATTTGGTGCAAAGTTCCGCCATTTTTGTACTATTAAAATGACACTATTAATACTATTAATAAGCACTATTAAAATTGTGAATTTTCGCACCAAATTTCTAATTTGGTTCTTGAAATAAATTTTCATTAAATAGGTCTCAACTGCCACCATTCTTCGATGAAACGTTCAATATTATTTTTAACAATATCTTTATCTATCTGTACATATAAAGTCGAACCTCGTTAACGTGAATCTCAAGGGGGGTAAAAAAATTTTTCATACTCTCAGTTACTAATCTTTATATAACTACACTAATCTTCATTTTGACGTGGCTTGTGGAAATAGTTCATGTTAAAAGTAATTCACGTTAACAGTGTTCACTTTAACGAGGTTTGACTGCATACGTATATAGAAATAATGGAAAATGACACGTTAAATTATATAAATATAATATTATGTTAAATAACATGCCGTGTTTATTATGTACATGTACTTAGAAATAAAGAAATGTAAAAGAAAAAAGTAATATAAAACTAAAAATTTATGCAAAAGTTCAAGATACCAATTTATTTTTCAATTAAGAATAAAAGGAATGTTTAAATATGCATTAAATAACAGAAAGCCAAAGGAAAAACATACTTTTTTTTTTCTTTTTGCCAAGAATAATTTTAATTATTTAAGAGTTTTAAACTTCTAGTATTTTTTGCTTAACTATTTCTTTTCAACTTGAGATTGAAAATTATTTCCGTTTGACATGTTTTTCGGGAATGTAAAAGAGTTTTGACTATAGTTACACACACATACACACATATATGTATATATATATATATATATATATATATATATATTAATTCATTCTTTGAATTTATCCGCTAAAACTTGGTAAACTTTATTGTTTTATTTATTTTATTTTTTTAAACACATAATATTTTTAATTTTAAATGTTTAAAAAATTGCATCCTCAAAATAATTCAATTGCGGAAATCGAACCATTAAGTACACACTAAAAAATAAAATTTATCATCTTCTATATAAATAAAGAGAAGTGTATGTGTGTCTGTCTGTGTGTGTGTCTGTGTGTATGCCTGTCTGCGCTCTGGTGCTCACACTACTGATCGCAGAGCTTCCAAATTTGGCATATAGGTACCTGGGACCCTGCAGGTGTGCACCTTATCGAGATTTTTTCGAATTTCGAATTTGAATTTTTTTAAATTAATGTTTTTCCGATTTTAAATATCGGCTTCTTTGTTTCATTTTTCATAGATTTATTCTTTTGCTTCAATCGTCTGCGTATCTTAGCAACGGCTATTACGCAAGTTATTATTATTTAATAAGTTCATGTAAAGGCGAATATATATATATATATATATTAAAAATAAAATCGTAATGCAGTAGAAAAAATTAAGTATAATTAGTTTTAAATTTAAAAACATATTTATAGCAGTTATGTTTATTTTTTTTATAGAAGAACAACTTCTTATTTTTCATTTTTTAATTAATTCCTTTAAAAGAAAAGACTTTTATTTATTATTTTTTTTTTTATTATTATTTACAGTATTTATCGGGAAAAATGGTAGTATATACATAATAAAAAGTATTAAATTGATTAAAATTTATTTGTTTATATATATATTTTTTAATCTACTTTTTATTTTATTTTATTACATTGTCGGAATCAAATCGTAATATAGTGCAAATAGCATGGGCTATAAAATACATGGTTCAAAACTAAAATATTTAATAGATGGTGAGATACAGTCATCTTTAAAATCATAGTTTTTAAATAGCAGCAAATCCCTCCTGTCGTCGATAAATATCCGGATTGAAGTGCCCGGGAAAGATCTTTCTGCAGGCATGGGAAACCTAAATCTGATAAAGTGCGGGCGGGAAAAGAGCTGCCGTAGACAGAGGGTACCCGAAGCGAGGTTTGGAGCAATTTCAGTTTCTTTTCTTTTCTTTTCTTTTCTTTTTTTTTTTTTTTTTTAAGTTTTTGTCTATAATGTGATGTAAAAAATAAATATTAATTCAATTCTTTCGAAAATTCATTTAAATATAGTGACCAGCGAAGCGGGCGTAGCCTGCCACTTTAAAATTATTTAATAAATAAATAAATAAATAAAAATAATAAAAAATAAATAAAATAAATCGCCAGTTTAGGATTAATTAATT
This sequence comes from Salticus scenicus, assembly GCA_963930645.1. NCBI lineage: Eukaryota > Metazoa > Arthropoda > Arachnida > Araneae > Salticidae > Salticus > Salticus scenicus. Next base: position 17,958,101 of record OZ005653.1, read on the forward strand.
TTGCAGTTAAGTTTTATTATTTTAGTCGTACCATTTTAGCAAGAAGTACTATTGAAATATGATGAAGCGTATCACCAATTTTCTAAAAATGTTGCTTATTGCTAAATTTGCCTAAATTGGTACCATTTTTGTGAAGTGTTAAACTATACTTTTGACAGAGTGAGCTAGTGTGGATAAGCTATATTTTAGACAAAATTTTGGATAGCTTTTTAAAATCACATTAAAAAATCATATTGCCTAATAATTTTAATTTTAAACCAAATTAAATACTGATGTCCAAATTATTGTAAATATATATGTATATTTGATGGGTGGAAAATGCTTCTAAAATATATTATCTTGAAAACATTGAAGTGTCAACACTAGCCTCCTTTTCCCCTATGGATTTGCGCCTTATAAAATTTGATCGCGAGGTTTTAAAGAAGAGTTTTATTTTCTAAAAGACTTCAAGATTAAAAAAATTAAAAATCTTTTTTGTCATTGATGTTTAAAGTGCTTTCGTACATACTTTTTTTCTTTCTTTCTTTCTTTCTTTTAAAGTTTTATCAACGTTGTTAATAATACGTTTAGATGCTCAAAAATCATCAATTCTTTTATTCTTTTATTTAGAATAACTCAAAAAATAACGCTTTTACTTATACAATGTCTATAAAATGCTTCAGAAAATTTATCCAATATGACAATCAACTCTTAACACGTTATAATTTATCGTTCCCTAAATGCCGAAACCCAATTTTTAGCAGTTCATATGTGTGTATGCCTTTCATTACCGTAAAAACAAATAATTTCAAGAAATTCAAATTTGTTATTTTGAAGGTCAAATGAGTGTGGCACACCAGATGGGTAAGTTTCAATGAGTGTGTGTCTTGATAATTTGGAATAAACTTTTACATTTATAAACAGTCTTAAACTTGCTTTATGGATGTAAGTGCTACAATTAAATTAATATAGGATATTACCAGTCCGGCATACATTTAAAAAAAAAAAAAATCTTTAAATGTATTTTTTATTTCCTTCAAATTATAGTACTCATAAAACAGTAACTTTAAAAAAAGTATTTAATATATTAGAATAAAAAATAAAAAATAAAAATGAAAAAAATAAATGAAATTGAGATCTGAAATGTTATGAATGCAGTTTTGATAAAAATCCGTTACTGTTTTACACTAAGAAAAGAAATATATACCGCTTTCATCTAGAACAAATACGTAGTCATTTTTTGAATTCCTAAACTAGAAACATAGATTTGCGAGTTATGTGTATAAGGTAAACAAATAAACTGAATAGAAGAAATGATAAAGAACTTCTAGTCTATACTCTTCTAGATATTAAAACAATATTATTAATATTCTGAAGCTTTTGTATTGCAAAAAATTCTTATTTGATTTTCTAGAATAGGGCCATAAACCAAAATTATAAATACTTAAACTCGCCTCTTGAGTTTTCATTTATTTGCAGATATTTTTAAATAAGTTTGACCCCACGATAATACATGGAATCTTTCTAGAATTCTAATAGGGGTGGAACCCACTATTAAAGGGACCTAAAATTTATATGGATGAAATTAAACTATTTTTACAAGATTCAAAAATTTATTTTCTAGACATCAGTCACAGATTTTTTCCAGAGTAATTTACGAGAAAAATCTTCTTAAAAACATAGTCTAATTTTTAAATTGATTTGAATTGAATTATAAGACATACAAAAATGAAATAATTATTTAGTGAAAAATATTGAAAACTACAATAAAGTGCAACAAAAGTGCATTATAAAAATTCACTAAAAAAATATACATTATAGGAAGAAGCACTTTTTGCGGCAAATGTGATATAATTTAAAATGTATAAAATATTTTCAAGTTTTTGCTTCTGACTTCTCTAACAATTGTGTCAATATATAGAATACAAACGTTCTTTCAAAGTGATTTTCCCCTTTGTATTCGACAACGACTATTAAAGGCATGAAGTTTTGCCAAGTACTTTACTTTACTAGTCTGATGTAATATAGAGTAATTCATGAATAATTCAAGTATTTGAAGAACAGATGGGAATGATACGTTCAAATTTATGCTTATCTTAAAGCATTTACGAGAAAAGATGTGATTGTTTTTAGTATCTAAGGCGTTGATTATTATTAATGTAAAATATATGATAAGAGTATAAAAATATTTCATTTAAGCAATAAAACGAAACTATAAATATAATAATTGATTGTCAACAAATAAATTATTTAAGATAAAGTGAAGTGTGAAGTTCACTTTTATACCGATGTTGGTGTAAAAATCTACCTTACACTCCACTTTATCTAAAATGAATTTTCTCATGGTTGACGAATTAATAAATAAAATGTCTAAATTATTTAAGTTTTTAAAACGTTCTTATACATTCTATATCAGGTGTCGGGTTTGAATCCCAGTATATGTATGGATTTTTGTAGTAGTTATAAATTCAATTTAACCCTTTCAAGGGCGCCGTTTGCATAGTGCAAATGCAAATTTTACTTCTCAATTGCAAAAATTGTCCCCGGATTTTTTTTTTTTTTTTTTTTTTTTTTTTCTTTCATAACATATTTCATAGCTTCATAGCTTTCTTTTCTTTTAATATTGTTGGTGAATTCTGGTGGCTTTTGATTTTAAATAAAAGTTTGTTTAGCCTTCAAAGGGTCAAGTTGTAAGTCTCAATGTAATGTACACAACTTAATGCACTTTAATGTACAGAACTCCACTAAAACTCGTAACTCAATTCTCAACTTTTTTAACAACATTCCAAATCCACCTAAAATTTGCTTTCATCAACAAAAACATTCAAATTAATTAATACTTCTTAAAACTTCGCAGAAAAAAAAGAACTTTGCATTAAATACATTCATACAGTTTGACCAGCCGCGATCGAACAAGGACCGCCGTACGATGCTATCTCTAAACCATAGAACTTAGCCCTTCTCAATTGCTCTTGAACAAGTTACAGAACGCATAAAAACTGCATCAATAGTTACAGATCTCATTGTTTACAGAAAAATATCTCAATCTGTAATTCAGTTATTAAAAAAAAAAAAAAAGTAATTTTCTATAGAAATAGGTTTCGATTTTTTAACAGAATTTTACATACAGTGTTCGGAGGGATTTAATTTTTTAAAGAATAAATTTTATTTTTTGATCACAGATAAAATTATGTTGAAACTATTATTCAAAACATGTCTTCGTAACAAATCAATATGCAGACAGGATATTTTAATAATTATATCATTTTAATGACAGTCTATCAATAGCAGACACTTAAACTAGAACGCATTAATTAAATTACCTGGAAAAATGATTATTAGCGCAAATTTTTGAAAGTTTCGTAAAAAGAAAAATGCTAAAATTAATAATGAGTTTTTAATGAAATTTTTTAATAATTAAACTAAGTTTATAACAGTTTTTAAACAATACCATATTTTAATTCGTTAAAAGTTGTCAGATTAGATTAAATTGATACTTGACATTCCATATTAAAATGATGATAGAATAAAGTATGTTTTAATTACAATTAAGGACATGCATGAAATAATCTTTTGTTAATTTCTAAAGTTCGTCAAAATGTTTAATTATATGTATGAATTTAAAAGTTTAATGTACGCTACATTTCGTCTGAATTTCTGTATTAATGGTATCTGATACTTTAGCATTATACTTTTCATACTTTAACTTTCTGAACATACATATGTAAAGAAAGTATTGTAATCATGTCAAAAATCTGAATTTGAGATTTTTGTGTTTCTACATGTTTTGAGGTCTCCCGAATTCATATTTACTATTTTTGCGATGATGTATGTATGTTAGTGAACGCGTTAGCGTCTAAAAGTCATAGCATTCAAATGAACTGAATGTCGGTTCGTATGTTATAGCTCACCATAGCACAAACCCTATTGATGTTGGTGAATCTAGCACCTATATATATATTTTTTACAGCGACACAAAGAAAAATTCTTCATCATTTTGGTCTATGGGCTGAAATTTTTTCAAGTGCGATAACGCCTAAATGGTTTACTCCATTGAGCTGAAAATGTATACACATATTATTTCTCTGTCGCACGAACTGTATATGTTTTGGGAAATCTAGCGCTAATAGGTCTTTTACAGGGACACAAATAAAAATTCTATATCATTATGGTCTATATGGGTCGAAATTTTTTTAATTGCGATAGCGTTTACACGCCTTTTTCGATTGAGCTGAAAATTTATACACATGCTATAAGTTACCATTGCGCGAAGTGCATAGATTTTGGTGAATCTAGCAAGTATAGTTCTTTTACAGGGACGCAACGAAAAATTCTTTATCATTATGTCCTATGGGCTCAAATACTTTAAAGTACAATAGCGTCTAAACTCCATATACGATTGAGCTGAAAATTCATATACATATTATAGATCACCGTCATACTAATTGTATAAATTTTGAATTATGTATCATTTACAGTTTTTTTTTTTTTTTTTTTTTTTTTTCGAGGGACACAAAGTAAAGGTTTTTAGCATTGTGATTTATGGTCTTAAATTATTTAAAATGTGATAGAGTCTAAATGCCTCATTCGATTGAGTTGAAAATTTATATACCTGGTATAGGTCACCGTCGCATGAACTGTATAGAGTTTGGTGGATCTAGCTCTTATGGAATTTTACAGGGACACAACGAAAATTCTTTCATCATCAGGATATATGGGCTCAAATTATTTGATGGGCAATGCCTTTAATTTATATAACATACTATATATTGAAAAATACTCAAATACCCTTTTATAATTCTCTCTTTTGTTTACTTAACGCCATCTCTTACTTTAATTTATTGACAGAACTGTTAATTATTTAATGTTCAGAAATTCGAGTGTAGTCACTCCAGATTTTTAAAATCTACAACGGTTCATGTAAGCACATGAAATATTATGATAAATGAAAGTAAATCTTATCAACATAAGGTTATCCAAACCCCATATTAACCTATGAAGAAAAAAATACCTATTACTTTTCATTAAATAACTTATATTTTTGTATTCTGTTTCACATTAAGAAAGTTTATGACCGTTAATGCACTCTCGTTTATCAAAAACTGATTTTTTTTTTTTTTTTTTTTTTTTTTACTTTTCGTATTTCAATCTGTAAAATGAAAATTTTTATTAAATAAAATTTTTCATTTTACAACCTTCAAATAAATTAGAGAAAAAAAATGAGAGGGAAAGAGGACATTTTTTAACAGTTACGAATTTTCTGAATGTGAAAAATGAATTTAAAAATATGAGTTATATCATGAATAATAATAGGGGTTATTTTCCTCATAGGTTAACAGGAGATTCAGATGAGATTGACGCCCACTGATAGAGAGCCTGAAAACTTGTATGATAGATCATATATGTATCCCAAATCTATTTAAAACTAGATACAGGATTTTTAATTCTTTATTACTCTCTCTTTTATTTTATTTTAATCTTCTGAATTATATTGATATTAACCTATTATGTTACTGCGTTGCATTTCTGCAACATACCAAATATATCAAAGTTATTTCTAAAGCAAGTTTTAAAAGCTGATTTTATTGACTCTTGTTGCATTGAAACGTTAGAGTTAGCACAAATTGTTTATAAAATTCCCGACAGATGGTGATATTATACAATGTTTTCACACAAAAGTTTAGTTTATGAAGAAAAAAATTCAGATGCAAACTTTCTAATCTTAAACAGTGTACATAGGCAATTTGTGAAAAATAAAGCAAATTATGAGCAAGTTTTCGTTATAACAAAATTAAGAGATACTTAAAATTTCCATATAAACCGAAAACTCGAATATGCTAAAGAAAAATTATGTAATTTAGCACGATATTTTATACATTCAACAAACACTTTTTCGTCAATAAATGTTTAATTTTTTGAATAATGTTTTTAAAAATATTTTTTATATGCTTTAGAAAACTTATTCAAACATATGAGTAAATATTCTTGAAATCTAAGATCTTGAGACATAAAGGATTAAGACGATGCTAAATGTTAATACATCAAGATAGAAAATAAAATGTTCTAGCTTGAAGTAACTACTTCTTTAAATAATAATTTAAATTTTATTAATATGTAATTTGATTTGAAATGTTGTATTTCTACCAGTATGTTTTTATTCTTCTTGGATTTCATTATTTAAAACCAAGTATTCCAAAATATTTAATTACTAATCGGTGTCCGCCCGCTTACTCCATTTTTATGCAGGTATTTCAAACTTTTTTTTTTTTCGTCATTTTAGATTATTAAATATTGGTTTACATGATACTTAAAAAAAAAGGCTTCATCTTTTTGCTTCATCTTTTTCGTCGTGATATTTATTTATTTTGGAATCCAAATGTCTCCATGAAGTTTAAATGATATTGTAATCGCTTAATTCATATTTTATAATCATACATCAATTTTTTTATTTATATAATTCATTTCTCGTGACGTAGAGAAAACTTACATATTTATATTATGATTATTTTACTTTGGAAAATTAAAATTCCCATTATAGACGAAAAGATTTTATTCTAAAATTAAAAATTGTTTCATTTTATTTATTAAAAATCTATGTAATTATCTTTCAAAACCATGCAAAGCATGGATAACATTTTATTTTCTTTATATCGATACACAGTTGCAATTGTTATATCATATTTTCCGTTAAATTATCCATTTACATCATTTTACTCAGTTGAAATTCATCCATGAAAAACATGGATACAATTTTAACTTTTTTCATCCAAGGTATTGTTTTATCTATGACATCATTTTCAGCGTTAGTTTAAATAATATAAACCATATGTCATTTATTTAACAGTTACTGAAATAAACTAATGAATTTATATTTGAGTTTCATATATTATATTTTATGTCTAAGTTCCAATTTTTCTATTGCTCTTCATAATACAAACACTTTTATAGCCCACAGTTAAAGCTGCGAAACTTTTAAATAACAGTGTCATCATATGATGATTGAAAAGTTAATTACACCAATATGTAACAGCAATCAAATAAGAATAAAATTGCTCTTAAAGGAAACAGGGATGGAACACGGGCGCAGAATTCATACCGGTATTTATTTAAGAAATTTCTCTACCTACGAGTATAATATCGTTGATTTAAGAAGTAAAAAATTGTGTTACATTTATAGTGGTATGAGTTCTGTGCCCGTGTTCCATCCCTGGGATAAAAGAAAAAAAAAGTGGTATTACAAAAGGTGGGTACTAACAATTCTCCAGAAAATTTTGGAATCTTTGCCTTGTCAAATACGAATAAATAAATAAATATTTAAATTAAATTGAATTAAATTAAATTATCTTCATACAAAGACGTTGATAAAAAAAAAACTGGCATACATTTTCATATCTAATCATTTCTCATAAGAAAGGTTAATTTTTTAAACTGATAATTTTATTAAATCGCATGATTTTCAACAATAGGGACATGATTTCCTTTCATAGTATAATTTTTTAAGAAGTCAATAATATTAGAAATATTAACAGCATTTATTTTTTCAATACATTTAAAAATGATAGAAAAACTATTTTATTTTTGTCTTTTAAAAAACTATGTCGAAATCACTCGTTCTAATATCAAATATCTTCGCATTTAACCTTTTTTCCAAGTTATGCAAACTATTCTACAAAAGCTATATCGTCTATTATTGCATTAAGTAAGATTTTTAACATTATTCCGTTTTTTAAAAGTTCACCAATGGACAAGATTCCTGCGACGTCACAGTAGGTAAAATCGCCAAACACGTAGCCGATATTTTGTAAAACATTAGATTCAAGATGCCATTTTATTGTTACGCATAACATTTTCCTAAATATTCCTCCAGTGAAACTTAATAATCAGACATCTCTTCAAACAAGAACAAAAGAGAAATGTAAACAACTGAATCGAATGATAAAGTTAAGACTATTCCATATCGTAAAATTGCAGAACATTTTATGTATACACACACACACATATATATATAATGAATAAAATATTAATAAGAACATTTTATACACACACACATATATATATAGACATCAAAGCTTAAATAATTAGAATTTCAATCACTTTAATAAAGGAATTTATTAAATGGAACATCCATTTAAATTTGTTAGCATCGCCACAGTTCACATGGCAATTTTTAATATTACATATGCTGATTAATATTAAAGTATATTACAAAAACTGGATTAAAAACAAAACAAATGTATCACTATATCACTCTTACTTCAATTTCATATAATCTGCAACTCTTATAAATAATATTGCAAGATAAAAATTTGTAGGCCACAATGCTTTGCTATGGTAGAGTTGAGAATTGTTTTCCGAAAACAGCTGATTTTTTATAGTCTCGAACCCAAAGGAGGAATATGGTCCATTATGAAAGAATCAAATGTCGGCTGCTTGAAATTCATTATGAGGTTAACTGAAAGCATAAACTTTTAATGTTAGCTTGTATCCGTTAGGCAGCACTGCGATTATATCTATCCCAGTAATAAGTCCACAGCGTTTTGTTACAGTAACAACTATTCACAATATTAATTCTAAATTTAAAAATATATTTCAGAATTAGAAACGATACTGAGAATGTTGATATAAAAACAGGAGTTATCAATATAGCTTTTTGAAAAGTAAAATAGCGTTTCTTTCATTTAAAAAAATAATGAAAAATTAAAAGTATTATTCAACAGTTTCTAATATTTATTGACTCCTTAAAAAATTACAGTATGGAATGAAAACGTGTCTCTATCGTTGAAAATCATGTACATTAATAAATTTATCAATTAAAAATTAATTTTTCTTATGAGAAATGATTAGGTATCAAAATGTACGTCAATTTTCGTTTGAATCAACATTCTTGCATAACAATATTTTTTTTTTTTCATATTTGACATAAATAGAAAAGATTCTAGTTTGTTCCCAGTGTTGCCAAGTTTAAGGATATTTTTATTCAATATCCACCACTAAATTTTAATTTTAACAGTTGCCTAATGATTTCGAAGATTAAATGTCAATTATGTATATCAAACATCACTCCTCAAATTTATTGGTGGTAATTGAATTTAAAAGTCTCTAAATTTAGCAACACTGTTTATTTCCGGAGCATTATTGGTATTCGCATTTGTTTTTAATACCACATATTTCGAAGAATAATTTTATGCTTATTTACTTGCTTTTACACAAAGGTGAAAATTACTTTTAAAAAAGAGTGGTGTGAAAAAAAGGCGGGTACTAACATTGCTCCGGAATAAATAATACTACTAGCTTTGATTTGCATACAAATGCGTATACAGATGAGTAATAGTAGCAAACATCTACAAATAATTCCGGTATGAATTTTCACCTAGATAAACAATAGTTACAAATATTAAACATTCAAAGGGCAGAAAGTAATTTGAATTAATTAAACTCTTGAAACTCTAATAAAACAAATGCATTTGTACGGTTCAAAACGTTAATAATTTGAACTTATTTATTAAATTTGTCAGTATTTATCCTCTGCTTGAATAACGTGCAGAGGAAAATTCGTGAATATAGATTTATTTTTTGGTAAGTATATATTTATTTTTATACGATCTCTATTTGAACTCACCATAATAAACTGAAGTATTTTGTATCACTGTGGATTCAACTATTGTTTTATTTTATGTTTAAAAAAATAGACTTACATGCAAAATACTTAGTCAACGGGAAAAAAAAAAAAATGCGGGTACTATGGAGCGAAAGGGTGATTAGTTATGAAGAAAAATATGGAATACTTTTTTTTTTTTTTTTTTTTTTTTTTAAGAAGAGCAGTATTTTTACAGAAAATCATAAATATTTTCAATATAAACAATTTATTTTGAAATTATTATTGAAAATAAACAGTATTAAAAAAATTATCAAAATTCAAGTAAAAAAAAAAAAAAAATCACAAATAATATGGAGTAAATTGTATTTTATATCACCCGATTCGCCATCTTGGTGAATAAATCCATCTCAATCGCTTGTTGGTAGAAAGAAGTTCATGAGATTAGATTGGGTTTGGGAGTAAGGCCGATTGACTGCTGGGTCCTAGGCCTGAAGGGAAGTGCCCTACTTGAGGGTCCTTCTAAGTAGTCCTAGCCCATATGTGTGCAAGCTTCAGAGAAAGCCACGGAAAACTCCAAACTACTAGGCCGACAAGCGTGACCTGGGATCGAACCCGGCACCTCACGTCTACCAACTTTGAGCACAGAATCGCTCGGTGACTGGTGGGCAGAAAATCATGGGAATCAAAATACAAAATAACGCATCTCCCCTACCGGAAATGGCATTAGCTTTTCACTCATTTTAATGCTTCATTACAGTATTTGTATCCTGCAAAAATGTGTGAATCTTGATAAACCAAAGAAATTGTATGATAGAAAAACCGCTCTCCGTATTAACTCAAGGTGAACTACCGTTCCTACTTGAGGAATCGTGAAAACGTTTCACGTGCCTCCGTTGCAGCACCCTACCGGTAAGATATAAAGGTATCCCATTTTACGCAATTATACCATATTCCCCACTGTTCCTCTATATATTATTATAAAATAATTTTAGTGTAGTTATATTTCATATATGAAAAATAACTGTACTAAATTCTTAATACGATTATTACCTTATGCTTTGAAACACAAAACATTTGGATCAATTTCCTTTTTGAATATACAATATGGTATATTAAATAGGAATAATTGAAATTTGCGGAGTAAAACAATCTTATTATAAATACCTAGTAACTAAACTTGTAGTTGAAACATTACTTCTGATTAAATTTACAACTTTTATGAGTTACCCTCTTTAATATAATTTTAAATTTTAAATTAAAATTGAATTTAAAAGTCTTCTAATGAGATATATGTTAAAAATCCAAAATTAGTTTTTTTTTTTTTTTTTTTTTTTTTTATAAAATAAATAATTTATTTTAATACCTAATTGTTTGGTGAAAAATCTTTTTGAAAAGCTTACTAATTCTAAAGAAAATTTCGATCAGGACTTCTCTTTAAAAAAATTGTGTTGGTTTAAAGAATTTTAATATGCATTTAGAACTAATTAAAATTACTTACAAAAGTATATTAAAGCTATTTTTAAAATAATTTAATTAATTAAAAATTACGTTGTTACGTTCTTAGTCTTTGTTACGTTTACCTGCATAGCGTTAAACATTTAAAAATGAACGGATTTCCAAATTTATTATTCCTTGTTTGCTTAGCTCCATAACTTATTTATATCATTTAATATCGATTTACACAATACTTTAGAAATAATGGCATCCTCTTTAAAAATCATGAAATTCTATCATAATCTTTTATAAATCGAAAAAGTTGTAAAAATTAAAAAAAAGAAAGAAAGAATTATCATTCTTTAAATTAATTATATATGGCATCATCGTTAGTTAAATGCATTTTGAAACTTTTTTAATATAAAAAATAAAAGAACAATCAAAAATATTAAAATGATAACGGAATTATGTATGAAATAGCTTAATGAAGAAAGTATCGTAAAATTTTCTTTTTCAAATAATATTTTGTTAGCCTTAGGCAACAATAACGCTTATGGTTAATAACAAAAGCGACGTGTATGACAAAAGCGGTGTGTCTATCCTGCATGTATAATTCTTTTCGTTCACTGTGTTTCATGATATATTTCTAACTGGAGTTCTTTGACTCCACATAGAAATTGGCGCGAAGTCCACTTTGATGCAGAAAAATGCAGTTGAACACATTACACAACTCTAAAAATATGTTAGAGACACTAGTAAACAATTAAAGAAATTTAGATGACGCATTAATAAACAAATTTTATTTTAATAAAGTTATTCAAATTTTTATTATACTATTAAAGCAGAAGAAATAAAATGTAAATTTAAGAAAGCTAAAATAGCAATTAAATAAATAAATAATTTCATATTTTTTTCTAATCTTCTTTACACAGTTACTTTCTTAAAATGAAAGAATGAAAATAATCAACTTGAGTGAATTTTCACTTATTTGCCTAGAAGAAATGCTACCTTTCACCTTGAGTTAATTTCATGAAATTAAATGAGTTAACATAATGCACTCAAACTTGAGTTATTTATTGTATTTGAGTAATTTATTTATTTTATTAATTATTTTAATACAAATGATTTTAATACGCTGGATCACTTTACAATGGCGCTGATTGTTGTACTTGCGTACTACTGAAGAAATGTGTTGCAGCGACAGTGATGTTGTCATTTACAAGTGGTTGAATGAGCAGAAATAACTCAAGTGTGGATAAGTATAACTCAAGTTCTCGTAAATAAAAAGCTACTAATTAGCTCAAAGAATTGCATTTTTAACTCAAGTCAATAAAAATAAATAAATAAATAAATAAATAAAAATCTTGCTTGACATGGTGAATTAAATCACTTTTCTAAAGAGAGAACTTTGTACGCTAGCATTCTAAAATAAAAAAAAAAATCTTCTCTTATTCAGTTCTTCAACACTTAATTTTATATAATTACAAGAGTTTTAAATAATGTTACAAAATACGTTTATATGATTGTAAATATATTGCTATATATCAAGATTAATTATTATCAAAAAGTTTTTAAACAACCTATTTATGGTACATATTCTTCAAGATAATAAACAAACATTTAAACCACTTATGGTTGCGATTTTTAGTCACAAATAATTTTCAAAGAGACTGAGTAAGTTTTAAATATAACCTTATAAAACATGTTTAACAAAAAACCTTCATAAAATTTATAACAATAGTTTTTGCTTGATTAACTTTCTGGCACACTCTTTAATATTTCAACATAAACGTCATTTGCGCATAGTTCACTCAAAATATAAACAAATAATACCCTTATCTAAATCAACTGCGAAGTTTTAGTTTCCTTTTATGAGGTATCATTAGAGAGATGTTTCATCCTAAGAAGCTTCTAGTTATTTACTCGGGATAAGTTACTGAGAATAGAACTACGATGGAGGTTCATTTGCGCTGCTTTAAGCTGTATTTTTAGTTAAACAAGTAGTTGAAGCAGTGTTGTTGCGCAAAAGTTATTTCAATTTTGCAACTCATAAATAAATAAGCTGAAAGAAACTGGGAGGAATGAAAATATTTAGAGGATACGAGATTAAATTAATGAATAAAAAACAAATTTTCGGAAAGATTATCCGATTCTTTTTTGTTCGATTCTTTTTTTTAATTGTATCATCTATTCATCAAAAAAGTAACTGATCATTTTGAAAGAAGAAATAGCGTATAATTGAAGTTATTTGCTAATAATCTGAACTAATATAAGAATAAAATAATTATTTGGTAGATTAAAATACTAAGAAAAATTAATCTATTGCTTTTGTTAATAGACTATCAATAAATTACAACACTTACAGTGCGTTGCATAAATATAAACGCACCTTAACTTTAAGAATTAGAATGGTATAGAAGTGTAATAAAAAATATGAATAGGTGACACGTCATGCAAACTGTTTGTGTATGATTCAAGAAATGAAAATGCAAGTCAAAACAATGAAAGGACGATATGATTTTTTAGAAAATAATTTTATTGAATTTATGACAAAAATACATGTTGCATGAATTTAAACGCACGTGTAAAAAATAAATAACTGAGTAACAAATACTGCATCTAATACTTTGTAAAGCCACCATGGGCTTCTAGAACAGCCAGTAAACGTCTTGGCATTGACTGATATAGTGGCATGATGTCATCCAAGCTGATTGTCTTCCAAGCTAATAGAATGGCCAATTTTAGTTCATCTTTCGTGTTAAACTGCCTTCCGTTTGCGTAAACACGGCGAACCAGAATACCCTATACGTTCACCATTATGTTTAAATCGGTGCTTTTTGAGGGCTAATCCAGAACTTAAATTTTATTGTCACGGAACCATTTTTTCACGATATGTGCTGTATATACAGATGCACAATTTTGCTGAAAAATATATTTTCTTCCAGCTTTCTTGACTGCTTGATGGCGGAGGTTCCTTGTGAGCATCTGGACATAATCTACAGAGTTCATAGTGTTTTCCACGAACTCTAATTCGAAAGTCCCTTTAAAACATATGGCTGCCCACACCATGATAGACCCACCTCCACATTGACGTTTTGAACAGTACATTTCTTCGGTTCTCAAATCGTGCTAGTAGCTATGAAATCCGTCCGGCTATCGAGATTAAACTTTTTTTCATCTGAGAAGATGACTTTTTCCCAATGTAGTCGATCTAGAATACATTTATTTGCCCATTCCAACCGCATATCTTTGTGCGGTTGGGGTGAATGAGGGGTGGTTTCGGCTTCATTTTCTAAAATTTAATGAATGTTGCAGCTTTGATAGTTCTCCATATGGTTTTCCGATAAACACCCAACTTGTATTGAGCCTTTATCTTCGCACTGGAAATATTCTTATTCTTTGCAATGTTGCATATTCGATGTTTGTCGTAACTGGTGAGCTTTCCTGTTTGCTTCTTATACGCTTTTTTTTCCCACAATTTGATCCTTTCTTTATATAATTTAGCACAGCACTCTCACTTCTTCCGATTCGGCGCTCAATTTCACGATTGCTAAAGCCTTTACCACGCATAAAACTGATTTTTATCCACTGTCTACTGTCAAAGTTTTCCCTCTTGCCATCCTGAACAAACTCCGTAAATTTTGCACTCAATCATTAAAACTGTTTCTAGATAACTTTAGCAACACGAATATCTGTATTTTAATTTAATTCCGGTAGCTCTGTTGAATTTTAAACGCAAAATACAGAGTGCTTTTAATTTCGTGCAACAAACGAAAAACAGCAAAAAATGAGGAAATGCTTAAACACTCATTTACATAAGCCTGAATGAGCTTAAACATACGTGCTCAAGGCACCTTATTCAGTTGTTAGTCATATGCAATACCTGAAAGTCACATTTCCTCTTTTAAAATAAAAAAAAAAATTCTATTTCTGGTTATTGGAAAATGTGCGTTTATAATCATGCAACGCCCTGTATGCCTATTCTTATCATTGAAAATCTTCAGACTGCATTTTGATGAATAGAGAAATTCACTTTTCCGAAAAATTTTGATATAATTTACATATTTTAGAATTTGTTTAATGGACACTTCGTGATTTATTATTTTATTATTATAATTAGAATAATACTATTGTTATTACTTATTTATTAGTATTATAAATTATATTTATTTATAATTATATTTTATTCATGATTTATCATTATTTTAAAAGTTTTATTCATAGCACTACTGAAAAAAAAAAAAAAAAAAAAAAAAATCTGGAGTGACTCCACTCGACTTTCCGAACATTGAGTAATTAACAGTTTTGTAGATAAAGTAAAGAAAGAGGAGTTGTAAAACAAACAAAAGAGAGAAAACAATAATAGAGTGTTTGAGTATTTTTCTCCATCTATTACACGATGTTTTATTTAACGCTACTGAACTTTGAGCCCATAGATCATAATGATAAAGAATTTTTCGTTGTGTCCCTGTAAAAACCTATAAATGCTAGATTCACGAAAATGCTTATAGTTAGTGCAACAGTGATTTATAATACTCATATAAATTTTCAGCTCAATTGAATAAGGCGTTTCGATGCTATCGTACTTTTAAAAATTTAGTCCCATAGGCCATAATGATAAAGAATTTTTCTTTGTGTCCCTGTAAAAAAACTGTAAGTGCTAGATTCACCAAAATCTATACAGTTAGTTCAACTGTGAAATATAACATGCGTACAAATTTTTTGCTCAGATTAATAAGGCGTTTAGACGCTATCACACTTTTAAAAATTTGGCCCCATAGGCATAATGATAAAGAATTTTTCTTTGTGTCCCTGTAAAAAAACTATAAGTGCTAGATTCTCCAAAACCTATACAGATTGAGTATTTGTGACTTATAATATGTGTATAAATTTTTTGCTCAATTGAATAAGACGTTTAGATGCTATCACACTTTTAAGATTTTTCTCCCATAGGCCATAATGATAAAGAATTTTTCTTTGTGTCCCTGTAAAAAAACTATAAGTGCTAGATTCACCAAAATCTATAGGGTTCGTACTATGGTGACTTACAATATGCGCACCAACTTTCAGGTTAATCGAACAAAGCGTTTAGACGCTAGCGTGTTCACTCACAGACATACACACATACACACATACACACATACATCATCGTAAAAATAGTGAAAACGGACTCAGGGGACCTCAAAACGTATAGAAACATCAAAATCTCGAATTCGGATTTTTGACACTATAGTGTTCGGATTGACACTATAGTGTTTCTCACTATAGTGTTCGGAAAGTAAAAACATACTCAATGTGTTGGAAGTTAATGCGAATGCATCATTTCACATTTGTAGAAATCATTAGGTGTGATGTTTTAATTAGTCTTGTTAACCATTAAACAATGCTGTAATAGCACTTGTCACGCTTCATCATACGATCTTATATGACACCCTATGAAATGTTTCAAATTAGATAGTGAAAAATTATATGTAGAATAAACCTTTAATCATGACCTTTAATCTGAAAATTTTGAAATAGAAATTAAATTAAAAAAGTATTATTATTATTATTATTATTACCTTTCACTTATTATTTTATCGATAATGACTTGCTATATAACTTATTAGTGCGTTTATATATAAATCTCATGTTTCATAACTCAAATTAACACTGATTTTTTTTAACGACAGGATACTATTAAATAAACGATTTAATGTTTCAAAAAAACACTAAAAAACTAAATAAACGTAGATCATAATTGCGTAAAAGTGGATCATGTACTGACGAGCATAAATAAGATTTTATAATTATATTAGATTTGATTCCGAATTCAACTGTTTTAGAGAACTTTTGACTTTTTTCTGATTAATATAACTTGTAAAAAATGAAAGGGAAAAAAGTTATTTGAAAAAATTCTCTGCAATACATTCTCGTTATCCACAAATAAAAAATTCTCTGAAATCAGATAAAAATTTCTTGGAAATTCAGTTAAGTCTTAAAAACAAGTGTGTTAACTTTGATCTACTATTAAAATCAATCGTAAATATACTTAAAAAGATTAAAGCGAAGAATTTCAATCTATTTTTTGAGTTTTAATGTCTTACTTTGAAATAAAATCTGATGGTTTCCCAAGCCTTTATTTCCCCCTTTTTTTATAACTACATAAAAATTGGAGAAAGAATAAAGGATAAAATAACCTTTAAAATAGAACTCACTGTACTTCAAATTTTCTGTAAGTACCAATTACTATACCATTGCTAAAATTATGTGTGTTAGTGAATAATATTATTTACAGCTGGATTTTATTAATAAGTAACATTACAAAGCATAATATATATTTTGTAGTTATTTCAATGAAAAGAGGTTATGTTACATAAAAATATCTTTACTTTTAATAAAGCAAAGATTTTTCGCGAAAACAATGGTGAACGATTTCGGGAAAAACCATTCTTAAATTAAGGTAAGCCATTAAAAAAAAAAAAAAAAAAGAAAAAGAAAAAACTGGTGATCTAAAGAAAAAATGCTGCTAATATATTATTCTTTATTGACAAGGCCTCTCAAAACTGTTATTATTTTGTTTATTAAAAATAGAAAAAAATAACTGAATATACATGAGAAACTTAATTATATTGGTTTGGCAATATAGTTCCTTACGCTTGCACAAATATGTAGCATTATATTTGTTTTCTTATTTTTCTATCAATTTTATAAATGATATGCACAGAGATTACAAAAATGTTAATTGTATCACATATAACAACTAAAAACCAACTAAAGATTCCATAAGATGTCATAGACACATTATAAAGCTCGATATTTGGCTTCCGCGTGAATTAAAAGGTATACACTTAACATAACGAATCAAAATTTGTGATACACATTTTAAACGTGATCCAATCGATCTTTTTATGAAATAAAATATCACTGATGTTTAAAAATGTACTGTCTGTAATAGCATTAATTGAAAAATTCATGGAAAGCTGAAATGCGTACGAAATAGATCACACTATCCATTTCATATTCTATATTTTAAGCTATTTTTCAGCTATCAAACAATGAACTGAGATGTTAATAACCAATAACTTATGAAATTTGAGGAAGAAATCAAAGAGAAAAGGCTAGAATTGGAAAATCGCAAACGATTCTTATTTTACCACGACAACATGGCAACATCAGTAACGCGTAAAAAATTATTGGAACTTAGTTGGAAGTGATGTCGTATCAGCATAATTTATTTCAAAGTTTATAAAAGTTTTAAACGGTAAAAATTTCGGTAAAACCGATGACCTGAAATCGCACTTCATTGAGCTTTTGTTACTAAAGTCCAGAATATTTTTGAGCGCGGACTCATAAAATTAACGGAAAAATAGCAGAAGGTCAACAAACAGAATGAAAGACATTTGACTGGTTACAGTTAATTTTTTCGGTAGGGGAAAAAAAAAAAAAGTTGTAATTTAAACTAAAAAACCGAAATTACTTTCTTGCCAACCAATAAAGTAAGATGAACAAACTTTAAATTCATTTTAAAGGAATTAGATCACTTCATTTACTATTTTTTCCCGAATAATTGCTGCAGATTTTATAAATACAGCAGTTAATGACGTCTGTGCATCAAACTTTCATGTAGGCTATCAAACTAGGTCATGTTATAATTTTTGTAACTTCATGAGACGAAGTATCCTACCTCATAGATGAGTATAACTGAATATACATGGTTTCGTCAACGTTTCAGGCTTAGATTATGCAAACATGAATTTAATAAAAAGTTTTTAAAAACAGGTTTTCTTATAGTTATGCAGATTAGTTAGTTTGAAATTTGTTGATTATAAATATACGATGGGTAATCAAATTATTAGATTTTTTTTTTCTTTTTTTTCTATTTTTCTTTTTTTTTTTTTACCATATTTTGTTTTTTCTAAAAAAAATACTAGGATAAATTACTTTGAACTTCAGATATGCAAAACGTTTATGAATTCACACTTTCCAGTATCGATTTACTCACTAGTGCTATTAAAGGACCAAAACAAAATAACTGAAGAAGAGCACACTCAAAAACGAAAAGCGTATTTCTTTATGTTTCAAAATAATGTTCCTTTAATTTTTTGTCAATATTTCCACAAGATTTGTATTATTTTGTTGAAATCCATTCTTATTATAAGAAAACTCTTCCCCCAAAATAAAAAATTTTAGAAAAAAAATTACATATCTGTCTAAATAATTGTGTGATTCCTACAAAAAGGTGTTCAATTATATTAAATGGTAAGTGGAATCATGTGTTAAAGTTACAAATCATTTCTAGCTTTTTATGATACAGGGTAATTCAAAGTATTTTTGCTTTTCTTCAATTTATGGTTGGTCCCCTAATTGCTTTCGTGACTAAATTGAGATTAACAAAAATATTAATTTATGGATTTTCTTTGCATGTCTGTCTTTCAAGGTCATTTTGTCCAGTATTTTTCATGAAAATAGAAAAAAAAAAAAATTCTAATAATTTGATCATCCACTTCAGTTCATCTTTTCAATTCTGTTAAAATGTTTCCTCTCCGACATAAGGTATAAATTTATCTAATGTATTTTAGATGTTAGTTTTGAAATAATAATTTAAAAATATAGATCAGTAAAAATACTAGAAACAGATGAATCTTTTGAAATTTGTGAGTTCCAATGAGAATACAGTCATTTCAATGACGAAGTGATTTGAACGACAATCAGAAAATCTATCAGTATCAAAAAAAAAAAAAAGAAAGAAAAGAAAAAAGAAAGAAAAAAGAAAAAGAAATTACGTGTCAAGACGTACTAGATAATAGCAAAAATTAAACAAATTAAACGTTTTTTCGTAAAATGGCTATTTGAAACAAAAAAAAAAAATAATAATAAAATAAAGTTATTATAATTATTATTATTATTGTTATATATATAATGTGGTTTATTATCTT
The DNA here is from genome assembly GCA_963930645.1 of Salticus scenicus. NCBI lineage: Eukaryota > Metazoa > Arthropoda > Arachnida > Araneae > Salticidae > Salticus > Salticus scenicus. Next base: position 17,978,030 of record OZ005653.1, read on the forward strand.
TTTTCTCTTTCACAAGTTTAATGGTCCTTTTTCATTATCCTTCAGGTCGGCGTAAGTATTTTAAGTTAATATGGTAACTCATTGGTTCCTTATCTATATCGCAACTTTTTGTGTCATTCTTTCCTCTATGTTAAATTCAGTTCTATATTTTAGTGTGCTGTTATTGTTTTAGTTCTATTAATTGCTAAATTTTTAGATTAAATTTTATTACGTTATCTATTATTTATATATATATATATATTTATTTATTTAAACAAATGACAATAAAACTTTGAATAAGTATAAAATAATCAAGCTCCTGTAATGATTTTAGTTAGTTATTTAAAATAAAGTTATTGCACCAGCTCTTTAATTTTCAATTGTTTCTATTAATACTGCAGTGACAAGAGAAACTTTTAGAAGTGTAAATGAATTAAAATTAAAAAAAATATTAAAATTAATCTATTTAAATTAAAAATGTTCAATTTAAAATATGAAGCCTTTAATATAATTTAGAAGAATATTTGCCCATGTTTACTATTTAACTGAGATGATTATATTGCATTTCATGATAAGATAACATTTTGAATAAAATTTATTATATGCCACTTATTAAACTCGTGCTAAACAGTTTATATGCAAATTTTAATTAAATGAATGCAGAAATTTTATAAACATGTTTTTAAAACAAATCTACAAGTCGTTTCCTCGCCTTTCATGACAACACAAGTTCTATTAAATTCTTTCTTCGTTTATGACATAGTATATAAAATTGCAAATAGGAATTTTGTATTTAATTCGTAAGAGCATTAAATATGAAAGATACTTTATGAAAAGCTAGCCATTAAATATATATTTTTATATCCCATCAGGTAATGTAATTCTGCTTTTTGGCAAATATAAAAGAAAAAGGAAGTAGTAATCAAGTTGCATGGTAAAGCTGCATACTGAGAATGTGCAGAATAACTTATAGTTATATATAAAGAGCTCTATTTTTTTTTTTTTTTTTTTTTTATTAAAAATGCAACTTGTTCTAAAGATTAAACATGTGAAGGATTCGCTAAAAAGACAGAAAGGACTATATTTGGGTTTTATTTAAATACATAACATGATAAAGTTAACGTGATAAAGTAATGTAAGAGCTTCAGTATAGAACGATATATATTATTTATTATTATTATTTATATATATATTTTAAAAAAAAATAGCTTGCATGCATGCATTATGATTTCGGAAGAATATGACGCCATTAGTTAAAAAATTTATTTGAAAATATTTACGATTAACATTTTAAAAATTATTGAAAATAATGTTTCTAAAATAATGATGGAAATTTCCAATAAATTAAAATAAATAGAGAATGCTTAAATTAATTTAATAAACGAAATGCAAATTTCTTAAAGTAAACAATCATTGTGATGTAAATTTAATTATTCAAAGTTTATTAAAACTATCAAAACTATACATCGAAAGAATCTATGGTTCATAAGTTATAACTCGCACAACTTCAAAACTACTCAATAAAAATTCAAGATGTTGATATCTGCATACAGGTAACATTATTTAAATAAAAGGGGGGGGGGGCACAATGTCGGGAATGGTATTTACACTAACACGTAATTATAGCTACTCATAATAAAAGAGTAAAAAAAAAAAAAAAAGCATCAATTAAGAGAAAATATAGAAGGCTATTCGAAAACTTCACTGTTAAATATATTTAAATATTTCTTTTTATGTTAAAAAACAAAAATGAACGTGAAATCATTTTTTTTTTAATAAGTAAAATAGAACTGAAAAAAATAATCGCGTTAAAGAAATGGTACCGCTTCAGTATAGAACTCTTTGGTGAGAATTGAAATTTGGCAACGAAGTAGCTCGAACGTTTCTCGTGAGAATCTTTACCTACGCAATTACGATAGCCATTTTAATTTATTTCCAAAATGACAACAAAAATTTAAAAGCCACCAAGGGGTTCCTATGTTAAAGCTACGCCAAATAATTTTTAAAGAAATGAATATTGTAACCGATGCTAGGGAATGAAACACAGTTATTGCATGCATTTATATGGAAGAATAGATTAAAATAAGTCCTGTCGTATTAAACTAAATTTTGTTTTCTGCAGAATTTTATATTTGTTACTTAGGAAACAAAAATGGGCTTTGGATTTTTAATCATAATTGTATATTAAATAAAATAGCTCTAAAAAAGCGATGTGGAATAAAAAATGGGGGGGGGGGGGGTTACTAACAATACTTTCAAATGAATTAGAAATATTAGGAGGTTTATACATATTAAATTTTTTCTTGGTTGAACCAATACATGGCACTACTGTAGCTGCAATTATAAGATGGAGAAATCCTTTACCATGGTTTGTTGCTTGAGCCAAAACTTGGCTTACAGTTTCTGAAACTTTAAGGTGGGGAAATCTTTTTATCACATACCTGCCAACATCCTAATTATGAATCAGAAGATTTTTACCCACCACTTTACTCCGCACTCTAATTTTTCCACACCACTTTATTACTTTCCGAACACTATAGTGAGGAAAGCATTGTAATCATGTCAAAAATCCAAAATTGAGATTTTGATGTTTCTATACGTTTCGAGGTCCAATGAGTCCGTTTTCACTATTTTTGCGATGATGTATGTATGTGTGTGTGTATGTGTGTATGTATGTGTGTATGTCTGTGAGTGAACACGCTAGCGTCTAAATGCTTTGTTCGAATAAGCTGAAATTTGGTACGTATATTGTAAGTCACCATAGTACGAACCCTATAGATTTTGGTGAATCTAGCACTTATAGTTTTTTTACAGGGACACAAAGAAAAATTCTTTATCATTATGGCCTATGGGACCAAGATCTTAAAAGTGCGATAGCATCTAAACGCCTTATTCAATTGAGCAAAAAATTTATACACATATTATAGGTCACAGATATTCAATCCGTATAGATTTTGGAAAATCTAGCACTTATAGTTTTTTTACAGGGACACAAAGAAAAATTCTTTATCATTATGGCCTATGGGACCAAATTTTTAAAATTGCGATAGCATCTAAACACCGTATTCAATTGATAGCAGGAGACTTGGCGTTGGAGTATTAAAACAGGAATAAACTACTACGTCAGAAACGCCAAAAGAAAATTATTGAGGTGCATACAGCTGTTTCGGTAGCCTAAAGCGTACCGTCTTCAGTGCTAAAAGAATTTCTTTTTGCACTGAAGACGGTACGCTTTAGGCTACCGAAACAGCTGGATGCACCTCAATAATTTTCTTTTGGCGTTTCTGACGTAGTAATTTATTCCTGTTTTAATACCGTATTCAATTGAGCTGGAAATTTATATGAATATTATAAATCACTATTGCACTAACTATAAGCATTTTGGTGAATCTAGCATTTATAGATTTTTACAGGGACACAACAAAAAATTCTTTATCATTATGATCTATGGGCTCAAAGTTCGGTAGCGTTAAGTAAAACATCGTGTAATATATGAAGAAAAATACTGAAACACTCTATTATGGTTTTCTCTCTTTTGTTTGTTTAACGACTCCTCTTTATTTACTTTACCTAAAAAACTGTTAATTACTCAATGTTCGGAAAGTCGAGTGGAGTCGCTCCAGATTTTTTTTTAGAGTAATTAGCTCCAAATGTAGTTACGATTAAATATGTATAAAATTACTCTAGAAAAAGACTGGTGGAAAAAAAAAAGCTGTTACTAAAAATCTTCCATTTATTTAAGAGATAGATTGGGATAGAAAAATTTAATAAATAATTTACTATTTAAAAATTAGGTTTATATGTTTCAAAAACGGGTCAATTACTTGCATACATAGATACGCCAAGTAAAGAAAAATGACTCAGATATGAAAAAAGTAGAGCTAGATTACTCATATTTCTTTTATCCTTCGTATCTCTTGCATTGGATTTTATCTTTTATGTATAGTGCGTTTTATTACGGATATATACAAGAGAATTATAAAAAAATATTTTCGTTTTTGTTTTTTTCCCAAAAGAAAAATTTCAGATAATACGCAGAAAAAAGAAAAAAAACTTGTATAATAAGCGGCGCTGTATAATCCGCATTACAAAAAAGAAAGAAACGAAAAAAAAAGAAGAAGGAGAAGTTCTTTAAACGTACAATATACGGGTTATAGGTAGAAAATTAGGATATTACGTATTTTTAAAAAAAGTTCCATTATTGTTCCTGGAACTTCATAGATGCAAAAATGTAAAAAAAAAAAAAAAAATTAAAAAAATGCAATACATGATGAAATATAGATGAAAAAATGTTAATCTAAATTTTAATCACATTAAAAATTGAGACAGACAATATACACTAAAAATATACAATTTAAAACATTAAAATTACAAAACATAAATTTAAACGTTTCGAACCTTTTACAGGCTCCTCATCAGTAAGAACATCAAATGTAAATGCTGAGAAGAACAACAGACTTTCATTAAGATAGTACAACGTATTCAACGGGAACTGCGCATGCCTCATTAAGTGGTGAAAAATGTTGATTTATGTACAAGCCCTCCAAGAAAATTCTTGAATGATAATTTAAACAGTTATATATGATTAATTTAGTATTGTTAAAATCAGGTAAATGGTCATTTTGTATGGCATGCTGTACAATTTTCGAACGTATATCACGGTTTTTAAAATTTCTTTTATGTTCCAGAATTCGAGTATGAAGAGAACGGCCAGTTTCACCAATATAAACCGAACTACAAGATTTACAAGGGATATTATAAATAACACCTGTACGGAAAAAGGGGGGATAACTAGTTTAAAATTAGAAAGGAAATTATGAATGAGAAATTGGGGTTTATAGGAAACAGATAAATTAACAGTTCGTAAAACTTTGGCAATATATTCGAAAATATTTTTATAGTAAGGAATAGTAACGAACGATTTAGGTGATTTAGAAGAATTAATTTTCTGATTATTCTTATTAAAATCATACTCTTTTAATTTTCTTTTAAGCCAGCGAGAGGGGTAATTAGTACGCTTTAAATCCTAAAAAATCCTTTTTAATTCCAACTGGAAAAGCTCATCAGTACTGCGATATGATTTTGCGCGGTGAAGTAAAGTATGGGAAACAGCAGATTTATGTGAAGAAGGGTTAGCTGAATTAAAAATTTAATAATGGCCTGAAAATGTAGGTTTCCTATAAACAAAAGTAACAAATTTAGAATAAGTATCAGAAGGCGAACACTCAATTAAAATATCTAAAAAAGGCAGTTTATTATCTTTTTCTTGTTCTAAAGTAAATTGAATTGAAGGATTAACGGAATTAGCATAATTAAGAATATCAGAAATATGTTGATTATCATCGATTATAAAAATATCGTCCACATATCTACGCCAAAAATAAATTTTATCATGTAAATCAGAATTAATTTGATTTTCAATAAACTGCATGACAATTTCTGCAATTCGAACTGAAATGGGGGAGCAAATAGCAGTGCCATTAATTTGTTGATAATAATTATTAAAGCTAAAACAGCCATTAATTTGTTGATAATAATTATTAAAGCTAAAACAGTTGGAAGTTAAACAAAAAGAAATAAGTTTAATTAAAGTACCTGTATCTATGTTTTGTGTTTTTAATGTTTAAAATTGTACAGTTTTAGTGTATATTGTCTGTCTCAGTTTTTAATGTGATTAAAATTTAGTTTAACTACGAGACGTAATGATTTTTAAATATTTTAAAAATGTTAATGTTTCCATTCTATTTTATCGCTATTGATATTTTATTTAAAACATTTAGAGAGTTAATTGAAAAGACCAAGAAATATTGTACTAAAATTTAAACTTAAATTCCCATTGCACAAAAATGCAAAACTCATTTAAAAGAAATTTGAATAAGATTTCCTAAAGATATTTATAATAAAGGGAAGCCCTTTTCTAAAGTGATTTTAAATTATATTCAAAAATTGCCTCATTAATTTTGAACTAGCTCCCTTCAGACTCCTTTTTCTGCATCACGAACACAAAGTAATACGATAAATATGTTTAAAAATAATAAAAACGTTTAGAATATATATTGCACTTTTAAATATTGTAGATCCATGTGGTAATTCATACTTTTTTAACTCTTTTGGATATGGAAAAAGAAAATAAATCAAAGTGTAAGTTTTTGTGATTACATTAAAAAAACCTCTTTCTGCAAAATCATTAAATAATAAATGTTTAATAATGTTCAAAACTGTACTCTTTTTTCAAAGAAAACTTACATTTAATCCATTAAAATCATGCTATGCTGTTCATAAACTGTTTTTATATTAGACAATAAAACTGCAGCTATTTTCGTTGCACAAATTAAAAATGTCAACTTCAAATTTTATGACAAAGACCACAAAATTAAGCAACTTTATGCATCAGCTAATATTGCGTCAGCTAATATTCTGTAACGGAGATCAATCATTCCTAATGTTCATGTGAAACATGAGTGATATTGGTAAAAGTATATTTTAAATTTTATAACGATACTCATTAAATATCTAGCACAAAATTTAGCAGAAGAAACTATGCTAAACAAAAATCATCGTATAAAGCTGAACCTTATACTAAAATCTTATTCATTTGTGATAATCGAGTTTTGTAAATATCATTGTCTGCCCAGAGAAGTTTATTTACCAGTTTCTGAATTGATAAATTCCACATTTCTTTTACATCCCATATTTACCACCGTTGCTCATTTCAGATACAAATTGTTGCATTAGCCAAAAATACACTTACGAAAAAAAAAAAAAAATCTTAAAAAATATAAGTAGAATTTTTTATTCACGGAAGACTTTTTTATTTCGTAGTCAGCTGACAAGCCATTAAAGTAAAGTTACAAGTTTTAATATAAAATCCGAAATAATTTTAGAATATCTGGAACAGCTTTAGTAAGAGATTCTTTTGGCGAAATTTGAAATTTGGCACCGAAGTAGTTCGGATGTTTCTCGTCAAGGTCTTTACTTACGCAATTCAGCACTAAAAGGGCAAAAAATATTTAAAGTCTCTAAGTGGTTCCATGCTAAAGCTGTGTCAAATATTTATAATATGTCTTATAAGTACCACCGGTCTCATTAAAATCAACTCTTCAGATCAAGAGTTTTGAAACGTTGAATATGATTTTAGCTAATTTTCCGTTATTATTTGGATTCTTTCTGTACAGGACAAAAATTATGATGGCATGTATCCAGACTACCCTTAGGGGCGTGTCCCAGAACGTTGTTAATTGCTCGTAGCGTAGCACTAGTGCGGCAGAAAACCTACTCAAAAACTCATTCACCCGTTATCGTTTGGAAACATCCTATTTTGAAGAGCCTGAATGGTACAATAATGGTTTGATATTGAGAGATATTTTATGTCAAACAATTTGCATTAAAGTATACCGTAGATTTTAAGCATATATAAGGAATATATAGGTTTAAAACTACAGATGAATACCATATGCATTGAATATTCAGTATTGTTTAATTATCAAATGTTAATTAAATACACTAATTTAAATCAAACTCAAATAAATCTAATATAATTTTTAAATTGCTTTGTTTTCACATTCTATAAACGGTATTTTATAAATAACTCCACTTTGAAGCTTTTAACAGAAATTCTATTTGAACATAGATTCACAATTTCTTATATTGGTTTATATAACTTTAAACTATTTATTCTTTATGTTACAATAATTTTGTTTTTTAACAGTGGATATTGAAATTATTTATTACGTTTAAGAAGCATCGTTTATATTTTTCGATTACTTGAAGCCGTAGATTCCAGTTATGAGAGCGTTAATGTAAATAAGTATATATATTATTTTTTATTTTTATTTTTTTATTACTATATTTCAGTTACAATTAATATATTCTTCTATTTGTTTTTGTTTTTTATACTTATATAAGAAAGAAATATTACTCAGGATGGATGGATGGTTGGGTTTTACGTCGCACTAGTGCTGCGCAAATGAGAAATTGGCGACGGTCTGGGACACACCCCTAGAGCTGGTCCGGGAAATATTACTCAGAAAACCTTTTACGGAAATTATAAAATCCTTTGCATATGTTATAGAATTATTTATCTTAAGTTCTCTATACTAATCTATTTGCAATAGTAATTTAAAAACAGTGTCAGACATTATTGCATTCTTTTTGCTCCTTTACCTTATTATGTTTGGCATATTAAAATCGTGCATAACAAGTACTTTTATTTTTAATGTACGATTCACAAGAAAATACATTCATTTGCTTTTATTAGTAAGTTTTATTTGTACAGTGTAAAAAAAAAAAAAAAAAAACTACCAAAGGTAATGGGGATTTTTTTTTTTTTTTTCTAAAAGTGTATCTATAAAAGTTTGTTGCTATTATTAAAGGTTTGTCTGTGCAGGAAAATTAAAACTAACTTTTTCAAGTTTAATAGCAGTATCGTTTTATATATTTAGAATTACATTTTTTTTATTTTTTTGTTAGTTTAGAATTTTTTCAGAAAAATGTGAAACGAAATTTGTACAAGTACATTATTTTAGGTAAAGTGTTTTCAACTAAACAACTATATCTTCTACAACTTATAAGACTCTAAAAATATTTTACCCTTTCAGCGTTAGCCGTTTTTCAGTATATGTTTAATGATTCATAAAATTAATACTCTGTACAATATAAATATCAGAATTTGGTACTGTACATTAGAGATCTTGCAGCATCCTTGGAGTTAATAACTTTATTGTACTTGATAAAGTTACATAAAGTTACTTTTAGAATAAAGTTATTAACTCCAAGGATGCTGCATCACTTCATAAAATATGGCACGCGTTGTGCTCATAGAGGAGAAAAAAAAATGCTGAAAAAGATATTGAAATGAAAAAAAAATATTGTAACAGTAACTTTAAAATGTTTTATTCTAACCGTAACTTTAAACCGTTTGAACTTCTCTTGTTTATATATTGCTGGTTCTATGTAACGCAATTACACCTGATGATGCAATTGTTAAAATGGCGAAAAGCTTTGTGTTGTTTTTAATAAAAATATTGTATCACCGTGTTTTAAAGTGGTTTGTTACCTTTTATATATTATATATACACGTGAAATGTTGTCTAATTTTAAACTTTTAATAGTTTTTAATCTTAATTATGTAATGAATTATTCACAACTTAACTTGTTTAGAAAAATGTGGCCAATTGACCTGGTGGTTTTTCACTGTTGATTCTAATTACACTGCTCGGCATGAAAATTGCCTCTGACACCATTTCAGCATATTCTTATGTAAAATGACCTCCTGAATCCGAATAGGACGCCCATTTTGCCCGATAACCCACCGTTTTTTAGGAATGGCCCCCTTTTTGTCATTTTTCGGTGATTTTATGTCTATAAATTTGATTTTTATGAGGGATAAGGATTATTTTAACCGTTAAATACCTTCTGAGGAGCTACAGAGTTAGAAAATTCTAAAACATGGACATTTGCGACAAGGAAAAATTTTTTTTTTTTGGGGGGGGGGGAGGATTCGCCACTGAAATTATGCATTACATATCTTATATTTTTTTTTAATCTGTTATTAATGTTACTCCTTAAAATTTACATTTGTTTTTGTTTTTGTTTTTAGGTGTTAAATTAATTATTTTTCATTCTTCAAATCAAATTCATGGTCATAAAATTATCGAATAGGGAAAGAAATTGAAGGAGGGGGTGGTGTATCTAGAAAACGGTGGGTGAATGGGCAAAATGGGAGTCATATTCGGATTCATGATGTCATTTTACATAAGAATCAGCAAGAAGGGTATCAGATCTCGATTTGTTTTTTTTTTTTTTTTTTTGTGTATACTGATAACAATAACATATATTTACAATTCTTTAGCATTGGTACAAAGAATTGAATAGAGACATCTGACCAATTAAAGAAAAAAAAAATCACTTGTTATTGTTTTTAATATCTCTCTCTCTCTCTCTCTCTCTCTTTTTTTTTTTTTTTTCATAAAATACACCTTAATATTTTTAATATAAATATTTCGGATTTAATTAAATTACACTAACTAAAGGTTATTCTTTTGACATTTGCAAACAGTCTTTTTAATTTAATAAATTCTTTTTCATTTTTTAATAAAATAAAAACTTTAAAAAATATGAAGTACCTTTCCTTTTTGCGTTAACACTGTTCTAGAAAATCAATATCTTTGAATATTACATTTGTAATCTTTCATTTTTAAATTATTCATTGCCTAAGGGAAATTATTCTCACTTTAGTAACAAATATATTTGATTTCAATTTTTTTAGAATGAAAACCATTTATCCGTATATATATATATATATATATATATATAAAAGAGGAGTACTTTATTCATAAATATCTGAAACAGTTTCGATTGCTTAGCTCAATTTAATTACAATACATACTTTAAGCATGTAAATATTAAAATATTTTCTAAATGAAAAAAAGGAACAAGGTAACTAAAGATAAATCAAAGTTATTTTTTCATTATTATTATAATAATAATAATAATAATAATTATTATTATTATTATTATTATTATTATTATTATTATTGATTTTCATGCTTAAAAATTAACATACATGAGAATATTAAAGTTATATAGCTATCAGAAACAGCTGTATTTACTGTATTATTTTCATAAAGTTAAATGTGGCTTAGTTCAACCATTTACTAATTTATAAAAACTGATTACCTTAGCTGTAGATGTGTAATGAGCAGCCAGTAGAAGACTGTATGTATGAGTTTCATTAAATGAACAAAAGTTATATGCTATCGTTAGGGGGAAAAATCAATTTAAAACTAAGCCTTTTTTGCAGCTCTTGAATTATACATTGCTGGCAGTTAAAGTTGTTAAACTTGGAAGAAATCTAAATAACAGAATTAAATTTTTTGAACACGTACATTACGGTGGAAGAAACAAGTGATTAAAATTTTAGAAAATTTGGAGGGATAGACTGAAAATCAGTATGCAAAGCCACAGTAACAGTATTTATTCTTCACCTAGGCATTGAGTATAGAAGATTGGATGGCACGTGTGTCTTTAGATACACGTTTCGATTACCTCTTATTCGAATTGCCGGAAGTCAGAATAATGCTTTTATATTTTTGATTGGTTCAAGCCCGTAACGCTGCCATATTTTCGAGGCGTCCTTAACGCGGGCAGCACTTTTCCTTGTTTCTCATAAATTGTAAGCTTCTGCCCAATCACTGCGAAGCGACTAACTGACCTTAGCGAGTAAAGGTCAGTGAAATGTGACATCGTGATGAAGCCGTATGAAATGCTACACATATATACACACATATACACTATATACACATATTACATACCATACAATCTCTGTTCGATTCGTTGTCTAGGAAATTAATTGATATTATTTCTACCACAGGTGGTTCTTTTTGGTGCTAATTTTTCAGAATCTATATATTCATTTTTTTCTGAAAATTTAATTACTTCTTTTTCTCCCTATAACGTACGTGCCCAATAAATATTATGCTGTTATTTTATTTTTTCTTGGTAGAGCAATTTTACTGGTCGGTGTGTGCACTGGATACCTAATATAAATGAAGTTTCAAATAAGATGAAATAAAGTTCTTTTATATGCTTTCAGCTATGACATCTCATGAGGACATTTAATGATCGCATAAATATTTACCGTTATACTAACTAAACTTTAATTGAATACGGTGTTCTTCATAACTAGAGCTACATTATTATTTTTGTTATGTTATGTTATTTATTTATTTTATTTTTATGGGTGGATGGTTGGGTTTAATGTGGCACTAGTGCTGCTCTGATGGGCAATTGGCGACGGTCTGGGACACACCCCTAGAGGTGGTCCAGAGACATGCCATCACAATTTTGATCCTCCAGGGAAGGTATGGCTCTCCCGCTTCGGTGACCCCCAGAGGTATAATTTTTGATGGGAACATGGAGGACATTGCGGCCACGACAGATTTTACGTGCACCAGCCACCATTAGTGTACATGACGGTCTTTGACCGGCTCGAGTCCGAACCCGCAAACTTCGAATTATGAGGCCGGCTCTCTACCGACTGGGCTACCGCAGCCCTTTATTTTTATGAACAATCAGTTATACTCGGAAAAAAATATTTTTAGAAGTTAATAAAAGTTTCAATGTGACTATTGGGTTTCCAAATGACAGTTTTTTTTTTTTTTTTTTTTTTTTTTTTTTTTTTTTAATATAAGTTAAGTGTTTACGTACAATTAAGATTTAAGATTAAATGTCTAAATATACTTGAAAATTATCCAAGTACGATCACTTGACCTTCACAAACTGAAAGAAAACATTGTATTTATGCGAAAAGTATTTAAAAGTGTACAACACTTATTCTTGGTGACAGCCAATGCGCATGTTTTTTATAGTGGAAAGGGGGGGGGGGACTGGATTTTACGTTGCCCTAGTGGTACACGATGGGAAATTAGCGACTATGTTATCGAAAAATTTGTCTTTAAAATTGCGCATTAGCTAATCTTATTCATTAAAATACAAAGTTGTTTCTCTAAGACAAAAATGAGAGCATTTGATCCTGGGGAAAAATGTTAAGCCAATCGCAAACAATCACATTACTCTTAATTGATATTCGGAGTAGGAACCAATCATGAACAATCTACACCATAGGAAGTAAGAGAAAGACGGTTCAGGTTGCGTGGGTTATTGATATATTTTATGCACTAGAATTACGCAATGATCAATCGGCAACATTCTAGGATCCACTCGTATATGTTTGGTCTGAAGACATGAACTCTTAACCCCTTCCCGGCTAATACCCGAGCTCAGCTCGGGAAGGCGAACAAACAAGGGTGCAAAGTTTTCCTCTGAAGGAGGAACATTGACAGCAGTATTCTTTATCAATAATCTCTATCATATTTGTGAAGCAATTTGTTGTGATAGAAATTATTCATAATGAATAGTGGTGTCAGTGTTCCTTTTTAAGACGGAAACTCTTACCGCCCTGCGAATAAATTGAGCCGTCAAGGGATTAAAACATAAGCTTGGTGGCCATTTTTGAGCACTAAGATTTATCACTGGCAGGAACTATATATATATATATATATATATATATATATCTCATTCTCTCGCACCGCTTCCTCTCTCTCTCTCTCTCTCTATATATATATATATATATATATATCTTTTTGAAATAGGTTTCGTTTTTTATTACAATAATATTTTAAATCGTTCTTTTAACTTGGTTAATGAATATATTCATTTATATGTTTGTATACATTTCTATTAAATGTACAAAATTGGACAACGCTAAATTTCAGACTAATAAATTTAGACATATATTAAGAAAAAAAAGCCTACATTACATACAAACTTTGTGCGCTTTCTTGAACAATGAGGAAACAATAAATAATCTATCTATCTATCTATCTATCTATCTATATATCTATCTATCTATATATATATATATATATATATATATATATATATATAAATTCAACATTATATTTTGCCAACTGATGTATTTATATATTTAAACACTTAAGTAAGCATTAAATATTTTTATTTTACAATCATTTTTAATTTTTTGTGGTATTGCACAGAATAAGCATGCGTAATGGATGATTTTCTTAATTTTCTAAATACATTAAGATTTGTTATATACCGGGTGATCCAAAAGTCAGCACGAACTTTAAAAATGAATAATTCGAAAACGAATCAAGATACAAAGATACAGTTTCCAGCAAACGGATGGAAAAGAACCCGGGTTTTGTGTGGCAAAGAAAAAAAAATAGTTATGTTGGCGACCAACAGATGGCGCTGTCGTATTTCTGATGTAGGATTATGCAAAGCAACAAACGATATAAAAAGGAACAACTACAGCATGTAATGGTAGTCGAAGCTTATATGCATCGAAATATCGCATTCTCAGTCGCTACTTTAATCACGCATGGCCTCCAAGATCTCCCGATCTGACACCTTGTGACTTTTGGCTGTGGTTATTCTTGAAGTCAAAAGTGTACCTCGACCAACCGGCATCACTAGCAGCACTGAAAGATGCTATCCGCCAAAATGTCTCTGCCATAACGCAAGAAATGCTACCAAATGCTGTGAACGATGTGGTGAATCATTTCACAGCTATACTTCTGAATTATGGACATTGAATCGTTACTGTAGTAGTACTAATTAACTATAATTAAGCTGACTTGTAAATTGTCAACATATTTTTTCATTTGTAAATCATCTTTTGGTGAAATAAAACACTATAGCGCCATCTGTTGGTTGCCAACAGAACTATTTTTTTTTTCCTTTGCCACACAAATCCCGGTTTCTTTTTCATCCGTTTGGTGCAAACCGTATCTTTGTATCTTGATTCGTTTTCGAATTATTCATTTTTAAAGTTCGTCCTAACTTTTGGATCACCCGGTATATATATATTCAAGAAATTGAAAAAAAATTCTATTCTGCTTTATATTGGAACATGTTTTGTAAATAAAAGAAAGCCTTTCAACCGATAAAAAAAAAAAAAGTAATGAACACACCGTAAAAGTCTTATTTTAGGGCAATAAAAAGAAAATTGCAATGCAAGCAACTTTTATCATGTATTTATTAAGATATTGTATCAAATTATCTACTAATGTATTTTTTCCCAGTTTTATGGGCCCACCAGCGGCCGAGCGGTTCTGCGCTCAAAGCTGGTAGATGGGAGGTCCCGGGTTCGATACTAGGTCGCGCTCATCGACCTAGCCGTTCGGAGTTTTCCGTGGTTTCCTCCGAAACTCGCGTAAATACGGGCTAGGACCCCTTATAAAGACCCCCACGGAGGGCATTCCCCCTCTTGGCCTAGGACACATCAGGAGTCAATCGGCCTTAAAATCCTACAACCAACCCAGTTTTATGGTCATTTATTATCCGTTGACAGCTGGAAAAGAAAATGTCTGTTATCTGTGTCACATAATTAAAATAAATAAATGTTATACAATATATATTTAGGAACTATGAAAAACAACGCTTTAAACGTCATTTGAAAAAGAATGCAGGGTTTATACTAACCGAATTTTCCCTACTGTTCTCAAATCACTAATTTGTTTTAAAAATGTTATGAGAAAAGAGTTTTTTTTTTTTTTTATTGAAACATAATTTTTAAAGTTAATGTTGACTCGATTTCTTTTATTTTGTCTCAGTAAGTATGTGACAAGTACAAATGATTGAAATCAAAGTTAATTCGCAAAATGTGAGATTTTGGAAAGTTAGTTATTTGGTTGTAAGATTTAAGACCGATCGTTTACTTTCAGGTTCTAGAATATAAGTGGAATGCCCTCTGATATGGTCTTTCTGAGGTGTCTACATTAAAGTACCTTTATAATTTAATTGCGTTAATACTTATCAAAATTCTTTAATTACGAATACAGCTTCATGTTCCTTGTAATGAGGACCAAAAAGATAATAATAACGATACATAAATATTTATCGTTTTTTTTTTTTTTTTTTTTTTTTTTTTCTTTTAATTAGAAAATTGTCTTATTAAAAAAAAAAAAAAAAACATTGATTTTAAAAGTGAGGGCATCTACTCACTATATTTTTAAATCCAGAAGTGTTCAAAAAACTGAAGATGACATCACAATCCTTTAATTCAAATTTTTAACCATGAGTCTTTTTTGTTATTTGTATTATTAATTTCTCGTTATGTAACTGAATTTTATACAACTAGTTTATTATTGTTATTTTTTCTTGCCGTATCAAAATTTCGCATTGAAGCGAAATGAGTTTATTCTAAAAAAAAATAATTACTTTTTACTCAAGCTTAGTTTTGTGGATAAATAAATTCTGAAAAATTATTTGGTTATTCAAGTATTGCTTTCTGCATTTTCTCTGTAAATTAAATAATGAATTTTGTATGATTAATTTATTAATTGAATGAATAAACCAATCTCGCAATTCCATACAAAACACAAAGAAAATACTTTTTTTTTCAATAGTTTGTTTTCTGTTAAATTATATTTTTATTATTATTTCAATCGTTTGAAATGCACACATAGACATTATGAATATAATTTCAGTTTATTTATTTCAATACTATGACATTAGTTTAAAGTATTACACCTAGCAAATCCAGGCTTTTATTACCAAGAAGATTTATTTATAATTTAACAACTGAAAAAAAATAAGATTTCTTGAATCTAAATTTAGTTTATGTCGAAGGGGTAAGAATTGAACTAGGGGATTTACATTTACACACAAAATATACAAAGAAATGCTCCATTTTCCGTAGTATTTTTCACCAATTTTCTCATAGGTTTATTTATCTTATTACTTTCTCTTACCCATAAGGAAGAGAAAGTACTGTTTTTGGGTCAAATTTTCGAAAATGAGCTTCTGTTATATTTACGCGTTTTGGGGTTCCCTGAATCCGAAAATCATGTTTTTAGCTGTTCGTGTGTGTGTCTCTTATCAGCATATCTCAAGAACAAATAACAGCAGAAAGTCCAAACTTGTTATTTTAAATGTATATCACATAGGGGTGATACACTAAGCTTTTCGTTGAGATGAAGCAAATGGTTCGTGTACAGGGACACCCAAGATAATTCAAATACATTACGTCTATGGAGGAAATTGCAGGTAAGTAGAGTTTCACGTATATAGACTGTGCTAAACCAAATGAAATTAATATATATCTTTTATATGCGTAAACATATATTTAATGTAGAATATGGTATAAAAATCTTTCACTGTTCGTTTACAGGGCTAGACAAATGAACTAGAATATAATGCGACAATACTTGAAAATTGATGGAAATGTACTTTAGGTTGTGCCGTGTATTATTAATACAGGATAATATTTTTATATGCGCCATGTCATGTGTAATAACTTTCTGAAGGGGCAGGGCTTTCTGGCAGGGCAGGGCTGTAATAACTTTCTGAAGGGGCACTTTCTACAGGGCTGCCAATATTTAAACCATAATATTCTTTTTTATTTGTTAGTGGAAATGCTTTACTGTAATATTTTACCATGTTCAGGAAAGCTACTCAGGAATTGAAATTAATTCCTCATAGCCATATGGTAAATAATGTATTTATTAAGCTAAATATTCATCTCTTGATGTTTTGTATATTTACGCGTTTTGAGGCTTCCTGACTACCAAAGTCAAGTTTTATAGTTTGATCTTTGTGTGTGTTTGTTAGAGTAAATTAAAAACCCGTAATATCAGTTGATCCAAATGATATATTTTGATGTTAATACGTTTGTTATTAGAAAAATTTGTTCAAGATTGATAAGTTTCAAGAAATGATGCATGTGAAAGTTGTCTGAATAATTTTAAATTAACTTTTGAACTTCGTAACATATCTAAATTCTATATAAATGTAGATACAATAATAAAACGGATGGTTGAGGGGGGGCGGTTGTTACCTTGACATAGAATTATTTGTCATATAAAGCTTTTCCGAAGCTTAATTTGAATTGTTTTAACATAGGTTAACACAACAGTACTCGTTATCTTACCCCATAATCGCCAATCTGTAATTACAGTATTAAATTTCAGGGTATAAGAGAAAGTGGTGTGAGTGACACAACATATTATTAAATATTATTTAGATCACTTTAAAATATTAATTAAAAACTTATATAGTAGTTTTTATCTAAACACATTTTATTACTCCATGTGTGGAGAACCAGGAGATTACAAATCTTTTTCGCACATTTATTGAAATACTTATTTTTATGAGCGTTTACATATATATATATATATATATATATATATATAAGTCTAAAAGAGAAAAAACATATATTTAGACAAAATATTTTCTGTTAATGCCCCGAGCAAAAATTGAGGGTGCTATAAGTTCATGAGGAAATGTGAGTTTATTTTTAAAATATTTAACTTAAAAATTATAACATATTTCGCAGAAATTTATTTTTGTACATCTAGATTTTTTTATAGGCTTTTAAATAACCCTGGAGCTTTTTTTTTAAATTATTATTATTATTATTACCTTAAATGTATTTTTTTTTAACCGTCTGCATACGTATAAGACACACTGTTTCTTTCGCTATATTTAATTATTTAAATTAACTTTGTATATTTTCTTCTTTAATATTGCGACATTGGGAAAAATAAAGACATTTTAAATTTATTTTGAAGATCTAGACGAGAGCTATGACCCCCTGTACATAGATCAATAAATAGATAGATAAACTGATAACAAACGAAAAGCAAACCCTAAACACATGGGATCTTCTTTAAGGGTGTCCCCCCCCCCCTGTAGATAATGGAAAATGTGAAATTTCTAAAGGAACGTGTACTTTAAGCTAAAGTATACGCCCGCAGTCCTTACTCTCTCTCGATTTCTTTAGATTAATGTATTACATTAATTCATTTTTTATGTTGAATTCAATGGCTGTATATATATTTATTTGATTTCATATTTGAGATGTCAGGAGTTGATGATGTATACTTTAGATTAAAGCACACATTCCCTCAAAAACTTCTTATTTTCCATTCCCTGGAAGGGGGGGGGGGGAGATTACCCCGAAGAAGACTCCATGTGTTTTGAAATTACTTTTCATTTGTTATCAGTGTTTAACTATTTATTTTCATATTATATTTCCTTTTTCTGCACTTTGCACATTGTTTTATAGAAAGTTTGTGTCAAGACTTTATAAAAAAAAAATAATAATAATAAGTATTTTTCTTAATCGATTTTCAACTTTTAAGTTCATATATATATATATATATATATATATATATATATATATATATATATATATATGTATCAGAAAATTCCTGTAACAAAAGTTTGTGCAAGGATTTAAAATATTTCGATGATATGTCTTTTTTTTAAACAAATAAAGTTACTATTTATTTCCAATTTTTATTATTAATAATATCCTATTTTGAATTTATGTAGCGAAAATCAAATAGTGTTAAATTGGTTTTTGAGTTATTCTTTTTGAATTTATTAAAATATGCGTCGCTTAAAAAAAGAAACATATATATGTTTTATTTATCTCTTGTTACTTTAAGTTATAGTTTGTTATTCAACGTTCTGAATCATTTTATGTAAATTTCAAACTTCCGAATTCGAACATAGTTTCCTTAAAAGCTTTTAAGTTCAACAGCTGTTAATGCCATGTGACGTAAAATATTTGACAAAGTGCACGGTCCATTAGTCTCTTCTGCAAATTATTAATGTAATAAGTAGAGTTTGAGTGAGGAAATATCCGGGTGAAATTTAATTATGTCATAATATTTGTCACTTGAAAAGTAACACGTAAGAAGATTACAAACACACTCACACTCATACACAAACATATACATATGGAGAGATATTAAAATGAAAATATAGATGTAAGTAATTTTTTATTAAATTACTATTGAGTACCCAATTAAGTATTTTCTGAAAATATATATATATATATATATATTTTATCACATTTTAACACGGTAAAGTTTTAAAATATATTATAGACTTCAACATTACAGAATGCCCGTAAACGGTACTATTACAGCATAATAGCGCCCATCTCTCGTATGTACCTAACTTGAATCAAGCAAGTTTTTCGATAATATTCATCTGATTTACTGTACGTTTAAAGCATTTACATATCATGAAATTTGAATTATTGCATTTTATAAATAGAATTAAATGGCAGCACAGCAGCGACACTTTTCGGTCGATACTTAAATAAATTGAATTATTAGAACTTTTTATCATAGATTTTACACAGACAAAATTTTGAGAACTTTTGCTTTTATGAGGCTAAACTACTTCATTTGATAGCATTCCGCTCACTCTAAAAAAATGCAACAATACCACCTGTTAGGCGATGAATCTCAAAACTTAAAAAGCACTAATTTATGTACGATTTAAAAAACGCAAAGATTTATTGAATGCTGTCCCTTAATTTAGGAGATACAACCTACACAAAATGTTAAAAAATCACACAGGCAGAATGTTAAGAAAGCGCAGACAGACATGTATTTTCTAAATATAGTTTTCTAGACGTCTTAAAACCGCTGAAAATCGAAGGGCTAAATTTTCCACAAATTCAGTACATTCTTATATAGAACAATATATGAAAAAAATTGAAATGGAAAATGAGATTTATTATTATTTTTATTGTCTGCTTTGTTTTAATTAAAGAATCCAGTATCTTCTCTAAAATTATCTATTGGTAAATAAATAGATATTTAGATACATAGAGAGTATAAGAATTTATGAGATAAAATATAGGATTACTAGATAAAATATACTGAGACGTATAATAACAGTTTATTTCAAGTCCCAAATCAAAAGTAAACCAAAAAATATATAAGTACGTAATTTAGGGGGTAATTAACGTAACGTAAAAAGTTTCTGTAAATTTACTGAAATGGTTATCCAGAGTCTGTAACTTTACAATAATTCTTAGTTGAAAGTAAGTAATCGAGATTCTCAATCCTGTATTTTTATTCATATTTATTATTTAATTTCTCAATAAAAATTTTAAAGGAATGTTTCTACTAAAAAAAAAAAAAAAAAAAAAGCATTCTAAGTCACAAATATAGTCTAGCCAAAAATTAATTAAATTAACATTAGTCAATAAAATGCATACATAAAATAGACTTTTTAACATCTCCGTTTATTTTTCTCTGTAATTTTACATAAAATTTAAGATATATATTACCAGTAGTTTTCTGTTGAAATTTTAAACAGTGGACATTTGAGTTACACGGTTTTCTTTCAAAGTAAACGAATATTTGATGCTGTAAAAAAAAAAAGTACCATTTTTATATTGCGTTTAAAAAATATTAATATAAGATATTATATAACACTGCGCTTCAAAAAAAAAAAAAAAAATATATATATATATATATATATATATATATATATGGGTCATTCTCTGAAAAGTGGTCATTTCATGTCCCAGTAGTCTTGAGGGTATATTTTTAAAAGAACAAAAACAAAACGCTGTTTAAACTATCAATATTAGTTGGTTTTACATATAAACTGTTATTCTTTGGTTATTGGAATTCAAATATAATTTTTAAATAATTTTTAAAATGCAAAATATCATTCCCTCACTGTGTCCCCATTCCCACATGTAAGTAAATAAAATGGTTTCTATAGTATTAAAGCATGTATATTTGGATTATTTGAATTAAAAATTTATTAAACATACTTTAATAAATATTTATCCATTATACTACATTTATATATTATGCAATGAAAGAAATTAGAAGACACTTTATTGTTGTCCCTGGTATTAGATATCATTCCCTCATCAAACTATAATCACACCCCTACTTACTCCATTAATGGCAGCCCGTGCTTTATATAAGTCAAACTTAATTTGTATAGCAGCAAAGTAAAAAGCCATGTTGTGTTCTGTTCGAAACTTTTTACAATGAGTTGCATAAGGCTCTCAAACGTTAGATTGAAATACAGTATTTTTATTATACGTCATTCCCTCACTCATTATAAAGTTAACTAAAATAAATCAAATTTGCTTTTTTATGATATTATATTAATAAAAATATGTTTTAATAAATATTTAGTGTTTGAAAATATAACTAATATTAATAATATTTTTATAAAGTAGTTTTTAGAAGAAATTTGTCATTCCCTCACAGTCATTCCCTCATTTTTCTAATTAATAAAAGTAATTGCTATATCAAAAATTATCAGATACAGTTTGGTTTATATTATTTTTTTTATTAATTGTAACATATGTGTACGTGTACAAAAATAAAAAAAAAAATTTGGAGCAATTTTATTTGGACTAAGGTTTTATCTTTTTTACTTAAAAAAAAAAAAAAAAAAAAAAAAAAAAAAATGCCCACTTTTCAGAGAATGACCCATATATATTCGATCCCTGACACCATTTCTGCTGATTCTTATGCAAAATGACCTCCTGAATCCGAATATGTCCCCCCATTTTGCCCCATCACCCACCGTTTTCTCGATATGTCACCTCCTCTCCCAATTTTTATCACTCTTCGGTAATTTTATGGCCAATAAATTTGATTTGGAAAATGGAAAACAATTATTTTAATACTTAAAAACACAAAAATAATATGTATAATAAGTGATAATAATAATTGATTAATAAAATATAGCAAATGTAACTTATAATTTCAGTGACAAATCCCCCACCTGTGAATTTTGCCTTTGCTGCAAATGTTCAAGTTTTAAATTTTATCACCGTTTTAGGCCCTCAGAAGATATTAAACAGTTAAAATTTTTCTTTTATCCACTATAAATCAAATTCTCAGACAGCACAGAGACTCCGTAGACATCCAAGAGATAAAATTAACGACAAGAGGTAAAAATAGGAGGTAGTCCCCCGAAAACGGTGGCTGATAGGGCAAAATGGCCTTCATATTCCGATTCAGGAGGTCATTTTACATAAGAATTTTACAAAATGGTGTTGGCCAATTTTCCTGCTGAGCAGTGTAATTGTGAAAAAAAAAAAAAAAACTTATTTTAGTTTAATTAAGGGGACCGAGACGTTTGTGACAACCGAGAAGTGGGAAATTTAGGTTGTTGCTTTCAGACATACTTTTTTAATTATGCATGTATCAATATAAATTTTTTTATTAGTTATTAAAAAGGAGCTTAAGAAATATTTGATGGAAATTATTTAATCTTATGTGTTACAATTTTTTATGATATCATTGTAAACATACATATTTACTCTTAAGAATTTTCCACTTTATTCACTTTGGTACACTTTTCTAAAAAATCTGGAGTGACTCCACTCGACTTTCCGAACATTGAGTACTTAACAGTTTTGTAGATAAAGTAAAGAAAGAGGAGTTGTTAAACAAACAAAAGAGAGAAAACCATAATAGTGTGTTTGATTATTTTTCTCCATATATTACAGGATGTTTTATTTAACGCTACTGACCTTTGAGCCCATAGGTCATAATGATAAAGAATTTTTCGTTGTGTCCTTCTAAAAACCTATCAGTGCTAGATTCACCAAAATGCTTATAGTTAGTGCAACAGTGATTTATAATATTCATATACATTTTCAGCTCAATTGAACAAGGCATTTAGATGCTATCGCACGTTTAAAAATTTTGTCCCGTAGGCCATAATGATAAAGAATTTTTCTTTGTGTCTCTGTAAAAAAACTGTAAGTGCTAAATTCACCAAAATCTATACAGTTGGTTCAACTGTGACCTATAACATGTGTGCAAATGTTTTGCTCAGATTAATAAGGCGTATAGACGCTATCACACTTTTAAAAATTTGTCCCCATAGGCCATAATGATAAACAATTTTTCTATATGTCCCTGCAAAAACACTGTAAGTGCTAAATTCACCAAAATCTATAGTTGGTGCAACTGTCAACTATAACATGTGTACAATTTTTTTGCTCAGATTAATCAGGCGTTTAGACGCTATCACACTTTTAAGAATTTTGCCCCATAGGCCATAATGATAAGGAATTTTTCTTTGTATCCCTGTAAAAAAACTATAAGTGCTAAATTCTCCAAAATCTATACAGATTGCGTATTTGTAACCTATAATATGTGTATAATTGTTTTTCTGGATTGAATAAGGGGTTTAGATGCAATCGCACTTTTAAGATTTTGGTCCCATAGGCCATAATGATAAAGAATTTTTCTTTGTGTCCCTGTAAAAGAACTATAAGTGCTAGATTCATCAAAATCAATAGGGTTCGTGCTGCGGTGACTTGCAACATGTGTACCAACTTACAGCTCATTCGAGCAAAGTGTTTGGACGCTAACGTGTTCACTCACAAGCATACACACACGCACACACACACACACATACACACATCCCCGTAAAAATAGTGAAAATTGACTCAGGGTACCTCGAAACGTATAGAAACATCAAAATCTCAAATTCGGATTTTTGACATGATTACTATACTTTCCTCACTATAGTGTTCGGAAAGGAAAAACTAATGAAAATCTTACTTTGAAATCATGTATGATGATATAAAATACTTTTGTTTATGTACTGAACCTATTTTATGTTTTACTGTTCTTTTTTAAAAAATATAAAAAAAAATGCAATTTTTACCTATTAGAAATATGCATTTTTCAACACATATATTCGCAATTTTAAGAAATATCACAAGGTTTATACGTAAAACATTAGGTCCACTTATATGCAGAAACACTTATTCTATTTCCTTCTAAAATTTCATTTAGAGGACTACTTTCAACAGATTTTTCACAAAGTGTACCAATATGCAGAAAAATGACATATTGAGAAAAATGCAAAACACACTTTAAGCTATTCAAGTTTAAATATTTATATATAATTAAATCATTCCTGCCCCCTATTCATTCTGTCTTAACATTTTTTTTTCGACATCTTTTCCTGCATCTTTTTTTTTATTTAGAATTCTCTAGAAAGTTTTTGAACTCTGAATTTTGCCTGACATATCTTATATTATCAATTTTGCGATGAGATGCTTCTAAGTTTGCTCCTGGTACAATGCCCATACCCTTTATACTTTACTTCTGCTATACATACCATCATAAAACAAATTACAGCGTCCATTGCCCCTATTTTTAATGTGTTTATGCTTACAAATTTTGTTTTGGATACTCTATTTTAGTGCCCCTGTAGATTCCATACCTCCACTAAATCCATCGAATTTTTTCTGGCGGTCATGTTGATGAACATTTTTATTTTTGAGTGAGAAACAATACTTTGATAAATATTCAAAGTCAATTACCTTACTGTTTTCCAGTGATGTTGCACACACAACACCTCTGAGAGACATATGACCCCCTTTTCTGTCAAGTGCCATCAAAAGCTGCAGTTACATTTCTGTCACCATCCAACATATCCACAGTCTCATTTACTGCCTTTACCATGGATTGCATAGAAACAGTATTCAGACTACCATGGATTATTTTATTGTATCGTTCAAATTTGGAAGGAAGAGGAGGCAAGTTCATAATACCACAAAATATTTCAGCTGCCCTTTTCCCTTTACCAATTCAACACATGTCGTACACTAATCTTATATTGACATTGTATGCTTTTGACTTACTGGATGACATTGCACTTGTGGAATTACTGTATTTTGAACGTACAAATTCTAATCTTACTGCCAGACCTTTACGTTTTTCAGTATTTTCAAACACTTGAATACAGTCGGTGTTACCATATATATATATAAATTATATATATATTTAATCTGCAGAATCTATACTATTTTTTAACCCATTAATTGAAAAATTGAAATTTTGGCGGTATTTCACGCCCCAGACACCTTAATTATTTGAAAAACAAAATAATATAATCTCTTATTTTTATCCAGAATTTTTAAGATTTATAATTCTCACAGATAATATCTGTACTGATAAGTATAAAGGATTTAAGTCCATATTCTTGATTTTTCAGGAGACGAAAAATAAAATTAAACTAATTAAAAACAAAGCAGAAGAACCGATTAGGAAAAAGGGATTTCGTTGACTTATACCCTTTATACCATTCAGTGGTTGTCAACCTCCATTTAGAAACAGGAAAAAACTGAATTAAATATTTTATACCATACATGAATGGTAAATTTCTGACTTGAACCTTTTTTTACCAATGAATTTTCTCAAAGACTAAATGACATAGACTTAAATCCTTTATACCAATCGATTGAGAATTTTTTTTCTGAGTTTGACTATGTACTTAACTCAAAACGACATTTTTGGACTTAAATCCTTTATACTTATCAGTACAGATATTTAACTGTGATAAAAATTTAAATCAAAATTAATTTTTGTTTTTCTGAACTGTCTTTTTTAACTATGCCAATTTCAGAATAATTATTAGTGTTATAGTACAATAAATTGCTCTTTAATCAGTTTAATAATCTAAACTGAACGTGTTGTTATAAGAATTAATAATGTAAAAATAATTTTGAAAATGTCTTTAATTAGACCTAAACGTAAATTAAAGTGCTTTAAATGTCATTGTTTCTTACAATATAGAAAATCGCTAATTCGTATTTCTTTGAAATTAATGACATTTCAAAAAGTATTTCAGCCGTAGAAATATCTGTAAAGATAAATAATTACTTCTCTCAAAATAAACGAAATTCATTTTCAGTTAACAATTCATATTTCATTAGCATACTTTTAAAAACATTTTTTATTTTTAATTTAAAAGTGCATTAGAGAAAATTATTGTAACGCTCATAATAACTGCAAATTTAATTAAAAGTAAAGTTTTAACCGTAAATTTAATTATAAGGATTGTTCATAGAAATATCGTTTATCAAGAAAAAATTTGTTTTTTCTTCTTTTTTTACTTAGTTACATAAACTATTCATACTGTCGGCTAAGCCACGAATTGATACAAATGTTACAATAGATATAAGAACAGTCGCATAAAAATTTTAATTAAGTTTCTTGTACCTAATAAGTTTTGTTTCAAAGTTACTTCGTTTTTCAGGACTTATCCAGCAACAGATAAATACTGAATATTACAATAAATAAGTTATTATTAATATAATTTTAATATAATAAATGTGATTGAAACTTTTAGAGCTTAATGATTCATTTATTTATTTATTTATCTATTTATTTATTTTACTATTTAACAAATATCTATTGAGAATGCAAGTAAAGAACTTATAATTGAATAGAAAATATTTTACATTCAGATATAATTTTATTCATTAATATTTCGTATATAAATTAGTGTGTAAAGGTTGACGTTGTATGTTGGCGTGTAAATGTTGACGTTGTGTGTGTATGTTTTTTCCATCAAGAAATTAAGTTTACTTTTTTTTTTTTTTTCGACAGTGTTTAACCAATTAATTCCAATCTCTCTATTCTTCAAAAAAAAAAAAAAAAAAAAAAGGAAAACCGTTGCCATTTTTCAATTTATCGTGTCTTTTCCATTTTCTTAAGTTATATTGTTAAAACTGTTTCCCATAAAAATATGAAACTTGGCAGTTTTGTACATGTAGGTATGATATACATAATGAAACAAGCCGTTTATATATCAAAGCATTATAAAGCATTATTTTAGATAATATTTAATATTGAAGTAAGGAAAAACAGTTCAGTTTTAAAAGTTTTATGGACTCAAAAACTATTCATGGAAAACTTACCAGATTTCGCTAATATATACATCAGCTGATTGTAATGTGCATTATGCTAAGTCCGCTTACGTAAACAATCGCAAGGGTTAGTGAGCGAAGCGATCAGGAGGCAGAGACCACTAGTAATATTAAAAAGAAAAAAAAAAGAAAAGGTATAACATTTATATCTCTAGACGTGAGTAATGAAATCACGAAGAATCAATATTATTAAAATTAAATAGTTTCTTGAATATTCGTAAGCTTATGCGTCTATTTAATGGGCATAATAATATAGTGCTAGAAAAAAATTTAAGGTCAACTGAAAAACTGCGTTATTCATACACATACATGCTTAATTTTTATTGATTTTTTTTTACACAAAGTAAGAAAAGTGTTGTGGAAACCACAACCTGCCTTTACCGGAAATTATTATTCAAATAAAGTTTTTAGCTATCTAAGTAAAATAATCTTCTTTGTTTTAGAAGCTCCATTTACGACTTTCCGTCACAGCGACAATGTCCTTGCAGCACTAAGGCTCCTATTCCTATATATACGAGCTGGCGCATCAGGCATTTCGTTGCCTTAGGGTTGCCACATGTACCCAGCGCGTTTCTCTGATAAAAAAACGACAGACATTTTTTTTTAATCGTCTTACGTTACTTTAGAGTAACTTGTTTTATTATATTTCATAATTTTAGCTAAGTAAACGATGATATGGAAGTTTGTTTAGCGATAAACTGCTATAATCATTCAAGAAGTGAATATAAAGTGTTC
This sequence comes from Salticus scenicus, assembly GCA_963930645.1. Classification (NCBI taxonomy): domain Eukaryota; kingdom Metazoa; phylum Arthropoda; class Arachnida; order Araneae; family Salticidae; genus Salticus; species Salticus scenicus. The sequence goes on from OZ005653.1 coordinate 18,005,790, forward strand.
ACAGACCTTCTATTACTGTGTATTTGAGTTTTGGCGACATTTTGTAAAAGAAACAGAAACCGCCCTAACAACACATCTTACCCCAGTACATCCATAGGATATCCTCAGAATAAAATGACATCCCGAGAATGTACTGTGAAAAAAAAAATGTGTTTTTAGGAATATTATTGTTGCTTATTGCTCTTATCTTGACCGGATTAGCATCAGATCAAGATTTCTTAAAATCATTAGGGAAGCGATAAGGACGCCAAGAGGGAATGCTGTCCTCTTCGGAGGCAAAAAAAGGCGGTGATGCGCCGGCCTATTATTTTATTTAGGGGCTCTATGCAGCACGGAGAAAAACATCTTTTCCTCCCAGTGAAGAAGAAACTTCGTTTCCGCATTCAACAGCGTCTATAGAAAACAAATTTGCATACGAACGGAGTATTAGAGATGACAGTCGATCTTAATTTTCGCCTATCTCTGTTTTTAGTTCACGCTGATAGCTGTGTTTGAAAGCAGCGTTGAAGCCGTTATGGATTAATTGTTAAAGTATAGTTTTAACATTTTTACTTTCTTCTATATTCAATAGAAGAAAGTATTGGATTCGTAAAAACGACCTCGGATTTTTTAAGGATTTACACGTTTTGAGAGCTGTAGAACAGGCCTGGCCAACCCAAAAGTATTGACGGGCCGCATCAAAAAATAATTTTAATTCTGCGGGCCGCATTATATATATGTGTGTGTGTGTGTGTGTGTGTGTATGTGTGTGCACGGTATGATAGGATAAAAAAGAACCAAACAATAATAAAATGTTTTCAAGTTCCCATTCAGTTAATTATAATTTACGATAACGTAAACAGATAGACTCCATAAAAGAAATTACTCATAAAATAAAGCCTTGTATCATTGAAAAGTAGCTCTTAATGTTTATTCAAAAAAAAAAAAAAGGGATAAATAGAATAAATAGTCGACTGACTTCGTCAGGCATAAGTAAATTACATTTGAAATGTGAAGATTACAGGAAGTTGGTTGGAAATAATCATAAACTATTTATAAATAAGAATTGTTGGAGACTCCTAAATATTAGTCATGCAATCCACTGACGACGATAATTTGTGAATACATGTAAACATTTTAAGATAAAAACTTAAAGCTGAATGCATTTTTTTTTCATTTGCTAGCATTTATTAATTAATAAATAAACATTTAAATATTAATAATTTACATAAATAATTGTAACAGATATTATCATCAAACAATCAAAAAATATTAATAATTACAGAACTTTGAATACACACCATAAAATTCAATGAACTCGCAACAATTGTTTCGGGTCGAAAAAACACACGACCCTTCGTCAGGCGAACAAAGTAGGCACGAGTGCTGCAGTCAAAACGGCAGCCGTTTTGCTCTCGTGCCTACATTGTTCGCCTGACGAAAAATAGTGTGTTTTTTCGACCCGAAACAAATGTTGCGAGTTCATTGCATTTTATGGTGTGTATTCAAAGTTCTCTAATTATTACTTTAAAAAGTCAGTTCGGTGGTGCTTTATTATTTATAAATATATATATATATAGACATACTTACCAGAATCAGTGGGATATTTGTTTTTCTTTACTGCCACTTAATTTGTTTAAATTGATGTCAATATTTGTGCTGGCACATCGCAGTTGATTACGCAGATTTTCGTCACTTAAGGATGCCCGTGATTTTTGTTTTGTGTATTTCAGTTTGGAAAAAATGATTCACAAACGTATGTCGATCCGAAAGCACTTACAACTTTTTGTGCTAGGTTTCTCAGATTAATGAATTTTTCTTTTGTTATATACTTGTTATAAAAGTCATTTTTTGATGGTGACGTTTCAAAAATGCGTTTCAGTTCATTATTGCTTTGTAAATCAATTAGTTCTATTTGAAGATTTTCTGGAGCTGACTCAACATCAACATGGAAGGGTGTCGAATATATTTCAAATATTTTATTGTATTTGTCCAAATTATTGAATCGACTGTCAAAAGCACTTATGAGTTTTCTTATTTCTTTGGCATATTTGGAACTGTCGCTTTCCGAATTTTCACATTCTTTCATTAATGAAAAATGTAGAAGGTTATTATTTTTTAACTGTGATTCAAATAACAGCAACTTTTTCTTAAATGCTTTGATCTGATTAAAGGCATCGATAATTAAATTATCTTTCCCTTGTAAGGATACATTTAATTGGTTAAGTTTTTCCACAATTTCGACTAAAAAGCATAAATCCAATAGCCACTCATTATTACTTAATTATGGGACTGGCTTTTGCTTCTCACTCATAAATAAATCAATTTCTTGACGTAACTCAAAAAATCGTCGCAGACATTTTCCACGACTTAACCACCTGACATGGCTGAAATATAATACGTCCCCATATTCAGCATCTAACTCTGTTAGAAATTCTTTGAACTGTCGATGTGAAAGTGCATGTGATCGAATATAGTTTATTGTTTTTATAACAACTTGCATAACATGATTCATCGATAATACTTGAGCGCATAAATGTTCTTGGTCAATCAAACAATGAATAATAATTAGATCTTCAGTTTTAATGTTGTTTGATTCTAATTTATTAATTAGTAATTTTACAGCTCCTTTCTCTTTACCAATCATAGCTGCTGCACCATCAGTTGATACCCCAGAAAGAATTTCCAAATTTAAGTTGTTTTCGCATAAACTACTTTCGACAGCCTGGAAAATATCTTCTCCTTTTGTTGTGTCCTTCAAACTAATCATATTCAGCATTTCTTCGGTTATTTGAAAAGATTCATTTATTCCACGAACGAATATTACAAGTTGAGCAGTGTCCGAAATGTCTGTGCTTTCATCAAATGCCAATGAGAAATATTTAAAATCTTGAATTAAATCACGCACATTTGCAACAATTTCATTTGAAATGTCGGCAATTCGACGACATACTGTTTGCCGAGATAAACTCGAGAATTTTCTTTTATTTGGTATAACATCATTTGCAATTGCTTCTAAACATTCTTTGACAAACTCACCATCCGAAAATGGTTTCATTCGCTTTGCTATTAGAAATGAAACAGAATAACTGGCTTTTACAATATTAGACGATTGTTCAAAAGCTGAACTGAATATTCTTTGTTGAGCTATTAATTGCGATTTAAATTCTGTCAGTTTCAATTTTCTTACTTCTTTTTCCATCAGCATATAATCCTTATGTTTTGTTTCGTAATGTCTTTTCACGTTGTATTCTTTCATTACACTGACAGTTTCTCGACAAATTAGACACATTAATTTGGAGTTTTGAATTATAAAACCGTATTTTTCTTCCCATTCTTCAGAGTGTTTTCTGTTCTCCTCATCAATTTTCTTTTTTTTTGCACTCATATTATTATTATTTCTAAATTAGCTAAGCCGAACTTTGTTTTTAATTTTAGCGAGTATATATTAATCGTTTATAACTGTATGAAATATGACTGTTGAGTAAATTCAGCGAAAAGGTTTTCTAGCAGTCGCAACATAACAAAATGTAGATGCTAAATTATTAATTATTTGTGATCATAGTCTTTTATTTATCGATGCAATAGTGACGTCATAGTGATGTAGCTTGTAGCATTCTCATACGCATAGTTCCAGTGTTGATTGCGATGCGTCATTCACATGTTCAGCCTTGTTATTGTTTACTGACCAATCAAAAGCCATGTGGTTACAGAACTTTAAAACCACAGCTACTGATGATAGCTACCGTTATCGTCTATTTTAATTTTATTAAAATGACTCTTAACGAAATGTTTATCTCTTTTGTATTATTTTTTGCTGCGTTTTATAAACGCCATCAAATGATAAAATTAGTGAATTCCATCATAAGCCGAAAAATATTGAAGGTGGCTCGCCTACTGCCCTCAGACCATAGGTTCGTCGAATGATCTCGCGGGCCGCATGCGGCCCGCGGGCCGCGGGTTGGCCACCCCTGCTGTAGAACACGATTTGACCATTTTTAGGTGTCTGTCTGTCTCTCTCTGTGTGTGAGTGACAAAATTTTGTGGCGACTGTATCTCAGGTACTACTGCACAGAATTTCATACAAATTGGTATGTAGTTACAATTTGACATAAATTAGTGCCTATCGGCTTTTGGTAAGAATTGTCCAAAAGCTTGCATTGCCATCACGCTTTTTCTAAATTTTTAACATGGTGGTACAGGTCAAAATTTTGTATAAATGTGCATAAAGAAAATTATTTTTTAATGATCATTATGAAATTTAAAAGAATTATTTGTAACAGAGATAGTCAACTGGGGAAAAAAAAAATGTGTATGTAGGAGACTCACCTCCCCCCTCCCCTGGGGGGGGAAGTCCCCACTCGAGGGGAGTAAATTATCGTGATGGGTATCTTTCAAAAGAGCTTGCCAATACCTTTAAAACGAATGGTTGAACCACAGATCTGCGATGATTTGAAATAAAATTATCGAATTTTTCATTTTTAACAATTTTTTTTTTTAAATGTAATATTGAGAATAAAATTGACTTTTTTTTATATTTAGTGTTATACTACTTCTCTAATATGGAAATCGTATGCATTATCATGGAAGATAATTTTTTAAAATAATAATTTTAATAAATTATTTTTACTGAGTGAATTTGTATAGGAAAATATAGAAGAAAGTCATGTGGTGGCCACAACATACTAGTTTTAAACATGTAATTGTGTTTAGTTGTTAGAAACATTAGGCTACATTTTCTGCCAGATCCAGCAATCAAATCTTTTCTTTCTGTTTTGAATTTAGTTAAACCATGGCAAGTTTTTAAAATTTTATTTTGATTTGAATGAATTTATTGTAACTTTCTTTCAATTTGTTTTAAATAAAACTAGCAGGCTTCGCCCGCTTTGCTGGCCACTATATTTAAGGGTTTTCTTTTTAATTGAATAATTGAAACGTTTAAATAAATATATTTCGGTTGTCGATTATTTTCTTCACAGTTTTAGTATGGGATCTTCTTGAAAATATCAAACATTTTTTGAACTTCTCGAATCTGTGCAACAAAACTATTATTAAAACGAATATTCTCGAAAACAGTCAAATAGAAATATTAATTCTTCGAATATTCTGGAAACAGTTGAAGCTGTTACTCGTACAGTAAAAGACACTATTCGACGAATGGTCGAATCAGACAACGCACGTAAGTCGTTTTCGCAGCAATTACTATAACTCACGTATGTACACTTCACGCACATGGAAAAAAAAATCACTGGGCAGCCCTACATAGCTCTGCATGATTCTCAGAACACACGAAACTCGGTTCCGCGGTAATTACTATCACGCATGTTAAAACCAAAAAGCATCACTGGACACCCCTACCTCGCTGTGCATGAATCTGAAAACGCACGAAACTTGGATCTGCGGCAATCACTATCACGCATGTTAAAACCAAAAAACATCACTGGACACCCCTACCTCGCTGTGCATGAATCTGAAAACGCACGTAACTTTGTTCCGCGAGAATCACTATCACGCATGTTAAAACCAAAAAAAAAAAAAACGCCACTGGACTCGCCTACCTCGCTGTGCATGAATCTGAAAACGCATGAAACTCGTTTTCGCAGCAAATACTGTCAAGCATGTTAAAAAAAAAAAAAAAAAAAAAAAAAAACATCATTGGACACCCCTACATCAAATAAACCAATCCAATCTCTCGTAATTCCTCAAAACGTAGCTCTAGTTCAACGTAAAATACATTCAAATCAATGAAAATCAAATAAACCAATCAAATCTCTTGTAATTCCTCATAACGTAGCTGTAGTTCAATGTAAAATACACTCAAATCAATTAAAATCAAATAAACCAATCAAACCTCTTCTAAAATTCTTCATTCTGAGTCATTATAGAAATGGGAAATTTTATTTTCATATTTTATTAATTAAAAGAAAACTAATCAAAAATTCGAAAATCTGACTTCGATGTGCACAATGACCCTTCGGATGGCACCTTTGTGTTAAATCACGTGACTGTCCGAGCTACCGTTTTCGAGAACAGTGAAATATACATATATATATATATGCAAATATTGCTCACTTAATAGTATAAGATTAATTCGTTTTTAAAACTGACTCCTCACTTAATATCTGCATACACACATCTTTATTTTTGAGGCAAAGTTTTTTTTTTTTTTTTTTTTTTTTTTTTTTTAAGATGTTAAATTTTCTTAAGTTTTAAATTATCTCAGGTTGCTTTTTACTGTTCTAGTATAAATGGTTATAGCCGTTGCCTACTATAACCTAACAAAAAGGCATTTAATTATTATGCATACAAATATTACAAAAATTTAAATTATTTTTCTTTTGAATCTTTATTTTTTTCTTTTGTACAAGTAAGAAACTGTATTAAAAATATTTAGACGATATAAGATATTATGCCACAAACCGCTGATATTCCAAAAAACGTCCTCTTCTTTTCAAATAATTTAATTATTGTCGATTTTGTAGAATTTGAAAAAAAATTCAAAGTACATTTCCAGATGCTTTTCCAGCTGTTTTTAGTGGTCATTTTAAGCTTAATTTTGGTGGTGTATGTTTTACCATTTCCACGTTATGCACCAGAATCCCCAGAAATTTTCTGTTTTGTTCAGATCAGGTCTCCAAATGGATACTCAGGCATGATTAGCTAGGATCTGAGATTCTGTAGAGTTTGAATTATAAATGGATGCATTTCCCATAGTGTTATCAGAAATGCCTCTTGATTTTTTTTTTTTTTTTTAAGATATGAAATTGTTGCTGTTCTGTTAGCATCGAAATCATCTTAAATCATCACAAAGTCACCACTTAACTGAAGCTTTGAGAAGAAAGGGAGTTCACTCCGAAGGTCATATTAGTTGCCTTTAAAATGATCCGACCCATCGAGATTAAACGTTTTTCGCTAATAATTGAAAAAATATATATATATGGTTGTCGTTTATTCAAAGAAATATGTTTTCTTCAAAACTACAGTGCTTTATTCTACGACTCTCAATTAGAGATGGCTGACGTTTCATTTTACTGCATTTTATTTTTCGATTTCTTGATAGCACATTGCATACAATTCATCTATGTGCAAGAAAGCTTCAAATAATTCATAATTTGAGAAGTAGAAAGCATTGTTTATATATATATATATATATAGTTACTCATCTAACAACAGCTCTCACTTTTTGAAGCGTCTCCTATAATTTCAACTGAGCATATTTATTCCAAATTTTTAAAAAGCTATTAACTACAATCTTAAATCTGCTAATTTTTTAAACTATTTTGCGATAATTTAAAACACATTATTTATAAATCTGAATTTTACCTTGTTCAATCGTGATTAATTTATCATCTCTTCCCTTTTTCATAACTATTGAAATTTCCGTCTGCCTTCGTCCATATAATCTGTTAAAGCAACTCTGCATACAAAAATAAAATACTGTAGATAATAAATTAAATAAGAAAACTTAAAAAACAGTGCTTGACCTTATACACACACACACACACACGCACACACACACATATATATATACATATATATATTGCCTGATTTTAACATGAATTAAAAACAAATATCCATTTTTATTTGGAAAAAAAGAATGAAAAATCATGCAGTACGTATTGAATACTAACCCCTGAACTGTCCGAGCGTATATATACTGGTATTTTTCCGAAGTAAAATCCTTTGTACTGTACTGCTACCAGTGAAACTACTGACATGGTTTGACAGTGCAATAAAATAAAGTTGAAAATGATCTTTAAAGTGTTTGTAAAGGTTCACTAATTTCACAGTTAAAGGAAACAGTGGCACTTTAAGCGAAAATCATAAGTTTGCCTCTGCAGGTAAGGGATTAACAATTTCCGACTCTCATTATGCGTTACATACTTCAATCTTGAATGTTCTTTTCCTACATTTTAACATAACGGGCAGACAGAAAGGCAGACAGACTAACTAAATTCATAATCACTCTTAAACATTTTAAGAAAGTGTTAAAAATGCTCAACACAAACGGAAATGTCCTAAGTATTCTTCGACCACGTTTGATGGAACCATGGAAGCATCTGCGCAAGCGCTAACTCAACGAGTCCAATAATGAAATATGGGTAACAGTCAACTGACTCGGAGAAAATTAGCAGTAACAGAGCACGGAATAGCTGGATGTTTTCCAAATTTCAAGCTGGCATCCCTCCAACATTTTGGACGCGTCCTCTTAACTAGTTTTAGGATATGTGGCTGCACTGTAGCTCTTAATGCATCTGAACATTAGTCGTAACATATCCTATAGAAAACATTATTTTAGCATATTAACAATAAATTTGTTTAACAATTTGTTTTATTTATTTATTTATTTATTTATTTATTTATTTTTGTGTCCCTAGTCCCTGTACAGAAACCATTTGTACAGAGCCTATAAATGACATTTTAAAAAGCGAGCATTCTGTAGTGAATTCGAATAGCATACATCATTTTTAAGAAATTCTGAAAATATTTAAGGACGTTGCCGGAAGCGGGGGGGGGGGGCAAACGAACAGTCAGACAGACAGTTAAACTAAATCAAATAACATTCACTCTTAAAAATGGTTAAGTGTTAAAATCTCTTCATGTAAACGAAAATAAAATTCCAGTAAATTTCCAATAGTAATCCTTAATGTAATTGAATATTTTTCTACGGCCTTGTAAATCTTAATGCTAATCATAGTTTATTCTATAGAATGAATTCTTTTGTGCCTATGAATAAACATATTTCAATTTCATTAAGATTTATTCAACGTAAATATATTAAAATATGATTTGTAGAAATACCTCTCATGGAACGCAATGCTTTGGAATACTTTCAAGTGTCTTTGTATACAATGCAGAGGTGGTATTTACTCCATTTTTAATAGGGAACATCCAATAGTGAATAATATGTTTCAATTTCATTAATGTATGTGGAAAGTAAAAATATCAAAATATGGTTTTTAAAAATACCTTTCATAACTCAATATTTTAGAATACTTTCATGTGTCCCTGTCCTGTACACAAATAAGTAGTGATATTTACTCCATTTTTAATGATAAAAATCCGATAATGAACTTGGATAATATGTTTCAATTTCATTAATGTATGCGGAATGTAAAAATATCAAAATATGGTTTTTAAAAATACCTCTTATAACGCAATATTTTAGAATACTTTCATATGTCCCTGTCCTGTACACAAATAAGTAGTGATATTTACTCCGGAAAATCAATTACTCCGGATATTTATTCCGGAAAATCCGATAGTGAACTTGAATAACATATATCACGGATGTAAGAACTCGGACAAACAGACAGAAATGGACACATAGACATAGAGTCAGACGGATAGATGGATAGACAGATTGATAGACAGACACAGCGTATGTATGAATAATACAGTATAAGGATAAACTTGGTGAATCTATAAATACATAAATGCGTAAATACTGTTCAAGGTTTCCAGCTAAATCTTTTCCTAGAAAATAATAAACAAAAAGCTCATTCCATTTTTATTCATTCTTCAAAATACACTATCTTATAAATACAGTTTATTTCCTGTTAAAGAATAAAGGAATTATTCTATCGAATCTTTGGTTTTAATTATACACAGTTTAATAAATATTTCTCTCTTTTTCGATAATAGTAGTGTGAGCAGAAACTTCATTCTCTTTCAATAACGATTAACAGGAAATAATTCCGCCATTGTTAAAAAGGACTGCTTTACGTTATTAGATTGGATGCTCCGAAATCCATTTGTAAGTATTTGTATACATAATTTCTAATAGATACTTTTAAATGAAAGTACAAAATTCAGCTAAATCGCTTTATTAAATTTGTTTTGCCTGATATTATCATTCTATCATTGCATAATGAACATCAATACCATATTATTTTATCTCACATAAAATATATTTTCAAAATTGATGAAATTATTTTTTTATTCATGAAACATTAATTAAAATTGCTATATACAGTAAAATTATAAATTGTATCATTTCTTAGATACGATAAAATGTATTATATGTTAAAAAATAACATGAATGACTTTACCCTTTCCAGAGTAATTCTTAAGGTATATAATACCAACATTTAGAAACAATCTAGATAAAACTAAAACTTTCAAATTTTCAATAACATAAACAAAATTAATAATGTGATCCACATTGTAGTAGTAAGAAAAACTGTTGCTAAAAAGTAAGCAATGTATGCAAACATCATAAATTGAAAAAGTATCAAATATTTGTTTCGGGTCGGAATAATAACTCGAAACACCAGCAGTCTTAAAAAGTAGGTGGAGGAGAACCATGAAAAAGGCAGTGTACAAAACTGAGGCAAGTGGGAAAATAAAATGAATGAAAAAGAATTTTTACTGGATTAACATGAATTATTACAGCAAAGTTCAAATAAAACGTTTTTGTTTAAATCAATGGATGTTGATGGTTGGGTTTTACGTCGCACTAGTGCTGCGCAGATGGGCAATTGGCGACGGTCTGGGACACACCCCTAGAGGTTGTCCGGAGATATGCCATCACAATTTTGATCCTCCACGGAAGGGATGGCTCTCCCGCTTCGGTGACCCCCAGAGGTATAATTTTTGATGGGAACATGGAGGACAATGCGGCCATGACACATTTTACATGCACCAGCCACCATTAGTGTACACGACGGTCTTTGGCCGGCTCGAGTACCGAACCCGCAATCTTCCAATTACGAGGCTGGCGCTCTACCGACAGGGCTACCGCGGCCCATTAAAGCAATGGAACTAAAAGTTTCAGTTTATTTATTTATTTATTTATTTATTTATTTATTTATTTATTTGTTTATTATTTTTACTTTTATTTTATATTGTGAAATTGTTACTTTTTTCTATTGATGCACACACGTTTGATATAAGGCACACTATGAAGAAAATAATTTTGTACGAAAATTTGTCTGCATTTTAAAAACGATGAGTCTTATCCAATTGATATATTTTTAATAAATTACAAAATATCAATGCCATACAATAATTAGATGAAAAGAAACCATAATTAATGTGTCTAAAAATGCATATACACTACTTTTAAATATGTAATGAATGATAATGTTTTTTAGACAATTATAACTTGATTTAATTCTTAATTGAATTTTCATGATAAAATAAACCATATAGATTTAAAATAATTGTTTTTAATTTAACGTGAATTAGAAGTTAAATTGTAACTTGTATTTTTATTTATTTATTTATTCTTATTATTTTTTTTTTAATAACATATATATATATATTTTTTTTTTCATTATACATTTCCTACCTTTTAGAAATTTTAATCAATTTCATATTTTTAATATAGTATCAAAGTAATGATTAACTTAGAACCTTTTTTAAATCATAAAATTTAAAATGCAGGCGAAAAACTATGATTCAAGGGAAACATTATTGTACTTTCACATAAATGGTTATTTTTTAAAAATATTATGAAATGTTGCTTTAATAAATAAGCATCCCAAAGAAGTTAATGAAGAAAATCTACACAACTTATTGTACAAAGTGAAACTTTTGTAACTGGTCTTATATTTTATACTTCGTATCATTTTCTGCATATTTCAACAAGAATCTTGAAATGAAAGTCTTTTGAAAAGGTCTCTGAAACAATGAAATTTGAACAGCGTAGGCATTATTTTCTTTAATTAACTTCACATGAATTCTAAATTATTGAAACGTCATTCGTAAAATGTTGCCAGGAAACAAGAGGAAGCATTTCGTGTCCGATTATCGGAAAAGTATTGCAGTAAAAGACACCAAAACTGGTTGACATTTTTTTACCAGCAAAACAAAAGTCTCTTTATATTGAAAAATAATAATAATAATAATAATAATTGCACGGGCTTGCATTTTGCTAGCAAATGAATTATTTGAAGTGAGAAATAAATAAAACGAAATGTTTTTAATTTCACGTGAATAAAAATTTGTATACATATTTTGCAATGGATCATAAAAACATTAAGTACATTAAACTCTCTGGAAAACTATTTAAATTGAACAAAATTAAGTATTAATAATAATTTTCTTTCGCCAAACAACCTATAACACTACAATTAATCACAACTTTTGAAGTCGGTGCAAAATTAAATAAAATTAGTAATTCTAACTTCTAAACTTTCACTAAATTATTTATTTTAATTTATAATTGTTGCCAAGAAAATTAAACTTTAAATTTTACATATTCTTTTTAAGAAAGCACGCGATCGTGTTTTATATAAAAATCAAATCATTAAATTCATATTTTTATTTGTTTTTATTTCATATTATTGCACGCGCACTATTTATTTCCTAATTCAAAATTATTTAAAAAAAAACTTTTTCGATATCTCTTGTTACGATACTGATTATTATTAATTTTCTTTTCTTTTTCTTTCAAAAAAAAAAAAAAAAAAAAAAAGATTTTGATGAAATTCTGGCAAAAGCAGAATTTAGTTTAGGACGGAGGACTATTACTTTTTTTTTTTTAATTATAACATCGCTTTCAAATTATTCAATTATATTTTCGATAAATTTTAGATTTCGATAAATGTCCAACTATCGAAAAATGATTTCGACAAATGTCCAACTATCGAAAACGACAACGCAAAAATCCCTGTCTGAGACTAATAGGCCCTCAGTCCTAAAAAAAAGAACACTGGGGAGAAAACGTGCACAGTGGTTTTTAATTAATAATTTAAAAAAAAAAAAAGGACAGCTATGTTGATAATAATTTTATTCGGATTCAGTTGTCCATCTGTTTCAATCACAGGGCGCTCTCGTTGGCCTATTCGTTTAAAATTTCCCATGGTTTTCTCCCTTAAGTTGCATGAATACGGTCTAGGATTCATTAGAGTGACACACAAGGGGGGAGAGAAGTGAATTACACCCAAGTCTAGGACCTGAATCCGATTTAACCCATGCATTTACATAATCATTTCAGTTACAAATTGAGTTTGATAACATTAACCTGCATTAATTCTATATTATGAACAGCATTTTTTTTTTTTTGGCTAAACCGTATCATATATCCGTTAACTTGTCGCGAGTTAAGTATTATCATAGAAAACACCTTCATCGTTCCGTAGGGTGTTTCATTTCCAACCCACTCGTCGTCGCACTCCACTCCAACTAATGAAATACAGAGAAAGTGCAAACAAACTCCTATGAATCTTATCAACCATTCGTGGATCGAGTAATTTTGTAAGAGTAGAAAATTCTAAATGGTTTGCATGATTTTTCGCCCTTTGAAAGAGGACATACTATATAAAGTGAATACGCTACTTCATGAGTACGCCTGCGTTCAGTTTGAGAATTAACTTTACTTTTGAAGTCTCAATAAGTTTCAAATTTTTATTTGGTGAAGTTTTGCGTCCTCAGTTAGTTGCATTTGTAATAAATAATCCACTTTTTTCAAAGCGTAAAATCCGCTTTCGCAAATTGCTAATTCTCGTCGAATCTTCTTTTCCCTAAGAGATTTTTAGCTATACATAATAATGAGACATTTCTGCTGTTATAATTTATAATAATAAAATTTTACGAGCAAAAAATGATCTCTTAAACCGACCGTGCATAAAGAAACAGAGAACGACATCGTGAATGGATATCACTTATCATAATCAATTTATATCAAAAATATGGATATCGGCGGGTGATAAAAATGTCAATATTTTTACTTCAGAATGTGAATGTGCTGGTTGCTACGAAATACAACGTTAGCTTCTCCCTTAGTGTGTATTTTTCGAAATAAATAAATATGTATGTGGGATGGCCGATTGGTGTGGGCTTTTAAAACAAAAATCTAATAATTCAATTAATTACTAATCATTTAAAATTTAATAGAAAATTAAGGTATTATGTACAAATATTTACAGTATTGTAGTTTAAATTCTTATTGAGTGGCCGACTATAATAGTCGCATTCATTGTATAATAGTCGCATTCATTGTACCTCATGTTACGTCGTTAATATTTTCATCTGGGCACCCAGATCTTTTCAAACAATCATCATCTGTGCCGGATCTCTTAGAGTTGTGGTCTTAGAGTTGTGGTGCGGAATTTATCAAATACCATACACAAATAACCAAGACAATAAACCATGTTCATACATCGGTGTAACGAAAAGAAAGATTAAAATAGACTCAAAGAACATAAAAAAGATATCAAAACAGGAAAAAAAAAATACAGCTTTAGCTAAAACTTTCAATAATGAAGAAATTATAATAAATTTTGAAAAAACTAAAAAGATAGCTAACAAAAATAATTATAATTACGCGATGTTTAGAGAAGCCATAGAAATCGCAACAACGCCGGATGTGTGCAATGACAGTGACGAAATGGCCCCTAACCGTATGTGGAACCAACTTATGGAATCTATAAAAGACCAGAATCTATGGAATCTATAAAAGTCTTTTATAGATTCCATAAGTAGGTTCCACATACGGTTAGGGGCCATTTCGTCACTGTCATTGCACACATCCGGCGTTGTTGCGATTTCTATGGCTTCTCTAAACATCGCGTAATTATAATTATTTTTGTTAGCTATCTTTTTAGTTTTTTCAAAATTTATTATAATTTCTTCATTATCGAAAGTTTTAGCTAAAGCTGTATTTTTTTTTTTTTTTTTTCCTGTTTTGATATCTTTTTTATGTTCTTTGAGTCTATTTTAATCTTTCTTTTCGTTACACCGATGTATGAACATGGTTTATTGTCTTGGTTATTTGTGTATGGTATTTGATAAATTCCTGCCGGAATTTATCACCACAACTCTAAGAGATCCGGCACAGATGATGATCGTTTGAAAAGATCTGGGCGCCCAGATGAAAATATTAACGACGTAACATGAGGTACATTTAAAGGTTTTTATATTTAATTAATTATGTGTAAAGTGCTTCGGTACTGCGTACTTTTTTTTTTTTTTTTTTTTTTTTATGAAAAAATAGACTAAAAATTTACTATCAAATTAAATTAAATACCATTTTATACAAAATTTTAAATCTATTATTTTAAAAAAAATGGCTTTTTTTGTCCATAAAGTAATGAGATTGATTCCGTAAAATTCGTTTATTTGAAGATAATTTTACAGAAAATTGATATTCTACAAAATAGCCTCCTCCTGCATGAATACATCGTTGCTAATGACTCTGCCACCCATTGATGCATGCTTGAAAGTATTGAACTGGAATGCTGTCCAGACAACGAGTTATATTTTTCTACAAGTCCTTCAGATTGTCAAAACGATCAAAAAGACTTAAAACGGCCTTTAAAGCTGAATTTTAACCGCGGGAAGAAGAAAAAGTTCAGCAATGACAGATTAGGGCTGTACAGTGATTGAGACAGCGTTGCGGTACTGTGTTTTGCTTGGAACTGAGTCAGGAGCTTGGCACAAATTTTCCTAATTTGAAGTTCCTCTGTGACGATTTCATGCAAAATCGATTCTGTATGGTTCCAACGTCTCTGCAATGATTCGGACACTCATCTGACGATCCTAGTTCAAAAACGTTTTAATTTTAGCCATATTGTCTGAAGTTTGAAAACTGGATGAACGCCCAGCGCGTTGTTCGTTCTCTCTCATGTCTTTGAAGGCTTTTTGCCGCTTAACCACTTGAGCCTTGGATGAAAAATACTTCCCATAGGCATCTTGTGGCATGACAAGTATCAGTAGCCCATCTCTTTAGTTTTACACAAAACATTATGTCGTGTAGCTGCTCGATACTTTGCTGGATTCAAACTGGATTAACTTTCAAACATGTATCTACTTTTTGAGCGATCTGTTCGCTACAAAGACGCAAGGCCAACTGACTTGCATCAGACAAGGTAGCTAACAGTCCCCGCCATCTGTACCACCCGCAATCTTAGCTCATTTGGCCTTCAGCTTGACGCAAAAAAAAAAATCAGTTTTAATACTGTCTGGACTAACCCTATATGTATAGTAATGCTATCTATTGTTTGAGTCTTGAAGCTTTACAGCAAGATTTTTTTTTCTTACACTCTTTTTTAACAAAAACACTTTTTTTTTTTTTTTTTTAAGAAGGCGAAAACAAATCGTGTTACTGTTTTTTATACCGTATTTATATGGAAGAAATACATATTTCAAACTTTCACAACTTTTATTTTATGCCGATATTTACACAGTATTTATTTTAGAAGAAAACATATGTCTTATTTGAAACATTTTTCTGAGAAAAAAGTTCTGTATCTAAAACGTAAACAATAGTTGTTCTAGTGTCATATACTCTGTTTAACAAACTCCCAGGATTGACATAAAAATGTGACTATAAAACCCAGCAATCTGTTTCCTTGCTAAATGTAAGACCACAATAAAAGTGAAAAATTCGAGGTGATTTCTCTTCAATTTCGAGTGATTTCACCAATAGATGGTGTGCGAAGATTTTATATTTTATTTAAACAAATTTTGAATTAAGCATGTCTTTCATAAGAAATAAGTAACTGAATATTTTTTTTTTCTTACTTTTTATATAAAGGTTTTTTTATGAGTATTATACCAAACTTTTTCCACATTAACCAGATTTTCTGTAAAAACTATTAAACTTTTGAAGTATTTTTTTTTTCCTTCTTCTCCGAAATGCATGGAATTTATAACAATTGAAAATATTTTTATTGAAAAGAACAGTAAAAAACTATCCCTCAATAAATGCAGAACAAGTTTTTTTAAATATTTATTTCAGTTAGCATTCTCAAACCCTTTATAGAAGGCTGAATCGCAAAATGATTGTCAAAAAAAGGAGAAAAAAATAGTTCGTAACTTAAGATTCTTTTTTTTCTTTCTTTCTTTTTCTTTTTTAATGGAAATCTGTAAATCTATTTATCCCTATTTTAAGAGTACTGCTTAATTGCACGTAACTGTCTCTAAATAACTTCATTATACAATAATAAAATGTACATCATTGAACAAGGAAGATTAGAATTATATAAGGGATATTTTGGAACACATTCAATGGTATTTACTATTGGTAAACAATATCAATATCAGAAAAAATATTTGTGGGTTAATGATGCAAATGAAAATCTAATAAATGTAAAAAATTCAGTTTGGGGGATATAAAATACTATGCGATTCAAAGAATCTTAAATATTGAAGGCAAAATTATGATATATTAAGCTATTCTTCTAATTTCTTTTTTATTTGATTCATTTGTCCTCATATTCAAAATAAAACAAATTGTAATAAACAAAAATTGATTAATCTCTCTACCTATATATTTTCTTTTTACTTTATTTTCGTAACAGATAATCTTATTATTTTAGCAAAAAAAAAAAAAAAAAAAAAAAAAAAAATCTACAATCCGTGTTTTTATCAGAAGACAGGGTTAATAAATATTAGTTTTGCTTTCTCGTAAATTGAAAAAGTCGAACTAAAGCGGAAGTCTTCCTGGAATGTCGATAGTTGTGATTGTGAAACTAATTAATGCCACAAAATTTCAAACAGTTTTCGTCTGATTAGTTTTTGAAAGAAAATCTAGATTAAAGAAATAATGGAAAGAATGCGTAACACTATTGCATTATTTTTTTTTTTTCCAAAAATATTTTTTTTTCCAAATAAAAACATAATTGTTCTATATTTAACAAATATATTTATATGAAACAAATTATTTCAATAAATAACAGCTCATAATACGTGTATATTTAAAAAATATATGCATCTCACACAAACTTTTTGGTTACAACAAATATCATTAAATTTAACCATTAGTTGAAAGAAAAAAATAATCAGTAAAAATAGTATTTTTAAAGGAAATTGGCGAAATAAAATAAAATATATACATCCAAAAGCATATAAAAACTCTTAAGGAGGCTCTCTCTACTTATTGTCGCTTATTATTTTAACATTTAATACAGTTGAACCTCGTTAACGTGAATCTCGAGGGGGATAAAAAAAAGTTGTTAATGTTATCAATAGTTCGTGCTATCAGCAACTAATCTTCATGTAACTAAACTAATCTTCATTTTGACGAGGATTGTGGAAACAGTTCATGTTAAAAGCAATTCACGTTAAGTGTATTCATGTTAATGAGGTTCAACTGTATTTTATTTTGTAACTGTAAGATGTTAATTTTTAACTAGTGGATCTGCAGATCAGGGGCCTTAACGTCCTATTTGCATCACGCGTTATTCAGCATATCATTTTTATTTATTCCATATCATTTAAAATAATTATATATATATATATATATATATATATATATATAGTTTTTTTTTTTTCTTTCTTTTTTTCAGAAATCTTTATTCATGTTCTTCCAAGTTCTTCATGTGAAACTTGTTTTCATCTTATGCAAAGATTGAAAAGGTTTTAAAAATAGTATATATATTTATATATTATTATTATTATTAACTCGCATATGTTTTTGAGGGGGGAGGGTTGCCGCCCCTATACCTCCGGATGTATCTGTTTATTTACATCTATCTCTATATATGTGTATATATATATTTCCTTGTCACTCAAAGCCTTGTGGTAATTCCTTGTAAGTCATAAGTACTTGTACGAAATTTGATGAGAAATGATTAAATAGCGTAACAGAATTTTTTTGTATGACACTATTTCTAACTGACAAACATTTACCACAGAAAGTATTCTTTTAAATATTTTAATAACATATATTCATTTAATGTGCTTAATGGAGCAAACCACGTTAAAATTCACTTATAAGAAATACCGTCTATGGACCATAATGGTGCGAAATTCTTTTGTACGTCCCTTTATAAGAGCCTAAAAAATTATATACACTAAGAATGTATACAACTAACTCATTGTACCTCATTAATATTTGAACCAAATTTGACATATTTAAGATGATTACAGAATGTCATCAAAATTCTTTCGTGTGGATTGTAAATAAATTATCTAGTCTATACATACCTTTTTTCTAAGGAAAACTTGTTTTTAAGAATCTTAATAATCACGTTAAACCTGTAATGTTGAATACAGCATAATCGCGTTAAAATGCGCTTGAACATAAATCTGTCCATAGGCCCTAATGTCACGAAATTCTTTTGTGTATCCCTGTAAACGAGCTATATACATGATATACACCAGTAAAAACTATACAACTTACTCTATGTAGCTCATAAAAAATTGTTTGAAATTTGACATAATTTGGATGATTACGTGCCATTTTTGAAAAACTTTTGTAAGGTTACAGGACCTTTGATTTATCAAATGATTTACCAAATCTAAGCACACATTTTCTTTAGGAAACAGGCTTTAAAGCAACTGAGTAAAGTGTGTTAATTTCATTTTGTTGAAAGGAATATAACCATGTTAAAATGCGCTTAAACATAAAACTGTCCATAGGTCGTAATATTAAGAAAAACTTTGGTGTGTCCATGTACACGAAGAATAAACAATAAGTACACCAAAAACTATACAGCTATTTCTGTATTGCGCCTAAACATGTGGGCCAATTTACAAGTCAATCGGGGGATTTTTGCGGCCGCTATTGTAATACATTCAATTCTGTCCATAGGCTGTAATAATAAGAAAACTTTTGTGGTGTCCCTATACACGAACTACAAGTAAAACACACACCTGAAACTATACAGCTAATTCAGTGCGGCTCATGAACATGTGTACCAAATTGCAAGTGAATAGGGTGATTTCTGTAGCCGCTATCGCGTGCCATACATGCATACAGGCAAAAGCATTTTTAGTCCCCAGTCTCAAGGTAGAAGCCTTCACTGATGTTTCGGCAATTAAGTGAAATTTTACATTTTACGCATTTAAAGTAAATTTCAAAATAATAATAATAATAAGTATATAAATAAAAATAAAAAAAAACGGTAACCAATTTAGGAGTAGTGAATTTTCTGAATGTGAAAACGGAATTTAAAAATATGTATTAGTTAACGATTTATAATTGGGCTAATTTTTTTCATAGAATAACACTAGTTTTGATTTCTCCATAGAGATCCCGTTTAAAAAATTCTGCCGCAGAAAAAAAGTTGGATTTGAAGGAAGGTGGAAATTCACCCTAATAGCACACATATCCTAAGTACACTAAGAGGATGTCCTTGGGATGTCCTTTTATCCTAGGGATATCCAGAGGATCTCATGTGGGAAAAATGTGCTATTAGGGAACTGTATTGATATAGCTTTTGTAGGCGATCTTATAGTGAAATATTTTCCCAGCATTTTTCTGAAACATTTTACATCTATAGTGTGATATGGTTACGTGAAACGTAGATGCAAAAATTACTGTCTGACGGATTGTCAGTTACAGTAAAAATCCTACTGAATTTTACGTTCAGTTCAATCTATAGCTGTAAAGTTATTCGATAACATCTTATTAGGCTGTAATATTTGTAACTGGAATTTTTATGTTATTTCAACGCGATATATTTGTAAAAATAAAGACAGCGTCTTGCATGTATTTATTGTTCCTGATATATTAGCATAGATAACAACTTCTACGGTTTTTAACACCGGCATTTCTTTGAAAAATAAATTCGTTATGTTTAATCAAAGAAAATTGCTAAAACCATTATTAAAAATTTCTTTAAAAAATTTCCGGTAGCGAAAAAACGTACAATTTGGCAGCTATGTATTATTACAATCAGTACACACTTATTTCTACAATATGTTATGTAATTTATTATTTCCTTGTGTTTAACAGTTTGATAATTATTTTTCCTTTCCATTTCTACTTAAAATTTTATTTAAAAAAAAAAAAGTGATTTATTTCTCTTTAAGGTTAGAAATATCTCTAAAATGAATATGCGTAATCTTGTTCCAAAGAAGACAATATGGTCTGGAGGATTTCAATACGTTTAATGCTAGTTAATAACCCTATTCAAACACCTAACTGATATTAACCATATCTTAGCCCTTTCGCTACCAGCGTCACGTATATGTGACGACCCGATTTTCTTACCTGAGCCCGCGTTACAAATATGTGTCGGGTGTTCATTATCAGTTTATGATAATTGTTTGCATCAAATCGTGTCGCACACAGACGGGTTATGTTATAAAACAATAAAATAGATACAGGATGTTATTGGTTTTAGTTAGAACGTTATAGATACATCCCACAAAAATAAATAATTGGTATCATATTTAAATAGTAAGACGTCTGGGCTGTGGTGGCGGTTTTTTTTCCTGAAGCTCTGGTAGCGAAAGGGTTAAAGTACAACTGCTTAATTAATTAATCCAGTGATATAATGACATTAAAAATAAAAGAACAACGCATATTCTTTTACTGAAATATCGTATGAAATAAGATATCCGAAATAATTAGCACAACATTTATGTAACTATTATTAAAAAGAAGGCAAAAACGGGAGACGTCGATTAATTTCATATTTTGAAATTAGATAACTTTTTTTTTATAAAGGAATCCTATTTTCTGAGCACTATTTGTATTTTTCATGAATTTATTGATAAATTTGTTTAAATGATTTAACTTTCTGTATAATATAACAATAACTAAATTTTTTAATAATAAATAATCTGAAAAAAAAATATTATGAAAAAAAAATATTAAAAAATGAAATATAAGAAATACAATATTTTAATACTAATTTCCCGGTTGTATACGGAGTAGGCATCACAATTTTGAAATTTTAGAATTTATATAATATATTTATAGCACTTTGTAAGCCCACATATTTACTGTTAAAATGTTTTCTGCATTTTTTTTTTTTTTTTTTTTTAACTTATCTAGTGATTTTCTGATTTTCGCTATATCGAAATGTTTTAATAGTATATATTACATTCTACAAAATGGATGTTTTTTGCCCAAGAAAATACATTTTACACCCACAAACATCCTTATAAAGTATAAATTCCACACACTTAAAGGCGTCCGAATAGTTTATGAACACTTTATACTGACATATTAACTGTAGAAATTACCAAATTCTTCAGATTGTTTTATATAATGCATAGTGAATTGCATATTTTAAAGCTACGGAAAATAAACTATGACCAAAAAGTATTGTGAGGTATTTTGTTATAAAATTCTTTTTATACGAATAAATACGTTTTATTCTGTGTAATTCCTGAAGTATTGGATTTTTGTAATTTACATTTTTATTCAATTGTTGTTAAATTTTATAACTCTACCACATTAATTTTCTGTTTATATATATATATATATATATATATATATATATATATATATATTGTATAAGATCTATACCTAAAATAACACAATGGATATATAAAATGTAGATTTTCAAACATTAGCGCTATTATTTAAATTAATAATTATGAAAATGATAATTTTTTTACTAATTTGATTCTGAATATTTATATCTTAGTGAAATTTTCCGTGTTATATCTCTGTGATATATCATATTTGAGTAAATTTATCACCTTATAAATTAACTTTCAATTTGACTCATATATATATATATATATATATATATATGTATATATATATATATTATGGATGTCTGTATTTTTTAAATAAACACAAAATTAATAAAATTATGATAAATGCTATTTAAATATTCACATACAATTAAACATTCATATTTAAGATAGTTGTCTAAAGAGTGTGAGAGGAGATGGATTTATAATGCATATCTTGTTTGTTATACAAATATATTTCTTGAATATATTTGGTTAAAAAAATGTTTTTGTGCCATGTGAAATGATTTTTTTTTTATTATTCTAGTATAGTCTAGTTTTTATATCTTATCCTCGATAACACAGGATAATAGGAATCTGAATGCATTTCCAATTTTAATAGGAAATATTGAATCCAACAAATATTGTCTTATTACTTTCTTTAAGACTGCTTATTAATACTTGCGTTACCGTTTTTGTCTTTTAGATGTGTAACCAGGGTTGTCAACATTTTAATTTATACTGGAGCATTTTTAGCCCGCCTTTATTTCGTACCACTTTAATTTTAGAGTATTTTTCTCCAATAAACGATATAAGATAACGATATAAGATAAAGAAGTTATAGACGATAAAAAGAAAAAAAAATTACTCTTAAAAAAAAAAAAAAAAAAAAAAATTATATATATATATATGTGTGTGTGTGTGGCAGGGAATAAAGACGGGGCTAAAAATGCTCCGTAATAAATTAAAATGTTGGCAACTCTGTGCACCTATCACGAATAGGTGGATAGAATTGTCAATGTAGGAAATTCTCCGTTTATTGAACGAAACACGTCAGATAATATATTTAATACTTCGCTTTTTTTCTAAGGGAAAAAAAAAAAAAACTATTGGCAGCCAAAGGGTTAAATCTTAAAATAAAGAACAAATAAAATATTACGTTATACTTATAAACTTTAAATAAAAATTTCAAACAATGTCAGTAAAAATGGATTATATACTCAAATTGTTATTATTATTTTAAACTAGCAGGCTACGCCCGCTTCGCTGGTCACTATATTTCAATGAATTTTCGAAAGAATTGAATTAATATTTATTTTTTTACACCACATTATAGAGGGAAAAAAAAACTGAAATTGCTCCAAACCTCGCTTCAGGTACCCGCTGTCTACGGCAGCTCTTTTCCCGCCCGCACTGCTTCAGGTCTAGGTTTCCCACGCCTGCAGAAAGATCTTTTCCGGGCACTTCAATCTGGATATTTATCGACGACAGGGGGGATCTGCTACAATTTAAGAACTACGATTTTAAAGATAACTGTATCTCAGCATCTATTAAATATTTTAGTTTTGAACCATGTATTTTATAGCCCATGCTATTTACAGTATATTACGATTTGATTCCGACCAATGTAATAAAATAAAATAAAATAAAAAGTAGGTTAATATATATATATATATATATATATATATATATATATATATATAAATTTTAATGAATTTAATCCTTTTTACTACGTATATACTACCATTTTTCACGTTAAATACAGTAAATAAAAAAAAATTAATAAATAAAAGTTTTTTCTTTTAAAGGAATTAATTAAAAAATGAAAAATAAGAAGTTGTTCTACTATAAAAAATTAAACTTAACTGTTATAAATACGTTTTCAAATTTAAAACTACATATACTTAATTTTTTCTGCTGCATTAAGATTTTATTTTCAATAAATATAACAAATTAAAAAAAAAAAATAAATAAATAAATAAAAAATCGCCTTCAAATGAATGTATTAAATAAAAATAAGGTGCGTAATAGCCGTTGCTAAGATACGCAGCCCAGCAAAACTTATACTGGCGGGCTCGTTATGGCCTACTGCTGGCATCCTGCACTTGCCATCAGTTGCCGGTTGCCCCATATAACTCCAGCAGCGGGCCTTTTAGGGCTGCCAGCAGTGATGGAAGCCTAAAGCAAAATGGTCGGTGGCCCAGAGGTGGCATAGACACAGATGGCCTTATGCAGGCTATCACCACACGGCCAACCTCATGTTTTTCATGTTGTGGCCACAAATTATTATGCCATAACCAATTTGTATGCATAGAGGGCGCTGTGATTCTTTTTCTGTTGATTTGAAATTCCCTCGCTGTCCGCCATTTCATACGAAGTTTTTGTTCGTTATTGTAGTCTGCGGGTGCCTCTTCTAGGTTGAAAATCTTGTAAAAAGAATATATGAGTAAGTAATTCCATTATTAATTTGTTTTTGTATTACTTTTTAAATACTATTTTTTTTTTTAAATGTTTGACTCTAAAGCCATTGTTATAACAAACGGATTTCTAGAAATATATAACAATTATCCAGTTGATCCCTTTTAGTAAATTATGATAGTCGCTAACCTTCTAGTATTTTATCACTGTTATTATTATTTTAATTGATTTAATAAAATAAAAAGTATTGATCTTAATTTATATATTTATATTATATGGACGGGAGAATGTTATTAGAACAATTATAACTATTTATAGTTTATGTTTTATTTATTTTTTCTTCCTTCAGTATTGTTAAGAAGAAAGCATTAGATTCGGGAAAATTTTCGACATCCGGTTTTTGATAAATTTTGCACGTTTTGAGTTGTTCTCATGAACATAATTTGAGAAATTGTCTGTCTGTCTCTTTGTGTGCGCTCAAAAATTTATGAAAGTGATAGTAGTCTAAAAAGTTTACTTTTTCCGCTTTTTTTTTTTTTTCTTTTCTTTAATGTACAAACATCGCTTCCTCCACCCCTGAGGGAGAAGCATACCAGATAGAGTAAATTTCCAATATGAGGGCTTGGGGACAAAATCTCTCGGGACAAAATATCGTCGACGTAAATGAATACAAAGTAAAATGAGTTGGTAATTACTAGTAATGATAAATAAAATTGCATGACAACACATAGAGTCAGAGAGCACACATGTCAGTCAGAGCACTGACATTCTGACAAACCTACAATAATTTTTTTTATTTATACATAAAAAAGTTTAAAAACTATATTTATTTATTTTTTGTCAGAACTAGTCATAATGAATTCAATCGTGCTTATTAATTTTAAAACTTTTAATTCAAGTTTGTGAACGGTGTTCAGCTTTAATGTCAGCAATGATGTACACGATTTTTAAAATGTATTTTGAATAGTGAAAAGCAAAAGATAAAATAACTTAAAAATAAACATAGATAAAATAATGAAATTCAACCCTATGATTTATTTAATTATTTATTTTAATTAATTAATTAATATTTATAAAGCCCTGTGCCCCCCTCCAGAGATCACACGTGACACAAAATCAAATTTTCAAATAGATCCTACTATTTTTTTTACGCGAGATTTTGTCCCGCGATATTATGTCCGGATCGCAATATGAGTATTTTTGAAAAACATTCGTCAATATCTTTAAACGAACGAGTATATTATCCATCTGTGATATTTTAAAGCAAATTTATTGACTTTATTATTTTTAACAAAAACTAGTATGTTGTGGCACCACAAAACATTCTTTTATATTTTTTATTATGTAAATTCGCGTAGTGCAAATAATTTGTTAAAATCATTTTCCTGAATGCATGGAAACGATTTTCATTTTAGAACAGTGTTTGTCAATAATAATAATAATAATAATAAATACCACCACTGAAAATTTATCCCCTCATGGGGAAGGGCGAGTGATTCCTCAACTTATACAAAAAAAGTTTCCTGGTTAGTTGTTAACAAGTGAAACTGTTTTTCTTGAATTTTTGCATGCGTGAGAAATCCTACACACTAAATCAGAACGGAAAGCCATCTGTACTTCTTTCATAAAACAACAACAAAATGTAACTGATAATTGCTGCGTCAGCATTGAGTTGGGCTTTATTTATTTATTCAGATAACGAAGAACTGTGTTCAGGAAATAACAGAAAAAAGAAGAAAAATTAGTCAATTCATCAATTATTTTTAAATGAAAATTATTATAAGTATACAACTAAAAGTTTGTAGGTGTCACTATCGCATGAAATGTATAAAGATTCATGGAGTCCTTCTATTTTTTACGGGCCTATGAATAAGTATATTTATTTATTAACAGCTTATAGATTCAAACTATTTTAAGTACGCTATTAAACAAATTCTTCAATAACATAATGATTTCTATCTGAAATTATGCTAGGATTTGTGTCAACTAATTATTAATATCATTATTCATTTCCATAATCCGAATACCGTAGATAATGAAAGCATTGTATTCGGTCAAAAAATTTGATATCGAGTTTTCACCTGATTTACATATTTTAAGGTCTCGTGAGTCAGAAAAGTGTTTTTTGGCAATTGGTCTGTGTGTTTGTGTACCTGTATTGTATATATGTGTATATGTTTCTGGAAATTTTCTGATTATCATATCTACAAAACTAATAAAGAACGAAGAACTTCTGATTAAGACAGGTATGGTGTACAGATGATTTTTCCAACTTTTGTTGAAAACTGGAAATCTCAAAAACTGGCGATTTTCTTCAAAGTTATATAAACTTTGTTCTGGATGTCCTTTTGTACTTGTTAGTTCAGGGAAATTGATAAACGACCTATAAAAATACACAACTACTTTAAGTCTCAGAAGTGCTTTCTCTTAAAAACAGCTTTATGGATTTTCTTCAAAATCGCTATATTAATTCCTTTTTAGATATCATTTCGTATGCAATTGTTAGTTTATGGTGAACAGATCAGTTTACTAAGTTTTGGTGAAAATTATCAGTGGGACAGTGAGCCAATATCTCAAAAACGACTTTAACTTTCTTCAAATTTGCTACATAAACCCCTTTTTACTCGCTCTTTAGCATGTAATACTTGCTTAATACAGGAAAATTGACAAAAGTCCTTATTAGGTGGAAGCAATTGCAAATCTAGGAAATGAGTGTTTCAAAAAACTGATCTAACGATTTTTTTGTTTGTTAATTCGCTATGTAAACTCTTTTGGTTATATCTTCATGACGCATGTACCAGTTTGCTTTAACAGGAAAATTATTAGATGTGTAAATTGATAAATCATTTTTATGTTTACTGACCACTTTATTTAAAAACAACAACAACAATAATAATAATAAAATATAAAAGGAGTAAAATATGTGTTGTAATAACTGATAAAATTCATGCAGATTACTATTATTATTATTATTGTTTTAATGTGGGTCGGGTTGTCTGAACTTATTTTACTGTTGTCAGAACTATTCAAATTTTATTATCTAATAATTTTCTTGATAATCGCGAAACCCCACTATTGTAAAGACATTTTGTAGCCTAAAACATTCTTATACATCCATTTATTCAACTTTTTATGTATTAAAAAATATATGAACATAGGAATTTTGATATTAACAAAATGACAGAAAAAACGACACTTTTAAAAAATTGAAATTTTTGCATTTCAAACACACGTCTATCTCTAATCTTCGCTTTATGGTAAACGTAGTTTTTAACTCGGTTATCGACCTCAAGGTTTTGAAGACAAACTGTTTTTAAGCTACTACATTTCGTCGATGATATTATGCTGAACTTGTAGTCAATTTATCTTTTCCTGATGATGGGCCAAGCTTAATTATTTTGAGTGGAAACGACTGGTGTGTTGTTTCATAATCTATAAAGTTAACTTACTTTTTTCCTTCTTCAGCACTAATTTTCCTGTCATTTTACTAAATATTCTCTAAAACCTTTCTAGCATAATTAATTTTAATAAATTGAAAAAAAAAAACTTATCTAAAACAAACAAGAGAGAGACAGATTTTAAAACATATACTTATTGCAGCAAAAAATGTAATGAAGAAATGGTGTTGAAAAAAGTAAATGAAGAACTTTGTAAATTTAATTTACAAAGTTGTAAAAAACATTAATAATAATAAAAAAAAAAGTTTCAGGTCGAAATGATTCCACGTCATTATGTGAATAAAATAGGCACGAGTGAAGTAGTTATAAATGGCGAAGTATTGCTCTTTCATACATTTTGAAATATGACTAACTATTATTAAAATAAACAAACCAAAATGAAATATTAAAAACTGGAAGTGATATTTAAACTTTTCAAAAACATAATTGCCTCATGGGATTGAAATAGTGCTAATGGCATATCTTAATACTATCTTCGGCGTGAAATTGCTGACAGAATTTTTGAGAAATGAATACATAAATATAGAATAATTATATTAATATTATTATATATTTTAATTATATTAATCATATTATAAATTTATAATATAATAAATTTATTCTAAATATAAATTTAATATAATAGAGCGAAGGATAGGAAAACTATTTTATGTAACTAAATTCTCTGATACATGGTACCAAAACTAAGATGTTTAATAGATACTGAGTTATAGTAAAACTGTAGTTCTTGAATAATAATAGCACCTCCTGACTACCGATAAACACACTAATTGAACCTGTCGGATAAGGCTCTATCAAAGGCAGTGGAGACCCGGGTCGAACATTGCGCGAAAGACGAAGACGCTGCCAAAGCAGCGGAGAATCAAAACTTGGTTTTATGTGATTTCAGTGGACTTTGCTTTAGTTGTTAATTTTAAAGTAATAAAAAAAAATATATATATATATATTTATCTATTGATTTTGTTTCCTTTCTTTCTTTTTTTTTTATTATTATTCGTTTAAGTGTAGGGACAAGAAAGCGAAGAAATCCTGATAGTAATAAATAGAAACATTTGTAAATAAACATAATCATTGCCCCCCCCCCCCCCCCAATGAAAAAAAAAAATGTATCAGTTCTTTCAGGTTGAAATAATAAAACATCCCTTCGTAAGTCTAACAAAAAGTGTGAATGCAGCAAATTATTTTTACTGCACTCATGCTCACATTGTTTCGCCTGATGAAGAGCCTTTGGGCTATTTCGACCAGAAACAATTGCTGAATTTCTTTTTTTTTTTTTTTGAGTTTATGGTGTTTAGTTTTTTACAATGCTCTTTTTATAGCAATTTTTGTTTCAATATTTTATAATTTTCACATGTAAAGTTACATTTATTTATATCAAATAACTTAACAAAATTAAACATATTAAAATTTGAACACTTAAAAAAAAAAAAAAAAAAAAAAAAAAAATACATAATCTACTTCATTCCAAAAAATGTAATGGATCAACTGAATATTTCTTATATGCTGTACTAGAAATCCTGAAATGTATAACCATGGTGTATGAATCAAATACTTGTAAATAGTATTTAAAAATGAATATATACAAAATCAAATTAAATATTGGATGCATAGAAAAATCTGGTTGCTACCTCATCAGAAAAAGAGAGGAAAAAAAAAAAAAAAAAAAAAAAAAAAGGAAAAAAGAATGAAAGAAAAAGAAAAAAAGCACTAATAAAATTAAAGGTATCACCAATAAAATAATATACTAGGTATAACCAAATCACTGCTGGCCTATTAACGGCCTTCTTCACTTACCGTCTCCGGAAGTCCGAGTCAATGTTATTCTATGGGAAACTTTCTTTACAAATAACTTATTAATCAATACATATTTTAAATTCTGTTTTCACATTCAGAAAATTCCCAACTTTTAAATTGTTGGACCTTTTTTAAAGATGTATTTTTTTAATTATTAATATTTTATTTTGAAATTGCAAAATGAAAAATTTCACATATTAAAAATTCGTATTTTGCAGCTTCAAAATGAAATATAAAAAATTAAAAAATTAATTTTTTAAAAAAATCCGTCAATTTAATAGTTGGGAATTTTCCGAATGTGAAAACAGAATTTTAAAATATGTATTAGTTAATAAGTTATTTGTAAAGAAAATTTCCCATAGAATAACGTTGGCTTCGGCTTCCGGTGACGGTGAGTGAAGCGGGCCCTTAATAGGAAAATATAAAGGACCAATGAAGACTGCCGGCAGTAATATAATTTTTTATGTTTGCCACAGCTGGCCCACTGTAGGCTGCCAGCAACAGCATGGAAAAACTATATTTGCCACCATATGGCCCAACACTGGCCCACTAACAATTTCCTACCTAATGTTCGTTACCAACAGTGGCCCATTATATATTTTCATCATACTGCTAGCTGCCAGCAACGACCCATTCACCGGCCCACTAACTTATTTTTAACTTACTGCTGGCTGCCAACAATGTATCGGTTGAATACGGCCAACTGATGGCCGGCGTAACATATTCCCTGCGGCAACGTTAACTTTTGCCACCAGCGGGCCAATTGCAGCTTCTGCTGGCAACCAGCACTTGGCCTCATGCTGGCCGTCATTTGAGGTTTTGCTGGGAGACGATTGAAGCAAAAGAATAAATCTATGAAAAGGAAGCATTAAAGCCAATATTTAAAATCGAAAAAACATTAATTTAAAAAATTCAAATTCGAAATTCGAAAAAAATCTCGATGAGGAGCACACCTTCAGGGTCCCAGGTACCTATATGCCAAATTTGGAAGCTCTGCGATCAGTAGTGTGAGCGCCACAGCGCAGGCACACAGACACTTCTCTTTATTTATATAGATAACAAAATAAATAAATATAATAGCATGTCAAGGGAATGGCGAATGTTATAAAATTCTTTCTTACAGTTATGAAAATTTGCCTTTATATACAAGGAAATATAGCAATATAAAGTATACTAAAAATGCTTCAATATTATTTAAATTAAAAAGAAAAAATGATTTCAAATTTGTAAAATGCTACCTGCAAACTCACTTTGAAATTTCGTCCTTGATTTTAAGATTTTAGAGTTTAACACTATATTTTAAATATACTTCATTATTTGTAGATTATCCGTTATATTTTTTTAAAATATGGTTTTACTGCTAAAACGTAGCGCAATTATTTAGCACTCAAAAATATTTAAAAATTAGCTTTTAAATTTAGCCACAAACTAATACCCAAATGCTTTTAGAATATAGTGTTAAATTAAAATAGTATAAAATAGAAGAAATAATTGAAAGTTATCTAGCAGGAAACATTTAAAATATTTTTTAATTAAATTTTGAAATTTGTCTCGCTAAATTTCAATTAATTAAGGAAAACTACTTTACTAATAAATATTGTTATATTTGAATGCATATGTATGGAATTTGTTATAATTTTAAGACAGAAATTTACACACACACACACATCCAAAAAAAAAATATATAATAATAACGTCCACTATATTTTTAAAATATAAGCAGATTCTAACAGATTATTTTATACCAACTTTTAAAAAGTTAAAGTGTCAAATTAAAACCAATATTTAATAAAAATTAATGAAATAGTCACTAAAGTAGCAACAACAAAAATAAAAATGTCGAGGAAAAAAATGTAGGTTGCAATGTTGAAAAGTATATATATGACAACAGATTATTTTATATGAGATTTTAAAAAAAGGTGAAGCACCAGATTTAATTCAAAGTTTAAGAAAAATTAATGAAGTAGTCGCTAAAACAGCAAGTACAACAACAAAATAAATAAAAATTCAATAAAAATAACATTATCGAGGGAAAAATTTAGGCTTAATGTGGAAATATATATACATATATATGATGAAAAAGTAAGGACTAATGAAATATAAAGCAAGCTATATATATATATATATATGTATACTTAGTTATTTAGTATACATTCCGTATTTCAGTGTGATGTTTATGTATAAACAGAAATGTCAGGTTTTCAAAGATTTTCCAGCAGATTTATATGTTTATCTACTGCACTCACGTTTAATTTTTGCATAGATTTTTTTCGACATGGACGTTTGTTTATCCAAATGGAAAAAATATTCATTCATAATGATATTATTATTATTATTTTATTTTATTTTGTTTTTTTACTAGCCCAAAGGTGGTATGTTAATATGCCTGTCTCTATTTTTGTGGACGTCGCATTAATTTCTCTTGGCATGTACTTGTCCAACACACATTCATAACAAATAATTTTCAAAAATAGATTATAATGCTTTAGTTACAATATTTAGTTTAATAATTAAAATTAACTTAATAATAATTAAGTATGTATAAATTATGATGATTTAAGTATAAAATAATCATTTGTGCATCTACTAACAGATCCAGAATGACCGGCAAAATACTTTTATTAAATACAATAAAGTCAATATATTTGACAGAATTAATACGTGTAATATTTTCGTAATTAGTAAATTATTAAAAAAAAACTAATAGTAAACAGAAAACATTTTAAGTAAAATAATGAATATATATTGAAATATTTAGTTGTTCTCGTTTGAATGCATGTAAGGAATTTTTTAACAAATAACAGTGACTTAAAATCATTTAAAATTCCTAAGAAGAAACTGCCTTTCATCATTGTTATAAATTATTTTCTTTAAGAGAATTAAATGCACATTTTATTAACATAATTTTTTATGGCACCCAATACCTTCATATATACATATGAACAAAACCTCTCAATAAAAAGCAAAAAATCTCAATAAAACGCAAAATATTTTTATGATTTAAGGAGAGTTGAATTATTTTTTAATTGTAAATTCTCATAATTCAATTTTAATTAAATCAAATTTTCAATAAGTCGGTGAAAAGCATTTTCCTCAGATTAATTTTACAATTTATATGTTGTTGAAAGAATCTTTATGCACTGAATTACAACAGATATCACTAAACCATTGCAATTTTATTTCAGCGACTTAATATACCAGTTTTTTAAATTTAATTCTATATTTTTCAGGCACATTTAAAAGATAGATTGTCACACTTGTATAAAAGTATTTGAATTAAGCTATTTGTAGCTTAGAAATCTTAAAAAAATTTCATTCTTTGCTGAAATTAAAATATTTTATCTGAAAATTTGTCATATATTATGAATATTATCAAAATATTAAAGTTTAAGTAACCGAAATCACCTACAATAAAAGAAACTGTAAAAAAAAAAAAAAAAATTAACTGCAAAAAAGTTTGCAAATTTAATTAATGTGGATCTAGTTATAAATGTAAAAAATGGCGCATGATATTAATTTTTTTTTTTTTTTTTTTTTTTTTTTTTTACAATTGAATGTGAAAGATTATATTTCAGAGCAGAAAAATAAATGTATTTTAAAAAAGAACACAGTATGATTTTCAAATGTTATTTAGAAAAAGAAATAGACTTAGTGATTACTAAAAACCAGAAACTTGCAAGGCTTAAACCTTTCTAGAAACTAATAGTTTTTGCTTTTAATTAATTTCGCATGATAGGAAATGCATTTAATAATAAATAAAACATATAATAAAAGCTTGTTCCTGATTTTTAAATCCTTTTTAAACTCTGTTGATTTTGCATTTTTTAAAAGGTATTGAGAATTTGGTAATTTTATTATTATTTTGACAGAATTTGTTGTTACATAAGCCTAGAAATTATTTAAAGGAGCATATTAGTAGTACTTGAAATAAATATTTCGGAATTTCTTTTCATCAAAGGATATCCAAAATCCATTAACCCGTTAGTAGTCGCTAGTTGGTCGATTTGCCGCCCATCCTTCAGTGTTGCCAGATTTTTTTATTCAATAGCCACCAAAAATTTTTAGAAGTGGCATTTGATATACATAAAACGCGAATAAAATCGAAGAAACGTCGATCACATCACTTCTTAAAATTATTGGTGACAGTTAAATAAAAAGTGCGCAATCTGTAATAGGTGGCGCTGTCTATAGCGACTACTAACGGGTTAAAATGAGCAAAAGAAAAACTGAATCTATTTAAATATTGCTTGAAGAATATAGCTTAATCATTGCACTCTGTGACCAAAAGTGTTATAAAAGGATTTGAAAGTTTAAAAGCTTTTTAAACGATAGATTTTAATAAAATTTCCCTTTGTATAGTCGTAATTCGTGCTTGACACCAGAAGCCTTTTAAAAGGCTATTTAGGTAAAGCTATTTTGAGGAAAGCTTTCAAGGAAACCCGTATTAGAAATTATAAATGTAGGAAAATCGAAAAATTTCATAAAAAGAAGAACTCTAAAAGGTTTTCTGAATTATAGTAACAAGGATAAATGAGCATGTTGTAGCCATCACAAAACTTTCTTCTATATTTTCTTATACAAGTTCCTGCAGCTTATAACAAAACAGTCACACTACATTTTATATTGTAAAAGTAAAGCAAAGAAAAAATTTGAACTAGCGCTTTTTTCTTATTTTTTTTCTTAATAATGAAAAAAAAATTATAACTTTGTTATACATTACCATAGTTATATAGCTCAATTATTAGTTTTAACATCATCGACAAGCTCTTTTGAAAAAAAAACTACACACTCGGTGGATGTTATTTCATTCTCTCTTTACGGAGGGAAGTGTGTATTCTTCGAAGGTGTAGCGGTGCCTTTACATATATATATATATATATATATATATATTTTTTTAATCCTCTACAATGATTTATATTTAAAAGGTATTGTGCACATTTATAGAAATTTTGTTCGAAACTGCAATATAAAAATCATGAACAACTGGATGACTGTGCCACCTGTTGAGCACCAAAAATGGATCGACGCCAATTTATGTCAAGGTGCAATTAATCGTAATTTTTTATCAAATTTTGTTCATTCGTTTTCTATCTGGAATTGCATCCAAAGTTTAGGTCACGCACATCCATGTAGACTGTTATTTCCTAAAAATATTCAAATCGTGTTTAAGACAAATAAAAACATATAAATTTATCGAAAAACCAAAAATCGAAACTTTTAGGAATCCAATGTTTTCTTTTATTTTCTATAGAAGAAAGTAATAAACAAATATTTATACACATCTATCAGTGGCGGATCGTGAACCGAAAATAGGTGAAGAGCTCAAAAATAATACTGAAGTATTTTTGATGCATAATTTTTATTAAGCAGGATCTTAACTAAAATTAACTAAAAATACTTATTTAAATCTAAATTTATACTCTATAAATGAATACATTGTAAAATACAGTGAGCCTCTCCACCTATTTTCGGTGCACGAGCCGCCACTGACATCTATATATTTATATATATTTATATATGTCTATCTATCTACTTATATATCTATCTATGTTATTATGGAATTGATATTTTTTAAACAAAAATCATATTGAACTTTTATAGAAAACCATAAATTCTTAAATTGCTGCTGTAGTTCAATTCTTACAATAATCATTTTAAAACTCAAATACTATAAAGAGATAACTTTAATAATCTGGTGTGTTACTGACACGACTTTCTTTTACCCTTAAATTTAATACTGTAAGTACAGATTGGAGATTAACCCGTTGATCGCCACGCGAATTCTTAAAATCCATTAAAATTCCATAATGATACCTACTGTAATAAATAAAAATTAAGCAAATTTTCAATAAATTTTCAATACATACTTAAAACAATGTAATATTTTTAGTTTTATATCCTATTTAACACTGTCAACCACCGATGGTTGTCGCAGCTTTATATCAAATTTGACACTGCATTTTTTGCTATAAATTGTTCTTTAAATATGCTGTTAATAGACACACACAAACCAACGGCTAAAAATATGATTTTTATATTCAGGGGTACCACAAAACGTTTCAATATAACAAAAACTCATTTTCGAAAATTCGACCCAAAAACAATACTTTCTCTACCTAAGCTCAAATGCAAATTGCAGCAATTTTCTTCGCTTATTGCAAGACAATATCTGAGCTTTTATAGCGTAGAAATGTACTAAACATAATCATTTATTTAAAAATAAAACTGGTGTGAAACAACACACGACTTCCATTAACCACTATTACACGTAATATATGCATATATGTATATATATATATGTGTGTGTGTGTGTGTGTGTGTGTGTGTGTGTGTGTGTGTGTGTGTGTGTATATTATTTTCTTTCTTTATTTATTTTTTGAGATATGATCAGAAGACATAAAATTGACCTAACGAAGTAGAATCCTAAAATTTTTCCAGTATGAGAAACTTAATACACGAGTAAAAGACATGCAAAGCAAAGTTTACATGGCAAGTTACAAAATAACAGAAAAAAATGGTTGAGTTATCTTTTGAAATACCAATTTCCGAGATCTAAAATTAACCTACCTAAGCAGGAT
Organism: Salticus scenicus; assembly: GCA_963930645.1. Taxonomy (NCBI): domain Eukaryota; kingdom Metazoa; phylum Arthropoda; class Arachnida; order Araneae; family Salticidae; genus Salticus; species Salticus scenicus. The sequence continues at coordinate 18,042,103 of OZ005653.1, forward strand.
GACTGTTAATTTTTCTCTAATAACCACGTAGCACAAGAAAAAAAAATGGGTTTATGTAACAATTAAAAAAAAAAAAAAAAAAAAATCGTTAGAGCCGTTTTTGAGATACCATCTTTTACCAAAACTCAATTATTGACCGGAAAACAATAATTACACACAAAAGGATATTTACAAGAGAGTTTATTTGGAGAGTTTAAAGAAAAATCCGTACAGCCATTTTTAATGGAACGCGCTTTCGAGACCTGAAATTGAGCTATTTATACAGGACGCCTATCAATTTTCCTGAACTAACCAACTATATCATTCGAAAGGACATCTAATAGACTAGTTATATAGCAATTTTGAAGAAAATCTTTAGAGCCGTTTTTGAGATACGTACTTACTTACGGTTTCGGATGTCCCACTTCTGTTTTTCCATTTTGCACCAAAATTTGGAAAATTCATCTGTACACCAGACCTGTGTGAATTCTGAAGTTTCATCGTTCTATCTTTATTAGTTTCGGAGACATGATAGTCAGAACATTCCGCACATACATACATACATACAAACACACACACTGACCAAATGCTGAAAACCACTTTTTTGGACTCAGGGGACCTTAAAACATGTAAATTAGGTGAAAACTCGATGTCGATTTTTTGGACTAAATACAATACTTCCATTACATACGGTAGTAGGGTAATGGAAGTAAAAATATTGTGTTACATGCGATGTGTATATCATCTATATCGTTCGACAGGTTGCACTGCTATTACTCAACTTCTACGATTTCCCATGTACCTACATGTCAGTATCTATTGATTCAATTTGCACAAAAATGCATGTGTAATATATTTTTTGTGAAAAATTATGTTTATACAGTTGTACATGTTAACCGATAGATGGCGTGTTACACCAAATGACACAGAAAAAATTTCTGTGATGACCTCAACTTACTAGCTTTATTTATGGGTATGTATAAAACATATATGTTTTAACAATAGAGAAAATCTTTATAAATATGCATTTTTTTTTTTTTTTTTATATATCAATTTACTTTCTTATGTTTGCATGAAAAAAAATCTTTAAATATTTTTTTTTATATCTAAAATTAAACAAGAAGTAAAATAAAAAAATTTGAAGAAAGGTGTTCATACAATACAAACACATGGTAATGCATAATAGTAAACTTCTAAAAGAATACACTGCATTTTTTTTTTTTTTTTTTTTTATCCGCTGTTTATAACTAAATTCATCGTATGGGAATAATGTACTCGATTGCATGTTAGATGTTTTTATTCATTACCATCTTAACATCATCACAATAATGTAATTTAAACAGGGCGGATTGCAACTATTAATTCAATCGTACCAACTGAATTCGCCTGCATAATGTGATATTTAAGCGATAATATGAATCTGATAATGCGATATTTTGACAAACCATGAAAAATAAACATCCAACGTATATATACGTTTATGTGTAATAATAACTTTCGTACTTCAGGATACATTTTAAAAGCATATGAACTGGTATGGTAAATCTGTATTATTCATAATTTTAATTATTTTATAAAGTATAAGTTTCAATTAAATTTAAAAGAAAAACATAATTAAATCTTTTACAAAATATATTGCACTTCGTAAGCATTTTATATGTTAACAGCCCTTTTCAAGAAAATTGTTAATAAAATAAATATAATCATGTATCTGATTGACTATTGAAAAATAATACATTTAGCCGTTCTCTAACAGTAATTAAATTCATATTTCTAAAAATTATTCAAAAGTATAAAATCAATTTTACTTGTTAAATTTACATTTTATAATAAAGTTTTCCAAAACAGATCATCACAATTTTAGGATAAATCGTATTTACAGTCGGCAGCAAAATTATTGAAACACACATGGTCATTTTTCATTTTTTTCTTTCTTTCTTTTTTTTTTTTTTTTTTTTTTCAGTTTTATCATCAACTTACTTTTTATAAACAGCATAAAGATTAAGATCATGATTCGACAAATATTTACTTAACAAAATAGTATTAGGTACACATTTTTTAAATAAGAATTATTGCTACTGCTTCAATAATTTTCCTGCCTACAGTAGGTGTGTCTGGGTATTTAGATATGTATACTGGTGCCAAATGCTGGATTTCATATAGGAGAGTAAGAAACATAATATTGCACTTTAGAATGAAATATACGGAGGGAAAAGTCAAAAATCCGAGAAAATAGCATGGGATGAAAACGAAAAAACACGCAAACACAAATATATGTGAAAAGAAAAATAAATAAAAATAAATTAATTAATACCAGTCAAAAAAATGCAGCAAAAATAAACAAGAAAAGGAACCCGGAAGGGTTGGCACAGGAGCCGTGGGACTATCGTCGAGGGTTAGCTACATCTCGCCTGTATAAGTACAAAATAATTTTTCTCTAATTTGCTTATTATTGAAATGCAGGATTAGGATTTAAAAAAAAAAAAAAAAAAAAAAAAAAAAAAGTCGTGTAAGTGCCACACCAGATTATTTTTATATATTTGGATAATCCATTTTTACTTTCTTCTATATGTAATATAGAGAAAGTATTGGATTCGCGAAAATTTTCGACCTCCGTTTTTTGACGGATCTACACGTTTTGGGATGTCCTGAACACGAATTGATAGTTTTTAGAAAATGTCTGTCTGTGCGTCTGTCTGTCTGTCTGTCTGTCTGTCTGTCTGTGTGTCTGTCTGTATCATTTTTTTGTGGACGCTGTATCTCACGAACCAATGAATGAAATTTAACCAAACTTGGTATTTAGTTGCACCCTGACATGAACTGGTGCCCATTAGATTTGGGGATCAATAGCTCAACAGGTGGCGCTGTGATCGCATTTTATGAAAATTTTTAACATGGCAGCATAGGACAAAATTCTGTATAAATGAGCATAATGAGAGTTATTTTAAACTTGTGATTGTAAAATTAATATGAATTATTGATAATAGTAGTAGTTAACTAGGAAAAAAAAATTGTGCATGGGGAGGCATCGGTTCCCCCCTTAAATTTTGAAGATGGTATCATTCGAAAGATCTCGTCAATACCTTTAAAACGAATGGTTGAACCATAAATCTGTGATAATTTAAAACAAAGTTATCGATTTTCTTTTACTTTTAACAAAAAAAAAAAAAAACTTAGAAAAAAAATCGTTTTTTTTTTTTTTTTGTTTTTAACGAAATTTTACCAAACTTGGTATTTAGTTGGTCCCCGACATAAACTGGTGCTGATTATATTTGGGGATCAATAGCTCAACAGGAGGCGCTGTGATAGCATTTTATCTAAATTTTTAACATGGCAGAATAGGACAAAAATTCGTATAAATGTGCATAATAAGAGTTATTTTACACTTGTGATTGTAAAATTAATATGAATTATTGATAATAGTAGTACGTAACTAGAAAAAAAAATTTGTGCACTGGGGGGGAAGTACCCCCCCGTGGGGGGTAAATTTTGAAGATGGATATCATTCGAAAGATCTCGTCAATACCTTTAAAACGAATGGTTGAACTATAAATCTGTGATAATTTAAAACAAAGTTATCGATTTTTTTTACTTTTAACCAAAAAAAAAAAAAAAAAAAAATTCGCATTTTTTTTTTTTTTTTTTTTTTTTAATATTGTTAGTGATTGAATATGTATTAATTTTTACAAAAAAAAAAAAAAAAAAAAAAAACCTTAGAAAAAAAAAACGTATTTTTTTTTTTTTTTTAAATATTGTTACTGATTGAATATGTATAGGAAAATATAGAAGAAAGTCTTGTGGTGGCCACAACATACTAGTTTGAATATGACTTTAAAGATCGTGTTCTCATTAAAATTTACCTTTGTGTCGATAATTACTAGCGGATCCGCAGATGAGGAGCCAAATTCCCAATTAGCAATTACTTGTTACAGACTTACCCGCTTCGCTGATCGCTATATTTAAAAGAATGATAATTTAAAAAAAAAAAAGTAGCATTTTTTATTATTACAATATCACTTTTAAAATAAAAGCTTAAAAAAAAGGCATTGAAATCACTCTAAACCTAGTGCTTTTTCTTACCTGCGCTACATTGGGCCCAGGTTCAACACCCCCTACATACCTGTTGCCAGGTTCCCACTGCCTGGAAAACGTCTTTCCAGAGCACTTCATTTTGGACTTTTATCAACGCAGGTGAAACTGCTATTATTAAAGAATTACAATTTTAAAGATGTCTAGCTATTAAATATTTTAGTTTCTGCACCATGTCTTTTATAGCCACCGCTTTCTACACAATATTATCACTTGATTCCAACAAACATAATAAATTAAACAACTTTGTTCTATAAGAATTTACAATACATAAATCTTTTTGTAAAAAAATAGAACCGACACCAAAAAGGAACTACTATTCAAACAACTAAAAATAAAAGTAAATTGCGCCTAAAAGTATAAAATAATTTCCTTCGCCAAACAACCTATAACACTACAATTAATCATAACTTTTGAAGTCGGCGCAAAATTAAATAAAATTTAATTAGTTTTTAAAGGTTTGTCTTTAGATCGGTAGCAACAAATGCTGTTGTTTTGAATGATCCATTTTCATGTTTCCTTTATTATTTTATCACTGCATACAATTGGTCCATTAGTAGCATCTGCATAGAACAGTGAACATTCTTCACAATGCGGTATTTATGTTTCTACGAAGTTAGAGTTTCCTTTGCAAATTTGGTATAACTTTGATAACTATCATCCTTGATGGCTTTTAGATTTGGGGATCAAAACGTAAGGCAAAAATATACACGCAAGATGTATATTTTCATAATATATATTGTACGATCTGTTGTTTCATATTCTTGATTTATCTCTTGATATACCTTAGGAAAATAATCATGATATCCCAAAGAAATTAAATATGTTTGCCAGATAATTTTGCGATTTTTCTTTCACCAAGGACATCAGATACCAGCATCTTCGCCAACTTTTGCTGCTTACGAAATCTTATTTGTTTTCTTGAATCAAATTAGTTCTCGGTTGCGTTTTGCAGGTAACAATGTGAGATATGTATTTTGAATAGGATTTGATTTTTGTATTGAACAAAGGTATCAATTTTTATTTATATTTGCACCGACTTCAAAAGTTATGATTAATTGTAGTGTTATAGGTTGTTTGGCGAAGGAAATTATTTTATACTTTTAGGCGCAATTTACTTTTATTTTTAGTTGTTTGAATAGTAGTTCCTTTTTGGAGTCGGTTCTATTTTTTTACAAAAAGATTTTATTTTTCTCTTTTCAGTGAAAACTTATTTATATAGCAGAGCATCAGAAGACGTTCAACGGAAGTTTCACAAATCATAAGTTCCAAGAAAAGTGACATTACTCAAAAAAATGGTTTATGTCACTGAAAAATACATGAAATGCACCAATGTGAAAAAAATAAAAGTTACATCTCCATCTAGAAAGTTATTCACTCGAGAGACAGTTATGCCAGTTTTATTACAGTCAAGTTATTTTTAAGTTGATTTTTCTCAAATGCTGCATTTTTAAGTTTTGTTACTTTTCTTGCCTTTATCGGATATGAGCAAAAAACTATCTATTGAACGAACATACGTTAAATTAAAAAGTCTTTAGAAATGTAAAGGACGGATACGCTGTATTCGTAACCGAAATTTCTGTTAGGCATATATATTGTACTTTGCAGTGACTACGTGTCACCCGCTGCGCTGGAAATTGCGCAGCTTAAAGTTCAAATAAAGATCGAAATATGCATTGCAGCTGACGGACAGAAGTTTCAACATCGATACTTACATGCTGCTTTCACCGTTGTAGCTGCATGCGTTCAGCAGTTAAAGTGAGAACAGATTTTCGTGAGTATTCTGTAATTTGTTTATATCTTAATGAAATCATAATGAAACCTATTTCAGGCCAAGATCATTACGACAACAAAAAAAGTATTAAAATTGAATCATCTCTTACGAAGTTATAAGCTAACAAATTTCAACAACAACAGCAAGAAACATGGTTTGCATTGAGAACCTCTTCCTTTATGAAGTCGTTTTAAAACGTCTATGCGTTAATCGATGTGACCGCTTACAATAACCATACTTTGAATTTTACATAGCATAAATGTCACCCGCTACGCTACAACATATGCAATGTCGTTCAAGTGTGCACAAAATAGGAAATTGTGAACAAACAAATGCACGTTTTAAGTGTTCTGTTTTTAGCATTAATTTCTAAACTATCTTTGCGTACTACATCGATGATGCTCTGGAATTTTATAATTCACTTTTTCCCCTGTCTTCAAACGTTTCCGAGATAGGATCGCTAACTCAACTCTTTTCCACCAGGTGGCGCTTTAGGCGGTTGAATCACGTAGCACATGTCCACTTTACTATGCCTACATACCACTTTTATAACTATAGCTGCAGCTGTTCAGCAGTTAAAAGAGTCGGGACTGACATTTTTGGGCACCCTGTATTTTCTTTTGATTGTAAAGATCTTACAATGGGATTTATTTCAGACCAACACCTTTACAATAAAACAAAAAGTATCAAAATCGGATCATCTGTTCAGAAGTTATGAGCTAACAAACAAAAACAAAAAACATACGCTTTGAATTGAGAACCTCCTCCTTTTTGAAGTCGGTTAATTAGAGCATCTCTTACGAAGTTATAAGCTTACAAACACCAACAACAACACATAGCTTGAATTAAGAACACCCTCCTTTCTGAAGTTGGTTGAAAACGACTTTGCGCCAATCGATGTGACCGCTTACAGTAACAGTACTTTGAACCACAGAGTATACGTGTCATCCGCTACGCTGCAAAGTGTACAACGTAGTTCAAGTGTGCACAATGTAGGAAATTGCAAACAAACAACTGCATGTTTTAAGCGTTCTATTATTAGCAATAATATCTGAAAACTGTCTTTTCGTAGTAATTCGAAGATGCTCTACAACTTCATAATTAACTTTTCTCCCATCTTGAACCGTTTTTGAGATAGGAGCGCTAATTCCGCTGTTTTTCACCAGATGGAGCTTTATTTTCTTTAGATTGTAAAGAAGTTATAATGGGACCTACTTCAGACCAAGATCTCTACAAGAAAACAAAAAGTATCAAGTAACCGTATTTTGAACTATATAGCGTATGTCTCAGCAGCTACGCTGCAACGTGAGCAATGTAGCTCAAGTATGTATAGTGTAAGAAATTGCGAACAAAAAAATGCACGTTTTTAGCCTTGTATTTTTAGCGTCAATGTCAAAACTATCTTTTCGTACTAAATCTATGATGCTCTGCAATTTTATAATTCACTTTTCCCCCTGTCTTGAACCGTTTCCGAGATAGGAACGTTAGTATGAATGTCTAAACTATCTTTTGTACTAAATCGGTGATACCCTTCAGCTTTGTAATTCACTTTTTCTGTAGAACCGTTTTCGAGATATAAACAGTAACTCCGCTATTTTCCACCAGGTGGCGCTGCAAGCGGTTTAACCTTGTACAGCATGGCCACTTTGCGGTACTTACATACCATTTTTATCACTATAGCTGCAGTCGTTTAGCGGTTAAAAGAGTTGGGACTGATTTTTTTGGGCACCCTGTATTTTCTTTAGATCGTAAAGTTATTACAATGGGACCTAATGTAGACCAAGACCTTTTCAACAAAACAAAAAGTATCAAAATCGGGGCATCCGTTCAGAAGTTATGAGCTAACAAACATAAAAAAAATATACGGTTTGAATTGAGAACCTTCCTTCTTTTTTTGAAGTCGGTTAAAAAGATTACGAGTGTAAAGTTAAAGAGTGCACAAAAATAAAGGTAATTTTAAAGATAGATATAGTAATTTATATAGATCTATCATCCCATTGTTGTCATGCAAAAATTTTTGATGCCGAAAAAAATTTTTGGCATCAGCCATAGTGGTATTGAAACCATCGAAACTTGGCAATTCTAATACAATAAAATAGAATGTTGATGAATTTTCAAAATGTGGAATTATTGCGTCTTTTAATTCTTCTAATAAATTTATGAAAAGAAATTCGATAATTTATCATAAAAGTAAATTATATTTGACTAAATTATGAAAAATGTAATTTTTATAATCAGTTACTTTGTTGTTATTAAGAAATAAAAACTGGTTTGATTTTTAATCGAATACGTTTTTTAATGTTTGATATTTTTTAAGATTTTATGTTATTAAGTAATATAGAATTTACAAAATTCTTTTAAATATAATTAGCAGCGGTGTAGGTAAAGAACGTTAGTTTTATTAAATAAAAAGAGTTTAACTTTAAATATTAACTAAATTAATAAATATATAAAAGAGAAAAGAAAAGAAAAAAAAAAAAAAAAGAAAGAAAAATTAATTTGAAATTGTATCTGCAGTTTTTTATTCACCTTTAGTACATAAATTATTCATAAAGTTTATTTTTTAAATTATCTGTGTGTATTCGACTCGGAGAAAGACGGCCATATTGTGGACTTTTCTGTTATCAATTTAATACTCTGTTCTATAACTATGTTAAAAACGTACAACAAATTTCATGTTTGCGTATTAATTTATAGATAAAGCAATGTAAACAAAATATTAATTGGAGATCAGTTTTCAAATTTAGGTTTTTGTACACTATCGTGTTTTGAGGTCTCCTAAATAAAAAGATAAAATTCTAGCGGCGATTTGTACGTATGACTGTTATCAGCAAAACTTAAAAATAAAAAATTGCAGGAAACTCAAACTCGACATTTTGAATCACACTAAGGTTGTCATTTGAAAAGATTAATAAAGATTTCTAGATTTGATGGCGTGTTGCGGGTGACAGTTGTCTGAATAATTTAGAAAAACATTTAAAATTTAAATGTGGCTTTGAATGTTTAAGAAATTTCTCTCTTATAATTAAACATCGAGTTGACAGAATTACGGCATACCCCCCCCCACACACACATAGTATTGTATGTTAAAAGAATTGTTCCTATATATATATTTAAGTAGGTTCATATATAGAGTGCTTCTTAGCTTACCCCTTAATATGAAATCTGTGTTAAAAGTACTAAAATGCTGCATACAGTGATGCCAGATGGTCGAAAATTATTTCCCCAAATAGATCTTCAAATTTCCCCAAATCAGGATTTTTTTTCGAAAAAATCCCTAACTTGATTTCTACTAAAAAGGGAAAATAAAATTTAAATATATATATATATATATATACAGTCGGTAACAAAAGTGTCCGAACACTAGCAAAAATTCCTATGTAAAAAAAGTACACTTCATACTGTTTTGTTAAATAAATCCTTGTCGAATCCTGTTCTTAATAAATGTAAGAACAGGATTCGATAAGGATTTATTTAACAAAACCGTATGAAGTATACTTTTTTTACATAGGAATTTTTGCTAGTGTTCGGACACTTTTGTTACAGACTGTATATATCAAGCAGATTTAAGTGGATTTAAGCTCAGATTTTCCCCCAAATGAAGGTAAATTTTGACAAAAATCCCCAAATATCAATAAAGCTATTGAAAATCCCTGGTCGTAGGGATAAATCATTACGTTGCCAACATTGACAGAAAGTTGAAGAACTCCCCAGTTTTGTCCCCAAAAATTTTAGAATTCCCCAAAAAAGTCCCCACAAACATTTGGTCTCCAAAATTGTCCCCAGAAGCCTTAAAAATCCCCAAAATGGGGACAAAATCCCCAATCTGGCATCACAGGCATAAGAGAAAGTCGTGTTAGTAACAATCAGATTATTTTCTTTTGAGAGGGCAGCTGTGGACCGCTCGCTGATTGAAAGAAAATTCGTTTCTGGAACATAAACATTTTCATGTAGCATCTTTCAGATAACATAAACACCGAATTTCAAGTTATATATGCGTGTGTCTTACCCTGATTTTAGCGTGTCTTAACATACACGTTGCAATGCTTATGCAGACGATGAAGATATTTTAAAACATTTTCGAAATATATAATAGTAATTCCATTTTTTTTTTTTTTGTCTTTTATTCCATATGATCTTTACCAAAACCTTTACGAAATATAAGCCAAGAAATTTAAAGTCATCTTTAACTAATTAATATTAAAACGAAATGCAACATTTTAGAAAAAGAAAACTGTATTGTGAAAATGCGAAAAAAAAATTTATTAAGTGAAAAATAAAAATCCCGTTAAGAGATTAATAATTATAATATGTCTAAAAAATGAGGGATATTCATTACTAAAAGTGTAATTCAATTTCACCCTTCATTCCGAGTCACTATGACACATAGAAAAGGTTTGAAAAAAACTAAAAGAGAGAGTTTTAATATATTAACAGCATTTTTGTTGAAATTTTACAGCATAAGAGGATCTTTTCCATAATTCAGCCAAATACGTTCGAATTAAGAATGTAACACATTTAAAATATTCTTTTACAAAAAATTATATAACTTTAGAAAATTAATCCCACACAAATTCAAAAAAAATTGCTATGATAAATTTTGTAATAACTTAAGCGGATTATTAATTAAAGATGTATTACTTACAAAAAAGAATGACTTCATTTTGAAGATACATATATATGTGTTTGTGTGTGTGTGTGTAAATGGTGCTTTTAAATTAATATAATTGAAAAACAGCACGATGCGGTTTTTTGTAATAAAAATGTATATTTTTACTTTCTCTTACCTACATATAGTTCAAACTCGGTATCCTAAATCTGTATAATATAGGGATGGTACACTAAACGTGTTGTTGAGATTAAGCAAATGGTTCGTGTATAAGGACAGCCGAGAGAATTCAAATACATTACGTCTATGGAGGAAACAGCAGGTAAGTAGAGTTTAACGTTTATAGACTGCACTAAACCAAATGAAACGAATATATATTTTTTGTAATAGAGATAGTCAACTGGGAAAATTTTTTTGCGTATGTAGGATCCTCGCCTACCCCCTCGAGGGGAGTAAATTTTCATGATGGGTATCTTTCAAAAGAGCTCGCCAATACCTTTAAAAGGAATGGTTGAACCATCGATCTGCGATAATTTAAAGTAAAGTTATCGATTTTTTTCATTTTTAACCAAAAAAAAAAAAAAAAAAAAATTAATATTGAGAATAAATTCAACTTTTTTTTATTATTATTATTAATGTTATACTACTTCTCTAATATGGAAATCGTCTGCATTATCATAAAAGATAATTTGTTCAAATAATAATATTAATAAATTATTTTTTAATAACCGAATTAAATTCTATATAAATGTAGGTGCATTAATGTAGTTTAATGTCTATAAGCTGCACTAAAATATAAAATGAATATGTACTTTTAATATACGTTACATCAGATTTCATGTAGAACATAGTATGAAAATCATTCACCTTTCGTTTACAGTTCTACACCAAAGAACTAGAATATAGTGGGACAATACTTAAATAATTGCAAGATAAAAAGAACTTTTATATACCATGTTTTTAAATTTTCTGTTGAATCATATAAACGCTACCGAAGGTAGCGGGAACCCGAGCAATTGGATAAAAGTATTGAAAAAATTCCTTGCTATCGTGATTTGAGCTATTATAAAAGTTTTAAATGGCTATCTAGCCGGGAAGTTAGTTAAAAGTTGATTGCAAGCTTTGTACTGGTAACACTGCCGAAGGCAGCAGGGTCCCGAAGCAATTGGTTAAAAAGATTTTTAAAAAAGATTTTCACCGTATTCTGAACTATTCTGAAAGTTTCAAATGTCTAGCTACTCGGGAAGTTAGTTAAATAAATTTTCTGTTGAATCATATAAACGCTGCCGAATACAGTAGGGATCTGAAACAGTTGACTAAAAGTATTAAAAAAATGTATTGTCACCGTGTTCTGAGCTATCCTGAAAGTTTCAAATATCTAGCTAGTCGGAAAGTTAGTGAAAAATCGATTGCAAGCTTTGTTCTGGTAACGCTGCCTAAGGCAGCAGGAACCCGAAGCAGTTGGTTAAAAAAAATGTTTAAATGCATTTTCGCCGTGTTCTGAACTATTCTGAAAGTTTCAAATGTCTAGCTAATCGGGAAGTTAGTTAAATAAATTTTGTGTTCAATCATATAAACGCTGCCGAAGGCAGTTGGGAGCTGAAGCAGTTGACTAAAAGTATTTGAAAAAGTATTGTCACCGTGTTTTGAGTTATCCTGAAAGTTTCAGATATCTAGCTAGTTGGGAAGTTAGTGAAAAATCGATTGAAAGCTTTGTACTGGTAACGCTGCCGAAATCAGCAGAAACTCGAAGCAGTTGGCTAAAGGTATTAAAAAAATGCATTTTCACCGTGTTCTGAACTATTCTGAAAGTTTCAAATGTCTAGCTAGTCGGGAAGTTAGTTAAATAAATCTTCTGTCGAATCATATAAGTTGACTAAATAAATAGTTGACTAAAATTATTAGAAAAATGTATTGTCACCGTGTTGTGAGCTGTCCTGAAAATTTCAAATATCTAGCCTAGTCGGGAAGTTAGTTAAAAATCGATTGCAAAATTTGTACTGGACAAACAAACAAACATACATACATACAAACAAGAATCGAAGTTAATAAAAACATGGTAAAATAGATGGAAGTGTATTCAGTTTGGGCTGTGTGTTATTAATACAGCATTATATTTTTCTGAATCATGCATTGTGTACACATTTTTTAGAAGATATACATGGCTGTCAAAAATAAGGCGAAAACTTTTTTTTCCCAATGAAGGTAATTAGTGAAAGTGCTTTAGTATAATATTTTACCATGTCCAGGTAAATTGCCCAAGAAAGTAAATTAATTCCTTATATCCATATGATAAATAAAATATTTTTTTATAAACTAAATATTTATCGTTTGCTTTTTGTATATTTACATGGTTTTTCTTTTTTTTTTTTTTTTTTTTTTTGGTTTTTCTGAATACCAAAACCAAGTTTTCACTTTTCATCTTTGTGTCTGTCTCTTGTGAAAAATACTTTAAAAAAAAAAAAAAATTCAGGAATTTTAAATGGCGTGTTCAAAAGTTAATATAAGTTTTTTAATTGAAAAGTTCGATCAGGTTTAATAAGTTTCAGGGAATGCACTGTGAAAAAATTCTGTAACTGATATCTAGAATCTAAGTTGTGGCTCTAGAAAAAATAGTTCCATGTTATCCTTATAAATTCTAGTCCCCTTGGAAAGCGAGCTCTAGAAGCCCGTATTAGAATTTTAGAGCGTTTGCCTATATTCTCGAGGGCAAAGTTATTTAAAAATCTGTGCAAATAAATGATACTACATACTACAAAAGGCGGATTTCAGCATCTATAATCTTGGTTTATTACTAAATTCTATAAAATCAAGCGAGAATGTCTCGCAACACAAATGATTCAGAATATTTAGAGTGTTCAGAATATTGTTTCACCATTTAGAAATGTGCACACTAGAAATTCTCGATAATTTCGTCTATTCAGTTTATTGGCGTACCTTACGCGCATAGCTCGGAAATCTATATTTCTAGTTAAGGGATTTAGAAAATGGTCACTTATTCATTCTAGAGGAAAGCGGTATATTTTTTTCTCAGTGTGGTGCGTGGGAAATTTGTTTGAATAATTTTAAATGAATTTTTTAAATTAATGACAGATTTTAATTCTATATAAGTGTAAGAACAATAATCAAACGGGAAGCCTCACACAGAATTATTTATCAGATAAAGCTGTTAAAAGCCTATTTGAATTGTCTTTAACGTAGTTTTATACAGTGTTAACAGTGCTCGTTATCTTGCCCCTTAATCTCTAATTTGTATTTACAATATTAAATTTCAGGATAAAAGAAAGTCGTATGAGTACCACACCATATTATTTTTTGCCTATTCAGTTTGGTGAAAATTTTATAACTAAATTAGATTCCTTATAACTTATACCACGAAAACAAATTATAAATAATCTATACATTTTTTCTAAACTATAAAATTTCAATTGAGTTTTGGAAAAAATGAAATTAATTTTATTTCAGAATAATGCTATGCTTTGATTAACTTTGCAAATTAGGGGAATAATATCAGTTTCTTAAACAATATATCTGAATTATCGAAGCTTCATATAATAAATACACTGAGAAAAAAAATATACCGCCTTCCTCTAGAATGAATAAGTGGCCATTTTCTAAATCCCTTAACTAGAAATATAGATTTCCGAGCTATGCGCGTAAGGCACGCCAATAAACTGAATAGACGAAATTATCGAGAATTTCTAGTGTGCACATTTCTAGATGGTGAAACAATATTTTTAATACTCTAAATATTCTGAATCATTTGTGTTGCGAGAAATTCTCGCAGGATTTTCTAGAATTTAGTAATAAACCAAGATTATAGTTGCTGAAACCCGCCTCTTGTAGTATCATTTATTTGCACAGATTTTTAAATAACTTTGCCCTCGAGAATATAGGCAAACGCTCTAGAATTCTAATAGGTGCTTCTAGAACTCGCTTTCCGAGGGGACTAGAATTTACAAGGATGACATGGAACTATTTTTTCGAGAGCCACAACTTATATTCTAGTTGTCATTTACAGAATTTTTTCTCAGTGTAACCTTCATTTTAAAATGTTACATTCATTTTTTTTAAGTGCTTTTAATTACCATGTTTTTAATAACTTCGATTCTTGTTTGTTTGTATGTATGTATGTTTGTTTGTTTGTTTGTCCGGTACAAATCTTGCAATCTATTTTTAACTAACTTCCCTACTATCTAGCCATTTGAAACTTTCACAGTAGCTCAGAACCCGGTGACATCACATACTTCGAAGTCAGATTTTCGAATTTTCGAATAGTTTTCTTTTAATTAATTAAAATATGAAAATAATAAGCTCCTAATAGCAATAAAAATAGTGATTAAAATATTAGCTATAATTTAATTGTTGCCAAAAAAAAAATTACGGGTTCATTTTCTTTCGACATAAAAATAAATACATTTAATTAAACATGAACGTTAAAAAATTGCAAAAAGTTAAATTGTGCATCTCACAAAATCTGACGTCATTATCACTTAAAAAAATTTATTTGCTGTAAAATGGCTCTTCCCAGCGTCGTTTGCTCAATCACGTGATGTTTGAATAAAGTAAAATCGAATTCCGAAAATCAAATTCAATTAAATATTGTTCAAAAGTGTTAATATTTAATATAAAATAAAATAAAAGTAATATTGTGCATTTATAAACAGTAGAATAATTGTATTTGTGAATTTAATAATTTTTTAAAAACACTTTATGTGCTTATTTATTTTTACTTCTAAGAATCGATATTTGTATGTTGTAGTGTAATTCTTACATTAAGTGATCTAGCAATAAATAATAGCTTGTTCTTGTGGAATGTTTATGGAATATAATTTAAAATTTTAAAATGTTTCAATTAAATTTAATTGCATAAATGTGCTACAACAAGTTAATTAACATAGTTACTGGTCTAAATGGATTTACGCCGTAAGATGCTGCACTGTTAATGATTTAAGTACCAAAAAGAAAAAAGAAAAAAAAAGAGTATTTAACATGTTCTCCATGAACATCAATAACACATATAAACTAAATGATGATTGTAAATGTATACAGCAAACAAAAGGTGATGAATAATGATAAAAAATATATTAAAAATGATGATGTATAAAAAAATAACACAGATTAAATACGATTGATCAAAAATAAGAATAGAAAATATGTCATTTCAGCAATCGCTACAGATATAGAAGACTTCATCTGCTGTTTGTTTTTCAAATATCATGTGACCTCTGACATCAGGTGGGAAAAGCCCATTGATAAAATTATAATTTTAAATTTCAAAACTGTAGAAAAAAAAGTCATTCTTCTATTTTCGAATGTAAACATAAACATTTCATTTAAAAGGGTTATATTTAGACAATAAATGTCCGACTAATATACTAGTTAAAAGGAAAATAATAAATGTTCTATCATAATTTGAAGTCAAATTTGTTTTCAAATGTCTAAATAAAGTGTCTGATATAAGATATTAATATACTGTAGCAGAATACTTGATATATGTTGTCCTCAGCGAGAAAAAAAAAAGATCGCTAAATTATCTGGGGAACATATTTAATTCCTTTCAAAAATCATGGTTATTTTAACAACGTATATTAAGAGAGGAATGAATAATATGAAACAATATATTGTAAAATGCATATTACGAAAATATACATCTGGTATGTATATTTTCGTATTTCGTTTCGATCGTCAAATAAAAAAAAAGCCAAGGACGACACAATTTTGAAATTTAAAATTAAAAGCTTATCAATTTTACAGCAAAAGTAACTCAGTAGACATATACAGTCGGTAACAAAAGTGTCCGAACACTAGAAAAAATTCCTATGTAAAAAAAGTATACTTCATACGGTTTTGTTAAATAAATCCTTATCGAATCATGTTTTTACACTGACTAAAAACAGGATTCGATAAGGATTTATTTAACAAAACCGTATGAAGTATACTTTTTTTACATAGGAATTTTTTCTAGTGTTCGGACACTTTTGTTACCGACTGTATATGTCTACTGAGTTACTTTTGCTGTAAAATTGATAAGCTTTTAATTTTAAATTTCAAAATTGTGTCGTCCTTGGCTTTTTTTTTATTTGACGATCGAAACGAAATACGAAAATATACATACCAGATGTATATTTTCGTAATATGCATTTTACAATATATTGTTTCATATTATTCATTCCTCTCTTAATATACGTTGTTAAAATAACGATGATTTTTGAAAGGAATTAAATATGTTCCCCAGATAATTTAGCGATCTTTTTTTTTTCTCGCTGAGGACAACATATATCAAGTATTCTGCTACAGTATATTAATATCTTATATCAGACACTTTATTTAGACATTTGAAAACAAATTTGACTTCAAATTATGATAGAACATTTATTATTTTCCTTTTAATTAGTATATTAGTCGGACATTTATTGTCTAAATATAACCCTTTTAAATGAAATGTTTATGTTTACATTCGAAAATAGAAGATTGACTTTTTGATTGACACAATTTTGAAATTTAAAATTAAAAGCTTATCAATTTTACAGCAAAAGTAACTCAGTAGACATATACAGTCGGTAACAAAAGTGTCCGAACACTAGAAAAAATTCCTATGTAAAAAAAGTATACTTCATACGGTTTTGATAAATAAATCCTTATCGAATCATGTTTTTACACTGACTAAAAACAGGATTCGACAAGGATTTATTTAACAAAACCGTATGAAGTGTACTTTTTTTACATAAGAATTTTTGCTAGTGTTCGGACACTTTTGTTACCGACTGTACAATAACTTATCTATAACTATAGAGTTCTAACAGATGACGTCACAAGCAGACGATATTTGTTTGCTGAGGGACATTTGACCCCACTGACCCATTGTTTATCATTGCGGAATAGTGTTCAAATTTATTGTAACACAGTGTTGTAAATGTATTTGTAAAAGCATAAAAAATTTCGACTACTAAGCTTCCAAAGGCATGAAAAATTAGCATTGTCCTTGTTGCTAAGAAGAAAGTCACGTGGTTGTTAGAATTCTATATCCAAATATGGGGATTAAAATCGGGAAATAATTTTCTTGATTTTTATATATATTTTTTTTTTTCTCTCCTCTGATGGATGATGACGCACACTTCGCTTGCGTATAGCTATGATTCAACAATACAACAGAAAATTTAAAAACATGGTATATAAAAAGTTCTTTTATTTTATCTTGTAATAATTTTAATATCATGTGTTACTTCTCGCAAAAATTGGCTTGTGTTATTCTCATGGATACTTTTTAATAACTTTTAAACTTTATGAAATAAAGAAACTGTTTGCATGAACAATCCTTTAATATGTATGCATGGTAGTTCCGTATGTAACTTTTTTCAACACAATTTTTATATAGTGATATTTTCTTTATTCAACCTCATAAACATATTGTAACACACTGTTGTAAATGTATTTGTAAAAGCATAAAAAAATTCGACTACTAAGCTTCCAAAGGCATGAAAAAATTAGCATTGTCCTTCAGCAAAGTGCGGTTGCTAAGAAGAAAGTCACGTGGTTGTTAGAACTCTATATCCAAGTATGGGGATTAAAATCGGGAAATAATTTTCTTGATTTTTAATATTTTTTTTACAAAAAAATCCAATGGATAATTAGCATAGGAAATGTTTTTTTTTTTTTTTTAATCCTCTGATGGATGATGACGTCACACTTCGCTTGCGTATAGCTATGATTCAACGATTCAACAGAAAATTTAAAAACATGATATATAAAGAGTTTTTTTTTTTTTTTTTTTAAATCTTGTAATAATTTTAATATCATGTGTTACTTCTCGCAAAAATCGGCTTGTATTATTCCAATGGATACTTTTTAATAACTTTTAAACTTTATGAAATAAAGGAACTGTTTGCATGAACAATCCTTAAAATGTATGCATGGTAGTTGCCGTATGTAACTTTTTTCAACACAATTTTTATATAGTGATATTTTCTTTATTCAACCTCATAAACATATTGCAAAAGATTATCATTTATAAATATTGGCGGAGAGAGTTACGGACAATAGCAACTTATTGTATAGCATAGAATAATTTTAAAATAATAAACATTTAAAAACTATCAAATTTCAATTACGTTTCAGAAAAAATAAACTTAATTTTATTTCAGCATCTAAAATTTTAAAAGAATTGGCAATATATTACATGAGGACTGTGATCTATACATAAATATATAAATTGCGTTGGAGTGACTGTGGAAAAAAAATATATTAGACAAAGATAAATTAAGCGTTAATGTGATGATTATTATATGTCTTATAACTTGAAGGAAATATTTGCATTGATATAACTTTAATCTCATAATGTATGTTAATAAGAAGTATTAAAATAATATAAAAAATTTGAGGAGGTACAAAAATAACATTGAACAATCATAAATTAAATTTTCTGTCGAAATATTATTTCTAATTAATTTTAGCATTATTATCATATTTACAATGTTTTTAGTTAATGTGCATTTAAGTTAAGAAGTAAAAATATATTTGAAAGTGTGCTAAATAAATATTACATACTAATTAAAAGCTAATTTAATTTCGGAGAATAATTACTTTTATTTCATCATTTAAACAGGGAGAAACTTCCTTGTAAAATTTCTTAATTCAAAATATTGTGCAGGTGAACCACGAAGGATTAAAAAAATAACATCAATATTTAAAGTATTTATATACGAGCTTAGAATTAATTAAAATGCATTAAGGAAAAATTAATTAAAACCTTGTAAATGTACATTAGCTTTAAAGTTAAAATTGAATAAAGATTAAATAATTGTACTTCAATTCTCGTTTTTATTTTGCAATTTTATCACAATTAAAAATGAAATAAAGCGAGTTTAGACTATAACATTTTTCAAAGGTACATATAAATAATAAAAACAAATAATTTGGTGTGCCGCACAAATGACTTTCTCTTACCCGGAAATTTAATACTATAAGTACAGATTAGAGATTAAGGGTTAAGATAACGAGTTCTGTTATGTAAACTTATGTTAAAACAATTCAAATTAGGCTTCGGAACAGCTTTATTTGACAAATTAATTCTATATGTCACCCCCTTCCCCCGTTTCATTATTGTATCTACATGTATATGGAATTCAAATCTGTTATTAAGTTCAAAAGTTTATTTAAAATTATTCAGACAACTTTCACACGCATCATTCCTTGAAACTTATCAATCTTAAACAAACTTTTGTAGTAACAAACGTATTAGTTTCAAAATACATCATTTATAGATCGCCTGAAATCGCGTATTTAATTTACTCTAACAGACACAGACAAAGATCAAATTATAAAACTTGACTTCGGTATTCAAGAAGCTTCAAAACGTGCAAATATACAAAAGATCAAACAACGAATATTTAGCTTAAAAAATACATTATTCACCATATGGCTATGAGGATTTAATTTCATTTCCAGAGCAGCTTCCCTGGACATCGTAAAATATTATAGTAAAGCAATTTCACTAGGAAATAAAAAAGAATGTTATGGCTTAAATATTGGCAACTCTGTATATCATCTGAAAGTCATGTACAAATCATATGTGCACATAAATATAATCCTATGTTAATAACACACGGCACAACCTAAAGTACTCTTCCATCAATTTTCAAGTACCGTCGCATTATAATGTAGTTATTTGTGTAGCGTTGTAAACGAACAATAAATGATTTCTGTACCATATTCTACATGAAACATGTTTTCATGCATATAAAAACATATACACTCATGTTTGTGAAAATTGCAACACCAAGAAGAAAAGCGAATATAAGAATGATATTTATTGGGCACATACATTATAGTAGAAAGAACAAATGATTAAATTTTCAGGAAGTTTTGAGTAATATATCCTGAGAAAACAGTAAATAAAGCAGCGACCTTAAGAAGCAATAACTACCTAGGCATTGAATCAAACAAGTGTATGACATATCTGGGTACAGAACTTCATGAAGCTTTAACAGGATGCTTCAGTTCATAGACCATAGTTGCTGGTGAGTGCTGGTGGATCACTCACTTTTCAACGATTATACAGTCATTTTCATTGGTGCGAGATCAGAAGAATACCTCGCCGTAGATACGGTTGAAAACATTTTGTATCAAGGAAGATACAGACAATTTACGGTCGTGCATTATTCTGCGTAAATATTGCGCTTCGAAGTTCTTGAATATAGAGCATATGGGCGGGCCTTAACTCACCAGAAGTTTAATGGCCGCTATTCAGAGTGCCGAGAATCCGAATTAGAAGTAATCGAGACGTATATCCAATGGCATCCCATACCATTACTGCAGCTGATGGACAGTGTGATGATGTCGAATCTCAGCTGGCAATGTGCGTTAATCACAATGCCGTTAAATACGGATAAATTGCTGTAAACAGGTGCAACTGGTATAACTGGTAAACAGGTGCAACTGGTGTAACTGGTGCTGTAAACAGGATTGTGATTTGTCTGAAAGATGACTTTACGCCATTCCTGCGTCCAGGTTTGTCGTTGATCACACATTAAAGGGGCCTATATCAGTGATGCAGTTTCGAAGGTAATCAAAATTTTGGTAGCCGCATACTGGGTCACCACCTCGAGTTATGGTATGCGATGCCATTCGATACACGTCTCGATTACCTCTTGTTTTCATTCCCGCCACTCTGAATACCAGCTATTACATTTTTGACGAGTTAAGGCCCGTCGCTCTACCCTACATTCAAGGCCTCCGAAGCGCAATACTTAAGCAGGACAATGCCCAACCGCAAGTTGTCCGAATTGTCCAGACCTTCCTTGATGAAGAATGTGTTCGAATGCTACTCTGGCTAGCGCGTTCTCTTGATTTCGCACAAATGAAAATGACTGTTTAATCGTTGAAAAGTGACTGGCCCCTCACCACTCACCAGTGACTACGCTCGATGAATTGTGGCATCGTTTTGAAGCTTCATGAAGGGCTTTACCCTAATCCAATGCTGTCATTGCTCATAGAGGTCGCTGCTTTATGTACTGTTTTTACAATACATATCACTCCAAATTTCCTGAAATTTTAATTAAATATTCTTCCTACTATAATGTATGTGCTCCATAAATATCATTCTGATATTCCTATTCCTTCTTGGTGTTGCAATTTTCACAAACATGAGTGTATATTCGTTTCATTTGGTTTAGTGCAGTCTATAGATGTTAATCTCTACTTACCCGTAATTTCTCTCATGTATTTGAATTTTCTTGGGTGTCCCTGTACACCAACCATTTGCTTCATCTCAACGAAAAGTTTTAGAGTAGCATCCCTGTGTGATATACATTTAGAAAACCAAGTTTGGACATTCTCCTTTTTTGGGGGGGGATATGCTAATAACAGACAGACAAACACACAGAACAATCGCTAAAAATGTGATTTTTTGGATTAAGGGGACCTCAAAACGTATAAATAAATCAAAAACTCTATTTTAAAAATTGGAAACAAAAAAAATACTTTCCCTACCTTATGGGTAAAAGAAAGTAAAAACATTAAAATACTTGGAAAAAAAAAAAAAAACCTTTTTGGCATAGGTCATCTTTACTGAGTTCCTCATCATATGTATGGTCTTACAAATTTCTAGTGTAGAACATATTATATTCATGTTAAGTGAAATGAATTTGACCAAACGCTTGACATAGTGACAGATTAAAATTCCCCCCTAATAGGCTATCCACCGTTCAGTTCGATATATTTATCTTATTCTAATCTATTAATTTATTTTATTGAGGTCAATTTCGTAGTTTAGTTTTCATGCTACTATTTGCAAAGCAACAATTTCCAAAATTCCATATCTATATGTAATTTCGCCCAATTTTGTTATGTTGATAAAATCTTAAATTTCGAATAACTTACGATATTTTCCTATTAAAAAATTTGTAGTCAATGGTGTTGAGAAAAGTTGCATAAAATTATTTTGAAGTTGTCTGATATATTTATGATCCTCAAAGTGGACGTCTATGCTCAATTTTGCCCTAGTCTGACATGTTAAGTAAATCGTAAATTCCAAATTCCGAATAACTTAGGAAATTTTTTAATTAAAACATTCATTTTCAGGAATGTTCATGCCAGTAACCCAAGTCATATTTCAAAAGTGTTCTGACATCTTTACGATGCAAATATTCCTCAAAATGGACGTTTATGCGAAATTTTGCCCTATTATGCCATATTAAGTAAATTGGAAAATTCATTGTCAAGGATGTTTGTGCTAGTAACATATATAATATTTTAAAAGTAGTCTTATATCTTTACGATGAAAATATACCTCAAAAGGAATATTTATGCGAAATTTCACCGTTTCTGCCATGATAAAAAATTCGTAAATTTCGAATATTTTGCGCAATTTTTAGTGCACCATGCTTATAGTTAATGATGTTCATCCCGACATCAAAAGTGATATTTAAAAGCTGTTCTTACATCTTTACGATATCTTTTTTCCCCTGCACGTTTAAGGGAAATTTTTTCCTATTCTCCCACGTTAAGAAAATCATAAATTTCGAATAATTTCTGAAATCTTTTAATTAGAATGTTAAAAAAAATTGGATTCTTGCCAGTACCATGAATAGTATTTTAAAACTGACTGGACTTCTCTGCAATAATTTTTTCGGGAGATATCGTGAACCCGACTAACAAACTAACACACTAACGGACTAACAAACTAACAGACACCTTACAGACGGACACATACCCATTTTGATATTTTCGGATTCCTCACACCTGAAAACGTGTAAAAAAGTCAAAAACCCAAAGTCGAAAATTTTCACGTTTACCTAAGTTCTCCAAATCTATAGTATGATGGGGAACTAAAAAAGGTTTCTTGCAACTCTTTTTCGAATTTTATATTAGAATAAATGAATAGAATTGTGTGTTTCATAGTCTGCTAAATTATTTTTATTATATTTATTGATCGTATTATTATTAAAATAAATAAATAAATAAAATGTGTCTTTATTTTATACACATCATTTAAAGATACATATAGATTATTGAATTTCAAATACACAAATTCTTTTCCGTTATGTACTCTTTAGGATGGTTATACCTGGTATGTAAAATGAAAAGAAAAAAAAAATCAGCTTACGAGGTAGAGATTTTATTTAATATTTCTGGCGCGTCATTTTAAATGCTTCAAAAAAAAAAAAAAAAAAAAAAAAACGCTTCCCGATATTTTATTTTACAGGTACAAATTTCACGAGGAAAAAAAAAATCAATATCTCACCTGGTAATTTTAAGAGAACAAGATGCATTCTCTGCTATAAGAGCATTTTTATGACCATATTCATTTTTAAATCGAAAAGCGTACAGATGATTAAGCTTTACTATAGAATGTATAAGTGAATGCAATTCTTGCTGTGTTGTTTGGAAGAAGGAGGACGGGTTAAAGCCGACAGACTGCAAATAGATCCTAGGTCTGCGTGGAATGCCGTTACTTGTGGTCTTTTTAAGTTATTTTTGTCAGTATCCATGCACGTTTCAGAGAAAATCACAGGAAAACTCCACATGGTTAGGCCGCTAAACATGACCATGGTTCGAACCCAACATCCCCCGTCAACTAGCTGCTTTGCCATTTGTTCAGCGTAAAAAAATCTCAAATGATTCCACTCGATTTTCCATATGCTTAATAGTTAACGGTTGTTTAAAGAGGTTTAAATAAGATAAGTCGTAATATAAACAAACAGGAAAAATCATACTAGGGTATTTGAGTATTTGTATGTCTTTTAATGGATCTTAATGTATCCAAATTCTTTTGTGCGTCCCTATGAAATAACTATAAATGATAAGCTCATAATATTAAACATTTACTAGTTTTTTATGTTATAACACTTAAACGCACTGCGTCCACGCAACGAAGACGCAATTACTAATTGCCAACAGAAAATATTCATTTCGTAATTTTTTAACAGAATTTTATAACTTAGTAGGGAATAAAAAATCATTTGTTTAATTTTCTTTTAACTTTGTTCGTAAATGTCATTTTAAAAGTGTTCTGATACATAGTGTTCTGATTATGATGCAAATATTCCTCAAAATGGACGTTTATGCGAAATTTTGCCTTGTTCTACCATGCTACGTAAATCGTAAATTTCGAATAACTTACGAAAATTTATAATTGGAAAATTCATAGTCAATAATGTTTATTCTAGTATCCTAACTGATATTTTAAAAGTTGTCTGACATCTTCTCGATCAAAATATCTCTCAATATCAACGTTTATGCGATTTTTGCCCTTTTCTGCTATATTAAGTAAATCGTAAATTTCAAATAACTTACGAAGTTTTCACATTTAAATTTCCATAATTACTTATGTTCATTCCAGCTGACACTTTTTAACTCGTTTTAATTTTTTACAGTAAAAATATTTATTTTAATGCACGTTTAAGCGAAAACTTGCCTCATTCTCCCACGTTAAGAAAATAGTAAATTTCTAATAATTTACGAAATTTTAAAAATTGAATGTTGCAAATTAATATGGTTCTTGCCAGTGTCATTAAACTGGTCCGATTACTCTGCGATCACTTATTCTTGAGATATCGTGCACACAGGCTAACACACTAACGAACTAACACACTAACAAACTAACAGACACCCTATAGACAGAAATCATATCAATTTTGAAATTTTCGGATTTTTCACACTTCAAAACGTGTAAAACAGTCAAAAACTCGAGTTCACGATTACCTAAGTTCCCCGCACCTATAGTATGATGAGGTACTGAAAAAAAAAATAGAGTGTTCTATCTTTAAGCATTCGTCTAAAATAAAATTTTACTTTAAAAACGGATGTTCATATTATTCATATTGTGAATTTTGTTTAATATTAGTAAATTGAATATTAAACAGTTTGAGTTTATACATCCTGATGTATAAAAATTCTTATTTGTGCTACGTTAAAAAAAATACACACACACACACACATATGTATATATATATATATATATATATATATATATATATATATATATATATATATATATCCTATACTTATGTAAATCTGTACGTCTCTTGCGATAATAACCTATAACATACTAACATGTCTACTAATTTATATATTACTGAAATGTAGTGTTTAGGCGCTGTCACACTTCAAATAATTTGCGTTCATTTGCCATAATTATAACGAATCTTTATTTATAGCCCTTTAAAAACACTATAAGACCCACACTCATAAAGACCTATACAAATTGCGTTACAGTGACCTATAACATACCAATCAACTTTTAGCCAAATCGAATAATGCGTTTAGAAGCTATCGCACTTAAAATTATTTGAGTCTATAGGCCATAATAATAAAGAATTCTTTTTCTGTACCTGTAAAAAAAAAAAAAAACTATAAGTGCTCATCTCATCAAAATCCATACAGTTTGTGCGATGGTACCTATAACATACCTACAAACTTTCAGCTGAATTGATAAAAGCGTTTACACGTTCTTGTGTTCACTCACATATACATACACATGTATACATCACATGTATACATCACCGCAAAAGTAGCAAAAATGAAATCATAATACCTCAAAATGTATAGCGACTTCAAAACCACAAAGTCGAATCTTTCCCTGATTATAACTCTTTCTCTCATAACATTATTTCAGAAAGAAAAAAGAATTTATTTGAAATTTATAGTTATCTTTAAGGAAGTATGAAACATGTAAGTTTAGGATTACGCAAGATTGCACGCTAGTCATTGTCAATGCACATTGAGAAAAAGGTCTGTCTGAAATTAAAATACATCTATCATGTTTATATAAATAGAATTGTACCTAATCATTCACACTGAATAAAAAAATCATCTAAAAGAAATAAATCTCTTCTTATTTTATATATATATATATATATATATATATTTTTTTTATCTCAAATTTAAATTTATGAATATAAATCTTTTACTAGTTATACAACATAAAAGTATGAATATATAAAATTAAAAATGCGTGCATATTGTGTAGATCATATAATCATATTATTTCTAAGTATTATGATATAGCAAACAGTTTCAGAAACTATTTGGTTTATAGTATACTGCTTTAACATACGTTACTAGAGAATTATGTTTAATATGCAAAACAACGTATAATATGCAAAAAATGTCCATTTATTTAACAAGTCGAACTTTAACTATATAAAGAAAAGTGCATGTATAATAATTCATTCATACATACAATCTAATTAAAATTCAGTGCACTCATTGTTTTAAACAACGTGTGGTAAATTCATGATTGATTCTAAAGTCTTTGTAATTATGAAAATTGCAATAAATAACGCATAGCTTTGTATTTCTGAGAAAGAGGATTTGGAAATATAGGTTTGAAAGCTGCAATGGAATATTAAAAAAATATTTTCAAAATATAAGTGACTAATTAATTATTTTCTGATACTTCATTAATTTTTACAATTGTAATTTACTCTGTACAAATCTTTACAAAATATAGATTAATATTGCACTGAGTTATACATTCGAAGATTAGTTATTTAGAAAAGGATAATTTTAAACTTGCGTGGGTTGAAATTATACAATGCATATGGAAAAGGAAAAATTAAATTTTCTGTTACCTAAATATATTTTTTAATATGGTTCGCTAATTAACGTTTTGTACAGACCGAATGTATTTGCATTCAATATTCTTTCTTAATAAGATTTTATTATAAAATATATAAAAATATTAACATTCATTATTACTAAAATTTCATTTAATAATTACTTTAAAAAGAAAAGTTATTTCTAATTAAATTCAGATGCATCAAAAACTTTCTCCTATAAGACATTGGTATATTTTTAATTAAGAAGAAACATGTTAAAAAGTAATATTACGAAAGTTTAAGAGTTTCTTTAAAAATTAATCCTACTTAAATTGGAAAAAATGATATGATAAATTTTACAATATCTCAAGCAGATAATAACTTTTAATGAAGGATTTGTTATTTAATACATTGTAACATATTGACTTTTTATGAAAGAACTTTTATCTTTGAAAGAAAGAAAGCTTGTTGTATTTTCAACATTATTATAAATCAACTTTAATTTTGCATCATAGGAAGGCTCACTTATATAGTTTAAAAATGCATGAAAAAAAAAAAAAAAACTTGAAAAATTAAGTTATTAACTTGCTTTTATATAATTTTAGACAATATATAAAGTTTTGAAAAACAGAGAAATTCTTTAAATTGATTTTAGTAAATAAATGTAACTAAATAAAACTTAAAGATTTAAATATATATTTAAGTGAAATGAATTTTAAGAAAATGTATAGTAGAATCCAAAAACTAACAAAAATTTCTATAATAAAATTTTAGAAATAGCTGCTTATTTCAATGCTTCATTTTGACAAATAAATTTCAAGATGCACTTCTTATTCGCAGAAAGAACCTAATTAATTACTTTAAACTAACTACAATTTTTTTTCGAAACGCCGTATATTTCCATTTTATTTTATTCATTATGCATCATTTTATTCATTATTCATCATTCCTTTAATAGTTTCTAACCAGAAAAGAAACAGAGCAATCAAAAACCCAAATAACATTAAGATCATCATCAGTTGATAATGGAAAGAGAAAGATGTTTCATGATTTTAGTGTATCTATATGTTTTGTGGTTCCCTGTGTTCAATTTTTTCTATTTTTACGTTGATGTATGTGTGTGTGTGTGTGAGCAAACACGATAGCGTCTAAACGCTTTACTAAAATGAACTCTACTGATTTAATGAATCTAGCAGTTATAGTATTTTTACATGAATACAAAGAAATATTCTTCATCATTATGGCTTATGGGCTCAAATTATTCAAATTTCGAAAGCTTCTAATCGCCTTATTCGATTGAACTAAAAACTTTATACACATGTTATAGGTCACCGTCGCACTAGCTACTAGCAGCATAGATTTTTGTGAATATATCACTTATGGACTTTTACAGGGACTTAACGAAAAAACCTTTATCATTATGATCTCTGAGCTCAATTTATTAGTGTAGTAGCATTAAATTAACATATTATATGGAGAAAAATACCCAAATGCCGTATAATAAATTTCTTTTTTGTTTATCTACGACTTCTCTTACTTTAATATATCTATACAAACGTTAATTACTTAATGTTCGGAAAGTTGAGTGGAGTCATTCCAAATTTTTAATCACGCAAAAACGTATAACACAAGAATAAAAGTAATCTTACATGAATACAAATGTTGAACAAGACTCAGCAACAAGACCATCATATACTAAAACAAGAAAACTGGGCGAAAACATACAACCAGTGACAAACATCACTGTTACGATTA
The DNA here is from genome assembly GCA_963930645.1 of Salticus scenicus. Lineage (NCBI taxonomy): Eukaryota > Metazoa > Arthropoda > Arachnida > Araneae > Salticidae > Salticus > Salticus scenicus. Next base: position 18,070,850 of record OZ005653.1, read on the forward strand.
ATAATAAAAACCTAAAACACATAACAATCGATATTCGCAGTGTCACAAAAATGCGCAAATCTAAGATATCACAACAATTACAGGTTCTTTAATTTCAAGCAGTTTGGGAATACAAAATATTTCTTAAAACTTGAACACAAGTACTAAGTAACTAGAAAAACTCGTATGTTATGGTCATCACGAAATTTTCTTATGTATAATTTTCTTTCTACATAGCAGCCAATATACTAGTTAACATCAGAAAACGCTGCCGCAGACGATAGGGATAAAAACCTGGAATAGTGCGAGCAGAAAAGATGTTGCTGGAATCAGTGGAGACTTTAAATGACGTTCATAGACGAACTCGTTTCTTTCTGTGTGCGCAAGACCGCCCAGGTAAGACGCATCACGCATCTACAGGCGATAGGGGCTTGATCACGCCCTATTGCGGGAAAATAATTGTTTTTATTGTGATTTTTAATTTATGAATGTAAATATGTATATATTTTTAAACATAGTGACTAGCGAAAGAACGAATTCTGCTATGCTAGTATTTATTAAAACTATCTTGATACTTCAACATGATCAAAAAAGCCTTTTCGCTATTAAAATTGATTGAATAAATGTATTTTGCATTTTGAAATCTGAACGCCTTTTCTGAGATTGTATACAAATCAAAGATCAGAATATTAAAACTATACAGAAAAACATTTGAATAAGACAGGTTTTCAACTAACCTTATTGTAAACCAAAAATATGTGTAAATATAGTAACTTTTAAAATTGAGTAACTTGATTCTTTTTATCTCAGAAATAAACTTAAAAAAAAAAATCACGTGTTCGTAAATATATATATATATATATACATATATATATATATTAAGACATTTTATAATCATAAGCATTATACGTGTATATTACTTGTTCAGTAGAAAAACTGGTGTTAAAAATTGAATTATTCGAATGTATAAAGCTTTAATTATTATTACTCAAACATTTGAAATATTTTGATACAATTCTAATTCCATGTGCATTACACCATTATTTATTACATCATAAGCCTATATTTCCTCGCTGAAATTTTGGTTATTACATTAATAATTTATAGAAAACAGTAATGGAACGTGCACTTTATTAAATATTTCATATCACAAGGTATTAACGTCTATTTACCTTGAAAGCTTTTACGGAATCTCCTGTCATATTTCAGACTTTCATATTAGCATATAACAAGTCAGAAATATGATAATAATTAAGTTTAAATAAAATTAGTAAATATACATTAATATTTTAAATAATCTGATGTGTCACTCTCACGACTTTCTCTAACCTCGCATTTCAATACTATAAAAATAGATTGCATATTAAGTCTTAAGAACAATAGCGTAAGATAATGAAGTTCAATGCACTTTTAAAATAATCTAAAATAGGTTTAGGAACAGTTTTATTTGACATGTAATTCTGAGTAAGGAGAGCTCCCCCCCCCCCTCAACCCTCCGTTTAGTTATAGTGCATACAATTATTTTAAAATAAATCAAATCTGTTATTAATGTGCCTTCAAACTTGCCAATCTTGATCAAATTTTCAAGTGGCAGCCTAATATGGATTATGAATTACCAAATTTGAATTTCCTGTAGCTATTTGTTTTTAAGTTTTGCTGATAAGACATAAACATACAGATGGACCGCTAAAATTAGACTTTCATAATCAGAGTTCTTCAAAACGTGGTATTAAACAAAAATATATATATATATATATATATATATATATATTCAAAATATACTTTGTTAAAGTAAGCTTGTGAATAATTCATTTTGCTTCCTGAGCAGTATTCGTCGTCATAGTAAAATGTAGAAAAACACTTCCATCAATTATATTCAATAGAAAAGAATGTTTAGCTTTATTTTAGGTACCCTGTATACTGTCCATAATCAATATGCACTATAAATAATATTGTATTCTGAAATTTAGTCTTACTTGAATAGAATCTAACACAAAAGGAATTACAATTCCAGCAATTTCCAAGTATAGCTGCAATATATCCAAATATTCTGGGTAGCACTGTAAATGAATGATGAATCATTTTCATACCATATTCTACATGAAATACGTTTTTACACACATAAAAAACATATGTTCATTTCATTTGGTTTAGTGCAGCCTATAGATGTTAAACTCTACTTATCTGCAATTTCCCTCATAGATGTAATGTATTTGAATTCTCTTGGGTTTTCCTCTACACGAACCATTTGCTTCATCTTAACGAAAAGTTTTTTTGTTTAGCATCCCTGTATGATACACATTTAGAATAGGGGAATAGCCACTTTAGAATGTAGGAAAAGAGGGGGGAAAAAAAGCTAGAAACCCCATAGAAACAGCATGGGAAGAAAACGAAAAAAACTCACAATGTCAAGTGTGTTAAAAAAAAAAAAAAAAAAGCCTCACACCGGAAGTAATAAAGGGACAAAACTGACTAGAAAAAGACATCGAAGAGCGGGAATCGGGCTGGCTGGGGCATTGGTCCTATCGTCCAGGGTTAATACGTCTCGCTTATATGTGTCTCGGCGGTGGTGGGGGTGGGCGGGCGGGTAGAGCGGGTACCACCGTTAGAATGTAGGAAAAGAGGGGGGGAAGCTAGAAACCCCATAGAAACAGCATGGGAAGAAAACCAAAAAAACTCACAATGTCAAGTCTGTTAAAAAAAAAAGGCTCACACCGGAAGTAATAAAGGGACAAAACTGACTAGAAAAAGACATCGAAGAGCAGGAATCGGGCGGGCTGGAGCGGGCTGCTATTATTTGTTCCTGAGATATGATGATAACAGACACACACACAGAGAGAGAGAGAGAGAGAGAGAGAGAGACACACAGACCAACCGCTAAAAACATATTATTTTGATTCAGGCGACCTCAAAACGTGTAAATATAATAAAAATTCAATTTCGAAAATTTGACCCAAAAACAACACTTTTCTACCATAAGTATGGGTAAGAGAAAATAAAAATGTAGAAAAACATTTGGAAAAAAAAAAAAAAAAAAGCCAAATGTATTTTATTTTGCAGATAAAGCGAAATAAATGTATATGAGAAAACTGTAATATACTTTGCCAGTAAGTATTTACACATAATGTGCATATCCAAAAAATCCCATTCAAACGACACTGTAAAACAAATATACTAGTGGATCTGCAGATCAGGAGCCTCAACATCCTATTTGCATCACGCATTATTCAACACATCATTTTTATTTATTCCTTATTATAATATATGTATATATATATATATATATATATATTGATTCAACTGACTTCCTACATAAACAGAAACTTTTTAAGGGGGCCTGCGGTCCCGTCAACCCCCCGCTGTATCTCTCTTTCTATAACTATCTGTATATATATGTATTCCCAATAATTGATAGTCTTGCCTTAATTTCTTGTAATTCATAAATACTTGTACCAAATTTCATGCAAAATGATCACATAACATATCGGAATTATTTTGTGTAACCGTTTAAATTAACTACCAAATCTATACCCACAATTTTTAACAGAAAAACATGCTTTTAAAATTCTAATAAAATTTCATTATATTTAATGGGGTGCAACCGTGTTAAAATACACTTTTAAGAAATACCGAATATACACCATAATAGTACGAAATTATTTTATGTATCCCTGAAAAGGAGCTACAGTAATTATATACGCCACTAATAAGAATACACCTAATTTATTATAAGTCATTAATTTTTTAAACCAATTTGACATCATTTGGATGATTGCAGTACGTCATCGGAATTCTTTTGTGTGGTCCCGTAAATACATTATTTAGTCTATACATATACTTTTTCTAACATAAACATGCTTTTAAGCATCTTTATAATGTATGTTAATTCCATTATGTTGAATGTAGCATAAACGCATTAAAGTGAGCTTAAATAAAAATTTGTTCATAGGCTCTAATGTCACGAAATTCTTTTGTGTGTCTCCATAAACGATCCATAAACATTGTATACGCCAGTAAAAACTATTCAACTTATTCTACGTTTTTCATGAATAATTATTCGAAATTTCATACAATTTGAATGATTACGTTACATTGTCAGAACACTTTTGTATGGTCCTGTACATTAATTAGGAAGCCTAAGAGCACATATTTTCTGCAGAAAACATAAGTTTAAGCATCTTAGTATTGTACGCTAATTTCATTTTGTTGATTGCAAAGTAATGATGTCAAAATGCTTTTAAACGAAATTCCCCCTCATATGCCGTAATGATAAGAATTTTGACTTGTCCCTGTATATAATCCATAAAAAATATAGACATAAAAAATTACACAGATATTTCTATACAGAGTCTAAACGTGTGTGCCAATTTGCAAGTCAATCGGAGGATTTTTGCGGCCGCTATTGCGGTACATACAAATTGTGCCCATAGGCCGTGATGATAAGAAAAAGTTTGGTGTGTCCCTGTACATGAACTACAAATGAAATACACACACGAAACTACACAGCTAAAATTCCGTGTGGCTCATAAATATGTGTACCAAATTACAAGTGAATAGCCTGATTTTGCGGTACATACAATTTCTTCCCATAGGCCTTGTAATGATAAGAAAATCTTTGGCGTGTTCCTGTACACGAACTGCAATTGGAATACACACTTAAAACGATACAGATAATTCCGTTGGGCTCATGAATATGTGTACAGTCGGTAACAAAAGTCTCCGAACACTAGCAAAAATTCCTATGTAAAAAAAGTACACTTAATACAGTTTTGTTAAATAAATCCTTGTCGAGTCCTGTTCTTAGTCAGTCTAAAATAGGACTCGACAAGGATTTATAGTGTACTTTTTTTACATAGGAATTTTTTCTAAAGTTCGGAGATTTTTGTTACCGACTGTACCAAATTGCAAGTCAATAGCTTGAATTTTGCGGCCGCTATCGCGGTACATACAAATTCTTCTCATCGGACGTAATGATACGAAAAACTTTATCGTGTCGCTGTACAAGAACTACAAATGGAATACACACCCAAAACTATACAGCTGATTCCGTAGGACGCATGAACATGTGTACAAAATTTCAAGTCAATAACGTGATTTTTGCGGCCACTATCACGCGACAGACAGACAAACAAACAAACAAACACACAGATGGATCCCAAAATTTTTTTTAGTCTCAACAGAGGGCCTCCACTGACGTTACGGCAAAAATCGTGGAATTGGACCGTAAACTTTTGAGGGAAATATCCATTTTGAAAGCGAAACGGGCATAGCCCGTAAAATGATGTTATTAAAGTATAATTTTGGTATACTTACGGGCAAAAGCCGTTAATCTACGTAAATTGCTCGAATCTGTAATGAAACTGTATCTTTACGGTCAAATCCGTTCAAATGTAAATTGTAAGCTTTTTAGGGACGTCATATAAGAATCACTTTGCATTTCAAACTAAAAATATATTTGTATTTTTATTAAGAGACTTTATTTATACATTCATACAAATAGCGATTGATATACAAGAGCTACTTTTTTACGTGTTGGTTTTATGCTTATCACAAGGTAAAATTACGTGGATACATCATTCATGGTCCAAATGTTTGTTTACGGATATCGTCTACAATCTCTGCTGCCAGGCTTTGCTCATAAACATGTTTGAATTTTTCTAACAATATATGGCTATTTACGCACAACTTGCAAATATTGGTTTAAATATGTTTGCTAGAATATATAACCAGTAAAGAATCTTACACGTGGCGATTAAGATTATTTAAATAAGAACACGATGCCATTAAAAGAAAGCAAGCAATTCTAGCAAAATTGCATGCATATTATAAATAATCTGGTATGTTACTCACACGACTTTCTCTTACCCTGAAATTGAATACTATAAATACAGGTTGGAGATTAAGAGGTAAGATAAAGAGTACTGTTATGTAAACCTATGTTAAACAATTCAAATTACGCTTCGGAAGAGTTTTATATGATAATTATTTCTGTGTGTAGGGGGCTACCGTCCCCCCCCAACCCCCCGTTTCGTTAATGCACCTACATTTATATAGAATTTAATTCTGTTATTAAAGTTAAAAGTTTACTTAAAATTTTACAGACAATTTTCACACGCAACATTCATTGAAACTTATCAATCTTGATCAAACTTTTCCAGCAACAAACTTATATTAAATTCAACATACAGCATTTTGATCTCCTAAAATTATTCGTTTTTAAGTTATTATAAGAGTAGTATAACACTAAATATCCAAAAAAAGTTTAATTTATTCTCAATATTACATAAACATTTTTTTTTTTTTTTTAAGAAAAAATGTTATAACTTTATTTTAAATTATTGCAGATCGATGGTTCAACCATTCGTTTTAAAGGTATTGGTGAGCTCTTTTGAAAGATACCCATCATGAAAATTTACTCCCCTCGAGGGGGGCGAGGCCCCCTACATACACAAAAAAAAATTTCCCAGTTAAGTATCTCTATTACAAAAAATATACATTCGTTTCATTTGGTTTAGTGCAGTCTATAGATGTTAAACTCTACTTACCTGCAATTTCCCCCATAGACGTAATGTATTTGAATACTTTTGAGTGTCCTTGTTCACGAACCATTTACTTCATCTCAACGAAAAGCTTAGTGTAGCATCCCTATATGATACACATTTAGAATACCGAGTTTGGAATTTCTGCTACTATTTGTTCTTGAGATATGCGGTTAACAGACACACAGACAGACAGACACACACACAGACCATTCGTTAAAAACATGATTTTTGTATTCAGGGGACCTCAGAACATATAAATATAACAAAAACTCACTTTCAAAAATTTGACCCTAAAACAATACTTTCTCTACCGTAAGAGTAAGAGAAAGTAAAAATGAGGAAAACCTTTGTGCGCGTAATTACGTCTTTATACCTTTATTCTCTAAAAACCTCTCCAGCCCTGTAGGAGAGCGCTGAAAGACGGTCAAAATAGTGTTTATCCCAAATTTTGTCCGAAAATTTTAAGGGATTTTATCAAAGTTTTTTTTTTTAATCAACTGCACATCATGGCCTTCAATTGATTAAAAATAAAAATGTGGATAAAATCCTTTGTAATTTTGTTCCTCTCTGAATGTAGGTAAAAGTCAAGTAAGTCTAATGACGATATCTTTCTGAATTTCCACAATTGTTTAGGGTTTTCTCAGTTTAACTATACACATTTAGTTAACAATTTATGTAAAAGAAATTCTATTTACGCTTGCGCATGCGCATGCGCAGTTAAAAATTAATATAATTACTTATATATTATTAGATATGTAATATTTCTTTTTAATTCTGATTGTAGAATTTTATATCTGTTGTAGTGTATCGAGTTCTCTAAAAGTGGGATCGCATTTGTTTAAAAACCTGGAACATTATAAGAAAAAGGTTCTAAAGCATTTATGTTATTCTGGAAGAATACATTATATTTTCATGAAAATACATGCACTTCACTTATAAGTAATTATAGATGATTAATAAGAATATCTCACAATAACATGCCTTATATCGTAATGGACATTTCACAAAATCAAAAGCAATATTTCGTAATAGGTGAACCTAAGCAATTTTTTTTCTTTAATTTATTACTAATTTCTTTTTTTGTCTTCAGGACAAAACTTTCTCTGAAACATATGAGGTATAACATATTCTTTACAACCTATAAGTTTAAAAATTGAAATATCGAAATTAAAATCAAAAAGTAAAGAAGTGTTAAATTTATGTGCTGAGTCTAATTATTTGCACACTTGTGTAACGTTAAATTTAAATTCAAGGATTATACGCCTAAACTTTTTTAATAGTAAAGTAAAACATATTTTTAAGGTTTTAGTTGTCTGTTCCTTTTTATAAAAATAGCTTTTTCTATTAAAATGCAAAAGTATGAAGCAGTTTATATCGTCATAAACTCACATCAAAACAATTCATTCTTGTTTAATATCTTTGTAGAGGCACAGATAAAAATCCGCACATAAGTACGGACAATTTTAATCGAATACCAGAAAAAATAATGTAATCCATTTCTGATATTTGTTAATTCTTTGCATTTTTTTTCCCTCCACATTTAAAAAAAAATATCGTAAAACAAATACTTTTATTTCATTTTGAAACAGAGAAATAAAAACAGATGTAACATACGCTTTAGCGACTAAAAATAGTCGTTTTGCTTCTCAGAAGTACCTTAAAATATGCGTAAATTTGAAAATATTATGCACAAACCTTCATTCACATCTGTTCCCGAAAAGTTTGCATTGTTCATGAATTATTCCATAACGGGTAAATAGCTGAGTGAAACGCTTGACAAAACTTTATCTTTTAGACAGCCGTTGTCGAATAAGAAGTCGGAAAATAGGTTATTTTGGAGAAACATTTAAATTTTATATTCTCGAATTCGTTAAAAACATTCGAAATAATAATTATTAAAAAAAAAAAAAAATGTGGAATTATGTTTTTCTTTTAAAATGTAAAAATTGAAATAAATTTCTAAATGAAATAATATACAGTCATTTACGAAAGTTTAAGACCAGTAGCCGATTTTCAGTATTTTAACATATTGCATAATTTGCGCACATTACTGCGTCATCTGATCAGGGTTGCCAAATTTGGCCTTTTTTTTTATTCAATAGCCACCAATAATTTTTATTTGCAACGTTTCACTAATCACTTCGATGATTGATAGTGCATTATGTGTATCAAATCGAAGCAGGACACTTTGGTCCCGCCGTTTTGGTCCCGCCACTTTGGTCCCGGCATTTTGGTCCTGCCGTTTTGGTCCCGAGGAAATTTTGGTCCCTGGCCATTTTGGTCCCGAGACATTTTGGTCCCACCAATTTTTTGCAAGTTTTTAAATATGTATCAGTTTTTTAATATGATAACATATTTATTGATACGGGAAAATTGAAGTGGTCTTAGAATATTTTTAATTAAGGAATATCTTACACATAAATATATAAATTTTCGACATTACGATTGCTGCCTAGCTATTGAGATTCGGAGAATTTTGTACTAATTTTTTTACGAACATTTTATTTATTTATTTTATGCAATTGCACTTTTTTTTTTTTTTTTTTTTTTTTTAATTGTATTTTTTTCATTTGATTTGGATTTAACTTACTTCAATTGTAGTTTGAATTTTAATTTACTATCAGTGACAACATTTTGTGATTTTAAAAGTATTGTTAACAATAACAACAGTAGATAAAGTTTGGGTTATTTTTAAAATAATAAAATACAGAAAAATTTTGTTAAAAAAAAGGAAAAAAGATAGAAAGAAAAACTTACGACATTAAATATAATTTGCTTTTAGTGGCAGAATGCTATTTCTTTCAAAGAATTAACTATTGACCTGCTCCCATCATAGACTTTTCTTCATAAGCATAAGCTTGGGATCATTTATGAAGTTCTTGAATTTATATATGAATCTATTCATAAATATATACATATGTGTGTGTGTGTGTGTATGAGAGAGTGAGAGAGAGAGAGATGCGTTTCATTTGATTTGATTGTGATTTAATTTTTATCATTAATCTAAGAGGAATTTATTTCAAAATCTGTGTTATATTGATAATAATAATAATAAAATGCATGTTTGTTTGTCCGTGATACTTAATTACGTTAACCGTGTATATATGTGTATAAGTTACTTTTCTTTCAATTACAATGGTTTTATTGTAAAAATGAAAAAATGTAAGTAGTCCAATATTTAATTAACTGTGCGCATTGCAAGCATAAATATTCAGAAAATGTTGATGTACAATTTTGTATCTTTTTAATTTAATATTATGTTTAAAAAAAAAAAAAAAATCTGTCTGATATGTCTCTATGGCTAAAAGCAATGCCCCCATTGAAATCTCTGTAGAACATTGAGATTCGTTTCGCACCTGTTTCTCCCGCAGACAATAAAAAGGCATTTCACTGTTTTGTTTCAGCGCATTTGAAAAAAAAAGGGGGGGTGGGAGGGGCTTTTAATGGACATTTTCTTAAACAATATTGTAAGGAGTTATAATGGAATAAAAATGCTTTTCCAATTCTATGTGATATGTAACTATTTCCTGTGTTTGACAAATATATCCGGATTGACAGAAAAGAAAATGACTTAAGTTTAGCAGATCTGTACAATTTATTCCTGAGATCATTATTTAGGTTCCTCGCATCTTCTTTTATTATTAAACTCTAACATTTAGGAGATGCTTCGATAAAGCATTGATTTCCTACAAATTTTGTATTCGAGCACTCTAAATATGAATGTGATAATTAAGAGCCGCATTACAGTGTTTTCTATTAAAAACCTTGTATTTTATTTAAACTAAAATTTTGCAGACTTAGATAAAGTAATAATGCTTAGATCTGCGCTGATAACTAATACCTTTATCATTCAAAATTCGATCCGAAATAATAAATTTTCTGTTCCATGTGTCCTATAGTTACAGCATTTTCAACAAAGGTTGTAGATTTTCAACTCTCCAATTGAAAATATTCGTCTAAGTTCTCTTTTGCCCGAAGTTCCCTCATGTATGAGTATTTGCTGTCCTTTTTCCTCTATCGTACAAAGAAAAAATCTAAATCTCAAAATTTTAGACATTTTTTTCAGTTTGATTTGTTACTACAACTTTCGGTTGCAAAATAATAATAACAATATAATAATAATACTAATTTTCCTAACCCCATGTTTTCAAGTCAAATGACAAAAATTCGAAATATGAAGAAGAATTTCGCTTTTTTTCTGTAATACTTTGATTATTCCTGATATCGGGACCAAAATGGCGGGACCAAAGTTTCGGGACCAAAACGGCAGGACCAAAACGGCGGGACCAAAATTTCCACGGGACCAAAGTGGCGGGACCAAAACGGCGGGACCAAAGTGTCATGTACCCGTATCAAATGTCTCCTCTCAAAATTATTGGTGACTATTGAATAAAAAATAGGACAAATTTGGCAACCCTGCATCTGATGTTCTGTTTGCATCAGACGCATTCTACTGCTACAAATAAAGGTGCCCGGCACGATTATCGTCAGTTGCTTACACTGAACTGAAGAACAACTGGAGGAAATGCTAGACCGGTTTTTGCGTGCTGTTTTTGGAAGGTTTGTCTTTCGAGCGTTGCACGGCAGAAAGCATTTGATATCTTTATATTTCAAAGTAAATTTGTCTAAAGGTTGTCTTTTCGAACAATAATATGCTAAACATGATATTACAATTTTAAATTCTTTAAAGAGTATAATAGTAATAGACGACCCGACAAATGTTGCCTGCCGTGCAAGGTTTGACCCTGTACGGCAAATGATTGCAGAAAAACTGTCACGCACGAACACTGTGTAAAGATATTGGAAGCATTTGCTCCAATTGTTCTTCAGCTCAGTGGTTGCTTACTGGATTTTGTCGTAAACAGTGCTGGTGTAATTATTGTAATGAGTAAAAAACCTTCAGTTACGGTTACAAAAAGGTCAGAAATATTGACCTTGCATAAAATTGGATTTTTTAAACGTCAAATAAGTTCGAGATGAATGCGAGCAAGACAGTACTATTGAGTACTATTTCAAGACGAGTTCTTGAGTACTATTTCAAGACGTTTGGTCAAAGATTTTGGTTTATCATTCCTGAAACCTGCAAGGAAGCCACGACTTAAATTTATTGGTAAATTTTATTAATTGGTAAATTTAAAATTTAGAGAAAAATTGTGGACCTTAAGAGTAGTTTCTTTTTTATACTTAAAGTAAGTCGTTAAGTAAGTCGTTTTTATACTTAAAATAAGTTGTTAACCCATTAACGCCCAGCGTCCTCATTTGAGGACAGCTAATAAAACAGCACGTATATTTTTTGTGGTTCTTGGAAGGATTTCTATAATTTGGATAGTTATTTTATGATTTTTCATTCATCGCATATAAATTTGTTTTTTGCACAGTTATTGCAACTTAAGTCAAGTTGAATAATAATATATATTATGATACTTTACTTTCGAAGTGTTTTTCAGTGTTAACAGGAAATTAATCTGTTATCTAGAACTTTTGTTCCTAAAACAGTAAACGTCCTCAAATGAGGCTAGACTTTAAAACAATCAGAAGAATTGTGTAATTTAATATATTTTACTGTTAGTTGCCTACATTAACTTGGAATTGAAATATTCATCAAAATATTTTTTACAAAATAAATTGGGGCGTTAACGGGTTAATATATTAAATTATAATTGCATAACAAATGAAGAGTTGCACAATGCGCAGGCATTCCGAAAAGTATAAAATTGGACTGTAAAAATTTTAAAGAATTCAAATTTTTGGAAAGTATTGCTTTAGGGTCAAATTTTTGGACGTGAGTTTTTGTTATATTTACATGTTCTGAGGTCCCCTGAATTCGAAAATCATGTTTTTAGCGAATAGTCTGTGTGTCTATCTGTGTGTCTGCCTTTTATCAGCATATCTTAAGAACAAATAGTAGCAGAAATTCCAAACTCGGTATTATAAATGTGTTTCATATAGGGATACTACAGTAAGCTTTTCGTTGAGATGAAGCTAATGGTTCGTGTACAGGGACACTCAAAAGTATTCAAAGATTATGTCTATGGGGGAAATTGCAGGTAAGTGGAGTTTTACATCTATAGACTCCACTAAACCAAATGAAACTAATATATATTTTCTGTAATAGAGATAGTCAACTAGGAAAAAAATGTGTATGTAGGAGCCTCGCCTCCCCCCCCCCCTGGGGTGGGGAGTCCCCCCTCGAGGGGAGTAAATTTTCATGATGGGTATCTTTCAAAAGAGCTCGCCAATACCTTGAAAACGAATGGTTGAACCATCGATCTGTGATAATTTAAATTAAAGTTATAATTTTTTTTCCATTTTTAACAAATCTTTTTTTTTTATTTATTTATTTTTAATGTAATATTGAGGATAAGTACAACTTTTTTTTTTTTTTTTTTTTTTTTTTATATTTAGTGTCATACTACTTCTCTAATATGGAAATCGTCTGCTTTATCATAAAAAAGAAATTTGTTTAAATTATAATTTTAATGATTTGTTTTTGAAAAACAGAATTATTTTTTAATAACCGAATTAAATTCTGTATAAATTTGGGTGCATTAATAAAACGGGGGTTTGAGGGTGGCGGTAGCCCCCTCACACAAAACTAATTATCATATAAAACTCTTTTGAAGCCTAATTTGAATTGTATAACTTAGGTTTACATAACAGTACTCGTTATCTTACCTTTTAATCTCCAACTTGTATTTATAGTATTAAATTTCAGGGTAAGAGAAAGTCGTGTGAGTGACACACCAGATTATATTATCTTTTTTTCGAACTTTATTAGGTCATGCTCGAACTAAAGATATAAATATTATTATTATTATTATTATTATTATTAATTTTACCAAATTGAGGATTTCAAAGTACATTTTTTTTTCTTTTGCTGTTAAAAATCACTTATCTAAAATATTCATTTTTCGACCCACCCTATTGTACATCCACCTGAAGTCGCAAATCTTTACACTACTAAAGTTTCAAGATGATTCTTAAAGAACTTTTCTAGATATTTAACAAAACGTCTTAATTCAAAATTTTCAAAATACTATTTGCTAGATAGTGTATATTGGCAAAAATTGCAATAATTTATGAATGTAAAATTTTTATTGTGAAAAACTTTTTTTTTCTTTGTATGTTAACCGATAGGTTGCGCTGTTAAATATAATTTTTAAAAAAATGTGATATCTAAAACATGCAGATTTATATAGCATTAAAAAAAAAAAATTATTTCAATATATTAACTCAAAAAATCTAAATCATTTCTTCAACCGACCACAACTTTTGCGAAAAGACATATATCCTATATATATATTTAATTGCTGGTTTTAAATATTTAACTAACTAGCATATAAATTCAAAGTTAAAATTTCCAATCTATAGAAAAAATTTAATTAATATTTATGTTATTTAACGTCTTTCAGAGTGTTTCATATATTTAAAATACATTTGTGATTCAAAGACTAATAAAATAAAATATAAAAGATAAGATTTTATGATTAAGTAAGCAGTTAAAAATCTGGAAAACACTGTTATCCCTGTCTCTAGGACTAGTTTTATGTTCTCTTGCGAGATATTTCTTAAGTTTGTGATGCTGCTTTAGACGTCCTTTAGGTATTGTTAAATTTTATTTTATTTCTATTTAAACACATATGTTAGATTAAATCCTTATTTTAATAGCTTAGTGGAGAAATTACTTTTTAATGACAAACATATTTAGTGGAGGATATATGTTTTTAAATAGACAAATCGGTATAATAAAAGTAAAATGTTTAATAGAAATTAAAAAGAAATACTTTTTTGTGAAAAAAAATATAGATAAATTGAAAAACATTATATAATTTAGCTATATATATACAGGGCGCGAAATTTCCGCTCGCCAGCTCGCCATTGGCGAGTGGAAATTTTACTGTGGCGAGTAAAATTTCGGTCTAAATATAGATAGAATTCTTACAGTATAAGGTGCTACAAGAAAAAAAAAATCGATTTAAAAACGTAAAATCATGCTAATCTTAGGTAAGGTGTCCAGATATCCTCTTTTTAAGAGGACCGTGTTCTGTTTCAATGCTCTGCCTTCTTAAACGAAAAAAACATTACAGGGCTAAAAAATCCTCCTTTTTTATGTTTCGTCCTTAATTTCAAAAATTTCGCAAAACTGGGAAACTCAATCGGGTGTTGTCTGTATCGAACGGTGAACACTAATTTTTTTCTGCGTTAGGTTCGCAAAAGAACAACTTTCTAATAAACTTGCCAAAGCATATTATGATTTATGCCAATTCAGATTTGTCGAACCACAAAGAAATTAAAGTATTCCTTATATTTGTACGATTCTTTGATCCAGAACACGAAATCACTATTGAAATTGTCATGAAATCATTAAGAAGGTACGTTCCGGTTGATACGAGGTGGGTTGACGTGTGTTCTCACCTGCATGAACGTTATTCCTCATAAAAATAGGCCCACCAGTGACCGAGAGGTTCTCTCCTCAAAGCTGGTATACGTGAAGTGCTGGGTTAGATACTCGGTCTCGCTTGTTGGTTTAGTCGTTAGCAGTTTTCCGTGGTTTTCTCCGAAACCAGCATAAATATGGGCTAGGACCTCTTAGAAAGACCCCATGGATGACTCTTCTACTCAGGCCTAGAGCCCTAGTGCAGACAATTGCCCTTAATGATACCACCACAACCACCTCACAAAAATATGTAAAAGTTAGTTGAATTCATTTTATGTCCTCATAGCAAAAATGCTCCCACAAAGCGACTGTTTTCTTCAATGAACAAAATGTAGACATATGAAAGAAATTCCCTTTATATACCTACTTTAAAAACTTATTAACTACTAAGACTAATTTAGATTATACTCGTGAGAACTTTTATAAAATGTTGATAAAGAATGACTGCTCGTTAATACAAATCGTTTCATCTGCCGAATATTAATTATATTTTTTCATTTGAAATTTTATTTTTTCTTTTATGGTTATGATTTTAATTGAAAAAAAAAAAAAAGAGTCTACCAACTTTTTTTATGTAACTGCATGAAAGTACCATTTTTTTTTTTTTTTTTTTTTTTTTTTTTTGTCTATAGCAAAAATTAATAATAATAATAATAATAAAATCTATATTGTCCAGCGACACTTATAAAAATTAGGGATTTTTCCTTTCGTATCCGTATATTATTAATTTAAATTAAGGTACACTGATCCAAATTCATCATTTGAGATAAAAATGTTTCCACCACTTGTTTGAGTAGCTTTTGAATCTGTTTTTATAATCATTTTCATTCAATTTTGTGTCCTCTAAAATGACCTCTTTTTCAAAACTGAATGTGTTCTATTTTCTTTTAAAATAAAAGACACTGCGTAATTTCTCTTCTTTTTCCAATAAAAAATTCTGGTCACCTTATACATAAAAAATTGTGTAAGTTAATCATATATTGTGGCGAGTAACTTTATTTTTCAGCGAGTGTAACCTAAGTTGAAATTTCGGGCCCTGTATATATATATATATATAGTGAATACATACAACATGTATGCTTTTTCAAGGGCTTAGATTGAGTGTTGCAGGGAAATTAGGTGTTATTTCTTTCATACTGCGACCAATTTGCTAAACATTTACAGTATGCGAAGCCCAATAACAACCGAAGGACGTGTAAATAAATTCAATTTCAATAAGAAAAATGAAAAACAAAAGAAAAACATACTTTTAAACATTACAATCACCAATTTTACTTGAAAATAAAATTATTCCTAACACAAAATAACAAAACTATAGTTCATATGTTATGAGGAGAAAATAATATCACCATACACATAAATAAATAAGCAATATATATATATATATATATATATATATATATATATAATATTAAAAATAATAATCAATTATTATTATCGTATACAAATTTTCAAAGTAGCATGTTGTAGATATAAGTACAATACTTCTGTTACAATTATAAGTGCTGATGCATGTTATGAAATATATAGTTTAATGTAACTAAAATGCATCATCAACATCATTAAAATATATAGGTAATGTCGCTAAAAATGTATAGATATAACACCTTTAAAATTTGAAAACATGAAACTTGTCCTTTAGAGGAAAATATGTGTTTCTTATGTATTTTCAGCTGAAAATAACGAATCTTTAATTATTTTTTGCTTTCACCGCTCTATCTCCCCCAAAATCAACATTTCAGAATATCTAAACAATGAAAATCCTGTTGTTGACATGGTGAAATCGTTTTGTGTTATAGGTTGCAATATGTCAATAGAACTGCACTTTTTGAACTGACATCTTTACATCTTTCCTCAAACCTAAGACTTCTATAATACGAACTGACTCACAGCTGACCTTTGTTGCCCAGTGGAAATATAGCTTGGCGACGTTTAGTTGCATGCAGACGTATTACTCGGCGTCTTTATCGCCTAAAATGGCGAGTTTGTCTAAACAGAAGAGCGAATTATTGTTTATACTTGATAAGTTTGGCGGTAATATTTGGCGAAATTTTCTTATGACCCTTGTAAAAAATAGCCATCACTATTGTTGTCAGTGATGCCAGATTGGGGATTTTGTCCCCATTTTGGGGATTTTTGAGGCTTCTGGGGACAATTTTGGGGACCAAATGTTTGTGGGGACTTTTTTGGGGAATTCTAAAATTTTTTGGGACAAATCTGGGGAGTTCAACTTTCTATCAATGTTGGCAACGTAATGATATATCCCTACGACCAGGGATTTTCAATAGCTTTATTGTTATTTGGGGATTTTTTTCAAAAATTGCCTTCATTTGGGGAAAAATCTGAGCTTATATCCACTTAAATCTGCTTGATATATATATATATATATATATATATATATATATATATTAATCATTTTTTTTTTCCCTTTTTAGTAGAAATCAAGTTTGGGATTTTTTCGAAAAATACCCCTGATTTGGGGAAATTTGAAGACCTGTTTGGGGAAATAATTTTCGACCATCTGGCATCACTGGTTGTTGTTAAATTAGTTAATTTTAAATATTTATACCCGTTGAAAAGTAGTGTAGGTTGTAAAATACAACATTTAGATAATCAAACAGCAATTAAAACAAATAATTGATACAAAAAATCCAAGAACACATATCATAATTACACTTCATATTTGTGATTGAAAGCTAAGCGTACAATTTTCTTTTGGGCAATTAATAGTCCATTTCTTTCGCCTTTCTTCATCTGTTGGAAATCTAAACGTTCTAAAAGCAGTTCTGGTATGATTTGAGCAATTTTCGGCTGCAAAACCTCCATTTTATGTGATTTGATAACACTTGAAATTCGGACCGCGTGGGCAACAGTCGCTGAGTGGGAAACAAAATGCCTGATGAGCCAGCCTGTATTGGAGGAGGTCTACTCAAACCCTTGGCGTAATTAGTGATGAGCATGGGTAAAGGTATCACCAGGATCTCTCTATGTTTCAAAAGCATTCCAGTGGGAGATTGTATGGAAGTATGCTAGCTGAATATTGCTGGTCTGTTATCAGGTACACACCAATCGATGCCTTCAAGAGGAATCGGCCAAAAAAAAATCATTTTGGTGTTTGTGTTTTCTATAATCAAGCGTCTCTTAAAGAATTGGATTTTTGACGTGAAAAAGTGGTTTTTTGCATGACACGTTAAAAACATGTCAAAAACTATCAAAAAGTATCATAATCTGGCAAAACCCCTATGTAATGTTCTTATTAGTGGTATTTTACTGCAAATAAAACTATAAAACTGAGTAAACCATAATTTATACATATTTAATAGTTTTATGCTACATTAGAGTAATTATAATTAAAATACATATTATAATTTATTTTATTTGGGAAGGAAAAGTAGCAAAAAATATTGAAACTACTAGATGCATTTTTCAAAGTACGTACTATTTATTATTCAACTATTCGGCTTGTTATAAATAATTTAATTAATATAAATACTAAATTCTTCAAAACCATGACTTTTTAAAAGCTTGCGGTAAAAAAAAAAAAAAAAAAAAAAAAAGTGATAGTATTTGATCACTGATTTTAAGCTACCTAAATATTTTATTTTGTTCATAGATATGACATAAATGACAATTACATCAATATTGTATAATTTGCAATAAATACAGTTACAGACTTTAAATTAATACTACACAATAAAAGGGATGGTTATTATTAATATTTTATATATGTTATCAATATCAGTATGTCTCCACAAGGATATGATGGGAAAAGGCTTAAGGTGACGTATCACCTTTTTCACAAAGAGCTAAACACCAAGCTATTCTAATGGAGAATTTGTTGTCAAAATTATTCATTACTTTTTTAAAATTCAGTTTTTACAATTAGGAAATTCACAATTCTTAAATTATAGCTTCTTTTTCAAAATTAATCTTTTATTTTAATGCTACGAAGTGCGACACATGAGCTAATGTGTACTTTTTTGCATTTTACGGCTTCAAAATTAAATATTAAAAATTCAAAAATATATTTTAGGTGTATGTGATAATGCATCAGCTTAAAAAGAATTAATACTCTAATATAATTTATTCAGTTCATAATGCATCTACATTCTACGTCATTCACTTCAGCATTGATTGTTGAGGATCTTTTCCAGTTTTGAATAAATCCATTCTAAATTAAAAGACAGTGCAGAACGCCTCATGAGTAGTATTTTGTTATGTTCTAGAGAAATAATATTATAGTTTTAAAAAATTAAAGAACACGCTTTTATAGAAATGTGAACTAAAAAGCACAAAATATCTATCTTAGTATTAAAATGCAGGGTAAGAGAAAAGCGTGCGAGTGACACACCATAATATTTACATGCATTTATATCTTTCATTAAAATAATTTAGAATTAAACAAAAACCATTTTTGAAAAATCTCCCCTGACTGGGCTCGAACGCTAGGCCTTTAGGTTCGTAGCGCGGCTCTTTACCTCGCAGCCACGGCGTTCACGTACGAAAGTCTTTTTTTTACAAGATAGATTTTTTGTTTGCTCCCAGAGTAGTTACAAACATACATACATACAGGTGAAGCTAATATAATATTATAGTTTTAAAAAATTTAAGAACACGCTTTTATAGAAATGTGAACTAAAAAACACAAAATATCTATCTTAGTATTAAAATGCAGGGTAAGAGAAAATCGTGTGAGTGACAAACCATAATATTTACATACATTTAAATCTTTAATTAAAATAATTTAGAATTAAACAAAAGCCATTTTTGAAAAGTCTCCCCTGACTGGGATCGAACGCTAGACCTTTAGGTTTGTAGCGCCTCAACGCCACGGCGTTCACGTATGGAAAGTCTTTTTTTACAATATAGATTTTTTGTTTGCTCCCAGAGCGGTTACAAACATACAAACATACATACAAACAAACATACATACATACAGGTGAAGCTAATAAAAGCGTGTTAAAAAGAGCTAGAATAGAGCGAAATGCTAAAAATTAAAAATATTAGTATAAAATTGAAATATATATTTATATTTTTAAAAGCTAAAGGAATTAGTACGTTGATTATTTTATTAATGTATTTCTATTTATAATTCTTCGTTCTATACTTTATAATAACCTAAAATTATTTTTTGTCGTCAACGCAGCTTCTGGGAAAGAAAAAAAAGGAAGAAGAAGAAAACTTCTTGAAATTTTTTATGGTACATGGGGGTTTTAGAGTCTAAAACTCTCATAAACTTTACTCAAGGGGCTAAAACCATAAATTAGAAAAATGTAATAAGCTTTAGATGTAAATTTGTTCTGAAAAATAGCTTTAGAACGCTTTTTGTACAGAATCGTAGGTTCTTAAAAACTATTTCAAAAAGGGGTTTTGACCATATGGTTTGTTAAAACTATGTTTAAATCTGGATAAAACATCAGTTGTCAAAAACCATCCAACCTAGCTCTGATATATTTCTTTGTAACCAATTTGTATACATATGAGAAATGTGTCTCACCCAAAAATGCTACCTGATGGACCATTTTGGTTTAGATATATGAGTCAATGGCTTTTGTTTGTACAAAATCACATAGCTTCATATGAAGGACAAAAAAAAAAGTTTATATTTGTTGCATAGTGTTATATATATATATATATATATATATATATATATATATATATATATGTGTGTGTGTGTGTGTGTGTGTGTGTGTGTGTGTATTTAACTAAAAACTAAAATCCTTTTTGAGGAATTCGAAGAAGAGATATATTCTTTGCAAATTCATAAAAAAGAAATTATAATACTAAAGAAATTTATTTATTCTATGATCCTACAGTTCCGAATTTACATTAAAACTTAATTCTAACAGCGTTTTTTTCCCCTGTAAAAAAAAAAAAAAAAAAAAAAAAAAAAAAAAACTCTAAATTTAAAAATAAATTTATTGTTCCAGAAATACTGGATCAAAATATCCTGAAAAAAGCATATTGTTCAACTCCTGTTATACTTTTACTCTAGATTTATTTCTTTTTTATTCTTTGATAACTCAAAAATATCGCAGTTTTCAGAGTTCTCTTAGTTCTCATAAATTTTATTACGCGCAAACTTGTATTGTAAATATACTTCTATATTTGATGTGTTAGCTATATCGAAACCGGAAAAAATAGTTATATAACTTACATGAACATTTAATCGATTATAGATACTATATTTTTGCGTAGAACTTGCTATGTATTTTATCTATACATATTCTTAAAAAAAATATTTGCATTCTTTTTTTTTAATTAAATTTGAAATTTAAACAATTATGGCTAAAAGAAAAAAAAGAAATATCCATAATCTAGCTAAACAATATTTTTAAAACAAAACTAGTCAGCATTGATCGACTTTGCTCAGTTCCTCAACTTGCATTTGTTTTCTTAAATTTCAATTGCGATACATTATTCAGCATAATATAAATGAATTCAGCTGATCAATCTGCGTGATCCAGACTTAAATGACCCACCTACTATGCTACCCTACCTGTGATTTGATATATTTACTCTATCCTAATCTAATGATTAATTTTATTAGGGTAAATTACGTATTTTAACTTTCATTCATTCTATACAATTCCTAATGCAAAGATACACGTCTGAGTGAAATTCAATTTCGTTTGTAGAAATAATTAAATACTTATTCTCCGACGTTTATGAAACTTTAAATTTCCAATAACTTACGAAAATTTCGAAATAGAGTAACAATAATTAATAATGCTGGTTCCAATATCATGGATGCTATTTTTAAACTAGTCCAAAGTTTTTACACTGAAAATAATTCTCATTACGCATATTTATGCGAAATTTGTTCTGTTCCTTCATGTTAAGAAATCATACATTTTGAATAACTTATGAAGTTTTAAAAGTAGAAGCTAGTTTTCAGTTAAATAAGTGTATTCAATAACATAAATTTACACGCATAATATTAATATTAATAATAACAATAACTCATCTCCAGTTACCCACAATATACATCTTTAAAGCAATACAGCGGAACATATTCGTATAGCAAATTAAAACTGAATATTACTTTTAATCAGTAAACTTCAAATTTGAAATTTGAAATTTAACTGATATTTCAGTATATATCAGAAATAAAAATTTCATACAATTTTGAAAATATTAATTCTTCTTCTCCTCTTTTAATTTATCATGCTATAAATTGAATCACATTATCAACATTGAGATTCAGAGAGAATATAAATTCATATATGAACTTATATGTAAAATTCGACAGCTATTCATTCATAAATTTTTATCTTAATTTTCTATGAAAATGTAAAAATAAGGAACTGGCAAAACCCAGTTTAAATACTTATTTTTAAAGAAGCAAAAACAGGAGTTAGATTTTACATTTGTAATTGCTACGAATATTATGAATTATACATTAAAATTAGTTTTGAGAAATTAGTTTTTTGAAAGTGCAATGGTACTTTATTCAATATATTTAAATGTGTATTTGTTACACTCAAACATAATTTAAATTTCGAACTATGTATTAATAATATATATATATGTATACCATTGAGTTTATTTTTCTAAAAACATTTGGCACTAAATTAGGTTTAATTATATAAGAGAAAAATAAAATACCAAGAAAATATTTTGTTTCGCATATTAATTTTAAGATAAAAAGAAAACAGATGAAAGGGAAAAGGGAAATAAGAATGTAAGAATTTTAAATTTACTTTTAATGTAATAAAAATTTAACGAAACACTTTTCTTTTGCATTTTTATATGGCGCAGCACTCGCCATTTTATTATGGTTTTATGGATGATAAAAACGCCTTACATACATACACAAAAAAAAAATAATAAATAAATAAATAATAAAAAAAAAAAAAATACTAAAACTTTTACAAGTTTTATCCATCTAAGTAAAAGATCGCTTAGAACTTTTGAAGACTCTTTACAATAAAACAAAATTTCAGCTTTCACTCTCCTTACTATGGAAATGTCGACGAATCTCTCATATTTAACAAGCTATAGAAAAACATTTTATTTTATTTTGTTTTAGACTAGGTATTTAGATATTTTAAGTTTCTTAAAGACAAAAGTATGCAAAACGTCAGCTTGCAAATATTTTAAGGAAAGAAAATGTGAAAAAAAAAAAAATATATATATATATATATATATATATATATATAATGTTTTACTAGTTGAAGCTTAAAGAAATTAACCTTTTAAAATGATTTTTAACACTTATATTTCTTTAACATTTGCTGGTGTGAAGATGTTATTGGGGATTTTAAAAAGAAATACACACCTCTGACATATCATTTTTAAAACTATTTCTTCCGGCTCATTTTAAAAAGTATAATGATTTTTTTTAATCATTTGTGAGTTGGATAATTTCAAGTGACCACCAATTTGAAACGAAATAGTTAAACAAGTTATTTAGTTGGTTTTCACCTGGATATGGACTACGTACTTACAGCGTTTCAAGCACAAATAAGTTTATAAATAGGTGTTTTATGTCAGTATGAAATTTTAAGTGGTAGCCAATGTGAATCAAGGTGGCGAATCAAGAATTTGTAAATTTGATTAACAGTTTGGATGGGAATCGACCTATGTTTTTTTTTATTTAATCTTTTTTTTTTTTTTTTTTTTTTTTTTTACATTAAAGAGACTTGGCGTCACTGGAGATTTTGTATAAAAGCTAATATTTCCATTTAATATTTATAGATTAAACTACATTTTTTTTTTTTTTTTTTTTTTTTTCAGTAAAATATATATTTAGACAGCAATTCGTGTGGTTTTCAGTATATTTTTTACGGATTTCGAATCAATAAATTGCGTTTTCTCAGTTTTTATTTTTCTAAGAATTCATTTTTAAATGCTAAAACTTCTACAAATATTTAAGAAAACACTTTATATTTTTTTG
Organism: Salticus scenicus; assembly: GCA_963930645.1. NCBI lineage: Eukaryota > Metazoa > Arthropoda > Arachnida > Araneae > Salticidae > Salticus > Salticus scenicus. Next base: position 18,094,707 of record OZ005653.1, read on the forward strand.
GTGTTTAATAGAAACTAATTTAAAGAATTAGGGATGGATTTTGAAATGTATCTTTCAAAGAAAAAAATATATAATAATGAAATAAAAAAATAATAAAAACTCTGTCTACATTCTTCATAAATAAAATTTAATTTAGTACGATAGGACTTACTTTAATCTATGCATCTATATAAAAGCATTCAATAACTGTATTTCATTCCCTAGCATCGGTTACTATATTCATTTCTTAAAATTTCCTTTGTATAGCTTTAGATTACGAGCCCCTTGACGGCTTTTAAATTTTTATTGTCACGTCAGTGATGAATTAAAATGACAATCGCAATTGCGTATGTAAAGACCTTGGCGACAAACATGGGAGCTAATTCGGTGTCAAAATTAAAATTTCGAAACGTGGTTCTCTTCTGAAGCTGTTCTATTTCTTTAGCACGATTTTCTTAATTTTATTTTAATTATTAAAAAAAAAGTTCGTGCGTTTTTTTCTTCTGTTTTTTTCTTCTGTTTTTTTTTTTTTTTTTTTTTTTTTTTTACATGATACATAAAAAGAAATATATTCCATTATTTATTTATTTTTGGCGTCAGTTTGATTTTTTTCTTTCAAATAATTTTGAAAGTTAAAATGAGATTTTTAGTTATTATTTTTTGAATCAATTATCCGATTGAACTGAAGAATACAACGTTAGCTAGATTTTGTCCTTATAAATAAGTATACCAATTTTTGATAAATCTAATAATCTGAACAGATGCAATGATATACTTCCAGCTTTAGGTATTATAAGTAAAAACAAAAGCGTTTGCATATTCATTCAGGGTGTAATGCAATAAATGTCGAAAACGTAAAATCGTTGTCTAAAAGAAACTGCCTTGTCGTAATTAAAATAATCTATTTAAAAAAACTTTTAAACCCAATTTCTTAAAGTATCATATCACATAAATATTTTCGAAGTTATGATTTTGCAAATTTTTCTGTATTAATGTGAAATGATAAATTTCAACTGAAAAGAATTTGTACTCTTTTATAAACCACGAAAGTCTAGGCGGTAAGGTTGGTTGGTTGGTTGTAGGATTTAAGGCCGATTGACTCCTGATGTGTCCTAGGCCTAGAGGGGGAATGCCCTCCGTGGGGGTCTTTCTAAGGGGTCCTAGGTATTTACGCGAGTTTCGGAGGAAACCACGGAAAACTCCGAACGGCTAGGTCGATGAGCGCGACCTGGGATCGAACCCGGCACCTCCCATCTAGGCGGTAAGGCAGTCGAAGATTTGATACACGCCTGACCGAGTTTCAAAAAAAAAAAAAAAAAAAAAAAAAAAAAAAAATCTGAGGCATTTGTTATATTGATCGATGCATTGCTATGATTGGCCATTAGTTATTGCTCTGGTTGTGCCATCTATCGGTCATTACAAACGTAAATATGCATAAAACTTTTTTTTTTTTTTTTTTTTGTAAATAACTGCATAATTGTTTTAGAATTATAAAAATATGCATACAATGTTGCTCCCTGCAAACAATTTTTTAATTTTGAGTTTTAAAAAATATTTTAAATATGTTTGTGTACTACTTTGTGAATTTATCGATGAGTTATTTTTTATAAAACATTTTTATGTTTGAATACTAAATTTTTGCCTTAAATTTCAGCATTCGAACATAAAAACAAGAAAGAAAAATCATGCAGTGCGCACTGATTAGTAACACTTTCCAACTGTACGCAATTGTTGTACCGAATAACTTTTAATATTCTTTGCCAACGTTATCACACAACAGACAGAAGGACTGAAAAATATACAGATAGACTAGTGGATTTTAAAATTACTCTTAGGCATTCTGGAAAATGTTAAAAAGGCTTAACGCAAAAGAAAATGCAGCCTTTAGATTATAATTACAGCTTTTAATCTCTCTGAATATTTTAATGTAGCCCTATAAATCTGAAAGTTAATCATATTATATTCTATACAAAACATTATTTTTGAATATTAATAATACATGTCAATGTCTTTACGATTTTTTACAGTAGAAAGTCTTTTAAATTTAACTTTTAAAAAATTCTGTCCTAAAACGTAATGCATTGGCTTTTTTTTACTTCCTTATACAAAGTATAAGGAAGTATAGTAATCCCGATTTGCGAAATGGATTTTGTATTTCACATTGCTCGAAAACGAATGATCGCTGGATGTTGCCAATTTATACGTGTGACTGTCATGATGTCTAGTTGCACACCTGCAAGTGTCGTCTTAACACGAGCTGTCGTTTTAGAGATATAAGGGTTTTTACACGATTTTTCGTGACGTCTGTATGTGTGTGTGTCTGTGTGTGTGTGGGTATGTCGCATAACTCAAAAACGGTTGGACGTAGAAAGTTGCGAATTGGTACATAGGTTTGTTATAACATCTAGTTGTGCACCTCCCTTTTTGGACTTTCTATGATTTTCGGTTTTGGAGATATTTAGGAAAATTAGGTTCATAATGACAAAAATACATAGGTTTTGGCCATAATGTATCAAAAAACGGTAATAACTCAGAAACGGTTTAGACAAATCTTGCAATTTAACTGACTTCCCGACAAGCTAGACATTTGAAACTTTCAGAAAGGCTCAGAACACGTTGACAATGCATTTTTCAAATATTTTTAGCCAACTGTTTCCGATACCTGTTGCCTTCAGCAGCGTTTATGCGATTCAACAGAAAAATTATTTAACTAACTTCCCGACTAGCTAGACATTTGAAACTTTCAGACTAGATCAGAACACGGTAAAAATGCATTTTTTAATACTTTTAGCCAACTGTGTAGGGTTCCTGCTGCCTTCGGCAGCGTTACCAGTACAAATCTTGCAATCGATTTTTAACTAACTTCCCGACCAGCTAGACATTTAAAACTTCCCCAAGGCACAACTATGACATGAGTCCCCCCCCAAGGCACAACTTTGACATGAGTCCCCCCCAGGCATAACTTTGACATTAGTCCCCCAAGGCACAGCTTTGACACGAGTCCTCCCCAAGGTACAACTTTGACATGAGTCCCCCCCCCAAGGCACAACTTTGACATGAGTCCCCCCCAGGCACAACTTTGACATGAGTCCCCCCCCAGGCACAACTTTGACATGAGTCCCCCCAAGGCACAACTTTGACATGAGTCCCCCCCCCCAAGGTACAATTTTGACATTAGTCCCCCAAGGCACAGCTTTGACACGAGTCTCCCCCAAGGTACAACTTTGACATGAGTCCCCAAAAGGTACAACTTTGACATGAGTCCCCAAAAGGCACAACTTTGACATGAGTCCCCCCCAGGCACAACTTTGACATGAGTCCCCCCAAGGCACAACTTTGACATGAGTCCCTCCAAGGTACAACTTTGACATGAGTCCCCCAAGGCACAACTTTGACATGAGTCCCCCCCAAGGTACAACTTTGGCATTAGTCCCCCCAAGGTACAACTTTGACATGAGTCCCCCCAAGGCACAACTTTGACATGAGTCCCCCCCCCAAGGCACAACTTTGACATGAGTCCCCTCAAGGCACAATTTTATTTTATTTATTTTATTTTATTTTATTTTTTTTTTTTACGTATGCATGCATTTTTTAAAAATATTTTTAGCCAACTGTTTCGGGTCCAGTGACAATGTTTTTTAACATTATGTATATTTCTAAAAGTGTATAAGGAAGTCATGTGGTGCCCACATCAGATTTTTTTTTTTTATTGTTGTTGTTGTTGTCCCTGTAAACAAACTAGTTGTACAGGACCTATTAATGACATTTTAAATAGCGAACATTCCATAGGGAACTCGAGTGTATTATTTTTTAAAAATTCTCAAAATATTCACGGATGCTAGGAGCCGGAGACAAACATATAGAAAGGTAGACAATCGGACAGACAGGTGCACAAATTGAAATCATATTCCCACTAAAACTATAAGAAAGTGTTAAAACGCTTATGTAAACGAAAGTGCAATTCCAGTAATTTTTGTTAAAGCTGTTAATGTAACTGAACATTTTTGTGTGGCCCTGTAAATCTAATGCTAACCATACTATATTACATAGAAGGCATTCTTTTCTACGTACGAATAATGTATTTCAATTGCATTAAGCTTTGTGGAAAATAAAATTATTAAAATTTGATTTATAAAAATAACTTTCATAGAACACAAAGCTTTGGAATATTTTTAAGTGCCCCTGTACACAAACCAGTTATAAATGTACTCTGTTTTACATAGGAAACATCCGATAGGGAACTGAATAACATATTAAAATTTCATTATCGTTTCTATACAGTAAAGGTATTAAAATATGGTATATAGAAACTCCTGTTATAGAACACAATGCTTTCGAATACTTTTGGGTGTCCCTGTATGCAAACCAGAAGAGGTATTCACTCGATTTTTAATAGGGAACACCAGATAGTGAACTTGAATAACATATTTCAATTTCATTAAGATTTGTGTACAGCAAGGGTATGAAAATATGGTTTATAGAAATGCCTCTCATAGAACACAATGCTTTGAAATACTTTCGGGGGTCCCATACACAAACCAGTAGAGGTATAAACTCCATTTTCAATAGGGAACATCCGATAATGAACTTGAATAACATATATCAGTAGTTTCAAGAAATTCCATAAATATTTACGGGGGTTAGAGCGCGTACAGACAGACGGACAGACAGATAGACAGACAAACCGAAGTCATAAACACTTTTCAACCTTGTTGGAAAGCGTTAAAAAAAGCTTTTTAAAAAAAACTCTTCAAAAATTCTTAGGAAACTGAGTAGTCAACAAAAAAATTTCTTTTATCAATTGACATCTTTTCTACTAATTATCTGCAAAAATTAACACTCCGGACCTTCAGGGTACCACGGAGAGACAAATGAAAAAGCTTATATTTACTTTAAAATGGAGGCGCATTTTTTATTAGCTTGAGATTCACAAACATACCGTAGTGAATGACAGTAAGTACATAAGAATTTGAGGGGGAGGGGGGAGGTAATGCCATCTATGAGATTTTAATGCAATTATTGAAGTTGTATTACTTTTTAATGAAAGACATTTCTAAATATGATAAAAATAAAGCGAAAAAACAGATATTTTAAAAATATGGAGTTACGCCATTTCACCATGAACGACAATTTTGTAAAATTTATATCTTTTTTGAATTATTGTTGCATTAGAATAAAGTATAGAAAAATAATTTGTGGTGTCACTTCCACGACTTTTTCTTACACGAAAATTTAAAAATATATGAACAGATTGGAGATTAAAGGATAAGATAACGAGTACTGTTATGTAAACCTATGTTAAAACAATTTAAATTAAGCCTTGGAAAAATTTTTATTTGATAAATAATTTTTTGTGGAGCAGTAACCCTCTGTTTAATTATTGTACCTACATTTATATAGAATTTAAACCTGTTATTATATTCAAAAGTTCATGTAAAATTGTTCAGAGAATTTTTACGTGCAACATTCCTTGAAATTTACCAAATCTTAATCGGCCCACCAGCGGCCGAGCGGTTCTGCGCTCAAAGCTGGTAGATGGGAGGTGCCGGGTTCGATCCCAGGTCGCGCTCATCGACCTAGCCGTTCGGAGTTTTCCGTGGTTTCCTCCGAAACTCGCGTAAATACGGGCTAGGACCCCTTAGAAAGACCCCCACGGAGGGCATTCCTCCTGTAGGCCTAGGACACTTTAGGAGTCAATCGGCCTTAAATCCTACAACCAACCAACAACCAACCAAATCTTAATCAAACTTTTCGAGTAACAAACTTATTAACTTCTAACAAGGAAACATTCAGAAGGTGTCGTCTTCAAATAATATTGAAAAATATATATGGGATACTACTATTCATAAAACACCAGAAAGTGAAAAAATTATCAGCTGAAATGAATTACAGCGACCACAAAAAATTATAAAAATTAAGCATTTTTTGGTGATTTAGCGCTGTTAGGCGATAAATATGCTAGGACCGGGATTGCCGTTTACGAACAGAACCGTGTTTTGCTTCTCCGCCAAGTACTCAAAATCAATCGTCTAACAGTGTAAAATCGCCAAATATGCTTAATTTTGATAATTTTTTGTAGTCGCTGCTATTCATTTCAGCCGATATATTTTCCCTTTCTGGTGTTTTATAAAGAGTAGAATCACACATATTTTTTCAATATTTTTTGAAGACGACACCTTTTGAATGTTTCCTTGTAAGTACAACATTTGGATCGTCTGCATTTATTTGGTTTTAATTTACTCTAAGAGACACAGACAAATATCAAGCGTTAAAAACTTGACTTCGGTATTCAGGAAGCCCAAAAACGTCAAAATATATATATTTAGAAAAAAAAAAAAAAAAAAAAAAAAGCACTTCAACTAACAATAAAAAAGAATGCTGTGGTTTAAGTATTGGCAGCCCTGTATACCTTCTTAAGATTATGTATACACCACATGGTGCACATGAATATAATCCTATAGTAATAACACGTAGCTCAATCTGAAATACACTTCCATCAATTTTCAGATATCGTCGCACTATAATCTAGTTCTTTTGTGTATCCTTGTAAACGAAAAGTGAATGATTTCCATACCCTATTCTACTTGAAACATGTTTTTACGCATCTAAAAGATATATATTCACTTCATTCGTTTAGTGCTGTCTATAGATATTTAAACTCTACTTCTCTGCAATTTCCCCCATATTCGTAATGTATTTGAATTCTCCTGTGTGTTCTTGTACAAGAACTATTTGCTTGATCTCAACGAAACGTTTAGTGTCGCATCCCTATATGATACACATTTAAAATACCAAGTTTTGACTTTCTGCTGTTATTTGATCTTGAGGTATTTTGATAACAAACGGACACACTCGCAAACAGACATGCAGACATACACACAGTCACACGGACAAACCAACCGCTAAAAACATGATTTTTGGATTCAGGGGACTTCAAAACATGTAAATATAACAAAATTTCTTTAATTTGACCCAAAAACAATACTTTCTCTACCATATATATGGGTAAGAGAAAGTAAAAATTATGTTTGCTGCGTTGGATGCAAAAGCAATCATTACTATAAGATCCGTAACAACACAGTAGCATTTACCGACATTAGAAGTGTAGATTATCAAAAGATTTACTTTTTTGCTTGATATTTTACACATGATCGTGGCATTTCAAATAAAAGAGTTTATGTCGTACGTAAAACTGCGTAATGATGTTTAAGGTTTTAATAATAAAAGTGACTTATTTTGCAACTGGATTTTGTCGCATGTAACATTATTATTATTATTATTATTATTATTATTATTATTACTAATTTTTTTTATGAATCTTATAAATTTTAGCTGCATATATATATATATATATATATATATATATATATATATATATTTTTTTTTTTTTTTTTTTTTTTTTTGAGAAGATTATATTTAAAATCAGAATTATCAGCAATTGTTCCTGGACCTTCGAGTAAAAGGCGAGACCTACCAGCGGCAAAGCGGTTCTATGCTCAAAGCTGGCCAACATGAGGTGCCGGGTTCGATCCGATGGAAACACGTCGACCTAGCCGTTCAGAGTTTTCCGTGTGTTTCTCCGAAATTTGCGTAGTTACGGCCAAGGTCCCACTAAAAAGGTCCTCATGGAGGACATATCCCTTTCAGGCCTACGTTTCTAGTGCAGTCAATCGGCCTTACTCCCAAACACCAAGACTAACACACGGAGTATAGGGTGGTCGTAATAAAACTTGTCATATTCAGAGCTCTCTGTAGCTGTAACCAAAATGCAGGTTGAGTCAGAAATTCGTATGTAGACAACTCAAGAGATGCACACAAGGATTCTGAAAAAAAAAATTCAATAACTTTCGTTAGGGGTGCATTACACCAAAATACAAACAAGCTACAAATTTCAATACAAACATCTTTATTCATTACAGACATTTTTGTTACTTATTCAAGACTGTTTTGCGGTGTAATGCATATTGTTCAATATGTGGCTCCAATATTTATTTGTGTGCAACTGATGAACAGTGACAGACCAATTGTGACCGCAGCTGATCACTAATTGTCTGTCGTACATAGTTCTTCACGTGAGCCAAGTTTTTGTAAAACAGTTCCAACATTACAACACTTTCTGGCAATTTAGGAGGTATAGTAACTGAAAGAATGCTACTCACCCTGTCTGATTCTTTTATATCCAGAATTTACGTGGCATGTCTGCCGGACCACCTCCTGGGGTGAGTCCCAGACCGTCGCTAATTGCCTATTGCGCAGCACTAGTGCGACGTAAAACCCAACCAATCAACCCAGAATTTACGCTGAATCCATCTGCTTATGCAAACCATAATGCTTTTTTTCTTCACTTGCAGCACCACAAGTATCATTGTTTGTACTGTCATAATGCCTCAAAATGTGAAAGTAACAGTTTTAAATGCAATGTTTGAAAATGTTAAAATAAACCACTGTTGATTATTACAAATCTTTTCAAGCATTTTGACTGTAAACAGCAACTAGCGCTTTTTTTTCAGAATCTTTCAGCGCATCATTTGAAATGTTCATGTACAAATTTTCAAATTAATCCGTATTTTAGTTACAGTTACAGAGTGCTTTCAATAGGTAAGTTTAATTACGATCACCTTGTGTTTGAAAGCTGCATGTAGGTCATGGTATTAAAAATTGAAGAATAAATAACGGATGCAGTACTTGTTGGACTTAAAGCAGAGTTAGAATTAATTTTAAAATGTCACTGGTCCTACGGAGCAGTGAATATGAGAATATACTGGCCCACGATATCATCGTTGGTTCGCTATTGAAAAGTTTTTTACCCTCAAATAAAAATCTAAACCTTTATGACTACATGAAGTATTTTTACACCTTTAGCAAAACCAACTTTAAAGAATTATGTAAATTAACAGTGCATACTTTTCTAGAAATAAACATATTTTACATTCGCAAATTATTAAAATAAAAGTATGTCTATAAAACGGAAACAGTTGCAGCTGACTAATTGCGCAATTAAAATACTGATGCATTTGATAAAAAGATATTTATGCAGCAGAATACTAGTCAAAAAATAATAATGAAATAAATAGTTGTTTATAATGAATTTGTAGCATATTAGCATATGAATGGCTATTTTTCTTCTGATTGTTTTGATAATTATATATTTTAAGAAAATAGATCGTAAAATTTAGTGCATAACATAACATTACAGAGTGCTTTTCCCTAAATTTATTACTTAAAAAATATATTCAACTAGGGAAAGAAAAAAACCTTCGCCATTGGTCCCATCCCAGCTAAAAAAAGGCTTCAAAAAACTATAAAGAAAGCAAAAAAAATGTTTTTATGACTCTTGAAAAGCAAATTATATGACTCTTGTTCCAAATACCTTCAGATTGTCGAATCCTTTTTTTCTTTTTCTTTCTTTTTTTTTTTTTTTTTTTTTGGAGTTTTAATGCAGATGTTATTTAGCTGAGATGAACCACTTGAATTTTATTCATTGTTGTAATTGTTTCTTGATCTCCCTAGATATAATGTTTATACGAAGATATAATTTTTGATTCATAAGTTAGCTTTGTTGGTGAAGAGATATGCTACCAAAGTATAAAGAGAAACATTCAATATCCATTCACGAAAGTGGCCGCATTTGCGTTGATAAAGCAATAATTAAAATTAGGTTGCTTGCTGACTTCACATATTTTATTTACTTTAAATCTTGACAAAAATTTCAGTATTGCATAATAAAAACTTGACTAAGAAATCATTTTAAAAAAATCATAATAAAAATTTATTCTTTAAGAAAGCGGACGGGGACATGGGGAGTACAGAGTACAGCGCAAAGTCTTTACATGTTGGGAGTCAATGAAAAAAAAAAGTGATACAATATTGGCTCAGTTACTTTTCATAAAAAACCACAATATGTTTGCCAAACTTAAATCTGAAAGTAACCAAGAGCAAATCCAATTTTTCAGTTAGCCTGCAAACAATGTAATTTTTTTAAATACATTGGCGACCCTGATTTTAGCCAAAAAATATCGTTGAAAGATCCTGGAAAAACCAAAGATGTTACATTAAAAATCTAACCTCAGGAATTTTATTCACAACAGACGTTTATACTTCTTTATGGTTTCATATTCTTTGAGCCGATAGGAACTACATAATTTTCTTTTCAAAGAACACATCTGTTCTTTGCTACAAATGACAATGCCAGAACTCATTCTATTCTATTTTATTGAGAAGAAAGGAGAGCTATCCCAGCTAAAGATTTGTCTCTGATCTTTTATTATTATTATTATTATTCATTTATTTATTGCAAGAAACAGAAAGAGATTCAATTAGATATTTCGCCAGCAGAGAAACCTCAAGACAGTGATGCCAGATTGGGGATTTTGTCCCCATTTTGGGGATTTTTGAGGCTTCTGGGAACAATTTTGGGAACCAAATGTTTGTGGGGACTTTTTTGCCAAATTCTAAAATTTTTGGGGACAAATCTGGGGAGTTCTTTAACTTTCTGTCAATGCTGGCAAAGTAATGATTTATCCCTAAGACGAGAGACTTTCGGATTTTTTTCAAAAATTGCCTTCATTTGGGGAAAAATCTGAGCTTAAATGATAGAAAAATCTGCTTAATATATATATATATATATATATATATATATTTCTTTTTTTTTTTTTTTGAAAAAATTTTTATTTTCCCTTTTTAGTAGAAATTAAGTTGGGGATTTTTTCGAAAAAAAAAGCCTGATTTGGGGAAATTTGAAGACCTGTTTGAGGAAATAATTTTCGACCATCTGGCATCAATGCCGCAAGACTTGATTTTAAATGCTATAAATGTTTTAGAATCGCTCTTCATAAAGATGGGAATTGAATTAAATTTTGAGAGGTAATATGTAATTTTGAATATATGATTTTTGATATCACATTTATTGCAAGTTCCAACGAATTTTCGATGGTCTAGAACACCCAGCGAACCTAAAAGGACTCAAATGCTTCTTAAAAGATAAATTTAGGAGAAAAAAGAAATAAGAACTCTTATACAGGAGTAAGCTATTAACGAAATTAAACCTCATTTAAAATATTTAAAGCAAATGTTAAAGTCGATTAATGTACTAGATGATCGTTAAATTATCATACAAGATTTTATTGATAAACAAAGGTCAAATAATAATTGACTAAGACAAATATTGTACCCCGTAATAATTATACAAAAATGTAAGTACCAAAGTGTTTCTTTATTAATAATTTCTGAAACTGGAAAAACTGTTTTTTTTAAACAGATAGCACAAAATTGTTATTTTAAATATAAAATCCATAAATTATCTAATTTTTATTGTAAAGTTATACTAGTTTTTTTACTTAATAATTCATCTTGTTTTATTAGAAAATAGGTTTCTTAAAAACAAAATAATAATCATTGTTCGCGTAAATAACACATAGAAAGCAGCTCTATTAATGCTCACTTTAGTAATGACCTAATTTATAAATCGGAGCAACGAGTATGAAACTATAAAGACAAAGTATATTCATTTCTAGTTAGCAACAAGTATTTTCCTTCTGAACTTTTTTTCCTTTAGACTTTTCAAAAAAAGATAAAAAGATGAATAAATCGAAATTGCACTGGATTATCCATTTTTATTGCGAGAAAAAGTCTTAAACTTGGGAAGATTAACGATTTTGAGAATTTATGATGACAAGTTTATGTCATCTTCGGGAAATCAGTTAACAAAATATAGGATTCTCATAACTCCTAACAATGTGTTTTATGAGCTTATGACAACCGTTTCATTAGCCTTAGTTTTTAAAAGTAGTTTTTTCCTTATTTGTATACAAATTACGAATTTTCAGAAATTTTTGTAAAAATCATTTAGTTTTAGTTTAGATATTTTGGTGTAATTTAATTTTAGTTTTGATTTCAATTTTTAATAAACACTGAAAAAAGAAAGGGGGGAGGCTTAAAGAACTAGAAACCTCGCTGCTAACATTTAGTTATGAATTTTCCGGTGAGCAGTACTTTATTTATAGTTTTTTGTCGTACATTTATTTATTTATTTATTTATTTATCCTATTGGACATATATTTTACTATTAAACGTAGATTAACCGGTAAATCGATTTTAACAGATATGAATGGATCATCTGACAATCTTCTGACTTATAAAGCTACACTCACATATATTTTTCACACATGGACAAACTTATGCCTCAAACTACAATATTTTCCAGAAATTCTCAGAATGGCTGAAGTGGTGTACTTTCTGAAGCAAGGGAAGCTTCCCTCTGAACCCTCCTCCTATCGACCGATGTTCCTGCTCCCAACAATAGGCAAATTTCTAGAAAAGCTCATTGTCAATAGACTAAATTATTACCTAGAATCCAATAATCTTCTCCACCCCAACTAATTCGGGTTCAGAGAGGGCAGATCATGTGAACTCGCTTTGCAGCAAATTTTAAGCTCCTGCGTTCTTAACCTTCAGTCTGGAAAGTACACCACTCTTATTTCGCTTGACATTAAAGGGGCTTTCGACAACATCGAATGCCCACACATCCTACACACTCTACAAACACTCAACTGCCCGGAAAATCTTGCGGAAGTCATCAGCTCCTACCTCTCCAAAAGGAAAATCTTGATTAACTGGAGCCCTAACTACAGTGTTTTTCCCTAGTCTAAGGCCTTCCACCAGGAATCGTGCCTAGGCCCTATCCTCTGGAACTTGGTGGCCAACAAAATTCTTCTAAAAATGAACACAGAGGGTTTTAAAACCCTCGCATATGCTGATGACTTTTCTGTGATTCTCTCGGATTTAACGAGAAAAGATCTGGAGGAACAGGCCCAGGCTGCTCTCTCCCTCTTCAGCTCCCTATTAATAGAATCAGATCTAACACTTTCACCCTCGAAAACGCAAGTACTAACATTCTCCTTCCCAAGACTCCTTAAACGGAGCCCAGTGATGAGGATTGATGGCGTCAGTGTCCGTCATGTTTCACAACTAAAAATATTGGGAATCAAAATAGATAAAAACCTAAACTGGCTGGCACATATACAAGACCTAAAGATAAAAACTTCTAAAATCTTCCACAATTCAGCAAAAATGGCAGGGAAGAGGTGGGGTATAAACATTCTTCTTAAAAACCTGGTATAAAATAATAGTAGAAAACATCCTAACATACGGCGCTGGCATTTTGGGGGGCAACCTCACCAAAGCAGCGTCGAATAAACTTAACTCAATACAGAGAATGTTTTTGGTCCAAATTTCTAGAGATTACAAAACAATCTCTACTGATGCCATCACAGTCATCACTGGTATTCCACATGCTCACCTCCAATTAAAATACAACTTTAACAAAACTAACGTCCTGCAATTAAATAATTCCATTCTCACAGACACTGTCTTCCCAAATATTCATGTCCAACAGCTTTCTAACAGCTGGCAAATACACCCAGTACAGGATGCTGCTTCCCTTGTCATAAATTGTTCAAAAAACAGCTGCTCCGCGTCTGCTCAACTGGCGATCTACACTGATGGCTCCGAAACCGATTATGGAGTGGCAGCTGCGTTCTGCGTTTTAAACAATAACAAAGTTCTCCATCAGTGGGCAGGCAGGCTCGCAGACCACAATTCGGTCTTTCAGGCTGAGCTCTTTGCCATCCTGAAGGCAGTTGAGTGGTCAGAAAAAACTCTCCAGACTACAACCAATTTCAATCTTCAGTGACAGCCTCTCGAGCCTGCAGGCCATAGCTCGCCACAAGAGTAGACACCCACAAGTACTTGAAATTAAAATAAAGCTCTCAAAATTAAAAACTAAAATCTCGCTGGCACACGTTTCTGCCCATAAAGGAGTCGTCGGAAATGAACTAGCGGACACTTTTGCAAAATAACCAACAGAATCTAGTGACATAGCCTATTCACTTCCAGCTCCCCCTTTCTACATAAAATATCACCTAAATCAAAATCTAATTAACGACTGGCAGGGTCTCTGGAGTGTGTCTTCAAAAGGGAGATACACTCACGAGCTAATACCAAATGTCTCACTCAATATTTGGGACCTCTCCCCGGAAATCTCTGCCTTTCTGTTAGGTCATGACCCCTTCCCCAAATACCTTCACAGATTTTATTGCCGACGATCACCCTTATGCTCATGCGGTAAGGAGGGGACTGCACAACATTACTACTTTTACTGTCAACTTACAATACCTTACCATTTAAGGAACCCTAACCCTAGACCAGCAACTTGGCTGAACAATATAATAACTAGAATGCCCCTACGGCTCAAATTAAAGCGCATCTATGCCTTCCTTCAAGATTTATCAAATTCAACAAACTAAATTCTTTCTCTATCTTTCCTTAATTTTTCCTCCTCTCCTACATGGCGAATACTGGTCATGTCTGATGCTACATTATTCCACGGAAGTGCTCTCGGGAAGCAATCATCCTGCGCATGATGTTGCTATTAACCAACATTATTCATGGGGTGTTTGGGCTTCATATAAAGACTGCGAGAACATTGTATAAAGACTGTATGAAATTTGTACATTACCTGTATGAACTTTGTAAATAGACTACCACTCGGCTCCGGTCCTCTTCACTTTCATGCAACCTTGTCGCCTTTTGTCGCGGGAGAGATCTTTGTAATTTTTTTTTTCTCTCTTTTTTTTTTTTTTTTTTTTTTTTTTGTTATTTGCTTATGCAATAAACAACGGGGGAGGCTTAACCTTTGGGTCTCTTGAATCTCCACAGTGGCTTTGGAGCCCCTCTCTAAAGGTTAAAAACGCTCAAAACCGCTGCATAGTGGTGAGCGGCCTCCTTCCGTCTTAGAATCTTAGAAATTGCATAACGTATATTTCGATACTATTTTACAGAGACACGAGAACTCAATTTCTTACAACTTTAACATAATTTTTTTAATAAAAAAAGTTTTGATTTTTTTTTTTTTTTTATCTCTTTTACTTTAAACTGTAGTTACTTATTTAATCTCTTAACGTGCCGTTTTCACATATACAAAGCGATAAACATATGCTAAATATACCATTACATACTACTTCTGTTAACTTTAAAGCTTAAATGTATAGTTATGCACATCTACAAATCAGATCTTTTTAACGTTTTACATAATTTTGGCAATAGATAGCCTCATTGTAAAACTATGGCAATTTTTGCTAGGATCGCGTGTCAAGTACGATCATAAGTGTATTCGGGCTAATTGGCTTTGATTTAAAGGTAAAGAAAACTGCATATAATCATATACGTAAACCACTTTTGCTATTAGCACTACTAAGAAATATTTAGGATTTAAATATATATTTCAGCTTTAAAATGGGGTTGTAAATGTAAATGATACATAGCATAAGTTTAAACTAACATCACAATAATTTTATTTTTTTAAAAGTAAGGTTATTAATGAAAATAATAGTTAAATTATTATATCAAATTGAGTTTTCTTTTAACGAGTGTCTTTAGATGATGTGAAATGTTTCCTAACACAATTTTTGATATCCTTAATATTACTTAAATTGTAGGTAGTTTAAAATCTCATTTTAACTTCCCCATCCCCACCCAAAAGGAAAAAAACTTTTACAGATTATGATCATATAATTGCAATGTCCATTAATTAAACCTTGCAAGGATTTCTCCTTAAGCTTTAATTTCTATTTCTTTTGTTCATTAAGGATTATCTTTATTTTAATATTTTCCTTTCTTACTATATGTCTTATCGAATATGTATTGGCGAAACTAGTTTAACCCGCTCCCTCCATCTTAAGCTCTGGTGGCCTCTGTTCCTCCTTCTTTTATTTTTATCATTTTATTTTATTATTTTTGTTTTCTGTTATACTTTGTTCGTTCTGTTATATTTTTTCTCTTACATAAGTCTTGGATTTGATATGTGGTTGCTTGTTAGTTAATTCAAGCCATATTTTCTGGTGTTTGATCATTTTAATAATGAATTAATGAATTATTATTATTATTATTATTATTATATAATTTGGACAGTATTTTTATCTAAACTCCCTTCTATATGTGTAAATATGGAAAAATGCCGAACTTTGCATTTGTGCAATTAGTAAATATTTTCAATAAAACGACTGTATATTAACGAAACATATTTTTGAAATATATTTGTGAGTCTTAGGTTCATAAGTCATTACTTTAAAATATTGACATTTCAAGAAAAAACTGTGTAGTGACTGGTTAACTTAAAGGATTATATACTCATCGCTTTGCTGAAAATTTATATTGTTTGTTATAAATGTATCGAAAAAAAAAATATTTTGTTGATTTAAACTTAATAACAGAAATTGAGAATTACGTTTAAACAAAAATGCTGCAGATATAATAAATAGTCGATATTTTACCAAGAGTGATTACTAAATCTAAATGCGAAAAATATATCCAACGATCTTTCTTTCTTGCAATAAAGAAGAAAATATATGTTTGACTTTTAACCAAGAGCACAAACACTAAAATAAAATTCCAATACACATAAATACGCTCACATGAATTCACTTATCATATTGTGGGATATACCACCAGAGAGTCTGCCTACACTTTATGCTAAAATACAATAGATAGTGATATTTATCTCAATTTTAAGGAGACGTATAAATATTAATATACGTACATTTGAATTTCTCCTCTAAGGCAATGTTTTTCTTTATTCAGATTTCTGCCTGTCAATGAGATGAAACTAAAATACTTCAAAATTATAATAGTTTATTAGAATATAAATTGGCTTTCGATAAAGAATGGTCTATTGAAAAGAATATGCTTTAACATATTCCATTATATTTAAGCTTGAATATTAAACCTCCTTCTTTTTTATAGTTTAAATTGCTTTTTTCTAGTTTACAATCATTGTACTAAGAAAATAAATAAGTAAATAAAAATAAAATAAATAAATAAAGATACATACAAATATACATATATATGTATAAATATATGGGGGAAATATATAGGTTCCCTCAAATCACCAATTTATTCAGCATGATATTAATAAAACTGTCTGAAATGCAGACAAAAATTTTTTAAACACACAGCTCAAATTTAAAACTCAAAATTGTCCTATTAATTTTAGACAGCTAAAGTATCTTAAACATAACAATATTTTAGTCACTATAAATGTCTGAAATGCCACCATCTTTAACCACTTTCTTCTTCGTACTGGGAAACCGTTAGTGACTCTAATGATTTTGGCATGAATTTAAAGTAAAGTAGTAAATGTGGTTATGTTTTCAGTTAAGAGTAGATTTTATAATCACTTACAGGATAAATAAAACATTTATCATTTTTAATTATTAATTTAAAAAAAATTGTTTACCCTTCTACTCCCGGTGGCGGAACTCGAACTGTTGATAGTCTCGTTTATAGTATAGCTCCTTACCGACTAAATACCACGTCACTGGACCGTTTAACTTTGTGCATGACAATTTCGAAACAAATCACAATTTTTCCGTTCAATCAACATTTTTCACAATAATAATTAATGTAACGCATCTAGGCCTAAATATGTGTTACTATATTTGATGCCCAGTCCAGAAGCTTAATATATTAAAATTGCTGGTTGAACTTTATAAATACAGTTTACACTTCTTAGTTGTTACTGAAAATAAAATTAAAAAAAAAAAAAAAAAAAAAAAAAAACGTATAAATTATATACAAAAACGTAAAGAACGCTGATATTTGAGTTTACATCCTTATTTACAAGTTATCGCTTCCCTCAAACTAGTCACTTTTCTTTTATTATAGTTTAGAGACTTGCTTGTTTCATTTCTCTCTCTCTCTACGTATATATATATATACTAGCAGACCCGGCCACGCGTTGCTGCGGCTAAGTAATACGTTGATAATTTGATAAGGTATATAGTATTTCCCCACAACTGGATTTGGCGATTTTTTTTTTTTTTTTTTTTCGCCTTTTTGAACGATAACGAAGTCGTTCTGGATTCTTTGCAATAAAATACGGTAACCTGCATGCTTTTATTTTAGATTTATGACTTAGCTTATGATTTTATCATTTATGATTTTTAGATTTATGATTTAGCCATAATCACCAAATCCAGTTGTGGGGAAATACTATAGTTGTTACCCACAACTATAACTTATAATAAAACTTCAGTAATTATATTCGGATAATTATAACTTCAGTATCAGTATATCCCCACAGCTGAATTTGGCGATTTTTCTTTGGCGCCGTTTTGAACGATAACGATGTCGCTCTGGACTGTTTGTGATATATTATGGCAGTCTATATGTTGTTTATTTTGGATTTATTATTTTATGTTTTTGATTTATGATTTAGATTATCATTTATCATTTATAGATTTATGATTTAGCCATAATCGCCAACAAAAAATTGCCAAATATCGTTGTGGTGATATACTGATTAATATATTACTGAAAAGATTAATATATTTTAACGAAGTGGTGAGAAGATTCTGAGTATGTTAAAATTTTAATAGTAAATTCAAGTTAATCAAGAAGGAAAGCATTGAGGATTAAGATAAGAAAATTGCAAGATTTTAAGATCGCATTTTCAGCAATAAATATGAGTCAAAATTTAATGCAAAATACATATATAAATCACAAATTTAATCAGGAACGTTAAATTGGTAAGTTATTAAAGAAAAAGTAAAGAAAAATAAGAGAAATAATTAATTAAAGTTTCGAACATCGATCATATAGATTAGCGTTACAAAACAAATAAACAGACTTAAACTCTTCCAGACTTTTAAATAAGTTTTAAATTAAGTTTTAAAATTTAATGTTGTTAAATAAAACAGACTTTTAAATAAGTTTTAAAATATTGAAATGGTTACTTTTTATTTAGAACGTTATATATAGATCACAAATTTCTTAAAGAAAACGAAGTGATACAGATTAGAATAATGCAACAAAAATTGAAAAAGCAAGGTTATGTCGTAAATAAATTTTTAACACACGTGTCACGTGAAATAAATTGTAGCATATACATAATGTATCTGATATAAGATATTAACATGTTGCAGCGGAATAAATTTCATATCTATCATCCTTGGCGGAAAAAAAAATAATATCGCCAAATTATCTGGCGCACACATTTAATTCCTTTCAAAAATCATGGTTATTTTAACAATTTATATTAAGAGAGTAATGAATAATATGAAACAATATTTCACACAATACATATTACGAAAATATACATCTAGCTTGTATATTTTCTTGTTACGTTTTTGATCGCCAAATACGAAAAACTCCAAGGACGACAGAGCTTTGAAATTTAAAATTAAAATTTTGTCAATTTAACAGCAAAATAACTCAATCTAACGTATGCACATGATAAATAATACATATCTATACAAAAATATGGGGATTAAAATCCGGAAATAATTTTCCTCGTTTTTAATAATTTTTTACAAAAAATACAATGGGCCATTAACATAAGAAATCTTTTCTTGATTTCACAGACTGTCAGTGACGTCACACCTCACTTGTGTATAACTACATACTTTATCAATGCGAATAAAATCTTTAAATTGATTATGACGTCAATTTTCGTGAGATGTATAATTTAACTTTCTATAATTTTTTAACGTTCACGTTTGATTAAATGTATTTATTTTTATGTCGAAAGAAAATGAACTCGTATTTTTATTTTTATTTTATTTATTTTTTTTTTTTTTTTTTTTTTGGCAACAATTAAATTAATGGAACTCACAGATATTTTGGAGCAACTTTAATAAAGGTCTATAATTAACAAATAATTGCAATAAAACAATATTGTGACAATAAATTGAGATAAAAACTATCCTATCTCTCAAGTTGGACCAAACTGCACACAGTGTGCAAAATTTCATTAAAATCGGTTCCTTAGTTTAGGAGTTTACCCCGGACAAACATCGTGACACGTAATTTATATATATATACAGATATATATATATAATGCAAAAAGTACAAGAACAATATGCAATTGCACAAAACTATTTTCACTTCATCAAAATATAATTTTTTATTTAGTTTACAATTTATAACATATTTTACAATTCAATTTATAACGGATAAAATAAATTATATTGATACATTAGAATCTTGCAAAGCGCTTCAATCTTATGGACATTTTCACTTCGGAAAATGTGGAAAAATGTATTACGATACTGCCTAAAATTATTAAATTTCTAGTAATAATCAAGAAAAAAACTTTTAACTATTTTAACTACATCTCATTTATGCAGAAATGTCTTTTAAATAGGACTGTGCCGATTAATCGATTAATCGGTTCGGTTAATCGATCAATTCTTAGTCCCGATCAATTTTTTTAATCGAGTTAATCGGATCGATTAATTCGCTTAAAAAATTTCAAAATCCGATTAAAATTTTGAAACTACGAATTAAAGAAAAAATGCTGTTCTGCCTGCAAAATATTTTTTCACATATTTTGCTAACAAACACCCACCAAATAATGAAAAAGCAAAAAAATAAAATAAATAAAAAAATAAATAACAATAAAACCTCTCAAAAGAAGTTGTTGCACTTTTGTTGATAGAGAAAAGGGGGAGGACAGTCATTAAACAAAATGCTGCTTCATGTGCATGCTGGAGCAACACCACCTGTCTGTAGCCTTCTACAGAAAGCATTGGCTAGGGTAATAGTATTTTCAGAAACAAGAAGCTTTCAAAAAATGGAAATGCTAAAGATTAAAAAAAAGAAAAGAAAAGAAGGGATTGATATTTCCACTATCCTTCTGAAGGAAATGAGAACAGAGTTTCATAATATCTTCAAGCGTTTATTGTCTGTTCAGAATTGCTTATAGTAACTATTGAAGTAGAAACAGAAAATAACATTCGGTGTTCTAGTCCGAAGTGACAAAAATGAACTAAAATATAAGAATTTGAGATTTTTATGATAAAGATATTGAATTTTGAGAATTCGTTTAAAAATAGTGACAAGTGAGATGGACAAGACCTGCAAATATAATACTAAAATATGTGTAATTTCATTTAATGTTTCTTTCAAAATGAATTGAAAAATTAATTTATTTTTAAAAAAAATTGAATAAGTGAAAATATTTATATAAAATTAACACTTAAAGTCACCAATTATTACTTTGAAAATTGAATTAAATTTCAGCTATGAAACAGATATAATTGATTAGACAAAAATTTTCAGTCAAACTTATGAATAATTTATGTATACACACAATATGAGAGTTTTATTCATCATTGAAATAAAATTATATAAAGAAAAATGGAAACCGATTAAAAATCCGATTAATCGATTAATGAAGTACAATTAACCCAGTAAAATCTCTTAATCTATTCCCACCCCTACTTTTAAAGTATTTATGTAAATTCTATTTTAATGTTGCTTGATAGCTAACACGAGACCATTTAATACTAAGTGCCTTTTTGTTGTTGAGTGCTTATTTTGTTAATATCTCGCACTAGAAGGCACCTCAAAATTTTTATTGGATTTAGGTAGGTCTCCTCGCCGGCCAATCAAATAAACTCTAGAGTTTCGTACTTATAAAAACATGTATGGAGGCGTTATTTTGTTCGAGAAAATAGTTTCCTGAAGTAATTAGCAATTTTTTGCTATCAACATATCAACATGTTTGTCAGAGTTCCATTTTAGATCAAGAGATTTTTTTTTCTTTGTAAAATTAAATATTCTTCTTTTGTTTTTCTTGTGATACAATCTGACATTAAATTTTATTACGAAATATTAAAGCAATTATTAAAAAGTTTTTGAATGATATATGTGGATAATGACAAATTCGAATTTCTTTTATATTCATTCACAGTTTTTTTTTTTTTCCTTCTGGCAAACTCATCTAACAATCTAGTCTCCTAGTTTTATACACACTATAAAAAAAAAAAAAAAAAAAAAAAAAAAAAGACGCACCAAGAAGAAATTGGGACAAAAATTGTTGGTAGATGGGGGTGGAATGAGTGATCCGAATGGGACAAAAATCGGTAGATGTGATGTACATGCGGATAAAAATAATTGATTACAGTTTCAGAAAATTTGAAGGGACCTCACAAAGTAAACAAGTCAATAATGCGTTGGTCCACTTCTGGCCGTTATGTACGCAGTTATTCGGCTTGGTATTAATTGGTAGATTTGGCAGATATGCTCCTGTGAAGTGTCGTGCCAAATTTTGTCCAATTGTTGCGTTAGATTGGTTAAATCCCGAGCTTAGGGGGGGACCGAGCATAAATAGGACCCTTTTTATGATGCTCCAGACGTCCTCAGTGGAAGAGAGATCAGGGGACTAAGCTCAACCCCACTGAGCCGCCTATTAAGGGTATTTAAAGTCACTGAAGTACCAGTTGCACGTAGGATCGACGATAATGATAAATTGGTGCTTGATTCCATCAAAACCTGTATGTCAATTTGTGTCCAGTTTGCATTACTCCTTCTTGGTGCGTCACTTATTTTGTTATAGAGTATATATATATATATATATGAACTATATATAATAAATCAGATACTATAGATAATAATATGAAAATAGTAAACTATAGTTTTAGATCATCCATTTATTTATTTTCTAAATTTTATGCGCTCACTTAATCCACATTTTTCTAATTACAAGTATTTTCCTTTTTACTTCCTTATACAAAGTATAAGGAAGTATAGTAATCCCGATTTGCGAAATGGATTTTGTATTTCACATTGCTCGAAAACGAATGATCGCTGGATGTTGCCAATTTATACGTGTGACTGTCATGATGTCTAGTTGCACACCTGCAAGTGTCGTCTTAACACGAGCTCTCGTTTTAGAGATATAAGGGTTTTTACACGATTTTTCGTGACGTCTGTATGTGTGTGTGTCTGTGTGTGTGTGGGTATGTCGCATAACTCAAAAACGGTTGGACGTAGAAAGTTGCGAATTGGTACATAGGTTTGTTATAACATCTAGTTGTGCACCTCCCTTTTTGGACTTTCTATGATTTTCGGTTTTGGAGATATTTAGGAAAATTAGGTTCATAATGACAAAAATACATAGGTTTTGGCCATAATGTATCAAAAAACGGTAATAACTCAGAAACGGTTTAGACAAATCTTGCAATTTAACTGACTTCCCGACAAGCTAGACATTTGAAACTTTCAGAAAGGCTCAGAACACGTTGGCAATGCATTTTTCAAATATTTTTAGCCAACTGTTTCCGATACCTGTTGCCTTCAGCAGCGTTTATGCGATTCAACAGAAAAATTATTTAACTAACTTCCCGACTAGCTAGACATTTGAAACTTTCAGACTAGATCATAACACGGTGAAAATGCATTTTTTAATACTTTTAGCCAACTGTGTAGGGTTCCTGCTGCCTTCGGCAGCGTTACCAGTACAAATCTTGCAATCAATTTTTAACTAACTTCCCGACTAGCTAGACATTTAAAACTTCCCCAAGGCACAACTATGACATGAGTCCCCCCCCCCCAAGGCACAACTTTGACATTAGTCCCCCCAGGCATAACTTTGACATTAGTCCCCCAAGGCACAGCTTTGACACGAGTCCCCCCCAAGGTACAACTTTGACATGAGTCCCCAAAAGGCACAACTTTGACATGAGTCCCCCCCAAGGCACAACTTTGACATGAGTCCCCCCCAGGCACAACTTTGACATGAGTCCCCCCAAGGCACAACTTTGACATGAGTCCCTCCAAGGTACAACTTTGACATGAGTCCCCCAAGGCACAACTTTGACATGAGTCCCCCCCAAGGTACAACTTTGGCATTAGTCCCCCCAAGGTACAACTTTGACATGAGTCCCCCCAAGGCACAACTTTGACATGAGTCCCCTCAAGGCACAATTTTCTTTTATTTATTTATTTATTTAATTTTTTTTTTACGTATGCATGCATTTTTTAAAAATATTTTTAGCCAACTGTTTCGGGTCCAGTGCCAATGTTTTTTAACATTATGTATATTTCTAAAAGTATATAAGGAAGTCATGTGGTGCCCACATCAGATTTTTTCAAAATAAGGAACATGAATTGCTTTCAGTATCGTATAAAAGTGGTAAAGATTTGACGGAAGTGGAAAATTTGTTTAGAAAAACAACCTTTGTATTTGAAATGGTTATTTTCTACTAACAAATTTCTATATTTGGTGAGATTTTGCTTGTCCTTATACATTTTTCGTGCACTGTGTGCTGTATATAGCTGTTTTTTTTTTTTTTTTTTTGCGCATTGAATGTTGTATTATCATTTAATACTTCTTTATTATTATATCATTGCAAGTTAATTTTAAAAGTAAAATTGCCTATTTTTATATACTGATCATTTTGTATAAACATTAATTTATATTTTTGGATAATGTAGTTTACTAAAATTTCTATTAAATAACTTAATCGTTTACTATATTAAATAATACCAAACTTGTAAAAAGAAATTTCTACGTATTAACACATAACTTTCATAAAATTGGTTCCAAAACTACATTCTATGTAATGAATTAATTTCTTTACGATAATTAATTATTTTTCTTATTCTTATTGATTAATTAATTAAAGTTATCTTGATATCTTACTTTATTATTATTATTATTTATTTATTTATTTATTTATTTATTCAAATTCTAGTGGTTTTCTAATTTAATCGTCTGATAGAATGCAGTTTTGGGAGCATTTCAATTCAAGATATTCGTTAATATGAAATTTCTAACTTCAGTTTCTTTAGAAATCGTAAAGTACCACTGACAAGTTTTGCTATATTTTTACAGTAATTAGTTAATTAATACAATTAATTTTATACTTTGACGAAAGATTAAATATGCTTTAAAGAACGTACACATATTTCAGTAATTTTTAATGATAATCGAAAATATATTTTATCAATTGCAACCGACTCATTTTTTTCCTTGTACAGCAAATTCTTGAGGTATGGTACACCTTAACGGCTCTCATCACTAACTGTCGCCGGAAGCCCGAGGAAATGTTATTCTATGGAGAAATTTTCTTTACAAATAACTTATTAACTAATACATATTTTTAAATTCAGTTTTCACATTCAGAAAATTCCCAACTGTTAAATTGACGCACCTTTTTTAAAAATGCATTTTTTTTAATTTTTAATATTTTATTTTGAAATTACAGAATGAAAAAATCTCACACACTGAAAATTCGTATTTTGCAGCTTCAAAATAAAATACAAAAAATGTAAAAAATATTTTTTTAAAAAAGGTCCGTTAATTTAACCGCTGGGAATTTTCTGAATGTGAAGACAGAATTTAAAAATATGTATTAGTTAATAAGTTATTTGTAAAGAAAAATTTCCCATAGAATAACATTAGCTTCGGCTTCTGGCGGCTGCGAGTGAAGCCGTCCCTTAATGATCTAAGCTCCTCTTTTTATGAGCTCTTCACACAATTGTTTCAATTTTCAACTCGTAGCCAAAATTGGGGGGTGTTTTAAAATTGATATGTTTGTCTGCCTGTGTGTTTTTATGTCGTACCACACTGTAGCTTCCAAACGAATTAACAGATTGCAATGCGATATTTAAAAAAATAATAATAATAATAATTACTCATTGCGTTTCAAAACTATGTTTGATGAAAACTGTTTAATATATATATATATATATATATATATATATATATATATATGTGTAAAATTAGTTGAAATGTCATTTTTCATCTGCAGTTTGCTTTGACATTTTATAAATGTACAGTAGTTCAGTTCGAGTTTAGAGAATTACATTTGGAAACTTTTCAACTTGTTGTTCTCAGCTGTTAAGTTGTATGCTTTATTTCGATTTCGAATGAAAAACTTTTTTTTTATCGCGATTTTTTAACGAATAAATAGTGACTATGAGCTCTATGTCCGAAAAGCCCTAAATATAGTTGGAAATTTAGAGTTTTTTTTTTTTTAAATATTATTATTATTATTTTATTATTATTATTATTATTATTCTGATTTTGACAAAAAATAAAAAGTTCAAAATAGTTATTATATATATATATATATATATATATATATATATATATATATATATATATATATATATATATATATATGAGTCCACAGTCGAAATGTAGCTGGATTCGTTTGAAAATTAGAGTTAAAAAAAAAATAATATTTAATTAAATTCAAAGTGTTGACACTTATCATTCAAGAGCTTGTTCTGCCACTGAAAATTATAGATTTTACAATAATAATAATAATAATAATAATAATAATAATAATAATTAAATTAATTCAAGGTAATATGTAAAGCTGAAGCCTCTTATAAAGCTAACTTTACGTACACTTTTATAGTAAATGATAATTATTTCTGAATAAATGTATTTTACATTTTTATATTAAATTGTAATAGACTCTTAATTTTTCAACTTAACTTTATATTTTTTGAACCTATCTGAAATGAACACTCCGTCTCAAATTCTGAACGAAAATTTCTTTTAAGCTTATTAGATAATATTAAATTATCATACATTAAACAACTTTTGTTAGATATTTATTAAAGCTGTGTTTTGGTTTAGAAAAAATCATTCAGATGAAAATTCGTTACGTATAAGTTCTCTTTTTCGGAATCGATTCATACTTCTTTTACTCCAGAGAAACAATCACGGTTATAAGTTTGTTACGTATTGTTTCACAGCTGTGAAAGTGATTTAGAATCCGGATAGAAATTTTGTTTCTATCAAAAAAGAGGAAGAAAATCATATATATGTGTATATATATATATATATATTTCCTTTTCTTCTCTCTCTCTCTCTCTCTCTCTCTCTCTCTCTCTCTCTCTCTCTCTCTCTCTCTTTCTCTCCTTTTTTTTTTTTTATATTTATATAATTTATAAGGAGTATATACTATTTCCCTTATAGGATTTTCTTAGTTTTGTAGCGTATAAAATCATACGGTAAGTTTAAATGGAAAATAAATTTGATAACAAAGATTTGATAACAAACTTTTAACGTTAGTGGATTATGGTTATTGTCAAAATGATTACTAAGAGACGTTTAGTGTAAAACTCGATTTTCTATCATACAAATGTGTCTTAAAAACTGCTTTTTTCTTAATTATTACCTTATAAATCATTCATCAATCATTTATAAACTGACACCTTTAATTTTTTTTTCTTTTAATTGTTTAACTTTTTTTAGTGTGTTTAAAAATTAAAATGTATATATTTAGGATTTTCATAAAGAAAAACTTGAATACCAGAAATTTTGTAAAGTAACTTTTTAACATAGATATCAACTATTAATCAATGGTCAAATAAAGTGGTAGTAAAAACAATAATACAAAAAAAAATTTTGTTTGTTTGATTTCTGTAAATAATTTTATTGAGAATTACAGTTATCTTTCTAAAAACGGGATTTTTTTTTTTTTTTTACATGATTAAAATAACACACAAAGTTAAATTTCATGCAGAAGGGGAGAAAAAGTTCTGGAAATTTAAAATATTATTCTAAAATTCAAATCACATTAATTTCATTAAGATTAATCTTTTAATCTTGTTCTTATACATAACAGTTCAAAACTGCGCCAAAGAAAAATCGCCAAATTCAGCTGTGGGGATAAACTAAAGTTATGCCAATGGATCATACATCTGGTACAAGTTCTCGGATTAAACCTCTCCGTAGTGAATCGAAGCGTATTGTATATAATGTCATTAAGTTTTGCGATAAAGGAAGCTTTAGAAGGAGAAGTTATTGTTTGAAGAATTTTAATTATTTCTTCAAAAATTTTGATAATAAATATCAAAATGAAAGTAAGTGTCAAATATTTAAAGCAACATCCAATTTTAAATAGTGTCATTTTAAATAGCTTGTTCGTTCGGTGCAATTTGCACATTAGTCCAGTGAGGTACAACTTTCACATCAGTTCCTTTAGGTACAACTTGCACATTAGTCTCCTTTAAATATAGTGACCAGCGAAGCTGGCAAAGCATTCGTTGATTCACTACCTTAATTGGTTTCACATTCCGTCATTTTTGACGGTGTTACGTAGTAGTTTCTAAATAATAATTGACATAATGTTTTAATTAGTGTTACACACTTCAAAAGTTTCAAAATACTGACAAAGCTTTTATTTTTAATTTTAAATGAGTAATATTTATATTGAAATTTAAAACTATCCCTTTATAATATTATCAGTTTTTCTTTCTTTTAATTAATCGTAAAATATTTATATAACCAGATATTCAAGAATCAGTTCAAAGAAGGAAAAGAAATGCAAGCAGTGAGTTTATAATTTTTTCATACCCATAAACAAACACATCCCTAGGTACTACGGACATTCCTATTTTATAAATGGACCAGTCTTTTTCACCCATGCGCAGATCACGCCAGGGATCATCCTTCTGCGGTTTATCAGTAGTATCAAAAATTTCGAAATTTTTTGGTGAAAATCGATATAACTAGTTATTTTTACATCCTGAAATCATGTTGAATGGTAATCGCTAAACTGTTGGACGATTTCTCTAATAGCAATATCATAAACATGAAATATCTAGGTTGTACGATAACACGATTATCTGGATACTCGCATGCGCTATACGTATATCCTTCTATTACGACGATGTTTTTAGCTGATTTATCTAAAGCCGAGATGTATTGTTAAAAAAAATGTCAAAAACAACACAGTTTTTTTGGTATATTATTATTATTGAACTGAGAAAACAAAAGAAAAATAAATTAAATTAAATTAAATTAAATTAAATAACACTTCAAAACGGGCTTCAAAATGCCAATGTTGATTGATATGAGTTAACACTTAGAAATGTAAAAAAAAAAAAAAAAAAAAAAAAAAAACGTATTATTTTAAATTTTATGGTATTTGCTTTTGCAAAGCATTTAATTATCATTAAAAAAAAAAAAAATCTGGAGTGACTCCACTCTACTTTCCGAACATTGAGTAATTAACAGTTTTGTAGATAAAGTAAAGAAAGAGTAGTTGTTAAACAAACAAAAGAGAGAAAACCATTATAGAGTGTTTGAGTATTTTTCTCCATCTATTACACGTTGTTTTATTTAACGCTACTGAACTTTGAGCCCATAGATCATAATGATAAAGAAATTTTCGTTGTGTCCCTGTAAAAACCTATAAATGCTAGATTCACCAAAATGCTTATAGTTAGTGCAACAGTGATTTATAATACTCATATAAATTTTCAGCTGAATTCAATAAGGCGTTTAGATGCTATCGTACTTTTTAAAATTTAGTCCCATAGGCCATAATGATAAAGAATTTTTCTTTGTGTCCCTGTAAAAAAACTGTAAGTGCTAGATTCACCAAAATCTATACAGTTAGTTCAACTGTGATCTATAACATGTGTACAAATTTTTTGCTCAGATTAATAAGGCGTTTAGACGCAATCACATTTTTAAAAATTTGGCCCCATAGGCATAATGATAAAGAATTTTTCTTTGTGTCCCTGTAAAAAAACTATAAGTGCTAGATTCACCAAAATCTATAGGGTTCGTACTATTGTGACTTATAATATGCGTACCAACTTTCAGGTTAATCGAACAAAGCGTTTAGACGCTAGCGTGTTCACTCACAGACATACACACATACACACACACACACATACATCATCGTAAAAATAGTGAAAACAGACTCAGGGGACCTCAAAACGTATAGAAACATCAAAATCTCGAATTCGGATTTTTGACATGATTACAATACTTTCCTCACTATAGTGTTCGGAAAGTAAAAATCTGGTGTGACACAACCACACGACTTCCATTACCCACTATTACACATATTATGTGCATTTTTTGGAGATAATGTAATCAGAAGATATAAAAGTGACCTAAAGAAGTCGAAACCTAACATTTTTCTGGTAAGGTAAACTTTATACACATGTAAAGGCATATAAAACGGAGCTTACATATAGCGAGGTTAAAAAAATAAGAAGAAAAAAAAATGGTAGAGTTACTTTTTGAAACACCAATTTTCGAGATCTACCTAAACTTCTGACCCAGCTAAACAGCGTATCTGTTAATTTTCCTCTAATAACTACGTGATACATAAGAAAGAAATGGATTTGTATAACAATTGTTAAGAAAATCGTTAGAACCGTTTTTGAGATTCCAACTTTTACCAAAACTCAATTATTAACAGGAAAACAATAATTACATACAAAAGCATATTTAAAAGTGAGTTAATAGGGCGAGTTTGAAAAAAATCCGTACAGCCGTTTTTAAAGGAACGCCCTTGCGAGACCTGGAATTGAGCTATTTATACAGGACGCCTATCAATTTTCCTGAACTAACCAACTATATCATTCGAAAGGACATCTAATAGACTGTTTATATAGCAATTTTTAAGAAAATCAATAGAGCCGTTTTTGAGACACGGACTTACGGTCCCACTTCCGGTTTTTCAATTTTCACCAAAATTTGGAAATTTCATCTGTACACCAAACGTATTTCAATTCTAAAATTTCGTAGCTCTATCTTTATTAGTTTCTGAGCTATAATAGCCAGAAGATTCTCCACATACATACATACACACTGACCAATTGCCAAAAACCACTTTTTTGGACTCAGGGGACCTTAAAACGTGTAAATCAGGTGAAAACCCGATATCGAATTTTCAGACCGAATACAATACTTCCATTATCTGCGGTAGTAGGGTAATGGAAGTAAAAAGTGAAATGAAGCAACCATTTCCTTTTGGTAACTTCATAATTATTTTATTCCAGAAACTTTTTATACAAGAATATATGTGTAGGTAAAAATCTCCTTTGATTTAAGCAACTATAACTATTATGGTATATATTCATATTTAAAATTTATTAGATTTCTAAAACAGAAATAATAGAATTTATCTTTTTGATAAAGTTATTGAAGTCAAAAATACGTCGCTCAGAATTTTCAAAATAATTCTAATTTTTTTACTGTTTGTACATCACAGTAAAATATTTACTATTCGTTTATTTAAATAAAATCATTGTAAGTTAATCCTATATATCATCTAAAATGTTTTCATAAAACCAAAATTTTGAAATGGAAAGAAATTTGCTTAAGAGTCATTTTATAGAATAAACGTCATATATATATCTATCTATATATCTATCTATCTATCTATATATATATATATATATATAATAAATAATTTAATTCCTTTACAATACTCAGCAAATAAGAGAAAGATGAAAATACCAACAATGATATTAATATTTAAAAGGATTACTTATAAAGTTATTGTCACAAATACCATTTAAGTAAAATTCACCGATTAGTAAAATCATGTTAAAATACTTACACAGAAGAGAAATGACGTAAATATCACTAATGCCTAAAACAATGAGATAGTTTTTTTAATCCATTTATCGAGTAAATTCAGCAACACAAGATAAGAATTGCAAGAAATAAACCAAAATACTATTGAAATAAAAAGGAATGCATGAAGGAAAAATAGAGTTAAAAATGTTGAAACCCAGTACAGTTCTCATCAGGAAACTAGCTGTACTGTCAACATGAGATGCAAGATTTCGAATATTGTATAGCTAGTTCAGCAAATATACAATACTAGTTCCAATCTTGCATAAAAAAAAATAGAAAGATAAAAGGAAAATGGCTGATAAAACAACTTAATTAAAATGAAAAATGATATTCGTGAAAGACGAGGGCCACATGCAATTCAAATCCAAATCGAATAAAAGTCCAGGCGGTTGCCAAACGAACTATCTGAAAAGAAATGTTTAAAAGTAGAGAATCGATTAATCGAAATAATTTCTGAAATGAAATAAATGTAAGCATGAAGTGATATTTATTGTGCTTAATATTTAAAAGCTGAAATCACAAATAAAGAATTTTCTAGAGGGAAATTTAAGTATAATGCAGAACAATACGATTGTCACTGTATGGCATACGTTCGACACAACGTATGAGCGCGCCATCTAACGTGGAAAAAATAAGTTACTATTAATTGATGTAAGAAAAAGTGTACGATTAGAGGTTCAATTTACATGAGTGTAATTTAGATTCTTAAGCTAACAGAAGAAAAGACCAACAAGTGATTATAAAGTCATTATTATTAAGAAATTGGTGAATAATTTTAATTTTTAAATTTCAATAATTATTATTATTATTAATATTGTTATTAGTATTAGTATTAAGTAGGAAAATGGTGAATAGGTTTAATTTTTTTATTTATTTTTTTTTTTTTTTTTTTTAAGTATTATGGTATTAATATATTATTGTTATTATTTTTATTATTATTATTAAATAGAAAAATGGTGAATAAGTTTAATATTTTATTAGTTATTGTTAATAATATTGAATAGTATTTTTATTTTACGTTTAGTATGAACACTCCAAATTTGAATGAGATCTAATTTTTTTTATTTTTAAATGAAGCAAATATATTATGAATTGTTGAAACTTAATCAATATCAACCAGAAAGAGATGATGTATCCCGTAATCGCAATAAGACCAGGCTTCCTATTTTTTTTTTTTTTTTTTTTTTTTATAATTTAAATTCAACAACCCACCCAACCAACCACCCAAACAACACCACCCTTCCTCCTTAATCAAACATCTGCCCTCCCATCCGCCATATTTTAATTTTTTTTTTTTTTTTTTTTTTTTTTTTAATATAAAGATGTATATAAATATATATATATATATACATAAATACATTTTTTTTTTTTTTGTGAGACATAGAACATTTATTGATAAATAATCGAATAAATAAATCTCTTGGGATAACCCATAGCAGTAGCAGTTTTAATTAAATTGTTAATATTCTTGTTTTTGTAATGAGATGAACAAAGTCTGTTTATTCGAAATAGATGATTAAGAATAATATTTCTGTATACAGATAAATGAAGACAAGAATTAAAATGTGTAAATAAATTTACTTTAAAACAGAAATCTTTTCGTTTATCATATAGATCAGTAGATATTTTACCACCATTTAATTTAAGTTGTAAATCTAAAAAGCTAATACAATTGTTGTTAATATAATTATGTGTTAGTATAAGGTGAGAGGGATATTGAAATTTTAATGAAGATGGAGTAGAGTTATTAACATAAAAAATTATAATATCATCAATGTACCTATACATAATGACATTATCATTACAGAAACTTTGTTCATAATGGTATAAATATAAATCAGCTAACAGACTTGAGCTACAGCCCCCTTGTGGGATACCGACCTTTTGGATATAAATAGTGTTGTTATGTAGAATAAAATTATTGTGAATGATAAAATTTAAAAGAGTTTTAAAGGAAGCTGCACAAAGGTATTTAGGAAGAGAAAGTTCACTTTTAAAACGCAAATAAAGGTTGTAAATAATTTGATGAAGATCGGTTAAATTAATATTATTAAACAAGTCAGCAAAATCATAAGTAATAATTTCATTAACATTGTTCAGAGTTTTTACAATTTCTTTGAGTTGATAGCTATTTTTAAGACAATAGAAATTGTTGGATTTACTAATTAAGTTATAAATTTGTTTAAGAATATCAAGGAGGATTTTATTAGCATTATTATTATATGTATTACAACCAATAGTAACTGTTCTAAATTTAATAGGATTTTTATGAAATTTAGGAATAAGGACAATATAAGGATAATTGAAATTATTAAATGGAAGCTTTAATAATTTATAAAAGTTATGAATTTTTCTGTTATTAATTTTAATGTCACAACAGGTGGGATGAAAGTTAGCACTCGAAGAAATGGTTTTTTCAAGTAGAGAAAGATAATATTTTTTACATATTATGGCATAGTTATTCGGAGATTTATCAACATAAGTAATAACATAGTTTTGTTTGAGTACATTAATAGAATTAAATAGATCGGATTTACTGTAATATGTTAAATGTGTTTTATATTTTATTAATTCAGTTTTCAGTTTCGAAATCACTAAAACTTTCCATTGATTAAAATATTCAATAGGTTTATTATAGGAGATAGATATTTTATAGATAAACAAGTCAATATCAAAAGCTAATTGCTGTAAAATCTGTTGAATATTAGTTTTTGAAGGAAGTCTAAATTTTGTGCCATAATGCATAAATTTTTTTAAATTGCGGTTATTAACAAATTCAAGATCTCCAGTAATTATATGTCCATGGTTCTTGTCTACATATTTTGCATAAGAAGGATCATCACAACCACAGGATACATCAGAAGTAAAGTTAGATTTTGACACTGAATTATAATTGAATAACAATCGACCAAGAGTAATAGGATATTTAAATGTACGAGAAATATGTAAATCATTGATGGGAAACATACAAGATTTATCATTAATAATTGAAGTGATGTTGATTTTATTAAATATTCGATTTGAAAAATTAATAATTAACTGAGAATTAGATTGTATTTTTTGAGGTTTTTTAGAAATTTTGAGATTGAATTGTTTAATTCGAAATAAAATTATATCATAAAAAATATCAGAAAAGTGTTGATTATAACTATGGTTTTGAAATTCATGCAGATAATTAGTTAAAAACTTTTTTTTAATAGCAAATATAGACTTTCTTACAGAGAGCCAATCATAATTATCAAGATAATTTGACTGCATTTCATGAAGTTGTTTATTAATGGCATTTTTTGATATTGCAGAAACAGAAGATTTTTTACCTCGTTTGAATCTTGTGGTTTTCTGGTTGATATTATGATTAAGTTCATTGTAAATAGGGGAATAATCATGGAGGGGATTAATATTGGAATAAACCTTTACAACTTTATTGAAATACTCATGATTCAGACCATAAGGATAAATAGTATTATAAAATTTCATAAAATGGGATTCATAGAATAACCTTACACTTTTATTTTTTTGAATCTTTATAATTTCAATGGTGCATGAACAGAAATCGTGTTGATTAAAATGTTTTAACTCAAGAGTAGATTTAAGAGAAATGCTATTAGAAGATAATTTTTTGGAGTCTGAGCGGTGTTGATTTATTCTTAAATGTAAAGGAGAAGAGGTTTCACC
The DNA here is from genome assembly GCA_963930645.1 of Salticus scenicus. Classification (NCBI taxonomy): domain Eukaryota; kingdom Metazoa; phylum Arthropoda; class Arachnida; order Araneae; family Salticidae; genus Salticus; species Salticus scenicus. The sequence continues at coordinate 18,129,547 of OZ005653.1, forward strand.
AATATATTGCATTTTGCATATGCCGCAACTAAGTCTATAAATTACATTATAGGCCTGACAAAAAGGAATCAGTTTAATATTATCACAAAGTTGGGATTTCAGCGCATTAGGGCAAGTCTTGCAGCGAGACATATTTGTCTTCCTAAATTTCTCATACTACAGGTTGTTGATCATAAACTTTCGTAAATCTCTTAACATCAGCCTTTTTTTTTTTTTTTTTTCATATTTTTTTAAAACTTTTTATATTTATTTGGCATAAGGAATACGAATATTATAAGTTTGATACGTTGTCTGTATGTAGGTTACTCAGTGTTACTGTAGTGAATTAGTTTTGTAGTAAGTGCATTAGTTAGTTCGTTAGTTTTATTAGATTATTTGTTAGTGTATGTTTAGGGACTATCTCAAGAATAAAATCTAAAGAAGTAAAAAAAATTTAAAAAGACTGGATCATTTTAAAAATAAATACTTAAGATATTGGCAAGAACTCTATTCATTTCGATATTCTACTTTGAATATTTCGTAAGTTATTAGAAATTTAAGATTTTTCTAACCATAGAAGAATAAGGTAAAAGTTTCTATAAACGTGCATTATGAGTATTATTTTTGGAAGACAGACGAAAGCGATATTTCACATAAACCTGCATTATGGGGACTATTGCATTTTAAGTGTATAGGTACCAACTTGTACGGTTTTTTAACAACAATATTTCTTTATAAAAAAAAAATTATCATGTTTAATCGAAGAAAACTGCTAAATATATTTATTAGAAATTTCCAGTGGCAAAAAAAATTGCATCTTTGGTAGTAAGTATTTGCATGAAAACTAAAATTCGAAACTCACGTAAAAAAAAAAAAAAAAAAAAAAAAAATTGCGAATGATCAACAAACTATTATATAGTATATTACTGAAACGATGTAAGTGTAACTTAGTAGGTGGAGCGTTTCAGTCTAAAACTCTGCCATGTAATCGTCCGAGTTCATTGATCTTAATATATATTAAGTCTTGTAGTGGAAATTTATAATAACTATTACATGACTGTGAAACGAACAGAATTGCTATAAGGGCATAAAGATATAATGACACAGAAAACTATGCCAACTAGATTTTTTTTTTTTTTTGCTTTTCTGAATTGCAAATTCTTGTAAACACCTTTTTTTTTTTTTTTTTTTTTTTTTTTTTTGCACTTTATTTTCTTCATTTCTTTGCCGTAAAGTTTTATTCATGCTGAATTCCTATATATACTTTCTATTTAAATTTTGAAAACTATTTAAATATATAGTCTAAAACTTTGAAACTCACAAAAAGCTTTTTTATGACTTGTTATATATCAGAGTTCATTCAAAATTCCCTTGGTAAAGAGAAAGAAAGTTGAAATTTTTCTTTCACTTTAAAACATCAACACTGGCTCCATGCGATCTTTTGCTTAGTTGGGTATATGCTAGTAAATGTTCCGTTAAAATGTTTTCCGTGAACGCAGGGTGTGCTATCTACTCTTAAAACTATAATAAAATGTGGAATATTTTCCAATTTAAAAGTGGAAATAAATGTTGTTCCGTTACTTTTTCGTAGAGTAGAAAGTTTTTAAGAAAGTTTTCTTTTCCTTTCCTTTATTTATTTATCTTTTTATTTGTATTTGTATTTGTATTTGTATTTGTATTATTTTTTATTTATTTATTTATTATTATTATTATTATTATTTTTTTATTTTTTTATTATTATTATTTTTTTTTTTGAAGGAACCCGAGCATAAAAATAACTATATTATATTTATTTAATATGTAAATCTGCAATTTACACACGCACACACACTGCAATGCGAAAAAAAAAAAAAAATGTGTATATATATATATATATATATATATATATAGTGTGTGTGTGTGTGTGTGTGTGATATCTCATTTATGCGCGGGCATAAGGGCAAAACGCACATAGTAAGTGAAAAACGCGTATAAGTGAAAAACTACAAAAGGGAGCTTAAAAGTGAAACATCAGCGCAGTATGCATAGTAATTGTTAATTAATGCTATGTATCTATAGTATTATTGAAAAACGTAAATAAGATTACGTAGTACCAAATGCAAAATGTGCAAGTTGCATGTATAACTTTCGTTAATTACTTTTTTATAAACACAAACACACACCCTTAAATATATATATATTTAAAAACTGCTGCATTAAAAAAAAAAAAATAATAAAAAATAAAATAAATCACTATATTTAAAGGGGATTAGTGTGCAAATTGTAACTGACGGGACTAAAGTGAAAGTTGTACCTCAAGGGACTAATGTGAAAATTGTACTTCACGGGACTAATGTGCAAGTTGCACCGAACGAACAAACTATTTCTTTCAACGAAAATGCCTACTAAACCTGGACGATAGGTCTAATGTATCGTATCATATTATATATCGTATTTATCGTAATATAACTCAATACTTATTTCGCTTCCTTCTTCGACTCGTTTTAATACGCATTTTTTATATGCATGAGCATACCCCGAAAAACAAAAACATTAAATCATTAAATTGATTTTTTTACTTATTTTTATTTCATATTATTTCACGCGTACTTTTTATTTCCTAATTCAAAATTATTAAAAAAAAACTTTTTCGATATCGCTTGTAACGATACTGATTATTATTAATTTTCTTTTCTTTTTCTTTCAATAATTAAAAAAAAAAAAAAAAAAAAGATTTTGATGAAATTCTGGCAAAAGCAGCTTTTAGTTTAGGACGGAGGACTATTAGTTTTTTTTTTTTTTTTTTTTCCAAATTATAACATCGTTTTCAAATTATTCAGTTATATTTTCGGTAAAGTTTAGATTTCGACAAATGTCCAACTATCAAAATCGACAACGCAAAAATCCCAGATTGAGACTAATAGGCCCTCAGTCATAATATTTTTTTCTGTCATGTAAATTTAAAAGCTATAGATAGAATCAGTTAACATTGTTGTGCGTGGCCTCTGAACTAAAAATTGAAATTATTTCATTAGTAATTTATTACTTTTCTCTTACCCCTATATGTGGTAGAAAAAGTATTGTTTTTGGATCTAATTTTTGTAATTGAGTTACTCTTATATTTACACGTTTTGCGGTCCCATGAATCTGAAAATTAACTTTTTAGGGGTCAACCTTTGCGTGTATGTGTATGTGCTATCAGCATATCTTAAAAAATAGTAGCATTAAATTGAAACTTGGTATTCTAAATCTGTATCATATATTGGTGTTCCACTAAACTTTTCATTGAGATCAACCAATTGGTTCCTGTATAGGGTCATCCAAGAAAATTAAAATGCATTGCATCTATGGACGAAACTTCTTGTAAGTACATTTTAACATCTGTAGACTCCCTAAATAAAATGGAATGAGCGTATTTTTTTTATGTAGAAAAATATGCATAAAAAACCTTTTTTTTTTTTTTTTTTTTTTTTCTTTGTTGCTTGAGGTATGGAAATCATTCATTATTCGTTTACAGGGCTACCCAAAGTATTTTAATATATATTGGGGCTATAATTGGAAATTTCAGGAAATGTATTCTAAAATTGTGTAATGTTATTTTATATAGGAAAATGTTTAAGCAAAAAATGTGATGTCGATGTAGTTTATAGATTATATACAGGGCTGCCAAGGTTTAAGCTAAACGTTCTTTTCACTTGAATATAATTGATGGAAGTGCTTTGCTTCAATTTACTATGTTGACGAATACTGCTCCGGAAGTAAAATTAGTTTCTCATACTGATTCTAAAAACAAAATATTTTTTAAATGTTTTTTTTTTTTTTTCCTGTATAATATCACGTTTTACTGTACCCTGGTTACGGAAGTTGTAGGTATTTACTAGTTAGGTTTATATTATTATTATATTGTTTATATTATTATTATATTGAAAATATTATTACTATAGGTTTATGTTGTTATTATTATTAATAATAATATTGTGCATGAATAACAGTTAACGCAGTGAAGACAAATACAAAAAAGTTTGGTATTGTGTTATTTAACGGAGACTTTTAATCAAAAATCATGGATGAGTATCCAGACATTAAAACTGGAATTTTACATTTCCAGAACTGAAATAAATATCTGCATTTGTCTGTCGAGTAAATGGAACGCATTCTGTCTGTATTTTTCATATTTATGAAAAAGTTACATTAATGTTAATTTGATACAATACACTGAGAAAAAATTCTCTAACTGACATCTAGAATCTCAATTGTGGCTCTAGAAAAAATAGTTCCATGTCATCCTTAAATTCTAGTCCCCTTGAAAAACGAGTTCTAAGAATTCTAGAGCGTTTGTCTATATTCTCGAGGGTAAAGTTATTTAAAAATCTCTGCAAATAGATGTGACAACAAGAAGCGGGTTTCTGCAACTATAATCTTGGTTTATTACCAAATTCTAGAAAATCAAGCGAGAATTTTTCGCAATATAAATGATTCAGAATATTGTTTTACGATCTAGAAATGTGTACGCTTGAAATTCTCGATAATTTCTTCTATTCAGTTTATTGGCGTGCCTTATGCGCATAGCTCAGAAATCTATATTTCTAGATAAGGGATTTAGAAAATTGCCACTTATTCATTCTAGAGAAAGGCGGTATATTTTTTTTCTCAGTGTACTTAAGAACTGAGTAAAGAAATAAAGAATCAATTAAATTCATATCATAATTGCATAAGATTTATTGGTTTGCAATCCCTATAACTGCCACTGGAAAAAGCTACACTCTGTCTCCTGAAGAATTGTTTAACGATTGGGTACCTTTTAAATCAACTATAAAGATTGTCCCCCAAATCTTTGTAAATTTATTTTTACTGAAATAAGTTTTTTTTTTTTTTTTTTTTTTTTTTGACAAAATTAAAGAAGGAATGCGTTATTATTATCATTTTAAATTACTATTTTAATTTGATTGTAAATTATTTATATTTTCAATCTATTAAAAACCAGAGGTTAAAGACCCCTGCTCCACACACACGCATCGATACTAGCTGATCTGTGCTGTTTAAGCCGTAAATTGGTGCACTTAGCTCCACATGAAAAAGGAATGCTCAACCAGCAGATTAACATTCCAAAAGGGCAAGCTTTCATTATTCAATTTTTCATTTTCTTTTCTTTTCTTTCTTTCTTTTTTTTAATATCACGTAATCATTAATTACAAAAACATTGTAATTAACTAATTTCCTTTTAGAGAATTTCCTTATATGCTAATTTGGCCCAAACAATATTATGAAACATTCTATATACAATTTGTTTACGAAAACAGTGATGGATGGTTGTATTTTAATTTATAACTCAGCATTCTATGGACGTCCCATGTTGAAACTTACAATAATTTATAGACAATAAATGTGAGAATAATATATATTTTTAAAAAGAAAATTAAATATTACTTTTTGAGATATTGAAGATCAAAGGTCAAAATGTTTTACCTTAAAATGAAACCTTTTAAAAACATATATGCATGTGATATATTATTTGAAAGCCTATATTATAAGATTTCTAATGATACCAATCTTATATCTGTAAGGTAATTAGAGAACAAAATAGGGGTAGATATCTTGAAGAAAAAATTTGAAAATTTGCATTTTTTACACATTTTTGCAGCCCTGTATATCAAGAACAAAAAGAGGTAGGTACTTATTAATTGGTAGAACGAATAAATGAGCTAAATTTCATAAAAATCTGAAGGGATCAGCTTTTTAGCTGTGTTGATTTGACATGTTGATTTCATCCATCTTATTACGTGGGAATTATAGTTATTTTTTCTTTGTCAGAAAAGTTAGCTAAGCTCAATTGTATATTTTACATACTATAACTTTAATTATGTTTAATTAATGGCTGTTTGGTTGAATGTGTTTTACATCGCACTAGTGATGAGCAATGGGCAATTTATGTTTAATTAAAGATTTATTTATTTTTAATTGCATCTGAGTTTAAGTTATAAACATTTTTGCTATAGGATTGTTCATATTTTTTACTATTATTGAAGATTTAACTATTGGCCTGATATCAAAATATATACTGTTATATAATATAACTTCTTATTTTACCATGTTTTTATTAACTTCGATTCTTGTTTGTTTGTTTGTGGGTTTGTGTGTTTGTCAGGGACAAATCTTGCAATCGATTTTTAACTAACTTCCCGACTAGCTAGATATTTGAAATTTTCAGGACAGCTCACAACACGATGACAATACATTTTTCTAATAATTTTAGTTAACTATTTCAAGTCCCGCTGCCTTCGACAGCGCTTATATGATTCGACAGAAAATTTATTTAACTAACTTCCCGACTAGCTAGACATTTGAAACTTTCAGAATAGTTCAGAACACGGCGAAAATGCATTATCTTAATACCTTTAGCCAACTGTTTCGGGTTCCTGCTGCCTTCGGTGCGTTATCAGTACAAAACTTGCAATCGATTTTTCACTAACTTTCCGACTAGCTAGACATTTGAAACTTTCAGGACAGCTCACAACACGGTGACAATACATTTTTCTAATAATTTTAGTCAACTATTTCAGGTCCCGCTGCCTTCGGCAGCGCTTATATAATTCGACAGAACATTTATTTAACTAACTTCCCGACTGGCTAGACATTTGAAACTTTCAGAATAGTTTAGAACACGGCGAAAATGCAATTTTAAAATAATTTTAACCAACTGCTTCGGGTTCCTGCTGCCTTCGACAGCGTTACCAGTACAAAGCTTGCAATCGATTTTTCATTAACTTCCCGACTAGCTAGACATTTGAAACTTTCAGGATAGTTCAGAACACGGTGAAAATACATTTTTTTAATACCTTTAGCCAACTGTTTCGGGTTCCTGCTGCCTTCGGCAGCGTTATCAGTACAAAGGTTGCAATCGATTTTTCCCTAACTTCCCGACTAGCTAGACATTTGAAACTTTCAGGATAGTTCAGAACACGGTGAAAATACATTTTTTTAATACCTTTAGCCAACTGTTTCAGGTTCCTGCTGCCTTCGGCAGCGTTATCAGTACAAAGCTTGCAATCGATTTTTCACTAACTTTTCGACTAGCTAGACATTTGAAACTTTCAGGCTAGCTTATAACACGGTGACAATACTTTTTTAAAAACTTTAGTCAACTGCTTCAGGTCCTTCGGCAGCGTTTATATGATTCAACAGAAATTTTATTTAACTAACTTCCTGACTAGCTAGACATTTGAAACTTTCACAATTGTTCAGAACACGGTGAAAATGCATTTTTTAAATACTTTTAGCAAGATGTTTCGGGTTCCTGCTGCCTTCGGTAGCGTTACCAGTACAAAGCTTGTAATCGATTTTTCACTAACTTCCCGACTAGCTATTTGAAACTTCCAGGATAGCTCAGAACACGGGGGCAATACATTTTTTTTAATACTTTTAGTCAACTGTTTCAGGTCCCTACTGTATTCGGCAGCGTTCATATGATTCAACAGAAAATTTATTTAACTAACTTCCCGAGTAGCTAGATATTTGAAACTTTCGGAATAGTTCAGAATACGGTAAAAATGCTTTTTAAAAATATTTTTATCCAATTGCTTCGGGACCTGCTGCCTTCGGCAGCGTTTCCAGTACATAGCTTGCAATCAACTTTTAACTAACTTCCCGGCTAGATAGCCATTTGAAACTTTTATAATAGCTCAAAAGACGATAGCAAGGAATTTTTTTAATACTTTTATCCAATTGCTGGGGTTCCGGCTGCCTTCAGTAGCGTTTATATGATTCAACAGAAAATTAAAAACATGGTTTATAAAAATTTTTTTATCTTATAATTATTTTTTAAATGAGTTGAAAAAAAAAATTCCGAAGCCTATTTTTAATTTCTAATAAAAATAATAAAAATAAAATTATATACAAAAAAGAATTCAAGTTATCAGGATGAAACATTTTTAAAATGTATTATTCCATGTACAGACATGCGGAAACTACTTTTTATTCCTTCTCAGCCGTTAGTATACTCATTTCTTAAATTTATTTCATACAGATTTAATATAAGACCCCTTAGGCGCCTTTAAATTCTTTGTTTTCAGTTTAGCGATGAATTAAAATGGCTCTCGCAATTGCGTAAGTAATTATCTTGACGAGAAACGCCCGAGCTACTTCGGTGACAAATTTCAAATTTTGCTAAGGATTTCTATAGTTTTCTTAATTTTACTTTCCGAGTTTGCTTAATTTTACTTTAAATATTTTTTAACTTGATGAGAGCGGTAAAAAGCGGAAAAATATTTTTTTAATGGTCCAAATACACAAAAATGTTTTTTTTTTTTTTTTTTTTTTTTTTTTTTTAAGAAAAAATAAATAAATAAATAAAGGGTAAAAATAAAATAAATAGTTTTGTCCCTCAATTAAAAAAAAAAAAAAATCTGATGTGGGCACCACATGACTTCCTTATACACTTTTAGAAATATACATAATGTTAAAAAACATTGTCACTCGAGCCAAAACATTTGGCTAAAAATATTTTTAAAAAATGCATGCATACGTAAAAAAAATAAAAAATAAAATTGTGCCTTGAGGGGACTCATGTCAAAGTTGTGCCTTGGGGGGACTCATGTCAAAGTTGTGCCTTGGGGGGGGGAACTCATGTCAAAGTTGTGCCTTGGGGGGACTCATGTCAAAGTTGTACCTTGGGGGGGGACTCATGTCAAAGTTGTACCTTGGGGGGGACTCATGTCAAAGTTGTGCCTTGGGGAGGGGACTCATGTCAAAGTTGTGCCTTGGGGGGACTCATGTCAAAGTTGTACCTTGGGGGGGGACTCATGTGAAAGTTGTACCTTGGGGGGAGTCATGTCGAAGTTGTGCCTTGAAGAGGGGACTCATGTCAAAGTTGTGCCTTGGGGGGACTCATGTCAAAGCTGTGCCTTGGGGGGACTCATGTCAAAGTTGTACCTTGGGGAGGGGACTCATGTCAAAGTTGTGCCTTGGGGGGGACTCATGTCAAAGTTGTGTCTTAGGGGGGGACTCATGTCAAAGTTGTGCATTGGGGACTCATGTCAAAGTTGTGCCTTGGAGAAGACTCATGTCAAAGTTGTGCCTTGGGGGGACTCATGTCAAAGTTGTGCATTGGGGGACTCATGTCAAAGTTGTGCCTTGGGGGGGCTCATGTCAAAGTTGTACCTTGGGGGGAACTCATGTCAAAGTTGTGCCTTGGGGGGGCTCATGTCAAAGTTGTACCTTGGGGGGAGTCATGTCGAAGTTGTGCCTTGAAGAGGGGACTCATGTCAAAGTTGTGCCTTGGGGGAACTCATGTCAAAGCTGTGCCTTGGGGGGACTCATGTCAAAGTTGTACCTTGGGGAGGGGACTCATGTCAAAGTTGTGCCTTGGGGGGGACTCATGTCAAAGTTGTGTCTTAGGGGGGGACTCATGTCAAAGTTGTGCATTGGGGACTCATGTCAAAGTTGTGCCTTGGAGAGGACTCACGTCAAAGTTGTGCCTTGGGGGGACTCATGTCAAAGTTGTGCATTGGGGGACTCATGTCAAAGTTGTGCCTTGGGGGGGCTCATGTCAAAGTTGTACCTTGGGGGGATTCCTGTCAAAGTTGTGCATTGGGGGACTCATGTCAAAGTTGTACCTTGGGGGGACTCATGTCAAAGCTGTGCCTTGGGGGGAACTCATGTCAAAGCTGTGCCTTGGGGGGACTCATGTCAAAGTTGTACCTTGGGGAGGGGACTCATGTCAGAGTTGTGCCTTGGGGGGGACTCATGTCAAAGCTGTGCCTTGGGGGGACTCATGTCAAAGTTGTACCTTGGGGAGGGGACTCATGTCAAAGTTGTGCCTTGGGGGGGGACTCATGTCAAAGTTGTGTCTTAGGGGGGACTCATGTCAAAGTTGTGCATTGGGGACTCATGTCACAGTTGTGCCTTGGAGAGGACTCATGTCAAAGTTGTGCCTTGGGGGGACTCATGTCAAAGTTGTACCTTGGGGAGGGGACTCATGTCAAAGTTGTGCCTTGGGGGGGGACTCATGTCAAAGTTGTGTCTTAGGGGGGGGACTCATGTCAAAGTTGTGCATTGGGGACTCATGTCACAGTTGTGCCTTGGAGAGGACTCATGTCGAAGTTGTGCCTTGGGGGGACTCATGTCAAAGTTGTACCTTGGGGGGGACTCATGTCAAAGTCGTGCCTTGGGGAGGGGACTCATGTCAAAGTTGTAACTTGGGGGGGACTCATGTCAAGGTTGTGCCTTGGGGGGGACTCATGTGCCTTGGGGGACTCATGTCAAAGCTGTACCTTGGGGGGACTCATGTCAAAGTTGTGCCTTGGGGGGGACTCATGTGCCTTGGGGGGACTCATGTCAAAGCTGTACCTTGGGGGGACTCATGTCAAAGCTGTGCCTTGGGGGGGACTCATGTCAAAGTTGTACCTTGGGGAGGGGACTCATGTCAAAGCTGTGCCTTGGGGGGGACTTATGTCAAAGCTGTGCCTTGGTGGGACTCATGTCAAAATCGTGCCTTGGGGAGGGGACTCATGTCAAAGTTGTGCCTTGGGGGGGACTCATGTCAAAGTTGTGCATTGGGGACTCATGTCAAAGTTGTGCCTTGGAGAGGACTCATGTCAAAGTTGTGCCTTGGGGGGACTCATGTCAAAGTTGTACCTTGGGGGGGACTCATGTCAAAGTTGTGCCTTGGGGGGACTCATGTCAAAGTTGTGCCTTGAGGGGGACTCGTGTGCCTTGGAGGGGACTCATGTCAAAGTTGTACCTTGGGGAGGGGACTCATGTCAAAGTTGTGCCTTGGGGGGACTCATGTGCCTTGGGGGACTCATGTCAAAGCTGTACCTTGGGGGGACTCATGTCAAAGTTGTGCCTTGGGGGAGACTCATGTGCCTTGGGGGGACTCATGTCAAAGCTGTACCTTGGGGGGACTCATGTCAAAGCTGTGCCTTGGGGGGGACTCATGTCAAAGTTGTACCTTGGGGAGGGGACTCATGTCAAAGCTGTGCCTTGGGGGGGACTCATGTCAAAGCTGTGCCTTGGTGGGACTCATGTCAAAGTCGTGCCTTGGGGAGGGGACTCATGTCAAAGTTGTGCCTTGGGGGGGGGACTCATGTCAAAGTTGTGCATTGGGGACTCATGTCAAAGTTGTGCCTTGGAGAGGACTCATGTCAAAGTTGTGCCTTGGGGGGACTCATGTCAAAGTTGTACCTTGGGGGGGACTCATGTCAAAGTTGTGCCTTGGGGGGACTCATGTCAAAGTTGTGCCTTGAGGGGGACTCGTGTGCCTTGGAGGGGACTCATGTCAAAGTTGTACCTTGGGGAGGGGACTCATGTCAAAGTTGTGCCTTGGGGGGACTCATGTCAAAGTTGTACCTTGGGGGGGACATGTCAAAGTTGGGCGATGGGGGGACTCATGTCAAAGTTGGGCCTGGGGGGGACTCATGTCAAAGTTGTACCTGATGTGGGCACCACATGACTTCCTTATACACTTTTAGAAATATACATAATGTTAAAAAACATTGACATTGGAACCGAAACAGTTGGCTAAAATTATTTAAAAAAAAATGAATTATCACCGTGTTCTGAGCTTTTCTGATAGTTAGCTAAAAACCGATTGCAAGATTTGTACTGGTAACGCTGACGAAGGCAGCAGGCACCCGAAAAAATTGGCTAAAAGTATTAAAAAAAGGAATTTTACCATGTTCTGAACTATTCTGAAAGTTTCAAATGTCTACCTAGTCGGGAAGTTAGTTAAATAATTTTTTTGTTGGACCATATAAACGCTGCCGAAGGCAGCAGGGACTTGAAACAGTTGGCTAAAAGTATTAAAAAGATGCATATTCACCGTGTTCTAAACTATTCTGAATGTTTCAAATGTCTAGCTAGTCGGGAAGTTAGTTAAATAAATTTTCTGTTGAACCATGTAAACGCTGCCGAAGGCAGCAGTGACCCGAAACAATTGGCCAAAAATATTTTAAAAATGCATTGTCACCGTATTTTGAGCTTTTCCAGAAATTTTAAATGTCTAGCTAGTCGGGAAGTTAGTTACAAATCGATTCCAAGATTTGAACTGGTAACGCTGCCGAAGGCAGCAGGGACCCTATACAGTTGGCTAAAAGTATTTTAAAAATGCATTTTCACCGTGTTCTGATCTAATCTGAAAGTTTCAAATGTCTAGCTAGTCGGGAAGTTAGTTAAATAAATTTTCTGTTGAATCGCATAAACGCTGCTGAAGGCAGCAGGTAAAGGAAACAGTTGGCTAAAAATATTTAAAAAATGCATTGTCAATGTAATCTGAGCTTTTTTGAAAGTTTCAAATGTCTAGCTAGTCGGGAAGTCAGTTAAATTGCAAGATTTGTCTAAACCGTTTTTGAGTTATTACCGTTTTTTGATACATTATGGCCAAAACCTATGTATTTTTGTCATTATGAACCTAATTTTCCTAAATATCTCCAAAACGGAAAATCATAGAAAGTCCAAAAAGGGAAGTGCACAACTAGATGTTATAACAAACCTATGTACCAATTCGCAACTTTCTACGTCCAACCGTTTTTGAGTTATGCGACATACCCACACACAGACACACACACACACATACAGACGTCACGAAAAATCGTGTAAAATCCCTTATATCTCTAAAACGAGAGCTCGTGTTAAGATGACACTTGCAGGTGTGCAACTACACATCATGAAAGTCACACGTATAAATTAGCAACATTCAGCGATCATTCGTTTTCGAGCAATGTGAAATACAAAATCCATTTCGCAAATCGGGATTACTATACTTCCTTATACTTTGTATAAGGAAGTAAAAAAGTTACATGTTCATGTGTTTTCTAACATTAATATATATATAAGTAGGGAAAGAAGGAGAGTTCTAGCTCATGCGGGGGAGGCACTGAGGCACCGGCAAACCGTGCGGATGTCACACCACCCCCTGAGGGCCTAGATGAGTTGGTATCGTCCTTGACACCCCCCTGTGACAGTATCGTAAAAGATGAGGAGGGTGTTAATGAGGAAATTTAATTAAAAAAATTAATTAGTGATTTTTTGTAAAAGGTAACGATGGTTTTAAAGAGAAGTTTGCGGTAGAATGAAAAAAGCATGGTATTGTTTGTGAGTCATTAGGGTATTAATTAGGAAATTAATTAAGAAATTAATTAAAAAATTAAAAAATTGAGAAATAAATAAGGAATCGATAAAATATATGAATTTAAGAATGTTGATGTGAATATACTATGAAAGAAATAGAGAGATCTGACTGGGGTTCGAACCCGGCACCTTGCAGTAAAAATATTTTCATAAGACTGCAGTTTTCGCGTATGTGTGAGTGATTTTTCTATTATATACCTGCATAGATCTTCTTAAACCTATGAATACTATTGTTCGAAAAGAATTCAATCGTTTTAATGATATTAATTACAGAATAATAATTAAAAAAATATTAATTAAAGATCTTCTTGCAAAAATCCACCAAATGCTTTCCGAAAAAAGATAATGTATGTGAAAATTAAGTTGATAGAATGAAAGAAAATGTAGAAAAATTGAGAATGACTGGGATTCGAACCCGAAACCTTGCAGTAAAAATATTTACATTGTGTGTGCGCATGCATATGTGATTTTTCTATTATATGTCTGCACTGTTCTTTTAAACCTATGAATGCTATTGTTCGAAAAGAATTCAATCGTTTAAATGATTTTAATTACAGAATAATAATTAAAATAAATAAAATAATAAAATAATAATAATTTAAGATCTTGAAAAAAAGATAAAGTACGTGAAAATTAAGTTAAAAGATGATTAAAATCTCAAATGTATATGTGGTATTCGAACCCGACACCTTACAGTAAAAATATTTCAGTAGTTTTCGTGTGTGTGTGAGTGATATTTTCTATTATATACCTGCATAGATCTTTTTCAACCTAAGAATACAATAGTTTGAGAATGATTCAATCATTTAAATAATGTTAATTTACTGAATAATAATAAAAAAAATATTAATTATGAATTTTCTTGTAAAAGTTTCCGAAAAAAGGCAATGAGAGTAAAAATTAAGTAGAAAGAATGAAAGAAAGCGTAGAAACATAAAAGGATGAGTGGTATACGAACCAACACCTGTTTGAAGTAAAGAAATATGACTCGATGAATCTATTTTAGATAAGGTATGCTATCGTTTGAAAATAATATTAATTAAAAAATATTAATTAAGTAGTTTTTTGCAAAAGATTTGCGAATCAGAATAGGAAATGCGAGTGTCACTAGTGAAAATTAAGTATAATTACTTGATTGATAAATATTCATTTTAAAAAATAGTTTTCCCGTAAAGTATTTTTCATTTCAACCCAATTGTATATTTTCCAACCTACCTTAGGTAATATTTTTAATGTGACATATTAGGTAATTCTAATTAATGAATATAAACAATTTCCAGTTATTCAACAAAAATAGTTTTTTCCAATTACTTAATTGTATTTAAGGATTTAAAATAAATTCTTTAAGTTTTTCCGCTCCTAACTTTTATCGTGTTGAACTAAAATTTAATGAGTGAATAAAACAATAAAGTAAGTTTTTAGCTGACTGCACTAATTTCAAACATAATTAAAAAGGATTCCCACCAAGACATTTACTAGTACTGTGCTAACTTGTTTTAAAAAGATGGTTTTACAATGACTGAAGAATTTTCCCCTAAAGGCTTCTCTAGGTCACATTGAGCGAGGCAGGAATGAACAAGCTGGGGGAGGAAGCTTCTGTATCTACATTTTTTGGCAAAGCACATCGGTTTTCTTATAGAAGTTTTAAATCTTTTTATTTCAAGTTTTATACTATACTACAAATCTTCCAACACTCAAAAAATATCTGTTCATTGAATCCATTTAACTGAGTAATACAAACTTTCCTTTAATATTATTAGAAAGACTTATTACTCTTTAAAAGTAAAAATTCAAAGTTGAAAAAATATTAATATATATGTTTTATAAATACATTCATGTTCACAAATGCATACTTAAATTTTCTAAGTGTATTTAAACATACTTAAAAAATATTTTAACCAAGTATTTTCGATTACAAATACATGTATATTTGAAAAATTTTAGAAATTTAGATAACTTACTCTTGAATAAAAATATAAGAAACTTATTTTCTCAATAATAAGATTGTAAATGTAAGATAAAATCACAAAGTTACCAGCTTAAAAGGCTGTAGGTATTCGAAAAAAAATCACGAAGTCAACAATTTTGGTGTTAACAAAACATCTTATTTCACAAAGTACTAAGTTTTTTCAAGTCATTTAATTTGAAGTTTTTCAGACATATGCTTATAAACTGAAATTTTTGTGAATGAAAAATTTTTTACACAAAGTATTTTAGAAAAAATATCATCTCAGAAATGAATTAACTTATTTTTAGAATGAAAATATAAGAAACTTATTTTTTCTATTGATAAGAATGAAAATGTAAGATAAAATCTCATTCTTACCAATTTAAGAGACTGCAAGTATTTGAAAAATTATGAAGTATGGAATTTTAATGTTACACATGTGTTAATACCGCATCTTATTTTACAAAGTACTAAGTTTTTTAAAGTTATTTAGTTTGAAGTTTTTCAAACATATGCTTATAAATGAAATTTTTTGTAAATGAAAAATTTTTACACAAATTATTTTAATACAAATACTATCTCAGAAAAATTAACTTTTTCTTTTTAGATTGAAAATGTAAGCTAAAAATCTAACACTTATCAAATTTAGAAGCTGCAGATGTATGAAGAAATCATGAACTTGAAACTTTAAGTATTAACAACCTACCTTCTTTGAAAATACTAAACCACAAGTTTCGACAAATCTATAATCAACTGTTAAAAAACATAGATATTAGAATATTTTTTACCCTATAAAGTTTAACGTAGATGCTACATCCATAAAAATACAGAGTGAAAGTGTACAAATTATCTGTTTAGACATGATGATAAACTAGAATTTTCCACAAGATTCGAGTATTATAGCAAGGTATGGGATAATATTTGACTAAATTTCCACTAATATTGGCGATAGTTATAAAAATTTGACATAAAATAAGAGAATTTGGCGTTAATTCTTAAGTAAAACTAATGAACGAAGAAAAAATTTGAATTAGTTACAATCTTTTTTCGCTGTAGAGTTGTCTAAGTTCTCATACTTAGTAGTTTTTAAACATTTTTAAAGTTTTCCTTTTAGAGTGATTTTTTATACTTTACTAAACTGAAGTACAAAATGGATAATACTTTGTCGTCTGAGGAGACTCACGTTTCTGTTCAACAACCCCCTTCATCAAGTTTTGAGGATGAGAAGTCATCCAAACTTTTTATTTGTCCAACTTGTAATAAGTCATTTTTAAAAAAATCCTATCTTACTAGACATGTGAAGGTTCACAATGACATTAAACCTAATATTTGTTACGTGTGCGAGAAAGAATTTGTTACTTTACATCGTTTAAAAAGACATATAGAAACCCATAGAAAAATTTCCATAAGATACAAATGTGAATATTGTATTGAAAATTTAATTTGCAAGTGTGATTTATTTAAACATAAGAGATTATTTCATCAAAAGTCTTACCTAAACATCTATGTAGTATTTGTAAAGATGCTTTTAAACACAAGTATGAATTTGAAAAACACAAGAGGGTGCATTATCTTAAACCTGAGTATATATGTGAGGAATGTTCTATAACCTTTCCAACTAAACATTCTTTTTTAAACCATAAGCGAAAAAATCATAAAAAGACTTTACATACATACTGTTGCGACGAATGTACTGATACTTTTTCAAACAAACGACACTTTTTATAACATAAAAGAAATATGCATAAAAAATCTTCAATGCAAACTAGATGTGATGAATGCAGTGAAACTTTTCAGTGTAAGTATGAATTATTGCAACATAAGAGAAAGAATCATCTTAAAGACTTTAACATACGTAGAAATTGTAATGAACGAATTACTAACAATGAATTATCAACAGTTAATAATGACAGTGAGAATCTGGACTTGTTAAAGTTTTTGGATAATTTTCACATTGAATGTATGAATGGTGTTTTTGACTTACCTTCCAACAACTTTCAGAATGAAAATGTAGACTTAGACTTAAAAAATTTTTTGAACAATTCGAATGTGGAATATACAAGTGAAAATAATATTGATGGTTTATCTACCAAAGTTGAAAATAAGGACTTAAATAATTTTAACCTCATACAAACTGATTTACCTCTAGTAAACTGTGACAATGAAAATCTAGACTTGCTAAATTTTTTGAATAACTTTAATATCGAATGTATGAACGATATCCCAACAATATAGATTTTTGTGAATTTGTTGTCTTGTATTATTGTGAATGAATTTCAAATAAAAAGATTTCAATGAAAATGGTTTGTTTTAATTTTTATTACAAAATCACCTTTTATATAATATTTTCTGTTAGAATACAAACTTAAGTGTCATCTTTTTAAAATAAAAACATGCAAAAAGTTTACTTGTGTATTAGCGATATACTTTTTCACTACTGTAGTAGAATTGATTGACTATAATATTTAAACACTAAGTAAAAATTATACACGATAGTAGTTTTATAAACTATCAAACTTACATCGAAGAAGAAAAAACTTATAAAATTGTTTTACCACTCAATTGTAAAGTACTTGTGAAAATCTTAAATGAATTTATCATATTAACAATTTTCCTGAAAAACTAACTTATAAAAATTTTAGATATAATTATGAAGTTAGTATTTTCCTAAGTATCACGATTGAATCTTACTTTGAATATGCATCATCAAAGTGTTTTGTACTTTAACTAAAATCACAATCTCTATTCTAAAGAGTGTAAAAATAATTTTTGAGTAACAACTTTTATATATAGATACTTTCACGATTGTATTTTAACTTTTTTTTATTTTTAGAATACACAAAATATTTTATAAGAATTGTGAAAGATTAATTTTAGGAGTTTGTAAAATTTCACAAATTTTTTTTTTAAACATTTTTGTCAAATGCTTTCCTCATGTCACATCACTTAGAAAAAATTAATTGTTTTTAGCAGAATTGCTAACACAAAACATTCAGTTAGAAAATTTATAGATAAAACTTAAAAGATATGAAAAACCATATGTGAAGTAATAACAAAAAGTATACATACTTTCAAGTTTAAACATGGTTGAACAAGCCTGAGGAGACACTAAAACCTGTTGCTGACGTCATAACCCCTGTGACGTAAATTCCCCCTTACCACTACGTCACAAACTTATAATTTAACAAAAAGTACTTATGTCTACCCACAATTCCTGTCTTGTATTATTTTACTTTGTGTATTAAATCAATGATCTGTAAAAAAATTTTGTCGTTTTTATACACTTTGTAGTAAAAATTTTCTACCTAAACATCAAATTATATTTTACAAACATGAATTGATATGTATTTGTTTTAAATATCTCTAAGTTACATTATACCAAAGTATATTTTCTAATATTTAAACAATTTTCATTTTACAAAAATTAACTTCTATGCATTTCTAGGTCTTTAACCCGTTAGTAGTCGCTATAGACAGCGCCACCTATTACAGATTGCGCACTTTTTATTTAACTCGCACCAATAATTTTAAGAAGTGATGTGATCAACGTTTCTTCGATTTTATTCGCGTTTTTTGTATATCAAATGCCACTTCTAAAAATATTTGGTGGCCATTAAATAAAAGAATCTGGCAAAACTGAAGGATGGGCGGCAAATTGACCAACTAGCGACTACTAACGGGTTAATAAAAATCTTTAATTTTTTTCTCAAAGACTTCAAACTATTCGAGATGTTTGCAGCTAAAGTACAATCCAATACTATTTGCATAACAATGTGGAATATCATATGTTAAGAAAATCTTAAATTTTGACTAACTTGCAAATCTTAGTGAAAGTATTTTAAGATTACTTTGCTAAAATTTACTAAGTATTATAATATTTTTCAGTTATTAAACGAAAAATTGTGTAAAATTTACTAAGTGTTTCATTAAAGAAGAGAATTACACTAAAAAGTTTTGTCAAGAAATACTTAAAGAAATACTAAGTCACATACGTGGACGTAAACACACAATATAAGAGAAATCTTTAAAAACATTATTGAAAAAACTAAATTTTTTTAAAAATTGTTAATTTTAGATTTTAAAAAATATTTAACAATATTTCATAATGATTATAATTACAAGCATGTGTGTATGTATACGTGTATGTAACTTAATATTTCTTAGAAATACTAAATTCACTAAGTCATATAAGTGTTTCATTAAAGAGTTCATTAAAGATCATAAGTGTTTCATTAAAGAAGAGAATTACACTAAAAAGTTTTGTCAAGAAATACTCAAAGAAATACTAAGTCACATACGTGGACGTAAACACACAGTATAAGAGAAATTTTTAAAAACATTATTGAAAAAACTAAATTTTTTTAAAAATTGTTAATTTTAGATTTTAAAAAATATTTAACAATATTTTATAATGATTATAATTACAAGCATGTGTGTATGTATACAAGCATGTGCGTATGTTTAAAGATTTCTCTTATATTGTGTGTTTACGTCCACGTATGTGACTTAGTATTACTTTTAGTATTTATTGACAAAACTTTTTAGTGTAATTCTCTTCTTTAATGAAACACTTAGTAAATTTTACACAATTTTTCGTTTAATAACTGAAAAATATTATAATACTTAGTAAATTTTAGCAAAGTAATCTTAAAATACTTTCACTGAGATTTGCAACTTAGTCAAAATTTAAGATTTTCTTAACATATGATATTCCACATTGTTATGCAAATAGTATTGGATTGTACTTAAGCTGCAAACATCTCGAATAGTTTGATGTCTTTGAGAAAAAAATTAAAGATTTTTATTAAAGACCTAGAAATACATAGAAGTTAATTTTTGTAAAATGAAAATTGTTTAAATATTAGAAAATATACTTTGGTATAATGTAATTTAGAGATATTTAAAACAAATACATATCAATTCATGTTTGCAAAATATAATTTGATGTTTAGGGAGAAAATGTTTACTTCAAAGTGTATAAAAACGACAAAATTTTTTTACAGATCATTGATTTAATACACAAAGTAAAATAATACAAGACAGGAATTGTGGGTAGGCGTAAGTACTTTTTGTTAAATTATACGTTTGTGACGTAGTGGTAAGGGGGAATTTACGTCACAGGGGTTATGACTTTAGCAACAGGTTTTAGTGTCTCCTCAAGCTTGTTCAACCATGTCTCAACTTGAAAGTATGTATACTTTTTGTTATTACTTCACATATGGTTTTTCATATCTTTTAAGTTTTATCTATAAATTTTCTAACTGAATGTTTTGTGTTAGCAATTCTGCTAAAAACAATTAATTTTTTCTAAGTGATGTGACATGAGGAAAGCATTTGACAAAAATGTTTAAAAAAAATGTGAAATTTTACAAACTCCTAAAATTAATCTTTCACAATTCTTATAAAATATTTTGTGTATTCTAAAAATAAAAAAAGTTAAAATACAATCGTGAAAGTATCTATATATAAAAGTTGTTACCCAAAAATTATTTTTACACTCTTTAGAATAGAGATTGTGATTTTAGTTAAAGTACAAAACACTTTGATGATGCATATTCAAAGTAAGATTCAATCGTGATACTTAGGAAAATACTAACTTCATAATTATATCTAAAATTTTTATAAGTTAGTTTTTCAGGAAAATTGTTAATATTATAAATTCATTTAAGATTTTCACAAGTACTTTACAATTGAGTGGTAAAACAATTTTACAAGTTTTTTCTTCTTCGATGTAAGTTTGATAGTTTATAAAACTACTATCGTGTATAATTTTTACTTAGTGTTTAAATATTATACTCAATCAATTCTACTACAGTAGTGAAAAAGTATATCGCTAATACACAAGTAAACTTTTTGCATGTTTTTATTTTAAAAAGATGACACTTAAGCTTGTATTCTAATAGAAAATATTATATAAAAGGTGATTTTGTAAAAAAAATAAAACAAACCATTTTCATTGAAATCTTTTTATTTGAAATTCATTCACAATAATACAAGACAACAAATTCACAAAAATCTATATTGTTGGGATATCGTTCATACATTCGATATTAAAGTTATTCAAAAAATTTAGCAAGTCTAGATTTTCATTGTCACAGTTTACTAGAGGTAAATCAGTTTGTATCAGGTTAAAATTATTTAAGTCCTTATTTTAAACTTTGGTAGATAAACCATCAATATTATTTTCACTTGTATATTCCACATTCGAATTGTTCAAAAAAATTTATAAGTCTAAGTCTATATTTTCATTCTGAAAGTTGTTGGAAGGTAAGTCAAAAACACCATTCATACATTCAATGTGAAAATTATCCAAAAAATTTAACAAATCCAGATTCTCACTGTCATTATTAACTGTTGGTAATTCATTGTTAGTACTTCGTTCATTACAATTTCTACGTATGTTAAAGTCTTTAAGATGATTCTTTCTCTTATGTTGCAATAATTCATACTTACACTGAAAAGTTTCACTGCATTCATCACATCTAGTTTGCATTGAAGATTTTTTATGCATATTTCTTTTATGTTTTAAAAAATGTCGTTTGTTTGAAAAAGTATCAGTACATTCGTCGCAACAGTATGTATGTAAAGTCTTTTTATGACTTTTTCGCTTATGGTTTGAAAAAGCATGTTTAGTTGGAAAGGTTATAGAACATTCCTCACATAGATACTCAGGTTTACGATAATGCACCCTCTTGTGTTTTTCTAATTCATACTTGTGTTTAAAAGCTTCTTTACAAATAATACATAGATGTTCAGGTAAGACTTTTTGATGAAATAATCTCTTATGTTTAAATAAATCACACTTGCAAATTAAATTTTCAATACAATATTCACATTTGTATCTTATGGAAATTTTTCTATGGGTTTCTATATGTCTTTTTAAACGATGTAAAGTAACAAATCCTTTCTCGCACACGTAACAAATATTAGGTTTAATGTCATTGTGAACCTTCACATGTCTAGTAAGATAGGATTATTTTAAAAATGACTTATTACAAGTTGGACAAATAAAAAGTTTGGATGACTTCTCATCCTCAAAACTTGATGAAGGGGGTTGTTGAACAAAAACGTGTGTCTCCTCAGACGGTAAAGTATTATCCATTTTGTACTTCAGTTTAGCAAAGTATAAAAAATCACTCTAAAAGTAAGACTTTAAAAATGTTTTAAAACTACTAAGTATGAGAACTTAGGCAACTCTACAGCGAGAATAGATTGTAACTAATTCAAATTTTTTCTTCGTTCATCAGTTTTACTTAAGAATTTACGCTAAATTCTCTTATTTCATGCCAAATTTTTATAACTATCGCCAATATTAGTGGAAATTTCGCCAAATATTACCCCATACCTTGCTATAATACTCGAACCTTGTGGAAAATTCTAGTTTACCAACATGTCTAAACAGATAATTTGTACACTTTCACTCTGTATTTTTTGGATGTCGCATCTACGTTAAACTTTTTAAGGTAAAAAATATTCTAAGATCTATGTTTTTTAACAGTTGATTATAGATTTGTTGAAACTCGTGGTTTAGTATTTTCAAAGAAGGTGGGTTGATAATAGTTTCAAGTTCATGATTTCATCATACATCTGCAGCTTCTAAATTTGATAAGTGTTAGACTTTTATCTTACATTTTCAATTTAAAAAAGAAAAAGTTAATTTTTCTGAGATAGTATTTGTATTAAAATAATTTGTGTAAAAATTTTTCATTTACAAAAAATTTCGTTTATAAGCATGTGTGTGAAAAACTTCAAACTAAATGACTTTAAAAAACTTAGTACTTTGTAAAATAAGATGCGTTATTAACACATGTGAAACATTAAAATTCCATACTTCATAATTTTTCAAATACTTGCAGTCTCTTAAATTGGTAAGAATGAGATTTCATCTTACATTTTCATTCTTATCATTAGAAAAAATAAGTTTCTTATATTTTTATTCTAAAAATAAGTTAATTAATTTCTGAGATGATATCTTTTCTAAATCACTTTGTGTAAAAAAATTTTCATTCACAAAAATTTCAGTTTATAAGCATATGTCTGAAAAACTTCAAACTAAATGATTTTTAAAAACTTAGTACCTTGTAAAATAAGATGTGTTGTTAACACCAAAATTGTTGACTTCTTGATTTTTTTCGAATATCTGCAGTCTCTTATGCTGGTAATTTTGTGATTTTATCTTACATTTACAATCTTATTATTGTGAAAATGAGTTTCTTATATTTTTATTCAAGAATAAGTTTTCTTAATTTCTTAAAGCTTTGTAAAATTTTTCAAGTATACATATGTTTGTAATCGACAATACTTGGTTAAAATATTTTTTAAGTATGTTAAAATACACTTTAGAAAACTTAAGTATGCATCTGTGAACATGAATGTATTTAATAAAACATAGATTAATATTTTTTTAACTCTGAATTTTTCAAAGTTCGCTTTCATTATTTACAAACTTGCTATCTGTGAAGAAAAATTGAGTGAAAGGTAGCATGTGAGATGGGGAATTTCTCTATGTTAAAGTGGTAGAAAGTAGTGAAAAGTAGTAAAAAAATGTAGTTGGGAAGTCTTTTTTTGACACAGATCATTGAATAATTCTTATTAAATATAGCTTAAAATAACTAATGTTGGGAATGAATTACAAAACAATTCTAACGTTGTCATTAGGGAAGTGTCAGGTTCGATTCCAGTTCGCGTTAAAAACTAAAAAAATGGTAATTTCTAATTATCACTATGTTCAGAAACTTATATTATTTTAAGAATGTTGCAATATGTTACGATATTTTCTTAAACTTATTAAGACTTCTTTTCAAATAGTGAATTTTTCAGTTTTTTACATTGATCAACTTATTTTTATTTTTATTTATTTATTTTTTAAAAATGAATTTTACTTCAAATAATTTTTTCTTAAAAAAAATTTCCATTTAAAGTTCTTTATTTACTTTCAATTTCACATTACATACATTTTTCTTGAACATTGTTCTTATACAGATTGAACTGAACATAATTCAACATAGCAGATAATATTTTTACAATTTTCATATTATGATCGAGTGATAAAACTCCACATTCTTTGAAAAATTGATTTCTTTACTTCTTTGACTTTTATACATTCTTGATTATCAATAATCCAATTACCTAAATACTTCTGGAAGATATTAAAAATTTTATCCAAGGTATGATAAAGTCCCCAGATCTCTTAAAGCGCTTCGCCATAAGCTCACTTAAAAATATTAAGTAAATTACAACTTTGTCCCAATTTATTTCATTTTTTATCATTTCTTTTAAGACAATATCTAAACAGGTGTAAAAATTTTCCTCAGATAACATATCAACATTTTCATAAAGTTGATTGCTAATTTCGGAATTGATAAATTCATTCATTCGAAATTTAAGCTGGTTTATAATCTCTAGTTCTGAATTGCGTAGATGTGATCTATTGAATATATGAGTAAATGCATTTAACAAAATTATATCTGTTCTGACATCCATCTTGAACAAATTATTATTATGTAACACTGAATTCAGGTTAAAAAACAGATGTCTTCACTCTGCAAAAATAAGTTAGCAAGTGATAAAATTTTTTTCACTCTTCATTTATACCGCATGTTTCTTGCCAAATCCGAATTATCTTATCGCCAAATGCCTTAAAAATCTTGTTAAATGTATCCGAAAATATTACTGTTTTAAAATCCTTCCAAATGCTAAGTGCAGAAGCGGGTAAAGTTTATACTAAAGAAATCTAAGAAATGAATTTATATTTAAAAAAGTTAGTGGAAATCTATAAAAAAAATCTGATATTTTCTCTCTTCCCTAAGAAGGGAGGAATGGTCAATTTCCTTCGAGGGTGTGAGTAGGGGGGAAACAGGTTTGAACAGGGTGGATATGACCTAAACGTTTTCGATGAGAATTAATAGTAATGTAAGATCGGATAATATTAGCTTTCGCATAAACTCTTCGTCAGACGTTTGTTGATTAATCGAATTTACAACATGTTGAAGAATTTTCAATCATCTTTTTACTTAATTTTTACTCTCATTGTCATTTTTCATAAAACATTCGTAATCTTTTAGAAGAAAATTCATAATTAATAGCCTTGCAATTACACTGTTTTATTTACTAAAGATAAAAAATGGGATATTCCACGTATATTGAAGGGTATATAGGTTTCGTAGTCTATCTCATTTATTGAATAGGGGTTATAGACAATTCCATATTATTGAAAGGGGGTGATAAGTTTTGTGAAATAACTCAAGGTAGATAGACGTCTGGTTCGAATTTCACTTATATATTTGAGATTTTAACCATCTTTTAACTTAATTTTCACGTACATCATCTTTTTTCATAAAATATTTGGTGAATTTTACAAGATCTTCAATTATTATTTTTTAATTATTCTGTAATTAATATTATTTAAATGGTTGAAACATTCTCAAACATTTGTATTCTTAGGTTTAAAAAGATCTGTGTAGGTATATTTCTAAAGAACAGTGGTTAAAGTACTTGTAAACTACTGTTTCCTTAATTCAAACAGGCGCCGGGTTCGAATACCAGTCAGGTCTCTCTATTTCTACACTTTCTTTCATTCTTTCTACTTAATTTTTACTCTCATTGTCATTTTTCATAAAATATTTGGTGATTTTTTACAAGAAGATCCTTAATTAATATTTTTCTTAATTATTATTCTGTAATTAATATCATTTAAACGATTGAATTCTTTTCGAATAATTGCATTCATAGGTTTAAAAAAGATTTGTACAGGTATATAATAGAAAAATCACTCACACATATGCGAAAACTACTGCAATATTTTTTTACTGCAAGGTACCAGGTTCGAATCTCAGTCAAAATCTATGTTTCTAAGCTTTCTTTCATTATTTCTACATAATTTTTACTCTCATTTTCTTTTTTCGGAAAATATTTGGTGAATTTTTACAAGAAGATCTTCAATTATTATTTTATTTTAATTATTATTTTCTAATTAATATCATTTTAACGATTGAATTTTTTTCAATCAATAGCATTCTTAGGTTAAAAAACATCTATGCAGGTATATAATAGAAAAATCACTCACACATACGCGAAAACTACAGTCTTATGGAAATATTTTTACTGCAAGGTGCCGGGTTCGATCCCCAGTCAGATCTCTCTATTTCTTTCATAGTATATTCACATCAACATCCTTAAATTCATATATTTTATAGATTCCTTATTTATTTCCCAATTTTTAAATTTTATAATTAATTTCTTAATTTCCTAATTAATTTTCTAATGACTCACAAACAATACCATACTTTTTTCATTCTACCGCAAACATCTCTTTAAAACCATCGTCACCTTTTACAAAAAATCACTAATTAATTTTTTTTAAATTAAATTTCCACATTAACACCCTCCTCATCTTTTACGATACTGTCAAAGGGGGTGTCAAGGACGATGCCAACTCATCTAGGCCCTCAGGGGGTGGTGTGACACCCGCACGGCTTGCCGGTGCCTCAGTGCCTCCCCCGCATGAGCTAGAACTCTCCTTCTTTCCCTACTTATATATATATATATAATAAACAAAGAAATAAATAATTTTAAAGTTATAATGTAATAAATAATAACTTTAAGAAATATTTTTTTTTTTTTCAAATATCTTTAGAACCAGTTATCCGATTGTACCTAAACATGCGGCGTAGTTAGCTATATATTGTCCTGAAATATTATATATACCTGAAATATATATATATGCTTGATTCAATTTGTGGCTACTACAGATTTCCACAACGCTTAAATCGCTGTCGGAAAAAAAAATGTCTATCGTACTAATAGGTTATATATTCAAATATTGCCTGTAACTGTAGGAATAATTATAAAATACTCTAACGCACGTTCTTCAACAACGATACACAAATTAGTACTTACAGAAAATTTAAAGAATAGCGACTTCTTTTACGAGTTGCTTTGCTCTTTATTCTTTCTCGGATTTTTAGATAAGTATCTATTAGTGGAGAAAAAAACTTGGGAAACTATCAAGTTTTATAGCAAAGCAAGGTATTAAAATTCGTAAAAATAGATTGAAATTCTTCACTATAATCCGCTTAAGTACACTTGAGAGTCGTTTTAAGTGAAATTCACAGTAAACGTGTTTCTTTTAAAGACGTAACTGAATTTCCTTCATCTTTTTAAGTGTTATATATCTGATTTGAGAGAGTTCTTTATTTGTGAATCGTGAAGGACTTTGAAAACTACTTTTTCAAATAAAATGCTTTTTTTTTTTTTTTTTTTTTTCATGTTTTATAAGTTAGTCAGACAAATGATACTAAGATCAGGAAAAAAAAAATAGATATATGAAAGACATGTTTCTGTTATAAAACATATTTTTATACATATTGGAAAACGATCGATACTAAAATTATGTAATTTTTAAATGCTCTGATAGAAATATAAAATTGCTTTTAATTTTTTTTTAAACAAAATAGCGTAAATATAAATAACTAATTAGTTGTAGGGCGACTAAGGCGCCCGTTGAAAAATGATCATTTCATTTTATTTATTTATCACTTCAAATAATTCATTTGCTAGCAAGTCCGTTCGAAATTTTCGCACTTTTTTTATCTTTTCGTTACCTTTAAAATTTAAAATTGTTATTATTATTTTATAGACGTCATTTTATCATATGCATAAGCATTTTTTTTTTTTTTTCACGTGAAAGTATATTTTATTTTATGCTGAAAAAAAAAAAAAAAAAGAAAGAAAGAAAGAAAAAAAAAGCAACAGTTAAAAATTAAAGTGTCTATTAGCTGTTATTTTCATATTTTAATTAATTTAAAAAAGTCTAAGCAAAAGTTCGTTACAAATAAGGTACCAAATGAAAGGGTTTTTTTTTTTTTTATCCGTCGGATTAAACAGCTTATAGATCGAACAATTAGATTTTTTAAAATTAACTAAAGCATGAAAATAATTAATATTTTAATGATTTAATATTTTAAGGTGGCAACTTGTGTTCACACATAGGCAGAGTTCAAGAGGATCTCTTAAGCCTTTTTAAGCGTGACAGAGTCAGACACTGATGAGCGTAACTATATATGCTGATAAGAAAATTTATTTATACAAGGTGTTTGAAAAATACATTAATGTCGGTTTTAATTGAGAAAATATTGTTTTTAAAATACATAACACGTTAAAAACATGAAAAAGTGTGTAACACAAAGATGGGTTAAATATCTCTATCATAATTATTTAAGTAATATTTATAAAACTCTTCTTATAAAACACAATGCATCTGAATTCTTACCAGTACACAAACCCTTTATACAATTTACACCATTTTAAATAGGGGAAATTGCATAGGGAATTTCAATAACATATATCATTTTGAAGAAAATCTGAAAATATTTCAGACTCTAAAGGTGGGCAGGCGGACATAAACGGATAGATACAAATACAGACACATAGACTAATTCAAATCATTATTCTCTTAAACATTGTTAGAAAATGCTAAAAACGTTTTATATAAACGATAATTTCTAATTATAGCCTTTAATGTACAGGAATTTTTCTTTCAGGGCCATATAAATCTCAATGCTATAATACGATTTTTGTTGAAATATTAAAATTTGTGTTGAATTTGTGTACCATTTTTTTTTTCCAATAGCATTTTGACTAATATATTACCGAATTGTGAATACACTACAACTAAAATTTGTCTTTTGCTATTCTTACGCTTGCCGTATGGCACGGAAAGAAATTGTAACTACGTGACAGGTTTTAGAATATATTAATCGTGCGAAGACAAACAATAATAATATAATTTTAAAAAATCTAGTTAAAAAGTTCATTCTTTCTTAAGTCTAAAATTTCCCCTGTAAGACTTCCTTGCGACGTAATTTTGTGAGTGCTCATGAAGAACGTAACACGTCAAATTTAGATTAAAATTATCATATAATGTTATTTTAAAAAATCTTGACTAACTTAGAAGTCTTGTTTTAGTCACAATGCAACTTTTGAAAATTTAGACGCCATATTGTTTAGTTGCGTTACCTAAATTATATCAAAATATTAGGATACATCAGGATATGTACTTTATAAAGAATTTTTCAAGAAGTAATAATTCTCAATGACTTTTGTGTTTTTCATGTATTATTATACAAATTATGTGACTATTTTCTTAATAAATGTACCAGGAATTGGTATTAATTAAATAGAAAAACCTCCGATACCCTGGCTTAAAAAAATATATCAAGTAATTTTTAATTAAATTTTCAGAACTTTTCTAAGGAAAATGCAACTTACATAACATAAATTAATTTAAAAAGGCTTTTAATAACACTGTCGAAACTACTTCTTTGAGGAAAGTATTTATAAAAAATGAAAGAAAAATGTCGTCAAACTTATTTTTATCTCAGTGATAATTAATTTCAGCAGAACATGCATTTAAGAATGTTCTTGATTGCGAAAAAAAATCTGACACTTTTAATTAATAATCTATCAAAAATTATGTATTTTATGGATGCTACAAAGTATAAAATGTCAGAAATTTTATTAAAAAAATGGTTAAAGGTCATTTTCACTGTTTTTCACAAGTTTTTTTTTTTTTTTTTTAATCTTTTTATATCTCTCCTCTGATTTTATAAGCTTAAGAAATTTAATCATCGAAATTTTTTAAACTTATATATCGTAGGATATATTTGTTATTACGACAGCAAAAACGTGAAAAATATATAGTTAATTTTCAATTTTACAAGCCTATAGTTATAGAACGTACACTACAATACTATTCTATAAATAAATAAATAAACAAAATATGAAAAATAGTATAAATGCTATAAGTAGATCTCTTAGCAATACAAAGGCAAATTTTACAGTATTTTTAGTAATCTTGTCATGCGCTCGATTAAAGATATATCGAATAGCATGGATTATGATAATATTCCTTACAGAACAGTCGGTAACAAAAGTGTCCGAACACTAGCAAAAATTCCTATGTAAAAAAGTGCACTCCATACGGTTCTGTTAAATAAATCCTTATCGAATCGTGTTCTTAGACTGACTAAGAACAGGATTCGACAAGGATTTATTTAACAAAACCGCATGAAGCATACTTTTTTTACATAGGTATTTTTGCTAGTGTTCGGACACTTTTGTTACCGACTGTATTATAGCATGCACATATTTTTTAATTAATTATTCGGAAATTTTAAAGAATAATTCTTTTTTAATTGCAAAAGCACTTGATTTTGCATATTTGGTTCCAATGCATCGCACATGCATGAGAATAGAGCATTAAAAAAACTATAAAAGTGAGATTACAAAAGGAGGAAAAAATATATAAACCTCATAACAATAACAAGAAATACTTAAAAACTCTATAATAAATTGACATATTGCCCTATGTAGATATTAAAAAAAAAAAATGAGATTTAGTTACTGGAAATCAACTTCATCAGTTCCTTGGACCACCAATAACTACTGTATAGGCTTTCTTTATTAAATGAAGATTATGAAAAATACCTAAGCAAGTGATCTTTGTCCATCTCAAAGTTCTAGTTGCACACAGTGCACAAGAGATAAATACCAATTCTGTGGAGATGTTCAGCGAGACAATCATGTCCGGATTCCAAACGGGACGCTACAACTGCGATGGCTCTAGGATGATCAGGTACAGTCGGTAACAAAAGTGTCCGAACACTAGCAAAAATTCTTATGTAAAAAAAGTATACTTCATACGGTTTTGTTAAATAAATCCTTATCGAATCCCGTTCTTAGTCAGTGTAAGAACATGATTCAGTAAGGATTTATTTAACAAAATCGTATGAACTGTGCTTTTTTTACATAGGAATTTTTGCTAGTGTTCGGACACTTTTGTTACCGACTGTATATTACAAATCGAATCTCTCCACTTTTTATTCCTAATTTCTTCCTATAATTTAACGCTATTATTTTTCGCGAACATTTTTTACAACTCTTTTCATTCATGAAAATGGTACTTACTATTATTTAATCGCAAAATTTCCCTTCCCTTTTAAGCTAATTAATCAGCCTGTTCGTTTCCAGTTATATCTACATAAAATTAAAATGTCAAAGTTAAAAATTATTTTAAGGAGACAAATTACTTTTAAAAATGGAAGAATGAAGAATTTTTTGATCGACCTTGAGAAATTTTTAAAAAAGAATAAATGAATGTACATTTATTTATTTATTTGTTTGTTTGTTTTTTTGTTAACTAGTATGATGTTAACACTATTGATTAAAAATATTATTTTGGTTCACCTTAACCCTTTCGCTACCACTGGGACTTATATGTCCCAAGCTTAGATTAAAATATAATATGAAATTTTTTTTCTGAATGTTTTCTGTTCTTGTTTTTTAGACCTGTAACTACCATCAATAGGTGGATAGAAATGTCAGTTGAAAAAATTCACTCTCTATTAAATGGACCACTTCAGATAAATTATTTAATACTTATTTTATTTTTCTCAGAAAAAAATATATTGGTAGTGAAAGGGTTAAAATAGAAAATTACTTTATTGCAGATTAATTTTTAAAAAAATTCATGCGTGCTTTCTCACTGCGTCATGATATTTCAAAAAGTATTTGAGATAGGAACTTAAACTTTTTTCTTAACCATACATTTTGACATAATGAATAAAATAAACTAAAAATGAGAAGTTTTGTTCTATAAAAAAATATTATGAATGTGAAAATATAAAAAAAAAAAAATTAATGGTAATTTCATATATCAAATTTAGTTATTAGTTAAACTCCATATTATTAAAATAATTAAAACTTTTTAATTCAGATTCTTAATTTGAATATTTGTTTCATTTAATGTAAAAATTATAAGCTTAAAGCACGTTGTAATTGAGATATCCTTCACGCAGTGAGAAAGCACCCTTGAATCTTTTTAAAAATACTCTGCAATAAAAATAATTTTCTATTTTAAAGTAAGCCAAAATAATATTTTTGTTCATTTCTGCATGTGAATTTCTATTCAAACATTAATAAAACTTTACATAATCCATAGTCTATGAATTAATTGTAAGTATTAAATTTCTTCGTTTACAACAGCTCCGTAAGCACGTATCACTAGGTAAGATGCATAATCTATCTAGATTGCGCAAATTTCTTGTGCGTACGTGAGAGCAGCGGCAAAACCTTCACAGCAATAAATTTTGGTAAGAGATTTTTTTCTTTTCTTTGTGCAAAGAAAAAAAATCCATTTCTTTTACAGTATGTATATAAAATTCAGTTACATTCCGTTCATTAGTATTAGCTGCAGATTCCTAGTGGGCTGTTCAGAAAGTAATTTCGTTTTCCTCAGCAGAGGACTTAATTGTATTTTTTTTTTTTTTTTTTTTTTTTCACACCGTCTTCACAATTCAGCTGCATTACCATTATATATTGTGGCAGCTGATATAGCAAGGCTTGCTTGTGAAAAAGTTCGTTTTATTCTGCTCAATAGGTTTTGATTGGTGCCCTATCAAATAAAGAAAATCGGAAGCGACATTTTCGGCATATTTTGTTTTTGCTATCAAAAAGGCGAAAATACTGTTCAAACAAGGAAAAGAGTATGCGATGTGTATACAGAAAATTTATTTAAAGAACGCCAGTATCAAAACTGGTTTACCAAATTGTGTTCCGGCAATTTTGACGTTGAAGATGCGTTACGTTCTGGAAAACCAGTTTATGCTAACGAAGACAAAATAAAGTATTGATTTATGAAAACGGCCAAATAACAACTCGTGAGATTGCTAAGAAACCGATCAAAGTGGAGAATATATAATCCAATAAAATATTTATACAATATAAGAAAATCGTTTTTCATTTTCAACGGAAAAAAATAAATTATTTTCCGAACAACCCAATAGAAACGAGGATGGTTATTTTATGACCAATCTGTACATTTTGAAAATAAAATTTTCCATTGTTTCGCTGAACAATATTTTAAAATTTTGTATTAAAATAAACATTTTACGAAATATAAGGAGACAAACCGTTAGCTTCTTTCACGTATTCTTATAAAATCGTTCTTTCTTATAAAATGTAAATCTTAATGATAGGCATTAAAACGTTTAGTAAGAAATGAAGTTTTTCTTTTCCAGCCATTAAAATAAAATTTCGAAGTATAGTTGATTTGTTCTTGACGTAAAAAAGTTAAACAAACAATTTTCACCGCTTTTACATCAGTCAGCCAATAGCTATTTCTTTTTTACTACGCCTTCTGCAGTCGACTTCTAGAATTGCATACATAATTTTTTTTACAAACTCCTACTAACATATAAGAATTTCAATAAAACACATTATAGGCATATCAAAAAAATTATGAAATAAAACAAAATTTCTCCTTTGACATACTTTGTTTTGGGAATGTTAGAAAATATCTGTATATTTTACAGGTTGTAAAATATTACTTTATGCTTTTCGAAGTTTTAGAATATCTCTCAAACTTGCTTTTAAATTTGTATCGCTGATAAATAAAAAATAAACTGCTGTGTCACTCACATCAGAATTTACTCTGAAATTTAATACTATAAATACAGATTGGAGATTAAGGGGTAAGATAACAAGTACTGTTTTGCAAACCTATGTTAAAACAATTCAAATTAGGCTTCGGAGCAGCTTTATTTGACAAGTAACAGAATATTATAGAACACACAGATCAATATTTAAGCCAAAGTGAAAACATTATGGATAACAAAGAAAATAAAATATAAGGAATTAAAAAAAAAAAAGCATGTGTAGGAGCCATTTGTTTGACTTATTTCAAATATTTTCATGGATGAAACTAGTTTTTGAGAAGCTCAGAGCTTCTTCTATACCCTTCTTATTCAACAGTAAATTACAGCTCGTCCCCCATTTGCATAAATTCTTCTTGCTAAGTCACCCCATAAGTAAACACCAAGGAAATTCTCAACGTCATGATTGCCAAAGAGAAAAAAAAAGCTAAAAAGCAGACAGCTGTTTCAGTAGCTTTTAGCGTACTGTCTTCAGTGCCTGTTTGTTGCACTGAAGACGATACGCTAAATGCTACCGAAACAGCTATCTGCTTTTGAGATTTTTTACTTTTCTTCTCTTTGACATTCAAGACATTGAAGATTTCCTTTGTTTTAATAATCCAGCACCAAGTTTTAATAATCCGGCATTCCTTTTAACATTCCATAAGTTCTGTATTCGGTTGAGATCTGGGTGCTTAGTACGCCATTTCAAAGTTTAACATTGTTGATGTGGAATCAATTTTTGCACTATTTCTTGTATGGATAGGTGCATTGTCTTGCTGATATTTGGAGCTTTCTCTAGCAATAAATTCAGTATTTTGTAAAAGGTGATTTCCTAGGATACTTTGGTATGTTTGTAAATTCATTTTACCCACAACAAATGAAATTGAACTTACACCGTTTTAAGCAAAGCTTCCTCGGATCATCACAGGGCCTCCAACTAATAAAGAGAATATTTTTCTTTCTTTTCTGAAATCATACCATTAGTCCTTCCGTCTACTTGGTCCATCCTAATTCCATTTTGTTTCGTCCATTTTGTATCCATTGGCTGCCCCGGTTCAGGACTTGCTGGATGAAGCTTAAATTCTCTATTTTGCGCCTTTGCAGCATCTGAAGCTTAGCCAATTTGCTGCATAAATGAAATTTCTGGAATTTGTGTATGTGTTACAAGTGTTTTTTTTTTTTTTTTTTTTTTTTTTACAAACATTTAAACCTGTTGTCTACTTAAGTCTCCTGATTGAGTACTTTTCAATAGAGGCATATCTACAAACCATTCTTCCATCACGCAAGGTCAAAGTTTTATATATTTCCTTGTAAATTTGTACTATAACTATATAAAATGTGAGTAGTAAAATTCCTTATAGTTTTTTTTTTTATTTTTTTTTTATTTATTTATTTATTTTTTGAGAGGAACTAAATTTACTGTTCATTCTATCGCATAAAACTTTCTGAATTTACA
Organism: Salticus scenicus; assembly: GCA_963930645.1. NCBI lineage: Eukaryota > Metazoa > Arthropoda > Arachnida > Araneae > Salticidae > Salticus > Salticus scenicus. Next base: position 18,164,507 of record OZ005653.1, read on the forward strand.
TGTTATTCCTTTGAGGTTTCAATATAAGAAGCTTAATGCTTTTGGCTACTAAGTAAAGCGAATGAAATTTCGTTAAAGCTTGCACATACGCATTTAAACATTATTTAGTAAAAATGCTCATATTTTACTGTATATTTAATATTTTCACAATCTGATTGCAGTACGCTGTGTTTAATGCAGAATGTAAAGTTTTCTAAAAATGGCTTTGCTTTGGGTTTAATACCCTGAGCGTTCTAATTAAAAAAGTGTTTTTTTTTTTTTTTTTTTTTTTCATTTCATTAAAAAATACTATTATAGCTCCTCGAATATACAATCATTGCTATAAAAATTTGCGCACCAAGAAGTAATTGTTGAACTGTAACGAAACTTGGTTTGAAGGAACGTTCCAGGCAGATACGCAAATGATTAGAAAATGCAGTGTGATTGCGCATTGCATAATGCCACCAGAGGTCTTTGAACTTCGTACTTCTTGGAGTATAAAACAGATAAGCAAAGCTTCTTTGTTTTACATAATCTGTTGCAGAGATACGTTTTTTAAACAGAGATGCCATTGCGCTGCCATTGAAGACAATATGAGAAGCTGCCAGGGTCTGAGAGGGGAAGAATCATCGGTATGATGGAATCCGGTTGATCCACTCGGAGAGTAACCAGCCACCTAGGCCGTTCAGATTTTACTGTGAGGAAGTGTTGGGACCAGTGGACAAGAGAGAGGTCGTGTACACGGCGACCAGGCTCAGTACACACTCGACAGACCAATAATCGAAAAAACCGTCACATAATATGAAACATACGTATAGCGCCAACTGTCTCGTTGTTCTCCATCCGGGCATATGCAGCACCGACATGATCTGTCCCTGTGTCTGTACGTAACATCGCAAGGCGCCTGGCTGAAGGACATTTGCTATCGCAGCGACAATTACGTGTGCAGCCAGTAATACCCACCCTCCTCTCCTCCGTCTGGAGTGGTGTCGCGCTTTACGGGGTTGGATTGCAACCGAATAGAACCAGGTCGTCTTCAGCGACCAATCCAAATTCAATTTGGGCAATGATGACAATCATGTACGTGCGTGGAGGCACCGTGATCAACGCCTCAGTCCTGTTCTTGCTTTACAACTGCACACCACACTCACAGCTTGTGTGATGGTGCGGGATGACATTGCGAACGACACACGGTCATCCCTAATATTGATCCATGGCACTACGAAAGCCCAGCGATACGTTCCTGACATCCTTCAGCCATAAGCGTTGCCACTCATGGCGGGGCTCCTAGGAACCATTTTTCAACAGGACAATGCTCAGTCACACACAGAAAGGGTGTCACGGGAATGCCTCGACCTCAATACCACCCTTTTCTGGCCTACTCAATCCTCAAATTTGTGACAAATCGAGCGTATCTGGGATCACTTGGGACGGCAAGCTGGGCAGCGTACGAGTTTGAAAGAATTAAAGGCGCGTTTATAACAAACGTGGAAGGAGATGCCGTAGGATATCATACGGGACTTGTATGCCTCAATACTCGCCCGTATTACATCATGCATTCACGCTAGAGGTGGCCCAATAAGATACTAATAATTCCATTCTTTCGTAGTTTTTCCTTTAATAAATAATCATTTCGCTTTGATTTTGTAATCATTTACTTATATCAGCTTTGCAGTTATATATGTAAAATTTTCGTTTCATTCTGACTACTCTTTCATGGTGCGCAAATTTTTATGGCAATGAGTGTATATGCCGTAACCTCATAAACATTTATAAAAATAATGATAATAAGCCTCATAATCACATACTGGAGTCAGAACGCATTTCAATAATTACTTTATAACAGGGTGATTTTAAAATTTTCATTTACTTAATTTTTTACTGATCCATTTTTTGCTTTCGAGGCAAAACTTTCCACTGAATGTTTTGAGTTATAACATGTTCTCTATACTCCTGAAGTTTCATGGCTACTCATCTGTTACTTTTTGGGATGTTTGACAAAACGTCTAAAATTGAAAGTGTCCGGCCATTTATGGAAAGGTAATGTGTTTAGATGCAATATCGATAGTTCTAATTCAATTGTCGATTAGTAAACTCTCATGGCAAACCTCCATAATAACGATCAATAATTTCCACTCTTGGGTGATACTAGTATTACTGAAGAGATGAAAATTAAGATGGCACATCGCGATAAAAATTGTGCGATTGTTTTCCTGATAGAGATAGTTGAAAAGATTAACTACGCTATGTCATACAAAAAAAAAAAAAAAAATCAGAAAATAAATTATATCGTTTACACGTTTTGAGTTATCCTAAACAGATTTGACCTTTTTTTAGAAACCTTTTGACCTTTCTTTGCGTAATTTAATGCTGATCAGATTTCGGTATATATCGCTTTGTAGTTCGCACTGCTATGCTATAATTTTCCCCATTTACGGAAAGACTGCGTCTAAGCTTTTTTACAAAACATGATACGTGAGATGACTATAATAAAAGCCAAAGCAATATGAGTGCTAAGCCAATTCAATATGAGTGTATATCGGTTGACAAGTGGCGTTGTTTAGGCGTTTTTCCTCATGATGTGCTTAATAACTATGTCTTAGCTTTTACTACCTGGAAATTCACCATAATTGATATGTATGATTCTGAAAAAACATATTGACTAATATTTGACTCATATCCCTCGACAGGTACTTTCTAATGTTAGACTGCATTTTTCATTATTTTTAATTAACATTCATTTATTGACATTTGGTGGATGTAATCGTACGAAACCTAATGTATAAGATGCATATACATTAAACAGATAGATTTACATTTATGCTTATCATCCAAGAGACAGCATTACTATTGGCACTTTTCTGTTATTTTCCAGATGACTATATCTCACCACCTATTGGTTAAAATTGTAATAATCTGCATAAGTAAAATATTTTTTCCTTGTGAGAAATTATGCATATGAATTAGTATATAATTTTAAGTAGTTAATTTGGTGGTGTCTATAACATACTAATTATATGGCTATAACATTATAATTTATATATTAACTTTTCTATACTCAATTTTCTATACTAACTTTCTTTTCTCAATTTTGAATTATTTATTTATGAGCAAAAAATTACAATCATCTTATACTCAATAACCAAACTTCAAGTACTTGTTTGACCAAATACACAGCTTAAGGCAGTACAAATGAACTTCATTTGTGGTTCAAGTCATAGTAACAAGAAGTTTTATCCATAGTAAATAACTAGTAGTTTGTTAGAAAGAAACATCCCTCTAGTAATACACTATAAATAGGAAAGTAAAACTTGATACTTATATGAGTTTTGAATGGTCTTATATCTATAGATTTTCACTGAATCATGAGCAAATCTTCCTGATGTAAAAGTATTAAAAGTAAATAAAACCAAGTATTATTTTACTGAAGTATTAAATCAAATAAATCAGGTATTAAACCATCAATAATAAAAAATTATTGCTGTAAATTTTATAAGTTTTCTGTTTATTTTGTTTTATACATTTATTTCTAAAATTTAGTTAAACTTAGTTCGTTTCGTAAATTAAATTTGTAAGGGTGAGTGGTTTAAAAAGCTTCCTTGTAATCTCGTAAATTTGTTGTTTTAAAATTAAATTAACACTTAGTAATACCTTTGTTATTTCTCTCGATATTGTTACTATTAAATAAAGGATTTTTGCAATATTATTTAAATAATCTGATGTGTCACTCACACGACTTTCTCTTACCCTGAAATTTAATACTATAAATACAGGTTGGAGATTAAGAGGTAAGATAACGAGTACTGTTATGTAAACCTATGTTAAACAATTCAAATTAGGCTTCGGAAGAGTTTTATATGATAATTACAGTAGTTTTGTGTGAGGGGAGCTACCTCCCCCCCCCCCAAACCCCGTTTTTTAATGCACCTACATTTAGAATTTAATTCGGTTATTAAAATATAATTTATTAAAATTGTTATTTAAACAAATTATCTTTTATGATAATGCAAACGTTTTCCATATCATAGAAGTAGTATAACACTAAATTTCCAAAAAAAAAGTTGAATTTATTCTCAATATTACATTAAAAAGAATTTTTTTTTTTTTTTTTTTTTTTTTTTTTGTTAAAAATGAAAAAAATTGATAACTTTATTTTAAATTATTGCAGATCGATGGCCCAACCATTCGTTTTAAAGGTATTGGCGAGCTCTTTTGAAAGATACCCATCATGAAAACTTACTTCCCTCGAGGGGGGCTTTCTCCCCCCCCCCCAGGGGGGAGACGAGGCTCCTACATACACAAAAAAAAATTTCCCAGTTGACTATCTCTATTACAAAAAATATATATTCGTTTCATTTGGTTTCATTTGGTTCATTTGGTTCATTTGGTTTATTCGTTTCATTTGGTCTATAGATGTTAAACTCTACTTACCTGCAAGTTCCCCCATAGACGTAATGTATTTGAATACTTTTGAGTGTCCCTGTACACGAACCATTTGCTTCATCTCACCGAAAAGCTTACTGTAGCATCCCTATATGATACACATTTAGAATACCGTGTTTGGAATTTCTTCTACTATTTGTTCTTGAGGTATGCCTGATAAAAGACAGACCATTCGCTAAAAAAAATATATATATATATATATATATATATATATATATATATATATATATATATATAAATCTATATCATTATATAAAGCGCAAAAAATTGTTTGTTTGTGGAGGGTAATCTCTGAAACTACTGAACCGATTTAAAAACTTCTTTCACTGACCGAAAGCTACAGTATGCCATATTGTTATAGGCTATATTTAATTTTGATAAAATAAATTTTAGTTTAAAATCGGAGCATTTTATTTAAAATCCCCATAGAAGCCGTAATAGAAATGGAAATAATGAAATATTAAAAAAAATAGCTGCTGCCAACATAAAAGACACATTTACATATTCATTTCGTTTTTAAAATATCTTGACGTGAAAAGAAAAGAAATATATTTGCACGTGCATTAAATTGAAATTCATATAAAGCTTTTTTAATTGTTAAACTTACACGTTAAATCTGACGTCATTATAGAATTAAAAGTGTTTATTTTTCTAATAATTTAATTTGATATGATATGATATAATATAATGATCTAAGCATCAATGTTTAAACCACGGAGTCTTTATTACTCCGTGGTTTAAACTAATGTGTGTAAACGAAATTGGAATTTAAAAATAAATAAATAAATAAAATAAAATAAAATAAGAAATTCTATTTTATAATATTATTTATTTTAATTTATAATTGTTGCCAAAAAGATTTACGAATTAATTTATTTTTAGACATATAATAAAATATATTTTCGCGCGAACAATAATATAAAAAGTGAACTGAATTTTTTGTAAAAATATAACAAAGATCGAGGAAAATTATTTCCCCATTTTAATCCCCATATTTGGATATAGATATGTATTAGTTATCATGTGCATCCGTTAGATTAAATTGTTTTTGTTGTAAAATTGATAAAATTGGAATTTTAAATTTCAAAACTCTAGAAAAAAAAATGGCAAATTTCCATATTCGATTGAAAACATAAACATTTCATTTCAAAGGATGATATTTACACAATAAACATCCAACTAATAAACTAATTAAAAGGGAAAGGATAAATATTCTATCATAATTTGAAGTCAAATTTGTTTTCAAATGTCTAAACAGAGTATCTGATATAATATACTAATATGTTGCAGCGGAATAGATTTGATATCCGTCATCCTTGGCAGAAAAAAAAAAAATATCGCCAAATTATCTGGCGAATATAATTTAATTCCTTTCAAAAATCATGGTTATTTTAAAAACTTACATTAAGAGTGTAACGAATAATATGAAACAATATTTCGTACAATACATATTACGAAAATATACATCTGGCATGTATATTTTCGTATTACTTTTTGATCGTCAAATACAAAAAACGCCAAGGGTGACAGTTTTGAAATTTAAAATTAAAATTTTGTCAATTTGACAGCAAAATAACTCAATCTAACGCATGCATACAATAACTAATACATATCTATACCCAAGTATGAGGATTAAAATCGGGAAATAATTCTTCTAGAATTTTAATAAAAAAAAAAAAAAAATCCAATGAGCGATTAACATGGAAAATCTTTTTCTTGCATCCTTGGGCGGTCAGTGATATCACACTTCGCTTGCGTATTGAGATGTTTAAATTTATTTGGCGACTATTTTTAGCAACTAACAGTTATGGCAAGTAGCTCAATATACATAGCGCATACAGCCATTACTGAAATGTAAATAGCATTTAATTATTTGAGTTACATTATGTTGATTGGAAGCCTATTTAATATACCTATGCTCTATAGCTATACTAATATAAAAAGAAGAAAGGTTTATATGCATATGTAGAGTACGATCGCTAGAACTAAAAAGCCGATTGCTTTTTTTTTTTTTTTTTTTTTCTTTCAATAATCAAAAGTTACACTGTCTCTCTCTAAGTGCTAGAAGCTATAATAAATTTTGGTAAAATAAATTTTTAATTAAAATTTTCAATATTTTAATTGAAAACAAAGCATAGATTTGATATCTATCGTCATTGGCGATTTTTGTATTTGGCGATCGAAAACGTAATACGAAAATCTGTATATTATCGTAGTAAATACGAGATGTATGTGTTTACCTCAATTACCCTACTACCGTAGGTAGTGGAAGTATTGTATAGGTTTTGGCAATTGGTCAGTGTGTGTGTATATGTGCACGTGTGTGTGTAATCTTCTGGCTGCCATATCTCCAAAACTAATAAAAATAGAACTACTAAACTTCACAAGTGATTCAGGTCTGGTGTACAGATAAATTTTCCAAATTTTCGTGAAAATTGAAAAACCGGAATTGGGTCATCGAAAACCAGAAATGGGACCGTAAGCCCATATTCAAAAACACCTCTAATGATTTTCTTCAAAGTTGCTGTATAAATAATATATTAGATGCCCTTTCGATTGAAAAGTTGCTTAGTTCAGGAAAATTGATAGGCGTCCTCTATAAACAGCTCAATTTCAGACTTCGCAAGTGCGTTCCTTTAAAAACGCCTGTACGGATTTTTTTCAAACTCGCCATGTTAACTTCCTATTAAATATCCTTTTGTATGTAATTATTGTTTTTAGGTCAATAATTGAGTATGCTAAGTTTTGGTAAAAGTTGGTATCTCAAAAACGGCTCTAACGTATTCTTGAAAATTTTTTCTTTAATCCAATTTAGATAACCTTTCTCAAGTATTACGTGCTTATTACAGGAATATTAACGGTCATCCTGATTAGGTAGTTCAGTTTTAGATCTCGGAAATTCGTGTTTAAAAAAATAACTATCTATTTTTTCACCTTATTTTTTAACTCGCTATGCAAACTCTGTTGTATGTGTCTTTATACGTGTATCAAGTTTCTCTTACTCGAAAATCTCAAAAAATGCAAGTAATATCTCCAAAAAATTGTATATATTACGTGTAATAGTGGGTAATGGAAGTCGTGTGGTTGTTTCACACCAGATTCTGTAATAGTATATATTGTACGAATATTGTTTCATATTATTGATTTCTCCTTTAATATACATTATTAAAATAATAATCAATTATGGAAATAATTAAATATATTTGCGAAATGAACAAATAAATAATAATTAAAGCTATTATGACGTCAATTTTATCAAAAACATTTTCATGTCATAGGTTTATTTTTCAATATTTTTTATTCATGAGTAAAGAAATGTTTCTTTTTATGAAATAAATAAATAAATAAATAAATAGCATTAAGTAAAAATTGCCAACATTTAACAACTAATTAAAAAAAATAATTGTAAAATTATATTTTGACTTTCCAGTTAATAATATTGCCTGACTATAACATATAAACTGATGTATTTCTTGATTTTTTACATATCAATCCATCTTTAACTAAAATTTGTTCATCAGTGCGAAGCCGGACGGGTCAGCTAGTAATATATATATATATATATAAATAATATATATATATATATATATTCGTTTCATTTGGTTTAGTTCAGTCTATAGATGTTAAACTCTATATACCTGCAATTTCCCCCATAGACGTAATGTATTTGAATAATTTTGAATGTCCCTGTACACGAACCATTTGCTTCATCTCAACGAAAAGCTTACTGTAGCTATATGATCTATATAATACACATTTAGAATACACAGTTTGGAATTTCTGCTACTATTTGTTCTTGAGATATGCTAACAGACAGACACACAGACAGACAGAGAGACAGACAGAACAATCGCTAAAAACATGATTTTCGTATTCAGGGGACCTCAGAACATGTAAATATAACAAAAACTCACGTTCGGAAATTTGACCCTAAAACAGTACTTTCTTGACCCTATCGGTAAGAGAAAGTAAAAAGGACTCAATGGCACAATGTATGCTATAAATTTGGGAAAAACATAGTAAATAAAGAATGTTTTATTAAAATAAATGCTTAGATAATAGCTATCAAACGAAATGATTTAAAAAGTAAATTAATATCTTTTTCTCGTTTCTGTTTTTTTCTCATACACATTTTGTGCTTAAATAAAGCCATATTTTTAAAAATTTCTAAATTAAGAAAAATAAAAAAAATTAAAGGTGATATAACACATTCCAATAAGTTTCGTCCAGAATATCAAGCTAGAATCTTTACTGTTAAGTTAGAAATACAAGGTATTTTCATTCTAGATTACGCCAGACTTTTTTTTAAAACTATTTTAACAAACAAACATTTTCAAATGATAATATTAAGACATATCTCATCACCTATTGGTTAAAATTGTAACAATCAGCGTAAGTAAAATACTTATGTGAGAAAATGTGCATGGGAAGTAGTACTCGCCAATATTAGGAATTAATTTTGTGATGGCTATATTATAATAATAAACATTAGTTTCAGATTGTAATATTCTGCATATTTCAGCATTTTTAATTAATGTAATCATAGAACGTAATCTCTAAAAAATCTAAATTTATCTGTTATGTACTAACTTTATTTTCCCGATTTTGAATTATTTATTTTAAGCAGCGAATTTCAATCATTTTATTTTCAATAACCAAACTCCAAATACGTAGCTTAAAGCAGCGCAAATGAACTTCGTTTGTGGTTCAATTTATAGTAACAAGGAGTTTTATCTAAATTGAATAGCTAGGAGTTTGTTAGAACGATACGTCCCTCTACATAGTAATACACTATAAATACGAAAGTAAAACTTAATATAAAATTAGAATGGTCTTATGTCTATATATTTTCATTGAATCATGAGCAAATGTTAATGATGTCAAAGAATTAAAGGTAAATAAAACCAAGTATTATTTTACTCAAGCGTTAACTCAAATAAATCCGGTATAATAATGAAAAAATTATTGCTGTAAATTTTATAAAAATTTTCTGTTTCTTTTGTTTTATACATTTATTTCTAAAATTTAGTTAAACCTAGTTTGTTTCGTAAATTAAATTTGTGAAGGTGAGTGCTTTAAAAATTCTCTTTGTAATCTCAAAGATGTAGTGTAAATCTGTTGTTTGAAATTAAATTAAAATCAAGTACCTTTGATGTTTATCTTTTAACGCCTTTTTCAATATTATTTTTAAAAAATTACTCAATGTATATACTATTAATTTGGAAAGAAAACAGTAAAAAAAGAATTTTATTATTACTATTATTATTAAAATGAATGCATAGATAATAACTATTAAAAACAATGATTAAAATAAATGACAATTTTTTTGTTCTTAAATTTTATTGCTCTTCGAGTAATGTTTTCATATTCCGCTTGAAAATTAAAATAAAACTTTAAATAATATCAATAAAATAAAATGTCTTTATATGTACTTTATTTAATATATTTTTCTTGTTTTATAGGATTTTTCATATATATTTTGCGCTTAAAAAAAGCTAATATTTTCAAGTTTTTTTTTTTTTTTTTTTTTTTTTGATTAGAAAAAAAAAATCTTTATCATTTATATAACACATTCCATCAAATTTTTGACAGAATACCATGCTTGAATCATTTATATTTAGTTAGAAATGCAGAATGTTATCATTTCAGATAAAAACCAGACTGTTTCTGTTCACTATTGTAACAATAAAAAACATATTTCAATAATAATTTCAAAACATACCTCAATACGTATAATTTTATGAGATTTCACACAAAGAGAGTCTTATGGAAACTTCGTAATATTTACTGTTAAAATCGTAAAAGAAAAAAGGAAACATGCATTTCTGATCAAATAAGTAGATTATGATAATATTTTTTACAGAAATATATATATACGCATGCTGTGTTCTATTAGTCTTTATTACATGAAATAGTATTTTACACAATTTTCATTTGGCGTCAAATAGTTTCCCTGTAAAAGAAATTATTATCGTGCTGTTTTGAAGAACAAAAATATAACTTACAAGGAAACATTCAAAAGGTGTAGTCTTCAAAAAATATTGAAAAAAATATTTGTGATTCTGCTCTTTCTGAAACACCAAAAAGCAAAAAAATTATCGGCTGAAATTAACTACAGCGACCACAAAAATTATCAGAATTAAGCATATTTGGCGATTTCCCACTGCTAGGCGATTGATTTTGAGTGCTTGGCGGAAAAGCAAAACACGGTTCTGTTCGTACACGGCAATCTCGGTGCTAGCAAACGTATCGCCTAACAGCGCAAAATCGCCAAATATGATTAATTTTGGTAATTTTTTGTGGTCGCTGTAATTAATTTCAGCCGATAATATTTTCATTTTCTGGTGTTTTATGAAGAGTAGAATCACATATATTTTTTTCAATACTTTTTGAAGATGACACCTTTTGAATGTTTCCTTGTTAGATGTTTTTCAATAATCATGCTGAGCTTTTAATTTTCAGTCCTTACAAAGCTGAGTCACTGACAAGGTCGTCGTCCATGTAAGACCCGTCATACTTGCATATGTGTTGGATAGGTACTTTTACAGTCTGATCTGCATTTGCACAACCGTTACGTAACCTGCTGTCTTTGGTCTTTGCAGTGTAAGCTGTGTAAGTTTTACATCGGTGCAAAGTGGTGTTGGTCTGGGTGGTTCTATGGTGACAGAGCATCTTCTTGAAACTGCGTCTGAATCCTTCCCTGAAACGGTCACTCATCCAGGAGTAGATGACTGGGTTGTAAGCTGCGTGACTCATGGCTAACCAGTGACAAGTAAACCAGACATAGACGATATTCTCATACTTCCAGATACGATCATCTTGATCTCCAGCGACGATGAGAACATTCAGCGGAAGCCAGCACAGAGCAAATGCGGTGACTACAACGATCATCATGTGAGTCATCTGCAATAAGAAATAGAAGCAAAATTTTAGAGAAAATAATTGGATATAAGGTCGATTATTAAATATATTTTCACAGACATTAAAAAACTTTTTAGGTCTTATTTTGATTTGTAATTTCATTGTAAATCAAAAGCCTTTCACTGTAAATCAAGAGCACTGTTTTCTAAAAGTTAATCAACGTTTTTTTTTTTTTTTTTTTTAGTTTTTAAACAAATAATCACATGTGAACAAAAATTTGTAAACATATTTGTAATCAAATAGTTAATAAAAATTTTTATACCTTTAACTTCAATAATAAATTTTAAACTAATATTAAATAAGTTTTTCTTAAAAGTGCCTTTTTTTAAGAAAGGAAAAAATTTAATTATTTTAGAAAAGAGAATTAAGAGAGAGAAGGTGTTATGGATGTATATGAATAGATCAGTATCAACATATCTTTCAAATTTAAATTTAAATTCTTTTTCTTCGTTTTCCTTTAATTTTCTTTTCCTTCTACATTGTTTTATCTGAATAAATTTCTAAAAAAAAAAAAAAAAAAAAAAAAAAAAAAGTTTGAATAAGCTGTCCGTTATAAGAATATTTATTAATTTTATAATTCCGATGATTTTCTAACAGACTATATTTATAATTATATTTTTACAAAAATTCTGTTGTGGAAGCAACAGAAAAAGAATAAAGGAAGTAAAAACAGGTTTCAATTTATCAGGAGGCATATGTATTATTTTTGCCTAAAGAATTGTGCATTTTCAGTACTGTCTTTTATTTAGATTTCTTTTTATAAAAAAATTTTGTTATCTTTTAAAACATAGTTTTTTACGAAAAACTAGAGACAAAGCTTCTATATCATTATATAAATTATTTTCGATGCCAAAATTTTACAACGTTCGGTTAATTATTTTACAATGATAATATGATTTAATGTCTAGATGTTCATTTCTTTATGCGAAAAGTAGATGGAAAAAAAATCCGTTGTTGTTCAGCTTTTGGAAACTAGAGTAGTGAGTTTCACATATTGAATGTTCTTTGACAGAAGGTCACTTCTTTCAATAATATTCGAATTGTAATCAAAAATCGGAAACTATTTAATACATTCAACGAAATAGTCTGGAAAATTGTAAAACAATCCGCTAATAAGAATCATCAGTACGCTAAAATCCTTTAGGCTTTTTTTAAACGTTTTTAGACTAAATTATTTTTAGCAGACTTTTTTTTATGAATTGTAAAACCCTTTTTAAATATTAGACTAAATATTTTTTCATCTGAATGAATCAAAAAATATTTATATTTTCAGTTTGTTAATAGATTCACATAGTAAATTGTAATTTTCATCACCCAATGAACGTTTTATCATTATTAATGTAAACATATATCTATATACATATAATCGTTTGTCTTGAGTGAGTGAGTGCGTAACTTAGCCCATACCCCTGGACCTATTAGCATGAAATTTGTGACAATGTTTCTTCTATTATGTAGACATCCACTAAAAAGCGATTTTACGAAATTCGCTTCCCGAGGGGGGGGAGGGAGGACAAAAACGTGATTTCACAAAATCCTTCATATCTCAAACAAAGAAACAGATATCCGTAAACATTTTTGCTTTAAAATATAGCTAATACAAAACAAATATCTAAAACTAATTTCTGAAATTTTAGAAATTCGGTCCCCAAGAGGGTGAAGGGAGAAAAACGTGATTTCACATGCGCAAAACGTTATTTCACATAACCGTTATCTATCTCAAACAAACAAATAATAGAAAAAAAAGATATACGTAAAATGTTTGCTCTAAAATATAGCTAATACAAATACCTAAAAACCAATTTCTGGAATTTAAGAAATTCAGCTCCTAAAGGGAGTAGGAGGCAAACCGTGATTTCAAATAATCTTTTATATCGGAAAAAAAAAAAAAAAAGAAAAAAAGAAAAGAAAAGAAAGATATATGTGAGATTTTTACTCTAAAATATAACTCACAGAAACATCTAAGGCCGGAAAGGAGCAAAAAAAAAGAAAATAGAAATACAGTTAGACCGTTCAAAATTGGTATAGATAGGTTTTGGGGGTCTACAAGTCGAATGAGGATATTTTCGAGTTATTAGAATTGGCGGTAAAGTTAGTAAGATGGGCGGGAAGGAGTGGCAATTAAAAATAGAGTTAGATCGTTCAAAATTGGTACATAGAAATTTTTGTTACCTACAAATCAATTGCGAATATTTTTGAATTTGTAAAATTTTTAGGAGAGCCGGAAAAGGGGGAGGCGAAGGAGCAAAACAATAGAAATAGAGTTAGACCGTTCAAAATTGGCACGTATAGGTTTTTGGGACCTACAAATTGAATCCAGATATTTTCAAAAGGGAAAAAGTTTTAGGATAGAAGGGAAGGGGGGCGTAGGGGCAAAACTATAGAAATAAGGGTTAGAGCTTTGAAAATTAGTATTATTGGGTTTTAAGGTCTGACAAATCGATTGCGGATGTTTTTCGAAAATGTAAAATTATTACTAGGGGTGGAAAGGGGGGCGGGCGCAGGGGCAAAAATAAAGAAATTCAGATAGAACGTTGGAAATTAGTATTATTAGGTTTAAAAACCCGAGAAAACGACTGCGGATAATTTTCAAAGTGTAAAATAATTAGGAGGGGCGAGAATGGTGGGCAAAGGAACGAGCGCACGCTGCCACAAGCACTGGGGGCCCAGACCGATTATTCCACCGACCAGAGAAGATTTTTTTTTTTTTTTTTTTTTTTTTTTGTATTTTATATTTGTTTTTCCATTACGATAATATAGTGATTCATTAAGAGTTTCGAACATAAATGCGCGCGCGCAACGTACAATAGGCTGCGCTGCCGAAAGCAGTGGGGACCCAGTGCGACATTTTTCCCTATCAAAATTTTTTTTCTGTTTTTTTTTTTTTTTTTTTTTTTTTTTTTTTACATGATAAAAATTAATGCAATTTTGAGAATTCATTAATTAAAGTGATTCATTTAAAAGTTATGACCAGCGAAGCGGGCGTAGCCTGCTCGTATACATATATATCTGTGAGTGTATCTATTAGATTATACACATCTGTATTTACGAGGGTAAGTCATTAAGTAATTCGCAAATGCATATGGCATGATTTAAAGTAGTAACAGATATCCACAAAGAATGGTGATAGATAGCAGCAACATACAGCTTTATGATACTCAATTCATATTGAGTAGGTAACATGCACACGCATGCGTAATGCAGTTTCAAAAATGGCGATGGTTTTGAGTGATTGTACGCTAGAATAGCTGCGTGCTGTGGTCCGATTTTTGTGGGCGAAAGGACTTGCATCAAAAAATATTCATAAAGAAATGCTACCTGTTTATAGATGCTACAGCATCTACCTCATAGCCCAAACTCAGCCCCGAGCGATTGTCATCCGTTTGGTCCACTGAAACAACATCTTGGAGGCAAACAATTTGCAGATGACGATGACGTTCAACATGAAGTCCTACTGTGTAGAGCCCCTAAATAAAATAATAGGCCGGCGCATCACCGCCATTTTTTTGCCTCCGAAGAGGACAGCATTCCCGCTTGGCGTCCTTATCGCTTCCCTAATGATTTTAAGAAATCTTCATCTGAAGCTAATCCGGTCAAGATAAGAGCAATAAGCAACAATAATATTCCTAAAAACACATTTTTTTCACAGTACATTCTCAGGATGTCATTTTATTCTGAGGATATCCTATGGATGTACGATGTGTTGTTAGGGCGGTTTCTGTTTCTTTTACAAAATGTCGCCAAAACTCAAATACACAGTAATTGAAGGTCTGTGAATACTTTATATTCACTTCTTGAATGATTATAGCAGTTTATCGCTAAACAAACTTCCATATCATCGTTTACTTAGCTTTGGGACTCTGATAAAACGATGGGATAAGTGCATCAACGTTGCTGGAGATTATGTGGAAAAATAAAAAATGTTTCCAATTGATTATCAAGGTAAATTATTTTTTTATTATCTTTGTGACTTACTTAATGATTTTCTCTCGTACTTTATTTACAATATAACACCAGTAAACATCGTATTGAAAAATTTAAGATTATATATACATAAAATCTAAATCAGATTATATTTAATAGTTTGAAATAATGAAATAATAAAATCATCGTTATGAAATAATAAAATCATCTAATATGATCGTTTTGCTGTGATAAGCCGAACAATTTCCAGTAAGTGCAAAAAATAACAGGTTTGTGATGTAGTGGTCTTTAACGTGATCCTTAATGCTGAATATATTTAAAATGTTAACATGTCAAGCCAAGGATTTGGATTGGTTCCAAGTCAGGTTTTTCTGTTAACAGAAAATATTTAAAATTTTTATTTTTTGTTTGTGGTATCTCTTTCCTGTGGAGGGAGTGCATTTTAAAATCGATTCTTATGTGATCAAAGCAACTTCTAAGCCAAAGATTCAAAATCAATTCCTAGTCATGTTAATTCCATACGCAGAGAGAGATTAATCTTATTTTTATGTTTGTGACACTTGAAATCTATTGTGATGTGATTGAAACATCTGCTTACAAAAGTAACCAAATAACCTTTTCTTTTTCTGTACTGCAATCATGCAATAATTGTCTGTAACATTTATAACGAATTCTGATTTGAATTATTTATTTGAATATTTGCGTTTTCATAAAATAAACTTGACATTAGCTTTTTCCCTCCCTCTCTCTAATACTCTCTGTTTTTGAGTAATTCAATTTAAAATATTGAAGTCTTTTATGTAACGCCTACATAATTTATTTATTTTTCTTCGTATAATTCAGTGTGATTTTCAAATTATATGAAATAACTATACGAACAATTCAATAAGAGTTTATATTTTTTTAATGAAATATTTGGAAAAACGAATTTTAACAACAAATTTAGTTTATAAAACACATTTCAATCACTTACATATATTTATGTTTAATGTGTGGGTGTTGAAAAACTGTTTTTTATTTATTTATATTTTTTTGTTTGTTTGTTTATTTATTTATTTATTTTTTTTTTTTTTTCAAAAAATACAAAGCTTCGTTTTATTTTTTGCATATGAAAAATATTTATGAAATAAATATTTCTCTTACTTTCATAATTTTACTTGAAGTTTAAATGTTACGTTAAACTTCATTTCATATCATTCGAATTATTTTGCTTTATGGAACTTTTTTGTAGGATATTAAATATGGTTTTATTTAATTAAGTACTTTTTAAGCCTTAAAATAAATATTTAAATGAAACTCGATTAAATGCTTATTGAAAGTATTTATATTTACCCGTTTTCTTTCATTAAAATCTCGTAGAAATTGCGCAATTTAATTAAATATTCTGGTATTACTTTAGAAATACCAGAATACTTTTGATAAAAATAGTTTTTTTTTTTTTTTTTTTTTTAACTCGGATAAATAGATGATTGATTAAGATTTTTTTTTCCTTATAATACTTTCATATTTTAAGTACTGATTTTGAGATTCATAAGCTTGGTATATTTTTACTTTTGACAGATCAGAACCAGAATGTCATTCAAAAGAAGATGGTAGAAGAAAGATAAACAGGCGATTAATTTAAGCCCTAATGCGTCGGGGAATGTTGAGTCGAGTAGATTTTTACGTCGAACAAGAGCTACGCAAGGGGCTATTGGCATCGATCTGGGATTAACTGTATGGTTTGTCCGGAGATATGTCTTCACAATTTTTACCCTCCACGGAAACAATGGTTCTCCCGCTTCGGTAACTCCCAAAGTTGTTAATTTTAAAAAACATGGAAGACATTGAAGCCACGGCATATTTTGCGTGCGTCAACCATCATTAATGACAATCTTCGGCCGGCTGGAGTATTGCACTTGTACGCACTTTACTTTTTACTTTATACACACATGGCGATCTACCGCAGAATCGCAATGCGACAAATGTACTCCTTTAAGTAACAAAGTATTAAATATTTCATTTAATCTAAAAGTCATCACATGACCACCGCTTGATGAATATACACAAATACTTCTAAAGTTAAACATAACTATGGGAATAAAATGTACCAGGCGCATTAAGCGTTTTCTCGACAAGTCTGTTTTTAAAATACACCGTATATCTTTAAAATCTTACAGCATTACATTACATAAAAAAAAATATATATATATATATGAATAAAAATTGATAAATGCGTTAATTTCAAAAGTATACGACTAAAAATTTGTTACGAACTGTCCGTCAACTCTTATTTTTATTTATTTATTTATTTATTTTTGTTCCTAGACATAGCAGTAATGATAAAACAGAGGCTACATTCTACTTTTATTCTAGAATGCGCAATATTTAAAAGAAAGCTATAGATATTTCTGTCGATTTAAAGAATTTTCGTCAGAAGGATTCAAGTTCTTGCGAGTTCAAGAAACTTGTAGTTCAATCATATTCCCTTAAATTGTGGACTTATTCAAAACCTCTAATAATCAAAATGTTAAATTATCGGTATCGTACTGAGATTTTTTTTTTTTTTTTTTAAGTTTACATAAATACACACTTAAGAAATATTATATGACTTTATGTACAAAATAACAGACCAAATTTTAGTCTTAAAAAATGTTTCATTGAAATATTCAAACATAATTCATTCTTTAAGCTTATAAAAATCACAATATCTATTTTTAATGTGTATTTACACATAATTTCGGAATTTAAATTTAAATTTTCATCTCTTATTTTTTTTACTCCTGCAATAGCTAATATATTCTTTTTCTCAGAACATTAAAAATAAATAAATAAATTACATAATCTATTGATCACATTTCTAAAATGTTTTGAAGATTTGGTTTTCCGCGCAGTTTTGTTGAATTGTAAAATTTGAGCATATTTAGTGACGGTTAGGTTAAACTAAAATATTTATTGGGAGTTTAGTAACGCGTTTTTAACATTTTACTGTAGCTAGGCGTTAAGCAATTGGCGGCAAAATCCTTGATAGATTCTGCAGTATTAGTATATAAGTAACGAAGAATTTCAAGTACGGTCAGTGGCAATTAGAATGGGATGAACATTCCCATTACTATAGCTGTCAATCTTCAATATAGATCTGCTAACTATGCTAGTTTATCCGTAATGGTGTTAAGCCCTGCCTTTTTTTCGCACCAGAATACTTGTAGAGTAATATTCAGCAATATGTTGTCATGATTAAATAAGAAGACTATTGCTCTACAACTATTCTGGTGTGAAAGAAAGGCAGGGCCTAATACCACTACGGATAAACTAGCATAGTTAGAGGTCTATCAATAAGATAATTCCTTTCTAATTTTACACCGCTGTTGTGTATCGCTTCCAAATATCTTGACCTGGGCTCACACATCCCTCTTCCTTCTTCTAAGCCATAATAAATTTACTTAATTTCAACTTCAATCTGTTGTTACTTTCTTCTCCCAGTGGGTTAAAGTTCCTATACCGAAAAGTTGGGAATACCCGGCGTAGACTTTATGTACATAAGATTTTTAATCCCCCCCCCCCTCCCTGGTTTGTTCCTCTAATTCCAGTTACTACCTCTTAAATTTAGTTCAATAATTACAATGTATCAGCTTGAGGTTAAACCAGCTAGCTGTATATCACAAATGAATTTTTAAAATCGATTTACAAGAATGCTTCATCTAGAAAGAAAATTTTAGTAATTAAAAATACCTATGAAAATTTTAATATTTATTTAATACACACTTTGACTGGTAGCTTAAAATAATCTATAACAGAATCTTTTCAATGACCACCACTGATATCAAAGAACATAGCTTTTAATTAGAATATTTTCAGGTTATATAAACATTCTTTTGATCTAACATTCAGTTCTACCTATTTAATATTCTGAATGTTTACGATTAAATAAACTAGATAGCTGCAAATGTTAAAAGAAAATTTTAAAAGTTGAGTTCTCCATGGAATTCGATATGATGCTTTTCATTTACAAATCCCATTAAATGTCGAAAAATTTCATCGCTATATTTTAATCAATTATTTAATATTTTAAAATGAGTTGTTGTTAATATATTTTGAGGTTTGCGATAATTTAATTAGCAGTATTTACATTTTTAAATATTTAGTTGAATATATCATGAGAAAAATGCATAGTAAATCATAATAACTTAATTATTTGAGTTTAAGAATAAGGACTTTAGAGATTTCATATGCATCTACGATTTCAGTAGGTTTGGTACTCACTCATTTCAATTTGGTTATGAAATATATATTTTTAAATAAATATAACTGTAAACAGACTCTTTAAAGTTATTATTTGATGTAGAATTTTATTATCGGCTTTTCTTTTTTCTTGTAACATCTCTGTATCTGCGTAAGTAGAGATTTCGACTATAAAAAACAAGCGTTAGTTTGAAAATACGTTCATTGAATTATTGAAAATGAATACTTGGAAATTTGTAAACATGAGTAAATTTAATATTTTAAATCTTTAAGTAGAATCAAACATGAATTCCCTAAAATATTTCCGCAAAACGTAGACAAGTCTAAAAATGTTTTGATCTTCTGAAGTATTTTTTTTATGACCTTAAGTGTAAATTAAAGAAACAAATAAACCTGGTTGATTAATTAAATTAAACTTGTGGATCTGCAGATCAGGAGCCTCAACGTCCTATTTACATCAGACATTATTCAATAGGTCATTTTTATTTATTTATTATTATATAATAGTATATATTGATTCAATCGACTTGTTACCATAATCAGATACATTCCTGAGGGGGGCTGCCGCCCCCCTCAACCCCCCGCTGTATCTCTACTTGTATATCTTATAAACTGTTACGTAATTGTAAATAATTGCATTTATTTTTGTATAAATTCTTTCAAAAAGGTTTAGTAAAGTTAATAAAATGCTAACTTTGTGCATTTCTAGTCGTTTTAACGTTAAAATAGCCTAATTTTCCCTTAAAAACACTTAAAAAAGTTCCAATAAGGGAAGAGATGGATTTGGCGTCAAATTTGGCGACTGTTTCCCTCCTTGGCGATTTTTTTGGCGACCTTGGCGAGAAAATCCTTATTAGGGATATACCAAATATGGAAGCTCTAATCTCATTATGAGATACGAGAATTTTCCAGAACAGTCTGATAGAAAAGTATAAAAGGAGCATTTTTTCGCCAAGGCGATCAGTGTCAGATCTGTGTCAGTTTTGTGAAATGCTTGCTTTACTTTGAGCCTCTTTGGATGAGACTTTCTTTATGTGTTATTGCTAAACAGTTTGTACTGTTGTTTTGCTGTTAACGGCTGTTGTTTAAGCTGTGTTTACTGGTTGAATTGAAGCTGATACTTGGTTTATAGACCTGTATTTTTCTGGAACTTTCTGTGAATACATCACTGAATTTTTGCAAGTTTCGCGTTTCATTCTCGGATAACTTACGGACCCCCAAGTACGCAACAATATGTATTCTTAATAAGCGACTGTCTTGTATTATTTCCCTGAAATTCATAAATACCAAATTTCATAACTACCAATTTTCAAAAAAAAAAAAAAAATTACATAGCATATCAGAAATATTTTGCATAACTTTTAAACTAATTTCCAATTCTATGCCCACAATTATCAACAGGAAAACATGCTTTTAAAATTCTAATAAAATTTCATCATAATTGATGGGGTGTAACCATGTTAAAATAAACTTTTAAGAAATATCGACTATAGACCGTACGAAATTATTTTATGTATCCCTGAAATGTAGCCACAGTCATTATAAATGCCAATAATAAGAATAAAATTAATTAATTATAACTCATTAATTTTTCAAACTAATTTGACATCATTCGGATGATTACAATACATACTCGGAATTATTTTGTGTGGTCCCATAAATTATTTAGTCTATACATAACTTTTTTTAAGAGTGAACATAATTTTAAGCATCTTTATAATGTATGTTAATTTTATTAAGTTCAATTCAGCATAAACGCATTAAAGAGCGCGCTTAAAAAAAAGTTATCCATAGGCTCTAATGTTGCGAAATTCTTTCTTGTTTCTCTGTAAACAAACCATAAACATTGTACACACCAGTAAAAACTATTCAGCTTATTTTGCGTTTAAAATTAATAATTGTTCTAAATTTAACATCGTTTGGATGACTACGTGACATTGTCAGAACACTTTTGTAAGGTTCTGTACATTAATTAGAAAGCTTAATAGCACATATTTTCTTCAAACAACATGAGTTTAAGCATCTTACTCACGTACGCTAGTTTCATTTTCTTCATTGCAAAGTAATGATATTAAAATGCGTTTAAAAGAAATTCACCCCTTACGCCGTAATGTTAAGAATTTTGGCGTATCCCTATACACAGTTTATAAACAATATAGCAATAACAATTATACAGCTACTTATATGCAAAGCTGGAACGTGTGCGCCAATTTGCAAGTCAATCGAAGGACTTTTGCGGTCGCTATTGTGGTACATACAAATTCTTCCCACAGGCCGTAATGATAAAAAAAAAACTTTGGCGTGTCCCTGTACACGAACTACAAATGGAATGCACACCCAAAACTATATACAGCTAATTTCGTGGGGATCATGAACATATGTACCAAATTTCAAGTCAATAGCGTGATATTTGCGGCCGCTATCGCACGACAGACAGACAGACAGACGGAACAAAAAATCCTTTTGAGTCTCAACAGAGGGCCTCCACTGACGTTTCGGCAAAGATTGAAAGTCAATAGCTTGATTTTTGCGGTGGCTATCGCGGTACATACAAATTCTTCCCATAGACCGTAATGATAGAAAAACTTTGGCGTGTCCCTGTACACGAACTACAAATGAATTACACACCTAAAACTATACAGCTAATTCCGTTGGGCTCATGAATATGTGTACCAAATTGCAAGTCAATAGCGTGATTTTTGTGGCCGCTATCACGATACATACAAATTCCTCCCATAGGCCGTAATGATAAGAAAAAGTTTGGCGTGTCCTTGTATACGAACCACAAATGGAATACATACCAAAAACTATACAGCTGATTTCGTGGAGCTTATGAACATGTGTACCAAATTTCATGTCAATAGCGCTATTTTTGCGGCCGCTACTGCGATACATACAAATTCCTCCCATAGGCCGTAATGATAAGAAGAACTTTGGCGTGTCCCTGTATACGAACTACAAATGGAATACATACCAAAAACTATACAGCTGATTTCGTGGGCTCATGAACATGTGTACAAAATTTCAAGTCAATAGCGCTATTTTTGCGGCCGCTATCGCGCGACAGACAGACAGACAGACAGACACAGCCCAAAACCGTTTTGAGTCTCAACAGAGGGCCTCCACTGACGTTTCGGCAATTAAATAAATTAAAATCGGCAATGATGCCATGATAATACTGATATGTTTCTATAATTAAATGGTACCTCCGTGACCGAGTGGTTATGTCACCACACTGCTAATTGTCTTCGAGCGTAGGAGAGTGGGTTCGATTTCGTACTGACCTTGGATTGTTGGTTGATATGTTGGATGTGTTTTACGACGCACTAGTGCTGCGCAATGGGCAATTAGAGGTGGTCCGGAGACATGCCATCCCAATTTTGATCCTTCACAGAAGGAATGGTTCTCCCGCTTCGGTGACTCCCAGTTGGCCCTGGGTGTTTTTCTAATTCTTCGTATTGTAATTCTGTCATGTGCTATCTGTCTTTATGTGACGAAGATTTACAAGCGGACTTCGAGTCAAGCATGGAAATCTGTTGTATATGTGTTATCAATAAATCAATATAATTAAACATTTTAAATTTACATTCAGAATCAAAATTATTCAGTAACAATTCCTCACTTAAAAAAAAAAAAAACACTCAAATCGTATTGCGGAAGTGACGTCATAAGGGGGCGTGGCCTAAACCGGAGTTGTTTTCTTCCTGGATGTTTAGGTTTCAGTTTCTCGTGAAAGATGACAAGGGTATTTTGATGGGTTGAGTGGTTGATTGGTTTTTTGTGAACGTTGATGGGGATGTTAGAAAAGGCTGAGTGGTTGGTTAGTTGTTTACCTCTGAATATTGACAGGGTGTTACTTTATTGTTTTTTTGTTTTGGCAACACTTGATACTAGTTTTGGAATGGGGACTCGTAAAAAATTTTGAGATAGCTTTATTATTAATCACGTGATCTCTGACGTCATTCTTTCATATTGGATCTTGAAACTGCAATCATCGAACCATAAAGTTGAGTTGTTTACTATCGAAAACATGGTGAAACTTTCATCGTTTTTAAAATTTAGTTGTTTATTTACTTCTGAACAATGACGAGGGTTACTTTATTGTTTTTTGTTTTGGCAACCCTTGATACTATAGTTTCAATTCTGTGACTTGCAAAGGATGACATCTGTTAAAAAGCTGACCAATCGAGTTACAATATTTCCCCGCTGACGTCACTGCCTAGCTGAAGCGGAATTAAGCGGAATCGAAATGGACTCCAACTCTGCTAGCGAGAGCGAGCATACTTTTTGTGGTGGGGAGAAAGAAAAATTAAAGTGCATATATTGGAAATTAGTACTATTTCAAGACGTTTGGCCACAGATTTTGGTTTATCATCCCATAAACCTGCAAGGAAACCTCGACTTACTCCAATTATGAAAAAGAAACGACTCTTAAGGTCCACAAATTTTCCCGAAATTTAAAATTTAGTAATAGCTTGATGCACAGCTCTCTTTCTTCCATTTACCCCTCGAACCTTTATGCAAGGTCATATTTCTGACATTTTTGTAACAGTAAGTGAAGGATTTTTACCAATTACAATATTTACACAACAGCACTGTCTACGACAAAATTCAATAAACAACCGGCGATAAACGTGCCGGGCATCTTTATTTATAGCAGTAGAATGCGTCTGATGCAATCAGCACATGAGATAATGCAATAATCTGCGCAAATTATACAATGTGTTAAAATTTTGAAAATCGGCTACTGGTCTTAAACTTTTCAAATGACTGTAAAAAAAGCTGAATTTAAAAACCTTATATATTTAATATGTATATATATGTATGTATGCTTGAATAATTTATAAGCAATTAGTTAAGAAACAGCTTCACAATAGCCCATTTCAAATTTTTTTACATAAAATTTTTTTACTATGTTTTGTCATTGAGTTCAAACAACAGATCTGCTAACATTTTCCATTTATTTCGTAAAATTTTCAGTATCCGCCCTTTCTCATACTACATTAAACTAAATTTCTTTTTATTTAACAGTAATTACATATTGGAAAAAATTACTCTACATACACACCAAAAAAAAAAAAAAAAGATGTGGAGAATATACAGGTATTAACAATATTACCAAATAAATTAAAAATGTTGGCGGCTCTGTGTATATTATATTTTAACGTGGGCAATAACGTCTTAAATTTTTCCAACAAATTATTTCTAAAATTTCGCAACAGTGCAAAACTGGGATATTAGAACTGGTTTCCTTTTGAAATTGTTGCAAAGAATAAAATTTCTGACAACTTTACAATTCCTGATTTTCCATTTTTTCCAAGAGACTTGATAATAAGCCTGAAAAATATCTTTTATGAACCGCAGTACTTTCCAAGTTATTATTCACCATTACAAAATCGTTGAAAGATAATGTTCGATGCATTTTATTTAAAATATTAAGTTCAGTAATTCATTCCAGAGTTTTTATTGTGTGTTCATCCAAAAAGATTTCTATGCAGTTTTTTTTTTTTTTTTTTTTTTTTCACAAATACGCTTATGCATTTGCATAATGCGGAGTTATTACGGAAATTTAAATACGCAAACGAGTAATTTAAATATGTATTAGAAAGATGAAGAATAACATTAAAAAGGATGTATATCTTTGAATAGAAAATCAAAATAATGAACGGAAAATCAAATTCAAATAATGGTGGGCATCATATAAATAAAATCAGGGGAAATATTTCATAATACGCATTTATCTAATGCCTGTTTTCAATGTTTTTCACTGAAAAGATTTCTGTAAAATTAAATTGATTCCCGCTATGTTTATAAATTTCCATAAAAACATTTTGATACTTTATATTTTAGTATGTTGCTGTTATGTTCAGTATAAACATACATAACCAATATTCAGAAAACATGTAAATGTAGGCAGGAAGATGTGAACTTTTGTTAAAAAAAAAAAGAAACTCGTTTAATATTTAATTTAAAGTTTAGAAAAATTCTGAATGGAATATGTAATAAAAAACATTTCTAGAAAAAACATTAACTTTTATTAATCTTTGATGCATATTTAACAAAAAAAATTGAACGTTTCAAAAATACTATATATGCATGTAAGGAGGTCGATTGATGTGATAGGTGGGTTGCTTGTGAGGTTAGATGATGTTTATTAAACATATATGTATTTTTTGGAGTATTATTGCATTTACAATGATTAATCTTTAATTTGTCCTTTAATTTGTTTTTATGTTATATTTCTGTCGTATTATTGTAATTTCTTTTATATAATTTCTGTCGTATTCTATTAAACAACTGTCATTCGAAATTTATTCTAAACAACATTTGTATAACTTTTAAGAAAATATTTACCAAATACCTTCTTAAAAATTATATAAATATTGTCCAGGATAAATTTCCGGTGTCAGTTGTTTATATCAATACTACAAAACTTTCCTGCCAGCGTAATAATTTATTATATTCATTTTGATTTTATTGGTAACGATATTGTATATGTGTTTATTCTCAAGCTGTCAATTACATTTCAATTTATATAAATTACAAGATAAATACTTTTTCTCGCTTTAAATTATTAGAAAGTTTACTAGAAAGACTGGTATTACAAGAAAATTTTGTGACGGTCACAATACGCTAGATCCTACTAATAATGATTTTATTTAATTGAAATTTTTCCAAAATTTCAAAATTTATGGTACATTTATTGATACACTGAGAAAAAATTCTGTAGCTGACATCTAGAATCTAAACTGTGGATCTAGAAAAATAGTTCCATATCATCCTTATAAATTCTAGTCCCCTTTTGAAAGCGAGTTCTAGAAACCCGTATTATAATTCTAGAAAGTTTGTCTATATTATCTAGGGCAAAGTTATTTAAAAATCTCTGCAAATAAATGGGAATACATGAGGCGGGTTTCAGCAACGATAATCTTTGTATATTACCCAATATTAGAAAATTAAGCGAGAATTTCTTATAATAGGAAAGATTCAGAAGATTCAGAATATTGCTTCACCATCTAGAAATGTGTAGACTAGAAATTCTCGATCATTTAGTCTATTCAGTTTATTGGCATGCCTTATGCACATTACTCGGAAATCTATATTTCTAGTTTAGGAATTTAGAAAATGATCACTTATTCATTTTAGATGAAAGCGGTATGTTTTTTTCTCTGTGTACAACACTCAAATAACCAAAAAAAAAAAAAAAATGCTAGTGTTGTTTTCTGACTAAGTCAGAGCACTGTCCTTAGTGACATGAAAATAAAAAACAAAATATATGATGATATATTTTTCGTAGTAGTGTCAAATAAATCTTATTCGTCTTTCTTATAATGCCTAATATTGTGCCTAAAAGCAAACGGCAATAGCTTTTTCGATCTTTCTTTCGTGTTTAAAAGGTGTGATCAGAATTAATCGAAGCGTTAAGGAAAAGTGTAAGAAACTGCTTATTCAACTATATGAACAATAACTTGGAAGAAAGGATGAATACATTTCATTTTTTTTTTTTTTTTTTAATAGTTTCCGTCGGAATAGGTTTCTACAGAATATGTACATTTAAACATAAAATGGAAACATATTTTTATATATTTGTGATTTTCTTTCTTTCATTCTTCTTTTTATGCATCGAAATGGAAGTGTCAAATGAGCGAGATACTTTAATTTGTTGAAATCTCAAGTGGTTTTTATCAGTGCGAAGCTATTAAACCCACAAATGCAAAACTTTGTAGATTCTTTTTTAATGTAATTTTGTTAGAATTTTTATTTCATCTTCACTATTAAATAGTTTTGTGTGGCACTCGTGCTACTTCCTCTTACTTTACATTATTATTGACATATTATTAGGGGAGACTGGGGTTAGTTGGCATAGATTTTGTTTTTATTTATTTGTCTATTTTTATTTATTATTTAATTACTGTGTGTGCATGCAATACTTGGAGAGAGTGTGGTGTATGAAGCGGATACTGTAACCTTTAGATTATAAAATAATGCAAGACCCATTAATTAACTTGCATTTAGATAATCCTCAAAAAACTTTTATAAAAAGCTTTCAACTATGCCAACTAACTGCGGGCTTTGTTGGCATAGAGAGAGGTACTGCCCCTAGGGTTTACTTCGAGGAGTCAGTTTGCATAATGTAATACGAATAGGGATACTTAGGCAAAACACGACAATGTTCGATGAAATTTTTTTTATTTTGTTATTACTTAAAAAGCAATAAAAACATCTGCTCAAATATATGAACAAACAATGATTTGTTTAAGAAAAATAAATTTTGCTTATTATTATAGCTACCTATAGTTATTCTAATAAGTTCAATGTTTGAAATCATATCATCCACGAATGTAGAAGTTGGGTGCAATTTATTTAAACGAGTGGATTCAATTTTCGTACTTTACTTCGGTCTTCCCGAATTTAATCGTCTTCGTCTAACCATCTCCTATTTTGTTCCTTTTTGACCATGTGAACACATCTCGTTTCCATCGTTTTCGTACGTTTTACGTGGTGCCGGCGACTTGGTACTTCACCAAAAGTCATTTACATAATATTAGGATGATAAGGAGATTTTTCAAATTGTGGAGGATTCGTTATTGGTCTTGTTTGATGTAACCTGTTGGCATCTTTTTGAGGTTCTCCTACTTCTGAAAACTGTAAAACTGTTGAATAACAATCCTCACAATCGCTTTCTCAGGAGGTTGAGGGTAAAAGCTTTTTTCCATGGATAGGTTTCTCAGTTTTTGAACTGTCTTTAAGAAAAGCCAACTTTTGCGATAGCTATGTCACAGCTATGCCAACTGATCCCATACCTAACTATGCCAACTAGTTCCACAAGGATATTTAAAAGAAGATGAATACTACACATCCCCAAACATGAAAAACAAAAGATTATGCTACATACATACAACCACAGTTAATCACTTTTTCGAAAACCGCCATCAGCAGCACATAAATTGGATCTGTAAGTTCACCAGGATTAAAAAAAAAAAAAAAAATTACAGTGAAAAAAGTTACTCACCACTCAAAAAAACGATGAAAAAAGAGATTTTAATTCATGATGCTTCGAATCAGACTGAGAATTCAGCGAATGGTGCACTTTTGCATACACTGATCATTAACGTGATGACAGCGTTCTAGCTCGACGACAGCAGAAAATAGAACTAACGATGGCCTCTCATCAGTTTAGAGTGCAAGGTATGAGATACTATTTTTTAATATCCCTAGGTTTTTTTTTTTTTTTTTTTTTTTTTTAAATAAGTTGAAAATATTTTTATAAACAGTTTTAATGGACATATATTTCTGAAGAGGAGATTTAAGCCCCTTCATAGCCCCTTCAGTTAAAATATTGTAGCAAAATTCATAATTTGAAGACTGTTATTAAATATAAAACTAGTTGACATAGGTGGACCCTGTTCAGTTCCCCATCATACGTTTATTATGGTATATTTCTATACTATATGGAAAGCTGCATTTATATTAACAGAAATGAATTTAACTGATTTCTCGACACGGTGATAGACTTAAATGTCCAATCTAATAGGTAACCAACCTTTCAGATCGATACATTTAGCTTCTCCTGATTTGTCAATTAATTTTATTTGGGTCAGTTTCGTGTTTTATTTTACTGCTATTGTATATATTTTCAAAGCAATGATCCCCATAATGCAAGATTGTGTGAAATATTGCACTAATCTACTATGTTAAGAAAATTCTTAAATCTAGATAAACTTACAAAATTTTCAAATACCCGTAGCCAAGGACGTTCAAACCAGTATCATAAATGATATTTTAAAATTAGTTTGACTTTTTCATAATGAAAACGTTCCTCAAAACGGATGTTTAAGCGAAATTTTGCCCTATTCTGAAATGTTAAGGAATTCGTAAATTTCGAATAATTTACGAAATTTTCAAAGTTGAATGTTCATATTTAATTATATTCATCTTAGTATCAAAACTGATATTTGAATGGTGGTCTGATATCATTACGATAAAAATATTACTTTTTAATCTACATTTAAGCAAAATTTTGTCTTATTCTGCCATGTTAGGAAATTCCTATGCTTTGAATAATTTACGAAATTTTCAAAGCAGAATGTTCACAGTTTATTATGTTCATGCATCACTACTGATATTAAAAGCTAGTCTGACATATGTAAGACGAAAATATTTCTTTTAATGCACGTTTAGGTGAAATTTCACCCTATTTTTCCATGTTATGAAAATCTTAAATTTCGAATTACTTACGAATTTTTTAATGTAGAATGTTTCAAATCAAGACAGTTCTTGCCACTTTCATACACTGTAAAAATAAACGGTAGATTTACAGCATAATATGCTGGCAATATGGATGCATGGAGGGGGGAAAGTTAGGAAGGAGTAATTTACAGCAGAAACAGCCGTAAAAGAGTC
Source organism: Salticus scenicus (assembly GCA_963930645.1). Classification (NCBI taxonomy): domain Eukaryota; kingdom Metazoa; phylum Arthropoda; class Arachnida; order Araneae; family Salticidae; genus Salticus; species Salticus scenicus. The sequence continues at coordinate 18,194,399 of OZ005653.1, forward strand.
TTTCTTTAGAGACGTTTCCGCTGTAAATTGCCTTATTTAACAGCAGAATGTGCTGGCAATATGCGTGCCAGAATATTTTGCTGTAAAAGCTTCCTTTTTTTTTTTTTTTTTTTTTTACAGTGTAGATCATATTTTAAAACTAGTACGATCTCTTTACGACTATTTGTTCTTTAGCTGCCCTGTACATAGACTAACAAACTAACGTAATAACACAATAACAGACGCCCTACAGACGGACATCATATCAGTTTTGCGATTTTTGGTTCCTCACGCCTGAAAACGTGTAAAAAATTCAAAAAACTGAGGTCGAAAACTTTCACGATTTCCTAACTTCCCCATACATATAGTATGATGAGAATCTAAGCTAGTTGGCATAGGTGGACTCTACTCCAATTTGCCATCATACATATGGTCTCACAAATTTCTAGCACAGAACGCGCTGTTAACAGGAATGAATTTGACCGGTTGCTCGACACGATGACAGACTAAAATGCCCCACTTAATAGGCTACCCTCTGTTCAGTTCGATGCATTCACCTTATCCTAACTTGTTAATTTATTTTATAGGGATCAGTTTCGAAGTTTAGTTTTCCTGCAATTTTATACTATTTCTAATTCAACATTCCTTATAATGCAGATTTCTATGAAATATTGCTGTATTCTGCTATGTTGAGAAAATCTTAAATTTCGAATTACTTACGTAATTTTTAAATTGGAATATTTGCAGTCAATGATATTCAAGCCAGTATCAAAAATGATATCTTAAAAGTAACCTGACATCTTTACGATGAAAATATCCCTCAAAAGGGATGTTTACGCATGTGAAATTTTGCCCTATTTTTCCATGTTAAGAAATTCATAAATTTCAAATAACTTACGAATTTTCAAAATTGAATTTTCACAGTTAATTATGTTTATAACAGCATAATAAGTGATATCCTAAAGCTAGTCTGACATCTTTAGAGTAAAAATATTCCTTTTAATGCACGTTTAAAAGAAACTTTGTGCTATATTCCATCGTTAAGAAAATCGTACATTTTGAATAACTTACGAATTTTAAAATTATAGTGTTAGAAATGAATAATGTTCTTGACAATGTGATAAGTAATATTTTAACACTAGCTCTACCTCTTTGCGATTATTTGTTCTCGAGCGTGTTCTCGAGATATCATGTACATAGACTCACAGACTAACACACTAACTAATAAACTAACAAACCTACAGACGGACACCATATCAATTTTGTCATTTTCGGATTCATCACAGCTCAAAACATGTAAAACAGAAAAAAACTTCGAGGTTGAAACTTTCACGATTATATAAGTTCTCCACAGCTTTAGTATGATGGGGAACTAAAAATCATTTAAATTTACTAAGAATTTTTGTTCACAACATACTTTGAAACATTTTTGTCTAATTTTAAACAGTCTTTTAATAAAATTAAACATAATTTATACGTCTCATTAATATATTAAAACCAATGTAACACTTAAAAATGAGATAAAAGATACAAAAATTTAAAACTTTAAAAATACATTTTAATTAAAAAACATTTAAAACACAAGACAGACGTTTCGGCTAGAACACTAGCCCTCCTCAGTGTCAAACATACAAACACAACATTTACAAAAATTCTAAATACATCATATCAAGATTAAATATTCAGGAGGAATAGCTTTAGCCTCGTTCAAGGAAGAATGTTGCATTTTAGTGAAAGCGCCCTCTAGAAAAATACGGGATTCATAAATATTTATATTGGAAGCTAAAATTTTAAAGTTTTCAAAATCTGGTATATGATCACTATTGAGAGAATGGATTACAAGTTTAGATCTTAAATCTCCTATTTTATAAGAGCGTTTATGTTCCTTTAATCTAATTTCACCTGTTCTGCCAGTTTCACCGATATATGTAGAATCACAATTTTTACAAGGAATACTATAGATTACACCAAGACGTTTAAGAGGGGGGACAGCGGGTTTAAAGTTTGAGAAAAAGTTACTAATACGGAGTTGAGGTTTAAAACTAGTAGAAATATTAACTGTTCTAAGTAATTTTGAGATATTTTCAGAGATACCTTTATAATAAGGGATAGTAGTACGATAAGTGGAATTTTTAACTTTAGGATAAACTGATTTAAATGAAAAATAAAACTCTTCTTTATAAATTCTTTTAATAAAACGAGGGGGGTAACCATTATTTTTTAAATCAGAAAAGATTCTGGATAGTTCATTATTTAATAATTCGGGATTACTACAATAATGCTTTGCACGATGTAAAAGAGTACGAATGACTGCAAGTTTATGCGATAAAGGATTAGCTGAATTGAAGTTAAGATATTGACCAGAGAAGGTGTGTTTTCTATAGACTGAAGTTGAAAAATGTAAAAAATGATTGACTGTTTTATGCATTATAAGGATGTCAAGAAAGGGCAGTTCATTATTAATTTCTGTTTCAAGGGTAAACTGAATAGCAGGACATAAAGAGTTAGCAAAATCTAAAATATCGTTAACATAAGGTTGCTTAGTAATTATAAAAATATCATCCACATACCTTTTCCAGAAAAAATTTTTATCATGTAACTGGGAATTAATTTTGTTTTCTAAGTATTGCATTACAATTTCAGCAATAATGACAGATATAGGGGCACCCATGGCAGTTCCGTTAATTTGACGGTAGTAAGAATCATTAAAAATAAAACAATTAGAAGATAAACAAAAAGTGGTAAGATCAAGTACAGTATTTAAATTTAAATTAGTGTCAATATTGAAATTAGGATATATATCTTGAATAAAATGTAATATTATTCAAGTATTCTTTTGCATGTAATATTATTCAAGATATATATCCTAATTTCAATATTGACACTAATTTAAATTTAAATACTGTACTTGATCTTACCACTTTTTGTTTATCTTCTAATTGTTTTATTTTTAATGATTCTTACTACCGTCAAATTAACGGAACTGCCATGGGTGCCCCTATATCTGTCATTATTGCTGAAATTGTAATGCAATACTTAGAAAACAAAATTAATTCCCAGTTACATGATAAAATTTTTTTCTGGAAAAGGTATGTGGATGATATTTTTATAATTACTAAGCAACCTTATGTTAACTATATTTTAGATTTTGCTAACTCTTTATGTCCTGCTATTCAGTTTACCCTTGAAACAGAAATTAATAATGAACTGCCCTTTCTTGACATCCTTATAATGCATAAAACAGTCAATCATTTTTTACATTTTTCAACTTCAGTCTATAGAAAACCCACCTTCTCTGGTCAATATCTTAACTTCAATTCAGCTAATCCTTTATCGCATAAACTTGCAGTCATTCGTACTCTTTTACATCGTGCAAAGCATTATTGTAGTAATCCCGAATTATTAAATAATGAACTATCCAGAATCTTTTCTGATTTAAAAAATAATGGTTACCCCCCTCGTTTTATTAAAAGAATTTATAAAGAAGAGTTTTATTTTTCATTTAAATCAGTTTATCCTAAAGTTAAAAATTCCACTTATCGTACTACTATCCCTTATTATAAAGATATCTCTGAAAATATCTCAAAATTACTTAGAACAGTTAATATTTCTACTAGTTTTAAACCTCAACTCCGTATTAGTAACTTTTTCTCAAACTTTAAACCCGCTGTCCCCCCTCTTAAACGTCTTGGTGTAATCTATAGTATTCCTTGTAAAAATTGTGATTCTACATATATCGGTGAAACTGGCAGAACAGGTGAAATTAGATTAAAGGAACATAAACGCTCTTATAAAATAGGAGATTTAAGATCTAAACTTGTAATCCATTCTCTCAATAGTGATCATATACCAGATTTTGAAAACTTTAAAATTTTAGCTTCCAATATAAATATTTATGAATCCCGTATTTTTCTAGAGGGCGCTTTCACTAAAATGCAACATTCTTCCTTGAACGAGGCTAAAGCTATTCCTCCTGAATATTTAATCTTGATATGATGTATTTAGAATTTTTGTAAATGTTGTGTTTGTATGTTTGACACTGAGGAGGGCTAGTGTTCTAGCCGAAACGTCTGTCTTGTGTTTTAAATGTTTTTTAATTAAAATGTATTTTTAAAGTTTTAAATTTTTGTATCTTTTATCTCATTTTTAAGTGTTACATTGGTTTTAAACAGTCTTGTATACTGTTTACAAATTGTATCTGTATCAAATTGCGTGATTAAATTTAGCACAAAATAAAAATAATAAATTAGCTTAAAACACTTAACTCAAATTCTCTTCGAGCTATCTCTAACAAAAACTTTAGTTTATGTGAATACTTTTTTCTAACCCTGTAAACAAATTGTATGTATATGCTCTTTATAACACATTCTATGGAGAACGTACTTTCATGCACATTAAAAATGTATGATAATTTTATTGTAGTTATATATATTCAACTTACATTCAGTTTATCAATATCTAACTACAGGGACCAGAAATTTCAACTCTAGGCGTAATGTAGTAAGTCCTTCAATATAAGACTTTTTTTTTTTTCTCAATAAATATTTTTAAGTAATATTCGCATATGATACACATTTAGAATACCAAGATTGCACGTCCTACTGATATTTGTTATTTAAGTTATGTTTATTAGACTCATATACAGATCTCTCTATATATAAATGGCTAAGAGAGTTTTCTTCCTGTAAGTCCGTGGCTGGAAGCAAGTTGATTGGCTAAGAAAGATTTTCTTCTGTTTGGCTGTGTGTTGTTGCCACCAGCTTTTCATACTTTAGTTAATTTTTAAAAAAATCTAATTGCCCGATCGATAAGTTAATTAAACCGACGGATTCAGAAAAAGTACCCCTTTCATTTGGTACCTTATTTGTAACGGAATTTTTATTAGATTTTTTAAAATTAATTAAAATGTTAAATAATAACCTGGTAAAAGTTTTAAATGTGGACATTTAAAACTTTAATTGTTGTTAAAAAGAAAAAAAAATTACATTTTTTTTTTTTTTTTTTTCTTTCAAACATGAAATGAAAAAATATGCTTTCACGCGAAAAACAAAAAATATAAAATATTTTACTCATGCACATGAAAAAATGAAAATTTAAAATGGAGTAAAAAAAAACAATTTAGATAAAGCTGCGCGAGAGTTCCAAAAATTATTGGAAATATAACTGAACGTTAAATAAATAAAATAGTCGTCTGCTCAATCACGTGATATTGAAAAACAAAGAATCGAATTCAGTAAATATTGTTCTTAAGAGCAAAAATATTAATATTCAACATAAAATAAAACTAGTATGTTGTGGCCACCACATGACTTTCTTCTATCTTTTCCTATACAAATTCACTCAGTAACAATAATTAAAAAAAAAAAAAAAAAAAAAAAAAAAGTGGGACTTTGACAAAATTTTGGGTAAAATGTGAAAATTATTCTAAGTTTGTCAGAACACGGAAACCGTAGGACTGACAAAATTAGGGGGAAAAAGCAAAAATTAGTTTAAGTTTGTCAGAACACGGAAACCGTGGGAGTTTGATAGAATTAAGGGGAGAGGGGAAAAAAAGTGGGACTTCAACAAATTTTCACATTTTACCCAAAATTTTGTCAAAGTCCCACTTTTTTTTTTTCCCCTCTCCCCTTACTTCTATCAAACTCCCACGGTTTCCGTGTTCTGACAAACTTAAACAAATTTTTGCATTTTTCCCCCAATTTTGTCAAAGTCCCACGGTTTCCGTGTTTTGACAAACTTAGAATAATTTTCACATTTTACCCAAAATTTTGTCAAAGTTTGTCAAAACACGGAAACCGTGGGACTTTGACAAAATTAGGGGAAAAATGCAAAAATATGTTAAAGTTTGTCAAGACACGGAAACCGTAGGACTTTGACAAAATTAGGGGAAAAAAGCAAAAACTAGTTTAAGTTTGTCAGAACACGGAAACCGTGGGAGTTTGATAAAATTAAGGGGAGAAAAAAAAAAAAAAAAAAAAAAAAAAGTTTTTTTTTCTAAGTTTTTTTTTCGTAAAAAGTAAAAAAAATCGATAACTTTGTTTTAAATTATCACAGATTTATAGTTCAACCATTCGTTTTAAAGGTACTGACGAGACCTTTCGAAAGATACCCATCTTGAAAATTTTGCCCTATATCACCCTGTTAAAAATTTAGAAAAAGAGGGATGGCAACGCAACCTGTAAGACGATTTTTACCAAAAGTTGATAGGCACTAATTTATGTCAAGGTGCAACTACATACCAATTTGTATGAAATTCTGTGCAGTGGTTCCAGAGATACAGTTGCCACAAAATTTTGTCACACACACACACACAGACAGACAGACAGACAGACAGACAGACAGACATTTTCTAAAAATGGTAAAATCGTGTTCTACATCTCTCAAAACGTGTAAATCCATCAAAAACCCGAAATCGAAAATTTTTACGAATCCAATACTTTCTTCTATTGAAGATAGAAGAAAGTAATAAAAGTAATATTGTGCATTTGTAAACAGTAGAATAATTGTATTTGTGAGTTTAATAACTTTTAAGAATACTTTATATGTTTATTTATTATCATGATTTCTTTAAATTTTATTTTTATTTGTAAAGCTGTATAGAAAAGAGTTTCCTTTAAATATAGTGACCAGCGAAGCGAGAAAAGCCTTCGTTGATTCATTACCTTCATTGATTTCATGAATTGAAAAATGGTTTGTTAACAAACTTTGATCTATTGACACGCAGGCAGTATCAGGCCGAGTTTTGTACATTTCGAGTTTGATTTTGAAATTTTTCCCGCATTCGGAATTCGGTTCGTTCCCGAACCGGGGCTTTGTTAGTAGACACATAAACAAAGAGACAGAGACATTGACACATATGTAGACTAACCCATAGAAACCTGTTTTTTTTTTTTTTTTTTTTTTTTTCTAGGGGACTTCAAAGCATATAGTTCTGGAAGAAAATTAAAAAATTTAATCGAAAAATAAAATATCGTAACCATTTATGAGTAAAAGAAAAAATAAATATAGAAGTACAAACTCTAAGTTTTTTTTTTTTTTTTTTTTTGAAAGCAAATTAATAGGTATAAAAATAATAATTTGGTATGACAAACACACTATTTTCTCTTACAATACTAATTATAATAAACAGATTTATTTTATTTTATTTTATTTTATTGGTGACCATTTTTGTGTGTTTGTGTGTCTGCCTGAAAAGGCTATCACCACTCTCAACCCTCCATTTAATATTTACTTATATTAATAAAACATTTAAGACCCTTATTGAATTAAAAAGAAAAAAGGAAAAGAAAAGAAAAATATTTCAAAATATTTATAGTATCTTTAGCGGTACTACAGCTTGAAACTGAGCAATTTTAACCAAAATGTTCAAGTGGCATACCCATATGATCCTCAAAATACTTAATCTGAACTTATAATTTTTTTTTTAAGCTAAGATTATTAAAAAACACACAAAGACTAACTGCTAAAAACTTAGTATCTGTATTCAAATTAACTAAAAATACATAATTACAGCAAAAAGTCAACTTCGAAAATTTTGACCTATCAATATTTTGATTGTCATATACGAAAAAAAAAAAAAAATAAATAAATAAAAATTTTATTATCATTCCTAATCACATTTTCCTGACACAGTAAAATTTGCCCTATAACTTTTTATCAACTACATCTAATACAAAAGAACGTACTCGCTTAATTTTGTGTAACCCCATTCTCTATAAAATATACTCATCACACAGTCTACTTAAATTTAGCATAGTAATAGAAACGTATACCGCCATTAGAAAGTCACTTTCAGCAACTTCCAGATATAGACCATAGTAAATCAGAATTCTTTTTTGTGACTCTGTAAACGAATAATGAATGTCTTCCATTGAATATTTTACATAAAACATGCTTATATGCTTTTAAAAACTATGTGTATATTTTATTTTCGTATAGGGATGTCCAAAGATGTTAAAACTTATTAACAAGAAATTTCATACATACGCGTCTATAATAGATGTTTAATCCATGCATAAATGTCTAATGAATTTCGCCCATTTAAATGTAGTTGAATAATTTTAAATGTCCCTGTACACATGAATTATTTGTTCAATTTAACCAAAAATTTCATGTAACATTCCCATATGATATACATTTAGCGCTACGAATTTAGACTACTTGCTTGTGGAAAACAGACTAACTAAAACGTGTAAATATATGGAAAACTTATTTTAAAAAATTTGACTTAAACATAATACTTTCTCTACCATGTATGTGTTAAAGAAAGTGAAAACGAAACATATATGAAATCAAAAATTCTTGTTTCATTTTAATTTTATTAGAAACCAAATTTATATTTAAAAATTATACATATTTATGCAAATTTAATTTATAAACGTTTGCGTCAATTTTCAATAAACTTTTTGAACAATAGATTCTGACCGATAAACACAAACGAAAATATTCCAATTCTATATTTTACTTTAAAACGAAGATTTATTCTAAGTTGCATAACCTCAATATGTACCAAGAAAATAGCTGCAAGGTTTTGCGAGATGAGGATAGAATTTATTTTAAAATATCGGAAGATATAATATTTTCCATGTAAGTTATTTTTAAAATGTCTTTGCATCCTCTAAGAAATATCATAATTTAACTTTTCCGTGCAGAATCTATATCCATATATAATATTTAAACTCCATGAAAATGAGATTTTCCATTTATTTACTTGTGTATATCACACAAGCAAATAAATGGAAATGTTTTCAAAAGCCTCATGTAACCACCAAATAGCGTTATAAGTTTTACGTTTTGAAATTGTATGAGAAATGTTTAAAGAAATTTTTACGTAAATTGTAAATTTTTAAATGATTTTTTTTATATAATTAGTTTTCAAGATAATGTTGCATTAACTGAACAAATGGGGTAAGTCTAAGATAAATAGTACAGTTTTATAATGTGGAAATAAAAATTCTTAAATGCAGATATAAGAAATATTTATGGGTATTTAAAATTATTATACATATGTTCATTATATTTTGGATGAAAAATAATTAAATATTGAGAACAAAACAAAATATCGGGAACAAAAGAACGAGAGATGACCATCCAATTCAAGAAAGGAAGAGCAAAGTTAAAATAGTAAAATTAACACATTTTATATAACTAATCATGAAAAGCATGTAGCAATTTGTAAAAAATGCAATTATACAGTGGAAAATGAGTGAATAAAATTCGAATAAACAGAATTTGAAGTATAATTCCAATCCTTCCCTTTTCGTAAAATTTTACCACATTTTTGGCAAAGGTCTTGACAGTTTGTGTACGTTTCATGGAATCACTTCATGAACTTAATGCATTTTACCATTTAAAATTGTGGTATTGTGTTCTTCGCCACAACAAACACAGTGATTCTTATCAAATTCTATTCCCTCAGAATCTGTAGAATCTGATAATTTCAGATGTATTTCATCTTCTTCGCTACTGAAAGTGTCATGTTTTTGCTTTGTCTTTAGATTATTTTAGAATTTTTCACAGTTTTAAGCTTTTTATCAACTTTGTCTGTTTCTGGCATGAAAATTTTCGATAGTTTTCAATACTTTCTGGTGTTGTCAAAACGTAAATACCTATTTGCCATTATATGTGCCATAAATACGGTTGGTACGTTTTAAAAATGGTTTTCTTAAATAATGTAAAATTGTTAATACTGTTAAGTGAATATAATAATCAAAAGTAATACATACAAAAAAGCAAATCGATACTATATCCTAAACGGATTAGTTTATTTTATAGGTCACAATTTCTTCCCTTTTAAATTACTGTCCATACAGTTTGCGTACCTACTGGTGGCGCTGCTATGCTGTATTTTTTTCCAATTTACAGAAAGACTATACATCTCAACTTCTATAGTAATAAGTACATCATTCTTGTTATGTGAGATGTCTACCATGAATAACTATTTCTGACTCAATTTGAGAGCATATTGGGTAAAAGGCGGTGCTGTTATGCAGCCTTTTTTGCAATTTACAAGAAAGATGTATATCAGTTTCTATTGCGTATAAGTGCGTTAAAATCTATATATGAGATGACTTTTATGAATAAAACATACTGACTCAGTTTAAGTGCATATCAGTTCATAGGGGGAAGTATTACGCACAGGGTTTTCACAGAGGGAAATTTTAATATAAGAATATATTTTACACAGTTTTTTTTTTATAGTTATCAAATAATACTGATGATTAGTTAAGTCTAAAATTACTGTATAAAAATAGTGGTATTAAAATTTACCTCTGTGAGAATCCTTATTATACAACTACTTTCATTTTTTACGTAGTTTATGATATAGAAAAAGGTTTTGTGAAGGCTAGACCATACTAGTGTTTTTGTTGAAAATGGTTTCAAATTCCTCCTCCCCATCCACACCTCCTCAAAAATATTGAATTTTAACTGTCTACATACACAATTATTTTCAATAAAAGCAAAAACAAAATAATTTATTTAACTAATTGTGTTATGTAAATATAACAGTTTCATAGACTGTAAACAGGTTTTTCATGAAGCAGTAATAATTTACAATTAATCTGAAGCTTGAATTAAATTACTCGCTAAATTACTCGTTATCGTCATTATTTTTTTTTTCTTAAAAAGCAAGATGTTTTCCAATTAACTACTCATTAACCACTCTGTGGACATTTACTAAATCAAATTTACACATTTAAAGCCTTCATTTTTCATATTTATATTAAAATTGTTTAAAATTTTATGCTTCTTGGAAATGAAATCTATTCAGTGTCAAATATTTACATCATTATAAATGAAAATTTTAAAACAGACAACATTTTCTATGAGCATACAAACAACTCTTAAAGTTTTTAAAAATAAACAATGTTTAATTATTTTAATGTATTTTAATATCTTCCTCATTAAATTTTCTTAAACGTTTTAAATGTGAGTTTAGTATCATAAATCATGTTACAAGAAAAAAAAAAAAAAAAGTTGACAATTTTTTTTTTTTTTTTACGATCAAAAAGTATTTAAATCAAGAATAAATATATTTTTTAAGCTTCACGTGAAACGAAAAAAAAAATGATATTATTAAAGGAAAAGATTTGAATATTCAGAGAATATAGAAGAAGTTAGAATTAATTCCAATTCCTTTATTTTTATTATTCTAAGAGGGCTGCTCACTGCTAACAAAGCAGCTTGGAGCAACAGAAGCTTCCCCAGAGAAGTCCCCAATACTTAGGGGTTCTCCAGAAAAGCCTAAGTCGCCGGACCATTATTGAAAGAAATTCAAATAATAATAATAATAATTACAAAGATCGCCAGAGCAGAGCTCTCAAGTGACACAGGGCGACATAGTGACATATGAAAATGAAAATGATGAACGCCCGAGCTTGGCTCCCATCCGACAAATGCTACTTAAAATGAGAGGTCGTTGATATTTACAGTATGAAGGTAACAGCAGCCTATTTTAGCAGTCTATTTTATTATTTTCAGGGAGAAAGATATTTAAATAAGAAGGTAAGGTGGAGAGAGAGAAAATAAAAAAGATTCTGAAAAAATTGTAATTTTTTTCAAAATACGAATTAAAAATGATTGGTCTTTGAGAAAGAAAAAAAATATTCGATATTAATTCATTAAAATAGAAATTTCCAATAGCAATTAGTAGATTTTTTAAAGTTTTAGCAGAAGGGAAAAACGGGAAAGAATACTGTTAAGTCAATTATTGGGCCTTGGATAAGGATTTAGAATGTGCCATTGTGAGGTGAGTGGGAAGGAGAAATAAGCATGAGCCAGAGGAGTACACGAGCAATGAAAATGAAAGAGGTAGTCTCTGAAGGGACTGTGGCCAGAAAGGATATCTGTAGTGAATGACGTTAGTTCCCACAATGTCAGTAACACCCAAGGAACTGGTTTATATGTAAAACTGTCTTTAGTAGAATGATCCCATGTCTCTTGCCATTTTTTGTATATTAGAAGTTTGAGACGATTTTTTATGAAAGAAGGAGGAAGTGGAAGAGTTTAGTGGATTATTTATAAGCGTCATATATATATATATATATATATATATATATATATATATATATATATATATATATATATATATATATATATATGTATGTATATATATATATATATATATGTATGTATATATATATATATATATATGTATATGTATATATATATATATATATATATGTATATATATATATATATATATATATGTATATATATATATATATGTATATATATATATATATATATATATATGTATATATATATATATATATATATATATATATATATGTATATATATATATATATGTATATATGTATATATATATATATATACATATATATATATATGTATATATGTATATATATATATATATACATATATATGTATATATGTATATATATATATATATGTATATATGTATATATATATATATATATATATATATATATATATACATATATATGTATATATATATATATATATATATATGTATATATGTATATATATATATATATATATATATATATATATATATATATATATATATATATAACATAACTGAAATTAACATAAACTGATGTATTGACTCAAATTAACATCAAAGGCAAATGTCCTTTGGTTCGCACAGTTCCTATAGTGCTCTATGGTTTGTTAGTTTAATCTAATAAGATCTAATCTAAAAATAAATAAATAAGACACTAGAAAGAGATAAACCATTATAATAAAGTACAAATTATCCAGATAAATTTTTGTTTCCGACTGATCGGGAAAAAGAAGTATTCTATTCTGTATTACATTAATAATCACCAGGATTTATTTAATTCACTTGATTGAAATTGTTATTTTAATCCAATTATTATTAGTTTATTTTTTTATTTTTTTAATTATTGATATTATTGATTTAAGTTGAATTGAATATTCTAACTTATAATTTTTTTAATCATAATTATTATAAACAAGAATCAGAACAATTAATTTCAATCTATTTTTCTCTAAATCCATCCTAATCCCATGTTATAACAATTAAGCTACAGTTTATAAAAATATTGAAAATCTATTTACGATTTGTTTTAATATAATTCTTGTGTACAATTTTAAATTAACACATAGTGGGGAATGTCCCATTCATCCCCATTCAAACTGTCCCATTCATCCCCACCACATGATCATATAAAACATGAAATAGGCTTAAGGAACAATTGTCAGTATTCTTCTTGAATATCATAAACACAATAAAATATTATGCCTTTTCAGCATATATGAGTTTTATTAACTTTAAGCAAATAGTTAATTTTTAACTACTATTTAATTGAATCAGTAAAAACTTACTCTGGCAGCAGAAAAAGACACTTAATTTTTTTCTTCCCTTCAACAGACAGCACAATTCTGAAACTACACTTGATGAATGACTTCAGTACTGCCATATATCAGAAAAATAGTCAAGTTTGTAGTGCTTGCAAAACATAAAAGTTTTGCTATTGTCCCATTCATCCCCACTCTCCCTATATATTATTCAAAAAGTATTGGTAGTATTTTCAGAAATATTTATTCCACTTTTTTATGTATGCTCTTTTAATAATTATGAAAAAGAAATATACAAAATAACTTTCAGCATATAAATCTTAAAAACATTAATAAATTTTATTTTATTTCCAAAGTTTCGGTTAAATTCCTTCATTAACCTTCTTCAGGGAAGAAACTATGTTTAAAAAACTTAAACATAGATAATTTAAGTTATTCCTTGATATCACAAATACAACTTGTAGAAAAATTAACAGATGATTACACAACTTATAAAAATATACTATATACATTTTAAAAATATGCTAAAACATTTAAATGAACTTGAAACATGACACTACAAGAAAGTATTGGTAGTATTAGTAAAAAGTAAGTTCTCATTGAAATGCACAGAAAGACATGGAATTTTTTTTATTTAGCAAAAGATTTATTAAAAAATCAGTTTAAATATCCTTCATGAGTTGTAAAATTTAGTTGTAAAATTATTTTTTTACACTAGTGTAGTACTTTCAAAAACGTAGCTGGTACTATAAATGTTCAATGTGACGTCGGATATTAAATCATAATGACCGTCCGATGTAACGCAATCGGAAATTCTGCTATAAAAGCTTCAGAATTCGCGATATGGAGTCATTTGTTCAGGCGTATATGGTTGAAATGTGAGAGGATAATATGAATACAGCGCGATATGTTAGTAAAAAATTCAATTAATATTTTTTCTTATATATATTAAAAAAAAGAAAAAATTCCATGTTTTTCTGTACATTTTAATGAAAACCGTTCTGAGCTAGTCAGTACTTTTTGAATAATATATTTACTTTCCGAACACTATAGTGAGGAAAGTATTGTAATCATGTCAAAAATCTGAATTTGACATTTTGATGTTTCTATACGTTTCGAGGTCCCCTGAGTCCGTTTCAACTATTTTTACGATGATGTATGTATGTGTGTGTGTGTGTGTGTATGTATGTGTGTATGTATGTGTGTGTGTGTGTGTGTATGTATGTGTGTATGTATGTGTGTGTGTATGTGTGTGAGTGAACGCGCTAGCGTCTAAACGCTTTGTTCGAATAAGCTGAAAGTTGGTACGTATCTTGTAAGTCAACATAATACGAACTCTATTGATTCTGGTGAATCTAGAACTTATAGTTTTTTTTTTACAGGAACACAAAGAAAAATTCTTTATCATTATGGCCTATGGGACTAAAATCTTAAAAGTGCGATAGCATCTAAACGCCTCATTCTATTGAGAAAAACATTTATACACATATTATAGGTTAAAATTGCAAGACCTGTATAGATTTTGGTGAATTTAGCATTTACAGTTTTTTTTACAGGGGCACAAAGAATAATTCTTTATCATTATGGCCTATGAAGCCAAATTTTTAAAAGTCTGATAACGTCTAAACACCTAATTAATCTGAGCAAAAAATTTTTACACATGTTATAGGTCACAGTTGCACGAACTGTATAGATTTTGGTGAATTTAGCACTTACAGTTTTTTTACAGGGACACAAAGAAAAATTCTTTATCATTATGGCCAATGGGACCAAATTTTTAAAAGTGCGATAGCATCTAAACGCCTTATTCAATTGTGCTGAAAATTTATATGAAAATTAGAAATCACTGTTGCACTAACCATGAGCATTTTGGTGAATCTAGCATTTATAGGTTTTTACAGGAACACAACGAAATTTCTTTATCATTATGATCTATGGGCACAAAGTTCAGTAGCGCGTTAAATAAAACATCGTGTAATATATGGGGAAAAATACTCAAACACTCTATTATGTTTTTCTCTCTTTTGTTTGTTTAAAAACTCCTTTTTCTTTACTTTATCTACAAAACTATTAATTACTCAATGTTCGGAAAGTCGAGTGGAGTCACTCCAGATTTTTTTTTCCGTGAGTTTTGGATCACTCGGTATATATGTGTGTGTGTGTGTGTGTGTGTGTGTGTGTGTGTGTGAATGTATGTATGTATATGATGCCTTATTTATTTATTTATTTATTTTTTCAGAGGATAAATTAGGATCATGATAGCAAAAAATCTTATAAAATGCTCATCACAAAATGTGTTTTAAAAAATATTGAAAATAAATGTACTACAAAAAGCCAAAACTGAAAAGTGGTTTGATCATTTTTCTCTACAATGTTATAAAAACGACTTACTGTCATCCGAACAGAATGTTTAAAAAATAACTGTTTTTTTTTTTTTTTTTTTTTTTTTTTTTTTAACGCTCTAATAAACTTTCAGGTGAAATTTTCGATTCAAAAAATGGATCAGTGAAAATACATAAAATATGATTTATAAAAGAATTGGGGAAAAATTGAATTGAAGATTTTTAAAATATTTTTTTTTTTTTTTTTTTTTTTTTGCTTGAAATGAATTTAGTCAAAATTTTACAAACTTCATAACTTTTCTGAGAAGTTGTGAGCATGAAATTTTAAACCGTTAGCAAATGGATAAAGTTATAAAATATATATCGATGTTATTATATACATATATATATACATGTAAAAATAATATTAGTTTACATAGTATGATATTTACTTTTACAAAATTTGTTAAAACTTAAACTTTTAAATTTCGTTTTTTTTTTTCTTATTTTTACGGAATTTTGGTTAAATATTTTCATTTTAAATAAGAAATTTGCAGCAAAATTGAGAAAATCTTTAATGGTATATTTTCTTTGAACACATGAACTGATATCCACAAAAACAATAGATGACTTTTTAAATTTATTTATAATATTGTATTTCTCGTTCCTTTGTAATGAAGCATGCTTTAAAACTCTTATCATGCGTTGCCTAATTAATGTAATTCATATTCGTTTTCACGAAAACGTTTGTACAATTTTCCGGTGTTTATTCATGTTTATTTAAAAATTGTAAATATATTTTTTAAAGATAAAAATAATATTAGCTTATAGAGAATCATATGCTCTCTAAAAATTTTAAAGTGAGAATTGCTTTTGTTGTAAAAGTGACGATTGTTTTCATATCATGAATGATTGGAAAACACAATTATCACCCACACTGTTAAAATTTCTGTAAATTTAATGTAAATATTTATCCAGAGTCTCTGTAAATTTACAGTAATTCTTAGTTAAAAGTAAATAATCGAGATTCTCAATCTTTATTCTGTATTTTTACCTAATTTTATTATTTAATTTTTTAATTAAAATTAAAAATGACTGTTTCTACTTTAGAAAAAGCATTCTAAGTCCGAAATATATTCGCAACAATAATTAATTAAATTAATATTAGTTATTAAAATGGATATATAAAATAAGTTTTTTAACATCTCAGTTTATCTTTCTTCGTAATTTTACGTGAGACTTAAGATAATAGATTACACAGAGTTTTCTGTTGAATTTTTTAACAGTGCACGAAAATGGTACATTTCTCACTTTTCGTAAAAAGTGTTCAATTAGCTAAAGGAAGAGTAAAGCAGAATCAGCGCAAGTGCCATCAAAACGGTATTATTCAGATTCGAACATCAACCTTTTCTTTGAAGTAAATTTCTATAGAACAAATGTCATCTCGTTTAAAAATTATTACAGTTGAGAATTGACAGTCAACTATTATTCTAGTATATACTGTAAATCTATGATACGGTTCTACCTGTGGGAATACTCGGATTCGAATCTCGACTAATTCAAGATACGATTTCCTCTAGACTCTAGGTCCAAGTTTCGTGTGTAGGCAATGAGCATTGACTCGAACAGCCTTGTTAGATGTATATGATTTTTTTTTTTTTCTTGTGAAAAAGAAAAAAAAAATTACACCAGCACTATAAATTTATAGATGCATTGTAATTTGGAATAATATCAGTCATTTTCAAAATGAAGTTATTTTTACAAAGAGTAATTTTCTAAACGTATGTCATATTGGTAAGAGCAAATCTTCCTCTTTTAAAAAGAGATTTCACCTTATTTAGAGATCATCTCCATTTTGACATTTTAAAGAGTAGTATTCCGCTTTTTTTCTTTGTTCATGTAATAGAAAGAACAAATTATAAAAGTGACAGGATATTCATTTTTTTTTCTTCTTCTTCTTATTTTTTTTTCTTCTTCTTATTATTATTATTATTATTTTCTTCTTCTTCTTATTATTATTTTTTTTATGAAAATGTAAAATCATGGTTTATTTTAAATTTAAAAGTTAAACAGTAAACTATAAGTTGAAAATGCAATAAATTATTCTGTAATAACTACTCAGGCTTGAAGCTTCAAAATCTGTACAGGGATAACTCTAATTTTTTAGTGCACTTTATTGACCAAATCTCAAATATCAGAAATTATGATTTTTACATTTTTACAGCTTTATTGCCTTATGCATCCGTTTAAAAAAATACTAAAGTTTTTTTAGAAATAGAATGTTAAAGGGGTAAAAAAAAAAAAAAAAAAAAAAAAAAGATATATATAGCAAATTTTTTTTAAATGTCTGATATATTTTTCGAAGCATGAACATGAAAAAAAATAATAAACAAATAAAATAAATAAAATAAAAAATAAGTCTTATATATATACTATTAAACACAATGTAATCAATTGGTGAATTTCATTGTTGCTTCGTGGTTTCATTGTTATTCATCTGCTTTGAAATTTTGCTTTTTTAAATCCATATGGTTCCTGTTCTCGTCGTGGCAGGCTAGGTGAGTGTTGCCGGCGTGAAACTAGTTTAACCCCACAGGCAAGTCACAAGTCTTGCCGCCTGCCTCCTTCCTTCCTATCTTGTGTTTCTTAGGTTATTTTTTCATTAATTTTGATAAATTTATGGTTTTAAGTTAAGATTTGTTGTGTTACTTTATTGATTCGTTTGTTTTGCAGGCTGTTAATTAATAGATCTGGTTTCTTTACATTAGTATATTTCATAAACTGATAAAAATTTTTAATCTTATTGGTCATTGGTGTTTCAGTGATCTTGTATCTGTTCCTTGGCTTCTATCATGCTTAATAGATCTTTATTATATATATATATATATATATATATATATATATATAATAACATTTTTTAAAAATTATAAAATGTAACTTCAAGAACCATGAGTCTATTTAATACATAAAATCCCCAAAATTAATGCATATCTTATACTTACTTATTTGTTAATATAATTGAGTTAAATTATTAAAATTCTATTTTTAATTTCTCGGTGCCTGTTTGATTTTAAAACATTATGATTTTAAATGTTATGATGTAAAATATATCGTAGATTAAAAAAAGAAAAAAAAAATACCACGTAAATCGATGTTAAATAATTTAAACATCCATGAGAACTAAACAAGAAAAAAATAATCTGGTGTGTCACTCACACGACTTTCTCTTACCCTGAAGTTTAATACTATAAATACAGGTTGCAGATTAAGAGGTAAGATAACGAGTACTGTTATGTAAACCTGTGTTAAATTATTCAAATTAGCCTTAGGAAGAGTTTTATATGATAATTAGTTCCGCCCCCCTCAACCCTCCGTCTCATTAATGCACCTACATTTATACAGAATTTAATTCGGTTTTTTAAAATAATTCTGTTTTTAAAAAATCATTTATTCAAATTATTATTCAAAAATGTATCTCTTATGATAATGCAGACGCTTTCCATATTAGAGAAGTAGTATAACACTAAATTAAAAAAAAAAAAAAAAAGTTAAATTTATTCTCAATATTACATTAAAAAAAAAATTGTTAAAAAAAGAGCCATAACTTTATTTTAAATTATCGCAGATCGATAGTTCAACTGTTCGTTTTAAGGTATTGGCGAGCTCTTTTGAAAGATACCCATCATGAAAATTTACTCCCCTCAAGGGGGAACTTCCCCCCCCCAGGGGACGAGGCGAGGCTCCTACATACACAATTTTTTTCCCTGTTGACTATCTCTACTACAAAAAATATATATTCGTTTCATTTGGTTTAGTGCAGTCTATAGATATTAAACTCTACTTACCTGCAATTTCCCCCATAGACGTAATGTATTTGAATACTTTTCAGTGTCCCTGTACACGAACCATTTGCTTGATCTTAACGAAAAGTTTAGTGTAGCATCCTTATATGATACACATTTAGAATACCAAATTTGAACTTTCTGCCATAATTTGTTTTTGAGATATGCTGATAACAGACAGACACACACACATACACACAGACACACACACAGACATACACACAGACCATTTGCTAAAAACATGATTTTTGTATTCAGGGGACCTTAGAACATGTAAATATAACAAAAACTTGCGTTCGAAAATTTGATAATATTAACATAACCTTTTTTCATACTTTTCCTAAATACCATTTTTGATACGATGGGATGTCTCAATATTGTATAAAACACCTATAAAAAGTATATAATATTACTTGTATTCCATACTTTACTTAATTCCCGTAATTCTATAAAATGCGTAAGTATTCTATAGAAGACTGGCAATACATATTGTCGGTAAAATATATACATATTTAATTTCAAGAAATTTGAAATAAATATCTAAAAAATGGCACTTTTGCAAGTAATATAAAAAAAATAATAATTTTAACGATAATTTAAGTATTATCACTTCGTGATTTGAAAGTGTAGATTTTCTCTTGAATCATTCATATATTTTAATTGCGATAAACTGATAACTTAATTTATATAACTTAATTATACTTCAATAACTCAATTTGTTTCTTTAATATTTGTATTGATAACGAACTTTCAAAAACACTGTTTTGCACTAATCTCTATTTCTGGTTTTTAAACAGCATCTTAAAAAAAAAAAAAAGGCAATTGAGGAACAACCATTCAACCAGTGTTTTCTCCAAAAATAAGAACATTTAGTTTTATATATATATATATATATATACATAACATAGTATGTCTACATGCCTCCCTAGTAACAAGTAATACATCTAAATAAACTATAATTAGAATTTAAGTTTAGTTATTTTTTAATTTATTAGCTTTTTGTGTTTTCTGAAAAATTATATATCCGAAGGAGAAAATATGGTTTGAATGTTTGCTCCTCAATTATTATCATAAAGATCAAGTTCTTCAAGAGTCTACTCAGTTTTTTGCGTTCAAAATAAATTTATTTTTATTTTTTAGTCATTCTATTTCAAAAACATTCCTTGCTACTCTGGCTTCTGCTCTCTGCGACAGGCTGATTCAAATTCAAATGTTCCTTTTTAGGAGTCTGCCTACTGCTAAGCATTTGGAAGCGTCTCTGTTTTCACTGCTTTTACCCCGTATCCTGTTGAATCAGAGAAAATGCTTTTTCCTCACGTCGGGATGACTTGTAATCCTAGGATCTCCTTATCTGCCCTTTGTGTTTCGCATTAAAAGATAGTCTGGCAAAAACAATACATATTATTTATGTTCAACGCTAAATGTCACTAAACTTCTTATTCTACATTAATAAATTAAATATGGATTATGTCTGTCTGGCATATAAAGTGCACAGCAAAAAGAAAAAAGAAATGGACTGTGTCTAAAATATGTGTGTGCTCAACTGCCAATAAAAAATGAAAAAAAAAAAAAAAATCTCTTAAAAATATGCTGTGAGCATACACTTACCAAGGGTTGAAAAAAAATGATAAAAGAAAAATTTTATTTCATCCTCATCAACGTAAATTGCATTCTTCTTATAATCAAACCCTTCTGTATTCTTCAAGTCCAAACTAACCGCAATCTCCGTCTTCAGCTTTCTTTTTTTTATGTTTAATATCTTTCTGAAGAACTTTAAAGTTCTCAAGTCCCTCACAAGCTCATGGCGGCAGCTTTCCTCGGCATAAATTCGCTTAATGATCGCAATAGGATGTCCCTGGCGTCAGCTCTTACCTAACGTTTACGTTGAGGGAATTCTGCAATTATTTATAACTTTGACGTACTCTTTCAACACATTTTATTCTGCCTGTCCACCACATCTTCAGCTGCCTAATATTGCGTTAGGCCACTCTCCGGTAGAGAAGATGTTCTTTGCTCGCTTTCAGATCATGTGGGAACCTGGCGTCTTTTCGTATCTAGCGGAAAGACGCCAGGAACATTGTTCGCTCTGGCAGAAATAATTGCATCGTTGATCCCTTGATTTCCCACGTGACAATGCTTTCGAGTGGTTTTTCTCTTCGGGATAATAAAAAAATAATATATCTTAAAAAAAAAAAAAAAAAAAAAAAAAAAAAAAAAGAAAGAAATAAACATTCTCTAAACAGTTGAATAAATTTTATGATTAACAGCACATCTATAGTGCGTCCTGAGGGTGCACGTAGAATGTGCTTTCATCCTCAAAATACCTGAGAATTCCAGGTGAGAAAAAATGTCGTTAGGGGTAACTCTGTTCTATATCCCTTATAGCACAGATATTCGTAGGGTACAATCAAGTTGTTCCATGGGCGCCTTCTGCTCTACAGGGCATTCTCAAGATGTCCTGAAGGAAAAATATATGGATCTGTCCGTTTGTCTGTAAATCTGTCTGTTTGTCCACGCTGTCCTTTCCATAAATACTTTCAGAATGCCTTCAAACTAATATATTTTCATTATGTTTGCTATAACATATTTCCTGTTGAAAAAGTTTTAAACCGCTTTACTTATGTACAGGAACTCTCAAAATAATTCGATTTCAATACGATCTATAAAAGGTCTTCATTCAAAGGATATTTCAATATCTTTATACTGCCTAGAACATTACGAAATTAACGTTTGCATTATTTAAAAGCACAAAAATATGTTTCCTATAAAATATGACACCATTAGCATTGATAATTGATTTACAGAGCTACACAAAATTATTCAGATATATCTTAGGATATAAGTGAAGATTGCTCGAAGTACTTTTCAATTAAGTTATAGTGTTCTTAATTTTACTATACATATTTTTTCTATTACGTTGTATATAGCATATGCAATTTTTACACAATATATACAGTACTACCCAAAAGCAATCTATTTTATACTTTCTCTTTAAAAATAAATCTATAAATCTATCTATATCTATATTTTATTTTTAATATTTTCTTTTGTAACTGAAATCAAAACTTATTTTAACATGTTATAATTTAAACAAAATACATTAAAAGTTAAGCTCTACAGCGGAAAAGTAACTAGAAATTGTTTTACAGTTTATATATGAAACGCATGATTTTATCTTTCTCATTTTTATTTAAGTATTTATCTAACAAGTGTTGACAGCATTTTTTAATGAAAATGAAGTTTATTCAGAATTATTCATTTTTATTAATAGGTTTTCATCAAAATCTTATGTATTTAACATTTAACCATTTTTCTGAAAAATCTAAGAAAATATTTCAAGTAATATTTTTACCTAGCAACTACATGTAAGAAAAAATACCCTCAACTCTTTCAGTATTCAAAAATATGTAAATTTCGAAGAAGGGATGAATCCCTTACTAAAAAATATTCCTAGAAAAACTGTAATATAAGCTTCATGATTTAATTAAAGTTTCAGAAAACCTCAATATAATATGCTATAAACATTCTTCATACGGAAAATATTAGCTTTCATTAGACTTAGAATGTACATATTAGAAAAAAAACTGAGCTTTTTCAAAACTCTTATTAAAAAAGAGAGAGAGAGAGAGAGAGAGAGAGATAAATCAATAATTCATAAGCCTTTTGTTAAGAAATAAACTTAGAACAGCCTTTTCTAGATTATTAAAGAAGCAAACTTTTATTGGTTTTAGTTCACGGACTAACTAATCTTTCACCGCAAGTTTTTACTGCAAGCTGAAATAAAAATTGAAAAGCACAATTAATTCTTTAGAAAATAATTTAATGGTATACCATACTTTGTAGAAAATAAGCCACGTTTATAATTATAATATAATTTATAAATACATAGTTTTTTTCTCTTTAAATTATTTTTTAAGTACTTACATAAACGCTTTCAATGGGAAAAAAAAAAAAAAAAAAAAAAAAAGATGAAACGTTAGCATAAATAACCTTTCTAAACTCTTTATATACGTAAAGATAAATATTCTGCTAAAAGTTTTTTTTTTCCTTCTCTTAATAGGATTCCGATAAACATTTAGAAAAGAGCAATAACATGGAGCAAAAGGTTGAAACTAATTACGTAGTACAATAGTATTACAACAAAATTCAAAAGTTTAATCATAGGCTGGCACAAGACATACTCAGAAACTAATTGGTTTTGGAAAGGGAGACTGAACTCATTAATTGGAATTTCGGAAACTAAAGCGGTGATTCCTTAAAGATTCAAGAGCAAACCGAAAACTTTTAAACCATCAGACCTCAGGTTTTGTAGTGCTCGGCAGGAATGAGTAATTATTACAACACTTTACCATCGTAATTATAATATATTCTTAATGATGATCTTAATGTTATATTTTTTTGGTTGCATGGAAATGTTCTTAAAAAGAAATATTTTAAGTTCTTCTTGCATTACTATTGCATTAAAATATTTTCTGTACAAATTATCATTATTAAATTTCTTGTTTCCAGCATGCTCCCTTTAAATACTTTAATCAGAACTAATTAGAAAAGAATAACTTATAAAAGCACTATTAGCATGAATAAATGCAGCAGAGGATTGGTGTTTAAAAGTATTAAATAAATAAATAACATTGCAGTTAAACACATTAAATTAAAAAATAAATAAATAAAAATCTCAGAAAATTTGTTTTGGGTTTAATAATAGCACGGTCCTTCATCGAATGAAAGAAGTAAGCACAACTCAAAGAAGCAACACACAAATTCATTTCTATCGATGCTGTACATCGGCGGTTTGATGCTGCACTCGTACTTAATCTTTGTGCATGATGAAAAATTGTGCTATTTCGCCCCGAAACAACTCTTAAGAGTTTTTTTTTTTTTTCGATTTATGGTGTTTATTTACAAGTTTGTTATTTATTTATTACATTATTAACACTATTTATAATATATATAGGGGGCTTTACAACTTTGCTGATCATTATATTTAAACAAATTCTTAAAATTCCATATCACATATTAGTATAAAATTTCAAAGTACAAAAAATTTCAAAACAATTACATTGAAATAAGCCATAACTTATAATAGGATTTACTTCGCCTTCGGCAGCAACTTTCACGCCCGCAGCATGCTGAGTTCAGGTCCCCATTGCCTGCGGCATCTCCTTACCCTAGCGGAAGGAAACAAGTGTATTTACAAACGAACTTCGTTTGTGTTGCATTGGCTTTGGTACCGTCTATCCTGCTTGCTCTGTATCAGGAACCAGTGGCCCCATTGGAGGCGATAGCACCATAACACATGAACTGCGCGCACCCTCCTCTATTTATCTGTTTTAATTTTACAGCAAGTGAAATTAACTGTCAAACCTAAAAACCAATCCACACATCAAAACTACTTCCGCACTTCTTGAGGTATTTTTGGAACAGAGTTACATTTAAAATGGTGGTTTTCACTTCAGACAACGAGTGAAGTAATAAACTTCACAAAATCCTGTCAAAGTTCATGTTGTGCACACATAATTAACATCCACTTACTGAAAATCGTTATCCTGAGTTAATTTTGTCCAGAGGTCAGCATGTTCTGGCCCTCATTAAACTTTCTTCTACATTTTCCCATACAAATCCAGGCAATACAAATTATTCTTATTATTTTTTTCATCATAAATTCGCACTATTTTCATCTCAGAGAGGTACTGTTACAC
This sequence comes from Salticus scenicus, assembly GCA_963930645.1. Classification (NCBI taxonomy): domain Eukaryota; kingdom Metazoa; phylum Arthropoda; class Arachnida; order Araneae; family Salticidae; genus Salticus; species Salticus scenicus. The sequence continues at coordinate 18,219,546 of OZ005653.1, forward strand.
GAATTGTCCAATGGTAGTGAAGTTTTATTGTGCAATTAACGGCTTTCCCGTTCTCAGAGAAATATGCAGTATAACAACACCACCTATCGGCTAATATGCAGCCAAATTGAATCAGCATAATGTCTCATAATGGCATTTTCATATATCACGTTTTGTTCGATTATACGAAGTAGAAACTGAGCTATACCCTTCTGTTAAAATGGGGAAATTACTGTATAACAGCGCCACCTGTTGAGTTATTGGCACCAAAAATTGATAGACAATACTTTATATCAAGGTGAATTTATCTATAAATTTACATGCAATTCTGTGCATTAGTTCCTGAGATATAGTTTTTTTCCTGAAATTGCTGTATAGCTACGCCACCTGTTGAGCTATTCGCACCAATATATTGATAAATACTAATATATGTCATGATGCAACTACATAAAAATTTACATGTAAATATGAGCAGTAATTCCTCAGATATAGCCTTCCTTGAAATTCGGAAAATCGCTGTATTCGCTGAATCGCTGTATCGCTGAAAATCGCTGCGCCCTCTGTTGAGCGATTGGCACCAAAAGTTGACAGGCACTAATTTATGTCAAGGTACGATTGCGTATAAATTTATATGTAATTCTAAATTGAAGTCCCTGAGATACAGTTGGAACAAAATTTTCGTTACACAAACACGGACATAGAAAGACATTTTCTAAAAATGGTCATGTCGTTTTCTAAACCTCTCAAAATGTGCAAATCGCTCGAAAACCGGAAGTTGAAAACTTTTGCGCACCCAAAACTTCCTTGTATTAAATATAGATGGAGGGGGGACTCGTATGTTGTGGCCATTACAAAACTTTACTGTATATTTTTCTATACAAATTCAGAAGTACGAAATATTATTATTTTTTTTAATCCATTATGAATGCAGACGATTTCCATTTCAGAGTGCTCATCTCACTTACTGTCCAGAAATATTAATTTTTATTGTGTTGATGACATCCTTCCCGTTCTCGGAGAAATTTGCAGTACAGCCTACTGGCGGATATGCACGCAATTTACACAACATGATGTCTCACAATGGCCTTTAAAGATATCAAGTTTTGTTCGATCATACGCAATAAAACGTAAGTTATAGCTTTCCGTTAAGTTGCAGATGTCGCAGCGTAGCAACACCACTTGTGGAGCGATTGGCACCAAAAGTTAACATAAACTAATGTATGACAAGGTACATCTACGTATAAATTTACGAGCATAGGCAATTCTGTTATGTAGGTCCTGAGATATAGCCTTCCCTGAAACAGCAAAAATCGATTTATAGCAGCGTTAGCTTTTCGGTGACCTTGACAGGCATTAACTTATGTCAAGATGCATCTGCATATGAATTTATATACAATTCTGTGCAGTAGTTCCTGAGATACAGTCGCCACAAAAATTTTGTTCCACACACAGGGAGACAGACGGGCAGAAAGACATTTTATAAAAATGATGTAATCCTGTTCCGAATCTCTTAAAACGTGTATCTCCATCTAAAACTGGAAGTCGAAATTTTTTACGAATACAATATTATCTTCTATTGAATATAGAAGAAAGTAAAAAATTGAAATTTGCAAAAATTAAAAACCCTGTATTTTATCGAGCATTTAAAATCGACTAGTAAGTGTTAACTTCCAAAGCAAAACCCATAATAAAACTGAGTATTACGATATATTTAGAAATGTTTTTTTTTTTTTTTTTTTTTATATGACATATACACTAATTTTGAAATTCGAAAATTTACTCCAATATTTCTTTTGTTCTTTTATTTAACTTAAAACTATAAAATTTTAATAAACGATGAAGACTTAAAAATAAAATTTTCTTTCAAGTCAAAGTATTTTTCGAAAACTTGAATCAAATTTTAATAAAACTTTGAACTATATATTTCGAACTATAAACACAAACGAAAGTATTCAAATTCTAAATTTTACTTTTGAATGAAATTTTATACAGTAGTTACATAATTTCACAAAAATGCCGAAGGAGTGTGCAAAGTAGATAGAATTCATTTTAAAATACTTAAATACATCTTCCGGATGAGTTATTTTTAAAATGCCTTTCGATCTTTTAAAGAATGTCGAAATTTAGCATTTTCGTGCAGAATCTACACTTGCGGGTATTAATGTTGATATTCAATTTAAATGATATTTTTCATATGTTTCTCTGCATACAATTTAAATGCACAGTAATAGTAAAAAAATTGTATAATAATCATTAAATTTCTAGATTTTTTTACATTTAGAGATTACTTGATAAAGTACATAAATTTTCTTTCCATTTACTTAAAGTTTAACATTTTTAGATGATTTTTATTTTTTTCGCTTAGCAACTGCATATTAAACATGAAAGATAACATTAAAAAAAAAAAAAAAAACTGGAGTGACTCCATTCGACTTTCCGAACATTGAGTAATTAACAGTTTTGTAGATAAAATAATGAAAGAGGAGTTGTTAATCAAACAAAACAGAGAAAGCCTTAATAGAGTGTTTGAGTATTTTTCTCCATATATTACACGATGTTTTATTTAACGCTACTGAACTTTGAGCCCATAAATCATAAACATAAAGAATTTTTCATTCTGTCCCTGTATAAGACTCTCCATAAGACCTATAAATGCTAGATTCACCAAATTGATTATAGTAAGTGCAACAGTGATTTATAATATTCATATAACTTTTCAGCTCAATTGAATAAGGCGTTTAGATGCCATCGCACTTTTGAAAATTTGGTCCCATAAGCCATAATGATAAAGAATTTTTCTTTGTGTCCCTGTAAATAACCTGTAAATGCTAAATTCACCAAAATCTATACAGTTGGTGCAACTATGACCTATAACATGTGTATAAATTTTTTGCTCAATTTAATAAGGCGTTTAGATGCAAGATTTTGGTCCCATAGGCCATAATGATAAAGAATTTTTCTTTGTGTCCCTGTAAAAAAACTATAAGTGCTAGATTAATCGAAATCAATAGGGTTTTTCTACGGTGATTTGCAACATTCGAACCAACTTACAGCTCATCCGAGCAAACTGTTTAGACGCTAGCGTGTTCACTCACACACATACACACACATACATACACACATACATACACACATACATATATCATCGTAAAAATAGTGAAAACGGACTCAGGGGACCTCGAAACGTATAGAAACATCACAATCTCAAATTTTTGACATGATTACAATACATTCCTCACTATAGTGTTCGGAAAGTAAAAATAGTAATAAAAAAAAAAAATATTGCAGATACAGCTTCTTAGATATGGTACATAAAGAAGTGTAATAATATCTCTAATTAAAATTTAAACTTTAATTATTAATAATTTAAAAATTCGCGATACATTTCTAAATATTTGTAAGCGAATATCTGAAAGTTTAGCGTAAATATGCAGGTTATTCAGCAAAATAAATTTATTTTCTACTTTTTAAAGAAATAAACCAATATCTAAATTGTAATTAAATTATGATATTCTGTCTTACAGCACTTCAATTTTAACTGTGTAACCATCTAAAAAAATGTGTTATATCGCTCTTATGCAAATTTTACGGATACATAACTGATGGATATAATATATGGATATAACTGATAAATGTTTTACTGTTCTTTTTCTCTCTCTTTCATCTCATATATATATATATATATATATACAGTCGATAACAAAAGTCTCCGAACACTAGCAAAAATTCCTATATAAAAAAAGTGCACTTACTACAGTTTTGTTAAATAAATCTTTGTCGAATCACGTTATTAGACTGACTAAGAACAGGATTCAACAAGGATTTATTTAACAAAACTGTATTAAGTGTATTTTTTTATATGGGAATTTTTACTAGTGTTCAGAGGCTTTTGTTACCGACTGTATATATACACTAAGCGACAAAAAAAAAAAAAAGAAAAAAAAAAAAAAAGCCGCACTTGGATATTTTCCTTTTCATCTTCTACAACCGCCAATTTTATCGTTTAAATAGCAAATTTTAAATAGCAAAAAAATATTTTAATTCTTGAGATGGCAAAATAATTAAATGTCAACGAAATATTGGTAAAAGGGTTTTTAGCAAAAATAAAATTATTTGGCCGTTTAAACCGGAAATTTGGCTTTAGGCGGTCACGTTGCTCATTCAAGCAGGATAACCGCAAGTTAAAAAGAAAATGTTTAAAAAATCGATTTGTATCATGTTCAGAACTTAAAAAAGCTGAAAAAAAAGTGTATAGCAAAATACTTTCTTCAAAAATAGTCCGGAAGCAATTAAATATGCAAGTTAAAAAAACAGAAGATCTACAAAAAAGCCATTATTAAGGACGAATATTTAAAAAAAACTCGTTGGCATAGGTGGACTCTGCTCAGTTCCCCATCATATTTATGTTCTCATAAATTAATAGTGCGAGACATATTATAATCATGTTAAAAGAAATGAATATGACCAAAGCTTGATACAGTGACAGAATGAAATCCCCGCCTAATAGGCTATCCACCGTTCACTTCGATATATTTATCTCATTCTAATCTATTAATTTATTTTATCAGGGTCGATTCCGTTGTTTAGTTTTCATGCTACTGTTTCCAATGCAACAATCCTCAAAATTCATATTTATATGAAAAATTTACAATTTCGATATGTTGATAATATCGTAAATTACGAATAATTTACGAAAATTTCCTATTAGAATATTTGTATTATATCATGTTCAAACAAATATCATAAACGTAATTTTGAAGTTGTCTAATGTATTTATGATCCTCAAAATGGAAGTTTATGCTCAATTTTGCCATATTCTGACATGTTAAGTAAAGCGTAAATTCCAAATAACTTACGAATTTTTTAAATTGGAAAAATCATAGTCTATGATATTCCTGCCAGTATCCTAAATAATATTTCGAAAGTGGTTTGACATCTTTACGATGAAAATCTCTCTCAAAATTGACGTTTATGTGAAATTTTGCCCTATACTGCCATGTTAAGAAATTCGTAAATTTCCAATAACTTGCGAAATTTTCAAAGTAGTATATTTATAGTTACTGATGTTCATTCCGGCATCAAAACCGATATTTTAAAACTGGTTTGACATTTTCACAGTAAAACGTTTCCATTTAATCACGTTTAAGTGAATTTTTGTCCTATTCTCCCATGTTAAGAAAATCATAAATTTCTCATAACTTACGAAGTTTTTTAGTTCGAATGTTGCAAATAAATAGGGTTCTTGCCAGTATGGAAAGTAATATTTTAAAACTGATCTGACCTCTCTGCGATCATTTGTTCGAGAGATATCGTGTTAACAGACTAACAAACTAACGGACTAACACACTGAACCACTAACGGACTGACCCACTGACCCACTAACAGACACCCTCCAGACAGACGCCATACAAAGTTTGTCATTTTCGGATTCTTCACACCTGAAAACGTATAAAAAAGTCAAAAAACTGAGGTCGAAATTTTTCACGATTACCTAAGTTCCACATACCTATAGTATGATGGGGAACTAAAAACACATCAGTTGACCAAAAATTAAAAATATTAGCAGCTAATTATCGGGCGGAACTGAGTATATCTGTTAAGTCAAGTTTAATTTATTTCAAACTCTTGAATAAAACTACTACGACGGTAAAAATGGGACTGACTTAACGAACATTGCTCTCTTAAAATAGTGACACATTCTCCGTACATTATGGTACGGAGGTGCATACTTTTCAAAGAATCAGACAAAGTTTCATGCTCAAGGGATCAATTAACTCAAAATAAAACACGCTGATTATAAAAGGGGAGCCTGACCGACTATTTTGGCGGTATTTCAGACTTTTATTCAAACAGCATTTCAAGATGGTAATACACCTTGCCGTACGGCGTCTGTAGTACGTCAGTTTGAATCAAATTGTTAAAATTAGCTATCCATTCCCATGAGCATCTATAATTCTGTAAGTAATAATATCTTTTTTCACTCTAAATTAAATCCCACAAGAAATATCGTAGAATTCCTCCTTTATTAGACTTGGAAGGAAACAGTCCTAATCTCAATTCGCTCGAAAATGTTTAGTCATAAAAAGGCGCGGGGAGAGAAGAGGATTCGAAATTCGCAGCCTAGAACTTTGCAAGGACTAGAAAAATTATTTACAATATTTAGCACAGTGAATTTTTTTTTTATTTATATCAAAAAACGGTATAATACTATGCCACTGTGCATTAAATCAGTAATTCCATATAAAGGTGGAAGTAACCCAATGCAGAATACATATTTTTATTAAAAAATTGCTTAGATCTAACAAATCAATAGATTTATTTCATATATTAAAATATAGCTTGTTTATTTCATTTAATAAATCATAATAGAATACAAAGTGTATGGCTATTGCATTATGTTTAAAAAGAAAGTTTTATGTAGATTTTTATAAAGTACTTCGTAGAGTGTAGTAATGCGAATTATTAAATCGAAAATGTACATAGGTATCATTTCATCCCTTTGGTATTATATCTGTACTGATAGGTATAAAGGATTTAAGTACATATTCTTGATTTTTCAGGAGACGAAAAATAAAGTTAAACTAACTAAAAACTAAAAAGAAGAATTGATTAGAAAAAAAGGGATTAGGTTGATTTATACCCTTTATACCATTCACTGATTTTCAATCTGCATTTAATAAAGGGAAAAAATTGAATTAAATATTTTATACTAAAGATTAATGCTAAATTTCTGACTTGAACCTTTTTTTACCAGTGGATTTTCTCAAGGACTAAATGACATGGATTTAAATCCTTTATACCAATCGATAGAGAATTTTTTTCTGAGTCTGACTATGTACTTAACTTAAAATCGACATTTTTGGACTTAAATCCTTTTTTTGTCGCTTAGTGTGTATATATATATATATGCAAACTATGCAGCCTGCCTGAATAAAATGAATTTCCAATGAGGCACAGCGCATCAAGCTCTAAGCATTGAACAGGCCTGATTTTATGCACTTAACATCTTAAAACATTTAACATCTTAAACTGAAGCATGCATTTCACATCTTAAAACGTATTATGTGAAAAAGTTTAAATTTATTTCAAGTAATACATGAATAAATATATTCAGATAAAAAATAAATGTATTTTCAGAACAGAAACATGAATGGAAATGATATATAATAGTATTGTTGGAAAAAGACGCTAAAATATTCAAAAGATATAATATTGAATTTAAATATCACGAAGAAATCGTCAAGAATTGTTGGATCTGAAAGAAGAAAGGGATTTTCCTCTTCTATCAAAACTGTTAAAGTGCTCTTGTCCTCCTATTCATACATCACAAATTTTGATAAAAATACGTATTTTAAACTTTTTCTTTTACTGGCTGGTGTGATGAGATAATGAAAATATTTAGTGTTTGCTATGTTTCATATTGAAAACTGATTTACTTTCATCGTGCGATTGTTATCAAGATAAAATGCAATAAAAGTTTAAAGGTCAGTTTTTGACTTTGTTGTATTGAAAAGGTTTCTTTCAAAAATGCCTTTGGAAATGTTATTTGATCTTTTGCAGGGAAAGAAAAAATGCTAAAGTTTTACGCCTTGATTGACACGTTATTACTTTGCGAACATACATATGTAAGGAAAGTATTGTAATAATGTCGAAAATCCGAATTTGAGATTTTGATGTTTCTATACGTTTTGAGGTGCCCTGGGCTAATTTTTGCTATTTTTACAATGATGTATCTATGTCTGTGTGTGTGCGCGTGTGTGTATGTATAGGAAAGAACACGATAGCATCTAAACACTTTGTTCGAATGAGCTCAAAGTTGGTATGTGTGTTACAAATGACCATAGCACAAACCCTATTGATTTTGGTGAATTTAGCCCTTTTAGTTTTTTTACAGGGACACAAGGAAAAATTCTTTATCATCAAGGCCTGTGGGACCAAATTTTTAAAACTGCGATAGGGTTTAAACGCCTTATTCAACTGAGCAAAAAATTTATACACACATTATAGGTCACAATTTCGGGAAATATGTAAATTTTTGTGAATCTAACTCATATATTTTTTTACAGGAACGCAAAGAATAATTCTTTACAATTATGGCCTATGGGCCCAAATTCTTTAAAGTGTGATAGTGTTTAAATGCCTTATTCGATTGAGCTGAAAATTTATACGCATGTTATAGTTCAACATTATACGAACCGCATAGATTTTGGTGAATCTAGCACATATAGTTTTTTTTAGGGGAATACAATAAAAAATTCTTTATCATTATGCTTTATAAAGCATATGGGCTCAAGTCCTTTAATGTGCGGTAGCGTCTAAACTCGATATCCGATTGAACTGAAAATTTATGTACATGTTATAGATCACCATCACACCAACTGTATGAAATTTGGAGAATCTAGTAGTTAGAGTTTTATTTTTACATTTCGGATTACATTTTCAATTTAGGGACACAAAACTAATTTTTTACCATTGTGGCGTATGGGCTCAAATTATTTAATATGCGATAACGTCTAAACGCCCCCATCTGATTGACCTGAAAATTTATATACGTATTCTCGGTCACCGTCTCACAAACTGTATAAATTTTGGTGAGTCTATCACTTATAGATTTTTACAAGGACACAACGAAAATTTCTTTATTATTATATTATATGGGCTTAAATTATTTTAAGGACAATAGCATTAATTTAAACAATATACTACAATATAGAGAAAAATGTTCAAATTCTCTATCACAATTTTCTTTTTTGTCTTAATGACGTCTCTTACCGTAATTTATTTATACAACCGCTATTTACTTAATGTTCGGAAAGTAGAGTGGAGCCACTCAAGATTCTTTTTTTTTTTTTTTTTTTTTTTTTTTTTTTGAGTCGTTGATCTTTAAATTCTCGGTTTTAATTATTATTTTCTTACTTTTTTTTATGCCCACATTAGATTTTATAAAAAATATTCACATTTTTAACTTTTTAAAACATTTTCGAACAACTTTCATTTGAAGACAATTTAATTTGTTTAAGTTCAATATATAAGTAAACAGTTATTATAAATATGCGAAGTTCTGGATTAAAAAAAAAAAAATCCACTTTAAATGTTATGCGATCTTTTTTATACAGTTTTATCAACGTGTGATTTTTAAAAATATTTAAAAAATAAATAATGTAAAATATTTAATATGTCTTAAATTATCTCAAAAAGATGATGTACACAGTCTTATTATTTTAACAAACAGTTATAAATTGCTTTACAAAATATCGATTTAAAAATAACTTGGAAATAAATATCCAACAAGTTAAAAAAAAAAAAAATAATAATAATAATAATAATAATCAAAAATGAAAAGTTGTTTTTGGATTTTTTCTGTAACGTTATATAACTTATTGCTGTCGTTTGGTAAGAAGGTATAAAAAATGATGACTTTTATTTTTAGGTTCTAATAATCTTTAAAGGAAAACTTTGGAGTCTAAAAAGGAGCAGTGAAGAGATATAGAATATGATTTATAAAAGAAGGGAGGAGAATTGAGACGATGAAATTGTGTTTTCAGTAAAAATAAACTTAATCAATGTTTAACAAACTTCATAAATTTTTGCTTCAAAAATGTGGTGGCCGTTTCTCTTAAATTTAACAAAAATGTTAAATTTTCAGCATAAACATCATATATATATATATATATATATATACGAGGTCTGGCAGAAAATTAATGAGACTGACGATACTGCAAGCGATCTAGCAACCCTGGGCTGTTGTCCTTGAGAGAGCACGTGTATCAAAACCCTCCCATAGCTCAGTTCGAGTTTCTACTCCGTCCGTTAACTACGTGATTTTTGAGACTGCGATTAGTGAAGTTGTGTTTTTGTTGTACGTCACGCAAAATGGAACAGCGGAATTTGGAGCAACGTTGTGCCATTAAATTTTGTGTTAAGCTTGGAGAATCGGCAAGTGTGACGTTTGAAAAGTTAAAACAGGCCTATGGGGAACATTCTTTATCCCGAGCTCAAGTTTTTCGCTGGCACAAAGCGTTTTTGGAAGGCAGAGAAAATGTTGAAGATGAACAACGTTCAGGGAGGCCTTCAACTTCGAAAACCGACGAAAACATCGAACGTGTGAAAACTCTTGTGAGATCAGACCGTCGTTTAACAAACTGTTAACAAAATGTTATATAGCCGTCCTTGAAAGGCTCAGAAAAGGGGTCATTCACGTGAGACCAGACATTGCAGAGAAATGGTTGCTCCATCATGACAACGCCCCATGTCACACTGCCCTCTCCATAACAGAATTTTTGACCTCAAAAGGCATTCCTGTGGTTCCCCATCCCCCTTATGTCCCTGACATCAGTCCCTGTGACTTCTTCCTTTTTCCTAAACTGAAAAATGTCCTCAAAGGCCGTCATTTCGGGACTTTAGAAATCATCCAAAAGACTGTAACGGACATGCTGAAGAGCATAACGGTTGAAGACTTCCAGCGCTGCTACGAACAGTGGGAACAACGTCTCCATCGGCGTGTAGTTGCCCAAGGGAACTACTTTGAAGGGGATAACATTGATGTTTGAAAGAAATAAAAATTTTGTTAAGTAAAAAATCAATCTCATTACTTTTCTGCCACACCTCGTATATATATATATATATATATTGAAGAATTTATTACCGTTATAAAATTTAGCAATCAATAGACACATGATAACACCAACAACACATACATAAAAGTGATTGTAATTCAATTTATATGTTATCGCTGTTTTTTATTTTTTATGATTTAAATACAGTTCCTATTAATAGTTAAATTCGTTTTACATTACTCACGCTAAATTGAACATTTAGGACCATAACACTTAAGAGTAACTAGGAGAGATATTTATGAGAAATTCATGAAAGTTATCATACTTAAACCAATAAATATATTAAAAAAAGATAACAGAAAATGAGAATAGGATTAATTTATATGTATGTGTATGTATATGTATATGTATATATGAGTGTTTTTCCTATTATCATTTGAAAATATAGAATATTATTTTAATCTGGATATATATATATATATATATATATATATATATATATAGGTTAATAGGATTAATTTGGTCTCATAAATTAAAACTTAAATACCACATTGTTTAATTTTGTATTTGTTACCTAACTCTATCTGAAAAAAATTCGTGAATTTATAAATTTTAATTGAAATTGTTTGTTTTTCTTCTCAATTACAGTAAAGAAAAAGAAAGAAAAAAGAAAAGTGAATAAATAAACTTGAAACTCTCAAAATTTTAAATAATCAATTTCGAGCTTTTTCAGACAACGTTTTAATGCACACTGAAATTTAATAGGCAGAAATTTTTGAAAATTATGTGAAATAGAGGAAACATAAATAAGACGCGATAAATAAGATAGTATAATGTTATCTTGAATTAAAAAGTCAGGTAATTTTAAACAGTGTAAATACTAGCAAAAAATGGTCAGAATTTCATTCGCGATAACTTAAAAATCTTTTTCTTTTTAAGACACTTTTGAAAGTATCTACAATCGATTCGTCACCCCCCGAAAACCTAATAATACCAATTTTCAAGGCTCTATCTTTATTTCAAAATTTTGCCCCACCTCCATCTGCACCCCAAGTAATGCCCTCTAACAATTTTACACATTCGAAAGTATTAGCAATCGATTATTCAAACCCAAAAAAGAAAAATATACCAATTTTCGAGACTCTATTTTAAAATTTTTGCCCTCCCCAATCTACCTTCCCTCCCCCTCTAAAAATTTTACAATTTCGAAAGTATCCGCAATCGATTCCTCGTACCCAAAAATTTAATAATATCATTTTTATAAACTCTATCTCTATTTTAACCCCCCCCCCCAAGTAGTGCCTCCCTAATAATTTTACACATTCGAAAATATTTGCATTCGATTCCCCACTTCCAAAAACTTAAAACTATCAATTTTTGAGGCTCTATCTCTATATTAAATTTTTGCCCCTTTCTTCTTAGTAATAGTTCTTTAATATATTTACACTTTCCAAAGTATCCACAATCGATTCCTCGGCCCCCAAAACCAATGTGTACCAATTTTCTATGATCGAAGTTTATTTCTAGAATATTGAACATTCGTCCCCATGTCTGTCCCCCCTAATAATTTAACACTTTCGAATAGATTCGAAATGGATTCCGCACCTTTGAATACATCTTAGTACGAAATTAAAGCTGTATATGCGAATTTTAAATTCTCCAAAATTAAAAACAAAATTAATCTTGTATCGTCTTTTATTCACGTGACCACGAAGACAAAATCGACTTAAATTCGTAATAAAGATGTAACTGTTTCGTTTATGATTCGATTTTGACAAAAGTTGAACTGTATTTTTATCGTATGTCGTATTGTTCGATTATTAATTTCTGTGCAAATCATTTAAAATTTGAAAAAGTTTGAAAGTTGCAATTTCATAACTGCCAGCCTTTCTCATTTTTAATCATATTTATCACCACTACTGTTTTACAGGAATATGTAACATATATTTTCGACAATTAAATAAGATGAAAACAATTATAAAATTTTTCTAGTAATAAGTCATCCTTGAAAAACAGGAGAGTTGATATAGATGCAATTTATTTTGCAACTATAGAGTCATGTGATGTCTTATGATATCAGAAACATTCTTCCGCTCTCGGAGTTTAAGTATGAAAGTGGTAATTTAAATGAAAGTTTTCATAATGAGCATGTTGCGATTCACAAAATAATTCATATCTCGCGAAATTTTCGCAATCGATTTTCAATAATTTTAATCTGTGTTCGCCTCATTGAGATCTAAATTTAGAAAGAAAAAAATTCATTTGTATCACAATCTTTTTGAATTATAAAATATTTAATAAAAAATACGATGTTTCGTAAATTTTAAAAATATGATCCGCTAATGCATATTTTTTAAGTTTAAACGGCCTTCCTGACAGTACTTTTCGTTAAAAAATTTAACATTTAATTTTTCGTTTAGAACAATATAAAAGGAGATGGAAGAATGCAAACTGAAAAAAATCACATATTTTGAAGGGTTTTTTTTTTTTTTTTTTTTTTTCTGAAAAAATGCTGAAAACTATTAAATATCCGTATTTTTCAAAACAAATTATATCGTTAGAATAATTTAAAAACGCTGCATTAATAAATTTCCCTCAAATTCCTATGATTTTAATACCTTACTATTTCTATAAAAACTCTAACTCAACACATGAAAAAATATTATTTTATGTTTCTGTTACGTCATTAAAATAACTCACTTTTAATATAAAAAATGTTATTGTGGATGAGGACAGTATGGTTCTTTTGTTATAAGTATCCCAAAAAAACTCACTTTTCGCGATTTAATTAGTGTTTCAGAAAAAAAAAATAATAATAAGTAGAATATCCACTGAGCATTCTTTCTGTGAAAAAAAAAAAATTAACTTTTATTAAACTTTGGATGTTGTATTTTACACAAAGAGGGATTATTTCAAAACTTTTATCAGGTTAAATAAAAGAAGGGGATAAATCAATAATTCATAAGCTTTTTGTTGAGAAATAAACTTAGAATAGCATTTTTTAGATTTTTATTAAAAAAGAAAGCTTTTATAATAATTTAATCACAAAATACTCTTTTATAGGAAATATTTAAAAAGTTGAAATTGCATCTGAAAAGAATACTGGACTTCTATAAAAATTCATGTATATAGAAAAAACATTACATCTACTACACTACAGCTTATAGAAAATAAACTAAAATTTAGAAAGAAAAAAAAGTATTTACAAGTTTGGATAAGTACTTTCACTTACCCATATATACGGTAGAGAAATTACTCTTTTTGTTCTATTTACAAGTTTTGAGGTCCCTTGAATTCAAAATTGTTTTTTGCGGTTGGTCCGTCTGTGTGTCTGCGTCTCTCTCTCTCTGTATCTATATGTCTGTCTTTATATCTGTGTACCTGTTAACGGCATATCTCAAGAACAAACATTAGCAAGATGTCCTAACATGGTATTATAAATCTGCATCATATAGGGATGCAATAATAAATTTTTGTTGATATCAAGCATATAGTTCGTGTACAGGAACATTCAAGAGAATTCAAATACGTTACGTCTATAGGCGAAATTGCAGGTAAGAATAGTTATGTAGTAGGTAAGTAAGTATACCTATAAGTTGCCCTAAAACAAATAAAATGAGTATATATATTTTTTAAAAGCATAAAAGCATGCTTTGCATGCACTATTAACAATAATAGTTCAACGTTTCACCCTAAGAAGAGTGCTATACATACATTTTTAGCTGTCATCAATATTGCGGTGCTAAGTTTCACCATACCAATGGTGCTTACTACTGAAATGGCACACTAAAATGGTAAAACATTACACTAAAATAGTTGTTGCAACTAACTGGAATCATTTTTCTAGCGAAATGTTCGATTTTATTTTTAACAGTGTAGCATAGGAAAATATACTACACAAAATATGGTGTGAAAATTGTATAGGTATGAAAATCGTTCATCAGTTATTTACATGGCTATCCAAAAGAACTAGACTATATTTAAAAATTGATTAAAGTGCATTTCAGGTTGAGCTGTGTGATTTTAATATAGGACTATATTCAAATACACAATATGATGTGTACATTATTTTTAGAAGACGTACAGGGCTACAAATAATTAAATTATTAATATTTTATAAATTATTGTAATGTATTAAATATTAATATTGTATTACACATTCGTACACAAAATAAGCATTGTTTAATAATAAATTATTCGTGTTCAAGATTTCCTAAAACGATTAAATATTTGACACATTTTTACTTTCTCTTACCCATAAGGTAGAGAAAGTATTGTTTTTGGGTCAAATTTTCGAATGCGAGATTTTGTTATATTTAGACGTTTTGAGGTCCCCTGAATACGAAAATCATGTTTTTAGCAAATGGTCTGTGTGTATGTCTGTGTGTGTCTGTGTGTGTCTGTGTGTGTGTGTCTGTCTCTTATCAGCATATTGCAAAAACAAATTATGGCAGAAAGTTCAAACTTGGTATTCTAAATGTGTATCATACAAGGATGCTACAGTAAGCTTTTCGTTAAGATCAAGAAAATGGTTCGTGTACAGGGATAATCAAGAGAATTCTAATACATTATGTCTATGGGGGAAATTGCAGGTAAGTAGAGTTTAACGTCTATAGACTGCACTAAACCAAATGAAACGAATATATATTTTTTGTAATAGAGATAGTTAACTGGGAAAAAAAAATTCTGTATGTAGGAGCCTCGCCTCCCCCTGGGGGGGAAGTCCGCCCTCGAGGGGAGTAAATTTTCATGATGGGTATCTTTCAAAAGAGCTCACCAATACCTTTAAAACGAATGGTTGAACCATCGATCTGCGATAATTTAAAACTAAGTTTTTGATTTTTTTTACTTTTAACAAAAAAAAAAAATCTTTTTTTTTTTAATATAGAGAATAAAATGGACTTTTTTTTTTTTTTTTGGATATTTGGTGTTATACTACTTCTCTAATATGGAAATCGTCTGCATTATCATAAAAGATAATTTTTTTAAATAATAATTTTAATAAATTATTTTTAATAACCGAATTAAATTCTATATAAATGTAGTGCATTAATGAAACGGGGGTTTGAGGGGGGCTACCGCCCCCCTCACACAGAACTAATTATCATATAAAACCCTTCAGAAGCCTAATATGAATTGTTTAACACAGGTTTACATAACAGTACTCGTTATCTTACCTTTTAATCTGCAACCTGTATTTATAGTATTAAATTTCAGGGTAAGAGAAAATCGTGTGAGTGACACACCAAATTATTAAGAATGTAATATTTCTTTTTTATATATAAAGAAAAAAACCTTAAATAAAATTTACTCCACACACAGAGATTGTATTTGAATTATTTCTCAAGTAAATAGATAAAGGCCTTGAATAGAAACAGATTGTTCAAAACAAACTTTAGAACGGATATACAGTGGAACCTGTCTAAAGTGACCACCCTAGGGACCGGCTAAAATGGTCACTATATGCAGGTGGTCACTTTATAAAGTGTCTTTAAAATTGGAAAATGTTCACTTTAGTGAGGAAAATGGTCACTTTAGTCAGGTGGTCACTTTACCAAGGTGGTCACTTTTACAGGTTTCACTGTATTTATGGTTTTTTTTTTTTTTTTTTTTTTTTTTTTTTCATGTGATGCAAAATTAATAATTCACACAAAAAGTCTTTGGTTTCTTTATAATATCCCAAAGCCTAACTACAGAGAAAAGTACAAAATTCTAAACGGAAAAAAAGAATCTAATTATCTGTTAAACCGTTATTATAGCTAAATTCGAAAGCTAGATTATATCGCGGAGAAGAAAATTTATAAACTAATAGGTTTGGGGATGGAAGGCTAAATTACTTAATTGGAATTTTCGGAACTTAAGTAATGATTTTTGGAAGATTCCTCCTGCATGAAAGCTGGAAAATTTTGAACATTTATCCCTGTGGTTTTACAGAGGCTGGCAAACGTGATTAATTACTGCAATATTTCCTGTTGTAAGTGTACTGATCCTTATTATTATCGAAATGTAATTGTTTCTTGATTGTATCAATTCTGTTCATTAAAGAAATATGGTGAATATTTTATGCATTTACAACATTTAAAATATTTAAAAATCATTACGTCTCGTAGTTAAATTAAATTTTAATCACATTAAAAGCTGAGACAGACAATATACACTAAAAATATACATTTTAAAATATTAAAAACACGAAACACATATTTAAACGTTTCGAGCCTTTTACAGGCTCCTCATCAGTAAAAAACATCAAATTTAAATGCTGAGATGAACAACAGACTTTCATTAAGTGAGTACAATGAATGAAAGTCTGTTGTTCATCTCAGCATTTACATTTGATGTTTTTTACTGATGAGGAGCCTGTAAAAGGCTCGAAACGTTTAAATATGTGTTTCGTGTTTTTAATATTTTAAAATGTATATTTTTAGTGTATATTGTTTGTCTCAGTTTTTAATGTGATTAAAATTTAATTTACAACATTGTTTAATAATATTTACTTAAGTATTCAAAAATGTCCGATAAAAATTCATTATTTCATTTAAAATTTCATTTTATTTCATTTTTTAATTCCTAGTTCTCCTCGTTAAACTCTCAACTAAACAGGTATATATTGCAGAATCTCTATTATTCGTTAACGTTTTAGCCGTCTATTTTTATTATCAGTCAGCCTTTAACAATAGCATCAAGAAGTGTGCATATATATATGGAAATTCAGAAACTTGTATTTGTGAAAATTTTAAACAATTTATTGACACACATCATAAACATATTATAACTGGTGATATGGATTTTATAGATTTACTTTTACATAATAATACACTTAAGAATTTCATGAAAATGGGTACTAAATATAGATTAAATGTTACCAATTATATCAAATATATAAAAGAAATCAGTTATATAAAAATATTCATAATTTTATAAGAAGTATTACGGTAAAATATAATATGCCTATTGAGGCTTTTAATGAATGGGCTTTTTATGTAAAACATGATATTGATAAATTAAAATTTGATGTTCTGAAGGGTTATATTAACAGAGATAGGTGATATTTAAAAACTTCAAGAAAACTTTATCATAACATATGTGTTGGGTTGGCAACTAAGTTCCCGCCGTTTTTTTTAATTGGAAAAATCTGTATGATATTAAATACTTTTGGCACGAAGTTGTACATCATTGGAAAGAGAATGTACTGTTCTACCTAAATATATGTTTCGTTGTTACTAAGATACATTTTGTTGCTATTTACAGATCATTAACATGTAATGTCCAGTTGAGAAGAATGAGTATTTTTGACACCTTCTTCTTTTTTTTACCTTTAATCAAGGTTCTAAGACCGCAGAAACTGCTCGCAACATTTGTGCTGCGTATGGAGTGGGTACTATAGCTGAAAGAACCGCCCGTGATTGGTATGCAAAGTTCAAAAAATGAAATTTTGACCTCAAAGACGCACCTCGTTCTGGAGTTGAGTTCAATGAAGAGCGATTGAACCACCTTTTGCATAAAAATCCGCGTCAAACACGTTAGAAAAACGTTGTAAACAACAAAGGAGAATACGTTCTTGATTAACTACTTGTATATGTTTATTGAAAAATAACCTTTTAACAAACACTATTAAAAACGGCGGGAACTTAGTTGCCAACCCAATACATAAAGCTGTGAATAATTTTGCTATTATATGTAAAAAATATTATTTGGAAATGGTGAATAAAATTATGACAAACAATATATTATTTGAAGAGTCTAAAATTAAAGAAAGGGAACTTGTAAATAGAATTAAAGCTAAAAATGTACAAATTGGAATTAAACTTACTAATGTTAATTTTCCTTTTATTTTTCTTATCCCTAAATTTCATAAATATCCAGTAAATTTTAGAACAGTAACTTCTGCTTATAAAACATATGATGTTAAAGCAAATAAAAAACTACAACTTCTTATTCAAAATGCTCTAGATCATACTACAATTTCTATAATTCTTAAAATTAGTTATTACTTGATTGTTTTTATGAAAAGTAAGAAGGTTAATAATGTTTTCATTTGGGATTTTGAAGATTTATTTAATAATATTAAAATAGATGATTTGATCAATTCTTTGGATATTTTCTATTATGATAGTAATACAAAAGATATCATAGATTATAATAAATATAAAAAATTATACAGTTTGGTTCTAAAAGAAAATTATATTAATTATCATGGGAAATTTTATGTTCAAAAACATGGCATTCCTCAGGGATCAGTATCTAGCAACAGTTTAGCAAGAAAATAATTTTAAATCTAATGAGGGTATTATAATTTACAGATATATTGATGATCTGATCGCTTTTACTAGTACTAATTATGACACTAAAATAAAAACACATTTTTATCCTTCTTATTTAAAACTCCTTAGTACAAATTTTAATCCTTTAAAAGCAAATTTCTTGGACTTGGATATAAATATTGTAGATAATAAATTATTACAACTATTTTTGATAAAAGAAATAATTTTTATTTTAATGTGATTAAATTGATTCATTGGAGCTCTAACATTACTAAACATATCTACAGAAATATCATTTTAAACTATCTTAATCGTAATAAAAGATTAATTTCTAATTATCATGACAAAATTAAGAAAATTCAGGAATTCTTTAATAGTGCTATTGAAAATGATTATCCTATAGATTTTTTACATGATTATATTATAGAAAAATATTTAAAACATTTGAAATATAAATGATTTTTTAATTTTCCTTTTTAAATATTCCTTATTTTTCGATTAAATTTACCTATAATAACTTTATTGTTTTAATTTTTTTAATTTAATATAGAGGGCGTTGTAATATGTTTTCGTTTGTTTCGTATTCTGGTTAGTTGTCTCGCTGGTGTTCTTATGAAATACATGCTGCTGTTTATGTAAATGTTTGATCAATTTTCTGCCTAATCCATATAAGTTTTTGTCTGTTCCATATTATTTTATTTGTTTTATTTTGTCCATATTGAATTTAGCCATATATGTTCTTTTTATTAAACTGTCTGCCTAGGGAAAGAGTTTGATCAATTAAAAGCATGCTTTAACTCCACACGTATGTCTCAAGTCATACAGGGCATTTTTTGACAGTTTCATTTATTTTACGTTTTTGCAGTAAGTTTTACTTATGAACTGTTTCACATTTATTAATTTTCTCGTAAGTTTTTCTTTAGTTATTTTTGTTACATATTTTCAACTTTTATATGACTGAAAACATATATTATAATTTCTTATATATATATATTAAGAAGGGAAACGAAATAGCACTGAAACTGAAACTATGGTTTGTAAGTGCATAGATTGGTTTCAGCTGCATGGAGAGGCAGATGTTACTCAATTATTGTTGTTATCTATCATCCATGTAATAGAGTCCAAAAAGGCAGAGTTTTTCAAGTGTTGAGTAATTAATTTCACATTCAGACTGCAAAAATATATTTCTAATCGGTACGCGCATTTTTATTTTGTATAGTTTTAAATATATAATTTTTAAACTTTTAAGATTATTTGACATTTTTTCTTTTTAATAATTCCTCTACTCTGTCATTCCTCGTCTATCTCACAGTCTCGATAATCCAGACTCTTCAGTATAGGATAAACGAACACTTCACGTAACAGACAGGCCAGTTCATCATCTTTAATAGTCTCGATATTCGAGACTCTTTAGTATAGGATAAATGAATACGCCGCGTAATAGACAGGTCAGTTCATCATTTTCAATAGTCTCAATAATTCAGACTCTTTAATATAGGATAAACGAATACATCGTGTAATACACAGGCCAGTTCATATTTTCAATAGTCTCGATTATAGGTACAATTCAGACACCTAGAAATTCAGGCATGTTACAGTTCAATCACTTAGAATTTCAGACACTTGTGTTAACTTAGCAAATGTTTTGCACGGATTCAATAATATGTATATGGTTTCTTTTCACATCCGCTTCATTTAACAATATTTTATATAATAAGTGCTAAGAAATGCATATTAAGCTTTGCGTATTTTGTCAATAATTTTATTTAATATATATATATATATTAAAAGACATAAATTTACGATTTGTTTAACGAATATACTATTCTAAGATTCTAAACTTCTAAGACGGAAGGTGGCCGCTCATCACTATGCAGCGGTTTTGAGCGATTTTAACCTTTAGAGAGGGGCTCCGATGGCACTGTGGAGATTCAAAAGAGCCCGTGTCTAAAGATTAAACCTCTTCCGTTGTTTATTGCATAAACAGAAAAAAAAATTACAGAGGTCGCCAAAGCGGAGCTTTCACACGACAGAAGGTGACAAGGTAACAAGAATATAAAAAGAAGAACGGACCTTGCTCCCTCGCATGGAAAGGCTTGTGTTAAAAAATTATATGGACCTCCAAGAGAAAAGTTGGTAACTGCCTTGGAAGATTGAAAAATTAGTTGGTCAAATTGGAAAGATGCATTAAGAAGTTATAGATTCTGGTTAGTTTCTGACGTAGGGGAAGCCGGGTAACGATATTAAAAAGTCAGTCGTTAGGTTTATTAGGTGGGTTAAGGATACGCCAATCATGAGTTAGTGGGCATGAGAAAAAGTAATGATCTGCATTACCCTCAGCCCCGCACTCACATTGTGGAGTGCGCGAGCAATGAAACTTGTAAAGATGTGATTTGAACGGGCCACGACCCGTTAAGAAGGCTGTTATGGCTGGGGAAAGGTCAAAGTTCTAATTTGGCACTTTTGGGAGGAGGTTAAAAATGAATCTACCTTTGGAAGATGTATCCCAATATAGCTGCCATTCTTTCTTTAGTCATGCTTTAAGATATCTTTTGATGTAAGAGCAGGGGGGAGGGCCAGAACGAAATCCACTGCTTCCTTTTTAGTGGCAGTTTTTGCTAAGAGATCTGTCATTTCATTGCCCGCGACGCCCCTGTGAGCGGAGACATGAGCTAAAGAGAAAGTATCGGGCTTAGACAGGAGATCTAATTTGATTTTTTGAATAATAGGATGGTTACTCCTGTGGCGAAGGATGGTTACTCCTGTGGCGAGCCAGAGCCTGAAGACCTGAGAGACTGTCACTGTAGATATAAATTTTCGATTTGGTAAAAGAGGAAATTGAACAAGAAATTACTTGGCTGATAGAGAAAATCTCAGCCTAGAAAACAATGTTACAGTCCCCAAGCCTAGAGGACCACTGATGAACCAAGACCCCGTCAACAAAGGCGCAAAATGCGGCACAAACACCATAACCTGTCTTAGATCCATCTGTATATATCGCGACAGGGGCTGTAGGAGAGAAGGAATTAATGTTAGTATTAATTAATGCATGCGTAAATTCCTTTGCTGGGTGTATGAATCAGCTGCACATTTTGAGTTGAATTTCTTCATCTGGAAATAGGATTTTCTGTAAGTCTTTGTTTCTTAGTTGTAGTACGTTTATTCTGTTGTATTCGTAATTCAGAGTGAGGTGTAAAGGAGGAAAACCGGTGATGACGTGGAGGATATCAGTGGAGATAGTTTTATAACCCCGTGACAGTTGCAAGAGGAACATCCTTTGAATGAATTTAATTTTCCTATAGCTGTTTTTGAAAGATTACCTCCCCAGATTCCCGCCCCATAAGTTACGATTTTTCCCACTATTGTTAGATACCATGTTTTTAACATTTTGGTGCTTATACCCCATTGTTTTCCCATTAATTTGCACGAGTTATGATAATGTATAAGAAGTTTAATTTTAAGTGAATTTAAATGTTCAATCCAGTTAAGGTTTTCTCTATTGTTAGTCCTAAAATTTTCAAGTGATCGACCTGTTTTACACTTTTGCCCTCAAACCTCATCGTCGGCTTTCTTTTCAGTATACGTGGTTTGGAGAAAGTTAAAGATTGAGTTTTATTAGGTGAATGTTGAAGGTTTAGGTTTTTGAGCAGCTGGGAAAAAGCAGTGAAGGCATCCTGAGCTAAGGTCTCCAGATCTTTTCTGCGTTTGCCCAAGAGAATTAACGTGAAGTCATCCGCAAATGCAAATAATTCAAAGCCTTTCGAGCTCATAGAATTAAGTATGTTATTAGCAATGAGTGTCCACAAGACCGGGCCGAAACACGAGCCCTGTGGACAACCTTTCTGTTGACTGTGCACACTAGAGCCTGAGCCCCAGTCGATTAAGATGGAACGCTCAGATAAGTACGATCGGATGACTCCCGCCAAGTTTCTCGAACATTCAACTTTTGATAGGGAGTTAAGAATGTGGGGCCATTCGATATTGTCGAATGCCCCTTAGATATCCAGGGATACTAAAGTTGTATATTGATCAGTATTGTAACTGAGGGCACTAGAAAACAAAATATTTTCCAAGGCCTGTTCACAAGATCTGCCCTCTCTGAACCCAAATTGCCGTTCATTTAAGAGCTGGTTAGATTCCAAAAAGTAATTAAGTCGGACAACAATTAATTTTTCTAATAATTTTCCTAGGGTTTGAAGAAGGCAGATCGGGCGATATGATTTTGGCTCAGAATGTGACTTCTCTTACTTCAGGAAAAATACAACTTGGCCTTGGCGAAGAACTTTAGGAAAGTGATTATAGTCCAGACAGAGATTTATCCAGATGTGTAAAATATTAGGGATGTATTTGTTAACTTGTTTTAAAATTTTAAAATCTATGCCGTCTGGACCTGGTGCTTTTTTGTCATTAAAATTTTTAAGCGCGGTGTGGATTTCCGCCTTCGTAAAGGCTTCGTCCTCCTGCGCGGAGAAAACGATGGGAACGTTCGCAGAGTTTGGAATTGTTGACGGGCCTAAAATTTGCTGTGTAAGAAAAACAAGGTTGTTTTGTTTAGAAGAAAGACCAGGAGACCTTTGTAACATTATTTCATGAGGAGTAAAGTACTTTTGAGAATAAAATTTTTGTGCTGTGCCTAAGACACACGTCTTCCAGACATGTCTTCCACGCAGCATAATTGGCTAAGTTAATTTGTTTTTTATATTGCGCTGAAAGTCTCTTAATTAATTCTTTGTGTGCTTGTGATTCTGATATTGGTATATGTTTAGTTTTCCGTCTTAGTTGGGGGGACCAGAAGGAAGGGACGTACTGATCTCAACAGGAATGAAGCGCTAGCTGCTTCTTTTATTGTTGAAATGAAATGCTCTGTGAAATAGTCCAGTTGTGTTATCGATTCGATGTCATTTAGTTGATGTAGTAATGAGTGTTCGTTAAATTTTATGAGTCTATTGAGTTTGGTAAAGTTGGCTCTTTGTGTTGAGAAGCGAGTGCGGTTTTAATTGTGGAGTTGTGTTTATTGAATATGTTATGTAATTGTGATCAGAGTTATTGAAGACATCGAGCACTGACCAGTTGTTAATCTTACTGAAGGTTTCTGGGTTCACTAGCGTAAAGTCTGGCCTGCCCAAAGCTCCGTGTTTTTGGAATGTTGGTGATGAATTTTCGATGTTTGCTAGACATAAGTTATGTGTAATAATATGTTCTATTAAGCGGCTTCCCCTAGTGTCCTCACGAGGCGAGCACCAAAGAGGGGAGTTTTCATTCAAGTCACAGCCGCAGATGAAGAGTGCCTTGTGTGTAATAAGATGTTGCCATTCTTCCAGACAGAGATCAAAGTCAGACGACGGGGCTGAGTATGCGCTGCCTAAGAACACCTCGCCTTCACTTGACGTCAGTATAATGAATACGCAATTGTCCCCGGTGAAAAGGTGAGTGTAAATAAAATGTGATGGCCTTAAGACAATGTGTGCATTTTTGTTGCGTAAAGAAAAAACTGCCCATGATGCTGGAAAATCATACAGACGACCATCTGCAGTGCTATAAGCGTCCTGCAGCAGCCCAATATCAAAGGAGTTTTTCTCCATAAAATCTTTTGCTGCTGAGTTAGCCGCTCTGCAATTGTTCAGGTCGATCTGCATGATTTTGATGTTTGATGGAGGAACTAGGTTAGTATTATTAGAAAATTTATTTTCATGCATTATTTAAATAATTTATGAGATTTAATGTTTTTGTTATGAGAGATATTTGAATTGGCCTTAATGATATGAGGGCTGATGAGGAGTCCAACCTTCCTGTACATTAGGTTCTTGAGGTGAAAAGTTACTAAGATTTGGTGGCAGGAATTGTTCATTCTGATACCACTGCGGAAATGGTGGAAACTGCCAAGGTGCACACGGTGGGAGGAAAGGAGGGGACAGGTGTGGTAGCAGCTCCCCCAAGGGGAAACTGTGCTTTTCGAACAGTGGAGGAAGACCTTGATTCGCAATGGAAGGAGGAAATCTTTCCTCAAGATATTTCCTTTCTTTTTCATAGTGCTTTTGATATGTGGGGCAGGCCGAAGAGTACGC
This sequence comes from Salticus scenicus, assembly GCA_963930645.1. NCBI lineage: Eukaryota > Metazoa > Arthropoda > Arachnida > Araneae > Salticidae > Salticus > Salticus scenicus. The sequence continues at coordinate 18,244,407 of OZ005653.1, forward strand.
CGGATGATCTGTTTTGAGGCGTCTGTTGTTGCTCTCAAAATTTACCTGCATGCAATTGACACAACCAGGAGAATTGGCGCACTGAGAATTCGAAGAGTGATTGCCTCCACAATGGGCACAATAAGAACTGTTGTTTCAGGTGCCTGAAGTGTGCCAGAATTCCTGGCAATGGGTACATCTGGGAATTGATGTAAAGGGTCTAACCCTGGATTTTATAATGCCGAAGTTAATAAAGCCTTCCCGAAGTAGAATTTCGGCGATTGGTTCCTGTATAAGTAGAATTTTGTTGAATTGTCCTGAATTTCTTGATTTTTTTGTTTTGAGTACTTTGAAACATGTTGCATGTTTTTTTGAGATTTTCAGTACCGTGGAAATATTGGATAATAACTGAGCGTCTTGAATACCTTCAGGAACTCCTAGAACTATAATTTTTTTAATTTCGTGACCTTTTGGATACCACGCTTAAGGTCATGATAAATTTTTGATTTTTGGAGTTCATCTCTCAGTATTTTCGCAGCAGAGGGTGTGTTACAGATGAGTTCTAGGTGTTTCCTCCCAATTTTTGTCTCTATCTCTGCTAAGGTAGTGGCAATAGAGTATTCTTTAAGTTGCTTTAAGATATCCACTCCTCTATGTGAGTTTTTGCGAGATGTTATGACCAAAGTTCTTTCCTGCCATTGCAAGATTGCTTCCGCCTGCGAGTGTAAAAACGAAACGTCGATGATTGTAGCTCAGTCGTATGGTCTCTCGTTTGTGAGTCCATATTTCCTCTGTACGAGTACAGCCTGTCGGATAGGTTCGCTATGTGTGGAAATTTTCGCATTAGCTTTTTATGTGTGCTCTAGAAAATTCAACATCCATTTTTTAACCGGCAGCTAAACAACACACAATCTTATTTATTCATTTATTTGATAATTTATTTATGAAAAATGAGGGTTAAAAATGGCTGCTTTAAGTCACTTCAAGTGTCTTAAATCCAATCACATTCATGTCTTAACTGAAGACATCTTATGTGTCTAAAACTTTAAGACATGATTTCGTGTCTGAAAATAAGTACACCCATTTAAGACACTTATATGTCTGATTTTAAGACACGTTCATTTGCCTTGCATCATGCGTCACTTACATCAGCAATACTCAATCTACAACCGATAGTCTTCGTCACGGGGAGCGTTGCCATTTTTGAAACAACAAAAAATATTTTAGATATAATTTATTTAATAACATTCTCCAGATACATAGCAAAAATGTTTAGACTATCTCAGCTACATAGCATGGCTGTCAACCATTTCGATTTTTTAATAACAGTATTTCTTATACAGAAATTTTCTTATTAATCTTATAAATATTATTTTATTCCTTATAAATATCATTTGATCTAAGGAACTGGTACAAAAAAAATTATGAAAAATTTATATATAAAAAAAAAGGTACTGGTATCAAAAATTTAACGGTTGGCAGCTATATGCCACTTTTTTTAATGTTTTTACAACTTTATTTTTTCTCATGCAGTTCAAATATTTATCAAATTTTTAAAATCTATGTTCTGGATAATATCACAATACTCCAAACCAGTGACAGTTGACAAAATCGGGGCTTTTTATCTTTCATGTAGTGCTGACTGTAAGCTAATTTGGCAGGGTGCTCCACCCGGCGGCCCTTTTAAACCTATTTTAGCACCCTGCGGCTCTTTTTCAACCCATTTTAGCATCCTGCGGCCCTTTAAAAACATTTCACGACCAAGTGGCCTTTTCTAACGTTTTAAATGTTCAAAGGCCTTTAGATAATTTTCTTCCTACATGTAACTTTCTAGCAATAGTTTTATAGCAATCCTGGAAGAACAAATGCATATAGACTACCATATATACATTTAAAATTAATAATTTACTTTTGTCACGTACAAAAATTATTGCATAGAAGACCACAAAATATGCAAATAATGCCCTTTTTGAAAACGTATTGCCCTTTTTATAGAATTCCCCCCGGCAGCCCTTTTATTCTAGAGTCAGCACTATCATGACATGTTTAAACGAGAAAACAAAAAGTATGAATACATTTTTTCGCTGTAATGTCAAAAAATCTTAGAAAGCATTTCTATAATGTTGCTTTGTAATATTTCCCCCAAAAGTCAAACACAATAACGTATTTAATCTTTCTATTCGTGTTTAAAGAGTGTGATCAGAATCAATCTAAGCGTAAAGGAAAAGTGTTAGAAACTGTCCATCCTTCAAATGCTTGAACAATAGGTGAGAAGAAAGGTTGATTAGATTCTTTCTTTAGTTTTTTTAGCCTTCTTTCTGAATAATAATGAAAATTAAATACACGGAAAAGCGAAAAAAAAAAAGATTTAAGATATTTTTGAAAAAGTATTTTATTTATTTATTTATTTTTCCTTGTTCGTCGAAACTGGAATATATAATATGTGGGACACACGTTAATAAGTTGAGCAATTAAAGCTATTAAATCAGGGTGAAACCTTTGAATTTACAAAAAAAAAAAAAAATATCAAATATTAAAAATTAAAAATTTTTGAGCACTATATATCCCGAAACTATGAAAAGACTTCTTAAAAATTTACATATTTGGCTGCACCTTTATATAAATTGGTGCTGGTTTGATTTGGCATTTAAAAATCAGCAAATGGCACTGTTTTGCTGTGATTTCTCCCAATTACGGACAGGCCATATATCTCAGTTTCTATTGTATGAAAGTGAAGTGTACATAACTTGATATGAGAGAAGGTTAATATAAAAAGCTACGCAGATTCACATCCACTGCACATTGGCTGACAGGTGGCGTCGTTATGCTTCAGTTTGCCCGGTTTTCTCTTTGTGCACGAAAACTTTATCTCAACTTTTGTAGCGTGTAAATGCACCAAACTTGATATCTGAAATAAGTTTTGTGTTGGCCCCACATTACTAGTTTTATCTAACGTTACATTTTGTAAAACTAAAATACAATCCAAAACTTTAAAATTCAAACTACATTTACTAATAAAACTTACCAAATACCGAATGACAGAAAACAAATACTGCTGCCAGTCTAAATAAATACAATATTTTCTTTAGTAACATTAAACGAGAAAATACGAAAAATTAAGGCATTTTATTTTTTATCTGTAATGACAAAAAGTCTTTATAGAACATCACTTCCTAATATCTTTTCTAAAAGGAAAACACAATAGCCTATTCAGTATCTCTATTCGTGTTTAAAAAGTGTGATCAGAATCATTCAGAGCGTAAAGAAAATCTTTTAAGAATCTGCTTGAAAACTAGTTGAAAAGAAAAGATGAACACATTTTCTTCGACGCTTTCTAAAGGTTAAATATGTGCAAAAGCTAAAAAAGAAAAACAATAGGTTGAAATATATAATGAATAAGTCTTTATTTCTTGTTTTTTGAAATTGGAAATTCAAATATATGAGGATGCTTATAAATTAGTTCGTTAATTGAACTTAATATGTGATAATAAAATATATAAATTTGAAATAAACAATATTCTAAATTTATGATATTTTTTCGAAGATTATTACTTTTCATTTCTTTTTCCTTTTTCCTTTAGAAAATATATAATAAATGGTTAAAACATTATTAAATTTATAGACTAGTTGAACATTAGAATGAAAAAGTATACATAAAAAATTAATGTAAAATCCAATTTTTTTTTTTTAATTTCATTACAAGCAAAGTTTAGAGTATAAAGTGGGGGGGGGGGGGGGGGGGAAGACTATCCAAAAATAAAAACTTATGCTTCTATGGATTTTGCAGTTAAAGTCATCAAACTTCAAAACAAACAAAACACGTTTCTATTGATTTGCTTATTATAGTTTATTGCAATAAGGTTTACATTGTTAGCATTAATTGGTCGCCGTACTCGCTGGACCTCAATTCGTTTTATTTTATTTTATTTTATTTTATTTATTTATTTATTAGTATGACAGGGTGCACAATTTCTTTCAGAAAGCGACTTTCCGTAGTCGTCTATTTTCACTTTCCACTTTGAATGAACGTGCAAACTTTTTTGTTTTTATTTAAAACACTAGGGCCCCTTAACGCTTCGCTCGCCAACCCCCGGTTCGCTTCACTTATTAATATCCCTTGAGGCTTTTCACTGAATATGAATATTAACAGTGTATAACACAAGACAAAAGCAGAAAAATGTTATAGAAATTCCCATATTTAAAGTCAAATTGAAATACACAATATTTAATAATATATATATATATATATATTTTTTTTTACATGATTTTTTTTCTTTTTTTTTAAGAATAGAAAGAAATTTATAATATTTAGACCATTTTGCGTTACAACTTTATTATATGTGAACCCTTGGAAACTTTTAAATTTTTGGCAGCATTTGGCGATGAAATTTTTGGTGAAATTGCTTATTAAAAAAAAAAAAAAAAATCTAGTACTTATAATCTTTACTTGCACTTTTTCCAAATACTTATACTGTTTTCTGTTGCCTACACTTTTTAGGTGGTGAATTTTTGTCTTACCATAATTAGAAATATGAAATGTGTCCCAGAAATGTCTAATTTTGTAATGTTTAAAAAATTATCAGCGCGAAATTACAAGATTTATAAATGAGGTTGATTTTGACTCTATTTAGAACAACTTGCTTGTTGGTCCACAACTCTATTCGGCGATTTTCTTTTGGTGATTACGGCAAAATGCGATTTTCCAAAGTGGTTGCCATGGGTTCCAAACGTAAACAAAGGGAAAATCCGTTTTTCAAAATGTGTCTGTTTTGTAATGTACATAAATAAATTAAGCCTATTTTTAATATTAATAATGTAAATGGAACTAATATAGTGTTGGTTCACAAGTGCATTTGGCGGTTTTTCTTTGGTGGTTATGGCGAAATGCCATTTTCGCAAATGGTTGGCATGAGTTTCAAGCATAAGCAAAAGCAAAAAGCGTGTTTCAAAATGGCGTCATTATTAATGTACAAAATTAATTAAGCTTATTTTTAATTATTTATGCAGTTATCGATCCAAACGGATATGTATCGAATATCTTCTGGATATGTATTCATGAATACTTCTGAATATTTGTTGGCTATGCCTTCTTAATATAAACAACAAATATTTGAAATTTGAAATATTCCACCGAAATAGCTCGGTCATTTATTCCCAAGATGTTTACTTTGCAATTTGCAATTGCGATACTCCTTTTAATTCATCGCCAAAATAACAAAAATATAAAAACTTTCGAGGGGCTTTTATGCTAAAGCTAAAGTAACTGTAAGAAATGAATATAGTAACCGATGCTAGGGAATGAAATACAGTTACTGCGTGCCTTTATATGGAAGAATAGCTTAAAATAGAGCCTATCATACTAAATAAATTCAGTTTACAAAGAATGTAAGCAGAATGTTACTTTTTGCTTTATTTATTTGTTTATTTTGATACGTCTGTGTCAGAGTGTATGCAAATAAATCAAGCATGCTCTCCGATTTTATTGGGGCTATCCTACGTTTACTAAGATATGCGGATGTCAATTAAGACATTCATTTCTGTAATGTAGTCAATAATTAGAGATCGCACATTGAATACTTGATAGTGTAAAATGCATGTGATACTTTTTACAATGCCCTTTGAAACATCACATTACTTTAATAGCCTGGGAACAATAAAAGTTTTTTTTAACATCTCATACATTAAAGATTTGATCTTTTATAAATGCAATTAAGTGCAATATTAATCTATCTTCCTTTTTCGATTAGGACCAATTTTCGATTTGGTTTTTGGAGTTCGAGTCCAACTGGAAAATGGTAAAAATATTCCAACAAAGTTTGGGTCCCGTTGGAGGTCACATAAAAATTATTTTGATGGGTTTAACTTGCATTAACTACATACATGTAATATATGGATTAAAGGTTTTATGTGGTTATGAAGTCTGCATATGCATAATACCAACTATATAAAGGTTAAATCTTCTAAAAAGTAAAAAAAAAAAAAAAAAAAAAAAAAAAAATCATATTTGAATGATAAAATCAAATATAAAATAATAATAATAATAATAATAATAAATAAATAAATAAATAAATAAATAAATAAATAAATAACATTTTTTTTCTTGGAATAATCTAAAGCAAAATGAATATTTTACGTTATAAAACAATTAAATATTAAAAATTATAATTTATTAATACTAGAATGTAATTTATTTATTATTGAACTATACTCAAAAACAAAAAAGGTGACGCACCAAGAAGGAGGACTGGACGCAAACTGGACACAATTTGGCATACATACAGGTTTCGATGGAAACAAGCACCAATTCATCATTATCGTCGATCCTACGAGCAACTGGTACTTCAGTGATTTCAAATACCCTTAATAGGCGGCTCAGTGAGGTTGAGCTCAGTCCCCGGATCTCTCTTCCACTGAGGTCGTTTGGAGCATCATAAAAAGGGTCCTATAACCAGCTCGGGATTTTACAAATCTAACGCAACAATTGGACATAATTTGGCTCGATACTTCACAGGAGCACATCTGTCAACTCTGTCAATTAATACCAAGCCGAATAACTACGTACATAAGGGCCAGAAGTGGACCAACGCGTTATTGACTTGTTTACTTTGTGAGGCCCTTTCTCTTGATTAAATCATTCAAATTTTCTGAAACTGTAATAAATTTTTTTTCTCTGCATGTGCATCACATCTACCAATTTTTGTCCCATTCGGACCACCCATTTCACCCCATATACCAATTTTTGTCCCCACTTCTTTGTAAGTCTTTTTTTTTTTTTTTTTTTTTATACAGTGTATTTATATTTTAGTTCATAGAATGGGTAATGTATAATGTAACAGGATAAATGAAATTATGCGTTAAGTTGTTTTAAGCAACGTAATTTTACTAAGAATGATTGGAAACATAAAACTTAAAACCTCTGTTTAGGTAATACTTTTTTTAAAAAATCACCTTTTTTTTTAATGATAATTTATTTTTAAAAGAATATTTTAATTAAAGTTGAAAACAATAATACAAATATTTCTTTTAAAACAAGAAATATTATAAATGATTAAACTATTATATTTATAAATTAAGATATTTTATTAGTTAGAATCCGTAATGTAACAGGAAAAAGACAAAGTATTATGACGTTATTAACAACGTGAAATGCAATGTAAATAATTGTTTTCATTTACTTTTCTGTGTGTAATATACAAGGATATTCAGAAATCTTATACCACTGTAATTGGGTATACAAGATTTTTTTGTTATTGAGTTTTCTCCATAAAATATATTTATTTTCTTTTCCTTTAGGTTAATTTCAAAATTTTTTATGTGATTTTTAAATTACTCAATTAGTTTTTTAAACAATAACAATCATTAATGAAGGTTTACCTTTTTTTTTTTTTTGTGTGTGTGTGTGTGTGTCAATTTTCCAACACAAATTTAATATTAGATGTGGTTAACGCATAGAAATTTCCTAGCGAATTTGTAAATTGCAGTTGTAAAGAAGTCGAGCTGGTTTTAAATCTTAGCGCTGATTTATAAAGGTGTTCTGCGAAGGAATATCTCGTCGCTACGAGTTTTAAGAAAAACTTCGAGTTCGATATAATTTAGTAGATAATTAAATTGGAATATATTTGTTGGAAAGTGCACTGTTAAAAATGAAGTGCTTAAAAATGAGAAATGGACATACAAATATCGAAAGGAGTAATTTTGTTTTAAAAAGGAAAACATGCGTGTCTCATTTAGGAAATATCGCAGGTTTTCAAATTAATATCTGTTTACTTTAAAATTTATTATAAATATGCTGAATTAAAAGAAGTTCTTAAACAGAATTTTTACAAATTTAAACGGAAAAAGTACAGATACAAAATTTGTTCCCTAAAATCTCCAGAACTGTATTTTGTGGCTTTTTCCTTACTGATTTGCGGAAGAATACAGTCGGTAACAAAAGTGTCCGAACACTAGCAAAAATTCCTATGTAAAAAAAGTACACTTCATAAGGTTTTGTTAAATAAATCCTTGTCGAATCCTGTTGTTAGTCAATGTAAGAACATGATTTGATAAGGATTTATGTAACAAAACTGTATGAAGTGTAAATTTTTTACATAGTAATTTTTGCTCGTGCTCGGACACTTTTGTTACCGACTGTACATGAATAAGAATCTACGTTTGACATATTGGGATTCACGATGGTCGATACCAAATTTTGTGCGTGCTAATATACTCATTAATAAGTACATTTTTTTTTTTTTTTATGATAGCTAAAGTTATACATACGAAGTTATGATATGTAACTTATAAGGTAATTAAAAAAAAATTTTTTTAATAGTTTATAACAATAAAGTAAATTTTACATATTTTAATATTTGAAAATAAATTTTTGATCAACCTTAATATTCAAATTGGTACTATCAAACTTTTTACAGAAAAATGCAAATTCATCAAAATTCGTCGAAATAAATTAGAAATTTATAAGCAAACAATATTTCGTTTGTATATAATGTGATTTATTTATATATGCACTATCTTAAGTAAATTTAACATTATTATTAGTTCATGTCTGCAAATTTTTTTGCTTATGAAAAATAATAATATGTTTATTTGTTTATAAATAATTAACTAAATAAAAATTATACAAGGAAAATTTTATATTAAAATTAAAATTGTTTGAAATTCATTTCTTCTAAAAGATGAAATATATTCAAAGCTAAATACTTAATTAAGTGAAGATATCTTTATAAATGACAAATGAGAAATATAAACTATTTCAATAAGCATATAAATATATATATATATTTTTTTTTTTTTTGAAATTTAAAACTAAACGACTTCATTTTCTTCCTCATTAAATTTCCTTTAACGTTTTAAGTATGTATTAAGTATCATAAATCATGTAAAAGATGTGAAAAATGAAATGCGTATTATAAGTAAAAGATGTAAAAGATGAAACACGTAATATATATAAAACATATATCTGATTTAAAATGATACTGAGTAAATATGCAGAGAAATATTAAATATTTTTTAGAGGGTAAGCATTAATAGAATTCAAATATTTCTTAATAAAAAAGAGGGCCGAGTATTCTACGAATATAGCATTGAATTTAAATCCTATAAAGAAATCGTCAAAAATGATTGATTCAAACGAAGAGAAGAATTTTTTTCTTCTGTTAGAACTCTTACAGTAATATAGATCTGTCATCATATTTTATCTATAGAAATTTTGATTTTTCAAAATGTCCGTTTTTATGGCACTTATGAACACTATGTTTAGTGTTTGATGTGTTATATATATATATTTCACTGTGGTGTGATTAAAAAACAACAAGAAAATAAATGATAATAAATGATAATAATAATAATAATAATTTCAACGTCTGACCCTTTTGTATTGGAAAGAGTATTTTGAAAACTTTCTTTGAAAAAAATTCTTTCTTTTTTTTTTTTCAATAGAAGAAAACTTTAGTTTCTTTAGATTAAAAAATAAATAAATAAAAATATATGAATTGAAGAAATAAGGTTTTATTTCTTCGTAACCCAATGGATCTCATTATTTTTCAAATGTTCTATTAAAAAAAAAAAAAAAAAAAAAAAAAAAAAAACGAGCTTGTTTAAACTGATCAAGTGATTCTTTTTTTTTTTTTTTTCATTCTTACTAAAATTATACAGAAAATTTTATATTATTAACTAAATCCAACCACAGCTTTTATAAAATATTAAAATTAATTCTCCTAATTATATAGAGTAAAAAATGCAGCAAATTATTAATATGGCAATTTTTTTTTTAGCCTTGTTTCACGATCGGCATCATAACTTAATTTAGAATTCGCACATTAACATATAATTTGCATTGAAATATTCCCAAAACTGTATTCTGTAAAATGATTTAATTATATAGAATTCCTTTGGGATAAAGTATATAAAAGTATGCTGCAAATTTAAAAATCTAAGAGGAATAAAATTTTTAAATAAGTAGTCATTAAAAATGATGAAAATATTTAATTGCTGTAAAAAATATTAATTTATTCTATAGTACGTAGATATAAGAAATTTTTAGAGTTAGCTACACGTTAATATGAAACTCTAAATTATCTTCAAGTAATTCTGAATTTTTATTATATTAATAATTTGCTAATTTTTTATTGTAATTAACTGAAAGTATTAATTTTACGATTTTCCAAAAGTTGAAACATTATAAAAAAAAAAATTGTTCAATTTTCGTGAGATTTAATAAGGAAAAAAATCGTAATCAATCGAAACAAATTCACTTTTCACACGCATTATGCACGAAGACATTTTGATAGGAAATCTCAAAAATTATTCTAAATTTATTTTAAGTTACAAACTTCCAGATGCGCAGACAATAATTAATCAAAACAAAATTTACATTTGTAATTTTCTTAAAGTGTTATTTACACATTAAAGAAACAGACATAGCTTTCAAAAAGTGGATAATTTTGATTTGAAAAAATTGACAAGCTTGCAGAAGCGCAGACAACAATTATTCAAAACAAAATTTGCATCATTAATTTGCTTAAAGTGTTATTTATATATTTTAGAGAAACAGACATGACTTTTAAAAGGTGGATAATTTTGATTCATGGAAATTTACAAGCTTGCAGAAGCGCAGACAACAATTATTCAAAACAAAATTTGCATCATTAATTTGCTTAAAGTGTTATTTATATATTTTAGAGAAACAGACATGACTTTTAAAAGGTGGATAATTTTGATTCATGGAAATTTACAAGCTTGCAGAAGTGCAAACAATTATTGCAAAAAATTGTATTAGTAATTTGCTTAAAGTGATATTCATACAATTAAAAAAAGAGAGAGAGAGAGAGAGAGAGAGAGATAGCTTTTAAAAGGTGAATAATTTTGATTCGTAGAAATTTACAAGCTTGCAGAAGCGCAAACAACAATTATTCAAAACAAAATTGCATCAGTAATTTGCTTAAAATGTTATTTATACATTTAAAAAAAAAACAGACATAGCTTTTAAAAGGTGGATAATTTTGATTCGTAGAAATTTACATGCTTGCAGAAATGCAGACAATAATTATTAAAAAAAAAAAAAAAAAAAAAAAATTGCATCAGTAATTTGCTTAAAGTGTTATTTATACATAAAAAAAACGTACGTAGCTTTTAAAAGGTCGATAATTTTGATTCGTAGTATAAATGTTTTGAATTCACATTGTTTTATCAGGAAGTATCTACATGTATATACCTTCCACATAACATTAAAAAATTCGGTAGAGGCAACATTATCTTATAGCATTTAGAATAAAACAAGAAAGAGAGGGGAGGGGGAAGAGAGAGAGAGAGAGAGAGAAAGATTCAATTTAGGGGTATAATTTAAATAACGAGATAAACTATTTATCTAGTAATATATAATGCAATATTTTAAAATAGAAAAATCAAAACCCATATCTGTATTGCATTATTAAAATCAAGACTGAGAAACAAGTAATTATGTTTAAAAAGTACTATTTGAAATTTTAGAAAAAGTATTTCTATTGATTTCATAAATAAGAAACTTTTTCTTAATAACAAAATTGTAGGCCTTAGTTAACTTTTTCAACATTTTACATGAGATCATGATAACAGCAAATCCTTATAAATTATTTATTAAATGTAAATTTAAAACAAGTCTTGAAGAAATTCTGTGTCTAACAAGATATCAAAATTGAAAATTTATTTTGTCATCTTTCTACCAACCATATAAAATATATTTCCTGTCATCTGTAAAGAAGATTTAAAAAAAGGAAGATTTTTATTTTACCTTCCAATAATCTCTGAAGGAAAATTTTGAAGCCTCAAAAGATGAGTAAAAATACATAAAATGTGATTTATCAGAGAAAGGATGAAAATTGAAATTATTATTTTAAAATATTGTGTTTTGAGTTAAATTAAGCTTGATCAAAGTTTTATATATTCATAATGTAATTTATTGGATTCTCAAATATTTCTGATGTCCTGTTTTCGATGAATTTGAAAGTTTTTAAGATGTTCTGAACACAATCTGAACATTTTTAAAAAGTGTATGTCTGTCTGCAAATGATTAAAAAAAAAGAGAGAGAGAGAGAAATAAAAAAATGTGGCAACTTTAGAATAAAATTTAATGCACAGAATTTCATAAAAATCTTGTCTTAGAAGCATCTTTATACTCCTTATTTTTTTATACAAATTCACTTTAGTTCTAGACTAAAACAGTCACCCCGGCATTTTACTTTCTAAAAGCCAAAAAGAATAAGCTAATTTGAAATGGTGAAAAAAAATGCTGTTGTTGTTGCTTTTAAAATAAAAAATTAATAAAATAAAATAAAAAGGCGCAATATTTGTTTTAAATCATTATAGACACATGGTTGAACGATTTGTTTTAAAGGTTTTGATATATTCGTTGGAAAATTAGTCATATTAGAAATTTACCCACCCCAGGAGGGTAGTAATACTCCTACATATAAAAAAAATATTATTCTGGTTGACTATTATCATAGTAATAACTTTTCTTTTCAATTTAAGAATGGTTGGTTAAAACAAATCCTAATTATGTACATTTATACGAAATCTTATCCTTTACTGCCATATCAAAAATTAGGAAAGACAGAATGACAGTGCCGCCTCTTAAGAGACACCCACGGAAAGTCGATACACGCTAGTTTCTGGAAAGGACAACTTGATAAAACTTTTTATGAAACTCTGAACACTAGTTCTTGATTTAGAGCTGCAACAAAATTTTCGTGTCACATAGATACACACAAAAACAGACAAAAATTTTCTCAAACTCGTTAAATCCTGTTCAGGAGACCTCAAAATTGAATACATCAAAAACTGAAATCGAAAATATTTTACAAATTTAATACTTTACATATATATATATATATATATATATATATATATAGAGAGAGAGAGAGAGAGAGAGAGAAGAAAGAAAATAAATCGCGTAGGCAGATTAAGGGATTTAAAAATTACATAAGGAATACAGAAACATTTTTATTTTCTTCTGTATTCAATAAAAGAAAGCAAAAGTTTTACATTTTCCTTTTTATATTATTTCCTTTTTATATTTATTCTATTAGAAAAAAGAATCGTATTCTCAAAAATTTTCGACTTCGCGTTTCCGACGAATTGGCATGTTTTGAAATGTTATGAAGACGATGTGACCATTTCTTTTAAAATGCTCATCTATCTGTGTGTGACTAAAATTTTATGTCAGCTCTAGCTCAAGAACATATGCACAGAATTTGATAGTAATTTATATTTAGTTGCAACTTGAATGCCTATGAACTCTTTGTAAAATCGGCCCATTAAGTGGCGTTGTAATGCTGTGATTTTTCTTCCACTTACAGGAAGGCTATATATCAGCTTGTATTCTGTATAAGTGCACAAAACTTGATATGGCAGAGGACGTTTATAAAAAAAAAAAAAAAATTAAAAAAAGAAAGAAAAAGAAAAGAAAAGAAAGAAAGAAAGAAATGCTAATTCAATTTAGGGATATATTAGCATGCTGGTAGAGCTGTTATGGTACAATTTTCGGCGTACACGGAAAGGAAATGGGTCTGGTACGATTGTCCGACACTCTGTTCCCCGACAACTCAGTTTCGCGATTCCATTTGCCCGACGGCTCACTTAGCTTGACGGGTATGTTTGCCTGAGCTCACTTGCTTGACAGATCACTTGTACGTTTGCCAACAACCCTTTGTTCTTTTAATTCGAGAAAAAAATAATTACAATTTATTTTAATGAATAAAGAAATAGTATGATATATAATTTAATACTGTAAAAAAAGTGAAACTCTAATATAAAGAAATAAACAGTTACAATTACACACATAAATATGCGCTCTAAATCATTAATCAGAATCTATTACACTATAATTAAATTTAAACTGGGTACATTTTAACATTCCTAAATCTTCATTTATTGGTAAATGTGTGAAGTTGGTAGATTATATGCGCCAAAAATATTCTAAAATTGTTTTCTTTTAAGATATAGTATATTTCAAAATTTCTTGTAAAGATTCGTTTTTGTCAGTTTTCAAATAAGAATTTTGTTTGTACAGAAGTATTTATTTATTTATTTATTTTTATGTGGTGCTATTTGTCTTATTAAAATAAATATAAAAAGCTTGAAAAAAGTTCTCGGGCAAAGGAACTATGATGCAAATGAGCGGTTGGGCAAATAATCCTTCGGACGAACGTACCTGAACATCGCAAGTGAGCTGTCGAATAAGTGTGTTGTCATGCAAACGTACTTATCGGGCAAATGAGCTGTCGGGCAAACGTACCTGTCGGAAAGTGAACTGTTAGGAAAATGCTCTTGTCTGGTAAATAGCGTCGGACAACTGAGTGCCAAGATTCGACCTAACACGGAAAGTTATATCTCAGATATTTTGGTATAAAAATGCATAAAACTTGATATGCGATGCAATTATTATGAAAAAGAATACCGACTTATTTGAAATGTACATAGGTCAATGAGTTGTCCAGCTATGCTGCAATTTTACCCACGTATGTGGAATCTGTATCACAGTTTTAGAGTGTATAACTAAATTGGGGTGTATATCGGCTGACAGATGACGTGCATTTATTCACGGTCTCTAATTTTCCATATGCCCCCGTCTCTGCTTCTGTTGTTTAAAACTGCATTTAACTGCATATGTAAAAACTTTATTTTGAGAAGCTAATATTATATATTTGTTCATGTTATACACTATGTAGTGCTGTTATATAGAATGACATAAAAAAAAAACATTGTGATACCACACCGCACTAGTTTTATTTATTTGTATGTATATTTATTTTATTTTATTTTATATTTTGTTATATAGTGTGTCCGAATCGAAAGTCTTGAATTTGGAGAGACCGCTATACTTAACAGAAAGTTTGAAAACTTAAAAAAATGATAAATTACATAATTGTACTCATATAGTTTTTAGAAAAATATCAGGGAATTTCCGCATAGGCTTCCTTAGTTGCCCTAAGGCTGCGGTTATCTAAGAAATAATCTAACTTTATCCTTATTCCCTATATTATTTTCGTAGCCACACTGGCAACAGTAGCGGTTATTTAGGTCCGAAAGTCTTCGGCATTTGTTGGAAAGTATCACAGGACTGCAAATGCTGCAGTTGGGATATTTCGTAAATTTTCAGCATTTCCGGGTAATATTTTTCGTCACGGGAATATCAGCAACGAAAAATGATCCTGTGGCTGTATCAGAGCACATCATACATTGATTTTCTACCTTTTTTTTCTCCACTTACTATACAGCAAGTGGATTTTCTAAGCTAAGAAATCTGCAGTTGTGTTTATTAATAATGTTTCTTGCATAAAATATTGCTTCATTCGAAAAAAATGGTGAGGTTAAGAAAATCATTTTCGATGCAAGATAACATCTCTACAGTAAATGCAGTCCCCTGAGGAGCTGCACGGTGCAATAGTATAAGACAAATTTCTTAAAAATAGCTTTTAAGAAAACAGTAGAAAATTTATATCGATAATAAAATGTCATTTGGTTCTAGCTGGCACGTGCAAGAGCACATACGTCATACGCGCAAAATAAAAATTATCTTCAAAAATCTAAGAATTAAGAAACAATTTTTACTAATGCGGACAACCTATCGCTTGTAGAAATTTTTTAATCGATTGTTTAAATTAGTATCATTTGAATATGACACCCTGTATTTTATTTTATTTTTTGTCATTGCAAGAGATCGCAAGAATACCTAAAATGGCAAAGAGATGATGCACGTTATATTATATTACACAAAATATCAGGAAGTTAGAGAAGTATGAAATTATGTAGTAATTAGTTATTGAATATTAATTATATTTTATGGCCAGAGGCATTAACACTTATAGGATTAGCAAAATGTTCAAGAAATGTAAACTTTTTTTTTTTTTTTTTTTTAAGCATTTTTTATTGTACTGAACAAAATTAAATCTCCAAAATCCATGTATTTTTTTTTTTTTTAATCTGTTTCAAAATTAATTGTAAATAAACAAATCTGTGGCTAATTGTTTAACAAGTTCTAAAGTGAAAAATTCTTTTATTACATATTGTGATATATTTTTATAAAACTACCTTGTGTCGTCTGTAAGAAGGACTTAAAAATATATGATTGGTATATTATATTAAAAAAACTCTTTTTAAGAAAAGTTTTAAAGTTTATATGATGATTAAGGAAGACATATTTCTTAAAAGTAACATTTAAGGGAATAGTAGAAAATTTATATCCGTAATAAAATGATGTATTCGAAGTTGAAGTCGACTAAATAAAAACTTCACTGACTTAATAAATTTTTACTTAAAAATGCAATAATTAATATATGCCTTCCGAATAACTTCGAAAGGTAAAGGAAAGGAACAGGCAAGCATTTTAATAATGACGAAATATGACTATGAGAATTTAACCACTGCGTTTCGAGGTCTGAATTCATTTTTGCTATTTCTACGATGATGTGTGTAAGTGCGTGTATGTATCTGTGTGAGTGAACATGATAACGACTAAACACTTCATTCTATTGAAAAGTTTGTGGGTTTGCTATAGCCCCTGCCGCACGAAAATAGGGAAATTAATAAAGAATTTCCGCTGAAATTTTCATTGTTGAACATAGCATTAATTCTCGTTTCCGTTAAAAAATATACTATGTTCAACATTTTTATCTGAAATATAGAAAATTTCTTGGAAAACAAGATTATTGCTAAAAACTTTCAAAATTTAAACTTATATTAATTGTTATTAGAAAGCTGTATAGACAAATAATGTTATTTAAGCAATAAAAACCACTTAATTTCGTAGTATTTTTTCTAATGTCTACTAAAGGGCTAATTTTTTATGACACGGTGGGTGGCCTTCTTAAAGAGGTTTCACTGTACGTATTTATATAGATTGACTCACTAGTAGAATGTGTGTATGTATGTTTGCGTGTTGTGTATCTATTTGTTCATTATTTCGACACCTCTGAAATACAAGTTTTTCAGCCCGCATTTTCTTTGATTGAAACTAAATGCATATCAAACCTCTACATAATGATAAAATAAGATATGTGTATGTGTATATGTCCGGCGCTTTGTAAGTAAATGTCTGATCGCAAAGCTACATAAATTTACATGGAGATTCTATCGACCTCTCCTGATGCACCTCGAAGCACGATTTTGAAATTTCGATTAGTTTTATTATTATTATTATTATTATTATTTATTAATTAAAATCTATAAATTTCTAGAAAGATCGGTTCTAGAGGTAGAAACGTAAAAGTGGAAAGGCGTTCTGCGAGGAAAATATTAATTACCCGAAGGATGTGTTCGATTTTCTGAGAGCCAATACGTTAATTTTTGCAGATAATTAATAGAAAAGATGAATTCTTAAAATAAAATATTTCAGCATCTACACATTATCTTAAAATTTTTTATTAGTTTCTTTTTTAATTAATTAAAAGTTTTGCTGCTGATTGTCTGGTGCTATCATCTGTTGAGTGAATATGATAATCTGCCCGAGTTTAAAAAGTAGAATATAAACAGTCATATAATATTATAACAATTAAATTACCTTTGCTATAAAACATTTCTTTTAATATTTAAATCTGTATAATATTCCATTTTCAAGAACTGATAAAAAGTAATAAATCTCTAACAAACTCGAAATTAAAAAAATCCTTTTGTCAAATTACTGAAATAATCCTAAAAAAAAAGAGGGAGGGGTTATTATTTAAAAGTAATTTTACCATATAACTATCTACAAATTTCTAACATGGTCCTGATAGAAGAGTATCTTATCACATAACGAAAATTGTTCACGAAGACCAAGTATACTTCAATGATTCAACATGGCTTGAAACGCCCAACTCAATAAAATCTATCCTCTTGGCAACCACAATGACGAACACATATTGAACATAACATAATGAGTGTTAGCTATAGTCACAATATTAGAGAACCTTCATAATGTATTCGCTTTAATAACTGTTACAATTACCCAATTACAGAGGCATAGTTTGTGCTAAATAAATGAGGACGCAAACAGTAATAATTATGATAAATAATTTCCGTTCTACAAATTAGAAAAATTTATAAAAAACAATTTCAAAATATGGATTGTCCTCAAAATTCGAGGACATACGGTCATTGTAGTATAAGCTGAAGTCTTCTAGAGATAGTTGAAAAGGTATCAAGTATTTCAGTTATTTTTATTGTTAAAGACTTTAATATCGTCTGGTTTTCTCAATTGTTAGAGCGTTAACAGGTTATACTAAGGACCCGGGTTCGATCAATGACTTAGTCACTGGATACTCTTATAACCATCAAATAATGAAATAAATCTCTTCTAATTTCAATCTAAAAGTATGCTACACTTTGTTGAACTCTGATTATAAAATCATTTAAAAAATTTAATGTGATTCGGTATTACATCTCATCGTCTTTTTTCTAAGAAGCGTTAATAATAATGTAGTGCATTTTATATTACTTCAACATAAACTTTTGATCGCACATAAGAATAAGATTCAGAGCTTTTTATCGAAATAAATAAATTTATCAAAAAAAAAAAAAAATGTAAAAATTCATCTTCTTTCTTTTTTTTAACACGCTTATATTAGCTTCACCTGTATGTATGTATGTATGTTTGTTTGTAACTTCTCTGGGAGCAAAACGTGATTGCACAAAATCCTTCATATCTCAAACAAAAAAACAGAAATCCGTAAAATTTTTGCTTTAAAATATAGCTAATACAAATGTCTAAAAATCAGTTTCTGGAATTTTTGATATTCGGTCCCCAAGGGGGGCAGGGGGAGGGGGGCAAAACGTGATTTCACATGCGTAAAACATAATTTCGCATAATCCTATATATCCCAAACAAAAAAATAATAGATATACGTGAAATTTTTGCTCTAAAATATAGCTAAGGCAACTATCTAAAAAAAAATTTCTGGAATTTTAGAAATTCAGCCCCCAGGTGGGGCAGCAAGGGGGGGGGGCTATGGAGCAAAAACAAATAGAAATACAGTTATGCCGTTGAAAATTGGTACAGATAGGTTTTAAAGTTCTGCAAGTCGAATGGGGATATTTTCGATTGTGTAAAGTTATTAGGAGGGGCAAAAGGGGGGGAGGGAGGGGGGCAAAAAAATAAAAATTGTGTCAGATCGTTCAAAATTGGTACATAGAGGTTTTCGATACTTACAAATCGATTTCGGATATTTTTGAAATTGTAAAATTATTAGGAGGGGCGGGTAGGGGGGTGAGGGGGTAAGGGGGGCTATGGGGCAAAAACAAATAGAAATGCAGTTAGGCCGTTCAAAATTGGTACAGATAGATTTAAGAGGCCTGCAAGTCGAATGGGGATATTTTCGATTGTGTAAAGTTATTAGGAGGGGCAAGAAGTGGGGGAGGGGAGGGGGGCATAAAAATAAAAATAGTGTCTGATCGTTCAAAATTGGTACATAGAGGTTTTTGATACTTACAAATCGATTGCGGATATTTTTGAATTTGTAAAATTATTAGTAGGAGCGGGTAGGGGGTGGGGCGGTAAGGGGGGGCTATGGAGCAAAAACAAATAGAAATACAGTTAGGCCGTTGAAAATTGGTACAGATAGGTTTTAAAGGTCTGCAAGTCGAATGGGGATATTTTCGATTGTGTAAAGTTATTAGGAGGGGCAAGAAGGGGGGAAGGGAGGGGGGGCAAAAAAATAAAAATAGTGTCAGATCGTTCAAAATTGGTACATAGAGGTTTTCGATACTTGCAAATCGATTGCGGATATTTTTGAATTTGTAAAATTATTAGGAGGGGCGGGTAGGGGGGTGAGGGGGTAAGGGGGTGGCTATGGGGCAAAAACAAATAGAAATACAGTTAGGCCATTCAAAATTGGTACAGATAGATTTAAGAGGCCTGCAAGTCGAATGAGGATATTTTCGATTGTGTGTAAATATTTTAACCAAAAACTTACATACTGTAGCTATTTATTTGATAAATAATAAAAT
Organism: Salticus scenicus; assembly: GCA_963930645.1. Taxonomy (NCBI): domain Eukaryota; kingdom Metazoa; phylum Arthropoda; class Arachnida; order Araneae; family Salticidae; genus Salticus; species Salticus scenicus. Next base: position 18,264,345 of record OZ005653.1, read on the forward strand.
AATAAATATAGTTTAAAATATAGTTTTAAAAGCATGCTTTCATAGCACATCGAACTAAAAAGTGAAAAATAAATATAGTTTAAAAAAACTAAAAAACACGCTTTTAAAGCACATCAAACTAAAAAGTGAAAAATAATTCTTTATATAGTAAGCTGAAAACAATAATGAACGAAAAATACTAGTATAATTGTGAAAAAAGCGTGGGGTGCTTTGTGCCATATTTTTCGTACATCGAGCAACTCACGCTTTTTTCACAATTATACTAGTATTTTTCGTTCATTATTGTTTTCAGCTTACTATATTAAGAATTATTTTTCACTTTTTAGTTTGATGTGCTTTAAAAGCGTGTTTTTTAGTTTTTTTAAACTATATTTATTAATAAACAATGTTTTATTTGTGTATAACATTATTTGTAGACACACTTTTTCTCGATTTAAGTATTTGGTTGTTCGGAAAGTAATTTCGTTTTTTCCTTCGAAAATGAAAGACGATTTTCTTATATTGTATAAATATTTTAATGAATTATATATATTCTCCACTTTGATCGGTTTCTTAGCGATCTCACGAGTTGTTATTTGGCAGTTTTTCATAAATCAATACTTTATTTTGTTTTCATTAGCACAAACTGGTTTTCTAGAACGTTATGCATCTTCAACTCAAAATTGCCAAAACAAAATTTGGTAAACCAGTTTTGACAATAGCGTTCTTTAAATAAATTTTCTGTGCACACATCATATACTTTTTTTCCTTCTGATTTTCTTTATTTGATAGGGCACCAATCAAAAACTATTGAGCAGAATAAAACGACCTTTTTCACAAGCAAGCCTTGCTATATCAGCTGTCACAATATGTAATGGCAATGCAACTTAAATGTGAAGAAGGTGTGAAAAAAATACAATTAAGTCCTCTGCTGAGAAAAACGAAATGACTTTCCGAACAACCCAATAGTAGTTCAAACCTGCATCAGTTTTGTTAAAAAAACAATATTTTTTCCTGTTGAATCATAATTAATCTCTAAGTATTTACTATATACATTTCATACAAGGAAACTCTTGTATGCAAATTCTCATATCAAAATCCTTTAAAATTTGTTTTTTTATGAGAAATAAAACAGATTCAGAGTTAACTATTTAACTATTTTAAGAAGGAGCAATGTAAAATTATTTCTATAAGCAAACAGATATGTCTTAAATTTTAATATGTAAAGCAGTTAATTCTTTTGAACCTATTTCATTTTATTCCCTCACTAAATTTTCTTTGATCTTTAAAATATGCATATTTTACATATAAAAGATAAATCTAGGTTTAAATAGTACCAGAATAAATATTCAGATTGAAAATGAATACATTTTTAGAGAGTAAGCCTGAATATGAAAAAAAAAAAAAATATTAATATGAAAGGAACATCAAGTATTCAAAGAATATAATATTGAATCTAAATCTCATAAAGAAATCATCGAGAAATGTTGGTTCCAAAAAAATATTTTCTGTTGAAACTCTTAAAAGGATATATACTTATTGTCCTTTATTTATGTTGAGATACATTGATTTTTAAAAAAATTTTCTTTTAAAGCTTTTTTTTTTCTTTTTTTACAGCTATATAGTATTAATTTTATATACATTATTTAATATGTTTTATATTGAAAACTGTTTTATTTTTTTCTTTGTATAACTACTACAAAAGAAAACTAGTTGGCATAGGTGGACTCTGCTCAGTTCCCCATCATATGTATGTTCTCATAAATTTCTCGTACAGGACTTATTATATACATGTTAAGAGAAATGAATTTGACCAAACGCTTGACACAGTGACAGAACAAAATCCTCGCCTAATAGGCAACCCCCCATTCAGTTCGATATCTTATTCTAATCTAGTAATTTATTTTATTGGGATCAATTTCGTAGTTTATTTTCATGCTACTATTTCCAATGCAACTTTCCTAAAAATGCGTATTTTTATGAAATATCTCCCCATTTTGCTTTGTTGATAAAATCTGAAATTTCGAATAACTTACGAAATTTTCCTATTAGAATATTTGTAGTCAATCATGTTCATACAAGTATCATAAACGTTATTTTTCTTGAGATATCGTGTACACAGACTAACACACTAACACACTAACCCACTAACAGACTAACACACTAACAGGCACCATACAAATTTTGTCATTTTTGGATTCCTCACACCTGAAAACGTGTAAAAAAGTAAAAAAACCGAGGTCGAAAATTTTCACGATTACCTAAGTTCCCCATACCTATAGTATGATGGGGAACTAAAAAAAGAACGTTTCGAAAAAAAATGAAAGTCTTGCATACGACTATTATCTAAAATGTCTTCGAAAAAGTATTTTCAATTCTTTTCAACACCAGAAAGTTTAGTTTCTAAATATTTCAAAAAATTTTGTTAAATGTATTAACAGAAAAAGAAATTTTTTATTTCTTGGTAACTGATTAAACTTTTAAACTCCTGTTCCAAAAAATGTTAAATTGATTGAAGTTAGATGTTTCTATAAAGTACAGACAACATTTGTGCAATTCAAAATTATCATTAGGAATTTATTAAAATGTTATCCATACTACACCTCTTCTCATATTTATAAGGACACTTGATATTTTAAAATAACTAATTTAAAAGTAATTGTGAACGAGATATGCTAAGTACATTTAATGTATACTCGTATTGTATTCTAAAATCCAAAACTGTTATATACGTCAAAACTAAATGCAAAACTGGTGTACAAATGATAAATAGACAATAAGACTTCTTCACACACCATAAATTTTAATCCAGCACAACCGGCTTCGGAAGGACGTAGCCTTCATTCATCAGGTGCAAAAAAACACGCGTTACTGGCTTGGAGGCAAAAGCAAGACTAATCAGAGAGGAAACACACATGCACACACAAAAACAAAAGGAGGGAGGGAAGGAATAAACAATTAATTTTATTTTTATTTATTTTTTTATTTTTATTATTTATTTATTTATTTTTAAATTAATATTATACTAATAAGTAAATTTAATAAAATTAATTTATTTATTATTATTATTTTTATTATTATTATTATTATTATTATTTTGTTATTTATTTAGAATTATATAATTATAACTATTATTATTATGTTATAAACATAATAAAGGAAATTATTTAATTGAATTAAACAAATTTTTCCAGGCTATTATTATTATTATTATTATTATTATTATTTCGTTATTTATTTAGAATTATATAATTATAACTATTATTATTATGTTATAAACATAATAAAGGAAATTATTTAATTGAATTAAACAAATTTTTCCAGGCTGTAGACAGCAAAGTGGAATCAGATTTTTCATTGACAATTTTATCACGATTAAGGTAAATAGCTAAATTTTCCAAAAAATCCAGTTCGGAAATGTGTTTGGCATGAAAGATAATTTTGGTACTCTTAAAATTAAAACTATACTCTTAAAACTATACTCTTGGTACTCTTAAAATTAAAAATTCCCAACTGTGCTTCGCAATAGAAGATTTATAAATTTCTTGATTAACAACACACCGAGAATGTTCACGTAAACGGCATTCAAGATTTCTTTTAGTTTGACCAATATCAGATAAATCACAATTATTACAAGGGACATTATACATACCCCACTTATGAAGCTCGGTAACAGGGGATTTAGTTGAAGGGAATTGGAATTTTACCAAAATTATCTTTCATGCCAAACACATTTCCGAACTGGATTTTTTGGAAAATTTAGCTATTTACCTTAATCGTGATAAAATTGTCAATGAAAAATCTGATTCCACTTTGCTGTCTACAGCCTGGAAAAATTTGTTTAATTCAATTAAATAATTTCCTTCATTATGTTTATAACATAATAATAATAGTTATAATTATATAATTCTAAATAAATAACTAAAAAAAATAAAATAAAATAAATAATAATAATAATAAAAATAATAATAATTAATTAATTAATTTTATTAAATTTACTTATTAGTATAATATTAATTTAAAAATAAATAAATAAATAATATAAATAAATAAATAAATAATAAATAAATAATAAAAATAAAAATAAAAAAATCATTAAAAAAATAAATAAAAATAAAATTAATTGTTTATTCCTTCCCTCCCTCCTTTTGTTTTTGTGTGTGCATGTGTGTTTCCTCTCTGATTGGTCCTGCATGATGCTTCCTATTGGTTGTTTGTGTTGCTCCTCCCCCTCTGAATTTTGCCCTGCTTTCAGTCTTGCTTTTGCCTCCAAAGCACTAACAGGTGTTTTTTTTTTTTTTTTTTTTTTTTTTTTTTGCACCTGATGTAGGAAGGCTACGTCCTTTCGAAACCGGTTGTGCTGGATTAAAATTTATGGTGTGTGAAGAAGTCTTATTGTCTATTTATGTTATATACGTATATATATATTTTTTTTTAATATGAAACAAAATTAATAAAAAATAATGCAAAATATTTTTTCCTTCGCTTTTTCCATCTTCATAATTATAGGGACAGTGAAGACATTTCCATTTTATTTAATTTAAAAGCAAATAAATTACAGTTAATATGCGAATTTATTAACTACAGGACAAAATTAATTCATATATAAACTTCAAATTTTTCTCAAGTGGGCATTACTGATTATTCTATGGGAAAAAAGAACGTTCACGTAGTGAAGTGTGATAAAAGTGTTTTTTAAGTGAAAGAATAATTTCAATTCGCCATTTATCTAATGAAACTTGTAGATCTAAAACTGTTAAAGAAAATGTGATCAGACGTGAAACTGCCATTCGGTATATCGAACCAGCAGTTCGAAGAGAGATCTGGTGCAAAATCAAAGTTGTTTTACCGAGATCGAAGACACATAATCAATCTTACTGCTCTACTAAAAATATCTCCTGCTGAATTTATTCATAATTTTGATGAAAAGGTTTGGGATCGACATTTATACGTGTTTAAAATAATTAATAATATGTTAAAATGAGTAAAAAACCTTGTAATAATCAATAATCATATAATGATGGGGAAGAGCGTCTCTGTTAAAGTGGAATAAAGACAATATAAAATGTTGCATTTCCGGATAAAAAAACATTTTATTCTTGATTGACCAAATGGTTTTAACAGTTGTTGGTACGAGCAGAGGATAGTGAAAGACAGAGCAGGACTTTTAAAGGCAGATATGAATCTGACATTTTAAAGGTGCATCTATAGTGCTCTGGAGAGCAGTTTCAGCTGAAGGGAAAATTAATTTAGTAATTTTGCCTACTATTATGAACGCCAAGAGAATAATTACAAATTTTAAACTTGGAATTCTTACATTTTTGTTAGCTTTTAGAGGAGGGGGAGGGGATATTTTCTTTTCAACAAGACTGGCATTTTTGTTCTACTTCTAGAGTATTAAAAAATCGTTTGAAAAAAGAAACTTCTGTATTTTTAACTTTCTAGTGACCAGAAATTTAAAATATCTAGAGTGACTCCACTCGACTTTTCAAACATTAAGTAATTAGCAGTTGTATAAATACAGTAAAAGAAATCGTTAAATAAACAAAAGAAATTATTATAATAGGCTATTTTAGCGTTTTTCTGTATATAGTATGTTGTTTAATTTAACAACACTCTTGCCGTTAAAATAATTTGAACCCATAGGGCATAATGATAAAAAATTTTCGTTGTGTCCCTATAAAAAATATATAAGAGCTAGACTCGCCAAACTCTATACAGTTCATGCGACGTGATAGTGACCCATTACATGTATATAAATTTTTAGCTCTTCCGGGTGAGGAGTTTAGACGTTATATCACTTTAAATAATTTGAGTCCATAAATCACAATAATAAAGAATTTTCTTTGCGTTCCTGTAAAATCTAAAAGTGCTAGATTCTCCAAAATTTATACAGTTTCTGTGACAGTGATCGCCCTTCAAATATGTGTTGAATTATGTATGTATTGAATTTACATGTGTTGAATCAACATGTATTGAATTTACAGCTTAATCGGATAAGGCATTTTGACGCTATCGTGCTTTAAAGATTCTAAGCCCATAGGGCGCAATGATAAAGAATATTTCGTTGTGGTCTGTAAAAAAAAACTATAAGTACTAGATTCACCAAAATCTATGCAGTTCGTGAAATGGTAACCTATAGTATGTGTATACATTTTCAGTTCAATCGAATAAGGCGTTCAGACGCTATTGCATTTTAAAAAATTTGAGCCCATGACCCATAATAAGGAATTTTTCTTTGTATCCCAGTAAAAAAAACTATAAATATTCATCAAAATCTACGCAGTTCGTACGAAAGTGATTTATAATATGTGTGTAACTTTTTAGCTCAATCAAATAAGGCATTTAGACGCTATCGCACATTTAAAAAATTGTGCCCATAGCGCATAATAAGGAATTTTTCTTTGTGTCCGTGTAAAAAAAAAAAAAAAAAAAAAAAAAACTATAAGCGCTAGATTTACCAAAATTTACACAGTTCGTGCAACGGAGATTTATAACATATGTATAAATTTTTAGCACATCAAATAAGGTATTTAGACGCTGTTACATTTCAAATGATTTCAGCTCAAAGGCGATAATAATAAAGAGTTTTTTGTTGTGCCCCTGTAAAAAAAAAAAAAAACATAGGTGCTAGATTCACCAAAAGCTACACAGTTTGTTCAACTGTAACCTATAACACGTATATAAATTTTTAGCTCAATCTAATGAGGTATTTAGACGCTATTGTGCTTCAAGTGATTTCAGCCCGTAAACGATAATGATAAAGATTTGTTTGTTGTATCCCCGTAAAAAAACCTATAAGTGCTAGATTCACCAAAAGCTACACAGTTTGTGCAATGGTAACCTATAACACATATAAATTTTCATCTCCTTAGAATAAGGTATTTAGACGCTATTGCACTTCAAATTATTTCAGCCCGTAGACCAGAATGATAAAGGATTTTTCGTTGTGTCCCACTAAAAAAAACTATAAGTGTATATAAGTATTCACCAAAATCAATAGAGTTCGTGCTACTGTGATCTATAAAATACGTACTAATTTTCAGCTCATTCGATTTCGAACAAAGCAATTAGACGCTATCGTGTTCACTCACATACATACATGACGAAAAATCGTATAAAATCCTACATATCTCTGAAAAAGAAAGTCTGATCAAACCCAAATTTGAAGGTGTACTATTAGACATCATGATAATCCGAAATATAAATTTGCAACGACTATTCTATTTTGAACTATGCAAGATACAAAATCCATTTTTAAAATCCTTACTACAATACTTTCCTTGTGTATAATAACGTTCGGAAAGTAAAAATGTTGAACTTATCATAGTAGAAAAGTGCAAGCAAGTGGAAGGCAATTTTAATTCATTTGAAAGTATTGAAAATATCATCTATGCTGTATGAAATGGAATTGAAACTGAATTTGGGAAAAAAAAAAACTATGCTAGTCAGAATTTCTGACTGTTTCACCCTAAAAAGAGGTCCTACCAAATATTAATTCAAGGAATAACAAGGAGGGGGGGGGGGGGAATGATGAACAATGGAGCTGCCCTTATAATTAAGAACGCATACAAAAAACATTTTTTGATTGTCTTTTAAATTTTTACTTTCTCTTACGCATAAGGTAGAGAAAGTATTGTGTTTGGGACAGATTTTCGAAAGTTAGTTTTTGTTATATTTGCACGTTTTGAGGTCCCCATAATCCAAAAATCATGTTTTTAGCGGTTGGTTTGTGCATGTGTCTGTTATCAGCATAGCTCAAGAACATAGTAGCAGAAAGTCTAAATTTGGTATTCTAAATGTGTATGATATAAGTATGCTACACTAAGCTCTTCGTTGAGATGAAGCGAATGGTTCGTGTACAGGGACGCAAAAGAGAATTCAAATACATTACGTCAATGGGGGAAATTGCTGGTAAGTACAGTTTAACATCTATACAATGCACTAAACCAAATGAAACGAATATATATATATATATATATTTCATATGCGTAAAAACATGTCTCAGGTAGAATATGGTAGGGAAATCATTCACTGTTCGCTTACAGGGCTACACAAAAGAACTAGATAAAAGTGCGACAATAGATGAAAATTGATGGAATCGTATTTCAGGCTGGGCCATGTATTATTACTATAGGATTATATTTAGGTGCACCATGATGTCTGTATATAAGTGATAAAGCTCTTTTTTGTTGTTAGTGGATGTGCTTTATTAATAATATTTTGCCATTTCCAGAAAAGCTGTTCGGGAATTGAAATGAATTCCTCATAGGATATGGTAAATAATGTATGTTTTTAAGCTAAATATTCATCGCTTGTCTTTTGTATATTTACACATTTTGAGGCTTCCTGATTACTGTAGTCAAGTTTTTAAACGTTTGATCTTTGTCTGTGTCTCTTAGAGTAACTTAAAAATGAATAATTTTAGGAGATCCAAATGTTGTATTTTGAAGTTAATATAAGTTTGTTGCTGGAAAAGTTTGATCATGATTGATAAGTTTCAAGGAATGTTGCGTGTGAAAAATGTCTGAATAATTTTAAGTGAACTTTTAGTTTTACTAACAGATTTAAATTCTTTATAAATGTAGGTGCAGTAATGGAACGGGGGTTTGAGGGCGGCGGTAGTCCCCCTTCACACAGAACTAATTATCATATAAAACTCTTCCGAAGCCTAATTTGAATTGTTTTAACATAGGTTTACACAACAGAACTTGTTATTTTACCCCTTAATCTCCAACCTGTATTTATAGTATTAAATTTCAGGATAAGAGAAAGTCGTGTGAGTGACACACCAGATTATTTCTGAAAGAAAAAGGATAACACTTTACAAATGTCGCCTATTAATGTATTTCAAATTAATAAAAAAATATATTTATTTTAATAACACTTTATAGTGTTCAATTAAAGTAGAAAAACGGGTGTCCTTATCATTATGAGAACCAGTGTATACGTAAAAACCAATACATGTATATAAAAAAAAAAAAAAAAAAAAAAAAAAAACTTCGATAATTTTGGATCGTACCAAATAAAGGCAAAACTGTATAAATGCAAAAACATCATTTTATTATCATGGATTAATATTTAAATTAACTTTTTTTTTTTTTTTTTTTTTTTTTTTTTAGAGTTAGTCACAGCAATATTGTATTATCTTATACCATTTTCCTAAACAGACAAATGAGAAAGAAAAAATGGAAAGATAATTTTAATTTGCCGGTAAAATTTTTCAGGGAATACCATTTTCTCAAACAATGCATAATGCAATAGTTTAAAATAAAAAACAGAAATAAATATCTGTATGAAATTTTTAGAATCAAAATACCGTAAATTGTAAACACACACACCAATTACTTCCAAAAATGTAATGAAATTCGAAGTATCATGAAGATTTAAAAAAAAAAATAAGGAAATGAAGAAAAATATTTTTTTTTTATATCTATTTTTCTTATCTCTTCCAGTTTTTAAAAAAAATTATTCAATTAAATCTATACTAATATTTTTTCGGGGGAAAAAAAGTATTATTTTGCTCTTATTTTATATGGTCATGTTGAAAGATTTTATGATTTGCTGCTTTTTTCAGAAAATATACTACACGAAACCTCAAAATCAATTTTCTGCTTCATTTTAAGCATTCAGCACACACAGATGTCCTCATTGTAACAATTGATTACAAATTGTTTATATAAAAAGAAGTTTCACATTATATTCATTGTTACGAATTTGTAAATAATAGTTATTTTTTATGTAAATTCCTTCAAAGAGGCTTAGTCAGGTTATAAAATGTTAATTTTCTGCATTTCTAACTTTTTTTTTTTTTTTTTTTTTTTTTTTGCGTTAAAATAGCTCATTTTCCTTTAAAAGCACGTTAAAAAAATTTCACCAAGGCAAATAATGGCCTTGGGGTCAAATCTGGCGAGTTTTTCGCCCTTTCGTGACTTTTTTGGCGACCTTGGGGAGATAATTTATATTATCGATCTCGAATATCTAAGCTCTAACTTGATTAGTTGAGATGTTACTGGAACATTCTCATTTCCTACGAAGGTATATAAGGAATCGTTTCGCAGACAAGTCAGTCAGTTTTCGGCAAGGCATTGCTGCGTAAAGAGCTCCTAACTGAGCCTCGTTGATTACAGCTCATTGCTGTGTGTTAATGCTATGCTACAGTTTATGCTGGGAAACGGTGCTTTCAGCTGTGTTTTCTGGTGAAACTGAATTTGATACTTAATTTACGGGCCTGCAATCTTCCGGAACTTTCTGTAAATGAACTTTTAAGTTTTTGCAGGATTCGCCTTTAGTTCACAGGCAGTTCATGAACCCCGAGTACGCAACAAGATATATATATATATATATATATATATATTATCAAACAATGTACATCTATAGATTTATAAGAACAAAATTTTATTCCCATTAAAATATAATAGTTGCATAGTTATTTTAATAATTACATAAATATTTATATTTATAAATCTTTCTGTTTACTGAAAGAATCTAAAGATAATATTAATAATTATAAAGTAATATAAACTCATATTTCAGGAATTGTTCATAGCCATAAATGAAAACAGCAATAACTGTTCCTAAAAGATTTGATTAGAATTCTTTGAATTGTGACATCAGAATTTTTAAACATATAAAATAAATACACATTTTATTTTATATTTTGTCAATTTTTTTTTTTTTTTTTTTTTTTGCTAAATCTATCATTTTATACAGTAGTACATATAACAAATACTTTTATAAAATTAATTTTTTTGTGAATGTTAATCAACTTATACTGAACATTACCTTAAGACCATGATATCAAAAAATTCTTATAAAATATTTATATGAATATAAATTTCAAACAAATCTTGAAGACATTCTTTGTCTAAAAAGAAATCAAAGTTGAAAATTTATTCTATCACCTTTAAATCAACCATATAAAAACTATTTCCTGTCTCATGAAAAGAAGATTTAAAAAATGCAGATTTTTATTTTAGATTCTAATAATCTTCGGAGGAACATTTTAAAACCTGAAAAGATGAGTGAAAATACATAAAATGTGATTTATAAAAGAAGGGATGAATACTGAACGATGATTTAAAAAAGAAAAAGTGTGTTTTATATTTAAATGAACATGATCAAGGTTTTATAGACGTGTAAATTTTGTTTAAAAATGTGAGAACATTTTTTTTTTCTCTTTACGTTAAGTATTATGCTATATAAGTAACTACACGTCTGCTGTAAGTACAGAAACTGAGGTATAAGCATATTACGTTCATAAGTATAATGGATTTTTTAATAACTTTAGGATGTTGTGGCGTTATTTCATAAAACAAAACGAAAATGGTACACATAATATAATTTTCTGCTTAATCTTTCATTATGAAACCTTATATGACCTTATTTATTTTTTGAAACTTGTATATTTGTAATACAAGTTTACTCACTCCCCTCTTCGTAGCATTTTATTCTATTATTATTATTATTATTTTTATTATTATTTGGAACTATAAGTTAAATTTTTATACAATTAAACACTCATTTTTCCAAAAAAAAAATAATAATTAAAGTATTAAAAATTATGTAAGAAATACATGAAAAAAATTTAAATTACTTTTTAGTATATTTTATGAAATACTGTTGAGAGTTATTATCATGTATATACACTGATGTACAATTCCTAAGGAGAGAGCATAATATAGCATAATTTTGAGCGAAAGTGGAGTGGAGGTTTTGCAGAATAAAATATTGCTGTCACATTGATCAGACATTAGAGTAGTAAAGATCATTTATTGTCTCAGAAAATATAGAATAATTTAAAGCATGTGAAAAACATTTTTTTTCTGCTGTGTACGAATAACTGGAAAAAATGAAATCATATGAACGACAGCATACACCTTTGAAAAATGTATCAGTACAGGACCATCGAATGAGATGCAGCATTCCCCATCTCGAGTCATGCTTTATATAAAAATGCCTTGCAGCTTTTAAGTTTTTTTTTTTTTTTAAACTCAATTACCAGTATACAGATGGGGATGTTACTTCTTATTGTGTAACACTTTCAACCAGCAAGTCACTCTAAATATTTTAACGTTTTAGATACAGAAAAATTGCTAGCCTTAAATATGTTAAATTTTCTTGTTCTCTAGTTCTCTAGTTGAACAATATGTTTTTGGTAGCACTGTGCGTTACCATACATGAAAACAATCTTTTTACCAACATCGCGAATACGGCTAACATGAGATGAGATAGTAGACAGACAATATATCATTAACTGATCACAATATTAGTTGTATGTACATATAAGGGCATGCAGCCATTTGGTATGACCCCTCTATCTTCATGGGTATGACGCTGGTTTCTGCCATGATGGTCGGAATAACGGTCTTTTTCTAGGATATTTTGTGGGCGGTAAACAGTATCACTCTTCCGACGCAACACATTCTCACCATAGAATAATATGCAAGCCAATTCCCGTAAAGTCCAATTAATATTTTCACAACGCTTTACAAGCAGTCGTTACGGTGTAGTCTCCACAATTAAAGACACACCCAATATATCCGCAGGTATATACTGCTTATTTAAAATGTCTGTCTACGTTTTTTTTTCCTTCATACTCACTGTTCTGTGACAACAAAAAAACTCATTTTCTATTTTTTGGGATGTGGTGCACTATTTCTAATAATAAAATTATGTGTAAAATAATTTAAATGATGGGTAAATAAGTATTTAAGTTCGTCAGTTAGAACTTTTTCCGTAACACTTATTCTCTGTAAAACTGTCTTCATGCGTAAAATCCTTTATGTCTCTTATTAACCATTATCATGTAACAAAGAGGTCTGTAAATGAAATTCTGCATGTGCACTCCCCTTTTCACTATATTCCGCACTTATTCTTATTTTCGATATTTTAGTAGTTTTCGCTTTATGTTTGCTACGGAAGACAGTACCAGTTATCCAGTAGTATATGTAGATATAAATTGTGTTTAAAATTTTTAGTTGTAACGCTGTGTCTTGTTTTAACATAATGCTATAAAAATTCTAATCATTTAAATGTCTGTTGTTCATCCTAATCTTCCAAGCTAAAACAATTTTCCGAATTTCAGCCTCTCAAACAGAATATGTATATTCATTTAAAAAATAGTTTTGTTAAATATTAAAATAGTTGTAAATATAGATGCTTTAATACAAAAAAATATACATATAATATAATTTAAAAAAATTAAAAAGGGGAATTAAAGTGTTAAAAAAACACGAATTCGCAAATTAAACTTTCTACATATTGTTGCGTACTTGGGGTTCGTAAGTTGTCCCAGAATGAGAGGCGAAATTTGTAAAAATTCAGGAGTTTTATTTACAGAAAGTTTCAGAAAAATACAGGCTAATAAACTAGATATCAACTTCAATTCCACCAATAAACACAGCTTAAATAACAGCTGTCAATAGCAAATTTACAGTACAAACTGTACAGCAATAACACAAGAAACAAGGCTCATTCAAAGAGGCTCATAGCTCTCAATAGCAATGCAACATTGGCGGAAGCTAATCTCAGATTGACAGTTTTGGCGCGCTGGACATCCTTTTATACTTCTCCGTCGAACCCAGAATATTCGAGAAATTTCCCATATCTCATCAACCAATCATATTTCAGCTTCCATATTTGGTATATCGATAATAAGGATTTTCTCGCCAACATCAAAAACTCGCCAGATTTGGCGCCAAATCCATTACCTGCCTTATTGAAGCTTTTAATACGTTTTAAAGGGAAAATTAAGCTATTTTAACGGGAAAAAAAGCTGGAAAAGCAGAAGATTGACGTTTTATCATCTTACTAAGCCTCTTTGAAAGAATTTATACAAAAATAAATACGATTATTTACGATTACGCAACAATATGGTATAAGGTTCATTTAAAAAACTTTAAATCAATTTCAATCATATTTTACAGTGACTTAATATTTTAAAGACACCAAAAATCTGAAAAAGAGTGAACTGGACCAATGAGCTGAAAGATCGGATTCTTGAAATAGCTGTAGCAGCTGTAGTAGATGCTCTAATTAGAAAGTGGTTTTAGAAATTTGGTTTTAATTTAAAAGTTTGAAAGACGGAAGGAGGCCACTTATCACTGTATAGCGGTTTGGAGCGATTTTAAACCTCCTTCGTTATTTATTACATAAACAAAAAAAGAAAAGAAAGATAAGTAAAAATACATTTTTAACAGTGGAAGCTTTTTATTGTGGAGCCCTAAAAAATCCTAAAATAAAAATATATTCTTCCTGAGATATGCTATAAAGAAAAGGAAGTTTCAGCACTAAGAAAATTCTGTAGAAAAATATAGATATTTCTCTTTTACAAGAAATGGAAATTTTTAAGCAATCAAAATATTTTAAAAAGACATTCGAGACCAATATTTTTAGTTGATAGTTTTTGAATAAATATTCGTTTTAAGCCATAAATTTGAGAAGGATTCGAAAGTTTTTAAAAATATTTTCAATATTTAAACATTTTCATTTCTTTTAAAAGAGAAATATGTATAGTTTTCTCTAAAATATTCTTAGGGCTGAAAATTTCTTTTCTTTATAGCATATCTTTGCAAGAATAAATTTTTATTTTATGATTTTGGGGGCTCTACAATAAAAAGCTTCTACTGTTAAAAAATGTATTTTTATTTAAATTTTTATTTTGTGCTTCTTAGTTACAAACAAGTAATATAAAAAGAAAAATTTTTAAGTCAATTCCTACTATTCCAAACACTATCGAAAAAAATTTTTTAATAATTTTGATTTAGGAAATAAAAAGCGAGCGTGAAAAATGAAATAAAAATAATTATAAAATTTAAAAAAAAATTATATACCTTTTAAATTTTCTGATGAATCATAGAGCTCTTATCAATGTGCATAAAATTTTTAAAGTGATAATGGTGTCAATTTTTATGAGATGCATAGTTTAACTTTTTATAATTTTGTATTGTTCACGTTTAATTAAATGTATTTATTTTTATGTCGAAAGAATATTAACTCGTAATTTTTTTTGGCAACAATTAAATTATAACTAATATCTTAATGGCTATTGTAACGCTATTAGGCTGTTATTATTTTCATACTTTAATTAATTATAAGAAAACTAATCAAAAATTCGAAAACCGGACTTCGAAGTATTGTGTCGTCACCGTGTTCTGAGCAATCCTGAAAGTTTTAAATTTCTAGCTAGTCATGAAGTTAGTTAAAAATCAATTTCAAGATTTGTACAAGAGGGAGAGTGTGAACTAATAGTGGGAATTGAAAAAAGAAAGCTTCAAAAAAAAAAAAAAAAAAAAAATCTATAAAAATTTCTTAGGATACCGTGTAGACAATGAAAGATTTCTTTCATCAATTGACATCTTTTCTATTAATTATCTGGTAAAAAGTAACAAACCGGCCTGCGAGGATCGAACCCACAAGCATCGCGTTATTAACATGACGCTCTAACCAACCGTGCTAATGAAAGACGAAATAAATAGTTTAAACTTACGTTAAAATGGGGGTGCCTTCTTTTTCAGCGTGACACAAAGACACGATGACAAAAATCCAATTTCAACAAAGAGCTTCTAAAACAATATGTTTCTTTCCGTCTTTATTTTTTTATTTTTTTCTCAACTTTTTATTTTGTGCTTTTTATTATCTTTTTTAAAAAAACTCTTCAAAAATTCTTAGGATACTGGCTAAACAATAAAAAAATTTCTTTTATCAACTGACACCATTTCTATTAATACCTGCAAAAGTTAACACATCGGTCCTTCGAGGATCGAACTCACGACGATCGCATTAGCAACTTGACGTTCTAACATAGTGAGCCAACGAACGACGAAGAGAATTGCTTACATTTATTTTAAAGTGGAGGCACTTTGTTAATTAGCGTGACACGAAGACACGATGACACAATCTGATTTCAATAAAAAGCTACTTAAAAAAAAAAAAAAAAAAAAAAAAAATCTCAAAATCGGTTATTTTGTCAAATTTTGAAATTTCGGACGGGTTGAATCTCCTTAAGTTGTAGCCATAGAACACTATGCCAACCTGTATTAGGTCCAGTATTAATAAACATAGTGGCTCTTTTTATTCCCATTATTTCTGAGGCCACCAGAGGCCGAGAGTTTGTGTTCTCATAGCTAGTAGACGTGAGGTGCCGTGTTTGATCCCTATGGTTGTGCTCGTCGTCCTAGCCGTTCGGAGTTTTCCGTAGTTTTCTCCGAAACTTGCGTAAATACGGGATAGGACCCCTTAGAAAGACCTCCACGGAGGGCACTCTCCCTCAGGTCTAGGACTCTAGTGCAGTCAATCAGCTTAACCCTAATGCCAAGGCTCATTATTTCTGTTTGTCACGGTTTGTCATGGTAAGAGTACCTGGAATAAAACGAGTGGTTGTTTTTTACATTATATTGCAGTAAAGTTCAAGAAGATAAAGAAATTTGCAATTATCTAGTAATTAAATGTTGTACATTGACTATTAATAGGTGACTGATAACGGTGTAAATTATCACTTATAGAACTATTTACACGCAAAGACTTTGAAACACTTTGAGACAATCCAATATAACTCTTAAAACACACTAAGTTTGGCGTCCGTGATTTTAGTTTTTGATATTGGTTTTTAAAATGAGAATTAATCTGTTATTAAATTTATTACATGCTTCTAGTGCGCTTTAAGCGTTTTATTGGAGTGTCTGAAAGTGTTTCGAAGCTTTTCCGTGTAAATGTCTGTATATGTGATACTGAAGACTGTTATCCAATTACCTATTATTATGTATTGTGGAACTAAACTATTGATGGCCCCATTCTTAATAAGGAATTTGCTGTATGAAGATATCCTTACACTGATACCCCTTCTTGAGAAAGAAAGTGGGGAGATGGACCAAGAAATGGACATTATAATATATCCCTCATTAATTTGTATATAGTTCGCCCACATTCATATATAGTGTTTTTAGTGCACCCTGGCTTCAAAAAGTTAGAGAACCACTAAAATTCAGTAAAACCTTTAATTAATTCTGTAAAAATAACACGTATATTTTTAAATAAAAATAAACAAATTTTAAATAATCATCTTTATTGTGTCATATAAGATTTATTTATCTCAAAATTCTTGTGACCTTTTTTTTTTAAAAAAATCGATTTAAAAATAAATTGAAAATGATTCTATAATAAAACGTCTAACAAGCTCCAAATTGAAAAGTTATTCTATCATATATATATATATATATATATATATATATATATATATATATTGTGATATATTTTTATAAAACTATCTTCTGTCGTCTGAAAAGAGGATTTAAAAAAAAAAAAAAAATGATTGATACTTTCTGTAAAAAAAAAAAAAAATTTAAGAAAAGTTTCAAAGTTGATAAGATGATTAAGGAAGATACATTTCCTAAAAATAACTTTTAAGAGAACAGTAGAAAATATATATCGATAATAAAATGTCGTGTTCGAAGCTAAAGTCGGTTGAATAAAATTTTTACTGACTTAATAAACTTTTGCTTCAAAAATGTGATAATCAATTCTTTTTTTCTTAAAATAAATTTTAAACAATCCAGAAACAAGTTATTAAGGGATTATATTAAAATATGGCAAGTTTGATTATGTATAAAGGGATTTTAGACAGAACTACTCAAATTTGAATTTCTTTATACTATTTATAAACAAATGTTACATGTTTTCATAACATATTGTTTCATTTCTTAAATTTCTAAAACTCTAATAAAGAAAATGTTTAATAACGCTTAATTT
Source organism: Salticus scenicus (assembly GCA_963930645.1). Classification (NCBI taxonomy): domain Eukaryota; kingdom Metazoa; phylum Arthropoda; class Arachnida; order Araneae; family Salticidae; genus Salticus; species Salticus scenicus. The sequence goes on from OZ005653.1 coordinate 18,282,072, forward strand.
TCTTTAATAGAGTTTTAAAATTTCGTGTAGCTTTTTCTCGCTTATTAATCTGATTGATATATAGTTTTGCAGGATATCCATGGAAAACTTCATAAATTCTATTGGGGTAAAGTTAGTCACTTGTAGTTAAAAAATAATAATAATCACACTTCTATGACCCTGAGTTTAAAAATAAGCTTTAAAAGCTTTGAAATAGATTTTATGAAAAATATTACTTTTTATGATTTTACTCAATTATAACTCGTGCGAATTATCAAGTTCATAATTTACAAATATTGTTAGTGTATATTCTTAACACGTTAAATTATCAGCAAACAATTCATCAATGACCCTTTGATTTTAAAAAATCATATACTTAAACATTTGATCGCAAACCTACTACATTTTAAGTTTTAAGAAAATGTAACTTAATATCCAGAAACAATTTTATCTGGCGATTTGCAATGACTGTTTAAGGTTATAAAAATAACCAACAGCCAAATATTTCAGCACGGAATCTATAAAAGCATGTTTCAGAATTTTTAAAATAATACATGTTCGTCATATTCCATATACATATATTTTTTTCTCCATGCAAACAGTAGCGTTACAACTTAAAAACTTTTCTATTTCTCAAAAATATAAAATGGATCAATTTATAGTTTTGTAGGATATCCGTGAAAAACTTCTTAAATTCTATTGGGTAAAATTAGTCACTTATAGTTAAAAAATAATAATAATCATACTTCTATGATCCTGAGTTTTAAAATAAGCTTTAAAAGCTTTGAAATAGACTTTATTTTCTGGACTTTATTTTCTGACTTTGAAATAGACAATTTTTTCTGGCAATATGCAACGACTGTTTAAGGATATAAAAATAATCAACAGCCAAACACTTCAGCACGGAATCTATAAAAGCATGTTTCAGAATTCTAAAAATAATACATGTTCGTCATATTCCATATACATGTATTTTTTTCTCCATGCAAACAGTTGCGTTACAACTTAAAAACTGTTCTATTTCTCAAAAATATAAAATTGGTTTTAAAGACTTCTTATGTATTTCCTAGAAAGTTTGAATGCATTCTTACTGTTTTCCCTAAGAAAATGTTATCCTACTTGTGGTGTATTTCGTCATTGTATTCCTGATTTAATCTATTGGACTGTTGGTAAGTGACGTCACGTCCAATCAATGATCTGTTCATTCCTTTTTACGTTTATCTCTGCTAGAACAGATCGCAGTCTTAAAAATGTAGTCGTTCATGTTACTTGTATTTTTCATCTGTAATTGTCATAGTCATCTATTAAATTTTATGTGTTTAAAATGAAACGCCTCGTCATATCCTAGTTACGGCTTATAAATCTTCTTCTGCCTACAAAATACTATAATGGCGACGAAATGAAAAAGAAAAAAGCAAAAAGAAGTTTTGCTCTTCAACATTTTAATAATATCTACTTCAAGATGATTAAAAATGCAATCTGCAGTTCTTCATAAAGAAAATTGATATTTCGAAAGTAACGAAAAGCGATCGGAGACGGGCAGTTGGTGAGTTTTTGTCTACTGTCAGCACGGAAATGCATAGGCGCCAGAGATAATTACTTGTCTACAATTTTTTATTTTTTCGGGAAAGAAAAAAAAGAAAAAAGAGGTATTTACACATTTATTTTGTTTTTTTCTTTCTGTTCTTTTATTAGATTGCATGTTTTTATTGTTAGAACTAGCATATTTTCATTAAAAATGTTTCAAAATGTTAAAGAATTCAATGATTCGATTGAATCTTTTGATACCTATATTAGAAGATTAGAACAGAACTTTATTTTGTTTGATATTAAGGATGAAAAAAAAAGTTAGTGCCTTAATAACTTTTATCGGACCGAAATTATATAATTTACTTACAAATTTACTGTTCCCAGATCTCCCTGAATCAAAAACTTACACTGAATTAGTAGATGTCTTAACAAAACATCTATGTAAAATTCCAAACAAAATAAGTGAGCGCATTAAATTTAGAAAATGTTTTCAAGGAGATAACGAATCTGTGCAGGATTTTAGTGTTCGTTTAAAGAAACTTGCAACACATTGCGCGTTTACAGGCGATTCGCTGTCAGAAAATTTGTTAGAACAATTTTTACGCGGATTAAAAAATGAAACAATCCAAAGCAAATTAATGTCTCAGGTTGAAGATTTAACATTTGAAAAAGCAGTAGAACAAAGCGTAACTATGCAAAGTACTGAAAATGACATGATAGAATTACAAAATAAAAATTTGAATTTGAATAAAGTTTCTGTTAGTGTTAGGAAACCAAAACAAAATTATTCTCAAAATAACTTAAGTAAACAAAACGTGAACAAAACTGCGAGTGCAAATAAAAGTAAAACTTATTGTTATCGTTGTGGAAATAGCTCTCATTTAGCAAATGTTTGTAAATTTATTAATGCAGTTTGCAATTTTTGTAAAAAACGTGGTCATTTGAGTAAGGTGTGTCGTAACGCACAAAACAATGTTACTCAAAAGAAAAGTGTAAATGTTCTTGATACTGTAGACATTTTGTCATTACAATCTGAAAGCACTAAACCTATAAAAATTTGGGTTTTGATAGAAAATAGTGCTAAAGCAGAAATGGAGCTTGATACAGGATCGGCGATATCCACTGTACCGATAAATCGTTTTCGGAGATTATTTCCAGAGCATAAAATGTTTCCTGCTGATGTACAATTAAAGACAGCCACGGGAGAAATTTTCCAGCCCGAGGGATTTGTTAGAGTAAATGTAACTTAAGAAAACAAAACTAGGAATGTTAAGTTATATTTAGTTAAAAAAGACAATTTTCCTTTATTGCTAGGTAGGGATTGGATAACTACATTTAATATATTCCCAAACAATTTACAAACTGTTCCGGTAAACAAAGTAGTACAAATCTCGGAAAATTTAAATAATTTACTAAATGAATTTCCGGATTTATTCACAAATAACGTAGGTGAAATTAAAAATGTTAAAGCTGAATTACATTTAGAGAAAGACTCATCACCAATATTTTGTAAATCGCGAACAGTTACGTATGCATTAAGGAATGCGGTAAATGAAGAATTGGAAAGATTAGAAAATGAAGGGATAATAAAAGCTGTTAGTACTAGTAAATGGGCAACACCTATTGTTCCGGTGGTAAAACCTAAAGGGAAAATTCGTTTATGCGGCGATTTTAAAGTCACGGTAAATAAATTTTTAAAGGTTGACAAATACCCGCTACCAAAAATTGAGGATATATTAGCAACTTTAGAGGGTGGATTACATTTTACAAAGATTGACTTAAATCAAGCATACTTGCATTTACCGGTAGAGGAAAATTCACAAGAATTACTTACTATTAACACTCCTAAAGGCTTATTTCAATTTACGCGATTACCATACGGAATTGCCAGTTCGCCAGCAATATGGCAGAGAACTATAGAACAAATTTTAAAAGGTATAGAGGGTATTTCAGTTTTTATTGACGATATATGTATCTCAGGGGAAACTGATGAAATACATTTAGAGCGATTAAAACAAGTGCTAGAAAGGTTACATGAATATAATCTTAAAATAAATAAAGAAAAATCTTTTTTCATGAATGATGAAATTACATACTGCGGTTACAAAATTGATAAAAATGGCATACACAAAACGCAAGAAAAAATTTCTGCTATTTTAAATGCTCCAATACCTACAAACGTAACTCAGGTAAAAGCATTCTTAGGCTTAGTATCTTACTATTCTAGATTTGTTCCTAAATTATCTACGATTGCTTATCCTCTAAATGAATTATTACGTAAAAATGTAAATTTTTAGTGGACTAAAAAATGGGAAAATTCATTTAATGCAATTAAACAGGAAATTACTTCCGAAAGGATTCTCACCCACTTTAATCCTAAATTACCCTTAATTTTAGCCACTGATGCTTCTCCTTATGGAATTTCGGCAGTACTTTCGCATACAATGCCAGATAACTCCGAAAAACCCATAGCTTTTGCTTCTAGAACTTTATCTTCTGCAGAAAAGCGGTATAGTCAGGTAGATAAAGAAGCGTTAGCAATAATTTTTGGTGTAAAGAAATTTTTTCAATTTTTATATGGTAGGAGATTTACTCTGTATACTGATAGTAAACCCCTAGTTTCCATATTTTCACCCGTAAAAAGTATTCCGGTACTTTCGGCAGCTAGAATGCAGAGATACGCATTATACTTACAGACATTTAATTATGATATTAAATATAAAAAATCTACAGAGCACGGAAATGCTGATGCTCTATCACGTCTTCCATTACGTAGTGAAGACTACTGCTGCCGTCGTCCGATTCGCTACAACCAGAAAAAGTGTCACCAACTTTGTCACCAAATTTATTTGGCAACCTTGATGAATCCGATTGTTTATTTATTCATCAAATCACATCGTTACCGTTAAATACAAAGATATTATGTGCAAGTTCTAAGCGAGATCCAACATTGAAAGAAATGTACCGACATTTAATATCAGGCACACAGATGCCAAATTACTTACTTTTCGGACATAAACAACAAGATTTTTCTATACTAAATAATTGCATACTACAAGGGAATCGTGTTGTAATTCCTACTGTTCATAGACAAAAAGTGTTGGAAGATTTACATTTTGGCCATTTTGGCATAGTTAAAATGAAAGCACTGGCACGTAGTTTTGTATGGTGGCCAGGTATTGATAAAGACATTGAGAATTTAGCAAATAACTGTTTGTATTAAATTAAAACATAATCCTCCTAAAATGGAAAATCATCACTGGGAATGGCCTACAACACCTTGGAACAGAATACATGTAGACTTCTTTGGTCCAATGATGGGGAAAATGTTTTTAATCGTAGTAGATGCCCACAGTAAATGGACAGAAGTGTTCATTGTTCCTAATACTACGGCTGAGAACACTATAAACTGTCTTTCTTCGCTTTTGCCAGATATGGCTATCCTGTGTCCCTTGTGTCTGATAATGGGCCACAATTCATTTCAGAACAATTCGAACATTTTCTACAAAGTAAAGGCATAAAACATAGTTTAACTGCACCATATCATCCCTCTACAAATGGTCAAGCCGAAAGATATGTCCAAATTATTAAAAAAGGATTGAAATCCTTAAGTTCAGAACCCGGAAATCTCCAATTTAAGTTAAACGAATTTTTATTCCAATACCGAATAATGCCTCATATTACAACAGGGGAGAGTCCCGCATCATTATTTCTCAAAAGAAATATCAGATCAAAATTAGATCTGCTTGTACCAAATGTTAAAAATTATGTTGAAAACAAACAACATAAAAATGTTTTTAGCAAGGAAAAGATAAGAGAATACCATGTAAATGAAAAAGTTGCAGTACGCAATTACACATCAGGAGATAAATGGAAAATAGGTAAAGTAATTGCCAGACTAGGTAAACTACATTATAAAATTCAAGTAGGTTCATGTGTATGGAAAAGACACGTTGATCAACTAAAAAGTGTAGGTTCCAGAGTACAACTGGAGGAAACTACAAATCCTGGTGAAATTGAAAAGAACACTCTTGATGGAAATATTCCCATGGTTTCCGATAGTAAGAGTCCACACCTGCAAAGCAATGGAGCATCTAAGTCTGGTAGGAGGCCTGCAATTACATCAGATCCAGTGCCAACCGATCCTGCCATTATATCAGATCCAGTGCCAAGCGACAGTAGATCTGTGTCTACAAAGCCTGGAGAAATTGACTGTGATAAAAATATCAACAGTACTGTAAATAAAAATGAACTAAAATCTGAACATTCAAACTTTAAACATACTAACTCATCTTTTTCTGAACAGGTTGTAAGAAGATCATCTAGAGTAAGAAAACCTCCCATCAGGTATGGTATATGGAATTAAGGGGAGGAGAAATGTGGTGTATTTCGTCATTGTATTCCTGATTTAATCTATTGGACTGTTGGTAAGTGGCGTCACGTCCAATCAATGATCTGTTCATTCCTTTTTACGTTTATCTCTGCTAGAACAGATCGCAGTCTTAAAAATGTAGTCGTTCATGTTACTTGTATTTTTCATCTGTAATTGTCATAGTCATCTACTAAATTTTATGTGTTTAAAATGAAACGCCTCGTCATATCCTAGTTATGGCTTATAAATCTTCTCCTGCCTACAAAATACTATACTACTTTTTATTGTTCTTGATTTTTACAAAGAAAGTTCCTTGAAAGGGGTTTAATTTTTCCTACAACTTATCATAAATTCTCTTTATTTTTCTTAAAATTTCTGTGAAAAAAGGGGAGAATTTAGAGCTTAACAGCCGTGAGATACTTCGTGAAAGGAAAGTGGAAAAAAAAAAAAAAAACATTTTAATCAAGCAAACAGTGAAAGTAAGATAAAAGAAACAAAATGGTTAGTTAATAACTGCTATCAGAATTGCTATGAATGTATTTTCCAGCCTCAGTATATTTTATATGGAAATTTTTCCTTTAATTATTCATGAATATAATATAAATGATTATTCTTTAAAGCTCTTGATTCTAGAATATACGAACCGTAACAACTCTAACTACACTGTAAAAAAAAAAAAAAAATCCTGTTACATTATAGAAAATTTCCAGCAGCAAAGTTGCCAGAAAATTTCAGTGTGTTATGCGAAAAATACGCTGACAAAAATTTTCTGTAAGAATATAGAGAATATTCGTACACAAGTGATTTTCGCCGAAGGGGCACACTAAATAATTGTCGCATTAAATAAAATTTACAAGTTCTAGCAGCCAGGATCGAGCCGGAGTCCATTGCACTGTAGTTGGCGATGCTATCTTTCAACTGTGGAAGAACAGTTAGTTCTGTTATTTAGCCCTTTTCAATTTTGCTTGAATACCAATTCTCAAAAGGAAAAAAAGAAAAAATTCGTGATTACCCCACGAAATCTGTATCAATGGTCACAAATTTTATCTGGATACAGAAAAAATGTTTCTTTTGACAGAAAGATATAATTTTAAGCTAAATTTTGGTAGTTTTAGAAAACAGAAATTTTCTATAAGGACGTTACAGTTTTTTTTTTTTTTCCTTTCTTTTTTAATAGAATTTTTTATAGTATATTTCAAAAACTATTTATTTTCAATGAGAAAATATGTAAATTTTCTGTAAGGACGTTGCAGATTTTTTTTTTTGTTGTTGTTGTTGTTGTTGTTGTTGTTGTTGTTAACAGAATTTTTTACAGTGTATTTTTAAAACTATTTATTTTCAATGAGAAAATATGTTAAATTTCTGTAATCCGCTTTATCTGTAATCAGAACTCAATGCATATAAGCTATCAAATGATTAAACAAGGTAGACCGGAACTAGTTGGCATACATTTTAGTTTATGATTTATTTATTTATTATTTATTTATTTTTTATTTACTTTTTTTATTTATTTTTGTGCAAATTTATAGAAATTCTGATGAATACATCGGAAAACTTAACACTTTGAGTACAAAACCATGTAGCATTCATCAATTAAATACTTATTAAAACGACTCCCAAAACAATTTTCCTAAGAGCTTGCAACCATGTCAACTAGCTCAGCGAATGGAGTTAGTTCACATACCACCCGTAGAGTGTGTTGGCCTAACATGCTATGGACACTTAGACAAAACACTGCAAATTTCAAGAATAAACATTTTATTTTACCAAAACATTTTTATTTTAATAAAAATTGCCCAAACATTTCTGCTTAAATGTATGAACAAATAATGAATTCATCAAGTAAAACAAATTCTGCTTATTACAGCTGTCATTCAAATAGTATCAACTCAATGTTTGAAATTTACTACGAATGCACGAATAGTGCGCACATATCTTTGAAGAATTTTGCTTTGTTCTTACAAAACTAAATTCCTTTCGTCTCACCATCTACTTTTTTTCCCTTTGGTGCACATGCGAATCTCATTCCCGTCTGTTTCGTCAATTTTTCTAAGGTACTGGCTGGATTTGTATTTCACTAAAACAATTTTTTTTTTTTTTTTGTATTTAGGGTGATTAGGAGGCCCTTAACTTTATGGAGGATTCGTTGTTCGTCTTGTTTTATATGGCCTTTTGACATCTTGAGATTTTTCGAGGTTCGTAAGAACTGTCAAATGAAAACCCTCACCATCATCTTCGCAGGAATCTCAGGGTGAAGACTACATCGTGGAGACTTTCTTCAGACTTTGGACTACCATTAAAGAAAGTCAAGCTATGCTATAGTTATCTGACAACTCACCCCCTGCTTAACTGTGCCAACTAGCCCCACAGAGATATCCAACAAGTGGATACCTCAGAATCCCAAATATCAGAAACAAAAATTATGATTCATGCATGCAACCTTGGTTAACCACGCTTCCGAAAACCACATAAACTGTGCTTCAATTTGATCTACACTTACACCAGACCAAAAAAAAGGTGCGATGAAAAAAATTACTCACCAGTCAGAAAAATTATGAAACAGAAATTTTCCCTTCATGACATGTCCTATCAGTTTCAATTTACGGTAAATGGGTGCTCATACATACACTAATGCGCTACTTCCACTGCGGCAGAAAATAGAAGCTGAATGACATCTAACCTCTTATGCCAACTAACCCTAGTCTCCCCTACACTCATAGTTATTGTATATTTTCATTATGTTCATCAGTATGGACACATTTTTTTAAAGGGTTCTTGGAAATTTTTAATTAATGCCTCGATTAATATATTTTTTAAGTAAAATAAACATTTATATTATATTACATAAAATCAAATATATATATACATATTTGAGAAAAATTGATTAAAAACTATTTGTAAATAAATTTTTAACAAAAGTCGAAATTAAAAATTTATTTTATCGTATAATTAATATTATCTGGAAATTTGTAATAAGATAACAATTATCATACAACTAAAATAACCCACGAACACCGGATGTGCTTGAATGGTTTAGCGTAACTGTCAATACAATAAAATACATCATTATGGTGACCACAAAACCGAACGCCAATTGAATTGAGCTATTTTCATTTCAGATTCTCTGATATAGCACTCTCTGGCATTATTTCTCTCAATTGTGATCTTGTGGATTATTACTTGACTTCTGAATTGTGCTGTATCTTGAAATAATTGCTAGATTTGAATCATTCTATAGATAGATAGATAGATAGCTATGGATGTTCCTGGTGAACATAGTCCTTTTTAATTAGTCAGAAACTAAATTTGTAACTTTAAATATATTTTTTCTTCTTTATAAATAAAACTATTTTTTACTCTGTTCTTTGTTTATACCTTTTATATCTAGTATAGTTAAATATATTTTTTAATATTTTCTGAATTAAATTTAATATTTTTTTCCTCTTAATTTATTCATTTATTTCAATTTAAAAAAATAATTTTTTTTAAAATAAAAAATGAAAAGAAAAATTGTAAATAATTACGTCCCCCATGGAAGGATTTGATTTTGAATCATATCCACCACAAGCCAAACACCTTACCGCAACTCCACACATCACCGCTGCCAACACCCACTTTTGTATTCATAAATAAAGGTAAAACATTTCGGATCATATCTTGACCTGAGATAATATCTTCGGATCTTTTCTTGATCGCCCTAAAGGATTTTCCCAATGAATTTGTCTTCTCAAAAAAAATAACCTTTATCCCTAACAAGGAAACATTCAAAAGGTGTCGTCTTCAAAAAATATTGAAAAAAATATATGTGATTCTACTCTTCATAAAACACCAGAAAGTGAAAACATTATCGGTTGAAATTAATTACAACGACCACAAAAAATTATCGAAATTAACCATATTTGACGATTTCACACTGTTAGACGATTGAACTGTTAGACGATTGATTTTGAGTACTTGGCGGAGAAACAAAACACGGTTCTGTTCGTACACGACAATCTCGGTACTAGCTAACTTATCACCTAACAGCGCTTAATCACCAAAAATGCTTAATTTTGGTAATTTTTGTGGTTGCTGTAATTCATTTCAGCCGATAATTTTTTCACTTTCTGGTGTTTTATGAAGAGTCGAATCACATATATTTTTTCCAATATTTTTTGAAGACGACACCTTTTGAATGTTTCCTTGTAAGTTTTTTATTAAAATCGTTAGACCCATTTTGGAGTAAACACAATTTCAGATATATTTTGCAACCGCTTTTTAAAAGGTTAACAGAAAATGAAAATTTTCTTGAAAAGGGATAAGTCCAATCGATTTTGTAATTTAAAAAATCTTTAAACCGAAACTTTCATCAAAATCGTTATATCTATTTCCGAAGAAACGCAATTTCTACTATACTTTACAACCGGCTGGTAAAAAATCTAACAATGATAAAGTCATCATAATCTATTGAAATTCTGTCTAATAACTGTAAACTAAAATGTTTTAATTAAATTTGACTGAATTGAATATTTAAAAGCTTAATCATATTTTCTTTAATTGAATTTCCGTTTAAATTGCATTACTGTGTATTTGAATTTTTAAATTTCTGTTAATAAATGTATGGATGTTTAGAATTTCAACTATTTTAAAAACTTTTTGTACTTATTTATTATTTTTTTTACTTAACAATTAAAAATATCTTATTGCTTTGGAACATTTTCTATCACTTTAAGGAGAAGCAATGGTGCATTAAAAACACCTTAAACCATTCATTAGCATCTAAATACATTAAAAGGGATATTTAATCAGAAAGAATGGCATACTTCATATACTATTCGGATAAAACCGTTCGGAAATCTTCAAATCGTTCTAGCATGAATAATTACATAAGAATCACACGAGAAAGTTTCAAATTCTAGAGTGACGTCTGTCCTTTTTATTTAGTTTTGTTCCAACGGATCCGAAACAGTCCTTTTTAAAGCAGAATTCCATTCTAATTAAAATTTCTCAAAGTTTGTGGCAGCAACTTGTTTTGTTATGATGATATGACATGACATTAATATAAGCGAAATATAAAGGAAAAGAAAGAGACAAGATTTGTTAATTTATTTCAGACGAGAATTCAGTGTATCTGTTAAATAGTTTTCCATATACAAAGTTTTTCAAAACTAATGCAATAAGGTTTTGATCCATTTATTCACATACTTTTATCCACTTTTCTTTCTTATACTAAATCATAATTTTTAATTAGAGCTTCAACACTTTGAGGTCTAAACCCGAGCGCCAATCGGGTTGCCGTTTTCGGCGAAGCGAACTTAGCCCGAGATTCTGCCGGGGTCAACGGGCCGCGGTAGCCCAGTCGGTAGAGCACCGGCCTCGTAATTGGAAGATTGCGGGTTCGGTACTCGAGCCGGCCAAAGACCGTCGTGTACACTAGTGGTGGCTGGTGCACGTAAAATCTGTCGTGGCCACAATATCCTCCATGTTCCCATAAAAAATTATACCTCTGGGGGTCACCGAAACGGGAGAGCCACATCCGTGGAGGATCAAAATTGTGATGGCATGTCTCCGGACCACTTCTAGGGGTGTGTCCCAGACCGTCGCCAATTGCCCATCTGCGCAGCACTTGTGCGACGTAAAACCCAACCATCCAACCATCCTGTCGGGGTCAACTTTTAACTCTCTGAGCTATAAAAGTACCGACTAAATTCGTTCGCCGACTTTTCAAATATCATCTACGAACCTTTTCATTCCAAAAAAATATATCAATATAGACGGCAGCACTAAACCGAAGTAAGTATTATATAATGATCTAGAGTCAGAGTTACTTCTTTGATTACTTTGAGTGTTGTTACTTTTGAGTAAATTTTACTAAATAATGTTTATTTACAAATAAAACCTATTTTAAGGCATTTGTACAACATTTGGGTAAGTTTTTATTCAAGTCTATGTAAAATTTTATGTAAAAAAATTATGTTTTCTTATGTGGAACTTTTTTTTTTTTTTTACTTTAAAACATACATTTTCAATAATTTCTCATTAAATATTAATTCTTAGCATATTTAAATAGTTCCTTCATTATGAATAAAAACGATTAGAAGTTTGTAATAATAAATATATATATATATTAAAATACATATATGCCAGATATTTTTTTAAAAAATCACGAAAAGTACCAAAAACCCTCAGTCCACAGGAAGATAGATGTGTGGTCGAAATAGCTCAGGCCTGAAAGTTTTAACAATAATAACGATACTTTCGAGTAGACTTCTTTTCCTTTGTATGAAGCGTCGAGATAGTAATCGAAGAATAGCTCGATAATTGAGCCACCAAAACCGTCATGTATAAGGCGACCAGATTTTTTTTTTTTTTTGACTGAATTTGAAGAAAAATATGGCGGCGTCCTCGAGTTTCGAAGACAAAATAAATAAATCGTCTTAAATTATAAACTTTTAGTGCTTTTTATGTAGCATGTACCTGACAGAACTTATTTCACCTTATTTATTATACCCATAATAAATTGCTATAATAAAATATTAATAACTTTATAACTAGTGTAGGCTGACCAGATCAAAATACCTTTATAATAGAGAAGCAAAAAAATTGCTACAATTATCAAATTATGGATGCATTTTTTCATTCCTAATAAATAAGGACTAAAAATAAAGTGTTACTGATTAATAATTTAGTTTCTACAATTTTTTAAAACTTAGAAAAATTCCTTCAAAAAAGGGCGTCCCCATTTGTCCCCAGAAAATGGGGACGTTTAGTCAGTAAAAACTACTGTCACTAAATGTGTTCGAATTTTCGAGGACGAAGATAGTTTTCAGAACTGTCCTCGAGATTTAAAGACATCTGGTCACCCTGGTCATCTACAGTCGGCAGCAAAAGTATCCAAGTTCTAGCAAAAATTCCTATGTAAAAAAGTGCACTTAATACTGTTTTCTTAAATAAGTCCTTGTCGAATCATGTTCTTACACTGGCTATGAACAGGATTAGACAAGTATTTATATAACAAAACTGTATTAAGTGTACTTTTTTTATATAGGAATTATTGCTAGCGCTCGAATAATTTAACTGCCGACAGTAGACTTAAAAAAAGTAATTTTGAAAAGAATTTCCTAAACATAAAACTTCAAAAACAACGGTTTTGGGATGCGTGCAGAAGGCATTTCGATTACTTCACGTGAATTCATCGGCTTCATACGGGACATCTTCCAGCCATTTTATTTTCAATATGTACAATTCATAAACAAAACAGCAGTGTTTAAACAATTAGAATATAATATACTCGTTTAATTGAAAGATTATATTGTTGCTTTTGAGCCATTTACAGTTTAAAAAATTATGATCCAGACATTATAATGTAAAATATGATGTCATTTGTTTTTTTAAATATCACGTAAATCAATATTAAGTTATTTAAACTAACATTAGAGCTAAACACCAAGAAGTAATAAATTTGAAAATACATATATTTGAAAATATCGACCAGCACGCGAGCGAAAGCCAGCTAGCATATAAATAAAATAATTTAATTTAATAAGTAATTTTTCTGATTAATTAGTTTCATAAACTTATTACCATGTTTTTATTCACTTCGATTCTTGTTTGTTTGTTTATTTGTTCGTTTGTTCGTTTGTTTGTCCAGTACAAATCTTGCAATCAATTTTTAATTAACTTCCCGACTAGCTAGACATTTGAAACTTTCAGGATAGCTCAGAACACGGCGACAATACATTTTTTTTAACAATTTTAGTCAGTTGTTTCAGGTCCCTTCTGCCTTCGGCAGCGTTTATATGATTCGACAGAAAATTTATTTAACTAACTTCCCGACTAGCTAGACATTTGAAACTTTCAGAATAGTTCAGAACACGGTAAACAGCATTTTTAAAAATATTTTTGGCCAACTGTTTCGGGTTCCTGTTGTCTTCGGCAACGTTACCAGTGCAAAGCTTGCAATGGATTTTTAACTAACTTCCCGACTAGCTAGGCATTTGAAACTTTCAGGATAGCTCAGAAAACAGTGGCAATACATTTTTTTAATACTTTTAATCAATTGTTTCAGGTCCCTACTGCCTTCGACAGTGTTTATATGATTCAACAGAAAATTTATCTAACTAACTTCCCGACGACCTAGACATTTGAAACTTTCAGAATAGTTCAGAACACGGTGAAAATGCATTTTTTTAATACTTTTAGTCAACTGTTTCTGGTTCCTGCTGTGAAGTTGGTTTTCTTCACGTAGTCGTGATCGTTGACTAATGTAGATTTCTGTAAAGAAAGTCAGGTTAGCAATACTTCAATAATAAGTCCAGTTTCTGTCATCAAGATCCTTTTATTGAATAATTCTTGCAAAAATATATAAAGTATTAATATATCCAATAATTAGATACAGAGCGTTGTGAAACATTTAATAATGAAGTACATAAACCCCGGGTTAAATGTTGAGATTGTCGCATAAGATGGGGGAGAGAGCGAAGTAATTACATGTTTACAATCCTATGATCTGGAGCAGTTCTGAGATCCCTACACCAGAACAGATCTGAGATGTCTGAAGAAAAAGAGCCAAATTTTAGAAAAACAGCCAAATTATAGTGCCAAATACTTTCATTGTTTATCGGATAAAACAATGTTAATTTTTGAATTTGTAATGACGGTTTATAATTGTAGTAACCCTTTAATCGCCAACATTTTGCCAAACTACCGTTAGACAAGAGAAAGAGACGGTTAAGAAATGCAGTCATCAATATTGCGCAATCTAAAATAAATTACATCCTGTGTTGAAATAATATAAATTCTGACAATGAGTTTCCTTGTTTTATGACTATTTGAGAACACTTTTTATTTTATAATTACGTTTAATGTCAGAATTTCCGTTAGATATTATTATTATTTTATTTTCTTTTTATCCCATAAAATAAATTACTTTTCTATTTAAAAGATAAACATTTTATTTATAATTTAGATATAAAACATATACAAATTAGATTTCTGAATGATGTGTGTTAATGTTTTATGTTAATAAATAGTGTAGGTCGTATGTATAATTAAAATTGTGCAATTTTTAATGACACTTAAAAAAAAACAATTCTTTCTTCAAATGTCTGAAAACAAATTATGTGAATAAAATATCACACATGAAATTTAATTATTTTATATTGCGATAATGCATTATTTTATCATTAGATTTTGTTTTAAATAAAAACTCAATTAAAATTTAACCAAACATATGTGAACACCTTCACATATTTCTCCCCTTCGCCTAAAAAGAAAAAAAAATCGAAAGGTAATTAAAAAAAATCGCTCTCTCTCGCATCAAGACAAATACATACTACAAATTTCAAAATAACTTTCGATATAAAATCAATATTACTTTAAAAATACTTTTCATATTACAAAGTGGCTAATAATGTAAAATTAAACATCAAATATATATAATACCAATAATTAATTAGAACTTGTTTGTACTGGACATAGTTATCTTTCATAAGAAGCAACAATGTATATTGAAATCATGACATTATAATTATAAAATAAGCAATGCAATGTAGTATTTATAATAATTCACAGCTCTATGACAATGCATTCTCAACAAATTTTTCTTGAAAATGTATGACAAATTGAAGGCAAGGAAAAAGGAAATCAATAATTACAAAATTAAAATATTTTAAGTATTCACAAGTTTATGCAATCTATTAATTTGCCTGAAATTATTTATTATTTACTAATTTCAATAAAACATTATTTTGATGAGATATTTTGGTATGAACATTTTTTTTTAGAATATAAAGAAAGTACCAGAACGCCAATATGTGAAGACCTAAAATTTATACAAATTGAGCCAGTGTGTGTGAATCAGTATACAAATTATAATTGACATTATGGGTTGTGAGGCCACAGCCAAAAATAACTTACTGAGTTAGGGTGTGAGGCAGAAGAGGCATATATTGTGTGTAAATAAAATTACAGCAAGCATTCTGCAACACGACATAATTAAATGCCTTTTGTTTGTGTAAAGTGAATTGCGAAAATGAAAAAAAAAAAAAATAGCCCAATCAATAAAGTAATAGGACACAAGTATGAAGTCTGGAAAATTTTTAATAGAAAATGTAATTAGTTTTTTTTTTGTTCAATTATAATTAATTATTTCTAAAAAAAACATGAAGTAAGTTCATTTTTCAAACATTACGTGGTTTAAAATAATGAAGAATGATACCAATATGCTATCAATTCCCTTTTCCCTAAGAAATACAATAATTTATAAAACATGAATCACAACTGAAAAGTGTAAATTGTCAACATGGACAAATTCTAATAATATTTTAATAATATTTATACTTTATTCTATTAATAATATGCATTATTCGTGATAGTTGTATTGAATAATGATTAAATAATTGAGAAATACAAAATGTTAAACTTGTTAAGTATGCATGATATGATACTTTTTTGTGTGTGTGTGTGTGTGTGTGTGTGTGTGTGTGTGTGTGTTCCCGTAAGGTGGAAACCGTGGACTTGAATGCCTATACACACCTTCTAACCGCGGACGCTCAGAAAGCGAGGACGTCCTCGTTTTGAAAACATGCGAAATTCGTATTGTACTGTGATATATAAGTATTATTTAGTACATTGACGACTTCTCAGGTGATTTTTTTTCGAGTCCTCAGTTTCCATAAAAGGAGCACATTTTTGTGTGTGAAGTGTGTAAACATTTTGAAAGGGCTTACACACCCAGGTCCTCGGTTGTGCGGTGAAAAACAGTATCCATTATTTTACTACGATAGGAGGGGCGAATTTACTACGAGAGGCGGGGCAAAATTACTACAAGGTCAAAGGTTTACTACAAGTTTACGATTGGTTGAAGTTGAAAAATAGTAGTGTAGTATTATCATAGCATAATTAACTTGCGTTGCGATGTAATTTAAATCGAAGGATAATCATTCAACAAATGAAAAGGAAGTTGATTTGTATTATTCACGTACATATGTAAATTCATGAAATAACGAATTTATGCATTATCGTTTAGAATTTAGATATTATAAGAATATTATTATTATTATTGAATGAATACAGGAATGAAAAGTTGTGAATGAAAGTTATTTTTGAAGGCATAATTAGATACGTCTATATATATAAAAGAGCAGAGTCTGTGTGTCTGTGTGTCCGCTATAGAACCCTAGGCCGTTTCACCGAGCGGGACCAAATTTGGCTCGGTTAATGTTTACGACCCGTGAAAGACAACGCCACAAGCGATTTTACAAAATTCGCCCCCAAGGGGGGGGAGGGGGGCAAAACGTAATTTCACAAAATCCTTCATATCTCAAACAAAAAAAACAGGTATCCGTAAAATTTTTGCTTTAAAATATAGCTAATACAAATGTCTAAAAATCGGTTTCTGGAGTTTTTGAAATTTGCTCCCCAAGGGGGGCGGGGGGGGGGGGCAAAACGTGATTTCACATGCGTAAAACGTGATTTCGCATAATCCCACATATCTCAAACAAAAAAAAATAGATATACGTGAAATTTTTGCTCTAAAATATAGCTAATGCAACTATCAAAAAACCAATTTCTGGAATTTTAGAAATTCAGCCCCCAGGTGGGGCAGCAAGGGGGGGGCTATGGAGCAAAAACAAATAGAAATACAGTTAGGCCGTTCAAAATTGGTACAGATAGGTTTTAAAGGCCTGCAAGTCGAATGGGGATTTTTCGATTGTGTAAAGTTATTAGGAGGGGCAAGAAGGGGGGGGAGGGTGGGCAAAAAATAAAAATAGTGTCAGATCGTTCAAAATTGGTACATAGAGGTTTTCGATACTTACAAATCGATTGCGGATATTTTTGAATTTGTAAAATTATTAGGAGGCGCGGGTAGGGGGGTGGGGTGGTAAGGGGGGCTATGGGGCAAAAATAAATAGAAATACAGTTAGGCCGTTCAAAATTGGTACAGATAGGTTTATGAGGCCTGCAAGTCGAACGGGGATATTTTCGATTGTGTAAAGTTATTAGGAGGGGCGAGAAGGGGGAGGGGGAGGGGGGGAAGAATAAAAATAGTGTCAGATCGTTCAAAATTGGTACATAGCGGTTTTCGATACTTACAAATCGATTGCGGATATTTTCGAATTTGTAAAATTATTGGGAGGGGCGAGAAGGGGGGTGGGGCGGGAAGGGGGGGCTATGGGCAAAAACAAATAGAAATACAGTTAGGCCGTTCAAAATTCGTACAGACAGGTTTTAAAGGCCTGCAAGTCGAATGGAGATATTTTCAAAAGTGTAAAGTTATTAGGAGGGGCGAGAAGGGGAGGGGAGAGGGGGGGCAAAAAAATAAATATACAGTTAGATCGTTCAAAATTGGTATATAGAGGTTTTCGATGCTTACAAATCGATTGCGGATATTTTCGAATTTGTAAAATTATTAGGAGGGGCGGTAAGGAGGTGGGGCGGTAAGGGGGGCTATGGGCAAAAACAAATAGAAATACAGTTAGGACGTCCAAAATTGGTACAGATAGGTTTTAGAGGCCTGCAAATCGAATGGGGATATTTTCAAAAGTGTAAAGTTATTAGAAGGGCCGGGAAGAGGGGGGACAGAGGGGCAAAAAAAAAATTGAGTTAGATCATTCAAAATTGGTACATCGAGGTTTTCGATACCTACAAATCGACTGCGGATATTTTTGAATTTTTAAAATTATTGGGAGGGGCGGGAAGGGGGGAGGGAGCGGAAGGTAAAAAAAATAAAGATAGAGATAGATCGAAATTTATATGAAATGTAATTCAGAAGTAAAACCTGTTTCTTGAAATTATCACACAGATTTAGATGTGCTGGAGATACTTAAATTAGTTTGATAAAAATATTTTAAAGAAATCTGAGACATTATGTAATCTAAATAGATTTTAAAACATATTTCAGCATTTATAAGAAAAAAGAAATCAATTGTAGTGAGAATCAGTTTTAGTTATTTATTTTTTCAGAGTATTAGGTTTTTACATAAAATATTTAAATTTATTTTAAAAAGAAATTGAATCTTTAAAAAACATATTTTAAACAATTTTTCTTTCATTACAATTTCCATATACTTATGTGCGAAAATGGATGCAGGAATGTGTTAGGAATGAATTAATTTGCATTTGACTACAATTAAAAAATAATACTAATAATAAATAAATGAAATTTTATTTTGCGTCCTTCTCTTCTTCTATTGTATATTTCTAAAACTTTTTTCCTTTCATGTTTCTTTTTGGAAATACCTATTCTATCCCACATAAAGATTTAAATTTTATTTTAAATTTAAACTTCAGAAATTATTTAAAAAAGATATTAATATTAAGCTTTTTTGCAAGCATAATATTTAAAATAAAAAATAATTGCACTAAAATATGATATTCTAATAAGTGCAATTTTAATAATTATTCATACTCCTCGATTATTTATTATTATTATTATTTATTTATTTATTTATTTATTTATTTTATTGCAGACTTTCTTTTTTGAAATTTTTCCCGCAGGAGACGCCTAGAATCTTGAATTTTCCCACACAATATTTTATGCCATGCTTAAAATAATAATAGTAATAATAATGAAGGATATTGTGTAGTTAAAATGTACAGAACTGTGAGCAACTTTTAATATCGTCCCATTGTATTGTGAATAATGCATTACGAATATTCCTATACAGTACATGTTCAGTGTAAAAAAAAAAAAAAAAAAAAAATTGCCATTAAACAGTGATAGTAAAAGATGTGGTGTGACCTTGTAAAAACTAGGTTTACGCATCGATATCATAGGCTGTTTGTATTAGATCTAAAATCATACTTTAATGCAAAAGCTTTAAAATACCATAATATCATAAAACTATGTCAGTTCTTACTACTTTGTAAAGAGCGAAATTTTGAAACTGTAAAATATTTTGCGATGTGAGGTGTGTGTCTTTGTCCGAGATTAAAATTCAAAATTTAATCATTAAAATGCGAATCTTTCCAAAAATTATTTTTTTTATCTCAAGAAAACTCAAGCAGTAATTGGTATTTATATAAATTTTTATTTTAATCGATAATAGAGTGGTTTAAAAAAAATATTTTACCTCTATCTACTTTCTTCCTGGTCCTCTCTTCCAGATGTATATAATGCTTATTGTGGTTTGCATAAAGTGTAAGTGATAGTCATAGAATATACAATGAAAATCTATAAAATGGTGATATAAAAAAAGCATTTTATTTTCCTCTACCCCCTTAGCTCCGTAATTATATGTAATTCTGTTGTGAAATACTAATTGTAAGTAATTATACAAGGTTTCTTTAAAATCGGTAAGAAAGTGATATAAAACAATTATTTTCTTTCAATCTGCACCCCCCCCCCCATTTTCCCCAAGCATATTTAATCCTTACTTCTTATCTTTCTTTAGTACTAAAGTAGTGCAGTACCAATTTAATTGAGATTACTAAAAATGTAATACAAAAGTCATTTTTTAAATTCATTATTTGATATTTATTGTTTTTGCGATTTGCAAAGTGCAAAAGTGCCCTTTTCTCCAGCGTTTTTTTTTTTTTTTTCTTTTTTTCCTGAGATCCTTTTTATGCACTCATTAACTAATAATTTTTCTTTTTCCCTTTTAAGAAATTTTTAATCGTTTATTTTGTACTTTTTTCCAAAAAAGTTTTTTAAAAATATTTTAATATTTCGCTTTACAGTTTAATTGTGGAAAAAGTGCTTATTCATTTTCCGTATTTTTAAGCACAAAAATATAATATTACAAAATCCATTCTTAGGAAATTGGTACCAATTTAACTTTTGCGAATTTTCTGAATGTGAAAATGGGATTTAGAAAAATACATACTAATGATAAATTCTGGAAACTAATTCCCCCATAGAATAAATAACACGGGTTTTGTCTGTTGATAGAATTTGAATTCTCCCTTTGTTCCTTTTTTTTTTTTTCAATATAAGACATAAGTTGGAACACAATTAATAATAATAATAATAATGATAATAATAATAAAATGCTTTTGTTGATGTCCTGCCACTTGCATCAGAATTTTCAGTCCTCACCCTCAGGCCACCAAATTCTTCAAAACATGTGGTCAACACATTTCTATTATATACAGAAAGACGTTTAAAATTGAGAGGATTCTTGTTCTTTCCGAAAAGTGATTAGCGTTCCGATAAGTGATTTGACATACCAGGTTTTCCTTCTTTCATCTTCTAAGCAAACCTATCAGTTAATCACCTTACCAAAATTCTACAGGAATCCAAAAATAGTTAAAAGTAAAGTGAAAGGAAATTGCATTTGTGTTACTAACATAGCATGTACAGTGATTGAAAAAGTATCTATACCAAGAGAAGTTTCTGTAACACTTTAGCGAAATGCACATAATTAATGAATTAGAAAATATTTTCCCCTAATTATTGTAATTATTATTATTATAGATTTTATTTATTTATTTACTTGCTGAAGATTCCTTGAAGTAAAAGCAAAAAGCTATTTAACAAAATAAATAAATAAGTAAAAAAATAAAATAAAATTAAAATTAAAATAAAATAAAAAGATAAAAATAAAAGTGAGAAACACTGAAATCTTTTTAAATTTTAAATTTCTTTTTTTAATTTTTCTATGTTTTACTATGTTGAGCCCTGAGTTCTACATACGTATGCCTTTACATTACTAGCTTTCGAAATTATCACCTGCAAAAACCAAACCTTTTTGTAGTCTATTATGCAAACGTTCTTATTTAAATACCATAGAATAAATTTTACGTAATTATTATTACTTCGGTTCTAAAGAGAATAAGAAATTTTAGTCAATGTACCACGCAAACATTATATCACAATAAGTTTAATCATAAACTAAATGATACTATTTGCAACTTTTAATTTGTAAAATCTGAAAAAAAAAAAAAAAAAAAAAAAAAAAGTTTTATATTTATATTCAATATACATACATACATACATACATATCTCTATATATACATATATATGAAAAAAAAAAAAATCGATTTAAAAAAGAATAATAATTTACAAATGTTTAATGCTATTTAAAATAATAAAAGCATTTGCAAATTCATTTTCAATGATTTGCAATATAAAATAAAATTAATAAAAAATAATGCAAGATATATTTTCCCGACGTTTTTAGACATTCATAGTTATACGGACAAGATATATATATATATAATTTAACTTACGAATGAATAAATTACAGTTGATATACGGATTTGTTAGCTACTGGTCCGTATATCAACTGTAAAAAAAGCTTATATATAGTTTGATTCATATATAAGCTTTTTTTTTTTTTTTTTTTTTTTTTTTTTCCTCGAACACACAATACTGTCAATTCTTCGAGAAAAAGAATGTTCATGTAGTGAAATGTGATAAATTTATTTTTTAATTTCAGTTTGCCCTATAGTTAATGGAATTTGAATATCTAATACTGCTAAAGCAAATGCAATCACACATGTAACTGCTGGCTCGATAGAAGCGTAGAATAGAGATCTGGTGCCAAATCACAGTTATTTGATAAGATCGAAGAATTATAATCTATCTTACTACTCTACCAAAAATACCTGCTGTTGAATTTGCACGTAATTTTGATGGAATGGCTTGAAATCAACATTTATGCGTATTCAAATTAATATTATATTTAAAGTAATAATAATAATAATAATAATAATAATAATAACCTGTAAACATGTAAAGGGTTCCCGGTTAAAAGGGCGCCGGAAAAAAGGGCACGTTGAGAAAAGGGCACCGGAAAAAAAGGGCACTTTTCCAATTCGCAAATAGCAAAATAATAAATATCAAATAAGGAATTTAAAGAAAGACTTTCAAATTATATTTTTAGACATTTCCATTGATTTGGTACATCATTCACTTAGTATATACTCGGGCTAAAAGGAAGGGGGTGGACCAGATCGAAAGAAAATAATTGTTTTTGTATCACTCACTTACCGATTTTAATGAAACTTTGTATAATCACGTACAATTTGTGAAAACATTACAACAAGTGTCAGATATATTTGGGTAGATGTAATAGGGGTGGGGCAGGGTAAAATAACATGATTTTTTTATATCACTATTTTACTGATATATTGTATAACTATCACTTACTTTTTATGAAAATCACAAATAATGTATTATATACCTGGGGGGTGGGGAAGCGAGGGGGGCGCAGATGGAAATAAAATATATTCTTCTTTAAACTAACCTAATATCTATTTTAAAAAACTTTGTATATTATACCACTTACTGTCTAAAAAAAATTACTGTGAGTGTTACACATATCTGGGGGCGGGAGGGGGGGGGGAGGGTAGTTGCTAAGGGAGGGGGATAAAAAAAGTGGTTGTTTTTTCCTCCCCATGCTACCTATTTATATGAAATTTTGTATGAATTTTGTTTTGTTTATCGAATATTTTTACGAGTCCTATATTTTTTTTTTTATGTGTATTGAAAAAATTAAAAGTAAATAAAAATAAAAATATTCATTTGTTTGTGACAAAAATTTTGTGTCAGTTCTATCTCAAAAACTAATACACATAGTTTCTTTAAATTTATATTTGAATATATCTTGACTAAAATTAGAGCCTATCATATTTTTAACACGCATTTATTAGCTTCACCTGTTATGTAAGTTTGTATGTATGTTTGTTTGTATGTATGTTTGCATGTTTGTAACCGCTCTGGGAACAAACCAAAAATCTATATTCATTGTAAAAAAAAGACTTTCCCTACGTGAACACCGTGGCGTTGAGGTATAGTTCCGCGCTACGAACCTAAAGGTCTAGCGTTCGATCCCAGTCAGGGTAGATTTTTTAAAAATGGTTTTTGTTTAATTCTAAATTATTTTAATTAAAGATTTAAATGAATGTAAATATTATGGTGTGTCACTCACACGATTTTCTCTTACCCTGCATTTTAATACTAAGATAGATATTTTGTGTTTTTTAGTTCACATTTCTATAAAGGCGTGTTCTTTAATTTTTTTAAACTATAATATTATATTAGCTTCACCTGTATGTATGTTTGTATGTATGTTTGTAACCGCGCTGGGAGCAAACAAAAAATCTATATTGTAACAAAAAGGCTTTCCTTATGTGAACACCGTGGCTGTGAGGTAAAGTGCCGCGCTACGAAGCTGAAGGTCTAGCGTTCGAGCACAGTCAGGGGAGATTTTTAAAAATGATTTTTGTTTAATTCTAAATTATTTTAATTAAAGATTTAAATGTATGTAAATATTACGTTGTGTCACACACACGATTTTCTCTTACCCTGCATTTTAATACTAACAAGGAGAGGTCATGACATGGAAAATTCAGATCGGGACGAAATTGTGCAGGATTGTAGTACACTATGAAGGTAACAACATACTAAAGCAGTAGGACCCACTATCCACAAAATTTCGAGAAAAAAGCCTTTAAAGTTTCAGTAATCTTTAAATACAAGTTATTTCACCAGCAAGGCAGCGCCCCAGTGGCGTGAACGTAAAGCGCTGGTGTGTCACCCAGACAACATGGGTTCGAGACTACCTACGGAACTTTTCTTTTTTTTTTTTCCTTCTTTAATTTTTTATGTAATCTAAATTTTTTATTTATTTTTACTTTATTTTATAATTCATTTGAAAATTTTAATAAAAGATTATTTAATTTTCTTGAATATAAAATAAATAAATATATATTTTAATATTTATAACTTAAAAATACAATAAATTTTTATAACTTAAAAAATAAATTTTGATTTTACAAAACACTAAATAACAAATATAAAGAAAAACAGATAAAAAATTTAAATGATTAAAAAATAAGCAAGCTGTAAAACTAAGTGTAACAAATAGTTAGCAGGTGTACTTAAATTTTGGTTTGAGCTTCCTGTTTTCCTTTTAATGTCTATAAATTACGTAAACCCTTTTACCATGTTAATAATAGAGAGCAGGTGACGTGAAATATTTTATTTCATCCACAGAAAGATTAAAAAAAAAAAAAAAAAAAAAAAAAAAAAAAAAAGTTGTCGAAGAAGAAAGTGTGTGGATTAACATTTAAAATCTACATTTAAGGATAAATTTTCTTTGCCTGTAATAATTTAATAGTATCGTAATTCTATACTTTAATTTGTCAAGAAGTTGTACTGATTGGAGAAGTAATTATTTAATTTGAATAATAATTATATATGCAATTACAATCATCATTTCTCTGTAATTTTTTCTATTTTTTGTAATTTAAAAACAAAATTTAATATTGTTTTGGATATACCTAAAATAAAATACTTAGAAAAATAATTAAAAACATTTTCTTTAGTTTTACCTTATTTTATAGTTAAAACAAAACTAAAATTTATTTTTTAAGTTATGGAAATTTATTGTATTTTTAAGCTATAAATATCAAAAATAGAGAAATTTATTTATTTTATATTCCAGAAAATTAAATAATCTTTTATTAAAATTTTCAAATGAATTATAAAATAAAGTAAAAATAAATAAAAAATTTAGATTACATAAAAAATTAAAGAAGGAAAAAAAAAAAAAAAAGTTCCGTAGGCAGTCTCGAACCCATGTTGTCTGGGTGGTAAACCAGCGCTTTACGTTCACGCCACTGGGGCGCTGCCTTGTGTGCGAAATAACTTGTATTTAAAGATTACTGAAACTTTAAATGCTTTTTTCTCAAAATTTTGTGGATAGTGGGTCCTACTGCTTTAGTATGTTGTTACCTTCATAGTGTACTACAATCCTGCACAATTTCGTTCCGATCTGAATTTTCCATGTCGTGACCTCTCCTTGTAAGATAGATATTTTGTGCTTCTTAGTTCACATTTCCATAAAAGCGTGTTCTTTAATTTTTTAAAACTGTAATATTTTTTAGAAGGGTATATCTCTCATGTTACATACATTGTTTATAATTAGCCGAAACCTGATACGTCAACGGATGATTATATATCATTATACTGATTCAATCTGTGTGCATATATCGCCCGAATGATATCGATATTGTACTGTAACTCCGTTTACGGGAAAGTTATTTATCAGGTCCTATAGAGTATAAATTCCTAATCTTGATATGTAAAATAGTCATTATACATATATATATATATATATATATATATATATATATATTAGGGTGATCCTTAAAAATTAACATTTAAATTTTTTTATGGGGCACCCCTTATTTTGTTCTATGTATAAAATAATGACTTCCACAAAAATTTCAGAATTTTAAAACAAGTTTTAAGGGTGGATACCGAGGTTTAAAAATTAAAAAATTGACAAATTTGACAGATTTTGTAATCTTATTATAAATTATTATATTTTAATTACATTAAAATCGAGACAGTGTGCATTAAAATATTCAATTTAAAATATTAAAATACACATAACATAAATTTTAATGTTTCGAGCCTTATTTTATGCTCCTCATCAGTAAAACACATCAAAAGTAAAAGTAAACGCTGAGAAGAACAATAGATTTCCTTTACGAAAGTACAGCATATTCAGCAGGGACTGCCCATGCCTCATTAAGCGGTGAAAAATGCTGTTTCTGAAAATTCTAGAGTGATAATTTGTACAGTTAGATATGATTACTTTAGTATTATTAAAATCAAGTAGATAGTCGGTTTCCATGGCATGCTGCACTATTTTAGAATGAATATCGCGGTTTTTGAAATTTATTTTACTTTCGAGAATTCAAGTATGAAGGGAACGGCCACTTTCACTAATATAGAGCTGCAATATTTACAAGGGATATTATAAATAACTCCTGTACGGGAAAAGGTGGGGGTATAAAAGTTTTAAAATTAGAAAAGAAATTACGAATCAGAAATTGAGGTTTATATGATGCAGATATATTAACAGTGCGTAAAACTGTAGCTATATATTCAAAGATTTTTCAATAGTACGGAATAGTAATGAAAGATGTAGGTAATTTGGAGGAATTGATATCGTTATTATCAATGTTAAAATCGTATTCATTTACCTTTCTTTTAAGCCAGCGAGAAGAATAACTATCGCGTTTTAAGTCCAAAAAAATTCTTTTTAATTCTAACTGGAAAAGATCTTTAGTACAGCAATATGATTTAGCACGGGGAAGTAAAGTATGAAAAACAGCAGACTTATGCGAAGAGGGGTTCACGGAATTACACGTAATAATTATCCCCTTCACTGGCTTAAAAGAAAATTGAATAAATAAGACTTAACATTGGTAATCATGATATTAATTCCTCCAAATCATCTAAATCTTTCGTTACTATTCCATACTATAGAAAAAATTCTGAATTTATAGCTAGATTCTATAAAACCTCAATTTATGATTCTTAATTTCCTTTCTAATTTTAAATCTGTTATCCCCCCCCCCCTTTTCACTTACAGGGGTTATTTATAATATTACTTGTAAATATTGCAGTTCTGTTTATATTGATGAAACTGGTCGTGCCCTTTATACTCGAATTCTCGAACATAAATAAATTTCAAAAACCGCGATATTCATCCTAAAATAGTGCAGTATGCTATAGAAACCGATTATCTACATGTTTTTAACAATGCTAAAATAATCGTTGGTATATCTAACTGTCCAAATTATCATTCAAGAATTTTCCAGGAAGACTGGTATATGAAACAGAATTTTTCACCGCTTAATGAGGCATGCACAAGCCCTGCTGAATACGCTGTACTTTCGTTAAGGAAATCTATTGCTCTTCTCAGTGTTTACTTTTGATGCATTTTACTGATGAAGAGTCTAAAATAAGGCTCGAAACGTTAAAATTTTTATTACGTGTATTTTAACATTTTAAATTGAATATTTTAATGTATATTGTCTTTATTTTAATGTAATTAAAATAGAATAATTTATAATGAAATTACAAAATATGTCAAATTTGTCAATTTTTATTATTATTATTTTTTTTTTAATCTCGGTAGCCTCCCTTAAAACTTGTTTTAAAATTTTGAAATTTTTGTGGAAGTCGTTATTTTATGCATAGAACAAAATAAGTGGGTGCCTCATACATAAATTTAAATGTTAATTTTTAACGACCACCCTAATATAAATATATATAGATTCAATTTGTGTGTCTCAATCGACAGGTGGCGCTGGTTTTACTTGCTTTCTCAGATTTTGCATGTTATTAAACTTACATCAAACTGAATACGGTAAAAATTTATCGCAAAAAAGATTTTTTTTTTTTTTTTTTTTTCGGTTTAGAAAATGGTTTTGTGATGGCCACAGTATCTTTTTTTATGTGTATTTACAATAAAGTTACATCACATTTAACAAATTAATGTCTTTCTTTTTTTAGGTGTTTGAACTTTTTTTTTTTTTGCTTTTATTTGCAATTTTAAAATAAATATTGTCCTTTTTTAAAGAATTTTATTTACTTTGCGTGTGCAATGCAATTTAGCTGCAGCTAGAGAAATATCTGTGTATGTATCTCTCTGAATATGCGTGTTGGTATATCTGTGTGTCTGTACTCTGGTGCTCACACTATTGATCCCAGAACAATAAAACTTGGCAGATTGGTAGGTGCGACCCTACTGGTGTGCACCTTATTGAGATTTTTTTCAAATTTTAATCTTAATAATTAATTAATTAATTTTTTAACTTAAAACGTTGGTTTCTCTGTTTTATTTTTATATTAAAAAAAAAAAAAAAAAAATTAATTTCAAACGTCTGCGCCTCTTAGCAACTGCTGTTACGATGTTTAATTTTTATTTATTTGATTAATTATTTGGCAACCAAATTCTTTTTTTATTTTATTTTATTATATTTATTAAAATCAAATAGTAATGCGGTAGAAAAAATAAGTATATTAAACTTTAAATAAAAAAAACTCATTTAAAACAGTTATGTTTATGCATAATATGTAATTTTTATAGTATAACAACTTTTTATTTTTTAATTTTTTAATTCCTTTGAAAGGGATTTATTATTGTTATTATTATTATTATTGTTATTATCTATAGTACTTATTGAAAAAAATGATAGAACATAGCAGAAAAGATTAAACTAATCTTTTTTTTATTATTATCATTATTTAATTCCTTTTTTTAATGTAAACTTTTATTTATTATTCTGTAGGAATCATTTGATAATACAGTGTAAAGCGCGAGATTTATAAAATACATGCTTCAGAACTAAAATGTTTAATAGATGCTGAGATACAGTCATCTTTAAAATCTTAGTTCTTAAATAATAGTAGACCCACCTGTCATCGATAAATACACAAATTCAAGTGCCCTGGAAAAATCTTTCTTTAAGTAGTGGGAACTTGGATCCGATGTAGTGCGGGCGGCAAAGGGCTGTAGGGACCGAAGTGTAACCGAAGTGATGATATTTTACTGATTTATTATACTGTTCGGAATAATACGTTAATATGGCATAAGGAACGAGGGCTATAAAATACATGATTTTAATCTAAAATATTTAATAGATGATGAGATACAGTCATCTTGAAAATTGTAGTTCTAAAATAATAGCAGATCCACCTGTCATCGATACCCAGGTTGAAGTGCCCGGGAAGGGAAAGACCTTTCTGTAAGCCGTGACAACCTGAACTTAAAGTAGTGCTGAGGGGAAAGAAGATGCTCTGAAACGAGGATTAGAGCAACTTCAATGTTAAGTTTTTAAAGTTTTATTTATAATGTGATATAAAAAATAAATACAGATTCAATTATTTTTAAAATTCATTTAAAAATAGTCACCAGCAAAGCGAGCGTAGCCTGCTGGTAATTAATATAAAGGGATATAATGATTCTTGTGTGAATTTATATATACATATTTATATATACATATAAATGCAATCGAAAGCCAAAATAACCAAAAAGAATTAATATGCTTAATTGAATATCCTATGAATACTATACTAATAATAACAGCTCCTTGAATAATAATAATTAAAGCAAATAATTTTATTAATTAAGCTATGTTAAATTAATTCATAATAAACTTAACGCAACTTCATTCCTCTTTTATTTTCTTTTAATTATTATGATATATATAGTGTGTAAATGAAGTGAACCAAGATAAAAAGTAAAAAAAATGCAATGAGAAAAATAATAAAAGGACAAATTAAAAATATACTGGCTGAATAGTCATAAGAAAAACCAACTCTTGCGTTCGGTACATACAGACTTACGGGTGTCTTTTTAGATCAAAATCCAGTTACTATGATAGTTTTTTTTTTTTTTTTTCTTTTTTAAAAAGTTACTATATATTTTTGTCTTCTATACTGAATTTATTCTTACGCTGATAAATTTAAAATCGACAACATGTAACTAGTTAAAAAAATATTTCTTTTCATAAAGATTTTAAAGTTATTCCTCTTAAAAATGTAACATATGAAAAATGAAGTATATTTTTCGAATTACTGTTCTCCTTCATAAACGTATTAATTTTCAAGATTTCAAAATGGCTAAATCCTTCAAAAACCAAAATTCTAAAATTTTTTGCGAAGCCCATATTTTCTTCTATTGAATATGAAAGAAAGTAACAAGATTTTAATAAAATTACTTTTAACATTTGAAAAAAATGCAAAGAACGTACTCTATTTGATTGTGTATAAAAAATTACCATTCGTAACACCCGAAACCAAACTGTTTCTGCTCGAATCAAAGTATATGAAGAATTATAATGTCATTTAACCACATGAGCTTAATCATATATATATATATATATATATATATATACATAATCAATTTCAGCTTTTATCAATCCACTGCAGGATGAAGCCCTCTCCTAGGGGCTCCAAACTGCCAATTGCCCTGTTGGATATTATAGTATTGGCTCTTATAGGGCAATTGGATATTATAGCTTTGGTGCATATATACATATAGACACTCACACATATATGGATATGGTTGTATGGCTCAATGACGACTGGCTGCTCTAAGGTTCTAGGCCAATAAGGGGAATTCCCTCTGTAAGATTCTCTCTAATGTGTCCCAGCCCCATTTACGTCAGTTTCGGAGAAAACTCAGGAAAACTCCTAACAGTAGGTCGATGACCGTGTCCTGGGATCAAACCTGCCACTTCCCATCTAACAGCTTTGATCGCAGAACCGCTCGGACATAGGGAGTTGAAGAAAAAGATATTGTTTTTACATCCCTTCCTTCTGTACCTCTGTTATGTCTAAGCTTCGGGTGTTTCTCCACATAACTAGATGATAATTATATAAAACTCTATCTAATTCAGTCAACAAATTATATAAAGCTCCTTTCTTTTTCCCGAAGCGCCAGCCCCTCTTTATATATCGAACAACATCTTATTTTATATATTTATTTATTTCACAATATTTCATTTAAGCAGGATTTAAATAAATATATATATATATATATGGCAAAATGTATTTTTTATTTTCCTTGTCAGCCCCACCTCTTAAAACCTCAATTTGCAGCGATTTTTCTTATTTCTTTAGCCAGTAAAACTTAATATAAAATAAAAATCATTACCCCCCCCCCCCACGTCCCTCTAGCCCTATCCCCCGACATACATTTACAAATAGTGTACTTTTTCTTTCTGAATCAGTAAATAATAATTGTACGAACAGTTACATGGAACTCAGAAAATAAAAAAGTAAAAAATAAAAAGACTTTTTATTTGCTATCTACCTCTCCCCAAAACCATTGCATATAAATTTAGTCGTCACAATATAAGTTACTATGTAAAAATCATACAAAATTTTATTGAAATTTAAAAAGAAAAAGATTAAATTTTCTTTGCGCACCCCATCCCCTTCATACTTCAAGTACATTATAATTCTACTGTGCTTTCTGTCAAGTAATAATTATATAACAGACACATATATATATATGTATATTTAAACCAGTAGTAAATCCTATAAAAGTCAACCCCCCCCCTCTTTTTTTTTTACCTGTATGCCCTCTCGAAATCTAGGTATATAAAACTGATACTTTACTCTTTTATTAGTTTGAAATAATTTAAGAGAGTTTTTCAGAAATCGGGAAGCGATATTGAAATCTGGGAAATACTTGTATCTTTCAATATTTAGGGATTAATCATATCAAACTCAAACATTTAAACAAATCCGTAGTGTGCATTGTATGATAAGGAAAGAAACTATGACAACAAATGCAGTTGAAAAAAATATAGTTTAAAATAATGTTTGCTATTTTTTTTTCCTCTCTAAAATAGTATTTTAACACAAATAAAGAAAAACAACAACATCAACAACAACAACAATAATAATAATAAAAGGTTTTTTTTTTTTTTTTTTTTTTTTTTTTTTTTAATGTAAATAAATTAATAAAAAAATATTAAAAGACAAATATGAAAGTTTTGCCTTCTAAAATAATTTATTTTAAAATAAATATTATTTTTTTCATATTGTTTTACTTGTATGGAAAATACATGCTTTTAAAGACTTTCGCATTTCTTGAAAATCGAATAAGAAAAGCGATAATTTAACTGTGAATGTTAACATGAATTCTTTTTCTCTGTCAGTCAAAAGTTCATTTATGTTTGAGAACAAATTGTTACGATTGTTTTAAATATTAAGTACGTTTCAGACATGCTAAATATCTTATTATTACACCTGTTACCATTTTTACCGCTTATCATTTTTTCCGTCTATTGTTATTATAAAAGGCAACATTTTCTCACTATTCCAAGAAAGTTTAGTTTAAAGTAATAAACTATCTGCGTTTTCTGTTATTTTAATACCTTTATTTTTTTTCAATATTTTGGCTTGGTTTAATTGATATCACACAAGAACAAATATAATTATTGATTGCTGGTAGGTTGGTTGTGTTGCATGTTGCATTTGTACTGCGCTATTGGTAAATAGCGACTATTGATTGCAAAAAATAATTTAGGCGTAATACTTAATATTAAAATTAACTTTTGTAGCTATTACGTATTCAGAATCTTAAAACAATATATATATATATATATATATATATATATTTTTTCGTTTTAAAGTAATAATAATAATGGTATATAAAATATATATATATATATATATATGTGCTATTTTGCTGAAATGCTTACCAAATACAGAAAACCTACAATTCTTTACTCAATGATATGAGGATAGCATTTAAAAACGTCTTATAACATTTTGAGGTTTTTGCTCTTCTCAAAATAAAAAGTTTCTTTTCATTAACGAAAGCTCTATTATTTCCCCTTATAATACTATCGTAATATTCCTTCTTTTCTTTTGCATCAAATTACACGGTCCTATATTATATTTCAATAGGTATTGTCTATATATATATATAAGAGCAGAGTCTGTGTGTCTGTCTGTCTGTCTGTCCGCTATAGAATCCTAGGCCGTTTCACCGAGCGGGACCAAATTTGGCACGGTTAAGGTTTACGACCCGAGAAAGACAACGCCGCAAGCAATTTTACAAAATTCGCCCCCCAAGGGGGGGGAGGGGGCAAAACATAATTTCACAAAATCCTTCATATCTCAAACAAAAAAACAGATATCCGTAAAATTTTTGTTTTAAAATATAGCTAATACAAATGTCTAAAAATCGGTTTCTGGAATTTTTGAAATTCGGTCCCCGGGGGCAGCAAAACGTGATTTCACATGCGTAAAACGTGATTTCGCATAATCCTATATATCTTAAACAAAAAAAATAAATATATACGTGAAATTTTTGCTCTAAAATATAGCTAATGCAACTATCTAAAAACCAATTTCTGGAATTTTAGAAATTCAGCCCCCAGGTGCGGCAGCAAGTGGGGGGGGGGGGGAGCTATGGAGCGAAAACAAATAGAAATGCAGTTAGGCCGTTCAAAATTGGTACAGATAGGTTTTAAAGGCCTGCAAGTCGAATGGGGATATTTTAGATTGTGTAAAATTATTAGGAGGGGGAAGGGGAGGGGGGTGGCAAAAAAATAAAAATAGTGTCAGTTCGCTCAAAATTGATACATAGAGGTTTTCGATACTTACAAATCGATTGCGGATATTTTTGAATTTGTAAAATTATTAGGAGGGGCGGGTAGGGGGGTGGGGCGGTAAGGGGGTGCTATGGGGCAAAAACAAATAGAAATACAGTTAGGCCGTTCAAAATTGGTACAGACAGGTTTTAAAGGCCTTCAAGTCGAATGGGGATATTTTCGAAAGTGTAAAGTTATTAGGAGGGGCGAGAAGGGGGGAGGAGAGAGAGGGGGACAAAAAAATAAAAATACAGTTAGATCGTTCAAAATTGGTATATAGAGGTTCTCGATACTTACAAATCGATTGCGGATATTTTCGAATTTGTAAAATTATTAGGAGGGGCGTTAAGGGGGGGGCTATGGGCAAAAACAAATAGAAATACAGTTAGGCCATTCAAAAGGCCTGCAAATCGAATGGGGATATTTTCGAGTGTAAAGTTATTAGAAGGGCCGGGAAGGGGGGGGGGGCAGAGGGGCAAAAAAAAAAGAGTTAGATCATTCAAAATTGGTACATCGAGGTTTTCGATACCTACAAATCGATTGCGGATATTTTTGAATTTTTAAAATTATTGGGAGGGGCGGGAAGGGGGGAGGGAGCGGAGCGGCAAAAAAATAAAAATAGAGATAGATCGTTCAAAACTGGTGCACAGAGGCTTTTGATACTTACAAATCGATTGCGGATATTTTCGAATTTGTAAAATTATTAGGGCGCTCATATATATGCATTCGCGCGTGCGCATCGCGCACGGGGCTACGCTGCCGAAGGCAGTGGGACCCGGTGCGACATTTTTCCCAATCACAGTTTTATTTTATTTTTTTTTTTTTGCCCCCAAGATATCAGCGTAAATTTTCCTAACTATTCAGTGATATGTATAATAAATTTTATTAAAATGCAAAATATAGTGGAATAAACATTTATTTTCTTTCCTTCTGTGCTGCCCCCCCCCCCCGACATACGTAACCGTACTATAATTTTTCATTAATAGTAAGTAATATTTGCACGAAATGTCAATAAAAAAATCGATAATAAGTGTTGTTTAAAAATATTATTTAATTGTTTATCGGATCCCGGAAAAAAGACCTCCGGAAAAAAGCGCATTGGGCGATAGCGTAGATAAAGAACATTGAAAATTATATGATACAACAAGGACGTACATTTAAAAATGTTAATAGTCAATGGGTACCGTATGATTTTTCGTTCTTGCTTTAGTTAGATTAAATTTAATAATTTACAAAACGAAAAGAAAAAAAAAATTCAATATTTATTATTTTAGAGCTTTGCAAAGGGCAATTAAAAATTTTTAAATTCTTTTCTAGATCTCCTTATTTAATAATTTTACATTATCAAATGCACACGTAATCGGTCCCTCACTCCCCCACTCACCAAATTATGCCATTTTAGCAGCTTTTATGTTTCGAACACACTGTTAAAAATTTCTGTAAATTTAACGTAAATATTTATCCAGAGTTACTATAAATTTACAGTAATTCTTAGTTAAAGTGAATAATCGAGATTCTCAATCTTTAGTCTGTATTTTTACGTAATTTTAATATTTAATTTTTTAATTAAAATTAAAAATGACTGTTTCTACTTTAGAAAAAGCATTCCAAGTCCGAAATATATTTTCACCAATAATTAATTAAATTAATATTAGCTATTAAAATGTTTACACATTCATTTTAATAGCTAATATTAATTAATCATTTTAATTAATCATTTTAATAGCTAATATTAATAGCTAATATTAATAGCTAATATTAATATTAATACGTTTTTTAGCGTCTCCGTTAATTTTTCTCTGTAGTTTTACGTAAGACTTAAGATACTAGATTACATAGAGTTTTCTGTTGATATTTTTAACAGTGGGGTGTTTTTTCTAATTCTTTTTCTTTTGAGCTGCACATAGAGTGCTGCACATAGCTGCACATCTCTTCATTATATGTGAGTTTTATAGTTGACGCATATAGCGCGAAAAAAAAGTATAATAACAATAAAGTACAACATAATTATTAATAAAAAATTTCTATTAGAAGCACGGAAAAAAATGAAATTAAAGTATACTTGAATTAAAAATAACGTCATTATAATCAATTACAAATTAATATTGATATATTTTTCTCAGAAAACTGGTGTATTTTTTAGCTTTAGCCTACCCTTTTCCCCGGAGTGAATGGGGGAATAAACGAAAACTGGATGGGGATTAATTAACAAAAGGGCGCCTGTTTCCGCAACCGCAAAGATGGTCAGTTGTCCTGTGTAAACTTGATTTTTTACTTCCGAAACATCTATATGTGCCAGTAAAGCTAAACAAACGCGATTAAGTGAACCCCTTGTCAAGGTCAGTCCCTGTCTCTATAGAGAAAAGATAGGATGGCATTTGTTATCCATAGCACAAAAGAATTCATGTTCAATGATTTTTTTAATCGTTTACTGAGGAGAAAAGTACT
Source organism: Salticus scenicus (assembly GCA_963930645.1). NCBI lineage: Eukaryota > Metazoa > Arthropoda > Arachnida > Araneae > Salticidae > Salticus > Salticus scenicus. The sequence continues at coordinate 18,318,244 of OZ005653.1, forward strand.
AATATTTAAAAGGAAACAAGCTAAATATGATGTTAAAAATACAGACTTATTTTTATATTTCTATTTAATTTAAATGTATTTATATTTGTATTAGTCTGTCTATTTCTTTTAAATCCTTGTTTATTACTGTCACAACAGTAAATTCAATCTTGCACGACGTTGACCGTTAGCAGTAAGGATTAAGGTCAATTGACTACACTATGGACTATAGGCCTATAGATAGAATAGCCTCCATGGAAGGTCTTTCAAAGGGGTGTTAGCCCGCATATACACAAGATTCGGAAAAACACGGAAAACTCCGAACAGGTCTAAGAGCGAGACCTCCAATCGAACCCCGCACTTCTTGTGTGTGAGCACAGAACCGATTGACCACTGGTGGGGCCGTCGAAAAGGAACAAGTTGTTAAAAATTATATTTAATAGGTAAAAAACCGTTGTTTTAGAGGACCAGATCTCATAATTAATATAATTTTAACGGACAAGTGCATACGACACATTTCTACAAGACGTCTTAGGTTACCAATCTATAACATTAATAAATACTCTAAGCGACAAAAAAAAAAAAAAAAAAAAAAAAAAATCCGCACTGCAGTTAACCAAGTTACAAATGAAATAAAATATTGGTAACAAACCAAAAAAATATCTATTTTAATTTATCTAAATAAAACTGAGTTCAATTTCGAAGATATTGAATTGTACATACACTGAAAATGAAATAAATAATAATAATACAAATGTGCTAATTTTTATTTACGGCATTTATACTAAAGTTATTCACACATTTTAACTGAATTTATTATCAATAATTGCCAATCCGCCGCGAAAATGTAAACACAGATGTAAATCTAGTTGAATCAAAAAAGAAAATGTATTAATAAGTATATATATTTCTAAATTCTAGAATAAAATATATGAGTATTTCATTTTTGATAAGCAACATTCTAAATTAACCATAATGCAAACTTTAGCTTCAGAAAATATTTACTAGATAATTTATGTAACACAGTTTTTTATTTTTCAATAAAATCCGTAGCTTAAGTACAGACTATGCTAATCTAAGAAAAAAATTGTAAAAGAAATGTTACAACTTTGGCATTTATACAGGTTGAATATTCTTATTAAATACACATCACAATTCACAATATTGATAAATAAACATTTTCTTCTCTAATTTTAATATATTAATCAAATAATTTACCGGTACAACCGGTTTCGAAAGGACGTCGCCTTTCTTCATTAGGTTTAAAAAACACGTGCTACTGCCTTGGAGGCAAAAGCAAGACTTGCTTTTATCTGAGTGTTTATTTGCTTTTATTTATTAGACAAGTTTTATTCGTGTAATATAAATATTTATTTAAACAAATAATATAATATAAATATTCTTTTTAATTACTCTTGTTTGAATTTATTGGAGCCTATTGGCGTTACCCAGGAGATACCACGAGAATAAGTGAAGAATTTTTTCCTTTTTAGAAATTATCATTCGTTATCTTACAGTATACCGGGGGGGGGGGGGGGGGGTGTATGATAATGAACGTTATCAGTAATTTTTCTCGCAAGCGCAATTGATGCATTTTTAACAATAGGGGGATTAATATAAGCGCAATTGATGTGTGCCCCAAATAATAAATGAATATAGATGTGTTTAAATGAAAACTTTCTGAATGATAAGATTTATAATTTTAAAACAGACTTCAAAGAGTAAATTTTAGAAATAACATTACATTAAAACAATGAAGAAAATTTTGTACGCAAATATCATGAATTCCAAAACCAAACAATGATTGTTTCGAATCGAAATAATTAGGCTTGATTCTTATTCAACGTTCTTAAAACATCAAAGAAAGCAGAAGCTTTGCTAATGTCTAACTTTTCATCTGCTGGTGAAAGATCATACTAAATTATTTCGACCCGAAATAACTATTGCTGGTGTTCACATTTTTAATATTTTTATTTATGAAATTCGTCCATTTATCTATTTATCAGTAAATACAAGTATATTGTCGGTATGTTTTCTCTCTCTCTCTCTCTGTCTGTCTTTGTAATGCGTTTCTGCTTGCACTCTGCCTTGCTTTTATACCTTTTCGTTTGATAAATGGTCTTGTACAATTATTTCGATTCGAAATGATTGTTACGACTTCTTGAAACTTTATGGTGATCGCAAAGATTTTATTCATTTTATTTTTGAACAACATATCAGTGCATTTTACTGCTCTAGTATGCATTTGTCCCTGGGATCTTTCAGAAGAAAAACAAAAATGAGTGAAGATATCGATTTAACATTTTTCTCACTAACAAAGTGCTTTGACATTTCCAGTATAAATGAGAAAAAAATTTTAATTTAAAATTTATTTGATCGTTATAGGTTTAGTAAATTTAAGTCCGTTTTCATCCACTGAGAAAAAATTCTGTAACTTACATCTAGAATCTAAATTGTGGTTGTAGAAAAAATAGTTCCGTATCATCCTTACAAATTCTAGTCCCCTTGGAAAGCGAGTTCTAGAAACCTCTATCAGTATTCTAGAGCGTTTGCCTATATTACCGAGCGCAAAGTTATTTAAAAATCTCTGCAAATAAATGAGACTACAAGAGGCGGGTTTCAACAACTATAATCTTGGTTTATGACCCAATTCTGAAAAATCAAGCGAGAATTTCTCGCAATACAAAAGATTCAGAATATTATTTCATCATTTAGAAATGTGTAAACTACAAATTCTCGATCATTTCGTCTATTCAGTTTATTGGTGTGCCTTATGCGCATAGTTCAGAAATCTATATTTCCAGTTTAGGGATTTAGAAAATGGCCACTTATCCATTCTAGAAAAAGGCGGTATATTTTTTTCTCAGTGTCCTTGAATTTATAACGCACATTCTTATGGTTACAACAAAAATTTAGGAACAAAATGTAGAAAACTGTAGAAAAAAATTTAAAATTCTTGAAAAAAAAAATTCTTGAGGAATTCCTGTTTTTTCTGTAAAAATTACTGTGCTTATTAATAACAAAGAAAGATAAAAAAAAAAAAAAAAAAAAAAAAAAAAAATATCGTTGAAAAGATGCTGCTAAAGTTTAATTATATTCACCTGATTTTTTTAAATTAGTGATTTTCTTTCAAACTATTAAAGCAGTTGTAAAAGAAAAAAATTAATTAATGACTATATAATTAACAATTTCACTATCCTTATTAATTAATTGATTTCTAGTAATGTGATATTATATTTAATAATTTTTTTTATGTATTTTTTCTTCTCCCCCCCCCCCTTAGAATTCAGTCGGTTGTATGTAATAAATTTCGTCCCCGTAGTGAAAATCAAAAGGCGGCGCCTATGCTTTCTTTTTTTTTGTACGTATTTGTAAGCTTTTGACTCTGACAAAAATAGCATGGTCGACCTGAGTGTCGGGCCTTTACGCATTATGCTAGAGCCTCTATTGCCATTGCTACTAAAAAAAAATATCCGTGCAATAAATAATAATAGCAATAAAATTTTATAATTTTCCATTAAGATGTACTCTAATTTGCAGAAAATGAAAGCTGACAATATAAAATTCAATTTTGAACGATGATATATGATCTGCATTTAACTGTCTATCCTATTTAACTAAAAATAAAAATTATTTTTATTCATCATTATATTTCTAATTCCATCAATGATTTTAGCATTATAATGATCAAATACCAGGAAGACTTGAATTATTCATTAAATGATCACATATGGAAGTGAAGCCTTACAAAAACAAAAAATTTTGAAAATACGTTGTTTGGGAGAGATTAATATAGGAGATAATTTCTAACAATTATGAATAAACTGTGACAGGAATAATAATAATAATAAATAATAATAACTAGGTTTTAATAACTAGAAATTTCAGAATTTGGACTTACAAATATATTTAAACAATTAACTTATCAATCAAACCTATTAATGCGCAAAAATCATTAGAATACATTGATAAACTAAAGCAATGTGAAATCAAGTGAAAAAATTAAAAACTCATTCACATGGAGCATTTAATTATTTTTTTCAAATTAAAATTTCGAGTTTTAGTAGTTTGAGTTTTAATAGTTTTCGATAAATTTTAATATATTTAATATTGATATATTTTAATGCACATGTATGCAAAATTTCCTAACTCTAGGACTCTAAATCTAAATATTTAATTCTGAAAACAAAGCGGCAACGTTTTATTTGCAGCACTCGTGCCTACTTTGTCCGCCTGACGAAAGATCATGTTTTCTTTCAGCCCTAAATATCTGTTGCGTGTTCTTACATTTTACAGTGTTTATTCAAAGTTTTGTACTTATCACACACATATGGCTAAGGACCGAACTATTACGTTTGGACATCTTTAAATAATACTAAAAACAGAAACAAAATGATAATATTTTTATGCACAAAAGCATGTCTTTTTACAGAACATGGTATGAATAGTATCCACCAACTGTTTACAAGCCACACTATTGAATTCGGATATATTACGGATTATGGTTGGAATTTCCTGGAAGTGGATATCGGATTTTGATATGCACATTTGAATTAGGATAAATATTAATAAACTATCATGTCTTTATATAATTTCTAAACATTATATATGGGTTTCAAAATGGGACGAAAGCATTCTTTCTTTGAATTAAAATGTAGGGTATGAGAAATATTATACAAGAAAGCCAGGTTACAAAGTTTGTCATTAATTTTCGCTTTTTTTTTTTTTTATGGTTTACTTTTGATATTGTTTAAAATTGTGACTGTAATGTCATAATTAACGTTGAGGCTTTTACTCTATGATAGTATGCTACAATTTTAACATCGCACTTTTTAACAATGTTATTTTTATCGTTACAACCACCCCCCCCAATCTCTCTGTCTCTCTCTCTCTCTCCCCCTATCTTTCTTTCTTTCTTTCTTTTTTTTTTTTTTTTTTTTTTTTTGTTTGTTTGCCGTACATCTCTCGAATACTGCCTGTTATGAAAAGTTATTAATTCTCTAAATTTTTTGGCCATTTTTACCGAGCCGATATTCTATGTTAGAAGCATTTTGTAGAGTGCGTATTTTTTTACCTCATAACGTTCTAAGATTCATAATCTGCAATTGAGTCTTGTGTTTCTTATAGCCCAAAGGGTTGCATATCTCCCATTGGTATTTCTAACATTTGCCATTCTGTTAAACTTCATCCTTAAGAAATTGTTAAATTATCAAACATATCACCCTTTCCGTTTCACGAGAAATAAGGATTAGTCACCTACCCTATACCTCTCTGTTTTTCGTTTGTAAGGTAAAACAGAATTAAAATTCATTACCTAAGGCCCATATAAATCTTGAGATACATTTTGTTCCTAGGGGAAGAGGCGTGTGTGCAGTGTACGCAATATATATAATGCGATTTTTTTCCTGTACGATTATTTACGTGCGTTTTTTTTTTTTTTTTTTTTTTTTTTTTCCTGTGGGATTTTTCTTTAATTCGGAGGGTTGGGGAGGGGGGGAGAGTACGGAATAAAAAAAAAAAAAAAAAATCTGTGTTTGGTATTTTTATGCTATTTGTAGTATCTTTAATAAAACTTTAAGGAAGATGCAATGCACTATACTGGTAGCCATGTTTTTGCAGATATATGTTTATTATGTGTGTGTGTGGAATGGGGGGGGGGGGGTAAAGCAAGGGATGATTTCATTAAAAGTGTATTGATATCAGAACACATAAATATTTTATAAAATTCTGAGAGATCGAGTGAAGCAAAATTTCAATATTCAGAACGTTATAGCTTTTTACTTATACTTTTATTCTTTACTTTACAATATGTGTAGGATCGAAGCTCCGCATTAAAATAAATAAATAAATCATTTATATTTGATATTATAGGAAGCATTCCTAAGAGCAAGCAGTTTCAAATTTTCATTAAATAAACCACTGAAAATAATCTCCATGAATTCAAATTCTATTTAGACTTCGAAGTTTTTGGTTGGATTAGAAAATGTCGACGCTGTAGAGTATTTATTTAACAATATTTACTTTAAGTCTGTAGTAAAAAAAAAAAAAAAGAAAAAGAAAAAGAAAAAACTATTTCATTGCACTATCTTGAGAATAATCAATGATAATTGAGTTTGTGTCATAAAAAAGAACTTTATTCAAGTGTTTACTGAATATTTGTTAAATAAAGTGCATTTATGGACTAGAACCGGCTTAATATCTTTAAGTATTACATTCTACATGCAAAAATATCGACAGCTTTTTCAACAATATCATCACGGACTCTATCTATGGACTGAGTATTCATTAAAGTGAATTCGTTGACTAGAGCCTCATTATGTCTTTAAAAATTACATTTCTACATGCAAAAATGTCGACAAGTTCATGCAATATATTTACGGGCTCTGTCTACGAACTTAATATTCATTAAATAAAGTGCAATTCTCGACTAGAACCTGCTTATCTACTTTCTACACGCAAAAATTTTCACAAGTTTCATAATAATATCATAACGGGAACTACCTACAAGCTGAATATTCATTCAATATAGTATTTATATATATGTCTTTAAATTGAACTAAGTAGCAATAATAATAAAACATATAGAGAAATTCATTTATTCTTCAAATAAAATCATATAAAATGTCAAAACTAATTAAAAATGCAATCAATCAGCCGACTACTTGTTTAAAGAACCAGAATTAATTCATTTCAAACTTTAATCGATTCCCCCTTTATGTATAATAAAATATTGCTTTCATTATTTTTAAGTTCCCCATAGTATGTGAAACTTGGTTAATCGTGAAATTTTTTGACCCCCCCCCTTTTTTTTTTAAACACATTTTCAGATATGAGGAATTCGAAAATATCAAAATGTGTATGGTGTCCGTCTGTAAGGATGTCTGTTAGTTTGTTAGTTCGGTATAGTGTGTTAGTATGTTAGACTGTGTACACGATATCTCAGGAACAAATGATCGCAGAAAGGTCAGACCAGTTTTAAAATATTATTTATGACAATGGTCAGAACCCTATTCCTTTGCAACATCCTAATTAAAAAACTTCTGAATTTATTCGAAATTTACGATTTTCTTAACATGGGAAAATAGGGCTAAATTTCACTTAAACATGCATGAAAACAAGTATTTTTATAGAAAAGATGTAAGTACAGCTTTTAAATATCAGTTTTGATGCGGGGATAAACACCATTAACTATAAACACGCTACTTTGAAAACATCAGAAATTACACTGCTCGGCATGAAAATTGCCTCTGACACCATTTCAGCATATTCTTATGTAAAATGACCTCCTGAGATAAAAAAAAAAATCGTGGTAACTGTATCTCAAGAACTAACTGAACAAAATTGAATATAAATTTATTAGTATATGCACTTCGATCTAAATTAGTGCCTAGCGACTTTTGGTGTCCATCGCTCAATAGGTGGCACTGCTTTAGAGCGATTTTTACAATTTGAGGAAAAGCCATTTTTCGTTAACTGCTGCTCAGAATTGCATATAATATGTAATTGCATCTTGACATTAGTTTTTATCAATATTTTGTTCCAATAGTTTAATAGGTTTCGCTGTTTTATAGCAATTTATGCATTTTTTGAGATGGCTATATATCAGGAACTACTGCAGAGAATTGCATATAAATTTATATGTAAATGAACTTCAACTTAAATTAATGCTTATAAACTTTCGGTCTCATCCGTGTAACTGATGTCGCTGCTATCGAGTGATTTCTGTAATTTAAGGGACGGTTATATCTAAGGTTACATTACGTATAATTAAACAGATGCTGATATATGAGACGGCTATTATGAGACATTATGCGGATTTAGTTTGGATTCATATCAACCAAAAAGTAACCTATTATACAGCAAACTTTCCAGAAAAATGGAAGGCTATATCTCAATTTCTGGGGCATAAAACTGTACAAAGCTTGATACGTGAGATAACCAGTGCAGTGTTGTGTAAACTCACGGAAAAAAAAAAAAAAAAAAAAAAAAAAAAAAAAAGAACTAATTTAAAGTGAAGTTCAATGTCTAAAGAAGGAGTTAGTTTAAGTTTGAGCTTAAATTCATATTTGAAAAAAGAAAAAAAAAAAAATCTGCTCGATTAAAATTCCTTTTCAAAAACAACGAAATTCTTTAAAGAATCATTTTTATGTCATTTTTTATATATTTTTTCTAAAGATTTTCCCCCTCTCTACGAACACTTTCTTAAATAACTTATATTTTTGTTAAATGTTTCTTAATTAACAGAAAGATTTTTGTTAATTTAATTTGATAAATTAAGAAAATTACAGCAAAACTTTATATAGTGGACACCTCCGAATAGAGGACACCTCAATTTTGAGAATAGTTTTACAATGTCAAACTTCTTATTTGTTTTCTAGTTTTTACTCTTCAGAAACTGATTGAAAAGAATTGACCAGGAGACAAATTCCGTTATCAAGAGCCAGTGGCATAGCATATGTTTGAAGCGAAGCGACTGGGGTGATTCAAAATATGCAACCCTTTTCTTGACCTTGAGTAGCTAGCTATGCATATCCAAATGCTCAGATACAGTGCAACGTTAAGTCAACAAATCGATGTTATAAATTCATATTTTATTTACAAAACTGCATTACTTCTTTTGTCATATATATATATATATATATATATATGTATATATAATAGCAACACCATTAAATCTCATCTGAAGTTTTTACAATTCCATCTCTTAAAATTTAATATAAAGTAGTCAAAGAAATCCATTAGTAAAACGCTTCGGCAGCTCACCTATGAGAAGATCTACTTCAAAAATATTAATATTCATTTCTTTATTATAACATTCTGTGTATATCAAATTTCGTGTGCTTTTATTTTTTAAGTACCAAAAGAAAACCGCAAAAATAATAGGTAAAAAAAAAAAAAAAAAAAAAAAAAAAAACATGGCACATAAGCGTTGTCTATCAAGTGATATACATCAAAATCTAATCAATATCATTTAATATTTATGTTTCAGCTCTACAAGAACTTCCGTGAAATTAGTAAATTATTTCTAATTAAAGAGACCATTTTATTTATACCATACACAGAAAGACGAAGCTTTCTTAGAAAAAGTAAAATTGTGTTTTGCATGTTCCAAATATGTCTAAATTTAATAAAAATATGGTTGCTGAAACTTTTTTCTAATTCAATTCGTTTTTTCTTGTAATATAGGAAAAAGTGGAAAAGAAATTTTTCTAAAATTTTACCTTTACATACATCTTTAACAACACCATTTAATTGAAACTTTGTCTTCAATATCACATCGTTTAGAAGTACAGGGATAAAATTTTAATTAATCTGTCAGCAAAAAACTTTAACATATTATTTTTGTCTCTCAAATGTAGCAAATATGCTTTTAAAATATTAGAAATTAAAAGTTGCGTCTCAAAATTAAAAATATTTAGACTTGAATAGTATATATGGTCACTTGAAAAAATCAAATGAAAGCTATATTTTTGAAATGGTGAAGTAATTATTGCCCTTTAAAAGAAGTATAAATTGTAATTAAAAGATTGCACATTGAAAAGTGCAGGGTTAGGTAAGATTTTGTATAAAAATTACCTTTCATGTTCATTTATATCGTATAGTTAATTACATTTAGATAAATACTGTAATTAAAAAATATATGAATTCATATATAATAATTATTCATTAAAATAAATTGTAATAATCTGTAAAAATATTGTAATGTTCAATTAATTTTAAATTTTATTAATTTGTCATATTATCATTAACTGCACTTATAAATTGTAAACTTAAAATTTTAAATGCTCTTCTAAAAAGTAAAATAAAACTGTTTCTGCTTTAACATTTCTCTCTCTCGTAGCTTTCAGTTTTAAAAACAATTAATACTAAACTAAATGATTGTATGTCTTTGTTACTGTCACTGCTGGAGTCAAGGTTTAGAATAACAACATAACAAGTCACTCACTACCTCCCATGCTGCAGGTAGGACCATAGAGAATGACCGAATTCCCGCCTTTTTTGAAAGAAAAATGGAGAATATCAGGGCCGCGCGAGAGAACAAATAGAACTGATATTGTGTTGTGTTGTGTGGCCCCCGGGAAATATAGCTGGGCAAAAGAGCTTGTCTAATGTCCAGGAAACATACAGAGTAATTTTCTTGGAAAATCTCATATCTAGAAGTAGAATCATTAAAAGTTACACGAGAGCAAAAAAACAAATTTACACAGTTCTGATACCTATCATTCTGTGTTCATAAAAAGAAAATATATGAAAATAAATCTTGAATGAAATTTCGGGTAGAAGACAATTCGTTTTTTATTTTTGTTACTAACAGTAATATCTAATCAATTATTTCCAACTGCTATGAATCAGTAATATATGTTAAATTTATCCGCCGTTTTGCGGGGGATAATTTTAACCATAATTTTTAAAGTTATCTTCATCTTATTTACATTCTTCAGTGTACTTGAAATTAACTTTTAGGTACATTTAAAGATGCAATACTACAAGAAGTTTACAACTTAAAAAAAAAAAAAAAAAAAGAGAAAGAAAGAAAGAAAGAAACATCATAAAAATTACATTAATAAATAAATAAATAAATAAATAAATAAAGAAGAAAATAAAATAAAAACCAAAGGATAATACAAGACTAATTTTTCATGATTAGTAATAAAAAGGAAAAACAGAAGAGAGCCAACAACTAATTTTGGTTGGGGCACACACACACCACAATCACTACAAATTTATTGTTTGTTCATTTAAGACAAAAGTTTTCCATTTAAATAAGTATAGATGTAGATAAATACTGTGTAAATATATATATATATTTAAAGCTCTAATTAGTTACGAATAATAGCCATGCCATTATTTAAACTCTGAATTTTCGTTACATATATATAAGTCAGCATTTAATGTTAAATAAAATTATATTGAAAGTGCGCTTTCGTCTAAATCGGTTACTAAGGGGACAGACTCGTAAAACAAAATACATATTTAAGTTATATTTTTAAGTGTGTGCGTGCTCCATTGTGTGCCTTAAGTTGGAGGACGATTGACAATGAAGGCCTCGGTGGAGTGCAATAGCTTCCGGGGAAGCCTTTCAAAGGAGCTTAGCCTGTATTTAAGCAAGTTTAGGAGAAAAGTTCCGAATGGCTAAGAGGATAGGCACAATTTGGAATCGAACCCCGCACTTCGCGTCTAACAGATTTGAGAGCAGGATCTCAGGGAAACTTTTTCGGAAAGTTTTATATTTTGAAAGGCTACAAGATTTAAGCATGGGCTTTCTAACGAAAATTTATTTATTTTACTGTGCAATGTAAACATTAAACACGTTATGTTACGTAAATACTTTAAACAGGTTGCACAAATTGGAATTAGCAAATTAAAATACCAATTCCTTATTTTGTAGGAAGCATACATACTATTTATTTAACGAAAAAAAAAAAAAAAAAAAAAGAATCGTAAATGATAAGGAAATCAGAACTGGAAACAAAAATATCTATATTCAATAGAATTTTTTTATAAATTTAATGTTTAAAATGCTTGGAGGGGGAGGAAGGGCAAACGTCTCCTATTCCGGCCACGTTATGTAATTACTAAGATCGAAAAAAAAAAAATTTCACAAAAAATTGAGTTATTATGAGTTTGAGCTTGAAATATTTTTTTCGCTCAAATTCGCGAAAAAAAAAAAAAAAAAAAAAAAAAAGAAAAAACGAACTTTGCTCAACTCAAGTTTATAATTTAAAAAACGAGCGAAGTTCAACTCAAAACTCAAAAATTTTGAGCTAAACTCATGAACGCGTTCAAAAGAACGCATTCGGGCACAACACTGCACTAAACCTGAAGCATATTTTTGCATACTTGAAGTAACGCATTACTCCATTGGTTCTCATAATTTTCAGACCATCAGTTTTTCTACTTTAACTGGATACTGATAATAACTATTATTGAGTTAAATACATTTTGTATTATTACTTACAAACTTTGAATAAACACCATAAAATGCAATAGCTTTGACTGCAGCACTCGTGCTTACTTTATTCGCCTGATGAAGGGTCGTGTGTTTTTTCGACCCGAAACAATTGTTGCGAGTTTATTGCATTTTATGGTGTTTATTCAAAATTTGTAAGTAATAATTTTTACAACGCCAGTTTTGTGGTGCTTCTTTATTACATTTTGTATTAATTTCAATTACATTATTAGAAGACATTCATAAAGTTTTATTTATTTATTTAATTTTATAATTTTATAATTTTATTTATTTATTTTATTTTTATTTATTTATTTAATTTAATTTTTATTTTATTTTTTGATCTGAAAAAAATCGAAAATAAGGTCTTTATTTATTTTTCCTTTATTATTAATAGTATTATTTTTATTATTATTTTCAGTTCACAGTTATAAGGGGACAGTTATAAGTTCGTCATCTTTTTAGGTCAAGGTAAAGGTAAAAATGCGGAAACTTATTTCTTGAAACCATTTTTTACTGGTTTAGATGTAGAACAAAAGTTTCGGTCATGTTGAAACAATATTACCCCTTCTCTCTCTAAAATCTAACAAAAGTCATTAGAATTCCAAATTCCAAATTTGTGGGTATTCTCTTGGTGTTTATAGTAATCTGCAAAACGTACTAAATTAATCCTACCTTTTACGTAAAACTACTCTCTCCAGATCATCGTATATTTGCCTTTAAAATGTCTGATCCATATCTGCTTTTAAAAGACCTCAGCTCTGTTTTTCATTTTTCTCATATCGTACCAATAACTGTTAAAGCCATTTGATTTATCAAGAATATAGTATTTTTTAGCCGAAAATGCAACAATTTACCATTTTATATTCTTTTGTTACAAGTTAACACAGACGCTCTTTTCCCTGTATCCCGGAAAAAGGACACCGAAAGAAAAAAGGCACTGGAAAAAAGGGCACCGGAAAAAGGGCACTTTTACAATCCGCATATTGTAAAACAATAAATATCAAATAATGCATTTACAGAAGGACTTTCAAATTACATTTTTAGGGATTTAAATTGATTTGGTACAACATTTAATTTAGTATATACCTGGGGAAAGGGGTGGGGAGCTAGAACAAGATCGAAAGAAAATAATTGTTTTTATATCACCTTCTTACCGATTTTTATGAAACTTTGTATAATCACATACAATTTGTGAAAAAATTACAGCAAGTGTCAGACGTACTTTTGGGGGAGTGGGAGGCAGAGTAAAATAAAAATTATTTTTTTATATCACTATTTTACAGATTTTAATGATATACTAGCGAGCTTCGCCCGCTAGCGGGTCAGTATTTTTAAATGAATTACTATAATTAATGAATCACTAACAGTAACTTTTAGTCTTAAGAAAAGAAAAAAAAAATCATTTCTGATCCGATAAAAACTCGCATCAGGGGGTCGCATCAATTAACAATTAGTGAATACGTCGAGATGAAGAATTTCTGCGTCTAATGTCACCGGTATCATGACGCTGCGATCATTAGAGCCGGAGACAAACCCATTACAACCAGGGCTGGAGAATATTCTATAGTCCTGATTACAACGCGTTTTTCACAGAGACACACATAAACAGATGCGCACAAATCTTAATAATATAAGGAGATTCTATAACTATCACTTACTTTTAATGAAGATCACAGTGAATGTATTATACATTTGTGGGAGGTAAGGGGGGTTCAGATGGAAATAAAATATATTCTTCTTTAAACTACCTTAATATCGATTTAAAAAAAAAAAAAAAAAAAAAAAAAAAACAGTGAGTGTTACATATATTTTGGGAGTGGGGTAGTTGGTAATGGGGAGGTTAAAAAATGTGTTTTTTATATCATCATGCTACCTATTTATACGAAATTTTGCAAGGCTTATCACATACTTTTTACTAAAATAATAGTGAAAGTTATATATTCTAGAAAAAGGGGGAAAATGTGTGTGTGGGGGGGGGGATAAAAAAGGAAAGAATCCTTTTAAACAACACTTATAACCAATTTTTCATGGTCATTTTCAGCAAATATCACTTACGGTTCATGAAAATTTATAATGGGGTTAAATATTTCTTGGGGAGGGGGGCAGGAGTACTGAAGGAGAGAAAATGAATGTTTAATCCAATTTCTGCCATAGATGCGTAAACGCACCACTTCAATAAATATTTTTCTGTTATCACTGTCACGTATAAATTTTATTTTATTGTTATTTTTAAAGGCTCTGAAAACATTTACAAAATATTAGTAATTGAATTGGATTAAACACTTTCTGTTGAGAAATTTTCAATATACGCTAGTTTTCTAACTTTAAACGATTATTGACAAATTCAGCATTTTGAAAATCTATAATTATTCGATTTAAGATTAATCATGTATGTTTTTATAATGAATTAAATTTGTAAGTTCTGTAAATAAAATAAAAATAAAACAAATGCCATGGAAAAAACTTAAAATTTTGTTTAAATTTATTTTTTATTTAAATTTATTTCATTTAATATGCACCATTTTATTTCTTAAATAAAATAATTTTTTTCATGCATGAAATATTTTTTGTGTCTTAATGAATGTGATTTAAACATATTTCAATGAAAATAATACCACATTTTACAAAATTTCTGTGCTTGGCCGAAAATGAGTTAATATCCCTTTATTTTGCGTTTTAATAATTTTTTTTTATAAATATCGTTGAATGTTTAGGAAAATTTACATTGATTGTCATATATATCTTGAAGGGCTGGGGGGGGGGGGGAAGGGGGAATGATTGCAAAAATATCTCAATGTTGCCAATTTTAACTAAAATTTCAGCAACTATCACCTACTTTTAATGAAAAATTTCAAAGAGTATTACATATACCTAGAAGGGGGAAGATGATGAGGGAAAATGATTGTTTTAATATTACTATGCTTTATATTTATATTAAATTGTATATAAATACCTCTTATTGTTTATCAAAAATTGCAGAGAGGGTTACACTATCTGGTGAGGGCTAGGGGACACATAGAAAGAATATATATTTTTACTACCCTGTTGTCGATCTAATGAAACTTTGCAGAAATATTGCTTACGTAATTCTTACTGTAATGTTTTATAAAAAGTATCAGTCTCTTTCTTTTCCTAAGTTTGTACCCAAAAATTCAATGTAAATCTGTATGAAAGTGATTCAAAAAAGAAATTCTTCTTTAATATGTCCATTTTGCCTCCTTCCTTCGCCCATGTAGAAATAAAAAACTAACGCTGTTGTTGATGTTTAGCATGACATGTGTTTTACAAGTAGAAATTAAGAAAAGTGCCTTTTTTTCGCATTTTTTACAATTGCTACTTGCAAAATACACGTATGCTTCGAAAATATTTAGCGATAAAGGTGCAGAGAAAAACGAAATAATGTTTTTCATATCATAACATCATTCTTCTTTTCTCTCCCCCTTAGAACCCCTTAAATAATTTTGAAAACATATCTTTTACAAGCAGCTATTGTGAAAAGTGGTTGGAGTTTTAAAATAGGTTGGAGTGTAAAGGTTGATTAAATTTTTCATAAACCAACTATGAGAAAAATGCCAGAGCCGGGAATCGAACCCGGGCCCTTCTGCTTAACGCGCGGATGCTCTTTCACTGAGACACACTGACTGACTAGGCATTTTTTCACATAGTTGATTTATGAAAATTTAAGCAACGTTTACACAACAAGCTATTTTAAATTAATGTTCACGGTTGATAAATTCGTGAACAAAAAATTTCTGAATTGAAATTTCGTGGTCTATGGAGTTGTACAACGACTAATTGTCTTACCTGTTACACCTGCTTTTGCAGAGACGGTGATCTTGCCAACGGTTGTTATGTGAGAAATGCTAGGTTGGTTAACAGTGGCTCCGTGGAAGAGAATTCGCGCGTTAAGCGGAAGGGCCCGGGTTCGATTCCCGGCTCTCGCATTTTTCACAAAAATGGTTTACGAAAAATTTAAACAACCTTTACACTCCAACCAATTTTAAATAAATATTCACGGTTGATGGATTTTTGAGCAAAAAATTTCTAAATTGAAATTTCGTGGTCTGTGGAGTTGTGCTACGATTAATACTGTCTCAATTTATTAAAATCACACAATTAACTGATTGGGAAGAAAATCATATTTTTTTAATTCATTTTTCCAACTGGGTGAAAATAATGCGTGGACCGGTAGTCGAACCTCGGATCTTTGACTTACAAGGTCAACGCTCTACCAACTGAGCTATCCAGCCGACAACCGATGGGCACTACTCACTCAGACAACCTTTAGGCAGAAACAGCTGGTCTATCATATGAATAGCTCGTCAGAATAAGCTGCAGGTAATGGAAAACACCATTAAACAATGAGAGGAATAAATACAATTTATTAAAATCACACAATCAACTGATTGGGAAGAAAATCATATTTTTTTAATTCATTTTTCCAACTGAGTGAAAATAATGCCTGGACCGGTAGTCGAACCACGGATCTTTGACTTACAAGGTCAACGCCCTACCAACTGAGCTATCCAGCCGACAACCGATGGGCACTACTCACTCAGACAACCTTTAGGCAGAAACAGCTGGTCTATCATATGGATAGCTCGACAGAATAAGCTGCAGGTAATGGAAAACACCATTAAACAATGAGAGGAATAAATACAATTTATTAAAATCACACAATCAACTGATTGGGAAGAAAATCATATTTTTTTAATTCATTTTTCCAACTGAGTGAAAATAATGCCTGGACCGGTAGTCGAACCACGGATCTTTGACTTACAAGGTCAACGCCCTACCAACTGAGCTATCCAGCCGACAACCGATGGGCACTACTCACTCAGACAACCTTTAGGCAGAAACAGCTGGTCTATCATATGAATAGCTCGACAGAATAAGCTGCAGGTAATGGAAAACACCATTAAACAATGAGAGGAATAAATACAATTTATTAAAATCACACAATCAA
The DNA here is from genome assembly GCA_963930645.1 of Salticus scenicus. Taxonomy (NCBI): domain Eukaryota; kingdom Metazoa; phylum Arthropoda; class Arachnida; order Araneae; family Salticidae; genus Salticus; species Salticus scenicus. The sequence continues at coordinate 18,335,142 of OZ005653.1, forward strand.
CTGATTGGGAAGAAAATCATATTTTTTTAATTCATTTTTCCAACTGAGTGAAAATAATGCCTGGACCGGTAGTCGAACCACGGATTTTTGACTTACAAGGTCAACGATCTACCAACTGAGCTATCCAGCCGACAACCGATGGGCACTACTCACTCAGACAACCTTTAGGAAGAAACAGCTGGTCTATCATATGGATAGCTCGACAGAATAAGCTGCAGGTAATGGAAAACACCATTAAACAATGAGAGGAATAAATACAATTTATTAAAATCACACAATCAACTGATTGGGAAGAAAATCATATTTTTTTAATTCATTTTTCCAACTGAGTGAAAATAATGCCTGGACCGGGAGTCGAACCACGGATCTTTGATTTATAAGGTCAACGCTCTACCAACTGAGCTATCTCGGCCGACAATCATTGGCCATTACTCACTCAGACAACCTTTAGGCAGAAATATCTGATCTATCATGTAGATACCTCGACAGAATAAGCCGCAGGCATTGGAAAACACCATTAAACAATGGGAGGAAGAAGTACAATTTATTAAAATCACACTATCAACTGATAAAACACTTAAATATTAAAAAAAAAAAAAAAAAAAAAAAGTTTAAGAAAGTGAGTTTTAAACGGAATTTGATTTAATAAATTTGATTTCATCAGTTTCATCTCTTTTAAACCACTGTGAAGTGGTAGCTTACGCAATGTATATGCTGTAATTAGTGTTGTGTTTTTCTTTCAAATTTTATCTTTTTTTTTTTTTTTTTACATGAACGAATTGGAGCAACACTTTTATCTTTATATATAATTTACATCATAGTATACTTCATAATATATTTCGATAAGAAAGCATTGCTCCTTTGCGCTCACATAAAAAAAAGTAGGCCAAGTCTCTGAAAATGGGGTAATTTTGGCCAAAAATGCAAAATTGTGAATCTTTGGGCCCTTAGGAACGAACAAATACTGGAATAATATATATATATATATAATAATATTGAAACTTAAAATGATCCTTTATTGATTTTGTTCAGTAAAAAAAAAAAAAAAAAAAAAAAAAAATTCTGATATCGGCACATAGTTGATTCCTACTGAACATTTCATGTTATACTTCTCTGAGATGAAAATCGACCCCATTCATCATGGAATTTTAATAAATAATTTGCTCTGGGCCAATTTTTATGGGAAAATATAGAAGAAAGTTTTGTGGTAACGACAATGCACTTTTTTTTTTTCCTTCAGCGAGAGAGAGAAATTATTTTTATTTATAAATTAATTTAAAACAGTAAATATCAGAAAACAACAAGCTTGATATAAAGAGAAGTATCGGCATGGGGCATTATATAGTTGTATATTTACATGAACACACAGTAAATAATTGTTTTAAGCCGTTCATTTATTCTCTTTTAAGTTTTTATATCCATTTTGTACAAGTATAGTCGAAATTTTTTTCTATTCAATTTAATATAAAGATGCATGGATATACGATGTAAAAATTTGTTATAAATTATTTTGCAGTTTTCTAAAATTAACGAACTTTTTACTTCAGTCCTTATTTATTTGTTGTTCAATTTTTAATTATTTTAAATTTCATTAAAAAAATATTTTTCTTTTTATTTTCATCCTAATTATATGTATTTACATATATAAACTTAATTTAATTCATTATGCTACATTTAATGCTCACAGACAAATTGAACTTGATATGATTATTAAATATATTTTGTAATTAATCCCTAACTCCTGTGTATGTTATAGAATCAGTAAGGATTATATTTGTATTCCTATCTAAGTTAAGCAAAGGTAAATGATACTAAAGATATGCAGCCAAATTGTGATTATTCTAATTTTTCTGTCGATGTTTTATTATAAAATTTATTTGTTATTTTCAATAAATGCGTAATAATTCATTAAATACTACTATTTAAAAAATAAAATTATTCAATCTATGTAATGTTTTAATTAATAATATTATGCGTATTCTTAATTTTTATTTTATGAAATAAATAATAATTAAGAGTGCATGTATATATATATGTATATATTTACATGAAATTTCATTTGTATAATTCTGCTCTTGTAAGAATCAACATTGTTTATTAAATTTTGCTTATTCCTCTTCTCATTCAAATATCGTCCATGACTATCTTTTGAAAAAGGCATACCTTATCATACTAAAGAAATTATTCGTGCTATTCTTATACTTTATTTCTCTTCATTTTTTAAATTCCGACTTTTGATATGCATTCGAACATTCATGTGACGAGTTGAATGAAGAAGTAAGTACTCAGCTTCTTACCACCTGTAATGTAAAGAATGTAGATGGATTTTATATAATCGAAAAAGGTACTGGGACAAATTTTAGAATTCTTATCTCTGCAAAGACGCAGGCAAATAAGTATAGGCTGGACATCTGTTAAAGATCTGTAAAAAGATATTTCTTGTTCGGGATTCCGAGAGAAAATGGCGCTCCTCTTCTTTCATATGTGCTAGAAAACCATTAGCTCTAATTATCGAGGCATCCGTTTCAGCTTAACAACTGTCAACAAGCACAATTTATTACTTAGGGCCTTAGGGGAGTTTTTTTGGTCTTTCTCTTATTGTGTAACTTTGCAAACCTTTCTAACACCATATGTGAAGAAGATTTGAATTCAAAGTCAGGAAGCTTTTAGATTTCTCTTTTTTCTGTTAAAAAAATAATGCCAACTACTCAGTTATTAATTATGAAATAATTAAAATGTTAAAATGAAAATAACAACACATATGATTCATATAAAAACAGACGAATTTATTCATTATAAAATGTCAATAAATAAATCTTGTTCCTTTTCTTCTTCTTTTTTTTTTTTTTTCCTCTTTCAATTTAAAATTTATAAAGTTAAAAAAAAAAATATGTATGCGATTTACTTCTTTTCCACTGATTAATTTTTCACCTGTACATGTAAAAATTATAAAGTTATGAAGCTTCAAAAGAAATTAATTTTAATAATGCATAAAATTAGCGTTTATTTTAGATAGGGAGAAAAATAGCAGTGCACAATAATTACACAAAGCAGCACATAATAATAATAATCTATATAATATTTCTCTAACGTGGACCAATTTCAATTAATTTTTGTCGAAACGATACGATAGCGGTGAAATTAATAAAATACGCGAGGATAAAAAATATTTAAAAATTAACAATATTTAAGCACGCGGATTCAGCTCAATGTTCTAATAAGAAAACATGACGACATTTGTATGATGACATTATTTTATGTAAAATGTATTTTTAAAAGTTATTTCTTCAGAATCTTTGCATTGTTTCTTATTTTAAAGATATATACAGAATATAAATCATCATCATAAATTGACGCAATCATAAAACGTATAATCAAATTAGGATTTTTTTTTTTTTTTTTAACACAAAATTACGCCAAAGTAAATAAAATGGCATTGCACTCCTGGCGATAAAAAGTTAAAAGGCGTCATGGGGGTCCTTTACTAAAACTGTACTGCCTGTGGATGTATGAAAACTGTGTCGTCTACCATGAATTTTATTTTGAAAATTTTCTTTGAATGATTCTGGTTTCATTATTGTACAATATTTATTCGGTTATAATAATAATTTGGCTGCTGGTAAATTAAAATTTTAGTTAGGTGGTGAAATTGGTATAATATTTATAAGTTAAAAAAAAAAAAAAAAACATATAAAAAATTATTTATATAAATAAAGAGAAGTGTATGTGTGTGCGTGACTGTCTGCTCTCTACTGCTCACACTGCCAACTGCACAGCTACAAAACTTGCATATCGATACTTGGGAACCTGTAAGTGTGCACCTCATCCACCTTTTTTCGAATTTGAATTTTTTAATTATTATTATTATTATTAATTTTCAATTTTAAATATTGGCTTCAACGTTTCATTTTTCATAAATTTATTTTACCATTGTAATCGTCTGAGTACCTTAGCAATTGCTATTACGCTATTTATTTTTTAATTAATACATTCATTTGAAAGCGAAATTTTTTTTTATCTTTTTAATTTATTATATTTATTGAAAATAAAATGATAATGTAGTAGAAAAAGTTAAGTATATTAAATTAAAAAACTTATAACAGTTATGTTTATCTATAATTTTTATAGTATAACAACTTTTTATTTTTCGTTTTATTTATATATATATATATAAATATTTTCTTTTTTAATCTCTTTAAAAGAAAAATCTTTTCCTTCCTCCCTCCCCCCCCCCTTTTTAATTTACATTATTTATCGGGGGGGGGGGGATGGTAGTATATAGTAGAAAGGACTAATCCGATTAAAATTTATTTGTTTTCATGTATTTAATTCCTTTTAAATATATTTTTTATTTTATTGATTGAATCAAATTGGTTGGAATAGGGAGCGCTGTTAAAAATATTAGCAAGCCATGGTTTTTCATAGTTAATATTGAAATCATTAAATGCAAAAGAAAAAATATTTTTTGATTATCAAAATTTCACTAACGGGAACAAATTTTAATAAAATTTTGCTAAAACGATGCGGTACTGAAAAGCAAGCATATTTTAAATGTTTTATAGACAGAAGTTGAAATTAGATTTGTATGAAATGTTGGCTTTTTTATGCATTTCAAGATTAAAAAATACCATATGCATCAAAAAGCAAAAAAAAATTTTTAAATAAAACATGAATTTCAAATATATAATGAAAATGCAGGTATTATTTTAAAATAATTTTGATTTTTTTTTTTTTTTTTTTTTTTTTGCCCAGGCTTATTTGGTTATTTTAAATAGAAAATTCATGGAGATGAATGCTACTGAAATTCAAATGAAGCAATTATGCGTTAGGTTACTTTCTATAATTATAATTTTTTTTTTAAGTAAAGTTTTAACACCAGCATAATTAACATAAGATTTTTGAAAATGTGAAATCTGGTGTAATCATTTATGGTTTAATAAATTTACAATCATCATTCATTAAATCAAAATTTCGGTAAAAGTGGCATAATTTTACGGCATTCATATAAATAAATGGACCAGTCCGATCAAATTTCGGGAAAATGTATAGATATGCCATGGGAAAACACATTTTTTAGACCTATTGTATAAACATAAAAAAAGTACATACATACATAACAATTAATAAAGGATTTTAAGTTAAAAAAAAAAAAAAAAAAAAAACAGAAGTAACTTTTTTATTTATTTTTAATTTTATTTATTTTGTAAATTAAGTATAACAACTGACTTTTTAGATTGCAACAGTAGTTGCTACAAATAATAACTTTCCCAACGATTTTATTTATTTATTTTTTGTTATTATTTATCATTTTTTTTTTCCATTAAAAAAAGAAAAGAAACGAAAAAAGAAAAAGAGTCTGTGCTAAATACAATTTAGTTTTAGACAAGAAAGCTTTATTTATATTATTTTATCTTGTTTAATACCAGATATTGCCTTGCCCGACATTCAGCTTTATTCAAGGAGGTCTTTAAAAAAAAAAAAAAAAAAAAAAAAAAAAATCCACTTTTTTGTCTGTCTGAAAAAAATTGTCCTGTTGTTTCTAAAATTATAGCCTCCCACTAGTGGCTGAGAAATTCTGCCCTCGAAGCTGCAAGACGGGAAGTACTGTGTTCAATCCCAGATTGCACTCGTCGACTTAGCCATTCAGAGTTTTTCGTGGTTTTCTCCGAAACTCGAAAAATTACGTGCTAGAACCCCTTTGTAAGGCTTCCATCTAGGGCATCTCCTTCCTTGGGCTCAGGCCCCTAGTGCAGACAATATGCCTTAACATAAACATCAACACCCGATAGTGTATTTTTTTTTCCTTTAATGCAAAATTTATGCAAAAATATAAAATTTTCTTTTATGCAAAAATGTTTAAAAGAAACTGATTCTCATCATCAAAATATGAAGTTGTGTTTCTTAGCAACAGTTACTACGTTAATTTTAAACCTTTTTTTACTTTAATTACTTCCGTGGCTATGATATATATTTTTTAAAAATTATATGGACAGTCACAGGTGCCTTCTACTATAATTTTTATTTTATTTTCATTAAATGTTTGTTTAATTGAATGAAAAAGGATATTTTAATTTACGTAAAATTAATATGAAATTTTATCAAATGTACAGTCGGTAACAAAAGTGTCCGAACGCTAGCAAAAATTCCTATGTATAAAAAAGTACACCTCATACGGTTCTGTTAAATAAATCCTTATCGAATCATGTTCTTAGACTGACTAAGAAGAGGATTCGACAAGGATTTATTTAACAAAACCGTATGAAGTGGACTTTTTTTAAATGTGAATTTTTGCTAGCGTTCGTACACTTTTGTTACCTACTGTACGATTGGAGGAAGCAGAGGAATTTAAATATTTTCGTAACAAATATCGTAAATTCTTACTATGACATAAAGTACGAGAAATTGAAATTTTAAGTAAAATTATTTACTTACAATAAATAATGTAAATAAAATTTATAAAAAATTGGCCGAAATTAAGTTTAAGGTTTCCTATTGTGTGTATGTGTTAATGCCTGTGTGTTCAAAATGCTACCAGGTCAATATAATCCTTTTGTGAAAAATGGTCATTACAGACACTTGCTTTTTTTTTTTTTTTTTTTTTTTTTTTTTTTTTTTTTTTTTTAATATTTACTGAATCCTTCCTCTGGCATATTCGCATCTATTCTTTACATAAATTTTCATTCTTTTGTGGAAATATATGAAGAATCATACGTTTTCTCTTTTGTGTTACGATGCGTATTACTAAACGTAGCAACTGCACAAGGTAGCATTTAAAAACATTAGGCATTTAAAAACGTAAATTGTAAAATAAAACAGTTGAGAATCGAAGCATGATAAATTCAATAAGTGTGTGTTTTCTCTCTGTCTTCATGGTTTTTCCACAATGAGACAAAGAACAAAACAACTGCCCAGTGTCCAAAACATTTCGCTTTCGGGAAGCGTGTTTCTAGTGACGTCACAAGATATCCGGTTGGGGAAAAAGTCAGTCATAAGGCGGCAAGCACATCTTCAAAGGGATGACCTAGCCCTTGTATTCTATAGTCCTGGGTTGGAATAGGAGAGGGTAACTCAATGACATTACCTGATGAAAGAAAAAACTGGAGAACGCTTCTAGGAAAAACATTTCCTTCCTAATTCCCTCATTGTCTACACAAAGAAGGATTTCTGTTTATCCATGCTCAAAAAATAAAATTAGCATCCAATCTCCTCCCATCCTCAACTCTTTATTTATTTATTTTTTTTATTTAACCATTAATTTTTTAATTTTTATTTACTTATTTTGATTTATTCTTTTTTTTTTTTTTTTTTTTTTTTTTTTTTAATAACTAACATTGATATAAAATCACACAAATATTGAACACGTGAATAAATATATTAATAAAGGCTAAAATTCCTTCTTTAAGACTGAAAAATGTTGGAAAATGAATGATTCTAATATTCAAAGCCCCTTGGGAAAAAAAAAAATATATATATATATATACACATTTATATCTGACGGCGAAAAATGTTATCAGTACCAAAGGTGAAATATATTTTACTCTTGAGATATTTTAGCATAAAATTCGCTAGTAAGAATTCTCAAATTATCCTTTTTCGTTTTACTTTATTTTGTTACCCTTTTTTTTTATATATTTATCGTTGCCATTTTTTCTTGTTGCCATACTTTCCGGTTGCCATTTTTACCGTTTACATTTTAACTAAATTCTATTTTTACCGTAGCCATTCTTTCTGGTATCATTTCTCCCCCCCCCCCTCCTCCCGATTACTATTCTAACTGCAGCCATTTTTACTGCGCACAGACAAAATGAGAATTTGCAAGATTGCAGACCTCAAATAAAAGAAAAAAAAATAACTGCTTCATAAAATACCCTCTCTCTTTATATCAGTGTTGGGCATAATTGATTAAAAAGTAATTGAATTACAATTAAATTACAATTATTTTACTGTCAATCAATTAAAAAGCACTTGATTACAAATAAATTGAATTACTTATTCAATAACTTGACTTACTTATCCAATTTATTTGTAATCAGTTACTTAATAATCGATTGACAGTAAAATAATTATAATTGAATTGTAATTCAATTACTTTTTAATCAATTATGCCCAACACTGCTTTATATGTATATATATGTTACACAGCTATTTAGAAATAAGTTCTGTGATATAGTTTTATTTTCTGTGCGATTTTTTCCAGTGCAATTTTTTCCAAGTGCGATTGTTTCCGAGTGCGATTTTTTCCTGTGTGATTTTTTCCGGTGCGATTTTTTCCAAGTGCGATTTTTTCCAAGTGCGATTTTTTCCGGTGCGATTTCTTCCGTGCGATTTTTTCCGGTGCGATTTTTTCCGCCTCCCATTGCAATCTAAATAAAAATAAAAAATTTGTTAAAATGCTTTATGCTTGTTTTTTCTTTCTTTAAACTTTTCTTTAGTTTAAATTTTAGCTTATATAGTTTCTTCTAATTTTTAACTAATAAACCTGAAAGTTAAAAGTTAAATTTAAAACTAAAATTAAACTTTATTTTATTACAGAGATTAATTTGAGTTATGTAAATTCGCAATTAAAAAGTATCATGTAAAAAAAGAAGTGTTTCATGGATTCAAAAGAACAAGTTTTAGAGGAATGAGCGCTATCTGTTAGAATAAAGAAAAAAAGTAATGACCTTTATATATATATATATATATATATATATATATATATACAATAAAATAAAAAAAAATACTTGTCCCCTAATAATTATGAGCTTTCGACAATCGACTCCTACCATCCCAGAACCTAAAAGTGCTAATTTAAAAATCCGAATTTCCATTAAAACATTTTGCCCTCCATCTGCTCCCCCTCCTCCTAATTACTTTACACTTTAGAAAGTACTATTCGCAATCTTTCTCTTACCCCCCAAAACCTAATAATAACAATTTTCAAGACTTTTATCTCTATGTAAAATTTTTGCCCCCCCCCCTCCCCCAATCTGTCCCCTTATAATTTTACACTTTCCAAAGTATTCACAATTTATTTATTACCCTGAAAAACCTGACGATATCATGTTTCAAGACTGTATCTCTCTTTTTAAAAATTTGTCTCCTCCATCTAATCTGTCCCTGTAATAATTTTGCTCTTTCGAAATTATCCGCAATCGACTCCTAAACTCCTAAAAACTATAATTACCAATTTTTAAAGCTTCAACTCTATTTAAAAAAGTCTCCCCCCCCCCACCATTTGCCCCCTAATAATTTTAAACTTTCCAAAGTATCCGCAATGTATTTGTTACCCTAAAATCCTAATAACAACTTTCATGGCTTTATCTCTATGTTAAGACTCCTCCCCCTCATCTGCCCTCTTATAACTTTACACTTTCCAAAGTATTCGCAATATATTTGTTATCCCCAAACACTCGATGATACCAAGTGAGTATCTCTATTTTTTTAAATTTGCGCGGAAGTCATCCGCAATCGACTCCTAAGACCCCAAAACTTATAAATACAATTTACCCTAATAATTTTACACTTTCCAAAGTATCCACAATAAAATCTTTACCCTTTAAAACCTAAAAAAAATAAAATAAAATAAAATAAAATAAAATAAATAAATAAAGACTGTAAGCTAGTCTTAAAAAATCCTCCCCTTACCTCCCCCTAAGCGTAATAACTTTACACTTTCGAAAGTATCGGCAAACTATTACTCATCCCCAAAAACATCTTAATGCCAATTTTGAAACCTTTATCTCTATTTCTTATTTTGCCCTCTGCCCCTCCCCTAAACAATTTTACTTTTTCGAAAGTATCTGCAAATGATTCCAACTCCCCTTCCCCCCATCCCGTGCATTTAAAGTCCTCGGTTGACTGTGTGTGTGCTCAAGTCCTCGGTTGACTGTATGTTTGCAAAGTCCTCGGTTGACTGTGTGTGTGTTCAAGTCCTCGGTTGACTGTATGTTTGCAAAGTCCTCGGTTGACTGTGTGTGTGTTCAAGTCCTCGGTTGACTGTATGTTTGCAAAGTCCTCGGTTGACTGTGTGTGTGTTCAAGTCCTCGGTTGACTGTTGACTGTATGTTTGCAAAGTCCTTGGTTGATTGTCCTTTTACTAAGTCCTCGGTTGACTGTCCGTATACAAAGTCCTCGGTTGATTGTATGTAACGACATTCGGATTACACAGTGTGTATAACAAGTCCTCGTTTGCAGGTGTATTAAAAACATTTACTAATAGATTGAATACATTCGATACTAATTTTTTATTTGTATTGATATTTTCTGAAACATTCCAAAAACTCGATGATACAAAGTTTCAAAGTTGTATCCCTAATTTTAAAAAATTGGTCTCCTCCACCTGTCCCTTCTTCATCTGCCCCCCTAATAATTTTGCACTTTCGAAATTATCTACAAACGACTCCTAACTTTTCAAAACCCAAAAATACAAATTTTTAAAGCTGCATCCCCATAAAAAAATATTTGCTCTCCATCTGCCTTCCCAATAATTTTACACTTTCCAAAGTATCCGCAATCTATCTGTTACCCACAAAAACATAATAATATAAATTTTCAAGATTTTATCTCTACTTTAAAATTTTTGATCCCTCAACCCCATCTGCCCCCCTTCTAAATTTACACTTTCCAAAGATTCACAATCTATTTGTTATACACAAAACTCGATGATACGAAATTTCAAAGCCTGTATCTCTATTTTTAAAAATTTACTCCACCTCTTCTGCTCCCCTAATAATTTTGTACTTTCGAAATTATTCGCAATCGACTCCTAACCTCTGAAAACTTACAAATACAATTTTTTAAAGCTGCATCTCTCTAAAAAAATTCCCTCCCCCCTTATCTGTCCCCTAATAATTTTACACTTTTCAAAGTAACCACAATAAAATCTTTACCCTTTAAAACACTTTTACCCTTTAAAAAAAAAAAAATAAATAAATAAATAAATAAATAAAGACTGTAACCTAATCTTAAAAAATCCTCCCCTTATCTCCCCCTAAACCTAATAACTTTAGACTTTCGAAAGTATTGGCAAACTAATCTTCACGCCCTCCCCCCCCCAAAAAAAAAAAAAAAAAATTATATATGTATATACATATATTATTGCCAATTTTCAAAGTTTTATCTCTATTTTTTTATTTGGCCCTCTGACCCCCCCCCCCCTAAATAATTTTATTTTTTCGAAAGTATCTGCAAACGATTCCTCCACCTCGGGGGGGGGCAGCATGTAAAGTCCTCGGTTGAAATTTTGTGTGTGTTCAAGTCCTCGGTTGACTGTATGTTTGCAAAGTCCTCGGTTGATTGTCCTTTTACTAAGTCCTCGGTTGACTGTGTGTGTGTTCAAGTCCACGGTTGACTGTATGCTTTCAAAGTCCTCGGTTGATTGTCGTTTTACTAAGTCCTCGATTGACTGTCCGTATACAAAGTCCTCGGTTGATTGTATGTAATGACATTCGGATTACACACAGTGTGTATAACAAGTCCTCGTTTGCAGGTGCATTAAAAAGTAATAGGATATTTTGAAATTTTATTTCAAAATATTATTATGCTAACAGATTGAATACATTCGACACTAATTTTTTATTTGTATTAATATTTTTTGAGAAGTCCTCGGTTTGATAGGCAATACATACAGTCCTCGCTTTCCACCTAATACGAGACTGTGTGTGTGTGTGTGTGTTAAGAAATTAAAAAAAATTTAATACAAGCGAAAATTCTTAAACATAAGGCCACAAATAATTAATTGAAAATGTCCTCTGAAAGAGACTGCAATGTTTCACAAAAATGCTTCATCATTCACTGTCCCAAAATAAAAAATATCGGTCCAGCCGAAATATTGTCTAGACACTGAAGAACAAAACACCCAAAAAAAAACCGATACACTGAAGAGTACTCGGAGACAGTGTACAAGCCTTCCTTCGGAAACATTACACAACTTGACAACAACAAAAATTTGTATATTAAATTTTGACAAACAAAAACAAAGTGCATGTATACTAAAATATTTGAATATGAAAACAAAAATAATACACTGAAATGTAATAAATTATTATAATATGTAAATTTGTATATATTATACATAAAGACAATAATTTTTTTTTAAATATAATTTTTATCTTTAAAATTCAAAAATTACCATATGTAAACACTGGCAAAAACTTAGTAATTATGATTCTATTATAATGAGTCTTTGAACACATGAAATTTATTTTATATAAAAATTCTGAATGGAAAATATGATATAATAATCAAAATTGAAAATCAAATATTTCCAAATTTGAAATTCCTCTTTTTTTTTTTTTTTTTTTTTTTTTTTTCATGTATGAATATTGCATGAGTATGCATATGTTGAAAGTGTACATATTTTATATTCAAGTACATGCAGTAAAATAATCAATACAATGTGTGTTTATTTATTTATTTATTTATTTATTTTTTTATTTTTTTATTTTTTTTTTTTGTATAAATATTTTTTGTAAAACAATTAGCGAATGTTTGAAAAAAAAAATGTTTGAATAATAAGATAAATGTAATATGTGGTTTACCCAACACAATTTTCGGTGTTGAAAATTTAAACTTATAGTCAAATGTCAGCACATTATATAGAAATAATCTGCATAAGAGATAGACCAAAGCAATACAATTGTGTTAATAGGGAGTGTGTGTTTATGTATATTTATTTTATCTATTTTTTTTTAACAAGAAGCTGTGATAACCTAGTTAAATTAATTTGATTTTTTTTTTTTTTTTTTTTTTTTTTATTACAAATGCGAGATTAAAATTCTCGATAACTTTCAATCATGTCCGTAAACATTCTAGAATGGTATTACTGATGAAAAAAAAATAGCCACAATATTATTATTTATGATCTCTGATGACAGCTCTTTAATTAATAATGAAATAAAAAAAAATGTGCACATGAAATTGTTTAAAAAAAAAGGTCATGACAATATAAACTTCTAATGAGTTCAATGAGGCCTCTTAAAATGAGCTTAAAATCAATATAAAGACTAGCTACAAGGGCTATCATAAATGCTCATATCAAATTCAATAAAAACTCGAGTAAAGGAAGTATAAATAACTTCTCAATAAAAGATGAATTCAAATTGTTCATCAAGTCGACTAAAAAATTAATCATTATCAGCTGACATCTATAAAAGAAGGCAAAAATATTTGCTCAAAAGTTGCGCAATGCTGTTTTCTAAAAATGATGCATCGAATACACAAGGCCTGATATTTGATGTTATAAAATTTGCTAGCAATTAGATGTAAATACTAATATTAATGTATCAAGCAGAAACGGTCGTTTTGCCAAGCCAAGCTCAGAGAAAAGCAAAACAAACAAACTACCACTAACACAAAGCAGAACGCGCCAATAATAAAATCGACAGAAACAACCCAAGATCGTTAAATGCTTATTATACAGAAACCAACTTTCCCATGTTAAATCGGCAAATTTTTTTTCCGTAAAGTTTTTAATATTGGACGAACCAAATATCGCAGTAAAATGAAACAAAAAGTAAAATATTCGTATCAACGAGATCTTTAATTTGAGATAAAAACGAACTTTTTAAGTTAATAAGTAAAAAAATGGGAGCATTTTCAATTTAGCGTAAAATTAGATGTTTTGACAACTTTTTGAAAAAATTTCTTCTTCAAGAATTTTTTTTTAAAACAAGCTAGAGAATTCATAAATGGGCAGAATTCTTTGAAAACTGGTTTTTCAGATAGACAATTACTTAATCTAGGAACTTTTATAAAATTTAGCTTTTAAAAATCAAAATTTCCTATCTTAATTGCTGAAAAACTGTTAAATATCGCCAAAGAGACATAAATCGCCAAATATGAAATTGCTTCATCTCAGTTTACCCGAAAAATATTAATTTCAAATTGAGCTGCTTTTTCTTTTTATAAGTTATTTTTTTAACCAAAGAATCTTTGCTTTTATTATTTTGTACAATTTTAAATTTTATATCCCTGAAAACAGAAATGAATACATTTTTGAATAACATTTGTTTCAAATCTGTAGTTTGAATTGCTGATTTTTTAATATTTTTCATACCTTTAGAATAAGAAAGTCAGTACACGATATAGTATCCAATTTTAATATCCTTCAATTCAATCTGGCAATGATAATTATGATGCATAAAGATTTCTACTTCCTTCTATATAGTATACTAGCAGGCTTTGCCCGCTTCGCTTGTCATTTTATTGAAATGAATTTCGACTTTCGGTTTTTAATGGATTTACAAGTTGTAAGAGCTCCTGAAAACAATTTGACTATTTTTAGAAAATTTCTATTTGCGTGAGTGTGTTCTATGTGTGTGGCGAAAGTTTTGTTCCAACTAGATATCAGGAGCTACTGCTCAGAATTACATATAAATTTATATGCAATTGAACTTTGATGTATAATAGTGTTTATCAATATTTGGTGTCAATTGCTCAACATGATGCTGCTATACAGTGATTGCCGCAATTTCAGATAAGGCTATATCTGAGTAACTAATACATGGAATTGCATAAATTTACAAATAAATTTACATTGTTACAAATTATAGTGCTTATCAACTTTTGTACCAATATCTCAACATGTGGCGCTGCTATACAGCGATTTTCGCAATTTAAGGAAAGGTTCTGTTGCATATAATGAAACAAAACTTGATATGTGAAAAGGTCATTATGAGACATTATGCTGATTCAATCTCGATGCCTATCGGCCGATAAGTGGAGCTCATATACTACAATTTTTTTTTTAGAACTGAAAGGATGCCATCTGCATGGTGAAAATTTACTTCGGTTGGACATTTTGTGTAACAATACCTCTCTGAGTTGATAATATTCAGCATTCATAATGAAAAAAATAATAAATAATTTGTGCTGCGTTAATATGTATAGGAAAATGTAGAAGAAAGTTTTGTGATGGACACGACATACTAGTCTGCATAGAAAACCCATGGATAATGTCTAGCAACCAGGATTATGGAAAGTTTAACGCAAAGAAAACTTTGTAATACAGTTTAACGCAAAGAACAACATCGCACGAAAGCTGAGTTGAAATCCAGGACATATCTGATGTAAAGTATCAGGTTAATTCCCGTAAATATAAAAACTATTTAAAAAAAAAAATGATATCTACAAAAAAGACACTTAAAATGTACAAAAAAGCCAAGCTCAAAGAAAGAGACTTGATTAAAGTTGTGTCTAAAAAGGGTGTGATATCAAATTCCCAAGCTTACATTCAAATACTTATTTAATATTCCCTTTTAACTAAATTTTCACATGTGAATCAAGTGGCTTATGATATGCTGATAGAAATCCTTCTTTCCTGTACTAAATACATCATAGCGTGTTTCTGAAAAATAATATTATTTTTATTTATGTATGATGGGCTTGGCGGCCATCTTTCAAGTAATGAATAAACATTCACACAATTTGAAAGAAGTTTCTTAAAATATATCTCATATAAAATTAATTTTGCTATTCCATTCAGCAGAGACGGAAATGTTTCGATAACATGATTTCTTATAAGTATTTAGTATTAAGTGCACTTCCATCCTATAAATGCCGGGAATAAAAGAATATAAAAGTTTAAATTATAGTAAAAACATGAAGGAGAGGGGGGGGGAGCATAGAAGCTTCCACCCCCCGTTATATTTACCCAATTTGAATTTAGCTTCTTGGAATAAATATCTCGTAAAAATAATATGGTTATTCCATTCTACAGGGGTTGAAATATTCAGATTAAAAAAGAAAAAAAAATGCATTAAAAACATCGCAAACGTTAAGCACACAAGTTGAATCAATTTAAGTTTTAACAGTGTTAAGTTTGGCGCACTCCCATCCTCCCATCTATAATTATTTCCCATTGCGCATCACTAGTGCGATATAAAAATCAATTAACCAACCAATCAACCAACTCATCCGATGAGATTTATAGAATTCAAACTAACGTAAAACTTTGAAAGATGGCCGCCAAGCCCATCATACATAAATAAAAATATTATTTTTCAGAAACACGCTATGATGTATTTAGTACAGGAAAGAAGGATTTCTATCAACATATCATAAGGCACTTGATTCACATGTGAAAATTTAGTTAAAAGGGAATATTAAATAAGTATTTGAATGTAAGCTTGGGAATTTGATATCACACCCTTTTTAGACACAACTTTAATCAAGTCTCTTTCTTTGAGCTTGGCTTTTTTGTACATTTTAAGTGTCTTTTTTGTAGATACATATTAATAAAAATAAAAAGATACACATACGAATAAGAATATAAACCAACAAATAAATATTTATGATAAAATGTGAGTAAATAAGTATATATGATGCTTTAACACAGTTAAATTATATTTACACCAAAAAAAAAACATAAAAAATATTATCATTCTTCTGATTACTATTTCCTTTAATATTATTATATGCATGGTGAGTGACAGATATGCACCTCAGTCTTTCAGAAAGAATACACAAAAAAAATAAAAATAAACATGCTTCAACAAAATATTTTCACCATTGTATGAATAAAAAGAGTGTATTTATTTCATTTCTTTTTATTTATTTATCCATTTGTTAGCTTCTCAGTTTCTTTGTTTATAAATTTTGTTTAATCAGCATAATCAAGTTCTTGGAATATATGAAAAATAAATAACTTGATGTGTGTAAAAAGTGTAAACAAAAATATAAGAATCTGTTATTGCACAGTGTTAAAAATATATATATAGGCATAGCAAATTAAAAAGAAAGTGAATTTTGAATGTTCGTGTAAGATGAAATGTGTAAATTTATAGCAATGTGTGAAAATAAGAACATCATGCATGTAAAATATTATGGGCGGGAAAGTCTTTTATGAACAACAGCTGTTTTACTGTAATGACGTAATCCCGTCACATCTACATGCAGTGAACAAATGTAAAAAAATGAGAAAAATATTTAATAAATAAAGAATCAATGTTTATCAATTTAATTACCTTATTGCCTTCATTTAATTATTATTTTTTTTATTTACATATGTATATGAAAAACAAATGCAGAATTGTAAATTTAGCAAAGTAAATATTTTGTATAAATGAAAATAAAATTCTAGCAAAAGTAAAATTGTGCAATGCAAGGTAATCAAGGCAGATCTCTCCCCATAAAGAAATCTGGCCAGGATTTCCAAAGAAAGAAATATACCCCGAGTACCAAACAAACACTACTGCACTCAAGACGTCATTAAATGCAACAGTGGGGCACAAAATTACAAAAATTTAAATCTTAATAGGAAATGTGTAAAAATTTTGAATTGTAGAAAGGATAAATATAATGTGTACAAATTATCATTAAAAACTTTACAACTCGATATTATTTAATAGAACCTAGAAATAGTGTATGTATAAAAACATGATTGAAAATGTGTTAGTGTAAGAAAAAAATTTTATTACAAACGTCCGAAAACAAATATTTCTAAAGTTTCAGGATGAGCCAAACCAATCAATTTATCGATGATTAATTACTAATATTCCCCACAAGAATTGAAAGATCAATTTTATGAAAATGTGAAATGTGTAAATGCAAAATATTTATAAAAAAATGTGTTTGTAAGTGTGTAAATAGTGGGAAATGCTCACCTGCCGCTTATAAACACCTAGTCCCGAACGATTGCAGAAAAAAATTCTTACTTAAATTATTTTAACTTTTTTTTTTTTTTTTTTTGATAAAGTTATAAAACGTACATGTAAAGAAAAGATGCCTAAAATCATAATGTAAAATTGAAGTATTTTGAAATGTTTAGCAAGAAGGTATGAGAACATTTTAATGAAGGGCTACCTATTTGTGACAACAATGTAAACTATGTGTGAAATAAATTTGTTTGAGTGTGAAACAAGAATGAAGAAAAAATTAGAAATAAGTTTTAAAAATATAAAACAATGTATAAATAGATAATACTTAAAAATATTTATGGTCTTACCAAAATAAAGTAAAGCATATTTCAAATACAAAGGCCAATATAATTTATTTAGAATTCGGCCTGAAATACTGAGAACAGATTTAACTCGTTTATCTTCTTATTCGATATAAACAACTTTGATTATAGATGTGCAATTAAACATCACTCTTTTCAGAAATGAAAAAGATGAGATATTATAATATTTATTACTTATTAAGTCTAGATATTCTATATCTTTCTTTCAAAGAGTAAATTTATTTGAACTTTAATAATATATAAAGTCGATAAAATGTATATATATTCATGTGCATTTCAAATTATCTAACAGAAAACTCAAAAATTTCACATTTTCTAAAAGAAATTATTATGAATCTAAAAAATGATTTTTTTTATAAAATGGATAATGTATATACCTGTATATCCATACCCAACATTTTAATATACAGATTAAATACAAGAAAAATATATATAGAACGTATAAATAAGCAAGAGTACTACTATGCAAGTAAAAATTATAATAAATATAAAACGAGAAAAATATAAATTTAAAATTATTAATACATATACTTTTTAATTAATAATTATTAGAGTTGCGTGCTCCACTCAAAAATTATTTAAGTGTTATAGAATATACAAAGTTTAACTTTCTACTTTCAAACATTTTCTTCAAGACTAATGAAAAAAGTACTTACCAATCTTGAAAAATCAAAAAAAAAAAAATTTTATTTATTTATTATTATTATTTTCCTTCTTTCTGAAGCACTGTAATTCGTATTTTTTTTTTTTACGAAACTAAACTTATATTCATTACAGCAACTTGCTCTTCCATGCGAAAATAGTTCGTTTTCCTAAACTATCGAAGTTTTGAAGGAAGGTTTCAAATACAAATGTACGTAGTAGTCTTTTTGACCGAAGGAGGGAAAAATATTTCAAATATGTTTAAGGTTTTTTTTTCTTGTATGAATGCGTAGATCGTAATGGAAACATCTCATTTTCTCTTGTGATTGCACGCAAATGACGATTTTTAATATAAAAATTTCTTAATGCAGAGATAACAATGTATGGTTTATATACTTTTCTGCAAAAAAGCACAGACAGGGAGAATCGATACAGGCATGCAAATACAGCAGCCCCTGCCAGGGATGGAAATGCACGATCACTAGAAAACGAAAAAAATATCGAGAACTCTATTTTACTATTACCGTATTGTTTGGCGTGAATTTTGATCGGGATTGCTTGAATGGAAAATATCCGAATACGATGAAGGTTATATTGGGTCCGAAACAGCTGCAAGTAAATCGAGAGAATGGCACACACTCCAAAGTACTGTCGCCTGAACAGAAAGACAGGAGTTGGGAAGTCCTTTATCCAAAAGCTAATCATTGTCTCTGTAAGTTAACAGGTAAAAATACTGTTACCAAAGCAACTAGTGTATCTATTTTCTCTTTAAAATATAATAATTCTTGGATTTTTTCTTTAGCACTATTCATTATACAAAAAAAACTTCTTCTTTAGTCCTTTTGAAATTTTCAAAACAAAGAGTGTAAATAGTTACTTCAGTTTCACCTAAATCTAATCACCATTCTAGAGTCTTTCAAAGTACTCTAGTTTTTTTTAAAGTTTCTAGAGTCTTTCTTCTAGAAAGTTTTTCAAAGCCAAAAATGTGACTTTGATGCTTTTCGATGGCAAAGTTTAAGTAACAACTTGCGAAAAATATTTAATAAAATATATATAAGAATAAATACAGCCCCTCTCCCCCATGTCGACCAATCTCAACTCCTGGTGCTTTAGCACCAATTTGTGTGAAGTTGGTTTTCTTCACGTAGTCGTGATCGTTGACTAATGTAGATTTCTGTAAAGAAAGTCAGGTTAGCAATACTTCAATAATAAGTCCAGTTTCTGTCATCAAGATCCTTATATTGAATAATTCTTGCAAAAATATATAAAGTATTAATATATCCAATAATTAGATACAGAGCGCTGTGAAACATTTAATAATGAAGTACATAAACCCCGGGTTAAATGTTGAGATTGTCGCATAAGATGGGGGAGAGAGCGAAGTAATTACATGTTTACAATCCTATGATCTGGAGCAGTTCTGAGATCCCTACACCAGAACAGATCTGAGATGTCTGAAGAAAAAGAGCCAAATTTTAGAAAAACAGCCAAATTATAGTGCCAAATACTTTCATTGTTTATCGGATAAAACAATGTTAATTTTTGAATTTGTAATGACGGTTTATAATTGTAGTAACCCTTTAATCGCCAACATTTTGCCAAACTACCGTTAGACAAGAGAAAGAGACGGTTAAGAAATGCAGTCATCAATATTGCGCAATCTAAAATAAATTACATCCTGTGTTGAAATAATATAAATTCTGACAATGAGTTTCCTTGTTTTATGACTATTTGAGAACACTTTTTATTTTATAATTACGTTTAATGTCAGAATTTCCGTTAGATATTATTATTATTTTATTTTCTTTTTATCCCATAAAATAAATTACTTTTCTATTTAAAAGATAAACATTTTATTTATAATTTAGATATAAAACATATACAAATTAGATTTCTGAATGATGTGTGTTAATGTTTTATGTTAATAAATAGTGTAGGTCGTATGTATAATTAAAATTGTGCAATTTTTAATGACACTTAAAAAAAAACAATTCTTTCTTCAAATGTCTGAAACAAATTATGTGAATAAAATATCACACATGAAATTTAATTATTTTATATTGCGATAATGCATTATTTTATCATTAGATTTTGTTTTAAATAAAAACTCAATTAAAATTTAACCAAACATATGTGAACACCTTCACACCTGCTGCCTTCGGCAGCGTTACCAGTACAAAGCTTGCAATCGATTTTTCACTAATTTTCCGACTAGCTAGACATTTGGAACTTTCAGGACAGCTCAGAACACGGTGAGAATATATTTTTTAAATACTTTTAGTCAACTATTTCAGGTCCCTACTGCCTTCGGCAGTGTTTATATAATTCAACAGAAAATTTATTAACTAACTTCTCGACTAGCTAGACGTTTGAAACTTTCAGATTAGTTCAGAACACAGTGAAAATGCATTTTTTAAGTATTTTTAACTAACTGCTTCGGGACCCTGCTGCCTTCAGCAGCGTTATCAGTACAAAGCTTGCAATCGATTTTTAACTAACTTCCTGGCTAGCTAGCCATTTGAAACTTTTATAATAACTCAAAACACGATAGCAATGTTTTTTTTTCAATACTTTTAGCCAATTGTTCCGGGTTCTCGCTGCCTTCTATAACGTTTATATGATTCAACAGATAATTTAAAAACATGTTATATAAAAAGTTCTTTTTATCTTGTAATTATTTTTATAAATCAATTTAATTGGAGTTAAAAAGGCTAAACATAATTTAATAAATAATGCAAAAAATGGACGAACCGTTTTATAACTGACTAAATTTTTAAGAATTAAAACAATATTAATTCAAATTTTGTCAGGATTATTTGGAAAAAATATACTACAATAATGTAAATTTATCTTTCACTACTTTTGTAAACAACATATAATTTTTGACTTAGAAGAAAATAATAAGGTAATTGAAAAAAAAAAAAAAAAAAAAAAAAAAAAAGAAGAAGAAGAAGAAGATAATATTGTATTTGAGTTGATAAATTTAATTAAAGAATCAATTTTTAGTTTCTACTATTTATTTATATACGCTTTTGAGGAATTATCCTTCGTTTCATAATATTTTAAATAAATTAAAAGTTTTAATTATGTAATACTTACTTTTAAAAAAGAAAAAATTCACAATTTACGCTTATATGAAAACAAAATTGTACAAGAAAAAACATTTTTTTCAAGGTTTTTGAAAAACTTCGCACAAAGTTGAAAATATTATATTTTTTCCAAAAAATATACAAGTCCTAGTAATCTACTACTTAAAAACGTTACTTTTTTATTTTTTACAAATTCTGAGTTAAGCAACGTTATCAACTTTATGATTAGTTTCAATGGAATCTTTGGTAAAATATTTTTGATACTATCAAAAAAATTGTTTTATTCAATTTTTATATATATATATGTGTGTGTGGGTGTGTGCGAATGATAAAAAAAGATTACTATGAATACTCAAATGTAAATTTACAGCAATTGTTAATGGTCGGTAAAAGTGATTGTTACATATTTTTTATCAATACATAGATTTTAAATGTAGATAGATATTTTTACTCACCTTTCTTTTGGAGGCTGCAAGTCTTTGGTCCCTACCATCTTCTGCTTCTCCAGGTGGCTTGCTACCCCAGACAACAATCCCGATCCTGCTGTACGTAAATAGTAGCACTGTAAGCGGAAAGAAATACTGTAGAACCATGAGAGCCATGCTGTAATGGTACCTCTGCTGTGAATCTTGCCAATCTTCCATGCACACATATCTTGGCGTCTCACTGTTTTTTGTTGAAGCAGGGTGTATTTCCAGTCTCGATAGAATCGCTGTCGGTAGAGGTGTTATAAGAGAGACAATCCACACGGCAACAATGATTAGCTTCGCTTGTAGTTTTGTCATGCGCAATCTAAGAGGGTATAAGATAGCAAGGTAACGGTCTATGCTGATAGAAATTAGGGTATAAGCACTGACGAACACTGACACTGCTTGTGCGTAAGAAACGATGACACACATAGCTGCTCCAAAGGGCCAGTACTGCAGCAACAAGTTGGAGACAAATCCAAATGGAATACAGAGGATTGCCATTAAAATGTCGCCAACAGCCAAATTGAGAATAAAAAAATTAGTAACTGTCCGCATCCTTTGATGTGCGATGATGATGTAGCATACCATTCCATTTCCACCAATGGCTATGACAGAAACGGAAAAATACATAATGTGCATGACAGCGGCAACAGCATTTGGCACCTCAACAAATGATTCCGTGTCGAAAGAACCTGCTGTTTTTGTAGAATTTGAATCTACATCAAAAGAATCATTTTTTGGTATCATGTCTTCAAGAAATGGTTAATAGAATTCAAAAATACCATTAATACATTTTTATGATGTCTTTTAGATATATATCAGAGGATTAAAAAAACATTTTAATATTGATGTCATGTCTTCAAGAGATATTCTGTTGTATTCCAATGAATCATATTTTACAACTTTCTGTTAGATGACAGTTATTTGGATTTTTGCTTGTTTATTGCAAACATATGTAATGAGATAATAGTTATACAGGGTAAAAAACTGTTTTCATCAGTTTTATCGTAAGTCATTTCAAACTTTTAGTAAAACTCTGGAAAATTTAAGTTAAAACTTTAATTTGATTTTTAAAAAATTGCTAAATACGTTCTTTGATATGCCGGTCTATAATTCGAAATGAATTTACGGTATCAAATATTTATGACATATTAAAATTCTCTTCATATTACATTAAGCATCCAATAATTTATTGCTTGTGTTTAGTATGTATACATTTTCTTAAGGAATTTCTCTTGAACAATAAAATTTGCTTTCCAAAAGATATCACATTTTTAAATCGGAAACATGTTCAGTTGGCTGAGAATTATAAATATTCCAATTTATGCAATTTTTTTTTTTTTTTTTTTTTTTTTTTTTTTTTCAAAAATTAAAACATAGAATCGATCATGGCTTTTTTTCCAAAAAGTATTGATAGTAAAAGTCGAAAATATTTTTTAAATTCATTTTCTTCAACATTAGTTTTGCTTCTTCATGAGATTTTCGACTTTTCAATGAACAATTTCATTTCAAGTAAACTACTTTCTGATATTGTACGTACATAAATTATTATTATTATTTTAATACTGATAATTTAACATCACAAATGAATTAAGAATTACCAATTACAGAATTAAATTTTCAAAAACGTCATTTTTTATCAAAAATGTTGACAATATTCATTTCTTGCAATAATTTCACTTTTGTGCATTATCATAATCATAGTTTCCAAACAGCAAATTTTTTATGTTTCATCTAATAGAAAATTAGTAATTTATAATAGTGCCGCCAAATTTACAAGAAAATCTTTCACAGCACCATAAGCACTACGAAATATATTTGTGTTTTAGACTAGTATTTTCAAATTTATGCATGAAAAAAATGAAATAATCCGGTGAAAATGGAATTTCTATAATTAATAATCTGTAAAATGCTTTCATAAAGTTATTTAATTAAAATAACTGCTTGCTAATTAAATGGTGCGGTTAGAGTGGGCATTTGTATTAGGAAAGTTGCAATTTTTAAACTTTAAATGCATTAATTTTTATAACACAAAATAGAATTAAAGCTTCACGTCAAATGCGTAATGAAAATTCATTATTAATTATATAAATAGAGTTTTAGTATGTAATTACAATTATTTTCACGTTCACCTTAAAATATATATGAATAAATATTTCTGAAGTTTCTCACATTAATAATTTCGAACATTTTTAAGGAACGGCAGTTGGAAAAAAGATTCAAGCAATTAATATCAAGGTAAATATTACGACGCTTTTAAAATTCATTAAATAAAAAAATTGTTAGCACAATTTAAATTTAATACCAGTAATATATTTGATGACTTGTTAGTTTATAAAAGCAATCTAAAAACCTTGCTTTTTTTTTTTTTTTTTTTTTTTTTTTTTAACTTTTTTGGGTTTTATTAATATAACAGAACTTTTAATGCTATTTAAAACAGAAAACTTTTCTTATAGAAGATGAATTTGTTAGGAACATGATTTCGCATTCAAACAGTAGTTGATAACAACTATTTTTCAAAATTTTCTTCTTTAAAAGAAGTTAATATACCCAACGTCTACAATTCCTTACTTTCTTAAGCAATTTACTTAATGGAGTTCTGAAGTTCTTCAATTCATTCAACTTTTATAAGAGTTTTTAATCCGTACAAATGGCATGGCTGTAATGTTTTTAGTCTTTTAGAGTTTCTGTAATACCTGAAAAAGAAACAGAAAAGAAATTTTAGAAATCACCATACATTTATCTTAGTATAGAACTTTAAAAATTTAATAAAAATATTACTAAATATTTATAGCATGGCTATGTTTCAATGGATATGCAGTAAGTTTAAATTCCATTAAAAATAAATATCATCGAATATTTTTATTTCGAAATATTTGCTAATTCAAAATGTTCAAGAATTTAGAATTCATTATTTTTTTTTTTTCTAAAACATTTACTTAATTTGTGAATTGGAGTCGAAGGAATCCAGTAATATAAATAATTTTTTATCGTCTATTTATATATTTTTTTAATAATTTATATTCATTCTTGTAAATATGCATTGGTGTTCATGAATTTCGAATCGCAGAATAGCAATAGACAAAAGTTTTTTTTTTTTTTTTTTTTTTTTTTTTGTACAGTGCTCCACGTACATTTGTAATTTTTTTGTATCCATATTAAATTTTTTAGCTCTCCATCAAACTAAAGGTGTGTGGAACCACGGCCTAACTCACTTTCCTTTCTCTCCCTGGTAATCGTAAAAAATTTTCTACCTCAGTTTGATATTCATAGCAGACGATTAATCTTCGAAGTGATTAGACAACCGTTACAATTAAAATTTAGTGGTAGACATTGAATAAAACAGTCCCCAAATCTGGCAACACTGGATAGGTTGTTCATCCATATGTTAACCAGTTTGTTAGTTGATGAGATAGTTAGTTAGTATATGTACGCAACGCATTATCTCTAGAACAAATGATCATAGAAAAGTCGAACAAGTTCTGAAATATTACCTATGATACTGGCAGAAACATTCTTGATTTGCAACATTCTAATTTAAAAACTTCGTAAGTTATTCGAAATTTACGATTTTCTCACACGAAAAAATAGGACAAATTTTCGCTTAAACGTTCACTAAAAGGAATTATGCTTACTGTAAAAAATAACAGATTAGCTTTAAAATAACAGTTAGGATAGGTAGAATACTGGCATAAACATCATTAACTATGCAAATTCAACTTTCAAAACTTCGTAAGTTATTTCAAATTTACGACTTTCTTAATATGGCAAAATAGGGCAGAATTTTGCATAAATATCCCTTTTGAGAGATATTTTCATCATAAAGATGTCACACAACTTTTAAAATAATATTTAGGAAACTGAAATGAGCATCATTGACTATGAAGTTTTTTATTTAAAAAATTCGTAAGTTCTTCGAAATTTACAAGTTTCTTAACGCGACATGACAGAACAAAATTTCGCATAAACCACCATTACAAGGGATATTTTTAACGTAAAGGTATCAAACTTTTTTTTTTTTTTTAATATTATTAAGATACTGACCTGAATGTCAATGACTACGAATATTCTAATTTGAATATTTCGTAAGTTTTTTAATTTTAATATTTTTTTAACACAGCAAAATATAGTAATTTATTTCATTTAAACTTACATTACGGGGAATAATTTCATTTTATACAGTATGCAATTGTATGAAAACTAAAATGTGAAACTGAGCCCAATAAAATTAATTTAAAAAAATAAGATAAAGTAAGTTTATGAAACTGAAAGTTGGGTAGCCTATTAGGCGGGCATTTCAGTCTTTTACCAAGTTGAGCGATCGGTCAAGTTCATTTCTTAGTTGTAATATGGCATGCTTTTCAGTCGAAATTTGTGACAATCATGTGATTGCGAATTGAGTATAGGGCCCATATAACCCTTTCCGATCTGAATCATTTTTACCTTAAAACATTACATTCTTCTGTTTTTGCAAACTGAAAGAAAAATATGAACTATAACCGACCTTTGTTGATTGAAAATTGTACATTCCACTTTCTGCTAAGTAATTTGATCGTTCATTTCCTGATTTATTTACATACGACTGTTCCAGACGTAAAAATGTAAGGGAATGTCGTGGATGTCTAACCCGCACGATCGTACGGCCTGGGTCGGAAAGAGCCAACTGGCTTTATTCTTTTTTTTTTTTTTTTTTTAAGTTTCTTAAAACTTAATTTTGAATACTTTTTCGAGAACTCAAAGAACATGAGCGGTAATGAATCGTGTATCTTTTTTCTTTTTTAAAAATCTTTTCTACAAAACATACTTTCTCTAAAACATTTTTCTTAAAACTTACATCTCAAGAGATAATGTCTTTTTTTTTTTTTTAACTACTTCAATAGTATTTCAGACAACGTTTTATTTTAGATGACAAGTTTGATTTCGTTTGTATCACCTTATGTAGGACCAAAGGCAATTTATACACACACACACACATATATACATATATATATATATATACAAAAGGAGAGTTTAAGAGCCATTTTTTTTTAAAGCTGGACAAAGTCTATGGAGATGTGATAGTTGACATTTTCAATTTTCCCGAAACTTTCAGGATATGTCAGTAGCACAGTGATAAGAAAAAGTGAAATTTATTTTTTTCTGAATTTCATTTGTTTGACCTAGAGAGGGGGTCAAAGTCTGAGGCCGTAAATAAAGGGTGCCATTTTAATATCATTTTACTCCTAAAGCCATGAGTGACCCATGTCAATTTTTTTAAATACGGATACCACTTAATACTAAGTACATTTTAGCATAAACAGTTTAGTGGTTCATTCATGGCTTTAAAGGCCAGGGTCATTCAAAAGTGCAGTTTTCGTTGATTTTTTTCCATGTTTTCAGTCTGAATATCTGCTAAGGCCACGAGTGCCCCATAGAAATAATTATGGGGTTAATTACACACCTTAGTGCAGAACTTAAAAATATCTAAAATTGCATGGGTCACTCTTGGCTTTAGTAGATAAACGGTCTCAAAGTGAAAATTTTCAAAAAAAGGTCAAATTTGATGGTAAATTACTCTATAAGCCATGAGTCAATAACTATGAGAGAGAGTTTTAATTATACCCTAGATGGTCTAGTTTTAGACCCAGGTTACAAATCTATGGGGCTTGCAAGATTTATTTAGATATAGTCTATTTTATATCGCCAATGTGTACCTGTTCTATGTAGTACAAAACGCTTGAGACCCAATTTTGTAATACATTAATCCTTGTTTAAAACTTCCCATTTTACATTACAGAGGTCAGCATCAAAATAAATATAAAATATATATAAAATAAATATAAAATTAAAAAATCTGGAGTGACTCCACTCGACTTTCCGAACATTGAGTAATTAACAGTTTTGTAGATAAAGCTTATAAATGCTAGATTCACCAAAATGCTTATAGTTAGTGCAACAGTGATTTATAATATTCATATAAATTTTCAGCTCAATTGAATAAGGCGTTTAGATGCTATCGCACTTTTAAAAATTTGGTCCCATAGGCCCTAATGATAAAGAATTTTTCTTTGTGTCCCTCAAAAAACACTATAAGTGCTAGATTCTCCAAATTCTATACAGACTGAGTATATGTGACCTATAATATGTGTATAAATGTTTTGCTCAATTGAATAAAGCGTTTAGATGCTATCGCACTTTTAAGATTTTGGTCCCACAGGCCATAATGATAAACAAGTTTTCTTTGTGTTCCTGTAAAAAAAACTATAAGTGCTAGATTCATCAAAATCGTTAGGGCTCGTGCTACGGTGACTTGCAACATACGTACCAACTTATAGCTCATTCGAGCAAAGCGTTTAGACGCTAGCGTGTTCACTCACACACACACACACACACACACACATACACATACACACACACACACACACATACATCATCGTAAAAAGAGTGAAGACGGACTCAGGGAACCTCGAAACGTATAGAAACATCAAAATCTCAAATTCGGATTTTTGGCACGATTACAATACTTTCCTCACTATAGTGTTCGGAAAGTAATAACCTAAGATATATCTGAAATGTGCATATTGTTTTATTATGTAAAACATATATAGGGTGATGAAAACAAGACTGTATACAAAAAAATAATAATAATAAAAATAAAAATAAAAATAAAAATTGCGCATGAGACTAACTGAAACAGGTGTTTCAAGTAGCTTCCCCTGTATTTGTTTCAGCTGGCCCCTGCCCACAATTTTCACTTCAGGAGATGTTAAGCTACCAGTACTTATGCTCGTGGGCGTTTCAAATCATATGATTAGCAAGCTGCACCTATACACTATAAACGCTGAATCAATCAAAAACATTCACCAATTTTTGTTACATAAAATGCAACATCACTTAAAAATTTGAATTTTTACTCACAGTAAAAAACAGTACTCAAAAACAGTTTTATCCTCATAAAATCGACAGATGTTTACATACACATCTTCTTTTACATTGTAAAGTAGGTTTTGTGTGTCTGTACTTCCCTTTATTGGCAATGAATAAGAACTTAAAAATTGTATTTTTTATTTCCATGTTTCAAATTACCCCGTACTTCAACTTGCCCCTGTCTCCCTTATGTAATTTTTACTTTCCGAACACTATAGTGAGGAAAGTATTGCAGTCATGTCAAATATACGAATTTGATATTTTGATATTTCTATACGTTTAGAGGTCCCCTGAGTCCGTTTTCACTATTTTTGCGATGATGTGGGTATGTATGTGTGTATGTGTGTGAGTGAACACGCTAGCGTCTAAACGCTTTGCTCGAATGAGCTGCAAGTTGGTACGCATGCTGGAAGTCACCGTAGCACGAACTCTATTAATTTTCATGAATCTAGCCCTTATAGGTTTTTTACAGGGACGCACAGAAAAATTCTTTATAATTATGGACTATGGGACCAAAATTTTAAAAGTGCGATAGTATCTAAACGCCTCATTCAATTGAGTAAAAAAATTATACACATATTATAGGTTACAGATACTCAATCTGTATAGATTTTGGAGAATCTAGAAGTTATGGTTTTTTTACAGGTACACAAAGAAAAATTATTTATCATTATGGCCTATGAGGCCAAATTTTTAAAAGTGTGATAGTGTCTAAACGCCTTATTAATATTAGCAAAACATTTGTACACATGTTATAGGTCACAGTTGCACCAACTGTATAGATTTTGGTGAATTTAGCACTTACAGTTTTTTTACAGGGACACAAAGAAAAATTCTTTATCATTATGACCTATGGGACCAAATTTTTAAAAGTGCGATAGCATCTAAACGCCTTATTCAATTGAGCTGAAAATTTATATGAATATTATAAATCACTGTTGCACTTACTATAAGCTTTTTGGTGAATCTAGCATTTATAGTCTTTATCTACAAAACTGTTAATTACTCAATGTTCGGAAAGTCGAGTGGAGTCACTCCAGAATTTTTAATTTTATATTTATTTTGATGCTGACCTCTGTAATGTAAAATGTGAAGTTTTAAACAAGCATTAATGTATTACAAAATTGGGTCTCAAGCGTTTTGTACTACATAGAACATTGGCGATATAAAATAAACTATATCTAAATAAATCTTGTAAGCCCCATAGGTTTGTAACCTGGGTCTAAAACTAGACCATCTAGGGTATAATTAAAACTCTCTCTCATAGTTATTGACTCATGGCTTATAGAGAAATTTACCATCGAATTTGACCTTTTTTTGAAAATTTTCAACTTTGATGCCGTTTATCTACTAAAACCAAGAGTGACCCATGCAATTTTAAATATTTTCAAGTTCTGTACTAAGGTGTGTAATTAACCCCATAATTATTTCTATGGGGCACTCATGGCCTTAGCAGATATTTAGACTGAAAACATGAAAAAAAATCAACGAAAACTGCACTTTTGAATGACCCTGGCCTTTAAAGCCATGAATGACCCACCAAACTGTTTATGCTAAAATGTACTTAGTATCAAGTAGTATCCGTATTTAAAAAAATTGGCATGGGTCACTCATGTCTTTAGGAGTAAAATGATATTAAAATGGCACCATTTATTTACGGCCTCAAACTTCGACCCCCTCTCTAGGTCGAACAAATCAAATTCAGAAAAAATTAAATTTCACTTTTTCTTATCACAGTACTACTAACACATCCTGAAAGTTTCGGAAAAATTGAAGATGTCAACTATCAAAAGTGTCCAACTTTAAAAAAAATGACTCTTAAATTTATTAAAAGAAATCCCCCCCCCCCCCAGTAGAATCAAAATTATATTATATTCTGAATATAGCGTTATATGACTGTCGTAAAAGTAAAATAGAGAAAAGTAGAGACAAATGTGCGAACTTTATATGTCTACTTTACAAATTATACGTAAAGAAGTATTTAAAACATAGAATATTTCATTATTCGTGGAAATAATAATCACCGAAACGTAATTTAATATTTCTAATTTAACAGTTTTATCTGGGGAAATGAAGACTGGTAGTTGATTAATTTCGATGTATGCTTTATTATTCTCGCACGCCTTGATTAACAGATTTATTCCTAACTTTAGATTGAATCATATTACAAATCGTCGATTTATAATTGTAAATATTTTATTTTACGAAATTGTATTACAGATATTTATTTTTCTACATTTCGTACACTTAAAATGACACTTAATATCGTAATTGATTTATTTAGTTTAATCTAGGAGCTTTAGGATATATTTGAATTCTACACAGTTTGAAATATCTTAAGTATCGTCCCAGATTCCAAATTAATGAACTTTGCTGTAAAAATTTTCACAGGCTCTAGATTTTACTCTAGATATAATCTAGTTTTGCTCTAAAATTAAAGCGTGAATAGATATATATGATAAATATAAGAAATTAAGCTTTGACTGACATTGCGGTTTAAAAAAAGATCGGTAATTGACCGGAAGTGTCAATATAACTTCAGATGTATCTTTTTTTTTTTTTTTTTTTTTTTTTTTTTTTTTAACACGTTCGCTGCCGATCCCGCGCCAGCGCGGGATGTGACGTATTGCTTTACAGGTGAAAGTTTACTTTAGGCTGCCGCTTGGCGAAATTTCGAAAATCGCCAAGACGGCGCCATTTCGCATCGTGTCCCGAATAGCAACCTTACACCGGCGGCATGCGAAAGCGAGCTTTTCGGCAATCTAACCTAAGAAGAAAACGCGTCTTAAAAAAAAAAAAAAATCCGAATAATAATAATACATAGGACAAAAGGAAAATTTTCATAAAATAGAATTAAAAGAAAAAAAAAAGAAAAAAAAAGAAATAATTATGAATTTATAACTAATCACAAATAAAAAAATAAAACTTAGATTATACAATCACACCAAATGTCCCTGAAAAGTGTGTTGCTTTAGTAATTGATGATAAGTGTTTAGATGATAGTTTTTTTTATTTCCAATAATTTAACAGCTATAAGTACAGTCGGTAACAAAAGTGTCCGAACACTAGCAAAAACTCCTATGTGAAAAATGTACACTTCATAAGGTTTTGTTAAATAAATCCTTATCGAATCATGTTTTTACACTGACTAAGAACAGGATTCGACAAGGATTTATTTAACAAAACCGTATGAAGTGTACTTTTTTACTTAGGAATTTTAAATTTAAAAGTTTTCAAAAGTTGTATAAATTATTTCTCATTAATATTTTAATTCATTAGAAATGAAAAATAAATCCGTAACTGGATAATTATAGCAAATTTTAACGATTCTCTATTATAATGGTACTCTGATCTGTTCACTATACCCCTATCTCAAAATGCATGAAATTCGAAAGTATACAAAATTTTGTACTGTAGCAACCAGTATTGGCATGAAATTCAAAAATATGCCTCTAAAATTTAGGACCGTGGTTGCCCAGACGGTAGAGCGCCGGGCTCGGAATTGGAAGATTGCGAGTTCGGTACTCGAGCCTGCCAAAAACCATTGTGTATACTAATGGTGGTTGGTGCTCATAAAATCTGTCGTGCCCGCAATGTTTTCCATGTTCCCATATTAATTATACCTCTGGGTGTCTACGAAGCGAGAGAGTCATCCCTTCCGTGGAGGATCAAAATTGTGATGGCATGTCCCTGGACCACTCTAGGGGGTGAGACCCAGACCATCGCCAATTGTCCATTGCGCAGCACTAGTGTGACGTAAAACACAATCAACAAACCAACCTCTTAAATTTAAAAGTACCTCTTAAATTCCAACTCTATTCAACCAGCCAAACAGTACTAACGCAAACATCACAAATATTCATATTTCAAAATAGATGGTTGGTTGGGTTTTACGTCACACTAGTGTTGCGCAATGGGCGATTGGCAACGGTCGGGGACTCACCCCTCGAAGTGGTCCGGAAACATGCGATCAAAAATTTGATCCTCCATGGAAGGGTATTTCAAAATAGAATACTTTCTCTCTAATAAAACACGTTTCATCAATATGCAACTGAAGTGACGGCGTCAGCAAAATATTTTCTCTGCTCAGTACAAACGAAACTATTTGCTATGGAAATTCAACTTATTACTCATTAACTCCAGAGTTTGCTTGTAACGAGCAGATGAATTTTTACACGTTTGACGTAATACAGCGTATTGACGTAACACATGACGCAAACAAGCAAAGGTAAACACAAAGCCTATAACATCTGGCGACGTAGCGCTCTTGTGCAACTCGTCAAACATATTCGGCGGGTTAAAGGAAAAAAACGTCATTTCAAATTTTAGTCACGTGAAACCGGCAGCGAACGTGTTAATGATTTTTTTTCATTTTTTTTTTTTAGCTGAATTTATAGAGACTTCAAGTTTTAATATGTCTGTTAGATTTTTTTTTCTTTTTTCAGTCTTGCATTAGAAATAATTTACACGTCTCTATAGGGGCCGATCGGGCTATGGGTACTGTAATTTTTTGGCAAATGCGTACAGTAAAACAGAAGTTACACCTATTTGCATGCAACATTCAAACATAGCCCTTGATAAAGTATTGTATGTTGCATGCCATCATTAAAAGTATTCTTAATAATTTTTTTTTTTTTTTTTTTTTTTCCAAATTCTTTCCTTCTCTTCATATGATGCATCATTCAATTTTTGAAAAGGTATTCATCATATTATATATAGTATTAGTATATATATATATATACAGTCGGTAACAGAAGTGTCCGAACACTAGCAAAAATTCCTATGTAAAAAAAGTACACTTCATACGGTTTTTTAAAATAAATCCTTGTTGAATCCTGTTCTTAGTCAGTCTGCGAACATGATTCGATAAGGATTTATTTAACAAAACCGTATGAAGTGTACTTTTTTTACATTGGAATTTTTGCTAGTGTTCGGACACTTTTGTTACCGACTGTATATAATGTAACAGTGTAGAATACAAGAGAAACACATTATTATTTCAAATCCATCCAATTGATTTGTATAAATGTAACCAGGGAGAATATTTAAAATAAATATGAATTAAACCACAATAATCAAGCTTTAATGAAAAGTAATACCCACTATCACCAATAATGA
Organism: Salticus scenicus; assembly: GCA_963930645.1. NCBI lineage: Eukaryota > Metazoa > Arthropoda > Arachnida > Araneae > Salticidae > Salticus > Salticus scenicus. The sequence goes on from OZ005653.1 coordinate 18,369,308, forward strand.
AATAGATTAAAGCTATTCCCAACGAGAGTAAAAACTATTCACCTAAACTGAAAACTTTTAACAAACGAAATGAAGATGTACAAATATAACAGCATGGGTAAAAATGCTCAAAACTAGAAGAATTTCTCTTTGCGGAACGTACATTCTTCTTAGAGCAAAAAATCGCAAGATATCGAAAACTATAGAGCTCTGTTAAACCAAATTTTGTTTATTATTTTTACAGCTGCACATTGATAAATCTAAAAATTTAAAAAATAATAAAGAAACAATATTCAAAGAGTAACAATTAACTCTGTTCCAGGAATATGCATCCGCAAGTCACTAAACTAACAAGGGAACTCTTTGAAGTGGTAATCGCCGATTTTCTTGAAAAAAATTCTGGTATAAGATTTAATCATCAATGGCATATTCCTAAAATATTAGCTGCTGAGTCGCAATAGATAAGCTATAAAAAATTATTAAAAATGAAAGCATGTCTGCAATATTTCCAAAAAAGCGCCTGTTTGGCGACTGCATTCTTCGAAATTTCATTGCAATGAAGATTTAATAGATGTAGATGTTCTTCTTTCTGTTTGATAGCCAAACGAACTCCATACGCTGTCGAGCACTTGAGAATTCAGAATAGATTAACGAAAACCAGATAATTTGCCAGATTGAGACTTACTTAGTCGAAATTCTAAATAATATTTAAATAATAAATAAGCTGTGTCAATAACAATTGCAAGAGATTAGCGCCAAGTTTTTAATAACGACATTAAAAAAACATATTATCAAGACTTTTATAAAAATTTAAATAAAACAAAGCATTATATATTAAAACGCAAAGCTTCTTTTTTTTTTTTTTTTTTTTTTTTTTTTTTTTACTAAAATGAAAGCATTTCATATCCTAACACATTTTTCTTATAAGTCTGATCATTTTATTGAGCAGTACGAACCTTCGACGAACAAGCAACTCCCCAGAATATGAATTGTGTGGATCCAATATCTCATTAGAGCTATGCAATGAGCAATTGGAGACGATAAATGATTCTACCCTAAATTTCGTTCTGTTCGTTGGTTGGGTTTTACGTCGCACTAGTACTGCGCTATGGGCGATTGGCGACGGTTTGCAATGCACTTCTGAGGATGGTCCGGTGACATATGCAGGTGATAAATGATTGCATTCTGCGTACAGTCGGTAATAAAAGTGTCCGAACACTAGCAAAAATCCCTATGTAAAAAAAGTACACTTCATACGGTTTTGTTAAATAAATCCTTATCAAATCATGTTCTTACACTGACTAAGAATAGGATTCGACAAGGATTTATTTAATAAAACCGTACGAAGTGTATTTTTTTTACATAGTAATTTTTGCTAGTGTTCGGACACTTTTGTTATCTATTGTATGTTATTTATTTTAATATATACATCCGATTTGTATGTTTGACTCGACATCCCCCCATCCCCCTGTAAATTTCGTCGAGATGAGGACAGCTATAACATAACCGGATTAAAATACAAAAAATTAAAAAAACAACCTGGGTCAGCTGGGAAATCTAACCCATTCTTTTACACTTGAAGGCGATTAGCAAGGGTGACATACTCACTCGGCTACGGAGGGTCTGCATTCGGCAAAACAATTATTTTTAAAACAAGATTTCGCAGTTAATAATTCTATAAAATTCCCTATGAAATTCATTGCGCAGTACTAGTGTGACGTAAAACCCAACCAACCTTATGAAATTATAAAGCATATTTTTTACAAAATTCTTTATATTATTATTCGTAAACATATATAAAATAAATTGCCAGAAATGTAAGAAGCCATAAAGTAGTAGTTATGCACATGTTTTTCTAATTTTAAATAAACCCTCCGTAAAGGATCAAAATTCTAATAGCACATCTAAGGACCATCTCTAGGAATATATCCCAGACTGTCGCCCTTGCATAGCTGTAGTGCGAATTAAAACTTAAAACCTACTCAACCTCAAATATCTTAAGTATTTTAATTTTGATTTATTTATTTGAGTATTAATTTCAATCAACTATTCTAACGATCAAATGTTCAATCAAATATTATAATTCATATTAGTCGCTAAGTGACCATTGCGCAGCCCTAATGCGACTTAAAACGTAGCCAACCAACCTATAAATCAGATTAGTTTTTAAATCGTCTCAAATTTATATAAATACACATGCCGAGAGCTTCAGACATTAATTTACTCCAGATTATATATAAGCTGGAGTAATGTAAATGTAACTCTGAAATTGAAATTGCATTATTTTAAATAAATGCAACTTTGAAACATTACATAAAATAATTGAAAATATTGGATCTAACATAAAACATAACGTCACTTTTTCTAAATAGAAATTTCTAGATTTCAGAAAATATCTTGTGTGTTGGTGGGTTTTAACGTCGCACTATAGCTACGCAGTGGGAAATTTAAAAAGGCCTTATATTCACACTTAGGGACGTTCCGGGGAAATGACATCTTAATTTTTATCCTCCGCGGAGGGGATGGCTTCCTTGCTTCAGTAACCCCTAGAGCGATAGAAAACACTACAGTTCTTTGGCATCATTTAAGGAAGGTTAATGTGATTTGGTGATGACTTTTTTCGTATTTGGCGTTCAAAACGTAAAGTTTAATAATTTTTTGCGGCTTTCCTGTTGCGATTCAGCAGCTAATTTTTTTACCAGTGTATTAAGTGCAACATAAACTATATTCTGTAATTTTTTGAAGGAAATCGGTGATTACCACTTGAAAGAGTTCCCTTGTAAGACTAACTTTCAGCGGTCTCAGAGACCAATGTTCCGGTAAACGAGTTAAGGAAAGCTTTAAAATTCATGTCACAGACTTAAATGCATTGAAATCACATAATGAATTGAGTTGCTATCAGCAGTTTACGAAATTCAGGCGAACAGAATAAAATGTACATAAAATTAACAAAACTGTACATTTCTTACAATAACGATAAATTAAACCAGATCCTAATTTATTATATAAATGAAAATTTAAATTAGTAAATTATTTAAATATAACACATAAAATATTTGATTATTATTAACACATTTTTCTATATTATTACTTTAATTGTAGAAATATATATATGTATATATATATACAGTCGGAAGCAAAATTATTGAAGCATACATCCACATTTTTCATATTTTGTTTAGTTTGAAAGCTAATTTTTATCATCGACTTACTTTTTTATAAATAGCGTAAAGACTAAGATTATGATTCGACAAATATTTACTTAACAAAACAGTATTAGATGCGCACACCTTTTAAATAGGAATTATTGCTAGCGCTTCAATAATTTTGCTGCCGACTGTATATGTAATAGATTCAAAGAGTTACTAATTCGTGCTTATGTATTTTATAAACTTGATATCATTCAGAAAAGAATTAGTAATTATCTATTAATCATCGTCAAGAAAATTGCATTTTATGTATTGGAAATCAAACAATAAACGGGACATCTGAAGCGGGTTCATGCTAAAACATAAAGAAAAATCAATTAAACTATATCCATTTAATGTGTTATAATAAACTTATGGTGTTAGTAAATTTTTAGCGTTTGTAAGAGCAGAAGAATGTGTGTCATTATTACCAAGCTAATTACGCGTTTATATATCATCCTGATATTTAAAATAGATGTCCTCGTATGTTCAACAGTTAAAAACTAGTATGTTGTGGCCACCACGAGACTTTCTTCTATCTTTTCCTATACAAATTCACTCAGTAACAATAATTAAAAAAAAAAAAAAAAAAAAGTATAGAATTAAGGGGAGAGGGAAAAAAAAAAAAGTGGGACTTTATCACATTTTCACATTTTACCCAAAATTTTGTCAAAGTCCCCCCCTTTTTTTTTTTTTTTCTCTCCCCTTAATTCTATCAAACTCCCACGGTTTCCGTGTTCTGACAAACTTAAACAAATTTTTGCATTTTCCCCCCAATTTTGTCAAAGTCCCACGGTTTCCGTGTTTTGACAATCTTAGAATAATTTTCACATTTTACCCAAAATTTTGTCAAAGTTTGTCAAAACACGGAAACCGTGGGACTTTGACAAAATTAGGGGAAAAAAGCAAAAATTAGTTTAAGTTTGTCAGAACACGGAAACCGTGGGAGTTTGATAAAATTAAGGGGAGAGAAGAAAAAAAAAAAAAAAAAAAGGATTTTTTTTTTCTAAGTTTTTTTTCGTAAAAAGTAAAAAAAAATCGATAACTTTGTTTTAAATTATCACAGATTTATAGTTCAACCATTCGTTTTAAAGGTACTGACGAGACCTTTCGAAAGATACCCATCTTGAAAATTTTTGCCCTATATCACCCTCTTAAAAATTTAGAAAAAGCGGGATGGCAACGCAACCTGTAAGACGATTTTTACCAAAAGTTGATAGGCACTAATTTATGTCAAGGTGCAACTACATACCAATTTGTATGAAATTCTGTGCAGTAGTTCCAGAGATACAGTTGCCACAAAATTTTGTCTCACACACACACACACACACAGACAGACAGACATTTTCTAAAAATGTTAAAATCGTGTTCTACAGCTCTCAAAACGTGTAAATCCATCAAAAACCCGAAATCGAAAATTTTTACGAATCCAATACTTTCTTCTATTGAAGATAGAAGAAAGTAATAAAAGAATATTTTGATTTTATTACGTATACCTAGGTCACTACTATCATGAACTAAATTATTAAAAACCAGAAATAAAATTTTTGATTATGAAACACTTACAAATATTACGAGGCATCAGACGTGGATCTAAGGGGGGATCTGAAGCCCCCTCCCCCCCCCCCCCCAAAAAAAAAAAAAAAAAAAAAAAAAAATTAATTCTGGCTCATCCACTGAGAGACATAATTTACAAAAGATGCAAAAGAAAGGATATATGGGTGAAAACACATTTCTTCCCCAAAATGTATAGTAAAATTAATTAAATTAATATCCAACAACCTTGACCGTATCATGATTTTATAATTTTATAAAAATTAATACTTATGCTTGTTGAAAAAATAACAGACTAATTAAATTGATAAAAATATGTATATAAGCAAATCTTTTTTTTTTTTTTTTTTTTTTTTTTTTTAGCTCTTCATCATACTATGGGTATGGGGAATTTAGACACTCATGTAAAAAACTCCATATAGACGCCTATCACCTATATGGAGTTTTTTTCTATGGTCAAGAACAAGAATAACACCTCTTGGCGTGTTCCACCAGTGCACCACTGGTATCAGAGTAGCCAGCCGGGTGGCTCTCTGGCATTTGGTTGTAACAGGCCAGATCAAACCACCCTCATTGGCTTCCTCAGTGGTCATCTTATAGTCCAAGCGGCAGCTGCAAAAAATTGACTTGATATGGTATGAAGCTGATTTTTTTTCTATAGATAGAATTCATAGTTACAATGAAAATCTGATAGGGTTGCCTGGTCAAAGCCGTCAAGTTTAAGAGAAACAACCTCACTTCCGGTCACAATTTAAACGATTTTCGAACCCCACGAGTGTGAAGATGAAACCGGTGCTAAAATGTAGAGATTAATATGCTCTTTAAAATGGCATAGGGTTGCCTGGTCAAAACCGTCAAGTTTCAGAGGTTGCCTCGATAATAGGGGTCAAATTTAAACGATTTTCGAACCCCACAAGTGTGAAGACGAAACCGGTGCTAAAATGTAGAGATTAATATGCTCTTTAAAATGGCATAGGGTTGCCTGGTCAAAGCCGTCAAGAAACAGAGGTTGCAACGAAAATAGGGGACGTATTTTACGATTTATTTACCCAAGTAAAAAGTGATTTACCCAAGTGTAACGATGAAACCGGTGCTAAAATGTAGAGATTAATATGCTCTTTAAAATGGCATAGGGTTGCCTGGTCAAAACCGCCAAGAAAAGAGATTGCCACGAAAAAGTTGCGGATACAGATAAGAAAATACGCCCGCAAAAGTTAACAGAAATGAAAATAATAATGCCCAAGAAACTCATAATAAAAAATTCTGTTAGTATACAAAATAAATAATTAAATAAAATGAAAAAAAAACTGTTATTTCAGATTTGCAGCAAGATTTGCAAATTTCAATTTCATAAATTAGTTCATGGTTATTAAGAAACGCGAAAAATTTATCAATTTTTAAAAAATGTTTTTCGCTTTTTTTGTACCCATAATTAATTTGCAGAAGGTATTATTGATTATTTTTAATTAGATACAAAAAAAATGTATTGAGAAAATTTTCTAAAATTGACAAATTTTTAATATAACAAAATCGGCACAACCCAAAATTTTCGTATAAAATTCTACAAAGCAGCCGGGGGAATTTATCTTCTCAATACTTTGACACAATTTGAATATTTTAAGTATCCGCGATTGTAATGAAATGCTCGCCCTCTGGTGGGCTAAGGTGAAATTATCACACCACTGCATATCCTCATATTATGCAATCGACTTTCCATGATGAAATGGCGGAGAAAGAATAATAATTACACGTGGCTGTTATATTTACTAACAACTGCAGTGTTCAGAGAGCGCCATCTATCGATCATTACAAACGCGGATTGAAAAATGGGGAAAACACGAGCTCGTGAGCTGAAATTAGTTTTATACAGATTAGAAAAATAATGGTCACGCATAATAATTTAATTTTCTTTATGCTTTAAAATCTCTTATATCATTAAACAAACAAAATAAACGAATATTGAAATTCGCTTCCTTTTCTAAGCTGACCGCTATACCTTGACAGGTTTGAAGCACAATCGTAAGCAAATTTAAAAGTGTTGTATGTTCTACATTTAGCTCGCAAGTTCATCTTTTAAATATTAATCATTTCGTGTTTAGCCTTTTTTAAATAGTCTTCATGTGTGTTTCACTTTGTGTTGAACACCTTTAATATTCGTTAGCTTTTTGGAGACTGACCGCTATTTCTTTACGAATTTTACCAGGCAAACATATGCCATTTTAAAATAGATCCTACGCTGTACATTCTGGAACCAGCTACACCTTTCAAATATTCATATAATTTTATCCTTATTCCTTTTCTTTGTTAATGCTATTCGTATTTTTTTACACTTCGTTAAGAAATCTTCAAAACTCGCCTTTTTTTTTTTTTTTTTTTTTTGTGGTTGACTGCTTTACTTGACAGATTTGACCTATTTTCGAGGCAACCTCCGGGTCTTGACAGTTATGACCAAGCAACCTTATGCCATTTTAAAGAGCATATTAATCTCTATATTTTAGCACCGGTTTCATCTGTACAGTTGGGTAAATCACTTTTTACTTGGGTAAATAAATCGTAAAATACTTCCCCTATTTACGTGGCAACCTCTGTTTCTTGACGGCTTTGACCAGGCAACCCTATGTCATTTTAAAGAGCATATTAATACCTACATTTTAGCACCGATTTCATCTTTACACATGTGGGGTTCGAAAATCGTTTAAATTTGACCCCTATTATCGAGGCAGCCTCTGAAACTTGGTGGTTTTGACCAGGCAACCCTATGCCATTTTAAAGAGCATAATAATCTCTACATTTTAGCACCAGTTTCATCTTTACACTTGTGAGGTTCGAAAATCGTTTAAATTTCACCCCTATTTTCGAGGCAACCTTCGGGTCTTGACAGTTTTGACCAGGCAACCTTATGCCATTTTAAAGAGAATATTAATCTCTACATTTTAGCACCGGTTTCATCTTTACAATTGGGTAAATCACTTTTTATTTGGCTAAATAAATCGCAAAATACGTCCCCTATTTTCGTGGCAACCTCTGTTTCTTGACGGCTTTGACCAGGCAACCCTATGCCATTTTAAAGAGCATATTAATCTCTACATTTTAGCACCGGTTTCGTCTTCACACTTGTGGGGTTCGAAAATCGTTTAAATTTGACCCCTGTTATCGAGGCAACCTCTGAAACTTGACGGTTTTGACCAGGCAACCCTATGCCATTTTAAAGAGCATATTAATCTCTACATTTTAGCACCAGTTTCATCTTCACACTCGTGGGGTTCGAAAATCGTTTAAATTGTGACCGGAAGTGAGGTTGTTTCTCTTAAACTTGACGGCTTTGACCAGGCAACCCTATCAGATTTTCATTGTAACAATGAATTCTATGTATAGAAAAAAAATCAGCTTCATACCTTATCAAGTCAATTTTTTGCAGCCGCCGCTTGGACTATTAGATCTTCTACATATTTTGGTGGTTCTAAGTGTTTTCAATTCTGCCCCATGTGTTATACTGAGAGAACTTCCCCTGATCGTATTTTTCCTTGCCTGAGGCTCTCTAGGCCCGATCTTACTGAAAATCCTTTATTGGTTCTCGATTTCTTTAGGCTGCACAATATCATGGACCTAATTTAGCCCTCTGCTATTTTTTGGGGATAAGCAACAACAACAGATGCTCTTGAAATTTTTCGACTTAGTTTTTTTGACATTTTTTCATGTTTTGCTGTGGGAGAAACGAAAAATAACAAAATCTGTATGGTACCCGTCTGTGGAGTGCCTGTAAAAGTTTCTTAGTTTGTTAGTCTGTGTACACGATATTTCAAGAACAAATAATCGCGCATAGTTCGTGCCAGTTTTAAAATATCACTTATGCTTCTGATAAGAATCTTATTGACTTACAACATTATAATTTTAAAAGTTCGTAAGTTATTCGAAATTTAAGAAATTCTTCACAGGGCAGCATTTCGCATGTACGTCCACACTGTTAAAAATTTCACCAGAAAACTCTGTGTAATGTATTATCTTAAGTCTTACGTAAAACTACAGAGAAAAATAAACGGAGACGTCAAAAAATTTATTTTATACATTCACTTTAATATTACTTACAAACTTTGAATAAACACCATAAAATGCAATAAACTCGCAACAATTGTTTCGGGTCGAAAAAACACACGACCCTTCATCAGGCGAATAAAGTAAGCACGAGTGCTGCAGTCGTGCGTTGCCGCTTTGACTGCAGCACTCGTGCTTACTTTATTCGCCTGATGAAGGGTCGTGTGTTTTTTCGACCCGAAACAATTGTTGCGAGTTTATTGCATTTTATGGTGTTTATTCAAAGTTTGTAAGTAATATTTTTACAACGCCAGTTTATTGATGCTTCTTTATTAAATTCACTTTAATAACTAATATTAATTTAATTAATTATTGGTGAGAATATATTTCGGACTTAGAATGCTTTTTCTAAAGTAGAAACAGTCATTCTTAATTTTAATTAAAAAATTAAATAATAAAATGAAGTAAAAATACAGAATAAAGATTGAGAGTCTTGATTATTTCCTTTTAATTAAGAATTACTGTACATTTACAGAGACTCTGGATAAATATTTACATTAAACTTACAGAAACTTTTAACAGTGCATTTTGAGGGATGGTTTCATTATAAAAAGTTTTAAAATATCATTTATGATACTAGCTTGAGCATTATTGAATTCGAATGTTTTAGCTTTTGAAAATTCTGGAAGTTATTCTTACTTAAAATATTTTAACATAACAGAATAGAGCAATATTTCATATAATCTTGGATTATTAGGATTATTACATAGGAAATAGCAGGAAATTGCTCTATGTGTATGGAAAGTATGAGACCGAACTAATAAAGTAAAGTAATAAATTGGGATAAGGTAAATGTATCGAACAGAACGGTAGATAGCCTATTATTTGTTGAGGCTTTTTAGTCTATGACCGTGTCGAGAGATCTGTAAAATTCATTTCCCTTAATATGAATATAGTATATACTTTGTAGTAGAAATGTATGAGGACAAATATATGTTGGGGGACGGAGCAGAGTCCCCCTACGCCTATTAGTTTCCTTTTGGCTTTCGTAGAAAAACTAAACTTTTGTTCAGTTAAAAATCACTACGAAACGTTTTTTTTTTTTATTTTCTGTCAGATAATAAAAGCGAAATGATTCTATCTGTCAGCTGTCTACAGAAAAATCCACCGCACTTACAGACCTAACTTTTGGCTCACAGATAGTTCGTAACTTCTTCGTGTGCACCTCGAAGCCGCATTTTCAAATTTTTAATTAGGAAGAAAGTTATTAAATAAACTGTACTAACGTATTTAACTCTGTTAAATTTCTCGACAATTTTCTTTGCGTTGCAATTTCAGCCCGTAGCCAAAAGCAAATAAATAAATAAAATAAAACGCTCACAACTTTTTATTAGGACAGAGGACTATTAGTCTCAACCTACGAATTTTTACGATACCAGTTTTACGATAGTTGCACATTTATCGAAATCGAAAATTTATCGAAAATATAACTGAATAATTTGAAAGCAATGTTATAATTTAAAAAAAAAAAAAAAAAAAAAAAAAAAACTAATAGCCCTTTGAACTAAATTCTGCTTTAATCTCTCTCTCTCTCTCTCTTTTTTTTTTTTTTTTTTTTTTAAGAAAAAGAAAAGAAAATTAATAATAATCAGTTTCGAAATAGACAGTATCGAAAAAGTTTTTTTTTTTTAATAATTTTAAATTACGAAATAAAAAGCGCGCGTGCAAAATGAAATAAAAAATAAAATAAAATTTATAAATGGACAATATTTAAGCTCGTAGACTCAGTTCAGCGATATAATAAGAAATAATTATAAGATAAAAAGCTTTTTATAAACCATGTTTTTAAATTTTTTGTTGAATCATAGCTATAGAACTAACTACATTAGCACTTTATCAATGCATATTGTTACGAAATTGTAAATAATTTTATTTATTTTTGTATAAATTCTTTCAAAGAGGCTTAGTAAGTTGATAAAATGTCAATTTTCTGCATTTCCAGCTCTTTTAAAATAGCTTAATTTTCCCTTTAAAACACATTAAAAAGCTCCAATAGGCAGGTAATGGATTTGGCGCCAAAATTGGCGCTTTTTTGCCATTGGCGACTTTTTTGGTGAGAATATAATAAAATGCTGAATTAGTTTCCATGCCAAGCGCGATTCATCAGTGCCAAAAACATATTATTAAAAAAAAAAAAAAATTCTAAAATTGAGGTTCATTATTATTATTATTGTTATTTCTTGTTTTTTGATAATGACGTCAATTTTTCTGAGATGAATAATTTAACTTTTAGAGATTTTTACCGCTCACGTTTAATTAAATGTATTTATTTTTATGTCGAAAAAAAAATGAACTCGTAATTTTTTTTTTTTTTTTTCTTTGGAACATTTAAATTATAGTGCGACCACGTTTCCTACGACTAGCAGTGAGGCCGAGTCCAAAAGTTTAGAGGGATGCAAAATTGGCCGAGAGATAGTTATTTGGCAAACATCCAGTCATTCGGTGTTCCCTTATCGCTTGTTTTCTCTCAGTCACCCCTATTTTAACACTGGACTCGTTCAATCCGCACTTACGCAGAGACTTCCATGGTCGCAAGAAATGTGGTTAAAGAATATAGCTAATATTTTAATGGCTATTTATAACGTATAAGAAGGTTATTATTTTCATATTTTAATTAATTATAAGAAAACTATTCGAAAATCGGACTTCGAAGTATTGTGTTGTTATCGGGTTGTCAGCTATTGTGAAAGTTTCAAATGTAGGGAAATTAGTTAAAATTCGATTGCAAGATTTGTACCGGACAAACGAACACACACACGCAAACAAGAATAGAATTTAATAAAAAAATGGTAAAAATGACGACATTAGTCTAATGAGATTAACTTTTTATTATTATTACTAGCAAACCTTCGCGAAATTTTCGCACTTTTGTTATTTATTTATTTATTTATTTTTCCCTTCTTTTCCTTTTTTGACCCTTATATTAATTCTAGAAGATTTCAGTGTGAATCAGTTTACCAATAAATACAAAACTGAAAAAAAGGAAATTTTTTTATTACGAAAGGAAGTATGTAACAACGAAATGTATAAAGTAGAGTGATAATTGGTAACCCTTTGAAAAGATTCAAGATGAGTCACTTGACATGCTCCCCTTGCACCTTTGTATTCGGTGGTTTCCTTGGTTACAGCTAGCTTATTTCCAAACATTCTATGGAAGAACACAGTTTTTAAAGTTGTGAAACTCTTTCGAAAATAATTTATTTTGTTATAAAAATAAATGGGTAGGCGCTGCTGCGTTTGTAAAGAATCTTATAAAGCAGAAGGACCAGAAACTTTTCACACGTAAATTATAATTGTGTTATTTTGCATGTTTTAATACATAATATTTGTTATTGTTCTTTCAACGATTCGATGAAGACTACGGAAGTAAATCATGTGCTCAAAATAATGCATTTTATGAAAGATCATACACTTTAATTACTTATTCATTGCTTAAATAATATTTTTATTTCATTTATTTTTTGTAACATAATGAGCATAAGTCTGAAATCTGGTTTTAAATAAAACTTTCTCAGTTGAAAATTACAGCAGAAATCATCACAAAAATCATGTAATATTTATGTAATTACACTCTAAGACGCACACACACACACAAAAAAAAAAAAGACACACCAAGAAGGAGTTATCCGAATGGAAGGAAAATTTTGGATGTGGTGTACATGTGGAGAAAAACAAATGATTACAGTTTCAGAAATTTAAGAGGATTTAATCAAGAGAAAGAGCCTCACAAATTGAACAAGTCAATAAAGCGTTGGCTCTCTTCTGGCTCTTATGTAAGCAGCATTAATTGATAGAGTGGCATTAATTGATAGAGTTGGAAGATGTCCTCCTGCGAGATATCATGCCAAATTCTGTCCAATTGGTGTGTTAGATTGGCAAAATCCCGAACTGGTTGTAGGAAACTTTTCATGATGCTCCAAACGTCCTCAGTGGTAGAGAGATCCGATGACTTTGCTGTCCAAAATAATGTTGGGCGAGGAAGAGAGCAAGCAGTAGAAACTGGCTTCGTACGTGGGCGGGCATTATTATGTTGAAATATATACTCAAAATTTCGTGATATGAAGGACAACAAAACGGGACGTAGAATTTCGTCGACGTACCACTCTGCTTAAAGATGCTGCTGATGGCAACCAAAGAGATCCTGCTATGAAATGAAATGGCACCCAAGACCATCACTCTTGGTTGTCGGGCCGGTGGCTGGTGACAGTCAGGTTGGAATCCCCCTTTTTTCGGGCGTCTCCAAACGCTTCTTCGCTGGTCATCGGGGCTCATATTGGAGTGAGACTCATCACTGAAGACAATTCTACTCCATTCAGTAACATTCCAGGTCGAACGTGACCGATATCACTGCAAACAGGCTTTGTCAGTGTGCAAAGTTTAATAGCAGTCAGCACAAGGGGCTCCATGAGCTCAACCCCATTTCTCTGAGCCCCCTATTAATGGTATTTGAAGTCACTGAAGTACCAGCTGCACGTAGGATCGATAATAACGGCGAATTTGTGTCTTTAAGTACCACTCTGACGATTGATCGGTTCTTACATTCTGTCCTATCTCTAGGCCGACCGCTTCCTTTTTAACACTATGTTCGGCCATATTTCACCCATTCCTGCCAATATCATCTACTAACGGCATCGCTCCTATCTAAATGTCAAAGAATTCGCAGATTAGACGAACCGACTTCTTTGAGCCCAACTGCACTCCTCTCTCAAATGCGGACATCTGCGCATATTGTTTGCGCACCTGTATGCCAGACCTAGTTACTGTCTATCTGAGTAGACGGAATAAAATTCTCAAAGAATTTATAACTTGGAATCAAAATTTCTCCTCTTTAATATCCTGCCAGTTGCGCAGTTAAAATGCGTTGTAGCGTCACATGTTCATTCATTGGCCGCCAAACTTTAAAAATTCGCATTTTCCATCGAATCCTGTATGCATGTCAATTTGTTTCCAATTTGCATTACTGCTTCTTGATGCGTCGTTTTTTTTTTTTTTTATTTATTTATTTATTTATTTATTTATTTATTTTTTTTTTTTTTGTTCTAGAGCGTACTGCGTTATGTAATTACACGCAATAATTGCTCAAGCATCATCATAAGGCAATTGATTATTTTTAAGTGAGTTTTAAAACAACTCGATGCTATACCGAAATGCTATTCCGCTGAAAAATACAAAACACATCTTAAACCATATTCACCAATTAAAAATGTTTTGTTTTTCTTTCTTTAATTCCTTAATTCAACTCAATTTTACATGCCCATTTCAATCTACTAAAATGTAGTTCAATTAAAATTGTAGAACCCAACTGAAACTTCCCAAAAATGACTTCAGAGTGACAAACTAAACCAATTTTTTTCAACAGAATATTTTGAAATCATTAGAATGCAGACTGTTCTGAAAGGTGTTTTAACTTTCAAAGTCTCACAAAAAGTTCCATCAAAAAGGGGTTACGAATGCGAAGTATGATTAATTTACTTGTGATGCGCAATAAACGACCGACCGGAAAATAGGTTTTACAGCTTTGAAGATGCATTTATAATATTATAAAATATATCGTAATAAAAAATTTAAAGATATAAATCAAATATTTAAAAAAGCAATAAGCATGTTTTGTCATTTTTGACATGATTACAATACTTTCCTCACTATAGTGTTCGGCAAATAATAAAGATAATAAAAAATAAATGCATTGTTTGTTTGTTTTTTACCTCTGTGTACCAATGGTGCACTAAAGTATAAGCAAATACTGATTTTAATTATCTCTTTTTCTTCTATTACCTATTCATATTCAAATTATAATTTGAGAACAATATTATTAAGTAATAACTTGTTTTGTAAATTATTAGCATTTTTAAAAAAATATATTATGATACCGTCATCATAAATAATTCATATATTAGTATTTTTATTTTTTTATTTTCTGTTATAATTTAACTTCTTTCGATGATTTTAAATATTCATTTAATATTTTATATTAATTCATATTTTTACATCCTAAACAGAAAAAAAATTAATTTAATTTTTAATTCTATAATTGCAAGTGCACTTTCCCAATTATAAAATACCCTTTCTTTTGAATACATTAATCATTTTTGTCCTCTAAATTATTGAGTTTCGTTATCTAAATACGCAATATCGCAATCACATATAATTTATATTTCTTCATACTTAATTTTTAATTTTAAACTAAAGCTAATCAATCAGTTCATAATTTATATATCATCATTTTATATCTTTGCGTACTTAATTTAAAATTTGTAATTTAAACTTCATCATTCATTTCAAATATTTATTTAGCATTTCAATTTAATTCAACTTTTCAATATTTTATTAATGAATATAAAAGTTAATTTAACTGATTAATTCTAAATCTATAGCTATTTTTCTATAACTATTTTTCCATACATCAGGGAAATATTGATTCCTCCGGTAAATTTGTTCCATGAATACTCTAATCATCTTTGTATAAAGGCTTATTTTGGGGAGAAAGAGGAGTGAGAACAGGGCCGTAACAACCACCGGGTCAACCGGAGTAATGCCCCAGGCCCCCTAAGCCTAGGAGGCCCCCAAGTGAGACGACAAAATTTACGTTTTTTACATTGATGATTTTTTTTTTTTTTTTTTTTTTTTTTTTTTTTATAAAAAAATTGAACTGCGCTAACGACATTTAATTTTAACAATGCGTAAAAATGCATTAATAAAAACAAGCTTGGCCTAGATCGTACAACTTAAAATTAACCCAAACCCGAACTGCAAGACAGTTTCATCCAGACCATACCGAAAAGTGAGACTATTTTCATTTGAGATTAAATTTTGTTTAAAAAAGAAAAAGAAAAAATCATTAAGAGCTAGAAGTCAAACCATGCTTTGTCTATGAATTATGTGAAATTTAAAGTTTATACAGGCTGTTCGACAAGAATTGTTACAAGAATTCGTTTGTTACAAGAATCGCTTGTTACTTTAGTCCCCTTGTTACAAGAATTCGACAGAGATATTCGCGGATTAAGAGCACTGCAGTCGAGAAGAATGTACCTTCTCGTATAAAAATTTTTATACGGGGAAAATGCCAAATAAAAGCTGGGGTCAAGTAAGCATCAGTGGGAAATCAGTGGAGAATTCGTGGGCATTAAATTTCCTTCAGAAGCAACATGACATATTATGCGAACAAGGAATATGCCAATATACAACTGCCGTGCAGGTGACAATGGAGGCCTACAACAGATGATAAGATCAAATACCAAAAGAGACGTTTTCCGCATTATAACACATTCACGAACATCGATCAACGGCTGAGAAACACTGGATCCTTCCAAACAACGAGTGTAATGCAGGACAAGAACGCAGTGTTCGTATACACTTAAAACAGATTTCCGAGTATTACAAAGGTTTACACATTCCACGTAGGTAAGTACACGATCAGTTTCATATAAACTGGGTATTAAGCGTAAAAACATGGGGAAAGTTCTGCATGCTGATAAGATGCATCCCTTGCATGTAAAAAAGGTCCAACTACTAGTCTATGTTGATTACCTCCCTTAGAGGTCTGCACTGTATATTTTATGCCACACAGAATTATTTACACTTTTCCGCTAGTATATTATTCACAGATGAAACCTAATATACGAGAAAAGGCATGATCAACACGCATATATGGTCATCCGAAAATCATAGCACTGTCTCATTGGAAGTACTACAGCGTTTCAATATTACCTCTGGTCAGGGATTCTCGGAAATAATTTGTTGGGACCGTACCTTCTGCCTGAACTCTTCATTGGCGCAATGTACCTTGTTATACCTACAGTACGTTCTTCTGGATTATGCCGGAAATACCGGACACTGTTGTGGGCATTTATATATTTTTCAGTGGCATAAACTTGAAATTACCATTTTTTGAGCTGTGTCATTTTTCTTGTGGGTTGTGATTTGTGAAACCACCGTCGAACGTCTTCTGATGTTCTGCTACATGAATAAATTTTCACTGAAAATATATATATATATATAGATTTGTAAAAAGAAAATAGAACCGACTCCAAAAAGCAACTGCTATTCAAACAACTAAAAATAAAAGAAAATTGGCATAAAATGGAACTGTAAATTGCGCCTAAAAGTATAAAATAATTTCCTTCGCCAAACAACCTGTACACTACAATTAAACATAACTTCTGAAGTCAGCGCAAAATTAAAAGTTGACGGAGTTGCTGGTATCTAGCGTCCTTGGTGAAAACAAATCGCAAAATTATATCAGTAAACATATTTAATTCCTTTGAGAAATCATTGTTATTTTAATAAGGTATATTAAGATAACAATCAAGAATATGAAACAATACTTCGTACAGCACATATTATAAAATTTTACATCTCGCGTGTATATTTTTGCATTACGTTTTGATCACCAAATCCAAAATTCGCCAAGGATGATAGTTGTCAAAGTTTTACCAAGCTTGCAAAGAAAACTTCAGTAATTTCGTAAAAACATAAATACCGAATTGCGAAGAATGTTCACTGTTCTATGTAGATGTTACTAATGGACCAATTGTATACAGTGATAAAATAATAAAGGAAACATGAAAATGGATCATTCGAGATAACAGCATTTGTAGCTACCGGTCTAAAAACAAATCTTTAAAAACGAATTAAATTTTATTTAATTTTGCGCCGACTTCAAAAATTATGTTTCATTGTGTTTAAGTTGTTTGGCGAAGGAAATTATTTTATACTTTTAGGCGCAATTTGCAGTTCCATTTTATACCAATTTTCTTTTATTTTTAGTTGTTTGAATAGTAATTGCTTTTTGGAGTCGGTTCTATATTTTTTGCAAAAAGATTTTATTATATGCTTGTCATTTTTTTAAGATAATGACACCAAATTTCTGTCAAGAACGTAAATTTTATTTTCTTGAGCCAGAATTTAAATAAGTGTGAGATGATAAGACCAGCCCAGCAATCGTAATGTATTTAAACTTATTTGCATGTCCCTGTAAAAGAAAAAAATTATAATTACATTTACAACTTTTGCTCTATTTAATATACGTTAACTCGATTCAAACTCACGTCAAATAACTACCGCCCATTAACTGCAGTGTATTCGGATGTTTTTGTGTGCCCCTGTAAACAAAAACTGGAGAATATTCAAAACACAAATTTCTAAAACAAATATACATATGACAATTCCTCATCAATTCAATCAGATTTACAGAAGTTAGAATGCGGTAAGACACACGGACAAACAAATGAACTAAAATCATGCACTTAGTTATGATAAGTTATCACTAAAAACTTATACTTCATTAGTTACTTTATTATATTAATTCAAAAAAGTTTTTTTTTTTTTTTTTTTTATGTTCATTCGTATCGTCTATCTTACTAAATTACTACTTTTTTTTATACTAGCTTTAAAAATATTTGTTTAATGTTCATTCGTATCATTGTATATTTTACTCAAAAACGTTTACTTTTTTTGTTCAAGTCTGCGTTATGTGTAAACATCTATAGAAAATAATATATTTAATTGTAATTTTTTTTAGAGAACTTCTTGAAACTTTGATGGTTCCAATATAAGACCATCTCATCCACAATAAGTATAACAAGTTTTATCATATCATTCTATGTTTACTGAATTTTATTTCATTGAATAATCTAGTGTGGCTTTGACATAGCTTTCTCTTATTCTGCATTTGAATACTATAAAGAGAGATAATACAGATTAAGAGGTAAGATAACAAGTACTGTAAATGAATATACTTTAAAAACTGTTCAAAATACCTTTGGAAGCAGTTACATATATATATATATATATATATTTCTGTATGAGGGACGCTACTATTACTCTCAGCCATCCATTTCAATGTAGTAGTACTTACATTTATATATATTTTTTTTTTTTTTTAATTGAGGTTGTTATTAAATTTGAAAGTTTATTCCACCGTGCAACTCTCACCTACAACACTACTTGAAACTTCCTTTGGTTATTAGAATCTCGGCTAAATGTCGGTTAAAAATATAATATTAAAAAATCCTCTTCGATAAAGGTACAATCATAGCCCAATTCATATTTTAAATCAGTAAATTTGAAATAAATTCAACTCTTAGATAATAAAATAATAACTTAAAGTAAATGGTAAGCTGGAGGTCTATTTTCACGACATGATTCTGTAAGCAAACAAACTCATTAAGAAAAAAATAAATATTCATTTGTACCAAATCTGCTGCTAATCAATTCATAAATTCCATTAACAATCGATTGAGAATAACGCCTACTACCAAATGGTATTCATACTCATCAGGGACTGCATTTATTTACTTAAAATATCATAGTAACATTAAAACTTTCAATATCCATTTTTCACTAGCAATATCCAATATTTTTAATCAACGGATAACATCATGCCATATCAAATGTCAAATTAGATCCAGAGAAAAAAAAATAATAATAATACATTTTTTTTCCTTGATATTAAAATTCATTTACATATTTTCCTAAGTAATTTGCTAATCTATTCATGTTAGTTGGTTTTGTTTAACCAAAAGTAAATTTTACAATGTGAAATATGACCTATGAAGTTAATATTCCAAAATATAAATACACCAGACATAATAAGGACTTATAACATAATTTGTAGCACAATAATGACTTATTAAAAGATGTTATATTTGTAAGTTAATCTTTCATGCTTACAGAAAATTTGGCCGTTTTTCTCCAGATGATTTTTTAAATATTTCTAAAACAAAAATCATAATGAAACTATGATGTACCATAATTTCATTATTAGGATTACTCGATATCAATAATGAGTTTCAATGTTAGGAGAAAACCTGAGATGAGCCCGTTATGAAGTAGTTTAAAATTCTTAATGAACTGTAGATACATCGTGAAAATTTGTTTTTAGATTTATTTAAAAGTATAAGCTTTTTATGGTGAAGACACTAGACTGAATAGTTAAAAAAAAATAAAGTTATTTTTTAATTTAACAACAGTTTCCTAAAAATCTTTTATAATGACAAATCAAAATAGAGGTTATTAAAGCTGATCGTTATTGATTTAATTATTCTGTTTCCTCTTTTACTTTTTTTTTTATGAACGAGGTTTCTGTATTTCGTTCTGTACGTTTGTATCGTTTGTATTGCGTTTTGGTTTGTATATTGACAACGATCCCAATGTACATATGGAAAGAACAACGAGAACGAAGAACGAATTTTCACTATGTTGCCTCCAGCGGCAAACAAATGTTAATCGTCAACGCAAATATCTAGATACCTAAAAGAATTTTGAATTACTCGTCTGATTTTTCTTACGACTACAGAATGTTGTTCTTTCAACGAAAATTTCTCTAAAAAAATCAAGCATAGTTTTTTTTTTTTTTTTCGTATTTATGAAATGCAAAGTAATTAATGTTTATGTTTCGTTCAATAAAGTTAGGAGCAAACTATGCGTAAAAAAATAGTCCATGCATTCAGCGCTACAATTAACGCTTCTTTGAAAGTACGAGTATTTAAACATGCTGCCTCATCAAATATTGATTTGAGATATATGAATTCAAAAATGATCTTATTAAATCACTAGATTAAAAGTAATGAAAAAGTATTTAAACAGAAGGGATTTTGTTTTGAAGAATTGTAATCTGTTCATATTTTCGGATAAATAGCAGACTTTTCACTCATTTTAAGTAATAAAGAATTACTAATTTTAGTTTAAAGTTAATAAAATTTGGTAATTAATAAGGATAGCTTCGTAAGATTAAGTTTCTTAAATGATGGTATTTTAAATTCTGAATAATAAATCTCATTTATTGTGTTAAAATATTACCTAAGTAACTAATTTGGTTAATAAACTTATTGAAAGATGATTTAATTAAAAGGATTAATTAACTCAAATGTATTTATGATATTTAGAGAAATACTTATTACAGTTAAAAGTGTATTTTAAAATATTCAATCCACTTAGATTTATAAAATGGATTTAAAATAACAAATAATTGATAGATTATTGATAATGGTGAATCATTTGAATAGTTTATAAGGTTTTCTTTCTTTGTTTTTTAATAAGTTGCACTAAATAAATGTCGTCGTGGATTTTTTTTTTTTTTTTTTTTTTTTTGGCTAATAGTAATAATAATAATAAACAATTCTAAATACAAGATGGTTATAACTAAACTTTAGAATCTTTGAAACCTGATCCTGAACCTGAACAAACCTAAACATCCTACATCCTAAACAAATTGCATCCTGCAGCTAAAGAAGGAAAGCGGATTGCCACCAAATTTATTGACGTCTCTTTAAGACTAATTTGGTCCAACAGTAATGCACTCAAGGAATTTAAAAAATATATATCTATATTTTAAGATTTTCTCTAGGTGCTGCAATGCATGAAAATACGGAAAATATATCACAAAATAATTACAAGATTAAAAAAAAAACTTTTTATATAACACGTTTCTAAATTTTCTGTTGAATCATATAAACTTGACAATTCTATGTATAAATAAATACTTTTTTTTTTTTTTTTTTTTTTTTTTATGAATTATCCCATCAACTTGAAAGAAAATGATCAAATGCGTAAAAAAGAGATCAATTATAAGAAATTGTCAAGCATTTATTAATTGAATAAAAATATGAAAAGAATGCATTGTAATCGTGCTCTGAACTATTCTAAAAGTTCCAAATGTCTAGCTAGTCGGGAAGTCAGTTAAAAATTGATTGCAAGATTTGTACTGTACAAACAAACAAACAAGAAAGCGAGTTATTAAAAGTATGGTAAAATATACTGAATGGATAAACAATTTGAACATTTATTGATTAGTTTTTAACAACCTGTTGGCCATTTTGTTTGCTAAATTTACCGCATCCTCATGCCAAGCTCCATTGTTTAGACATTTTCCTCAAAGCCGTAAACATATTTTTTTGCTCCGGAGGACATCCTCAATATATCTTCAGGAGAAGAGTGGCTGTATGGGTTATTAAACTAAAAAAAAAAAAAAAAAAAAAAAATGTTTCTTTTCTTAAGTGGAATGATTTATCCACATATAGAATTTGGTAACAAGTCCTGTTTTAACTAACAATTATACATATTATATACATAAACCGGATCCACAAATATATATAAAGTATTTTATATACGAGTTTTGTATAAACAGGGTGATTATAGATAAAGTTACCATTTCAAAACCCTATAATAATTTCAGAATTACCCGTCAGAATGACTTGATATTTTAACAAAACAACCCTTATGCAATAGAATTTTTTTTTTTTTTTTGGTGGAGGAAAAAAAGTAGTTCCAAAATATCCTTATACATGGCGCTGTCAGTGTAATGTCAGGGGAAACGCCTAAATGGATTCATTAAACACAGGAATGTTGTTAGCCATACAATAGAATTGCAAGAAATAATAAACTCTAAGGTTTTACGAACAAATTTTTTAGCAAAGAGACAAGAATACTTGTTTACAGCGGAAACATCCATAGTGACAAGAGAAAAAAAGGAGCTTCATGAAAAAAACACCTTACGGATTATTAAAAGCACTTTTTTTTTTTTTTTTTTTTTTTTTGGTGGAGGAAAAAAAGTAGTTCCAAAATATCCTTATACATGGCGCTGTCAGTGTAATGTCAGGGGAAACGCCTAAATGGATTCATTAAACACAGGAATGTTGTTAGCCATACAATAGAATTGCAAGAAATAATAAACTCTAAGGTTTTACGAACAAATTTTTTAGCAAAGAGACAAGAATACTTGTTTACAGCGGAAACATCCATAGTGACAAGAGAAAAAGAGGAGCTTCATGAAAAAAACACCTTACGGATTATTAAAAGCACATTTTTTTTTTTTTTTTGGCAAACAAAATTTTATCGCCTCAAGATTGTTCCAGTAAAATATCACCTCATTCTGAGCGGTAATTTTAAAATTATATCGTTTTGAAATTGCAACTTTAATTCTAATCACCCTATATGCTAATGATTTTCCCTTTTGTACATCTAAAATGAACAGAAGGCAAGAAAGATGAATAAAGGATGAATTCGCACAATGTTGCCACCAGCAGAAAAAAAAACCTTAATTGCCAACTCAAATATTTACATACCCAAAATACGTTTTGAGCTCTCGTCTGATTTTTATCAAGACTAAAGAATGTTGTTCTTTCAGCGAAAATTTCTCCAAAAGAACCAAATATAACATTTTTTTTTTTTTTTTCGTGTTCATGGAAGGCGAATTAATTAAAGTTTATGTTTTCGTTCCATAAGGTTAGGAGCAAACTAAGCGTAGAAAATTAGAACTTGCATTAAATGCAATAACTGAAGCTTACAACTTTATTTAAAAACACCACATTTCTTATTTCGGGTGTGAAAACTGCTTTGGAAGTACTATTGAAACATACCAATTCATCAAATACTGACCTGTGATAGGAAGCCAAAAATAATCTTATTTAATCATTAGATCAAAAGTAACGAGAAAATATTCAAACAAAAAGAATTTTGTTTTGAAAAGTTATAATCTGTTCATATTTTCGAATAAATTTAACAATTCAGAAGATTTTTAACACCTTTGAAGTAATAAATAATTATTAGATAAAAAACACTTTTTATATACCATGTTTTTAAATTTTCTGTTGAATCGTTGAATCATAGCTATACGCAAGCGAAGTGTGACGTCATTAACCGTTAGTGGGGCCAAAAAAAAAAAAAAAAAAAGATTTCCTATGTTAATTATCCATTGGATTTTTTGTAAAAAATTATTAAAAATTAAGAAAAATTATTTCCTGATTTTAATCCCCATATTTGGATATAGTTATATATAAGCTATTGTCTACATGTGTTAGATTGAGTTACTTTTGTTGTAAAATTGATAAGCTTTTAATTTTTAATTTCAAAATTGAAATTTAAAATTAAGTCCTTGGCAATTTTTGTATTTGACGATCAAAAACGTAATACGAAAATATACATACCAAATATATATTTTCTTAATACGCATTGTACGATATATTGTTTCCTATTATTGATTGCTGTCTTAACTAAATGTGAACTAAATATGTTCACCAAATAATTTGGGGAGCTTTTTTTTTTTTTTTTTTTTTTTGGCCAAGGACGATAGATATCAAATATTCCGCTGCAATAAGGAAAGGGCACGTGACGTCACTTGCAGTCAAATTATGAGTAAAGTGGCAAAACATTGGTATTTCCACCAATGCAGATTGACGTTTTGCCACTCGAGAGTGGCAAAGATAGATTGACGGAGCGTTTGTTTGTAAACATGCCCTTTCCTTATATATTAATATTTCATATCAGACACTTTATTTAGACATTTCAAAACAAATTTGACTTCAAATTATGATAGAATATTTATTATTTTCCTTTTAATTAGTATGTTAGTTGGATATTTATTGTGTAAATATAACCCTTTGAAATGAAATGTTTATGTTTACATTAGAAAATGGAAGTTAGAGTTTTTTTTTTCCTACAGTTTTGAAATTTAAAATTAAAATTTTATCAATTTTACAGCAAATAAAATTTTTAAAGTGATAGTGACGTCAATTTCTGTAAGATGCATCATTTAATTTCTTACGATTTTTTAACGTTCACGTTTGGTTAAATGTATTTATTTTTATGTCGAAAGAAAATGAACTCGTATTTTTTTTTTTTTTTTTTTTGGCTATTTATATGCTATTAGGAGGTTATTAGTTTCATATTTTAATTTATTAAAAGAAAACTAATAAAAAATTCGAAAAAACTGACTTTGAAGTCTTGTGTTGTCACCGGGTTCTGAGTCACTGTGAAAGTTTCAAATGTCTAGCTAGAAGGGAAGTTAGTTAAAAATAGATTGCAAGATTTGTACCGGACAAACAAACAAACAAGAATCGAAGTTAATAAAAACATAGTAAATAAATGATTATAAAATAAAAAACACTTTTTATATACCATGTTTTAAATTTTCTGATGAATCATAGAGCTCTTATCAATGTGCATAAAATTTTTAAAATGATAAAGACGTCAATTTTTGTGAGATGCATAATTTAACATTTTATAATTTTTTAACGTTCACGTTTAATTAAATGTATTTATTTTTAGGTCGAAAGAAAATGAACTCCTAAATTTTTGTTGGCAACAATTGAATTATAACTAATATTTTAATGGCTATTTTAACGCTATTAGGATATTATTATTTTCATATTTTAATTAATTATAAGAAAACTAATCAAAAATTCGAAAATCGGACTTCGAAGTATTGTGTTGTCACCGAGTTCTGAGCTTCTGGGAAAGTTTCAAATGTCTAGCTAGTAGGTAAGTTAGTTAAAATTCGATCGCAAGATTTGTACCGGACAAACAAACAAACATACATACATACAAACAAACAAACAAGAATAGAAGTTAATAAAAACATGGTAAAAATTAGTAATTTTAGTTTAAGAAATATGGAGAATTAATAACGAGCAAAAGCTTATTAAACCATTATTTTGAACTTTGAGTAATAAATCCTTCATTGTATTAAAATTATAAACTAAGCAAGTAATTGTTTTCAAATAAACTTATTGAAAGATAATTTAATTAAAGGAATTAACTGACTCAAATGTATTTATGATATTCAAGGAAATACTTGCTGGAATTAAGAAGTGTATTTTTAAACATTTAATCCCTTTACATTTGTGAAATTTCTTTTAAAATAATAAATAATTGACAGATTATTGACAAAGATGAACCATTTAAATAATTTATAAAATTAAAAAAAAAAAAAAAAAAAAAAAAAAAAATGACTGAACCAAATTAAAGTTGTCGCACTGTTTTTTACAAAATAATAATAATAAGTGTTAAATAAAGGATAGTTATTACTATTTTTAGCACCTTGTAAACCTGATCATTAGCCCGAACAAACTTAAACATCGTGCGGTATGATCAAATAGCATCCTACAGCTAAAATGGAAAAACAGATTGCCACCAAATCGTGACAATCCTGTAGAATGTATTTGATCGACCAGTAATGCTCACAAGAAATTTTTCAAGAAAAAAAAAATTTTCGAAAATTTTTACTAGGTGGAGTTTTTTGTGAGAAAACAGAAATGTAGAAGCAAACATTAAACCGTGTTTTCTCCAAAAATAAAAATGTGTTAATGTTTTTTTTTTTTTTTTTTTTTAACTTAACATAAAAATAGTATGTCTTTACATAAAAATAGTATATTCCTAGATACGTCTACATATTTTTCTAGTATCTAGTAATACATTTAAACAAACGATAATTAGATTTTAAGTTTAATTATTTTTTATTTTATTTGTTTTTGTGTGGTGTGAAAAATTGTATCCGAAGGAGAAAACACGGTTTGAATGTTTGCTCCTCAATTATAACACAAGACGTATGCGGAATGGATAAACAGTTTGAACATTTAACCCTTTGCCGTTCAGTGTTCCACAACATGGAACACCTAACATCGCTAGCTTCTCCAACCGTTAAATTCAATTGCAAATGCATAAAAATAGGTTCATTTTTTACTTTGAACTTTCCTTTTCACCCATAGATGACACCACCACACAAGGCAATCCATGATATTTAACTGAGACGCGTTATTTTAAATCCTCGTATTTACAAGAAATTTTGTATACATACACTAAGCGACAAAAAAAAAAAAAAAAAAAAAAAAAAAAAGCCGCACTTGGAAATTTCCATTTTTCTTTCTGTAATCTCTAATTTTATTGCTTCAAAAGTAAATTTTTTAACAGATTTTATTACGTTGTGCTCCACGTGCAATTTAGGATTGAGCCAAGTGTTAAAAACAAGATGCAATTGTTCGGAAAACTGTAATTTTAGAAAGTATTTTAAAAATGGCAAGAATATGTCAATTAATGATACCACAAAAAATAATTATTTTAGAGCAAAAAAAAAAAAAAAAAAAAAAAACTTTAATACGTGGGATGTTAAAATGATTAAATGTTAACAAAATATTAGTGATCTGGTTTTTAGCAAGATATAACATTTTTTGGTTGTTTAAACTGCACATTTATCTTTAGGCGGCCACGTTACTCATCCAGTCGAGATGACCGCAAGTTAAAAAGCCAGTGCTTAAAAAATCAGTTTGTATTACATTTAGAACATAGAAGGAATTCAGAAAACGTGTTTAGTAACATAATTTATTTAAATACAGTGCAATAACAATTAAACAAAGCAGGCTTAATTGCCAGAAAATCTGGAAAAAATCCATTTTTAACGAAAATAATTAAAAAACCAAGACTTTAAAGGGTTAAAAAATTTAAAAAATGATTCGGTTAGTTGTTGGGCATTATTGGTCTCTCTGATGAGTCAAGTTTAATTTATTTCGAACTGACAGAAACGAGCAGTTCTGATCACGAAAATGTGACTGACTTAATGAAAATCGCGCTTTTTAAACAATAACATATTCCCCGTACATTACGATACGAAAATGCATAATTTTTCAGTGAGTCTGGCAAATTTTCATGTTCAAAGGATCAGTTAACCCGAAATAAAACTTGACCATTAAAAAATTGATACCTGACCGACTACTTTGGAGGTATTTCAGACTCTTCCATTATCAGCATTTTAAGATTATAATGAAACTTCTTACATGGCGCCTGTGGTTCGTTTATTTGATTCAAGTTGTTAAAATTACTTATCCATTCTCATAATCATCTATAACTTCGTAAGTTATTATAACTTTTTTAATTCCCCATCATACTATAGGTATGGGGAACTTAGGTAATCGTGAAAATTTTCGACCTCGGTTTTTTGATTTTTTACACGTTTTCAGGTGTGGGGAATCCGAAAATAACAAAAAATGTATGGTGTCTGTCTGTAGGGTGTCTGTTAGTGTGTTAGTCCGTTAGTGTGTTAGTCCGTTAGTTTGTTAGTCTGTTAACACGATATCTCACGAACAAGTGGTCGCAGAGAGGTCAGATCAGTTTTAAAATATTACTTTCGACACTGGCAAGAACCCTATTCATTTGCAACATTCGATTTTAAAAACTTCGTAAGTTATTAGAAATTTACGATATTCTTAACATGGGAGAATAGGACAAAAATTCACTTAAACGTGCATTAAAAGGAAACTTTTTACTGTAAAAATGTCAGATCAGTTTTAAAATATCCGTTTTGATGCCGGAATGAACATCAGTAACTATAAATATGTTACTTTGAAAATTTCGCAATTTATTAGAAATTTACGAATTTCTTAACATGGCAGTATAGGGCAAAATTTCACATAAACGTCAATTTTGAGAGATATTTTCATCGTAAAGATGTCAAACCACTTTCGAAATATTATTTAGGTTACTGGCATGAATATCATAGACTATGATTTTTCCAATTTAAAAAATTCGTAAGTTATTTGAAATTTACGATTTACTTGACATGTCGGAATAAGGCAAAATTGAGCATAAACTTCCATTTTGAGGATCATAAATACATTAGACAACTTCAAAATTACATTTATGATATTGGTTTGAACATAATTGAATACAAATATTCTAATAGGAAAATTTCGTAAATTATTCGTAATTTACGATTTTATCAACATAAAGAAATTGTGATTTTTTCCTATAAATATGAATTTTGAGGATTATTGCATTGGAAATAGTAACATGAAACATAAACAACGGAAGTGACCCTGATAAAATAAATTAATAGATTAGAATAAGATAAATATATCGAAGTGAACGATGGATAGCCTATTAGGCGGGGATTTCTTTCTGTCACTGTATCAAGCTTTGGTCAAATTCATTTTTTCTTAACATGATTATAATATGTCTCGCACTAGAAATTTATGAGACCATAAATATGGTGGGGAACTGAGCAGAGTCCCCCTATGCCAACTAGTTTTTCTTAAAATTAAATCCCACAAAGAATATCGCAGGCTTTCTTCTTTGTTAGACCTGAAAGTTGTCCTAATCTCAATCCCCTCGAAAATGTTTAGTCTATAAAAGAGGGTATGGATTAGAAAATTGTAGCCTACAACTTTGCACGAACTAGAAAAAAATATTTATGATATTTGGCACAGTGAAATTTCTGAGTTTCATGCTAAAAAACTGTAAACTATTATGCCATTGCGCATTAATGCATTAATTCCATATAAAGGCGGAATTATCGAATCCAGAATACATATTTTTTATTAAATAATTGTTTATATCTAACAAATAAATAGTTTTATTTCATACATTAAAAAAGTACATGTTTATTTCATATAATAAATCGTAATAGAATACAAAGTATATGTTTATTATATTATGTTTAAAAAGAAAATTTTCTGTAGATTTTTATTAAATACTTCATAGAGTGTAATAAAACGAATTATTAAATCGAAAATGTACATAGGTATCATGTTATGACTTCCATATCATACAACATAACAATTTTATTTGCTGCAATCATTAGTTTTTAAATTATTACAAGTTCAAAAGGTATAAGTCAAATGTTCTGCAGTGCGGCTTTTTTTTTTTTTTTTTTTTTTTTTGTCGCTTAGTGTATATATATATTTTTTTGTGATACAAAAAAGATTGCTTGAAAAAAATTTCTATGTGATATCATTTGCTGTACTCTAAATTATTTATTTTATATTATTTTTTACTTTTTATACAGGAAACATACGAGGAATTGTTGAATAAAATAAGGTGTTCCATCTCTTGGAACACTGCGACACTAGCGCTTTTCATATTGCGCACCCGAAAGCAATGATGAGAGAAGACAGCTGTGTTCACGTTTTCTGTTTTCCTCTGTTTAGAGGAAATGACGTCAAGCTATCAGATGCTGCGAGAGAGGGTTGGTTGTTTATTCAAAAAAAATAAAACAAGAAATATATATTCCATGCTTCTACCAAAAGGGTGTGACGTGCTTCCAAAAATATCATGAAGCTAAAAAAAAGACTAATTGTAAATATTTTTGCACATAGTACTTGTATATATGTATACTAACTGTAAATATAAAATTATTTCATAAAAAATCATATAACCAAGTTTTTTTTTTTTTTTTTTTGGGGGGGGGGGTGTAGAGTATCAGGCCTCCCCGTGTGTAAACCCTGTATCATGCTAAATCTGCTACACAGGTATAATACAGTGTTTTTTAATTCATATGCAAAATCTTTCACTCATTTACGCGCTTCTCAATGATGCTCCTTAGACGCACTTTTCAGAGCTTTAGTGGCGCAGTGTTCCCGCTGATGGAACACCCACAGATTAAAAACGGTAAGTACTATCTTTACAAAATTATACCTGCGTACTCCTTTAGACCTAAGTAGATAGCCTACAACTTTTTTTGTTGAAATTCCAACTTTAAAGGGTAGTTCGCTGTAAAGGGTTAATGATTAGCTTTTTACAACATGTGGACCATTTCATTTGTTAAATAAGTATACTACTTTTTCATTTATTACTCCATCTTTTAGACATTTGTTGAACTATAAAATGTTTTTCATTTCCTTAAACGATTCCCATAAATTGTCCACATACTGAATTTGGTGACAATTTTATGCATATAAAACGAATATAAAGCAAGAAAAGTGGGAGGGGGGAAAAAGATCGAATTTCCACTATGTTGCCACCAAAAGTAACCAAAGTTTAGTCGTCAACGCAAATTTTTGCATATACAAAATCTACCTTTTGATCATGCTAATATTCTCAGGTGAGACTAAATACATTGTTTTTTTAAATGGCCATTACCCCCTTTTCTTAATAAGAAGGATAGTAAAATGAGTAAATAAGAAATAGAGCCTCGTAAGTTCATAAAAATAAAACCTATTTGAAACAAGAAATTTCTCTTTGTGATAAAAGCAGAACCTCTTGAATTATAAGAGTAAACAGGTTTAAGATAAAGAAAACTTTTCTCTTTGTGCTTGGATCTGAAATACAACTCCAGGAATAAACATAAAATAAAGTATTAATTGTTGTCGTTGTCGTATGCTACTCGTAAATTCCGAGCCCCGGTAGTGGAACTATCCAGATTTAAGGTAAGAGGGCTGTGCCTTCCGTGTTTAGGAGCGCCCATAGGGAGGAAGAACGACTTTAGCTCCAGAAGCTGGTGAAAGATGGCAGCACCAGCCAAACAACAGGAACTCGAATTTTGATCCGGATCAGGTCCGAGTTAAACCCATGTTCCGGTACCTCCAGGGGTATAATTTTTGATGGGAACTTGGAGGACTTTGCGATCACGACGGAATTTAACGTGCACCAGTCGCCATTAGCGTACACGACGGTCTTCGGCAGGCTCGAAGACCGATCTTGCAATCTTTGGATCACGAACTCGCTGCTCACACCGACCAATATTATTAATTAATTTTAGTTATTCTACCATTTTTCGTCTAAGATTTACTGGTGTGTGAAACATAACTTGTACCATAACTTAAAATTTGCTGACTTAGTCATTGGAATGGATTTAATTACTTTTGAGTGATTTATTTTTATTTTAATAACCACCATATTTCCATCCTTACAAAATCATTAATAATTCCTGTAAGAGCAAACTAAGCGTAGAAAAGTTGCATTTGCTTTAAACGCAATAACTGAAGCTTCTAATATTATTTGAAAAACATCATGTTCATTATTTCTTGCGTGAAAGCTGCTTTGAATATACTATTCCAACATACAATTTCATCAAATATTAATTTGTGATATAAAATCAAAAATAAACTTATTTAAACACTAGGTTACAAGTAACCAGAAAGTATTTAAGTAGAAGAAATTTTGTTTTGAAAAATTGTAATCTGTTCATATGTTTGTAAAATTTTAACAATTCATAAGGCTTTTTGCTCATTTCAAGTAATTAAGAATTACTAATTTTAATTTAAAATTAAAATATATATTGGGAATTGATAATGAGCTCTTTGTGAGATTAACTTCCTTAAATGATTATTTTGAATTTTAACTGATAAATTCTTTATTATATTAAATTAATTTCTAAGAAACTAAGAATTCTTTTAAATAAACTTATTGAAAGTTAATTTAATTAAAGGGATTAAATAACTTAAATACATTCATGAAATTCTGTGAGTTACTTATTAGAGTTAAGAAGTGTATTTAAAAGCATTTCAGTCACATATATTTGAGAAATGGATTTTAAAATTACAATTATTCTGTGCAGATTACTAATAATTATGTACCAGTTAAAATGTTTATCAGTTTTTTTTTTTTTTTTTTTTTTTTAAACATAGATTGGATTAAACAAATGTCGTCGCGTTTTATTTTTTACAATTTATCGTAAATGCAAGGTGTTTATAATTGAACTTCCGATATAAATATCATCCTGCAGCATTGTTCCCAACTTCTAAAGTTTTTTTATTCAATAACCATCATTAATTTTTTATTGTAATGTTTCTTTAATTGTATGTCTGTCTAATCAACTACCATATATGTCAAATATCATTCTTCAAAATTAGTGGTGAATATTAAATTAAAAAGACCCTACCACTTGGCAACACTGTCCTGCAGCCAAACCTTGTCAGCGAATTGCTACCAAATTTGTTATAGGAACGAATCATGAGATGTGCTTAAGGAATTAAAAAATTAAATTAGCTAAGACATTTCCACTAGAAGGCGCTTTGCCCGAAAAAACGGACAATATAACAAAGAGGGTAGCTTATACGGAATGCAAAAAAATTTCCACGTCTGTTGACTAATTTTTTGATCTAGCGAAAGATATACTTTTTGTTTAATTTACCCTTTTTTATGCAAAACGTTTATATTTTGGATATTTTTTGAACTAAAAAAAATTCCTAATTCTTTGAGCACAACTCGTGAATCGTCTACATACAAAATTAGGTGATTATCTAATAACTATTTTTTGATCCTGCGAAAAATATACCTTTTATTAAATTTACCTTTTTTATGCAAAGCGCTGTTGGACATTTTTTGAACTAAAAAGAAATTCTAATTTTTTGAGTTGAATCATCTCGTGAATCATCTACATACCAAATTTGGTTATTATCCACTCACTGACTTTAGTTGCAATATGTGATTAAAGCGGAAGTTTAGCTAAAATCTCCCTAATAAATTGTTTGAGACTGGATTATTGTTTATTAAAGAAACAAATTATTTACTTCGGCATATGCATGGAGATAAAAGGCTTTCAAAAGGAAGGTAAATAGTAATTTGTACACACACACACACATTAGTACCTGAAAAGGTAAACAAAATATCAAAATAAATTTAATTATTTTTTTTTTTAATTCATGTATATAAATTAATTAAATGAGATCATGATGTAATTATATATATTTTCATACTGTATAAATATATATCTGAGGTTTTGCTCTCGTTTTATGGTCATGTTTCCATTAATAATTTAAGACAAGACATGAAATATTAAATGTGTATTATTACGTATTAGTATATTCAAGGTGTATTATTATAGTATTTTATCTATTTATCTATTTATTTTTTCGTATTTTATTAAGACTATTAATTTTTAACCGTTTTCATATCTGTATTAAAGTCCTCACAGGTTATTTATTTTAGTAATTCTTTTTGGTTGTTGCGGATTTCCGTGGCATTTAATCTTTTGTTATTCTTAATTTTACTATGTTAAAATATTTATACCTATGTATATGTGTGTATGTATATATACAGTCGGTAACAAAAGTATCCGAACAGCAAAAATTCCTATGGAAAAAAAGTAGAGTTAATACTGTTCTGTTAAATAAATCCTTGTCGAATCATGTTGTTAGTCAGTCTAAGAACATGATTCGACAAGGATTTATTTAACAAAACAGTACTAACTCTACTTTTTTTATATAGGAATTTTTGCTAGTGTTCGGATACTTTTGTTACCAACTGTATATATATATATATTTGTTGTAAACTATTTTGTATTAAAGAAAGTTCAGTCATCCTTAAACATTTGTTTCTATAAGAGAGATAGAATAAAGGAAACCAAAGTGATCTGATGATAATTTGCAACAACTGAGTATAGGATAGCTATCACAATTAGAATGTTTATATCCAATTTTTGATTAAAAAAACATGAAATAATTAAAAAAAAACTATAGGCACAATTCGTATTCACTTTTCTGATCACGTAATTGTATTATCTAAAACTGACAAAAATGTATATGGGTATTCGGACAAATGTGCTTTAATAAAATTAGAAGTAGAAAACCAGCTGTAAATTGCATTTTAGCTCTAAGTTGGATGTTTAATTAGATAACACAATTGTAGTAGCCCTATTTCATGGAATAAAATTGGCGTAACTTTGATACGGTCATCTAAAGTTTTTCTGCTAAATTTCTTTTAAGAGAGTTTAATGTTCTAAATAGTATTTTATTAGTTATTTTTTCCGCCATTATTTAGTTAGATAGGCGGAATGTGTGACAGTGTGAAAAGGCAATGTGATTATGTGGCCAAAAAGATAGTTTTCATTAGCTTTATTGTATTTCATTATCATTGGATTTTTTACCAGTTTTCGTTTATCTCTTACTTTATTGTTGCATCCTAACAGATTCAGAAACTTCAGTGGAAAGTTGATATTACAATATGATTTTATATTTTAAATAATATCAATTTAGTGTCGATCTTAATTATATTTTTTTTTTATCTGAATTTTACCCATTATAATATTTAAATATTAACTTTCTATACGTTCTATCAGAGGTATTTCTATAAACCACATATTATTACCTATATTTTACATAGATCATAATGAAAATGACATTTAGAATTCGTATGTATAAATAAATTAATATAGTATGAATACAGTATGATTATTAATAAGATTTCCAAGGTCACACAAAAATATTCACATGCATTAATGGCTGCATTTTTGATTTTATTAAGTGCTGTTAACACTTTTCAACAATGTTTATGTGTGATGATAAATTTAATAAGTCTGTCTTCCTGTCTGCCCTTGTGTGATCACATAAACAAAGTACATTGAAGGCGTACAGTCGCAAATAGTTAATAATCTATGCAAACTGCATAACATACCGTTCTTGTTCTTTTTTTTTTTTTTTTTTGTTACTTTTTACGATAATTAAGATTGTAAACAGTTGTAAGGCTCCTATATATACGACCTGGCGCAACAGGCATTTTGTTGCCTTACGGTTGCCACATGTACCCACCAGCACGTTTCTCTGATAAACAAACCACAAACATTTTTTTTTTCTCGTCTTACGTCACTTTAGAGTAACTTGTTTTATTATATTTCATAATTTTAGCTAAGTAAACTATGATATGGAAGTTTGTTTAGCGATAAACTGCTATAATCATTCAAGAAATGAATATAAAGTGTTCATAGACCTTCTATTACTGTGTATTTGAGTTTTGGCGACATTTAGTAAAAGAAATAGAAACCGCCCTAACAACACATCATACATCCATAGGATATCCTCAGAATAAAATGACACCTTGAGAATGTACTGTGAAAAAAAAATGTGTTTTTAGGAATATTATTGTTGCTTATTGCTCTTATCTTGACCGGATTAGCTTCAGATCAAGATTTCGTAAAATCATTAGGGAAGCGATAAGGACACCAAGCGTGAATGCTGTCCTCTTCGGAGGCAAAAAAATGGCGGTGATGCGCCGGCCTATTATTTTATTTAGTGCTCTAACAGTTGACAAACGTTTTATACATTGGAAATTTTGTTGATAATTAAATTTTGGAAGTGAATTATTTTAGATAATGTCAATATTTTTGTCAGATTCCGTAATTCTCGAGATATTTCATAGTATAGCTGAACTCGATTATAATGCCTCTGTTATATCGGCACCTTGCTAATAAAGTCAGAAACATTTGTCCTGGTCAATCAAATATAAACTTCAACGTTAACACAACTTGCTTATAACGTCATATGACCTCAGTTTTAACGTAACAATTTACGCAAATTTAATCATTTTTATTCTCTTTTCAAGAAGAAAACAGAAAAGTAATACCAGTACTGAATGTTTAACAAAACAATAGATACATTATATTTATCATATATATTTTTGATTTTAATAACATGTCTATTCCATCGATGCCAGTAGGAAATAATTCAGGAGCAAAATCTTTTTATGTTTTTATCTCTAAGCAATTTCACTGTATGAGGAGAAAGGGATGAGTCATATTTTCATGAAAATTGCTCTCCTATTATTTAAAATCTACACTATTTTTAAAAAAATTGTATTTTTTTCCAAAAATATAAAGGATAAGGCAATTTAAATCAAATTTTAAAATCCAGAAAATGATCAACGCCTTCTTAGTTGATAGCTGCCAACTCCCTTAATCTAAATGCGAAATATTTTGAATAAAAAAAGTTTCCTTCTGAACAAAAATGTGTGAAGTAATTGTTTTAGTAGAATTTCTCACACAACAATCGCACACTGTTTTTTTTTTTTTTTTTTGTTTTTTTTTTTTTTTTTTTTTTATAAAAATGTTTTTACTTTATTATTATCTAAGTTACATACAGCAATTTCACTTGTTTTTATTTCTGACTCAGTTATTTACATCACTCAGCTATGGTATTAAAAAATTTTTCGATCAGTGGATGACGTTATAATAAAGTTCAACTATATTTAGGTATTTCTTTACTGATTTAAAATTATATATATTAATTGCATGCTAAAATAATTATACCAAGTAAAACATAAAATATTTGAGTACTTTTGAACATAACACAATGGACACTATTCCTGTGACGTCACCGTAGGTAAAATCGCCGAACACGTGGCCGATATTTTGTAAACAAATTAGATTCAAGATGACATTTTATTGTTACGTATAACATTTTCCTAAATATTTCTGCAGTGAAACTTAATAATAATGTTCAAACAAGAACAAAAGTGAAATGTAAACAACTGAATTGAATGATAAAGTTAAGACTATTCCATATCGTAAAATTGCAGAACATTTTATGTATACACACACATACATATATATAATGAATAAAAGATTAATAAGAACATTTTATACACACACACATATATATAGACATCAAAGCTTAAATAAATAGAATTTCAATCACTTTAATAAAGGAATTTACTAAATGGAACATCCATTTAAATTTGTTAACATCGCCACAGTTCACATGGCAGCTTTTAATATTACATATGTTGATTAATATTAAAGTATATTACTAAAACTGGATTAAAAACAAAACAAAGTTATCACTATATCACTCTTACTTCAATTTCATATAATCTGTAACTCTTATAAATAATATTGCAAGATAAAAATTTGCAAGCCACAATGCTTTGCTATGGTAGAGTTGAGAATTGTTTACCGAAAACAGCTGATTTTTTATAGTCTTGAACCCAAAAGAGGAATATGGTCCATGAAAGCAGAATTCATAACGAACTATCTGTGTACTGAATGAAAAGTCTCGAAGTCAAACTTTTAATCTAAAGATTAAAATCTTTTATTAAACAACTTAAGAAAAGTAATTAAAAAAGAAGTAGTTTCTGTAATATAAAAGAATTTCAATAAAAGCCCGAACGAAATGGAATTAAAAGAATCTGGTGTGTCATTCACACGACATTCTCTTACCCTGCATTTCAATATTATAATAATAGATTCCATAATAAATATCAAGATCATTAGCGTAAGATAATAAAGTTCAATGTACTTTTTAAAATACGTTTAGAAACAGTTTTATTTGACATGAAATCAGTGTGAGGGGGGGTTAATGCCCCCCTCAACCCCCGTTCAATTACAGTGCATAGATTTTTTTTCTTTTTTTTTTTTCCAGGGTGTTATTGATTTGCCTTCAAACTTGCAAGTCTTGATCAAATTTTTGAGTGGTAACCTAATATGAAGTTCAAAATGTCAAATTTGAATTTCCTGCAGTTATTTGTTTTTAGGTTATGCTGATAATAGATATACATACAGATCAACCGCTGAAAAGTGGACTTCCGTAATCAGGCCCCTCAAAAATAATATTATACACAAAAACAGAGTTTAAAATAGAACTTCAAAAAATACTCTCTTTACAGTATGGGTATGACAAATTAATTTTGCAGTATTCGTCGACATAGTAAAATGTATAAAGCACTTCCATCAATTACATTCAATAGAAAGTAACGTTTTACTTAATTCTGGGTAGCCCTGTATGTTGTCCATAATCAATATGCACTATAAACAATATTCTGTATTTAAAATTAGTCTTACTTGAAAAACATCTAACACAAAAGAATTACGATTCCTGCAATTTCCAAGTATAGCCCCAATATACCCAAATACTTTGGGTAGCCCTGTAAACGAATGATGGATGATTTCCGTACCACCATCAACACAAAGCGTGCTTTTATGAATGTAATAAATTTTGTTCATTCCGTTTCGTTTAAGTCAGCCTATAGATGTTACACTGCGCTTACCAGAAGTTTCCCCACAGACATAATGTATTTGAATTCTCTTGGATGACCCTGTACACGAACCATTTGCTTGATCTCAACGAAAATTGTACTGTAGCATCCCTATAAGATGCACATTTAGAATACCAAGTTTACTCTTTCTTTATTATGCGTTCTTGAGATATGTTGATAACAAACAGACACACACAGAGACACAGACCAACCGCTAAAAGCATGATTTTTTTTTAATTCAGGGACCCTCAAAACGTGTAAACATAATAAAAACTCAATTTCAAAAATTTTATCCAAAACAATACTTTCTCTATCTATATGGGAAAGAGAAAGAAAAAAAAATCGTAGACATATATATCGGTTTTTATTTGAAAGAACTGATTTATGACATGAAACTATTTTTTTTTTCCTAATTTTCTAAAATCATTTTGAATAGAATGATGTGTATGTGAAGAAATTTTATGAAAGCAATTGATCGCATATTGATAAATCGAAATATAATGCACATCCTTCAAAAAAGGCTCTCATTTTTTTTTTTTTTTTTTTCCCTTTCCGAACTAACTAAAATTTTATACAACATTTTTTCAAACTAAAATTATTTTTTTTAAAAAACAAGAAATCTTTTAAAACTTTTAAAACAAGAAATATATATATATATATATATATATAACATGCAAGTAAAATATATTTTGTGCTTTCTCAATATTGAAAGAAAATATTTCAAATAATAATAAAATAAAATTCATATAGAGATTAAGATGAAATCTAATCATGTGAACTTTTTGAATAATATTTTATAAAACATACTAGAACAGTTTTTCTAGTAATAATAGTTTATTTTCTTGAAAAAAAAATTACTAACTTTAGATTTAATCGAGAATGGTATTTTACAAAAATAATAAATGCTGATTCGCAGTAAAAAAGTTATAAAAAATACCAAAACGCCATACTTGGCGTTTCTATGATTGCGATTTTCATCAACGGTCGCTAAAGATATATATTTTAATTTGTTTATTTCAATGTTATTTTCAATTAATCAACTATTCTAAAATGAATTTCATTTCATTTTTATAGTCTGCAAACTAATGTAAGTGTACACGCCGAGAAAATTTAGCGTAGTATTAATATAATAATGCAATATAAAATGTAAATCTGAAATGTAATTTGTATTGTTTTAAATCTAAGCAATAATGACGCTACGTAATACGAATAAAAATTTTTAAAATACAATATAAAGACATCACGTCACATTGTTACGTTTTTGTAGTTAGTGTTTTAAAACGCAGAATTTAACTTTTATTTATTTTTTATTTTCATTTATTTATTTATTTTTGCGACTCAACAGCTAAAAATTTGATAGTGAATTAAATATGATGCCAATTAA
Source organism: Salticus scenicus (assembly GCA_963930645.1). Lineage (NCBI taxonomy): Eukaryota > Metazoa > Arthropoda > Arachnida > Araneae > Salticidae > Salticus > Salticus scenicus. The sequence goes on from OZ005653.1 coordinate 18,408,734, forward strand.
TTTCTGTAATTTTTCCAAGCCAATCGAAAATTATAATTTGATTGGTTGAGGGAATGAATTCTGCGTCGTACTAGTGCTACGCTACGGGGAAATGGCGATGATTTGTGAGTTACCTTTAAGATTGGTCCGGTGACATGCGATCACAATGTTGATCCAGCAAGGAAGGAATACCTCCCCCCGTATCGGTGACCCACAAATGTATAATTTATAAGGAACATTATCATTTGAAAATCTTTCCTAGTTAGACATTTAAAAAAATAATTTTGATTTTATAAATATTCAGAATTAACTATTTTAAAATCCTTTAGATTTCCAAAAAGCAAGTTTATAGCTTCTTTCCAGAAAAAATTAAATAATTGCATGTATATCGAGAAAAATTAAGCCTAATTGTGGGTAATTAATATCTAGAGAAAAATCTATTTCATAATACAAATAATAATCAACATTAATCCAAATAAACTAATATATATAAAGAAAAAAATTAAACTTTAAGGTTAATCTTAAAAGAAATTTTAGTTGCTTTTTACAAATATACTTAAAAGTACAGTTCTGTAAAAATTCACATTCATTCAAAAATTAGCTTATTATTATCATCATGTATTTCCTGAGTAAAGATCATTCTGAAACAAATAAAAACTAGTTGGCACAGGTGGACTCTGCTCAGTTCCCCATCATATTTATGTTCTCATAAATTTCTAGTGCGAGACGTATTATAATCATGTTAAAAGAAATGAATATGACCAAAGCTTGATACAGTGACAGAATGAAATCCCCCCCTATTAGGCTATCCACCGTTCACTTCGATATATTTATCTTATTCTAATCTATTAATTTATTTTATCAGGGTCAATTCCGTTGTTTAGTTTTCATGCTACTATTTCCAATGCAATAATCCTCAAAATTCATATTTATATGAAAAATTTATAATTTCGCTATGTTGATAAAATCGTAAATTACGAATACGAAATTTTCCTATTAGAATATTTGTATTCAATCATGTTCAAACAAATATCCTAAATGTAATTTTGAAGTTGTCTAAGGTAGTTGTGATCCTCAAAATGGAAGTTTATGCTCAATTTTGCCATATTCTGATATGTTAAGTGCAGTGTAAATTCCCAATAACTTACGAATTTTTTAAATTGGAAAAATCACAGTCTATGATATTCATGCCAGTATCCTAAATAATATTTAGAAAGTGGTTTGACATCTTTACGATGAAAATATCCCTCAAGATTGACGTTTATGTGAAATTTTGCTCTATTCTGCCATGTTAAGAAATTCGTAAATTTCCAATAACTTACGAAATTTTTATATTGTAAAATTCATAGTCATTGATATTCATGCCAGTGTCCTAAATAATATTTCAAAAGTAGTCTGACATCTTTACGATGAAAATATCTCTTAAAATTGACGTTTATGTGAAATTTTGCCCTATACTGCCATGTTAAGAAATTCGTTAATTTCCGAAAACTTGAGAAATTTTCAAAGTAGCATATTTATAGTTACTGATGTTCATTCCGGCATCAAAACCGATATTTTAAAACTGGTCTGACATTTTTACAGTATAAAGCTTCCATTTAATGCACGTTTAAGTGAATTTTTGTCCAGTTTTCCCATGTTAAGAAAATCGTAAATTTCTCATAACTTACGAAGTTTTTTATTTCGAATGTTGCAAATGGATAGGGTTCTTGCCAGTATCGAAAGTAATATTTTACAACTGATATAACCTGTCTGCGATCATTTGTTCGTGAGATATCGTGTTAACAATCTAACAAACTGACGGACTAGCACACTAACGCATAACGGACTGACACACTAACGGACTAACACACTAACAGACTAACCCACTAACAGACACCCTACAGACAGAGACCATACAAATTTTGTCATTTTCGGATTCCTCACACCTGAAAACGTATAAAAAAGTCAAAAAACCGAGGTCGAAATTTTTCACGATTACCTAAGTTCCCCATACCTATAGTATGATGGGGAACTAAAATACCCAATAAAAAAGAAACAGTTATAAGTTTATTTATATCAATCTAAAATGACACTTTCTATTATTCTTTTTAGAAGTGTATACTTAGTGGCTATAGTAATTAAATGACTAAATTTTACACAACACAATGTGTTCAGAAAGTGTTTTCACAAAATAAGAGAAATAATTATACCCATCAAAACGAAAAATATTTATTATGGAACTTATGATTGCATTCCAATATAAGTGCCAGGAAAAAATACTTCTAAAGAACTGTTATAAATCGTCATCTATTATAAATTAAAGATTCAGCACCTATCCAGAATAGTAAATTAGGAAATTTTCCAATTTAAAGAAACAGTAATAAACATTGCTTTGCAGAGTTCTATAAAGATAATCGTAACAAATGTTATTCCGGATGGTAAATACGTGAAAATGATGGATATGTATCAAATGTATAATCAAGAAAATAGAAATTGATGCGAAGCCTAAAGATTGTGCCTAAGGTGTCATCGCTTTTCAAGCCACGTTGCTGTATCTACAAAGTACCAATACCTTTTTGGAACATGTGTTTCAGCGTTAATTGCTCCCTTTTCCGCTCACCACAGAGACATGTAGTTTATACCAACGAGATCTATAAAGTAGAGTGCTGCTTCAATAGATAAATGATTAGTTTTCCGTGGTTCAACATAAACCACGTGATATAGACCAGAGTACGAAAAGAGATTGTTATGTTTGACCCTTCATCACTATTTTGGCATTTAATATTTCAATTCGTCAAATGATCATTATGATTGGCACGGCAGTCCTATGACGGAAGTATAGAACATTACCGTTCTTGAACTGAAGATCTACTGGGTTATTATAATCTAAAAGAGCTAAATTTAACAATAAATAATAATTTCTCAATTATTTTGAAATATATTCTCGGTTAAATTTTGGCCAAACGAAATTAAAAAGAAGTTTAAAAAAAATTAAATTATATAAAAATAATATAAAAAAAAACATTGGCGGTTATGACTTTCGCCAAATAAAAATCTTCAAACAGTTAACATAGAAATTTATTTAAAATAAGCTGTTACTGAGAAAATCAACCCATAAAGGGTTCCTATAACATGACTCCTGTTGGACCATATCAAGGGTTACCATTTATCACGCTATTTATTTATCTTGTTGGTTTATACATGAGGAAACGCCAGCTCAGTTTTTCACTGTGATTGTACACTTCTTGAATGCCACACATCTTGCTTATGATACTTAGCCACTTAGCCTCCACACTCACGAGGACTTCTTGAGAGGGTACATGAAACAAATTGGCATATAAGTCTTTTATAGTCAGCGCGTAAGATCTTCGAGCAAATTGTTGTTTCAGACGACAGGATAAGATAGGGACACAAAGAATCCTTGAAAGAATGCAGCAGTTTTTTATTAGTTCCCCATCATACTATAAGTATGGGGAACTTAGGTAATCGTGAAAAATTTCGACCTCGGTTTTTTGACTTTTCTACACGTTTTCAGGTGTGATGAATCCGAAAATGACAAAATTTCTATGGTGTCTGTCTGTAGGGTGTCTGTTAGTCTGTTAGTCTGTTAGTCTGTTAGTGTGTTAGTGGGTCAGTCCGTTAGTTTGTTAGTCTGTGTACACGATATCTCAAGAACAAATTGTCGCAGAGAGGTCAGATCAGTTTTAAAATATTACTTTCGACACTGGCAAGAACCCTATTCATTTGCAACATTCGATTTTAAAAACTTCGTAAGTTATTCGAAATTTACGATTTTCTTAACATGGGAGAATAGGACAAAAAATCACTTAAACGTGCATTAAATGAAAACTTTTTATTGTAAAAATGTCAGACCAGTTTTAAAATATCAGTTTTGATGCCGGAATGAACATCAGTAACTATAAATATGCTACTTTGAAAATTTCGCAAGTTACTGGAAATTTACGAATTTCTTAACATGGCAGTATAAGGGAAAATTTCACATAAACGTCAATTTTGAGAGATATTTTCATCGTAAAGATGTCAGACTACTTTTGAAACATTATTTAGGACACTGGCATGAATATTAATGACTATGAATTTTCCAATATAAAGATTTCGTAAGTTATTGGAAATTTACGAATTTCTTAACATGGCTGAATAAGAGCAAAATTTCACATAAACATCAATCTTGAGGGATATTTTCATCGTAAAGATGTCAAACCACTTTCGAAATAATATTTAGGATATTGGCATGGATATCATAGACTATGATTTTTCCAATTTAAAAAATTCGTAAGTTATTTGGAATTTACGATTTATTTAACATGTCAGAATAAAGCAAAATTGAGCATAAACTTCCATTTTGAGGATCCTAAATACGTTAGACAACTTCAAAATTACGTTTATGATATTTGTTTGAACATGATTGAATACAAATATTCTAATAGGAAAATTTCGTAAATTATTCGTAATTTACGATTTTATCAACATAGCGAAATTGTAAATTTTTCATATAAATATGAATTTGAGGATTATTGCATTGGAAATAGTAGCATGAAAACTAAACAACGAAATTGACCCTGATAAAATCTGTATATATATACAGATCTGTATATATATCTGTATATATATCTGTATATATATCTGTATATATATATCTGTATATATTACGTGTCACGATGTTTGTCCGGGGTAAACTCCTAAACTAAGGAACCGATTTTAATGAAATTTTGCACACTGTGTGCAGTTTGGTCCAACTTGAGAGATAGGATAGTTTTTATCTCAATTTATTGTCACAATATTGTTTTATTGCAATTATTTGTTAATTATAGACCTTTATTAAAGTTTCTCCAAAATATCTGTGAGTTCCATTAATTTAATTGTTGCCAAAAAAAAAAAAAAAATACGAGTTCATTTTCTTTCGACATAAAAATAAATACATTTAATCAAACGTGAACGTTAAAAAATTATAAAAAGTTAAATTATGCATCTCACGAAAATTGACGTCATAATCAATTTAAAGATTTTATACACATTGATAAAGTGCTAATGTAATTCTATCATAGATATAGTAATATATATAGATCTCTCATCCCCATGTTATCGTACAAAGATTTTTGATGCCGAAAAAAAATAAATAAATAAAAGCTTTGGAAACAGCCATTAAGTGGTATTGAAAAAAAAAAAAAAAAGGAAAGAAAGAAAGAAAAGAAAGAAAGAAATATGAATTTGAAACTGTATCTGGAGTCTTCCATTCCCCTTTAGCAAATAAATTATTCATAAATTTTATTTGCTAAAATATTAGTATGTATTCCCGTGTGTATTCACTCGGGGAAAGACGGCCATATTTTGGTAAAAACGTCGTCTTTTCTCAAATGAAAAGGAATAACTTTTTTCTCCCCAATGATCACTCTATTCTATATATGCTATACTATATCTATGAGTTCTATACGCAAATGAAGTGTGACTGACCGTCTGTGCAGCCAAGAAAAAGATTTCCTATGTTAATTGCCCACTGGATTTTTTGTAAGAAATTATTAAAAATCGAGGAAATTTATTTCCCGATTTTAATCCTTATATTTGGGTATAGATATGTATTAGTTATCGCGGGTGTTAGATTGAATTATTTTGCTGTCAAATTGACAAAATTTTAATTTTAAATTTCAAAACTCTGTCGCCCTTGGCTTTTTTTATTATTATTATTATTTGGCGATCAAAAGCGTAACACGAAAATATACATGCCAGATGTATGCATTGTACGAAATGTAATATGTATTATTCATTGTACGTATGTATGACATGTAATATGTATTGTACGAAATATTGTTTCATATTATTCATTACTCTTTTAATATAAGTTGTTAAAAATAACCATGATTTTTGAAAGGAATTAAATATTTTCGCCAGATAATTTGGCGATATTCTTTTTTTTTTCGCCAAGAATGACAGAAATGAAATCTATTCCGCTGCAAAATATTATTATCTCACATCAGATATTTTATTTAGACATTTGAAAACAAATTTGACTTCAAACTATGATAGAATATTTATCATTTTCCTTTTAATTAGTATATTATTAGTATATTAAAATTTAAAAGCATGGTATATAAAAAGTTTTTTTTTTTTTTTTTTTTTTTTTTTTTTTAATCTTATAATTATTCTTATCTTAATCCTCAATGTTTCCCATCTTTATTAACTTGAATTTACTATTAAAATTTTAACATACTCAAAAACTTCTCATCACTTCGTTAAAATACACTAAACTTTTCCAAAATCTTTTTCTATTTAAAATGATACATGTATTTACTTTAAATGTCCAATATTTCATAAAATTTCCAATTTTAAAGTTTTAAAATATTTATCAAATTTACTTATTTTTCTGGTTTAGCCTTATTGTCTTCCTTTCTATAACTACAGCTGTTGCCCTCTTTAAAATATTTGAAATGATGAGGTCATTTTATAGTAAAATTATCCATTATAGCATAGCGGTTCTGCGCTCAAAGCTGGTAGATGGGAGGTGCTGGGTTAGATCCCAGGTCGCGCTCATCGACCTAGCCGTTCGGAGTTTTCCGTGGTTTCCTCCGAAACTTGCGTAAATACGGGCTAGGACCCCTTAGAAAGACCCCCCACGGAGGGCATTCCCCCTCTAGGCCTAGGACACATCAGGAGTCAATCGGCCTTAAATCCTACAACCAACCATTATAGCATATATTATATTTCATTCCTCCATAAAAATTCATTTTAAAATCGTCTGTTTCTTTTATACTTTTATTTTAATAGAATTTTAATAGAATTTAATTTATATATTAGTCATTTTAGCAATTTTATCCAAAGTAGCATTAGAAATAATATATATCACTTCTCCATTAAGGACCCTACAATAAAATTAATTTGTGCTTAATATCAACACTACGAAAATTTTTATCAATCGCTTCCAAATTTTGACCTAAGTTTCAAATCTCAACCCTGTGGGTTTTTACATCGGCTACAACGTTTTCGTCTTTGTTCGTAAATAATAATTTGACTGTACTAAATAGTTTACAGCCGTATAATTCAACGTATAACTTAGTCACAGCAACGCGTGGCCGGGTCTGCTAGTAAATTAATAGATTAGAATAAGATAAATATATCGAAATGAACGGTGGATAGCCTATTAGGCGGGGATTTCATTCTGTCACTGTATGAAGCTTTGGTCAAATTGATTTCTTTTAACATTATTGCCGAAACGTCAGTGGAGGCCCTCTGTTGAGACTCAAAACGGTTTTGGGCTGTGTCTGTCTGTCTGTCTGTCGCACGATAGCGGCCGCCAAAAAAGCGCTATTTACTTGAAATTTGGTACACATGTTCCTGAGCCCCACGAAATCAGCTGTATAGTTTTTGGTATGTATTCCATTTGTAGTTCGTATACAGGGACACGCCAAAGTTTTTCTTATCATTACGGCCTATGGGAGAAATTTATATGTATCACGATAGCGGCCACAAAAATCACGCTATTGACTTGCAATTTGGTACACGTGTTCATGTGCCCCGCGAAATCTGTTGTATAGTTTTGGGTGTGTATTCCATTTGTAATTTGTGTACAGGGACACGCCAAAATTTTTCTTATCATTACGGCCTATGGGAGGAATTTGTATGTACCGCGATATTGGCCACAAAAATCACGCTATTGACTTGCAATTTGGTACACGTGTTCATGAGCCCAACGGAATCAGCTGTATAGTTTTAGGTGTGTATTCCATTTGTAGTTCGTGTACAAGGACACGCCAAAGATGTTTTATGATTAGGGCCTATGGGAAGAATCTGTATGTACCGCGATAGCCACCGCAAAAATCAAGCTATTGACTTCCAATTTTTGCCGAAATGTGAATGGAGGCCCTCTGTTGAGACTCAAAAGGATTTTGGATTCCGTCTGTCTGTCTGTCTGTCATGCGATAGCGGCCGCAAAAAACACGCTATTGACTTGAAATTTTGTACACGTTCATGATGCCCACGAAATTAGCTGTATAGTTTTCGGTGTGCATTCCATTTGTAAGTTCGTGTACAGGGACACGCCAAAGTTTTTTTTACCATTATGGCCTATGGGAAGAATTTGTATGTACCGCGACAGCGGCCCCCAAAATAACGCTATTGACTTGCAATTTGGTACACATATTCATGAGCCCATTGAGCAAGCATTTGACGAAACTGATATAGATCTGAGACTGACCGCCTTGGCGAAAATAATGCTCCTTTTATACTTTTCTATTGAAAACAGACTGTTCTGGAAAATTCTCGTATCAGATCAGCCAATGAGATTAGAGCTTCCATATTTGGTATATTCCTAATAAGGATTTTCTCGCCAAGATCGCCAAAAAAAATCGCCAAGGAGGGAAATAGTCGCCAAATTTGGCGCCAAATTTATTTCTTCCCTTATAGGAGCTTTTTAATGCGTTTTTAAAGGAAAATTTGGCTATTTTAACGCTAAAACGACTATAAAGGCACAAAATTAGCATTTTATCAACTTACTAAACCTCTTTGAAAGAATTTATACAAAAATAAATGCAATTATTTACAATTTCGTAACACTTTATATCATATACAAATAGGTATACAAAGAGAGATACAACGGGGGGGGGGGGTTGAGGGGGGCTGCCGCCCCCCTCAGGAATGTATTTCATTTTGGTAATAAGTCGATCGAATCAATATATACTATTATATAATAAGGAATAAATAAAAATGACCTATTGAATAATGTCTGATGCAAATAGGATGTTGAGGCTCCTGATCTGCAGATCCACTAGTAATATGTCTCGCACTAGAAATTTCTGAGAACATAAATATGATGGGGAACTGAGCAGAGTCCACCTATGCCAACTAGTTTATAAAGTGCGCCCCAAAAGTTTATAGACAACCGTTTTTTTTATTATTATTATTTAAGAGCAAATTAAACGAGTAAGAAATACGAGATAAATTATGCAAATATGTATTGACGTAACAAAATTAATAAAATACTTAAAAAACTTTAAGCAAGGAATTTAATATTAAAAAATAAAAACAAAATAATGCTGTCCCAAAAATATATAGACAAACGGTGTTAAAATTTGATTGAAGTACTGATCTCCAAATTTGCAATTTCCAAGGTCATGTACTTGTGATACTGTAGTTTTCTGAGATAAAAGCGAAGGAGTCTATCTTTTTTCGACTGATTGTAACGATGTCTCGCAACGTGCAGTTTTCGGAAAATGAAAATTTAAAAATTTATCGTTTGAAATTTCGTGGAAGGGAATTTGTGGACATTGCGAAAAAAAATTGGACGGAGCAGGGCTTGTACTTACCAAATTTTGTCAAAAAGTGACAATTTTTACAACAAAAGTGACAAGTTGCTAAGGGGCAAGAATACATATATCAGCAAGACAGTTGCTCCATTCACATGTCAAAATCTACAGTGCAATGGTTTAGATAAAACCAAGTAAATTTTATGGACTGACCAGCCCTAAGTCCTCACCTGAACCCAGTGGAGAACCTTTGGGGAATATTATCTAGAGACGTATATGCTAGTTGGTGTCAATTTGCAACAGTTTAAGATCTAAAACTGCAAATTGAAAGAAGTTGGTTTTCTCTAAATTCAGAATTTCTTCTAACGTGGAAAGATTTGCAAAACCACATCAAAATGCATATTACGTACACTTAATCAACATCCACACAGCAAAATTCGCCATTCTAAGGTAATTTGGAGCAGATTTTAGCTAGAAAACTCGGTTTTTTTTTGCCCCGCTCACCTCAGAGAGGGGGAGGGGAGTAATTTCACAAAATCCCTTTATAGTGCATGTTACATACACTTACCTAACCGACACATTAAAAAAAGCGAGATCCTGAGGTTATTTAAAGCAGAGTTATGTTTTAAAACGTAATTTTTAGCCCCCACCCCCGCCCCGCTCTTAAAGGTAAGAAAGGGGAGGGAATTCCGCAAAATCTCTTTATATTATGAATTAGATACATATAACTGACCCACACATCAAAAATCTCCATCCTAAGATAATTTACTGCAGAGTTAGTTTGCTCTTTTATATATATAGATTTGAGACAGATTTTCAGAAGATAAGAAAAAAAGGCTAAAACAATGAATTTTTTAGGTGGATTTTAATTTGAGAGCATGTGTGAAGGAATCTCTTCACATGTATTGGTTTTATTTACTTTCTCAAATAAATTTAATAGTTAAATATTATATTTTCAATAGTTAAACTTTCTATTAAAATATATAACGAAATCCTAAATTACCTTTCATATTTAAACACATTTGTCTCTCTATAAATAAATATCTTAATTTTAATAATAGTTTATCAGTTAATCTATTAAATAAATCTTTTGAAAATCGAAACGTATTCTTTAAAATTAATAATTTGTTCCTAGTAATGTAACATTTATTATATAAAATATTCTTTCAATATTTCTAACTTATAACACTAAATCCTTTTATTTAAAAAAAAAAAAAAAAAAATACTCTTCTCATTTATTAGCCGTTACTTATTCAATAAATTACAATTCATTCTTTTAAATTCCGCAAGTTTATTTATTATAGCCAAATTTAGCAATAAATGTCCGTTATAACATCATTAAAGGGTGATTTATACTTCTAAATTACAAGATGTGGTAATAATCAGTCTTTCTGTCTACTAGGAGGAAGACGAATTTGGTGGCATGATAATTGGCATAAGAGATTGGCGTAAATTTTTATAATGGACTCTTTAAATTCAAAATATTTATATTATCTTATTCGAGAGACAAAAGAATGTATTTGACTATGAAACTGGTGATATTTTTCTGATTCTTGGCGTATTTCGAACTTCGAACTGTCTGACTGGGAACTGCCATTAAGCGAACTGCTCACTTCGCTCGTAAACTACTGCTCTATATATAATCACACGTTATTTTGAAACCCTCTTTCTCAACCTAAAATTGCCTGATAACCCTCTGAATGTCTAGAAGACGACATATAATACAGCATTTTTAATATATTAGGAAATATTCTACATTGCCTTGCTGAGATGTAATGCTTTAAATAAAATGATAGTCTTCTTCTTCACAGCTTGATTGTCTATTGGACTTGGAGTTCTATTGCGGACATTATTAAATCAGAGCAAGAAAACATCTTTATAGCATGCAAATTAAATAAAGGGGAAAATTACGGGAAACTGGCATAATTTTATTAAAATATTTCTCTAATTCACTTACGAAGAAAAAAAAAATCTCCAGATCATAATATACAATGATAAAAAATTCTATTCGACTTAAGGGATCTTGTATTTTGGAAACATGATAAAAATTGATAAAAGTGCTTAGGTTTTTAATTTTTTATATCTATAAAAATAATTTATTCATACCTGGTAACATTTCTAATTTATTTCGGTAAATTGTTAGTATCAACCTATTTTTCACATTACATTTTTTGAATAGTGTTATTTTCTAATATATAACTACGATTACATAAGAAGAAAATTACACTTCCAAAAAAGTGATGTGAAAAGAAGACGGGTGCTAACAATACTCCGCAATAAATTAAAAATATTATCTTGCATATTTGTTTATAAACTTATATATCTGAACATCAATTTAATTGTTTGTTTCTTTTATATTACTATCTTTGACATTTTACCATACTAATTAGAGAATATTTAATTGATGTGAATTTATAACATGTCTTTTTTCATATATTAATTCATTGCGCATCTTTGGATTTATAAATAAAATTGGAAGAATTGTTTCTGAATAGGGTAAATTGGGGAAAGTGTAATTAAACTTACAACACAACTGACAAATTTAATTTCAAGCAAATAGCCATCATAAAAGTTTATTCAAAAGTTTTTACAGTTAGCCTTACGGAACGAAATCAATTATGAAAGAGTGATTAGTTTAAAAGGTTTGAAAAATTGCTTACTTTCCACTTTTACTTAACATTTTAAACTAATTTCCTCGGAAATAACAAAATATGTAACCGATTTGTATGCACATAAAACCTTCATCTTTTTATTTTCTTTGAAATAAAAAAAGCCGTATATGTCATCGAATTTTTCTTTTTTTTTTTTTTTTTTCTTTTCTTTTTTTTCAAATAATAATAATAATATAAAACTGTTCAATAATAATCATATTAATAATAATAATCCTGTTCAATACAGAATACTCATAACTATTATTTAGCATTTTGCAAACCTGAACCTGAACAATGAACATCCTGTAACCTAAACAAAAAAACTCCAGCAACTAAAATAGGAATTCCACCGAATTTGGTGGCAATCTCCTAGGGTGAATCTTGGCAACCAGTAATGGGCAGTTAAAGTATTAAAAATAAATAAATAATAGTTCCAAAATTTTACTATGTGGTGCTTGTAAAAAACGGAAAATACAACACAGGAATTATCCGGAATGAATAAACAATTAGACCATTTATTGATTAATTTTAACACTGAGAAAAAATTCTGTAACTGACATCTAGAATCTAAATTGTGGCTCTAGAAAAAATAGTTCTATGTCATCCGTATAAATTCTAGTCCCTTTGGAAAGCGAGTTCTAGAAACCCCTAGTAGAATTCTAGAGCGTTTGCCTATATTATCGAGGGCAAAGTTATTTAAAAATCTCTGCAAATAGATGAAACTACAAGAGGCGGGTTTCAGCAACTATAATCTTGGTTTATTACCCAATTCTAGAAAATCCAGCAAGAATTTCTCGCCATACAAAAGATTCAGAATATTCAGAATATTGTTTCACCATCTAGAAATGTGTAAACTAGAAATTCTCGATCATTTCGTCTATTCAGTTTATTGGCGAGCCTTACGCGCATGGCTCGAAAATCTATATTTCTAGTTAATGGATTTAGAAAATGGTCACTTATGTATTCTAGAGGAAGGCGGTATATTTTTTTTCTCAGTGAACTACATGTGAATTAATTTTGTTTCGCTTTTGTACATCTAAAAGGAATAGAAAGCTAGAAAGCAAAATAAGGTGAAAAAAGAACGAATTTCCAATATGTTGCCACAAGGCACCAAACAAATCTTAATCGTCAACGCAAATATTTACATATTCAAAATACTTTTCGAGTACTCATCTCATTTTTATCATGAATAAAGAGTGTTTTTCTTTTAACGAAAATTTCTCCAATAGAATCAAATGTAGCTTTTTTTCGCGTTCATGGAATGCAAATTAATTAAAGTTTATGTTTTTGTTCCATAAGGTTAGGAGCAAATTAAGCGTGGAAAATTAGCACAATATGGCATTAAGCGGAATAACTGAAGCATATTAATTTTATTTAAAAACACCATATTTCTTATTTCTTGCATGAAAACTCTTCAAAAATTCTATTCAAAGATGCCGTTAGTCATCAAAGTCATTCAAAGATGCCGTTAGTAAAGTATGTCAAAAATAATCTTATTTAATCACTAGATTAAAAGTAATGAGAAGGCATTTAAGCAGACAGGATTTTGTTTTGAAGAATTGTAATCTGTTCATATTTTCAGATAAATTTAACAATTCAGAAGACTTTTATCTCATCTTAACTGATTAAGAATTACTAATTTTAGCCTAAATTCAAGAAATATGGGGAATTAATAATGATCTCTTTGTGAGATTCAGTTTCTAAAAGGATTATTTTGAATTTTTAATAGTAAATCTTTGTTGTATTAAAATAATATACTAAGCAAGTAATCGTTTTCAAATAAACTTATTGGAAGATAATTTAATTAAAAGGATTAACTAACTCAAATGTATTTATGATATTCAAGGAAATACTTTTTAGAATTAAGAAGTGTATTTTAAAACATTTAAACCACTTAGATTTATAAAATGGATTTAAAGTAACAAGTAATTGATAGATTATTGATAAAGATGAATCATTTGAATAGTTTATAAGATTTTATTTTTTTCGTTTGTTTATGAAGCGGGAGAGCCATCCCTTCCGTGGAGGATCAAAATTGTGATGGCATGTCTCCGAACCACCTCTAGGGGTATGTCCCAGACCGTCGACAATTGCCCATCTGCGCAGCACTTGTGCGACGTAAAACCCAACCATCCATCCATCCATCGTTTGTTTGTTTTTTTAATCAGATTGCATTGAATAAATGTCGACGCTTTTTTTACAGATAATAATAGTAATGAACAATGTTCAATACAGGATAGTTATAACTATTTTTTAGCATTTTGTAAACCTAATCCTGAACCTAAACAAACCTTAACATCATGTATCCTAAAACAAAAAAGCATCCTGCAACTAAAATAGAAATCTTCTATGATGAATCTCGGCGACCACTAATGTACTTCAAGAATTTAAAAAGAAAATAATTCAAGAATGTTTACCAAATAGCACTTTGCAGGGAAACAAAAAAAAAAAAAAACGAAAAATATAATACAGGAATTATACGGAACAATTTTGACATTTATTGATTAGTTTTTAACCTCATGCGGGTCATTTTTACATTTAGAACTTCATACTGAGCTCCATTGTTTGGATATTTATTGAACTAAAGAGTGTTTTTCATTTCCTTAATGTATCACATGAATTATCCACATATTGAATTTGGTGACGATTCGCTCATCGTTTTAGCTAAGAATTATTTACATTATACACATAAACTGGATCCATTAAATAGATATAAATCTATATATATAAAAGAACACTTCCTGAGTGAGTGAGTGAGGGGGTGATCTATCAACGCCCAGACCAAACCCCTGGACCTAGAAGCATGAAATTTTGTGACAATGTTCTTTCTATGACGTAGGCATCCACTAAGAAGCGATTTTACAAAATTCGCCCCCCAAGGGGGGGAGGGGGGGCAAAACGTGATTTCACAAAATCCTTCATATCTCAAACAAAAAAACAGATATCTGTAAAATTTTTGCTTTAAAATATAGCTAATACAAATGTCAAAAAACCAATTTCTGGAATTTTCAAAATTCGGTCCCCAAGGGGGGCGGGGGGGCAAAACGTGATTTCACATGCGTAAAAACGTGATTTCGTATAATCCTATATATCTCAAACAAAAAAATAGATATGCGTGAAGTTTTTGCTCTAAAATATAGCTGATGCAAATATCTAAAAACCAATTTCTGGAATTTTAGAAATTCAGCCCCCAGGTGGGGCAGCAGGGGGGGGGGAGATGGGGGGCAAAAATTAAAAAGAGAGTTAGATCGTTCAAAATTGGTATATAGAGGTTTTCGATACCTACAAATCGATTTCGGATATTTTCGAATTTGTAAAATTATTAGGAGGGGCGGGAAGGGGGGGCGGCAAGGGGGGGGGGGTATGGGGCAAAAACAAATAGAAATACAGTTAGGCCGTTCAAAATTGGTACAGTTAGGTTTTAGAGGCCTGCAAGTCGAATGGGGATATTTTCGAAAGTGTAAAGTTATTAGGAGGGCCGGGAAAGGGGGAAGGGAGAGGGGGTCAAAAAAATAAAAATAGAGTTAGATCGTTCAAAATTGGTATATAGATGTTTTCGATACTTACAAATCGATTGCGGATACTTTCGAATTTTTAAAATTATTAGGTGGGGCGGGAAGGGGGGGCTATGGTAAAAAACAAATAGAAATACAGTTAGGCCGTTCAAAATCGGTACAGATAGATTTTAGAGGCCTGCAAGTCGAATGGGGATTTTTTCGAAAGTGTAAAGTTATTAGGAGGGCCGGGAAGGGGGGGCAGAGGGGCAAAAAAAAAAAAAAGAAAATAGAGTTAGATCATTCAAAATTGGTACATAGAGGTTTCCAATACCTACAAATCGATTGCGAATATTTTCGAATTTTTAAAATTATTGGGAGGGGGGGGGGAGTAGAGCGGTAAAAAAATAAAAATAGAGATATATCGTTTAAAACTTGTGCATAGAGGTTTTTGATACTTACAAATCGATTGCGGATATTTTCAAATTTGTAAAATTATTATGGATAGACAGGAGGGGGGGCGAAGTGGGAAAATAATAGAAATAAAGTTAGAGCATTTTGGGAATTTTTTCCGAAGGCAGTGAGAACCCGGTGCGACATTTTTCCTACTCAGATTTTGTTTCTCTTTTTTTTCATGTGATAAAAATTAATGCAATTTTGAGAATTCATTATAGTGATTCATTTAAAAATAGGGACCAGCGAAGCGGGCGTTGCCTGCTAGTAATTTATATAAGAGTTTTATATATATAGTGTTTTTCGCTTTTGTACTTCAAAACGAATAAAAAGCAAGAAAGGTTTTAAAAAAAAAAAAAAAAAGAAGAAGAAGAATAAGAAGGAATTTCCGATATGTTGCCACCAACAGGAAATATATCTTAATCGTCAACGCAAATATTTCAGTATCCAGAATACTTTTAAAGCACTCATATATATATATATATATATTTTTTTTTTTTTTTTTTTCTTTTTCACGAGTAAACAGTGTTGTTCTTTTAACGAAAATTTCTCCAAAAGAATCAAATGTAGCTTTTTATTTCACGTTCATGTAATGCAAATTAATTGATTAAAGTTTATGTTTTCGTTTCATAAGGTTAGGAGCAAACTAAGCGTAAAAAATCAGCGTTTGCTTTAAACGCAGTAACTGAAGCTTATAATTTTATTTAAAAACACCATATTTCTTATTTCTTGCAAGAAAACTTATTTGAAAGTTCTATTCAAACACACGGTTTCGTCAAATATTGATTTCTCAGTTTCTCACAAGAAGTCAAAAATAATCTTATTTAATCATTAGATTAAAAGTAACGAGAAAATATTTAAGCAGAAGGGATTTTGTTTTGGAAAATTGTAATCTGTTAATATTTTCGGAAAATATTAACAATTCAGAAGCCTTTTAACTCATTTGAAGTAATTAAGAATTACTTAAGAAATATGGGGAATTAAGAATAAGCTTTTTGAGAGATTACGTTTTTTAAAACATTATTTTGAACTTCGAGTAATAAATCCATTACTGTATTAAATTAATAAAATAATCAAGTAATTTCTTTCAAATAAACTTATTGAAGATAATTTAATTAAAAAGGATTAACTAACTCAAATGTATTTGTGATATTCAGGGAAATACTTGTTAGAATTAATAAGTGTATTTTAAAATATTTACTCGGCTTAGATTTATGAAATGGATTTTAAAATAACAAATAATTGATAGATAATTGATAAAGATGAACCATTTAAATAGTTTATAAGATTTTTTTCTTAGTGTGACGACATTTATTTAGTATCATTCTTGAAGGTGGCACTAAATAATAAATAACGTCACGTTATTTTTCACAAAAATAATAATAATAATAATAATAATAAAGTGTGTTAAATACAGGGTGTTGTGTGTCGTGGCTTAAATCCGATTGACTAAACTAGGGTTTCAGTCCTCAGTGGGGGGGGGGGGTCTTTCTATGGGGTCCTAGCTCGTATTTACTCGAGTTTCGGAGATAACCAAGGAAAACTAAGAAAGATTAGGTCAATTTTTAGCACCCTGCAAGCCTGAAGATCAGCCTGAACAAACTTAAACATCGTTCCTCCTGAAAAAACAACATCCTGCAGCTAAAATAGAAAATCGGATTCCCAACAAATATGACGACAATTCTTTGGAAGAAATTTTATCAACGAGTTATGTACACAAGGAATTAAAACAAATAATTCAAAAAAAATTACAAGGTAGAGCTTTGCGTGAGAAAACGGTAAATACTCTTTGTTTCAAAAAAATGTATTCACCCAGAAGCAACTGAGCCTCCGCGACAAAACTCGGCATTCAAATAATGTGGTTCGCCGTGTTATACAAATTATTTAACTTGCAGCACAAATAAGCAATGTGGAAGCATGCAATGCTCGTACGAACTGCGCAGCAAGTAGCATTTAAAAAGGTGAGTGCGCCCAGTGACGCAAAATTAGAACAGGACTGATCAGGACTGATCTCTTAGATACACGGCACTCTAACTGAAGATGCCTTTTAGACGTACTCGGCGTCAGTACAAACAGTTATCTGACTTTGATCGCTCCATAGGCCTCACAGAGACGGTTGGTCGAACAGACGAATCGGCCGCCAAATTGGCCGAAGCGATATGGTAATTGCTAGAATCGTTCGAGGCAGTGGCTCACAAAAGGCTGAGTCTGCCGTCACAATGGTTACGGACATCTTGGGGCCACTAATACGCGAGAAGATCGCTCAATCAGAAGGGCAACCACGTTCAAACCAACAGTGAATCGCTCATAGCGATTCAGCGCTAGTTGTTCATTCTCAGGGGCCCAGAAATATTAAGGGATACCATTCGGAAACGATTCTCTGATGCTGGGCTCTGGTCTTGACGTCCATAAAGCCGCTTTCGCTACTGGCACATCACCATAGGCAGTGTCGTCTGGAATGCTGACGCTATCAGAGAGGCTGTTAAGTGTCTAATTGGAGAAATGTCATCTTTAGCGATGAATCCCGCTTTTCTTTCAGTACCGATAATCGCCGCGTAAGTGTGTGGAGATGGAGAGGTCAGCGGTTCAATTCAATATTGATTACAAAACGGCACACAGCCACAATGCCTGGTGAGACAATCTGGAGGCGATCAGCTGGGACAGACGTTCACCTTTAGTTGTACTTCGAGGCACTCTCACTGCTCGTAGGTACGTTGACGACATTTTGCAGACCGTGGTACTTCAAATTCTATCACGTCGTCCAGGTGCTATTTACCAGCAAGACAACGCCCAACCATATAATGCACGGCTGTCACAATTATGTCTTCAAGGTGTCAATATCCTCGAATGAACTGCCAGATCTCCAGAGTTATCGCCAATTGAACATGTTTCGGACGTGTTGGGCAGGCAACTCCAGCCGTCTCCGAATACATCTGCACTGCCTAAGCAGTTGAAACATTTGTAACAAAATCTGTCGCAAAGGGACATCGGCCACTTAATTGACTCTATGCCCCACCGAGTATCAGGAGTATAGGCTTGTATCAGCTTTCCATGGGTGGCTTTACTAATTGTTGATTTTCATATTCCTTGTGTCGCTCTACTCGTAAATAAAACACTTTCTTCGCCTCAATTTTTCATCATTTGTTCATCTACTCGAACACTAACCTCATGTCAATTTTTGTAGCTATGACAAATTTTTTTCAGTGTAAATATATTTTTTTGTAACAGAGTGTATAACACAAGGCGTATACGTCATGAATGAACAACTTGAACATTTATTGGTTCGATTTTTATAACATTTGATCCATTCATTTCATTTGTTAAACTACATCATTTACTACTCTATTTTTTGGACATTTGTTGAACTAAAGAATGTATTTCATTTCTTTAAGCCATAGTCATGAATTGTCCATATATTGAATTTAGTGACATTTTTGTACATCTAAAACGAATTTAAAAAAAGAAAAAAAAAAAAAAGGAATTCCACTATACTACCACTAGTAGCAAACAAAGTTTAATCGTCAACGCAAATTTTTACATATCCCAAATACTTTCTGAGCACTCGTGTGATTTTTATCAGGAAGAATTTTGTTCTTTTAACGAAAATTTTTCCGAAAGAATCAAATGTAGCTTTTTTTCTCGTTCATGGAATTGGAATGCAAATTAATTAAAGTTTATGTTTTCACTCAGTAAGATTAAGAGCAAACTAAGCGTATAGAAAATCAGCACTTGCTATAAACGCAATAACTGAAGCTTACAGTTTTATTTAAAAATACCGTATTTCGTATTTCTTCCATAAAAGCTGCTTTGAATGTACTATTCAAACATACCGATTCATGAAATATTGGTATGTGATATGAAGTCAAACATAATCTTATTTAATCACTAGATTAAAAGTAATGAGAAAGTATTTAAGCAGAAGGGATTTTCTTTTGAAAAATTATAATCTGTTCATATTTTCGGACAAATTTAAGAATTCATAAGACTTTTTGTTCATTTGAAGTAATTGAGAATTACTAATTTAAATTTAAATTCAAGATATATATAATCGAACTCGAGCGGATTCAAATCCATAGATATTAATTAACGGTTATTTTAACGCGTCTTTTGTAAGGGCGATAAACACTGGTGTCTTTACACGACTTCCATTACGCAATAATGCTCATATTACATACTGGTTTTGCAAGTAGTGTTGTCAGAAGACAAAATCAATTTCTTAAAGTTAATTTAACAAATTAATTTTTCATTAAGAGCAAACTCATATGTACGTCGTGAAGACAAATAAAAGAGGATTTACATAACAAGTTTGGGGGAAAAAAAAGAAATCGTCAGAGCTTTTTTTTTTTTTTTTTTTTTGAAGCACCCATTTCAGAGTTCTGTAACTTACTTACCTAACCAGGAGGTCTGTCAATTTTCCTCTAGCAATCAAATAATACATGCTAAACATGCTAAAGGACATCTAAAGAAAGAGTTTATGCGGCAAATTTGAAGAAAATCGTTAGAACAATTTTGGATATACCAGTTTTCGGTCCCATTGACTATTTTCACCAAAATTTGGCAAATTCATCTGTTCACTGGAAACTAGCATTTATGTACGAAATTATATCAAAAAAGGAGTTATATGGCGAGTTTAAAGAAAATCCGTGAAGCCATCTTTAAGGGAATGCACTTTTCAGAATTAAAATTGAACTATTTATACAGGACGTCAATCAATTTTACTTAACTGACAAATATATACAAAGGAGCATCTAAAAAGTGCTTATATAGCAACTTTGAAGAAACTCATTAGAGCCGCTTTTGAGAATCGGACCTATATTTTCACTTCCAGTCTTCTAATTTTCACCCAAAGTTGGGAAGATCATCTCTGTACTAGACCTGTCTTAATTCTGAAATTTCGTCGCCCTGGCTTTATTTGTTTTGGAGATATGATAGTCAGGAGACTCTCAATACACATAAACACATACATACATGCACGGACATATTGCAAAAAAAACATTATTTGAAAGCGGAAAATCTTAAATGTGTGAATCAGGTGAAAACTTGCTATCGAAATTTTTGACTGAATACAAAATTTCCATTTCCTACGATAGTCGGGTAATGGAAGTAAAAATTTGAAGATATTATAGTTAGACAATTTCTTCTAGACATGCACACATACACATTGACCAACTAGCAAAAACCACTTTTAAAAATGCAAGTGAAAACATGTAAAACAGGTGAAATTTAAATTTTATCTATTATAAATTTAAATAATAACTTCGCCAAAATGATATCGTTTTTATAATTTATATTTTGTACTGAATTTGAAGCTATTTATCATTATTACTATATTTATCGACCATTTCACGCGTATATGTCTGGGCATAATATTACCTACTGGCGTTTATTTATTACCTTACGTAAATATTTACAGAAGAAGAATTAGTAACTTCCAGTTCATATATCAATAATCAATTATAGATCAACGTCATGAATTCATACCAAATATGAAACCAACAATTCCAACTCCCTTAAAATTCAAATTTATTAAAGGAAAATTTCACAATAATTAAAATTGTAAACAGTTGACAAATACATTATAAATTCGAAGTTTTAGTGATAATTGATTTTTAGAAAGGTGTAATATTTTAGGTACTGTTAATATTTACAAACTCCATAATTTTAGAAACAGATGATTATACTTAATTATTTCTTTTACCAGATTACAATCGGATATCTTTTTTATATTATAACATTTTCCAACATAGTTGAAAAGTATTTATGACTTCGGTTTGTCTGTCTATCTGCGCTACGCTCTAACTCCTGTAAATATTCATAAAATTACTTGAAACTGATACATATCAATCAAGCTAACTATGAGATATTTCCTATCGAAAATTAAGTAAATGCCATCATTGGATTGTGTACAGGGTAGAGTCCTGCATCGGGTCAGGTGTGGGTCGACTTAGAACCAATTTTTGACCCGCGGGTAAAACCGCGGGTCTACCCGCAAAATTTTTTTCTTCGAAGAATTATTTATGTTTCTTTTTTTATAAATATAATCTTTTAAATGCCATATTGGATGATATTCTCTTTCTTCATAGCAGTTTAAGGCAATATGACTCATAAGTTTAATTCATAAAGATGAAAAGCATAAATATTAATATTGGACGTTTAAAACGTTATATGAGAAAATTATTTGCTTTCCAGCATATATTTTCTTACTTATTTTACTTTTTTTTTAATATATACTGTGAATATTTAAAACGGTGAATTTTTTAAAAGTAAGTGCAATTGATAAGAAATTTTGTTATATTATATACACTAAAGTTTTGTTTATCAGACTAGTTATTTTTAAATGTAAGTTTAATTATAAACCAGTTTTAATATAAATATATACTTGTAATATTTATGTAATAATTAAATCTCTGAACGCTGCGTTCAATAATATAATTGTATTTTGTGGAATAGAATTTTAATTCAGTTTCTTATAAAAGGAAAACTGAATAATACCCTTTTGAGGGTCGCGAGTCGGGTTGCGGGTCGAAAATTTTCCTATGGGTCTGGTGCAGGTCAAGCTTACTTGAACCGCGCAGGGCTCTAGTACAGAGACACCCGAAAGAATTCCAAAGCATTGCATTCTATAAGAAGTATTTCTATCAACCATATTTTAATACCTTTATTTGGCCCAAATCGTAATGAAATTGATATTTGCTATTCATATATCAATATCAGTATGTATTATTTCATTATAAAAATATATTTACTTTAGAACATAGAATGATTAGCATTAGCATTTACAGAAGTACATAAAAAATTACATAAATGTTACACTAAGTCATCTAATTGGAAATACCTGTAATTGCATTATTTCAGCAATTTCTAACAATGTTTAAGAGTGATTATGGTTTGAATTAGTCTATTTATCTGTCTTTCTGCCCGTCTGACTGTCCGTCTGTCTAATTAGACGCCTGCCCTCTTTTAACTTTATTAAGTATTTTCAGAATTTCTTCAAAATGATATATGTTATTTATTCACACTGCAATGTACCTTATTAAAAATGGCGTAACTATACCATGACTATTTTGCGTACAAAGACATAAGAATGAATTCCTAAACATTACATTCTATGAGAGGTATTTCTATAAAATATATTTTAATACATTTTGCATAAATCACAATGAGCCTGATATTTTTTATTAATATACAAATATAATGCAATATAATTTGCACAAAAACAATATGTGTATATATATATATATATATATATATATATATATATATTATATACAATAGTATGTTTAGTATTACTCTTTACATTATTCAGATACAATAAGGATACAAATGAAAATTAGTAGAATTGCATTTCTGTTTGTATTAAGCATTTTTTACACTTTTCAAAAATTATGTTTAAGAGTAGTTATGACTTGATTTAGTCTGTCTGTCAGTCTTTCTGTCATTATGTCTGTCCATTGTGTGATGCACGCAGGCAAAATATATTGAATTTTAAACGATGCAAATGATTCGTAGAATTGGAAAGTGTTAATGCGAACCGCGTGATTTTTCGTTCTTGTTTAAAATTAAATGCGATAAAATAATCAACTAGAGCAAAATATTTTTTTTCTTACAATAATTAAGATTTGTAAACCGTTGAGAAATGTGTTTCAAATCCCAAATTTTTTCGCGAGAATTAAATTTTAGAATTGAATTGACAATGTCAAAATTTTCCTCAAATTCCTTAATTTTTTAGATAACTTATTATGCAGCTAAACTCGGTTATAGTGTCCTTGGTTATATCGTCACCTTGCTTATAACATCAGAAATATTGGTCTCACTTAATCAACTGTATCTCCTTATATTATTAAAATCTGTGCGCATCTGTCTGTCTGTCTGTCTGTCTGTGAGAAATGCCTTGTCATCGCTAAAGCCCCGGCGCTAATGGTCGCATCACCTCGAAACCGGTGTCGACAGACGCAGAATTTCTTCATCTCGACATCGCGATAATTCGCTAAGCGATGCGACCCTAATTAGCGGAGATATTAATTAAAATGTCCACCCATATCTACCGAAAAATGACCCAGAATTCATGATTAAATGCTTAAAAGCGACATTTTTACGGAAAAAGTGGAAAATTAATTAGAAATATCAGTCGTATTGTTACAAACAAGATACCATTGGAAAGGGCTTTTTTTTCTCAATCCGATGGTGTAAACGGCTTATCGATCGGACAATTAATCGATCGGACAATTTTTTTAAATTAACTAAACTAAAAAGAAATGGTGGCAACAAAT
This sequence comes from Salticus scenicus, assembly GCA_963930645.1. Classification (NCBI taxonomy): domain Eukaryota; kingdom Metazoa; phylum Arthropoda; class Arachnida; order Araneae; family Salticidae; genus Salticus; species Salticus scenicus. The sequence continues at coordinate 18,432,817 of OZ005653.1, forward strand.
CACAAGCATTTTAACTTGGCAGACGATCTTGAAAGGAAAGAAAAAACATCTGGTGTTTAATGAGGTCACGTGTTTTTGTACTGCGATTAAAAATTGCAATTTTCTATTTTCTTTAATTTTTCAAAATTCGCACATTTTAATTAGTATACAATCTTAACACCACAAAACAAACTTGCAGTTCAAATTTCATCGATTTTGGTCAATAAACAAAAGATTTACATTTTAACTGCAAATTAAATTTTATCTTTACATGCCTGACATTTTATCTGTCGAAAGAGGATACCAGTTTCAAAACGACACAAATACACTCAAGGTAAAAATATTTCTTTTTCTATTTACTTCCATTAACCGACTACCGTAGATAATGGAATTCGAAATTTCACCTGACTTACACGTTTTGAGGTGTCATGGCGCTGTAATAATTTAAAATTTCAATATTTAAAATTCTAATTATGTTTAATTTTTTTTTTTTAATATGTCATTCGATGCACATTTTAAAGTACGGTTACATTATCGAAAGGGGAATTCGAGATTTCACCCGATTTACACGTTTTGAGGTCTCCTGATTAGATTTTCTTTTGCATCGCAATAGTGGAATTCGAGATTTCAGCTTATTTACACGTTTTGAGGTCTCCTGAATGGGTTATCTTTTGTATATCAGCTATTAATTAAAGTGTCGAAAGTGGAATTAGAGATTTCACCTGATTTACACGTTTTGAGGTGTCCTGAATGGGTTTTCTTTTGTATCTCAGCTGCTAATTAAAATAATTTCATAAGTAATACATCATTTGAAAGCTTTGTTAATTTGGAATTGAATAGCAGATTACAGAAATTCGATATTTTGACATTTCTCCTGATTTAAACGTTTTGAGGTATCCTGAATGGGTTTCTCTTTTGTCTCAGTTACTAATTAAAAAAATTTCGTAAGTAATACATCATTTGAAAGCTTTGTTGAGTTGGAATCGAACAGTAGATTACAGAAATTTCTACTGCCAGATGGCGATGTAATATTTTTAAGTTACAATCTTTCTATTTCTAATCATAATTAAATTTTTTTTAATGCGTCATTCGATACACATTTTAAAGTACTTTTACATTATCGAAAATGGAATTCAAGATTTCACCAGATTTACACGTTTTGAGGTCTCCTGAATCAGTTTTCTTTTGTATCTCAACTACTAATTAAAATAATTTCATAAGTAATATATCATTAGAAAGCTTTGTTGATTTGGGATCGAACAGTGGAATACAGAAATTTCTACCGCCAGATGGCGCTGTAATATTTTCAAATTTCAATATTTCAATTTCTAATCATGATTAATTGTTTAGGGGGCACGAAGTGTCAGGGAAGGAATGCGGGCGTGCAGCGCGTGTATTCTTTAACTTGTGCGCGCGCAGCGCGCACGGGACTGTGCTGCCGAAGGCAGTGGGGACCCGGGCCGACTTTGTACCCCATGAGAAATGATTTTTTTTTTTTCTTTTCTTTTCTTAAGAATAAAAATTTGATTTGAAGAGGAATATTTGCGCGCAGCGGTATGCGCGCGCACGGGTCTGCGCTGCCGAAGGCAGTGGGGACCCGGTGTGAGTTTTTACCCGATCAGAAATGATTTTTTTTTTTTGGGGGGGGGACACGAAGGGTCAGGGAAGAAGTACACGCGCGCAGCGCGTGTATCCCTTAACTTGTGCACGCGCAGCGCGCACGGGACTGCGCTGCCGAAGGCAGTGGGGACCCGGGACGATATTTTACCCGATCAGAAATGATTTTTTTTTTAATTTCTTTTCTTAGGACTAAAAGTTACTGTTAGTGGTTCATTAATTATAGTGATTCATTTGAAAATACTGACAAAATACTGACCCGCTAGCGGGCGAAGCTCGCTAGTACTTCAATAATAACACAACTTGCTTATAACGTCATGTGACCTCGGTTATGACGTCAAAATTTACACAAGTTCAACCGGTTTCTTTTCTTTTTTTTTTTTTTTTTTTTTCCTCTTTTGAGAATAAAACAGAAAGTAATTCCAGTACTGAATGTTTAACAAAACAATAGGTATGAACAGTATATTTATCATATATATTTTTTTATATTAATAACCTATCTGTTCCATCGGCGCTAGCAGGAAAAATTTCAGGGGGCGGAGCGAAACATTTTTATATTGGTCTCTGAGCATTTTCACTTTATGGGGAGAGAGAGGGGGGTCATATTTTCATGTAAATTGTATCTCTCGTATTATTAAATTATTTTTTAAAAATTATATTATTTCCAAAAATATGAAGGATAAAGACAATTTAAATCAAGTTTTAAAATCTAGAAAGGGACCATAGCCCCCTTTGCTGATAGTTGCCGATACCTTTAATCTAACATGAATTATTTTAAATTTTAAATATATATATATACATTTCTCTATATAAATGTGCGGAATAATTGTCTTTTACTGGCACACAACAATCGTACTCAGTTATATTTTTTTAATAAAAATATTTTTATTTAAATATTATCTAAGTTAAAGAACGATTTCACTTGCTTTTCAACCAAACTCAGTTATTGCACCACTCGGTTACGGCATCCAAAATGTCTTTGATCCTTGAATGACGTTATAACCGAGTTCAACTGTGTTTAGGTCTTTATTCACTAGTTTAAAATTGAATTATATATATATATACACACTACTGGCCATTAAAATTGCTCCACCAAGAAGGAATAATAATAACGGAATGAAATTTGTTGGACACATACATTATAGTAGGAAGAACAATGGATTAAAATTTCAGGAAATTTGGAGTAATATGTACTGAGAAAACAGTACATAAAGCAGTGACCTCTGTGAGAAATAACAGCACTTATCTGCCTAGGCATAGAATCGAACAGCGATTGGATGACATGTACGGGTAGAGCACTTCATGAAGTTTTAACACGATGCCACAATTCATCGATGAAGCACTTCATGAAGTGCTCTACCCGTACATGTCATCCAATCGCTCTTCGATTCAATGCCTAGGCAGATATGTGCTGTTATTGCTCACAGAGGTCGCTGCTTTATGTACTCTTTTATCAGTACATATTACTTCAAATTTTCTGAAATTTTAATCAATTGTTCTTCTTACTATAATGTATGTGTCCAACAAATTTCATTCCGTTATTATTATTCCTTCTTGGTGTAGCAATTTTAATGGCCAGTAGTATATATGAGACTTAAATATGCTAAAATAATTATACCAAGTAAAATGCAAAATATTTTGGTAATTTTGAATATAACACAAAGAAAACAGCATTCATGAACAACCATCTGTGTATTAAAATGTCTCGTAATTCAAAATTTCAATCTCGGAAATCAAATCTTTTATTAAAGAACTTCGGAAAAGAAATTAAAAAGAAATAGTTTTTGTAATATAGAATAATTTAAATAAAAGCCCGACGGTTTAAATAGAAAAGAAAAATCATAGATATATATCGATTTTTATTAGAAAGGACTGATTTATGACATGAAACTGTTTTTTTTCTAATTTCTTTTAAAATTATTTTGAATAGAATGATGTATTTGCGAAGAAATTTTATAAAAAGCAATTGATCGCATATCGATAAACTGAAATATAAAAAAGGTTTCCTTTTATCTTTTTGGTCCTTTTTTTTTTTTTTTTTTTTTTTAACTAACAAAAGTTTCATTCAACAGTGTTTCAAACTAAAAATAATTTTTAAAAAGAAAAAGAAAAAAACAAGAAAGTTTCTAAAACCTTTAAAATAATACGAAATCTTATTTCTTCAAATTGTACATTGCGTCAGAGATGCCCACATTTATTGTTAATTTCCTCAAAAGTATACCCTACAATTTTATTTATTTGAAAGTTGATAAATATTTTTTTAAATAAATAAAATTATTTATTTGAAAATTATATCTATATTTTGTAACACAAACTTAGTAATAGATATTGTATAAATTATAAAGGATTACCGCACAGGCCATAATTCAAATGATTTTATTATTATTATTATTATTTATTTATTTATTTATTTAAATTCTGGTAAAATGTATTTTGCTTTTGAATTCTGAATGTTCAAAGAAAATATTTCAAATAAAATCAAATAAAATCCATAGAAATTAAGATCAAATCTAATCATGTGAAACTTCAGATTAGTAATTTAAAAAACTCTTTAAAGTACTAGTAAGATTTAATCAAGAATGCTGTTTTACAGAAATATTAGGCGTTGAGTCACAGTAGAAAATTTATAAAGATTACCAAAAATGAGTTCATGTCTACAATATTTCTAAACAAGCAAGCGCCATATTTAACGATTCTGGGATTGTTATTTTCATCTAGGGTTTCTGAGGAAACGAGATTTTTTTTTTTTTTAACAGCAGCTCCAGTTAATCAAATATTCTAATATGAATTTATTTTTACCGACGCAAACTAATGTAAATGTACGCACCTAGTAAATTTATCATAATGTTAATGTAATGTAATGTAAATTTGAAATACAGTTTACATTGTTTTAAATCTATGCAAAATTGGAGCTACATAAAATGAATCACAAATTTAAATATAATACAAAAGCATGATGTCACTTTTAAATAATTAAAGCTATTCGACATATTTAAGTTCCTTAGCATTAATGAAAGAAGGTTAATGCAATTTGGTTTTGACGTTTTTGTAGAACGCGTTTCATAACGTAAAACATTTTTTTTTTCCCCTCCTCTCTCTAAACTTTATTTTTTCTACTCAGCATCTAAAAATTTGACAGAAAATCAAACACAAACAAACTAATTTCTTCAGTATTTTCAAGTTAATTGAAAATTATCATTTGAATGAGTTTCCTACTTAGATTTCAAAGCAAAAAAGTAATTTTGATAATCAGTCTAAACTATTTTTTTACTTGCTCTTACCCATAAGGTAGAGAAAGTATTGTTTTTGGGTCAAATTTTCGAACGCGAGATTTTGTTATATTTACACGTTTTGAGGTCCCCTGAATACAAAAATCATGTTTTTATCAAATGGTCTGTGTGTCTGTGTGTGTGTCTGTGTGTCTGTCTGTTATCAGCATATCTCAAAAACAAATTATGGCAGAAAGTTCAAACTTGGTATTCTAAATGTGTATCATATAGGGATGCTACAGAAAGCTTTTCGTTAAGATCAAGCAAATGGTTCGTGTACAGGGACAATCAAGAGAATTCTAATACATTACGTCTATGGGGGAAATTGCAGGAAAATAGAGTTTAACGTCTATAGACTGCACTAAACCAAATGAAACAAATATATATTTTTTGTAACAGAGACAGTTAACTGGGAAAATTTTTTTGTGTATGTAGGAGCCTCGCCTCCCCCCCCCCCCCTGGGGGGGAAGTTCCCCCTCGAGGGGAGTAAATTTTCATGATGGGTATCTTTCAAAAGAGCTCGCCAATACCTTTAAAACGAATGGTTGAACCATCGATCTGCTATAATTTAAAACAAAGTTATCGATTTTTTTTACTTTTAACGAAAAAAAAACTTTTTTTTTTTTAATATTGAGAATAAAATGGACTTTTTTTTAATATTTGGTGTATACTACTTCTCTAATATGGAAATCGTCTGCCTTATCATAGAAGATAATTTTTTAAATAATAATTTTAATAAATTATTTTTAGCCCCCCTCACACACAACTAATTATCATATAAAACTCTTCAGAAGCCTAATATGAATTGTTTAACATAGGTTTACATAACAGTACACGTTATCTTACCTATTAATCTGCAACCTGTATTTATAGTATTAAATTTCAGGGTAAGAGAAAGTCGTGTGAGTGACACACCAGATTATTTACAAACTATAAATATTAAAAACTAGTTGTTTCCAAATCGTTTACTTTTCAAAATGGCAAGTTTAGTTAGACAAATTTAAGTAATTACGATGTATATCATATAAAATTAAGCCTTATTGTGAGTAATTAATTAGGGGAAAATCCTATTTAATAATGCAAACTAATAATCAACATTTATTCAAATGATAAATTATTATATATATATATATATATATATATAATAAATTTTAAGAATAATCTTAAAAGGAAATTTTAGTTGCTTTTCACAAATGTATTTAAGAATACTAGTTTGTACAAATTAACGTTCTTTCAAAAAATATATATTATAAAAAATAGCTTATTATTTTATTATCATAAGTATTTTCAGTCAAGATCATCCTGACACAAGTAAAAAGGCAGTTAATAAAAAATGTATATAACTACGTGTTTAATTATATAAATCTGAAATGCATCTTTATTAATATTCATTCTGAAATATATATCTTTATATATATTTGAAATATATATATCTTTAATCCTTTAAAAAAACTTTATTTAGTAACTATCGTAATTCATATTCATCCAATTAATTAAATTATACGCAACACAAGGTGTTCAAAAAGTATTTTTAAATAAAAAACAAGAGAGGTTATTATACCCATCAATTCATTCTTTTCTTTATCTTTTCACTGCTGACTGTTGAACTCACAGAGGCTTCTTCAATTACGATTTTTATACTATTATTGGATGCAGCCCTTTAATCCCATGGTAAATGTTCTTCTTCGTGGATACAATCGTTCCTCCCATTTTGCTAAATTTTTTTCTATATACCTTGCATAAAACTGCCTCTCTCTCCATAGTTATTCCATCCCAAAAATCTTGTGAGGATAGCAAAGTAGTGCTACAATTAAAACTCGCACTTTGCGGGTAAAACGGGAATCCGCTGTTTTAGGATTCGTTTTGAGTAATTGAGTTAGTTCCGATCCTAAGCTAAAATCGTAACTGACATTATGCTAATATTTTTAGAAACTGAATTGTATAAAAGAACGAAGATTGCTTTTGAGAGTTAGTTGGTCAGTTGGTGAGTTGGAGAGGAGTTAAAGTTAGTCGGAGTGAGAGTTGATGGAGCTAGCTGTTAGCGGCTTAGGATATAGTTAGATGTAAGTCAAGTAGATAGCAGTGTCAGGGAATCCTCCTGCTAATCGAAAGATTACTCGATTTGAGAAGCTAATTTAAATAAAAGTAGTTGAGATCCTTTGCGAGTAATTAAGTAAAGGGAAGTAAAATAAAGTAATGGGGTTATTCATTGATGTCAAGGTATTTAAGAGGGCTGCCCATTTAAACGAAGTAAATTACTAGATGCCAAAGTCTAGCGTCCCCCCTCCTTATTTATGCTCTATTAAAGCTCATTTACGTTATATATTTGGGACTCTGTCATTTCTTCATAAGTTAAGTATTTCATTTACAGCTCCTAGGTAGCTAAAGCTAAATAAGTAAGTTGGCGGCATTCAACCTTAAGTGAACTATAAGTTAAAGTTAAATAAGCATGGAGAAGTTTAATTCTCTACACTGGCGCCCAAATAATGTCGAATCCCCCCCCGAGCAAGTCTTTTTTGACGGCACTAATAGTGTGCTGCAATTTTTTGAGCAGCTAGAATATTTTTTCAGTTTTCATAAAATCAATGTTAAAAACCACTACTCGTGGCTAGCCTACTCCCTAGAAGGAGAACCGAGACAGTGGCATAGACTAATAGCCTGCCATTCGCTTGGCCCAAATCCAACGTATGACGACTTAAAAAGTCGGATTATCAGTCTTTTTGCCACTCCGTATGATCAACTAAGATTACAACATGACCGCTCCCTCCCCCCTCACGAACGTCAGTGGGAAGCAGTAATAAACCCGGTGGAAAAACCACAAGAAATTAGTAAGTCACAGGAAGCAAGCTCCTATAATTTAAACCGACCTAAAACTGGCGATGAAGCCGTTATTTCTAGTGACAAACGTCAAATAAAAGTGACTGAAAACGAGCAAACTTCGCCCTTAAACAGCGATACAAACCAACTTACGGCAGTTATTCATAATTTTGCTACGGATACTAAATCCGAAAAATTATCTTGTGTTGCGACAGGAATTGTAAAAGAAAATCCTATTAAAATTACTGTGGCTGCGGAAACTGTTAAACTAAGAGAAAATATAAATTCAATAAATGATGCGGTTAATCTGGATAACAGTTTTAAATTTATACAGCCGACACAGGCAATTATTTCTAATGAGACCGTGAACTTAAATTGTCAAAATGACATGCCGCCTACAGTAAAAGGAAATGCAGGTATTTTAACGAATGTGATTTCGAAAGTGCAATTCATCTCTTGTACGGTTTCACCGAACTCTAGCAGCCATGCATTCGACAGTAGGGAACGAAAGCAACCCTCTCCTGGAACTATGAGCAGTGAAAAGTCTTTGGGTGTGGAACCCCATCCTGAGAGTGACCAGGCACCATGTTCGAACCCTCCTCAGGACACCAGCGATCCTGCAACGTCTCACCCAAATCTGCAAGCCACCAACGCTGCAACTCTACAGGCCAGTCTGACCTGCATCTCTTTTGCTGATATCAAGGACTCAATTTGTCAGGTCGTATCGTTCTTTATTTTATTTTTTCTCAAGTATTTGTTTGTCAGAGCTGTACCAAAATGTAAGACATGCCTTGAAACCTTTCGGACTTCTTATTTTTGTATGAAAGAGCAAGACTTTCTAAAAAGAAAAACTGTAAAATTTAAATTAGTACATGAACTTTCATTTCGAAAATCATGTTTCTGCTTCAAATGTCAACATTTTAGTTCTCTCTTAATATATTTTATGCATGTATACTAAGTTCTTTTATTTTGTAGCCATCGCCTGCAGAATGGGTAATATAAAACTGATTTTTAACCTTTGTAAATATCTTCCTCCCCTTTTTCGTATTTCTATACATATTGTATTTGTATATATAACTAAAATGAACTTTGATAAGTGTATAACCATTTTTCTCTATAGTTTTGTAAATGTAATGTAAAATATATGTACGTAAATCTTTTTTATTTCTCAGCGATCAACTGCAGTTGTGAACATTTTGTATCCTTAAATATGTTTTCTAAATGTTGTATAAAATGAATTTTCTTATTGTTATCACTTTTGTATTCCACTAAAAGTTATCTATCGATATATGTATATATATCTATGTGTATGAGTGGGGAAATATTTTTTTTTGGCTATATGCATAAATCACGCGTAACTTTAAACTAAAATCACTAACAAATTACTTTTTTGTCGGTTCGCATGCTATAGCCCAGGAGGAAAAATTATTATATATAAACTATTTTATGTATTCATAGACAATTTGTCTCGTTGATCTATCTACAAATTGTAGTTTAAGTCTATTTTTTGATTTACACTTTAAAAAAAAGTTTCCATTTTAGAAATATCTTTGATGCTCTAATCTGATGTAGAAAATGTTATGCTGATGACTGACGTTGCTGAATGAATTTTTTCCTAAAGTACGTTGACCAGCTGATGTGGGTTAAGCCTAGACTGGCTCTGAAGGATGACGAAATTCCACATCGAAAGTTTCGAAGGATGGCTTACGTCGGACAGAATTCCAAGTTTTTTTTCATCTCAATAAAGATTTTCTTCATGTTGCTAGTATGTCAAAGCAACCCCCCTGTACTTAATCCTCCTTCAACTTCGCTTTAAAATTGAGTTTTTTTTTCCCTTTCTGGATTAACAGAAAGATGGTTGTAAGCCCCGCTGTAATAACGCTGGACTTCTAGTTAACTAAATTGAGTACAAACGGTTTTCTGGAATAAAGCGTCTTACATTGAGCATAAGAAACATTTTTTAAAAGCTATTTAAGCTACTTAAAATTATATGTAAGTGTCCAGTTTTTTCGCCGTGTACTCTTAAATTTTTTTTTCCCTATTAGATTTTTTAAACAATATACTTCTTGTTGGGCAGTCTAGTTAAATTTAAGTTTCCCCCCCTCTTTTTTTTTTTTCTTTTTCTAAAACATTATGTAGTTGAATTTTAGCAGTCAGTCACTGCAGCTAACTTTTCTTTGCATAGTATTGCAATAATTTAAAATTTGCACGGGTAAAAACCCGTTGGGGGATTTTTTCCGCGAAATTTTTTTTTCAGGGGAGGGACTGTGAGGATAGCAAAGTAGTGCTACAATTAAAACTCGCACTTTGCGGGTAAAACGTGAATCCGCTGTTTTAGGATTCGTTTTGAGTAATTGAGTTAGTTCCGATCCTAAGCTAAAATCGTAATTGACATTATGCTAATATTTTTAGAAACTGAATTGTATAAAAGAACGAAGATTGCTTTTGAGAGTTAGTTGGTCAGTTGGTGAGTTGGAGAGGAGTTAAAGTTAGTCGGAGTGAGAGTTGATGGAGCTAGCTGTTAGCGGCTTAGGATATTAGTTAGATGTAAGTCAAGTAGATAGCAGTGTCAGGGAATCCTCCTGCTAATCGAAAGATTACTCGATTTGAGAAGCTAATTTAAATAAAAGTAGTTGAGATCCTTTGCAAGTAATTAAGTAAAGGGAAGTAAAATAAAGTAATGGGGTTATTCATTGATGTCAAGGTATTTAAGAGGGCTGCCCATTTAAACGAAGTAAATTACTAGACGCCAAAGTCCAGCGTCCCCCCTCCTTATTTATGCTCTATTAAAGCTCATTTACGTTATATATTTGGGACTCTGTCATTTCTTCATAAGTTAAGTATTTCATTTACAGCTCCTACACTGTAAAAAAATATGTCCTATTTGCTGCGAGAAATTCTCTGTAATTTGAGAAAATACGTTTAATTTACCAAAAAATTACGTTGTTAGAACGTATTTTATCAAACTACAGAGAATTTCTGGCAGCAAATAGGACATATTTTTTGCAGTGCAGCTAAAGCTAAATAAGTAAGTTGGCGGCATTCAACCTTAAGTGAACTATAAGTTAAAGTTAAATAAGCATGGAGAAGTTTAATTCTCTACAATCTAATAAACGTATTTTAACAAGATCATAATGTAGACTGGTGCGCAATCAATATTTTTAATTTCTTTATGTGTGATTTGGGACAAATTTTGAGAAGGTAAGAGAAAAAAGGACTAATACAATGTATTTGTTTGAATTTTTTAAGGGGGATTTTAATTTGAGAGCATGCTCGTTAAAAATAGGGGGGAATTACGTGAAACTGACATAACTTTATTAAAATATTTCACGAATACATTTACGAAGAAAATAAAAATTCTCTAGACCATAACATACAACAATAAAATTTGCATTCAACTTAAGTGTCTTGTATTTTTTAAACATGATGGAAATTAATAAAATTGCTTAAGTTTTTAATTTGTTATATCTAAATAAATATATATGTATATATATTGGCGTGTGTATGTCTCTTTGGTGAATTGTTTGACGTTCTCATTCTTTGCTTCTACTATCAAAAGGATTATAATATATATATATATATATATATATATATATATATATATATATATATACCCCAGTAGCACATAACGTTGTTTTAACGTTGTTATAACTAATTTTTCACTGTTCAGACATATTTGCAACGCTATAACAACGTTATGTGCTACCTGGATGTATATATATATATATATATATATAGAAATACATTAATATAATCAGTGCAAAAATGTTTTTATGAAATGTAAAGATGACTCAACTTCAGTATCAAAACAATTCCTCGGATCACAAGCTGAGACTACCCATATCAAATCAAAGAATCATTAAAGAAAAATCGAAATAAATATTGGAAATTGGAATGAGAAATAAAGCATTATTTGCATTCTAACGTTGTCAAGGGCCTGGTAGAATGCAAATATGCTAAAATATGGATGTTTTTCTGTAACAAAGAAAGCAAAAGCTAAGAATTTCTTTGTTCGCAGGCCCGAAACACCCATAGAAAATCCATTAAAGAAGAAGATAAAATTAAACTATAACCTAATATGACAAACCAAAACCATAAAATTAAGATTAAAATTAAAATACAAAAATTCAACTTACTGAATAAAATATTTGATATGAACACAACTCAAAAAAGAAATAGACATAGTCAATACAGAAAAACGAAGATCATAATAAAACGATAATAAAACGATAATCATAATAAAACCTTTACCTAAATATGAAAAACCATAACCATTTAAATGTAAGATTAAAATAAAACCCATAAAATTGTAGAAGAATAAGATTACTTTAACCTTTCTAAATGAAATTGAAGCAATAAACGTCGCACATGTAAAAATGTAACAATCAGTTAGCAGTTAGATCCACAGTTAATTAGTTCAAAATAGCATTGACCATAGAGTAATTTTTAGGATTCGCAGTGGAATTCATGTAGGGTAAGGACTCAAATCCTTGAAATAATCAGATGATGATTCCTAATATTGAATCATGAATAGTGCTGCCATCTGGAGTAATGAGATGAAAATAATGGAAAAATACAATCAAATAAATTTAGGATTCAAATAATCAATGTATTTGATTTAAAACCAAAAAAAATACCTAATATTTAGACGTAAATTTAAATTTGAATAAAATGTATGAGGAGAGAAAAAAATAAAAAAATAAATAAATAAATAAAAATAAAAAAATAATAAAAATAAAAAAAAAATAATAATAATAATAATTAAATAAATAATTAAAAGAATTTTTTTATTAAGTGTTTGGGATAGCCATTAATTAATGCTAAATTTTTAAAGAATCGAAATTGTAATTTTTGATGTTTATCAGACACTAAATATTTGATCCTTAGATTAAAATTAAGAAGAATATTGACAAATACAGATTTATGTAAGCATGTTTTAAAGTTAGTGAAAAAATTTACCTTAAAGGGGAAATCTTTCTTTTTATCGTATAAGTCAAACTCTAATTGGCCATTACTATTAAGAATAATTTTTAAATCTAAGAAATTAATGACACTAGAATCCAAATCAGTACTACTTAGAGACAGATTTTCAGGATATTTGACAGGTAAGTCTAGTTTGGTGTGATTTTTATTCCAATATAATATAATTATATCATCTATGTATCGTAGTAATTTAAAGTTAGTACACTCAATGTCACGCTCATAATAATATAAGTATAGATCAGCTAATATGCTAGAAGCAATTCCACCTTGTGGCAATCCTAAACGTTGTTTATATAAATAATTATTGAATAAAATATAGTTATGGAAAAGGATAAACCTAGTCAGAGTTTTAAAGGCTGGCGGAATTATGCTTACATTTAGATTAAAATACTGCAAATTTTCTACAAAAAGTTTATTTATAATATCAAACATATCTTTAATATCAATATTATTAAAAAGATCATTGAAATCAAAAGTTTTTATACCAGTAATATCAGTAAGATTTTTAATTTTATTTTTGAGTTGAAAACTATTTTTTAGAAAAAAATTACACTTGTTAGAAACAATATAACTATGTAATTTTTTAAGGATATTCAATAACATAATATTAGCATTAGAAGTATAGGCATTGCAGGCAACAGTAACAGTACGAAATTTAATAGGATCTTTGTGAAATTTTGGAATTACAACTAAATAAGGATAATTGTAGTTATTACATTTAGTTTTTATCAACTTATAATAATTAAATATATGCCTATTTTTAATTTCGATACTGTCATTAATCTTAAGAAAAATATTACTAGTATCCATAGTATCAAAAAGAAGTTGTTTATAATACTTTTTGCAAATAATTGCATAGTTATTAGCCGCCTTGTCAACATATATATATATATATATATATATATATTGAAAAAAATTAATATAATCAGTGCAAAAATGTTTTTATGAAATTTAAAGATGACTCAACTTCAGTATCAAAACAATTCCTCGGATCACAAGCTGAGACTACCCATATCAAATCAAAGAATAATTATAGAAAAATCGAAATAAATATTGGAAATTGGAATTAGAAAAAAAGCATTATTTGCATTCTAACGTTTTCAAGGGCCTGGTAGAATGCAAATATGCTAAAATATGGATGTTTTTCTGTAACAAAGAAAGCAAAAGCTAAGAATTTCTTTGTTCGCAGGCCCGAAACACCCATAGACAATCCATTAAAGAAGAAGATAAAAATAAAACTGTAACCTAATATGACAAACCATAACCATATAAAATTAAGATTAAAATAAAAATACAAAGATACAAAAATTCATCTTACTGAATAAAATATTTGATATGAACACAACTCAAAAGAGAAATATACATAGTCAAAACAGAAAAACGAAAAACGAAGATCATAATAAAACGATAATCATAATAAAACCTTTACCTAAATATGAAAAACCATAACCATTTAAATGTAAGATTAAAAAATAAATAAATAAATAAATAAAAAACCCATAAAATTGTAGAAGAATAAGATTACCTTAACCTTTCAAAAATGAAGTTGAAGCAATAAACGTCGCACATGTAAAAATGTAACAATCAGTTAGCAGTTAGATTCACAGTTAATTAGTTCAAAATAGCATGGACCATAGAGTAATTTTTAGGATTCACAGTGGAATTCATGTAGGGTAAGAATTCAAATCCTGAAATAAACAGATGATGATTCCTAATATTGAATCATGAATAGTGCTGCCATCTGGAGTAATAAGATGAAAATAATGGAAAAATACAATCAAATAAATTTAGGATTCAAATAATCAATGTATTTGATTGAAAACCAAAAAATAAAACCTAATATTTAGACGTAAATTTAAATTTGAATTATATATATATACCTGATAACATTTCTAATTTATTTCAGAATACTGTTAGTATCAGCCGACTTTTTACACTACATTTTTGTAGAGTATTATTTTCTGATATATAATTACGATTATATAAGAAGAAAATTACTCTCCAAAAAAAGTGGTGGGAAAAGAAGTCGGGTACTAACAATACTACGCATTTAATTAAAATTGTTATCAGGCATGTTTTTGTTTAAAACTTGTATATTTGCATATCAATTATTTGTTTATTTCTTTTTTTAGTACTATCCTTGAAATTTTAAAATAATAATTAGAGAATATTTAATTAACGTAAATTTCTAACATTGTCCTTTTTTTTTTACATTTTTCCAATGCATACATGGTATCTCTCGGATTTATAAATAAAACTGGCAGAATATTTTCTGTATGAGGTGAAGTGCGGTAAATGTAACCATGGAGGAAGTATAATCTCGGCTAATAACTCAACTGAAATATTGAATTTGGAATAAATAGTCATCATATTTGTTTATTTTAAACTTTTTTTTTTTTGTTATATTTAGCCTTACGGAACGAAATCAAATATGAAACAGTAAGGTTAGCAGTGAAAACTAATTGCTCTGAAGATTAGAATCTGACAGATTCATTTCATATCTCTTCATATTTCATTTTTATCAAAATAGTCAAAATTGCTCATTTTATTTTAAATTTTCTCAAAAAAGAAATTAAACTTTATAATTTAATTATTTAAATTTTTTAATATAAATTTCAAGGCAAAAATTTTGCCTAAACTAATATTGACGAACATATTCGATGAACATATTGACAAACATCTCTTCATTACAAGTGGTTTACATGTCTATAAGATCGTGAAAGACGGTTCCAATTCAGAATAAAATAAACCTCTAAAACTAATTAAATTATAAATTCAGCTTATAAGTGTGTAATTAAATATCGAAATAACAATCTAAATTTAGATGACCTTCAAATAAATAATAATCTAATTAAAACATTTTTTTTTTTTTTTTTTCAATTTGAATAATAATTTTATATAACTCTTAATTCTCCCGCATGATTCTTTCTAATAATTTAAATCTATCAAGGAAATACTTCAGAACTGCGTTTATTTTCTCAATGAAAGTTGTATAAAATAATGTTATAAATAAAATACTGATTGGGGAATCCAGAGAAAATTCTTTCCTTAACAATAAAATAAGTGTTTTAAACGATGGTGTCATTTATAAATTTATATAATCAATCAAATAACTCTAACTCATCAAGATAATGTTTTTTAAGTGATTTTCTAAATACACTTCATTAGGAGAGTAAAAAATTGACAATTACTTCCTATAAAACCAATAAGCTCGAATAGGTCATTTACTTCATTAGGATCCATTTGCCAGATTTTTGTGTTGCAGCGCAAATAGTTTTGTAACTGACTTTTTTCTTTCTTTTAAATGCAGATGTTATTTGTTTGATATAATTAACTTGTTAAATCGAAAGAAAATACGTGTTTACGGGAAAATTTGGCGTTTAATTAAGTCAATTAATGAAGGGGAACTGATGAACGAATTTCAAAAAAACTCATATTTTCTTAATTGCATTTACAAAACTGAAGAAAGATTAAACTAGAAGTAAGCAAACATGTTGTTGAGGCTTTTTTTTTTTTTTTTTTTGTAGATTACTGTTCGATAAAACATTATTTCACAGCTTCACAAATTTAGCAAAATGAAATCAATTAAATGAATATTATTTAGTTTGGCAAAAATAACTTATCTTTTTCTAACTATGTAAGTTGAAAAAGATGAAAGTATGTAAGCATAATTATTTTTCATACGCGAAATTAAATTATTCTATCACATAATTAAGCGATTTAAGTAATTTTAGTTCTTAACGACACGTTAAATATTAATGAAATTTAAGAATGCATAGTAATTGTTTAGATTGGTTAAAGTACCGTACCTTTATCAGAAGTTTAAAAAAAAAAAAAGAAAAGAAAAGAAAGAAAGAAAGAAAGACAGAAAAGGAGAGAAAATTACACTTGTGTTGTCTAATAATGAAATCTATTTAGCAAACATGATAATACAAATGTTACAGTGGATTTAATACAACCACATGTGTCATATCATAGTAGTGAAATGTCTGTATTGTAAATTACTAATATGCCGGTACATTATGCCTTAGCAAATTAAAACGAACGTGTGAAAAAAGCCTAAAAAGTAATTTAAGATGCATAAAACATTTATTTTATACATATTATTTGAAAGGATGCAATTATTTAAAAAATATTCTAAAAAAAGAACAAACATTTTACTTATCTGAATTATCCCTATTTTGTCATAGTGTACATAAAAAAAAATGAATAACATTAAGTTAGGCTTTATTTAATTAACAATAAAAGAAAAATGCTAATATTAGTACATTAATACTTTCTTTAATGGTATAATTTGGAAAACGTATTGTAATTTTTATCATTATATAAATTAAATTAATTATATAAATTTATTTATATATATATATATATATATATATATATATATATATATAATAAGTTTCTATACATAAACATATATATGTAAACCATTTTAGTATACCAATATAAATAAATAAATTTTTTTGTATGTATGCGTGTGTGTTGAAGTTTCTTTAAGTTTAAATAATTAGTTTTTCATATTCTGAGAATGATGCTTGTGGTATGCTTTTGCATCCAGGAATAAAAACAACAGCATCTCCAAACGGTGTATTCGAATGAGGTCAAATTTGGCAGACTTGTCGGAAAATCTATATATAAATTTTGAAAAAAATCAACTGGCAAGTCTAATGCATAAACATCCTCTTGGCCATAATTAAATCATTTGTCAAAATAACTATATTCTTTGTGGTTGAACGTTATATCAGTCAAACAATGGAAATACTACTCTCAGAACAGTTTTGTATGTAAAGTTTACTATTTTGTGAATGTAAAGTTTATCACTTCGATATTGGTGTCGTATATATCTAGTTGATGTGATATTTCAGCTAAAAAAGAGCATAATAGCGTAGCATTCAAACTCCTCTAATGAGATATCAGCGTCATAGGATATCACTAATATACGAAAAATTTATTTATTCACGCTTTTCCCATTATAGCTTTTTTTTTTTTTTTTTTTTTGCGTGTGTTATGATTTTATTCAGATTTTACTCGCATCTTTTGTTGTGGTTTTATTCCTCCTGAGAAGTCTATAAAAAGATATATGACGATTTATGTTAGTCAATCTATCATGTCTGCATTCATGTATATAAGCTGCATTACGTCATATTTTGTAGATATTAAATAATTAAATATTCTTCTGTTTTAATATCAAGAAAAGTATCGTAGGAATCAAATTTAAAAATAATCTGGTGTGTCACTCTCACGACTTTCTCTTACCCTGAAATATAATACTAAAAAAACAGGTTGCAGATTAAGAGGTAAGATAACGAGAACTGTCATGTAAACCTATGCTAAACAATTCAAATTAGGCATCAGAAGAGTTTTATACGATAATTAGTTCTGTGTGAGGGGGGCTACCGCCCCCCTCAACCCCCCGTTTCATTAATGCACCTACATCTATATAGAATTTAATTCGGTTATTAAAAAATAATTCTGTTTTTAAAAAATAATTTATTAAAATTATTATTTAAAAAAATTATTTTTTATGATAATGCAGACGATTTCCATATTAGAGAGGTAGTGTAACACTAAATATCCAAAAAAAAGTCCATTTTACTCTCAATATTAAAAAAAAAAAAAAAAAAAAAAAAAAATACGATTTTTTTTTTCTAAGTTTTTTTTTTTTTTTTTGTTAAAATTTAAAAAAATCTATAACTTTGTTTTAAATTATCACAGATTTATAGTTCAACCATTCGTTTTAAAGGTATTCGCAAGCTCTTATGAATGATACCCATCATGAAAATTTACTCCCCTCGGGGGGGACTTCCCCCCCAGGGGGGGAGGCGAGGCTCGTACATACACAAAAATTTTTTCCCAGTTAACTATCTCTATTACAAAAAATATATGTTCGTTTCATTTGGTTTAGTGCAGTCTATAGACGTTAAACTCTACTTACCTGCAATTTCCCCCATAGACGTAATGTATTAGAATTCTCTTGATTGTCCCTGTACACGAACCATCTGCTTGATCTTAACGAAAAGCTTACTGTAGCATCCCTATATGATACACATTTAGAATACCAAGTTTGAACTTTCTGCCATAATTTGTTTTTGAGATATGCTGATAACAGACAGACACACAGACACAAAGACATACAGACACACAGACATACACACAGACCATTTGCTAAAAACATGATTTTCGTATTCAGGGGACCTGAAAACGTGTAAATATAACAAAATCTCGCGTTTGAAAATTTGACCCAAAAACAATACTTTCTCTACTTTAAGGTAAGAGAAAGTAAAAAAAAAGGGGGGGGGAGGACATTTCGCAACTATATAAATAAAATATTAAAATGAAAATGCCTGAAATAAATTTTTCTCATTAAAAACAGATAAGATTATAATAATAAAGTGCTACCCATCCTTACACAAGAACTTTCTCCAACCTATTGAACTTCTGAAAATTTAGATGAAAATTCTTGTTTTAGAAAAAATAATACTTTTTTTTTTTTTTTTTTTTTAATACAAATCATTCATTTAATGCGTGGCCATAATTAAACTTCTCCTATTCAGAATACTCTGTAGCTCTAACTAAAATGAATATTCAGTCGAAAATTTGTATGTAGACATTTCAAAGGATGGGGATATGCAAAAAAAAAAAAATTTTAACAAAATTTTAAAATTTACCCTCCGACGAGACATACATCCAAAAATCAAACAAGAATTACAGTTAAAATGCATGAAAAGTTTTGTAATAAACAAATGTGGCATACTATATACAGTATATAGTGGTGCACACTATACTTACCAGAAATTTCTCCCATAGACGTAATGTACTAAATTCTCTTGGATGTCCCTGTACACGAACCATTTACTTGATCTCAATAAAAAGTTTAGTGTAGTATCACTATATGACGTAGATTTAGAATACCGAGTTTGGACTTCCTGCTACTGTTTATTCTTGAGATATGTTGAAAACAGACAGGTACACAGACACACACACACACAGACCAACCGCTAAAAACATGTTTCTTGGATTCAAGGAACCTCAAAACGTGGAAATATAAGAAAAACTCAATTTCGAAAATTTGGCCCATAAAAAATACTTTCTCTGCCATATACAGGGTGACCTTAATTAAACTTGGCTTATTCAGAGCACTCTATAGCTCTAACTAAAATGAATATTGAGTCTAAAATTTGTATATAGGTATTTCAAAGGATGCGCTCTAGGGATCTGAAAAAAAAAAAATTATCTTCCCTCGGAAGGGACATGCACCAAAATACGAACAAGATACAAATTTTGACACAAACTACTTTATTTATTACAAATTTTATTATTTGTTACAAGTTGCAGGTTGTTTATTGATGGAGATCATATTGTTCAATGTGGGTCTCATCATTAAGTTGTAAAATTTGGAGCCGATGAATAGTGTGTTCAGCAGCGGATCGCAGCTGGTCGCCAGTGATCCCATACACATGCAACGTTATGGCCATATCACACGGGAGCGTATATACTCAACACAACAGTATACTCAACATGTTCAATCAGTGTCGTTCAAAGTTGGGGAAGCTGAACAAACGAGAAAACCGATCAGCTGTCCATAGGGTTCCCCCGAAGTGATAGTGTGATGTATTCCCTTCTCTAAGGGTATTCCAGGTAAAAGTCCTGTCCATGCCTCCTATTGGTCAATTTTGATGAGCACGCTGAACATAGTTAACTTTTTCTAAAGCCCGTCGTAAAAGCTGATCATCGAAAAATGTACTGTCCTTGAACAAGGTCAGGCTGAGTGTACTGGGTAAAATGTTGTGTTTAGTAAAAAGTTGAGCCAAAATCTTTCGTGCGATACAACCATTATATGGTCCTTCAAGTTAGCCAAACTTACAACATATCTATAGGTTGCTCTAAACAAAATGAAACGAACGTATTCATATATATGTAAGCTTGATTTATGTAGATTGTAACATGGAAATCATTAATCATTTGCTTACAGGGTTACCCAAAGTATTTAGATATATTGGGGTTATTACTTGGAAATTGTTGCAAGTGTATTTCATTTTGGGCTATGCGTTTTTCATATATTACTAAATTTAAGTACACACTGTGATGTGCATATTATTCATAGGCAATATACAAGGTTACCCAAAATTAAGCTAAACATTCTTTTCTATTGAATGCAATTGATGGAAGTGCTTTGCCGCATTTTACTATGTCGACGAACACTGCTCAGGCAGGAAAATTCATTTCTCGTCCCGTACTTTAAACAAAGTACTTTTTGAAGTTATATTTTCTATTCTGTTATATATATAATATCACGTTTTGAGTTATTCTGAATACGAAAGACCAATTTTTAGAAATCGATCTGTCTCAAGGATATATTCAGTTCCTGTGTGTAATTATACCATCTGTTGCAGTAAAGGAATCCCGCTATGAATCCCTAAAATATCGTCGTCTAACAGTATATTAGTCTATTATTAGCATAACTTAAAAATAATAATTGCAGAAAATTCAAATTTGGTACTCTGAAGTCCGTATAAGGGTGCCATTTGAAAAAACTGGATCAATAATAACAAGTTTGAACACAGATTAATTACAGCCTTGTATTTTTCTTAAATAAATGTATGCACCATAACTGAACACATAATTATATGTTAAATAAAACTGTTCCTAAACCAACTTTAGATTATATTTAAAGTAGATTAAACTTTATTATCTTACCCCATTCATCTTACGATTTAATATGCAATCTATAGTGTTGAAAGAGAAAATCATGTAAATGACACATACCAGATTATTTTCATTGAAATACGCTGTGGCTTCTATTCATATCATATCATATCCAAATCAATAATTTAAAATATATAAATGATAAAATGCGTAATCTCAAAATCATGAATTGTTGATCTTTATCCAGTAATTCATGACATAGCAATAAAATTCTCATCGGAAAATATTTCCGAACAATTCTTTTCAGCCTAAGATTAATCTCCAGGATATATTCAGTTCCTCTGTGTAATTATACCATCTGTTGCAGTAAACGAATCACGTTATGAATCCCTAAAATATCGTCGTCTAACAGCATATTAAACTAAAATGGAAGAATACGGCAAGAATTAATAATAAACACAGCATATGGCCAAACAAATAGTTCAACTCCTAATAGCGGAAAAATAAATTAGGGGCAAGCTTAATGCCGGATGCCAGAAACCTTTCATTAGCACTCATATAAACAACTTGAAACAAGAAAATATTAGGCTAAACTCAAAGAATGATTTAGTTAAGCGAAAATGTTTCTATTTAGAAGCATTTATGCTGCATTATATTAAAGTTATTTCGAATAAATATTTTTTTCTGTCGCTTTATTATTATTAAATTACTATTGTTATTATTGAATTATTATTAATGTTATTATTAGTATTATTATTGTACTTATTTTCATGAAAGTTAAACTTCAATAAATTTGCAATTATTTTAAAGCTATTTATTAAATATTTCATAGATAAATATTATAAATTTTAAGCAAGCATTTTCCAGTAACGACACCATTCTGTAGCAAAATTTTAATAGATATATATCAGTTTCATTCTTGTTTTTATTATTTAGCGAACTTGATATAATTAGCCCTAATAGGACATGATAATGAGAATTATTTTATACTCCCCTGTAAGGAAAAAAAACTTAACAAATACGCATATACTTTCCGATAATAATCAACATCAGCAAAACAATAACATATGTCAGATTTTCTATGTTTTAAATTTCACGTTATTAAAGCAAACTTCAATGAATTTAAGTCCATAAGCAGCAATATAAAAAGAATTCTGTTTCGCATATTCCTGTAAAAAAGCAATAAGTTCTATACTCATAAAAATGTATATAGTTCTTGAACGGTTACCTATAACATGCCTTCTCATCTCAATCGTATCTTGATAAAATGTAGAAGCTATACACTAGCGCAATTCAAATAATTTGAATCTATAGGTCATAATAAAGAAGAATTTTTCTTTGTGTCCTTGTAAAATATCAATTGCCGAACAATTGTCAAAATATATACAGATCGTGAAATTGTGACCTATAACATGCCTACTAACGTAAAGCTCAATCGAATATAGTGTTTAAACGTTATCACTCACACACATACACACATAGATACACCACTATAAAAATAGCAAAAATGTACTCAGAAGACCTCAAAACGTACACATATTTCAAAATATCATACTTGAGTTTTTTAATGGTTACAATGCTTTCCTTATATATTATATGTTCGGATGGTTGGATGGTTGGGTTTTACGTCGCACTAGTGCTGCGCAGATGGGCAATTGGCGACGGTCTGGAACACACCCCTAGAGGTGTCCCGGAGACATGCCATCACAATTTTGATCCTCCACGGAAGGGATGGCTCTCCCGCTTCGGTGACCCCCAGAGGTATAATTTTTGATGGGAACATGGAGGACATTGCGGCCACGACAGATTTTACGTGCACCAGCCAATATTAGTGTACACGACAGTCTTTGGCCGACTCGAGTACCGAACCCGCAATCTTCCAATTACGAAGCCGGCGCTCTACCGACTGGGCTACCGCGGCCCTATTATATGTTCGGAAAGTAAAATATGAAAATGCATAATTTCAAACTCATGAATCCAATAATTCCTGTCACACCAATAAAATTCTAATCGGAAAACATTTACGAACAATTCTTTTAATAATCGGCAAGATATAATCAGTTCCTGTCTGTAATTATATTTTGTGTTGCAGCAAAGGAGTCACGTTGTGAATCCCTAAATTATTATCTCCTAATAACAGATTAAGCAAAATGGAAGAATATGACAAGATTTAGTGATAAACATAACATATGGACGGATAGATAGTATAAATCCTAATAATAGAGCAGAAGTAAATTAGAGGCAAGCTTAATGCATGATGCCAAAAAACTTTCATTTACACTCAAATAAACAGCTTGAAACAAGAAAATATTAGGAGAAACTGCAAGAATGATTCAGTCAAGCGAAAATGTTTTCCATTTAGAAATATTTACATTGCATTATATTACGGTTAGATCGAATAAATATTTTTTTGTTTCTTTATTATTGTAAGTATAATATTTATTATTATTTATGTTTCTTTATTATTGTTGTTGTTTTTGTTGCTGTTAATATTAAATTATTATTGTTATTATTACTTTACTTCTGTTATTATTATTATCATTATTAAGGTAATCAAATTGTAATTATTTTCAAGAAATTTCACCTTTCAATAACTTGGCAGTTTTTTTAAGGTAACGAGCGTAACATTTACAATAAATTAAGGTACAGTCGGTAACAAAAGTGTCCGAACACTAGCAAAAATTCTTATGTGAAAAAAGTACACTTCATACGGTTTTGTTAAATAAATCCTTATCGAATCATGTTCTTACACTGACTAAGAACAGGATTCGACAAAGATTTATTTAACAAAACCGTATATAGTGTAATATTTTTACATAGAATTTTTGCTAGTGTTCGGACACTTCTGTTACCGACTGTACTTATAATCACATTAAAACTTTCACTTATATTAAACCTTTAATGTTCATTGGTTCCATACTGAAACCAAGCATTTAACATTTTTTATGCAACATTTTTTCAGTATATATATATATTTGTTTGTTTGTTTGTTTTAATCTATTTTTAAACTTTTCGGTCTTCTCTGTTCGGCAGATGGCAGCACTACTGCGAAATTTAACAAACGAGTTTCAGAAGAAGACAAATGCATAAGTCACTTTAAATATCTTGATAGGCGCAAGTGTGTAGTTGCTGTTTTAATTATGCACTCGTACTTAATTTTTCATGAACATTTTTGACCTCCGGTTTTTGATGGATTTACAAGTTTTGAAATGTCCTGAATAGGATATGGCTATTTTTACTTTCTTCTGTATATATAAAGAAGAAGGAATTGGATCCCTGAAAATTTCCAAACTCCGGTTTTCGATGAATTTATTCGTTTCAAGATGTTCTGAACATAATTTGACCATTTTTAGAAAATTACTGTCTGTTTGTCTGTATTTCGGTATGTGTGTATCAAAAATTTTGTGGACGCTGTACCTCAGGAAACAATAATTGAAATTTAACGAAACTTAGTATTTAGTTATACCTTGACTTTAACTTGTGTTGATTGAATTTGGGAACCAATCGCTCAATAGATGGCGCTGTCATCTCATTTTTTTTTAATAATTTTTAATGTGGCATAACAGGACAAAATTTCGTAAATATGTACATAATGAGAATTATTTTTTAACATTACAATTTGAAATATATATATATATATATATATATATATATATATTGTGTACATATAGGTGAATTGCTTGAGGGAGTACTAACCCGAGTGTAAATTGCCAGTATGTATATCTTTCAAAAGAATTCGACAATACCTTTAAAAGGAAAAGCTGAACCACAAATCTGGGATAATTAAAACAAAGTCATCGATTTTTTTACATTAAAAAAAAAAATAATAATAATAATAACAGTATTTCCTTAAATGTCTGCACCTCAAATGACTGTTTTTGGACATTGAAAGTTATGTTTCTCGGAAATGAAAATCATCTACATTCATTGTAGAAAATAATTTTAATAATTAATAATTAATAATAATTAATAAATAATTTCAATAAATAATAATTTTATTAAATAATTTGTATTGCGTGAATTTGTGTAAGTAAGTGTAGCCGAAAGTCTCGTAGTGTCCACGGCATACTAATTAAAAACAAGTCCTTCCGGCTTATTCGGAAGGGTAGGTTTATTTCTTTTTCCTTATCAAGTAGTCGTCATTTTGTTTCAAAATGGCGGCTACAAATTATTAATGCACTTGGTAGAAATATTTATGTAGGCTATGCACATATGGATTTATAAGCAAATCGGTTCATAAATACCTTTTTATGCGAATTTAAAATTTTCAAGTGGCCGGCATGGTGGGCCAAGTTGACAAATATATCAAATGCATTTGTGAGATAAGAGTACTGTAAAAATATAGTTGGAATTAATTCAGAATCTCAAAAGTCATCGTGTTGAAAAATTAAGTGGCTGCCACTTGGCATCAAAATGGCAGAGAAAGTTGCTCAGTGAACTAATTAATCTAAGATATTGTTGCAAATTTGAAAATATTTCTTTTTTTTTTTTTTTTTTTTTTTTTTTTGTAGAAATTCTTTCAAAGAGGCTTAGTAAATTGAGTAAATGTTAATTTTCTGCATTTCAAGTTTGTTTTAACGTTAAAATAGCCTAATTTTCCCTTAAAAACGTATTAAAAAGCTCTAATATGGCAGGTAATGGATTTGGCGCCAAATTTGGAGACTTTTCCAATTGGCGACTTTTTTGGCGACTTTTGTCGAGAAAATACATAGTTCATTAATAAACTTCATTGACACAAATTCAAACAAATTCGGAATACACTTTTTACAATTTCAATTTGAAATTTTCAAGTGGTCTCCATTTGAAAACAAAATGGTGGAGCAACTTGGTTAAGAAACTCATCCAAGATATTCATAACAAAAGTTAAGACACTGTCCAAATTTGGTTCGATTTGGAGTATTATTTCGGAAGTTATCTGGATTTTAAATTTTCAAGTGGTAGCCTCATTTCAAGTGGCCCTGCTTAACTTAAGATATCCGCCACTTTATTAAAAATGGCGGATACGCTCATTAATAAACTTCATTGAGACACTTATATAGTCTATGTATACATCAAAATTCAAACAAATTCGGAATACACTTTTTACAATTTGAATTTGAAAATTTCAAGTGGTCTCCACTTGAAAACAAAATGGTGGTGCAACTTGGTTAAGAAACTCATCCAAGATATTCATAACACAAGTTAAGACGCTGCCCAAATTTGGTTCGATTTGGAACATTATTTCGGAAGTTATCGTGATTTTAAATTTCCAAGTGGTAGCCTGATTTCAAGTGGCCCCACTTAACTTAAGATATCCGCCACTTTATTAAAAATGGCAGATAAATTTCATTAATAAAGTTCATTTAGACCCTTATGTAGTCTAGATTTACATAAAAATTCAAGCAAATCTTGCTTTAAATACGCTTTTTACAATGTGGGTTAGAAATATTCAAGTGTCTGCCACTTGAAAACAAAAAGTCGGAGCAACTGGTTAACGAACTCATCCAAGATATGTATAAGATCAGTTCACTGTGCAAATTTGGTTCGATTTGGAGTATTATTTCGGGAGTTATCGTGATGACAAAATTTTCATTATAGAGAGATAGATAGATAGATAAACGAAGTGATTGCAATAGGTCGATTTCTAAAGAAATCAACCTAATAGTCATCTCTCTGTGTGTATATCCATTAGAAAATGTTCATCTATCTGTGTATATATCCAAAATTTTGAGTGTATCTCAGGAACCATTGGTAAAATTTAACCACACTTGATATTTAGTTTTATCTTGAGCTAAACTGGTGCTGATTACATTTGGATAAAAATTGCTCAACAAGTGGCACTGTCATCTCATTTTTTCTTAATTTTTAATATGGCAGTATAAAACAAAATTTCGTATTAATGTACATAAAAAGAGATTAAATTTTCAATGTGAAATTTAAAAAAATATTTAAAACAGTAATGGTCAACGAGGGGGGGAATCTACATGTAGAGCCAGTTCTTCCTGCCAGAGAGGAAGTTCCGCGTGAGGGGGTGTAAATTTCCGATATGGATATCTTTTAAAAGAACTCATCAATGCCTTAAATGGAATGAATGAGCCATAGATCTGGGATAATATAAAACAAACTTTTCTGTCTTTTTTTCTTTTTTTTTTTTTTTTCTTTTTTTTTTTCTTTTTTAACAAAAAAAAAATTGGAGTGACTCCACTCAACTTTCCGAACATTGAGTAATTAACAGTTTTGTAGATAAAGTAAAGAAAGAGGAGTTGTTAAACAAACAAAAGAGAAAAAGCCATAATAGAGTGTTTGAGTATTTTTCTCCATATATTACACGATGTTTTTTTTAACACTACTGAACTTAGAGACCATAAGATCATAATGATAAAGAATCTTTCGTTGTATCCCTGTAAAAACCTATAAATGCTAGATTCACCAAAATGCTTATAATTAGTGCAACAGTGATTTATAATATTCATATAAATTTTCAGCTCATTTGAATAAAGCGTTTAGATACTATCGCACTTTTAAAAATTTGGTCCCATAGGCCATAATGATAAAGAATTTTTCTTTGTGTCCCTGTAAAAAAACTGTAAGTGCTAAATTCACCAAAATCTATACAGTTGGTGCAACTGTGACCTATAATATGTGTACAAATTTTTTGCTCAGATTAATAAGTCGTTTAGACGCTATCACACTTTTACAAACTTGGCCCCATAGGCCATAATAATAAAGAATTTTTCTTTGTGCCCCTGTAAAGAAAAAAAAAAAAAACTGTAAGTGCTAAATTTACCAAAATCTATACAGTTTGTGCAACTGTGACCTATAACATGTGTACAATTTTTTTTGCTCAGGTTAATAAAGCGTTTAGACGCTATCGCACTTTTAAAAATTTGGCCCCATAGGCCATACTGATAAAGAATTTTTCCTGGTGTCCCAGAAAAAAAACTATAAGGGCTAGATTCCCCAAAATCTATAGGTTTCGTACTATGGTGACTTACAATAACTTTCAGCTTATTCGAACAAAGTGTTGAGACGCTAGCGAACACAGACATACACACATACATACACGCACACATACATATATCATCGTAAAAATAGGGGAAAAGGACTCGGGGGACCTCGAAACATATAGAAACATCAAAATCTCAAATTCGGATTTTTGACATTATTACAATACTTTCCTCGCTATAGTGTTCGGAAAGTAATAAAATAAAAATAATAAAGTTTTTTTTACCGGATGTCGGCACAAAATTAGATTTCTTTCGACATTTATGCATCTCTGAAATGAAATCGTCTGCCTTCATCATGGAAAATGATTTTAATAAATAATTCATTGTGGGTGAATTTCTATAAGGAAATACAGAAGAAATATTCATGAGGATTACAACCTACAAGTTGAGCAATTTTCAAAAGAAAATATGCAGTGAACGATAAAGTTTTCCAATTTATTATTTTTAAATGACTTTTTAATCCTTTAATGCTGCATAATGAAAGTTCTATTTAAATGATTAATATTGCGTGCAATCTATAAATTCCTGCTCATAAAATTAAGGTATGTCAGAAATTACATTTTCTAATTATCCCAATGCCACTCAGAAGCATATATAAACTTATAAAGTTCTATCTCAAAATTTGTTTATCAAAAATTTGTTTCCATTCAAGGGTTAATCTACAAGAGGCTTAATTTCCTTTAGTAATTAAACCCTTTTGACGCGAGGGGAAAATCACGTGATGAGTTTCGGAAATTGCGTCTAGTAAGCAAAAGATTAAACAAAATGGGAAAACACTGCACAAAAAGTAACATATAGTATGATTAAACGGATTAAGTATGTCTTAATAGCATAAAATTTCTAAATTAGGCCTTGTGTAATGTCAAACACCTTTTATTTAACTTCCTATAGACAATAAGATGGAACAAGAATTCTCGAATGCTGCAAAAATGATTCGGTGGAGAAAAAATTCTCCATTTTTTTTTTTTTTTTTTTAAGATTATTTCAGAAAATTTGTCCGTTTTTCTTATTATTTTGAGATTTAAATGCGCTTACGTTTTGTAATTGATATGGTAAAATGTTATATCAGGAAATATATATATTGTTTTAAATAAGTTACTGTGTGTAAACAAATTATAAGAATTTTTTTTTTTTTTTTCACATTTTTTCTATTTTCTGAAAGATATTGGATGAAATAGCATTGAGTTTCAGGCATGCAAAGAACAGTTATAAACTCATATTTTCCTCTACTGATTTAGTCACGACTGCATTCAGGGGATCAACCACAAACTGTAGAAAAGCGCAAATACTTTGGATACTCTGTATCATAAAAAACTACAAATGACTAGTAATTTTAATGCATGATTAACACCACAAACTGTTAGAAAAATGCAAATACTTTGGATTACCCTGTATCATAAAAAGCTACGAATGATTTGTAGCTTTAACACATGATTTCACTTATTTTGTACAATATTTGTGCACTTTTTGTCGAAATCAAATGAATTTTTAGACAGCTTTTTTTTTTTTTTTTGACGAGATTTTTGCTCATAGCAAGAATGGATTTCAACAAAATTTTACAAAACTTGCAGAAAATTGATAAAACATCAGAGAAACATTATTCTGAAATACAAATTTCACACGTGTAATTCTCGCTGAGATATGAGCATTTATATTTCTTTACTATGCATGAGCGAAAGATAAACATTTTTTATTACATAAGTTTAAAACTAGACATATCGGACAATTTATGTCAAAATTTCAATTGAATAGAGTAAAAATTAAGCCAATTATCGGCAAAAGAATGAGCTAGATTTTGATAATTTCCAGAGTTGAAATTTTATAAAGGTTTTTCACATACCACGTATTTAATTTGGAGATCCAATTATTTTTCCCACGTTTCAAAATTTCTTTTTCTCTCTCTCTCTCTTTTTTTTTTTTTTTTTTGTGTGTGTGTGTGTGAAAACCCTTTATGAACTCACAAATCTTACTAAATAAATAAAATTATGTTAGCATTACAAGTCCATAACGGATTTTTCACAAACTCACAAAAGGGAAAAAAAAAAAAAAAAACCTTTTTATCGTGGTTAAAATAATTGGATCTCCGTTTTAAATACGTGGCACACAAAAAGCTCATTATGAAATTTGAACTCTCGAAAACATCTAAAATCTAATTTATTCTTTTGCCGATAATTTAATTAATTTTTACTCAATTCAAATGAACTTTTGACTTAAGTTGTCCAATATATCTAGCTTTCAACCTATGTAATAAAATAAATCCTATCTTTCGAGGATGCGCAGTAAAAAAATATGTATTACAAATGCTCATGTCTCAGAGAAATTATATGTGTGAATATTAGGTTTCAGAAATATTTTTCTAATGTTTTGTCAAATTTTCTGCAAGTTTTGTAAAATATTGTTATAATTCATTCTTGTTATATGGAAAAAACTTGAAAAAAAAAATTATATATATATATATATATATATATATATATATATATATATATATATATCCTGTGGCAGAAACACGGTGACAATGTCGCAGAAACAGAAATGTTCTTGCAGAAAGATTTTACTTAAGTCAAATAAATTTTCCCATTGTGCTTAATTAAAAAGAGAGAGAGAGAGAGAGTGAGAGAAAGAAACTCAATGAATGGTTTATAAACTGTTCTGCAGAACAAATTTTCGTTTTTGCAGATACGATCGCCTCAATCCTGAATAAGGAGAGGAGATAAATCGGATGTAACTCACTTGGGTTAGCTTTGATACGGCATGCATTAGCGATTCGTGATGCGGTGATATGATTCGGTGTATCGACAATTTTCACTGGTAACCTCTTCACATCGGAACTGTGTCTCCAAACTTTGTTTTCGTCCCTCGCCAGCCGCTCGTGCCATGTGTATTTATTGTATTGCAAAAAGATGTTTTTTCGAAAGAATGTGGCTTTGCGACCATTTTACTAATTTCATATTTCATACATTTTCAGATTTATGCATAAAAAAATAGCTGCATCCAGTGATTTTATTTATTTATTTATTTATTTTTAAGAGCGTGATTGCTGCTGTACCGATTTTCATACATTTTCTGATTTACGCACGACAAATTAGTTGCATCTAGTGATTTTTTTTCTTTAATGTATGTGAAGCGTGCATACGTGCGTGGTAGTAAATACACGTAAACTTTTTAAAGCTGCATTAATTTTAATGTTTGGTTCAAACTATGCAATACATTTCACAAATATATACAGAAATAAGACTATGGGGAAATTTGTAACGTCTGTAGCTATACGCAAAATAAAAAATGAAGCTTCAAACCTTGCTTCAAAAAATAAAAAATTAAGAAATTAATCTTAAAAATACTTTAGTGATATTTAGCATTGTAAAAGATCTTAGCAATAAATATTAATGGGTATCTTAAGTTATAAAATTGGTGACTTTTCTAATTTTTTTTCTTTACTAATCATTAATTATTTTAATTATGATTAAAATTCTTAGCTTTAAATTTTGTTGTTTAAGCATATGAAGTCGTTAAAAAAATTATTAATTTAGTTTACAAAAATACTCTTATCATTAGTTTTAACAGCTTGTTCATTTCATTTTTTAAACATTTGAATTTTTAAAAAATGTTTATTTTTTTAATTGAAATATTGCAAATTAAATTGTTATTTTGACAAAAATCAAACAAAAGGTTTTGTTGAATATATATATATATATATATATATATATATATATTATATATATATATTATATATATATATATATATATATATATATATATTATATATATATATATATATATTTTTTTTTTTTTTTTAAGCAAAAGGAATTTTATCTAATAGTATTTGTTTTAAATAAATACTAATTAAACAGCAAATGCTTTTATTTATTTATTTTATTTACTTATTCGTATAGATATCAATATCAAATATTACTTTTAATTGATTTCTATTTATTTCACTCATCTGTAATCATTATTTTCTGTTATAGATTTTATCCATGAAATCTGTTACATTTCAGATTTCAACATTTTCTTAAAAATTAAATATTTCACTTGCCTCAATCTTTATAAAAATATTTCGACTATGCTTTGTCTATAATTGTGTTACTTAAATCTTGTATTCTGTCTTACTTTATGTATTTAAATGATGGTATAATTATACATTCTGAATTCTTTAATGTCAAATCACATTTTTTAGATTTCAAATACACATCTTTAAGCTATTTGTATATAATACAAAAAAATGAATCTTGTGTATTAGAATGTTATCGTGCATCTTTCTAATAATCTCAAAAACTATAAATGTTGTAAATTATTTATATTTCATTATAACATTCAGTATTCTATATTAATTTTTACTTTTAATTTGTTGTATTTTAATTTTGAGTTCTGTATTATAGTTTATGTTGTTTGGTTTGCACCTTATAAAATAAGTGCATTTGTGTATTTAAATATATATATTTAATATTAAAAAAAAAGTAATGAAATTTTAAAAGTATTTGTAACGTTTGTTTAAGTTAGACATTTCATGATTTAAATGCCTTAAAAAATTTACAATTATTTTTGATGTGTTACTGCATTTTATGGTTTGAATCCATTGAATTTTATAAACAATATTGTATATTAATGTGAACAAAAAATCTGAAGCAAATAAGATCAATAGATTTATTTTCACCTTTCTTAGAAAAAAAAAAAAAAAGTATTTTCTTGCAACTTCTTTACTTTTAATTTGTTGTATTTTAATTTTGAGTTCTGTATTATAGTTTATGTTGTTTGGTTTGCACCTTATAAAATAAGTGCATTTGTGTATTTAAATATATATATTTAATATTAAAAAAAAGTAATGAAATTTTAAAAGTATTTGTAACGTTTGTTTAAGTTAGACATTTCATGATTTAAATGCCTTAAAAAATTTACAATTATTTTTGATGTGTTACTGCATTTTATGGTTTGAATCCATTGAATTTTATAAACAATATTGTATATTAATGTGAACAAAAAATCTGAAGCAAATAAGATCAATAGATTTATTTTCACCTTTCTTAGAAAAAAAAAAAAAAAAAGTATTTTCTTGCAATAAGACAGATATATGCATTTGTGTCTAGTTAAAATTTAAATACATTGGTTATACTGAATATTATTTACTATTTAAAAATAATTTATTTTGAATTCGTAAATGTTAACTTCACAGACTATTCCTGCAGAAAGATTTTGGTGTTTATGAAGCTTGTCGCAGAAAACATAATAAATTTCTGCCGCAGGGTATATATATATATCTGTCTAAATAATCGTGCGATTAACACAAAAAAGCTGGCAGATATTGAACATAAAAAGAGAAATATTGTGTTAAAGTTACAATCATTTGTAGCTTTTTATGATACAGGGTGATCCAAAGTATTTGGACTTGTCTTCAGTTTGTGGTTGGTCCTCTTACTGCACTCGTGACTATGTCGATAGCGGAAAATGTGAGTTTATAAATGTTTTTGCATGCCTGAAGTTCAAGGCCATTTCACCCAGTATTATTTTACATAATAAAAAATAAGTATAATTAAATAATTAATTAATTAAAATATTCTAATAATTTTTCCCTCACATGTAGTTAGAAAATATGAAAGTGGCTATTTTCATTGAATAGATTTTTCTTCAAAAATACTGTGCATTTAAAGTGTACTAAAACAGAAATGGATTTGTTAAGTTCTCTCATAATTGAGTAATAAAACATATAAGCGTTTTCAATGCGGCCAAATTTCCCTTTTAAATTAAGAAATAGTTTGCATGAAATTTTAAAGCATTCAAATCAATTACAAGTAGAAATAAGTTCATTTAATTTAATTTTAACAATCTATCTTAGGTTATAAAATATTATTTCTAATATTATTGTTGTTGTTGTTGTTAAGCTTAAAAGTTTTAAAATTTACACATCACAATAGTTTACACAATTTCTATTTTTAAATAGAAAATATTTAATCAATTATATACAAATACCAACTGTACTAAATTAATAACTGAATTACAATATCTTATTACATATTTCAAAATCCTGAATTCGTTTTAAAATATTGCTTAGAAATTATATTTAAAGATCCTTTCTAGCTCAGAATGCGATCTTTTTTTTTTTTTTTCCCATGAATCTTCAACATTCTCAATTCTAACCAAAAAATAATAATAATAATAGTAGTAGTAGTAGTCTTTAGACATTATAGAAGTCACCTGGTGAGCCCCAGCAAGTGTCAAATGACAGCAGATTAAGCAAAATATGAAAAATACTACACTAAGAAAAAATAAACACGGTGTACGACCCAACAGATGGGACATATCTTCATGGCACGGGGAAACTAAATTAGAGACGAGCGTAATGAGCCGTGTCAAAGACATTTTCAAACTACGAATCAAAAACAGGAATTAGGGACATTGAAAAACATTTCTGTAAATTTACGATAGTTTTCTGTTAAAAATGAATAATACATATTCTCAATCTTTATTCCACATGTTTTATGAATTTTAATTGTTTTATTTATCAATAATAATTATAAAAAAAATATTTCTGTTTTCAAAAAAATATTATGAATTATTAATGTACTTCCACTAATCAGGAACTAAGTTACGGCGGAGCATTTGGGACATGTGCTCGAGGCCTCCAATCAAAAAAGCCCCAAAAATATCTTTGTCATTTTTAAAATCTTTTATCTACATTTAAAAAAAAAAAAAAAAAAAATTATTTCGTTTGAAATTTAAATATTCGGCGAAAATCTCTCGTTAACTTTTGTAATCATTAATATCTAAAATTGTCTGTTACATTTAATTATTTATTATGCATATGTGTATTATTATACATACGTATGTGTGTGTTTTCTGGGGGTTGAATTTCTGTAACAAAATTTTTAAATAAGAAGAATCTGTTTAGAAAGGAAAACAATATTTTTTAATTTGTAAGTATTTTCATATATTAAAATTAACAATGCATTTAACTAATTTTAGAACTTTTACAATTATTCTTTGGCCATATTTTTGCAACCATGGGATCCTCTGAGCATGTGCTGCCTCAGCGAGTCCAGTGCTAAAATAAGGGTGACAAGCCTTATGATCGAGAGAAAATCGTTCTCTAAGCTAAGCGCTAGAAACGTAATTGCTCTGTTTTTCCAGGTTATATATATATATGTGTGTGTGTAATTTTTTAAAAAATCTTGAATAATTAGAGAAATGTTTTGGAGGAAGATTTTTACTTGGGATTTTATTTTGGTTGAAATTTCAATATTTTAAAGTGCTTATCTTGCCACGACTCTGTGATTCTGAAACTCTGGAACCGCTAGGAATTTGAGAAGGGCGGGGAATATTTGCATGTTATTTTAAATAACATTTTTCGTGTAAGTTAGGTTTATTAAAAATTCTAAGTTGATTGTGAGAGAAGAGCCCTATAGTTGTAAGTTCCCCATGGCTTCCACATACGTAAATCGGTCCCTGCCGCTAATAAATAAAAAAAAATAATATCATTCATGTCATGTATAATATAACGGATTTTTAAACATATCGTTTATTTTTCACTGTAATTTTGCATAATACTTCAGATAAATAATTTCTAGTAGTTTTCTGTTTGCAATTTTTAACAGCGCAATGTTTCAAGTATGATTTAAAAGACGATAATTACTGTGTTCAATAATACAAAAAAAGCCCCGTTTCAGGAATGAACCGAATTCCGAATGCAGGAAAAATTTCAAAACCAAACTCGAAATGTACAAAACTCGGCCTGATGCTGCTTGCGTGCCAATAGATCAAAGTTTGTTAACGAATCCATTTTTAGAAGCTACATTTCTTCCAGCAATAGAGGAAGCTTTAGAGAAGAAAAGAAGGAGAAAAAAGGAAGAAGAGAAGGAAGAAAAGAAGGAAGCTTTAGAGAAAGAGAGAAGAAGAAGAAAAGGAAAAAGAAAAGAAAGAGAAAAAGAAAAAGAAAGAGAAGAAAGAAGAAGAAGAGAATGAAGAAGAGAAGCTTTAGAGGAATACTCGGTGCGTCCACACACAGACAACAGAGTCCAAGGATATCTCTTAGCCATTTTATATATATAGATTCTGCACTGCATTAATTTCCAGTTAACTTAACAATAAGTTTATGTTGCGAATGGTGTTATTTTTACTATCTATTGAAATTTGTTCATAATACCTTAATTATTAACTATGAAATGTTCTTTGGACTAATTTCTCTTGAAAAGGAATAACTTTGATATTTAAAGCATTTATTTTGTTTTTACTCTTTATTTATTTTTTAATATTGTTTATAAGAAAGGGTGCATTTCTCAAGCAAATCAGTTCAATCCATCTGTATTTTAGAAAGTATGTAAAAATGTATTTAGCTATTTGTTTTGAAAGTTAACATTACTAAATATGTAAGTTTTTATCTGAATTTTAATTAAAATTTGCGGTATTATTATTATTACTTACTTACTTACTTACTTTATTTTTATTTTTGCTTATTTATTAATTTATTTACTCATTTTGCATGTGAAAAATAGTTCAAAGTTATTTTTTTTTTTTTTTTTTTTTTTTTTTTAAGAAAATAACTAAATTTCCACCAGCTAAGGGAATAAAAATTTCTCAGAAAAATAATTTAAAATATTATGTCTTATAAGTGTAATGCAAATTAGCTTTCCGCCCCCGAAGAAAAGAAAAGAAATTACATTAAAAGAATTAAGGAAGAAATAAAAAAAGAAAATTATGAAAATAAGATATTTTACATATAGACTTATACACAAAGCTAAAACTACTGCGCATATTTTTTTTTTTTTTTTTTTTTTAGGTTTATGAAATCCTAAGATTAATTCTAAAACTGAACTATGCCAATTTAGCAATTACTTAATAATGTAACAGGCTAATTTTACAGGATTTATAAATATGTTTTGTAAAGTTTAATGACTTTATTATTAATATTATTATTATTTAATTGGCAAGCGAGATATTTCTTTCAGGTAAAAATAGACCCAATGAAAACGGTGTTTTTGTTTTCTTTGTCATGAAGAGGAAAACGATATCTATTCAAAAGAAATTGAGATAAAATACTCGAAAGAAATTTTAAGATAATAAAATAGTGGCCGTTGCCAAAGAAAGTTACTTCATATTTTAAAATAAAGAATCGTTTTTTTTTTTTTTTTTTTTTTTTGTATATTTAAATGAAATTTAAAAAAAAAAGAGTTTTTTGTTGTTTTTCTTTGGCATCAAGCAAAAAAAAAGAGAGAGAGAGAGAGAAAATCTGCGAAATAAATTTTATGAAATTAATATAGTAACCATTTCTATGAGCTATTTTTCGAATGTGTTTGTAGTTTGATCATATTCAATATTGTCATTATCTGTACTTGATAAAATTGGTTTATCAATAGCATGTTCTGAACTGCTAATTTGTTGTATTGGTAATTCTTTCCTCCCCATTCTGAATGCAGTAGTTTTCTGCTCTGCAGTTTCAATTTCAATTTTACAGGAGAATCTGTTAAATTCAAGATTTTGCTTTTCTTCTATTGCCATTGATTTTTCTAGCTGAAACTTTGAGAAATGCCCAAATCATTATTGGTGATATCACATCTTAAGAATTTGATAATGAACATAATGCTACACATACAGCTGTGAACTCATTTGTTGCATTTGCTGTTGTAGATTCAACAGCTTTACTTAACACTTCAGTTGAATCAATTGGTCTATCAGATATATATGAAGTTATACTAAAAGCTTATCAATTATTATATTAAATTATTATTATTAGAATGTCATATTAAGCATACTAAAACAAAACCTAAATTATTGAGAATTATGTGTATGACATATGTTATTTCTTGGGACATGTCCCAAGATACAACACGATTTACTGCCCCAAGGTACAGTCACTACACGGTTTAAATAAAATGAAAACGGTGGTCAATCAAAATGATGTATCATTGCTTTCTCATATCGAAAACATTTAAAAATCCTCTGTTCTATATCCATTTAAAATTGAATAGAATAGTTTTACAAATACTAGTTCAGAAATCGAAATTAAAATGAGAAAAATATTTACTTTAAAGCGATGAAATTTTCTTTCACTCACTAAGTCCTGTGTTCAGCGTTTCTGATACTGCCTTTTACTGTGCTGTTATGTATTTGTTAGAATCACACTTAAGAATAAAAAAAAAAAAAAAAAAAAAAAAAAAGATGTTGCCAATTGCCTAGTTGCTAATGTTCCAAGGTACAACACTCTACCCTAAAGTATATAAGACTGTGAGGCATTATGACAGTACAAAAAATGATAATTATGGCACTGCAAGTGAAGGACCATATAACGTTGCGTGTGCGGACAGACTGGCGATCGTCTGTTGAACACAGTATTCATAGATTTTACATTTTACATGTTTATTATGTGTCCAACATATAACAATATGTTTTATAGTCGGTAACAAAAGTATCCGAACTCTAGCAAAAATTCCTATATAAAAAAAGTAGAGTTAGTACTGTTTTGTTAAATAAAGCCTTGTCGAATCATGGTCTTAGTCACTCTAAGAACATGATTCTAGTGTTCGGATACTTTTGTTACCGACTGTACATAGCTAAACAGATTGTAACAAATTAGTCTTTAAATAAAAATGTTTGTATCGAAATTTGTAGCTTGTTTGTATTTCAGTGTAACGTGTCCCTGAATGGATTTTTTTTTTAGCGCATCCTCTGATTTTTCTATCTACAAATTTTTGACTCAATTCGGATGTTGCACTTAAGGAGTAATCTAAATAAGCCAAGTTTAATTAAGTTCACCCTGTATGTAACGCAAGGTTTTTATCGTTATTTTTTTTCCAACTTTATAATAATTTAGTTAATATTTTTTCACATATCAATAGAATTTATGTATAATCACAGTACATAATGCGATTAAAAAAAAAAAAAAAAAAAACTTTATATTTTACTAATATTGAAATAAAGAAATTTTATTTTTAAAAAATTTAAACAGAAACTTTTAAAATTTATAACACAATCTTTCTCAAAATTGTAAAAAAGTAGATATTGTATAATAATTACTTTCAAAGTAAATTAAGATGAAAAATTCTTGTGAGAAATCAAATAACTAGTTATTTGTGGAAACACGTATCTGAAAATTAATGTTTCCTTTCGACATATGCCAAAAGTATGTAATTTTCTGTCAGTTTATTAACATGACATTTCTTTTTAGGTAGTATTAAGGGATAAATTTATCCCGCACGCGAGCTGGATTAACTCTCCCTCCGCACATTTTCTTTCGTAAGCATTTTCTTTCATCATTAAAGCACGCGGGGTGCCGGAAAGTATCTTTTTTATTTCGAGTTTTGAAAACTAATGCATCTTCCCGTTTACAAAAGAAGAATAATGAGTGGCACAAAAAATTAATTTAAACTGCTTTCACACATAATAAAAGTGTGTTCACATAATTTCTATTTAAAAAAAATAATTAAATAAAAATCGTAGGATATACTGTC
This sequence comes from Salticus scenicus, assembly GCA_963930645.1. NCBI lineage: Eukaryota > Metazoa > Arthropoda > Arachnida > Araneae > Salticidae > Salticus > Salticus scenicus. Next base: position 18,472,546 of record OZ005653.1, read on the forward strand.
AATTTTTTACAGAGAGCGAATCTTCATAAAAATTTCTTTAGTATTAAATAAGAATCGTTCTAGAAGATTGCATATTAAGCAAATAGTGATTTTCAAAAAACAATCTTAAAATAATATCAAATACACACGCTATCAACCAGGAAAAATAAAATACAAATTAAAAGTGCAATTTAGTATTCTAAAAAAAACGTATCTGATTACTAAGATATTGAATCTATTACTATGGAAAAATGTCTTTTTTTCTCTTTTCACAAATTTTTTCACAAAAGTAAAAAGCTAATTTCAGTTGTATGGTTTTAAATATGCATTGAACATGTTAAAAACTGGATTTATTCTATTTATTTATTTTTATTTTTTAGGATATTAGACACTCTAACTAGCAATTTGGAGAAATAACTATATATATATATATATATATATATATATATATTTAATAAAATAAGATTAAATCCGTTATCGACATTTTACTAACTTATTTCCTTTGAAAAATAAATTTTTATCCAAGTTATTTTAGAATTCCATACATACATATATATTCCAGTATTCTAGTCTAGTCTTGTAAATTTACTTTTGTATTCTAGCACATACGAGAGACGAAAAAACATTATATATCCGCAATGGCATATTTGCAAGAGTAAAATATGTAAAAAAGGTAGCAAAAAATTTTTTTTCTTTTCAGAAAGTGATAAAGCAGCAAGATAGAGAAAAAGAAAGAATTTTAGAAAAAAAGAATCTAAAAAAAGAATGAATAAGCTCTAAAATAGACCATTTAAAAGTTATCCTAGAAGGAAGAAAAAAGATCCCCTCGAAAATTTTGTAATAAATCTTTAAAGGTAATTAGAAAATAAGAAAAAGCACACTATTAGAAGGGGAAAATGTTTTAAATAAGAGATTTTTGTTTCATAAAAGAATGAAGATAAATCATAAGTAATTTGGACCTTCTAACTCATCTAAGTTATATCTAAAAACTGACGTACTTGTTATAAATAAGCTTCGACAACACATATTGTATGTCGAAGACCACAAAAGCCAGAATATGACCAACGTTTCTGTTAACACCAAAAAAAAAATTTTTGAACATAAAATATGCATTTTAGTATGAACTTTGATCTTTATTTCATTATAATTACTATTATCTTATTTTTATTGTTATTTACACTATATTTGCGAGCGCTCATAGCACTATTTCTCAGGAATATCAAAGGTTGCGAATTCTTGAAAATTATTTACTTAGTTCGAATGGTTCTTTCGGTTAAAGCAAAGTATTAATTGGAATTGGACCGTTCTGCATAAAGTTGCAATGATAGCTACAGTGGGGAGCTGCTAAGTCTAGCTTTCGGGGACGCTTTCGTGTATGGTTGGTTCGAAAGGTATTTTTAAGGAAATTTGTTAGAGCAAATATTTAAAGTGGCACTCCAGTAATGAACTATTTAGGTCGCGATACTTTCAAGATAAGAGAGTTTGTTTCCGGTGTAAAGTTCCTGAGATTTTAGTTCCAACAAATTTGACTAGAGCTTTTTTTCCTAAGCGAGTAGCTGTACCAGTTCTTGAGCGCTTTTCTACAAATATATCAGTGACACTTGGAATTTCTTCAAGCCGATAGACATGTATAGTTAAAGTTCACTTGTAGCTAGTTATTTTAGGCATATACAAGTTCCACGCATTTTTTCATGACATGCATTGAAATGTGTGGAACGTGATGAATGTCATGAAGATAGGTTGTACATCAGGATAGCTTAATATTATTTATCTTGGAACAATCATATGCCTCCTCTTTTATTGAACTTTAAAATAAATTTGTTTAATTTTATATTCTTCGTTATTTCTAGTTCACAATGTACTGCTTTCAGTTATCAGCATGTTCAATGAGGAGGTTCAAGTTAAAGCAATTTCACACAGTGTGTAGCTGACATGGCCAGGGCACTTCATATCATGATTGCCGGGAACTGAACGGCTTACAAAAAGTATTTCATAAAATTATTTTAAACGCACCACAGATTCCTATGGAGATAGGACAGTAAAGTAAATCGCGAAATGTAGCGATAGTCATATCACTAGTGTAAACGGACTGAAATTACTAACTTCCACATGTTGTATTAGCATGTGTTAGGTTTACATGAATAGCATATTTGGTCAAAAATTTGTTTTGGATTTCGCAATTAGTTAGTAGCAAGCAGCAGGTTAGTAGGTAAAGTTCTTCTTTTACTTCACTTGTAAATATTTTTGAGTTCTTAAAATCATATTAAGAACATTCAGAACTGTTTATTTAAGAATTAAAAATATTTTTTTTTTATAATTCTTAAAAATATACTTTGCCAAACACATTCATATTAGAGTGCAAATAAAAATTACAAATTTTAATTCTGAAATAGCAGTAGGAAATCGTTAAATAATTAACATTGCTTGGTTTAAATAATACAAAATGCTTTAAACTGAAAAAATATTTTTGATTCATGCGTAATTTCAAAATGTATTTGCTTAGCAGGATTTAGTACTTGTCTTTTAAAATAAATTGTATTTGACATTCAAGTTTGTAAATAATAAAAAAAAAAAAAGTTGGAAAAAGAAAATATAGATGTAATAAAAATGTGACAAGCGATTGCGAAAACTTGAAAGCTCGAGAAAATTATAGCCGTTTCTAGCAGGGTCATAGTAGTCGCATTTTGGTTAGCGCCGAGTATACGAGAGTGTCTTATCTGTATGGTAATCTGTGCCAATGACACAACCAATCATGCTTACATAAACTAGCATAAGGCAAACCCATGATGACGAGTGTGATATTTTGTCTCATTTTAAGGCGTAATAACATATTTTAAATAATTAAAAAATAAATAAATAGAATAATCTCTTCACAAATAGTATAATACCATAGCTTCCAACATTATATTCTAAGACAATAGCAAAATAATTCTACAATTAAATTTTCTAAAATTAATTTTTCCAATTTTGTGACGGTGCAACATTTTTGTAACCTAACTTATCACTAGCATCTTTATTTGTGAAAATTTCCGTGAGTTGTACAACTTTAAGTTCTTTTCATAATAAAGTAGATTATGTTAAGCATTATCAATATGAATTTTAGTTATTAAAACTAAATTCATTTTGATAATTTTTTTTATTTTGCATAACATATGTATGTTATGTCTTATTACTATATGCTATATGTTTAGTTATTAAAACGAAAAAATATATGATAAGAAAAATAAAAATAAATTGTTACGTGACAGTGGGGACAGAAATGGTGACAAGCGTCAGGAATGAAAGAGTTCTGGTTTTTATACCACCAGTATTTCTATACAGAAATTTTTATCATATTTTTACAGTTATTTTTGTAATTTTATAGAGTAGAAATTTTCGTAGAATATACTGGTGGCAAAAGAAACCAGAACTCTTTATCCCTGAAGCGTGCACCGAAAAAAAACAATTGTTGTTGGGTCATTTAATTTATTTTGTTGACTGTTTTTGTAGATTTATTTTGTCACTTCAACAATAATTTTATACAGTTAGCCAATCCAACTTGCTTCGACTGACCGAAAGAATAAGATTAAAACAAGAGTTACTGGTATTGAAGAGAATAGATCTCTCTGGAAACAACCAATTAATAATTGCGATACTTGTAAAATAATAATAATAATAATAACGATAACGATACCGATAAATAAAATAAAATAAAAAAATAACAAAAATGCTGAAATTATATCAACAAAAAAATTGATGGATTTGACAAAGTTTTTGTTGTTCCAACAAAACAATTTGTGCTTGTGTGTGTGCATGACATCGTTGATTTTTTTAATTAAACATTTTACTATTGAAAACTAAATTTAAGTGATATACAGGGTGTCTATAAAATGTTGGACACATTTTTATGTTTAATAATTCATAAAATAATGAAGCTAAATTTAAATTGATAACACTAATTGTTAGATAGACTCAAAAAGTGTTATTGTCCTTGTCGATGGACTTCCACATGTGCATCTTTCGTCGCGCGGAGAATATAAAGACGGTAATCAATTTTGTGCAAGGTACAAGCAGGCATGCCGACATCCACATAAGCTATTGCGACTATTGCGGTCTTTAAGTCATCAACATTCGACACTTCCCTCCTGTAAACGATGTCCTTTACGAATTCCAAAAAGAAAAAGTCCAGTGGCGTTATATCAGGTGATCTGGGTGGCCAAGGAATGGTGTGGGTTTATGTACGACCGCGTCATTGGCCCTTTTTTCTTTTCACTGAAAAGACACTCACATCTGTTATTTACTTAGAGATGTCAGAAAATTTCGTATTTTCACAACTCGAAGGGCTTCAACCACATGTCTTTTTGCAACAAGATGGTGCACCACCTCATTGGGGTACCATCATTCGCAGTTCTTTGAATGACCATTTCCCAGAAACATGGATTGGGCGAGGTAGCCCAATTCCTTGCCCCCCCCCCCCCCCAGATCACCTGACATAACGCCACTTGACTTTTTGCCTTTAGGGATTCGTAAAGAACATCGTTTGCAGGAGGTAAGTGTCGAATTTTGATGACTTAAAGTCCAGGATTACAGTCGCAATAGCCTCTGTGGATGCCGACATGCTTGCCCGTACTTGGGGCGAAATTTACCGTCTTGATATTCTCCGGGAGACGAACGGCTCCCATGTGGAAGTGCATTGACAAGGGCCATAAAACTTTTTGAGTCTATCTAACCATTAGTGTTATCAATTTAAACTTATTTTCATTATTTTATGAATTATTAAACATCAAAATGTATCCACTCTCTCTCTCTACGAACTACGAAACTTTAGAATTGAAACAGGTCTGGTGTACAGATGGATTTTCCAAATTTTGGTGAAAATTGGAAAACCGGATGGAAATCCGAAAACCGACGGAGGGCCGTATCTCAAAAACGTCTCAAACGATTTTCTTCAAAATTACTGTATAAACACTCTGTTAGATATCCTTTCGAACGATATAGTTGGTTATTTCAGGAAAATTGATAGACGTCCGATATAAATAGCTGAATTTCAGGTCCTGCAAATGCGTTCCTTTCGAAACAGCTGTATGAATTTTTTTCAAACTTGCCATATTAATTGCCTCTTTTAAATATATATTACAGGAAAATTAATAGTCATCCTGATCAGTTAGATCAGTTTTAGATCTTGGAAATTGTTGTTAAAAAAAGGAAATTAAAAAAAAAAATCTACCAATTTTATTATTATTATTATTATTATTATTATTATTATTATTATTAGAAGCTTTTTATATGAAATTGACTTCGTGTCAAATGTATGAAATTGACATCGTGTCTTCGTGTCAAACTAGTAAACAAGGCGCCTTCATTTTAAATAAATATAAGTTCCGTTTGTCGCTTCTTGGTTCATTTAGCTAGAGCGTCACGTTAATAACGCGGTGGTCGAGAGTTCGGTCCCCGGAAGGTCCGGCGTGTTAATTTTTCCAGATAATTAGTAGAGAAGGTGCCAATTGATACAAGAAATTTTTTCTTTTCTTACACAGTATCCTAAGAAATTTTTGAGGCGTTTTTTTAAGAAACCTTTTTTTTTTTAAGATATTAAAAATCACAAAATATTTTTGATAGCATTAAAAAAAAAAAAAAAAAAAAGAAGAAGAAGAAGAAAGAAAGAAAATGAAAAAGAAGCTCCAAATAAAAAGTTTTAAGTAAAAAATATATAAATAAATATTTTTTTTAGAAACTTCTTATTTTTTGATTGGATTTTGTCATCGCGTCTTCATGTCATGCTAAAAAACAAAGCGCTTCCACTTTAAAGTAAATTTAAGGAATTTTTACATCGTTCAGTGACTCAGTTGGTTAAAGTGTCATGTTGATAACGGGATGGTGGTGGGTGGGTTCGGTCTTCATAGGTCGACGTGTTACATTTTTGTAGATAATTAATGAAAAAGGTGTCATTTGTTAAAAACAAAACCTTTCATGGCCTACACAGTATCCTAAGAAATTTTGATTAGTTTTTTAAGAAGCTTTTTTTCTTTTAGTAACTAAAAAGAAAAAAAAAAAAAAAGCTGGAAGCTTTTTGTTGTGGAGCCGTAAAAAACATAAAATGAAATTTTATTCTTGCAGATACATGCTATAAAAAAATGATTTAAAAGAAAATCTTTAGTTGTCTATACAGTATCCTAAGAAATTTTGATTAGATTTTTAAGAAGCTTTATTTATAACTAAAAAGCACAAAATAAAAATTTAACTAAAAAATCATTTTTTAAGAATAGAAGCTTTTTATTGTGAAGCCCTAAAAAGCATAAAATAAAAAATTATTAAGGTAAAGACATGCTATAAAGAAATGAAAGTTTTAATACTAATAAAATTTTAGAGAAAAATATAGATATTGTCCTTTTGCAAGAGATGAAAATTTTTAAATATTCAAAATATTTTAAAAAGCTTTCGAGACCTTTGAAATTTATGGCTTAATGACTATACAAAAAACTAATAACTAAGAATGTAGGTCTCGAATTCTTTTTAAAATATTTTGAATATTTAAAAATTTTCATCTCTTGCAAAAGGGATATATCTATATTTTTCTCTAAAATTTCATTAGTATTAAAACTTTCATTTCTTTATAGCATATCTTTACCTTAATAATTTTTTTATTTTATGCTTTTTAGGGCTTCACAATAAAAAGCTTCTAATCTATGATTTTTTACTTTTTTTTTTTTTTTTTTTTTTTTTAACTCGTTATGTAAACTCTGTTTTATATGTCTTTACACGTATATTAACTTTCTCTTACTGGAAAATTTTTAGGTGTCTATTTCATTAGGTCAATTCTATGTCTTCTGATCACATTATCTCCAAAAGTGCATACATTAATACGTGTAATAATGGGTAATGGAAGTCGTGTGGTTGTTTCACACCTGATTTTTTGGATTCATATTCTACATAGAAGTGGCTTTAAATTGATGTATCACAAGTAATTATGCAGTAAATTTGAAAATCTCATCTCTATGTCAATTACCTTATATAACATATCGCTGTATAGATATGGCACAACGGACCTTATTATAATGTATGAGATCAAAGTATGTTTCTCTAATATAGTATGTTTCTCTAATATCTAATAGAGCACAAAATTAAATTGCTGTGTACCTAATGCGAGTATGATCCCATATCTAATTGTTTAGTGCCACTAATAGGTATAGATATATGGTGACAATAGAACTCCATCGTAAGTTTCTTTGTTTAGTAAGCCTTTTCGAGCACGGTATGCTGCCCTGAAATGTGAAGCTCATTTATAGCTAACAGAATGTCTTGTTATATAGAAGATTTAACAGCATATGTATGGCTTGATGTTTGCATCATTTATTCAATATCAGTTATTAATGGATGAAAATCATTGATGTAAATAAACCGGAAATATAGAAGTTTCATTGAATAGAAATTTCATTGAGTATTGTTTCATTTCTTAAACTTCCTTATACTATCATATATTATTGCTTATTGCTTTATTAATTGTTTTAAATTTTTTTACGATAAAACATTACTGAGGTTCTGAATAATTTAGTAGTTAATATTCATCATTCATATGGTGAATTGAATAAAATATATTATATAATATTATCAGTACATAAAAAGTTTAGGAAAACAATACATAACTTTCTTTACAAGGTAAATAAAATTATGTTTTGTTTTCCTAAACGCTGTCTTACTTTCAATTTATTTTAAAATATTTTAACAATGGATAAAATTTCATTTTTAATTGGAAAATATAAAGCAGCAAGTTTGGGTATCTATATTAGAAAACAGAGGGTAATTTTCGGAACAAAAGTTATTGATTTTATTTACGGAAGATTATTTAAATTCCATATTGTACTACTTTTATCAAATGGAATTATATATATATATATATATATAAATTTAAATAAGTTGAAACGAATGGGCGTGATAAACAACATAAACAAACCTAAAAATTGTTAAACCTTAAGTTAAAGATTCTTAAAGATCAAAATGAATAAAACAATGCATATTTAAAAACACTTAATCAGTACACACCATGTCTGCTTCCTCTTCAGTGGGTGGGAGCAGTGGTAAAAATCTTTGTCTAGTAAAATAAGCCTGGCAGGTTTCGAAAATATGGCGAAACCAGCATATTCCCAAATATTAAGATTAAAATTAATTGAAGAAACTTTTTTTCGAGCCCTGATACCATTCCTGTTGATTCTTATGTAAAATGACCTCCTGAATCCGAATGTGACCCCCATTTTGCCCCATCACTCACCGTTTTCTCAGGACGTCACATCGTCCCCAATTTTTATCACTCTTCGGTAATTTTATGGCCATGAATTTGATTTGGAGAATGGAAAATAATTATTTTAACTCTTAAAAATAATATATATAATTTAAAATAAGTGATAATAATAATTGATTAATAAAAGATAATAAATGTAACTTATAATTTGAGCGGCTTAATATAAATCATAAAATTAACTTATACGTGTATAAATTTAATTTTAAAAAATTCCTAAAAATAAAAAAATAAATAAATAAATAAAAAGACATCGAAAAATTAAATTTTAACTCGCGGTGACAAGCTATTGTTTCAAATAAATTTATTCCGGAAATTTGAATTGATTGATGAGCCTCTTAAAATGTAATTCTCCCCCATCTTACTTCAAACGAGGAAAGGAAAAAAGATTTGACATGACGAGAAAATTGTAATAATTAAATCAAAAAAAAAAAAAAACTTCTAGGTTTTATAATAATAAAAAAATCTGGAGTGACTCAACTCGACTTTCCGAGCATTAAGTAATTAACTGTTGTATAAATAAATAAAAGTAAGAGAAGATTTTAAATAAACGAAAGATAAAATAATAATAGCGTCTTTCTCTATATAGTACGTTAACTTAACGCTATTGTCCCTGTCTCGTATTTGTCGTGTCCCTGTAAAAATCAATGCTAGACTCACCAAAATCTGTGCAGTTTTTGCGACATAACCTGTATAAATTTTAAGTTCAATCGGATAAGTCATTAAATGCTATCGCACTTTAAATAATTTGAGCTCATAAGCTATAATGATAAACATTTTTTTTTCATTTTGACCCTGTAAAAAAAAAAAAAAAAATGTTAGATTCTTCAAAATTCATACAGTTTGTGTGACGGTGATCTATAATGTGTATATAAATTTTCAGTTCATTAGGATGAGACGTTTAGAAGCTATCGTAATTTGAATAATTTCAACCCATAGGCCATAATGATAAAGAATTTTTCTTTGTGTCCCTGTAAAAAAATCTATAAATGATAGATTTACCAAAATCAATACAGCGCATGCTATGGTGACCTAAAACCAATTTTCAGCTCATTCGAACAAAGTGTTTAGACGCTATCGTGGTTACTCATATACTTACACATATACATACATACATCACCGTAAAAATAGCAAAAGTGAACTCAGGAAACCTCAAAATGTATAAATACACAAAAATCTAAGCGTCTTTTTTTTTTTTTTTTTTGTCATAATTACAATATATTTCTTACATATGTATGTTCGGTAAGTAAAAAAGAAAGAAAGAAAAGGCTTAAATAAATTTACTTAAAGAATATGAATTATTTTATACCGATAAATCTATACAGAATGTCTGATTACATAAATAGAAAATAAAATAAAATGGGAAACCAAATGTATTTTTGCTTTCTAAGTAATAGATGTAAAATTCTGTACAAAACAGAATTAGTGTGACAAACTTTTTTAGTCCACTTTTCCATATAAAAGCTTGCGATAACTGTGTTGCATCCTTTAGCAACGGTTAATATATTCATTTCTGAAAATCTCTTTTCCACGATTTTTCTCAATTTTATTTTAAATGTATTTTTAACTTGATGCGAGAAGGAAAAAAAGTAATTGGTCTAAATGTATAAAATGCGTAATAAATAAATAAAATAAAAAACTTTTTTTTTTTTTTTTTTTTTAACCCTGAAAATTTGAATCTGCGTCCCTTAGCAACAACGTTTCCTATATCAATTTCTTAAAATTTATTTTGCAGGTTTTTCTTCAAATTTGATTCAATATTCCTTTTAATTTGTTGCCAAAAGGAAAAACATCCTAAGACATATTCAAGATGAAATACATCAAATGAGGATGAAGTGAAATGTCAAGTTAAAAACAATAATCCTGTCATAATAATAAAATAAATTAATATATTTAATTTTCTGTGGAAACATTTGTGATATTCTATGAATTCTTAAATTATATATATTGTCGCTAGCCTTATGTGCCTATATACAGATTAATAAAATTAATTATATCAAAGTTTATGCATGAGCAATTTGAAAAATTTCAGAACTTTTATGAAAATAAAATTTTTATTCTTAGCATCATAATTTCTATTAAAATTAATCTATTCAAGTTTTTTGAGTTATCCTAATGTTTTTTCTAATTACCGAGACAAAAAAAAAAAAAAAAAAAAAAAAAAAAATTATGAGCACAAAGAAAAAAAAAAGTTTCAATTATTTAAGTTAAAAACGGTTTATACAAATATATTTATAGTGTAAGGACGAGGGTCAATTATTTTCATGTGGGACCTTTGCTTGAGTGAGATGCCCTCCATGAGGGTCTCTCTAAGAGGTCCTAACTCATGTACGCGCGAGTTATGGAGAAAATCATGAAAAACTCAGAACGGCAAGGCTGACACGTGCAATCTGGATTCGATCCTAAAAATATATTCATAAAATTTGAATTATGTCACTAATGAGTAATGTTAATATACATAAACCGTATATAAAGTGCTATTACGTTTGTTTGTTTTTTTTAATTTCGAGACATTTAATGACTTTTTAAATTATGCAAGAACTCACGTTCTATCAGTCTATGAACAGACAAAAATTAATTATTATATAAATTTATAATGTGAAACTTTTCAGGGCTTTCATGCAAATAATGTTTTTATCCGTACCTTTATAATTCTAAATAGACTCCATTTACTCATAAAATTTGAATTATATCAATAACTTCAGGAGAGAAAAAAGAAGAAAAAGAGAAAGAAAAATTGGCATGATATTTCCTGAAGAATTTTTGAAGAGCAAGAAAAAACATATATATTACAAATATTTCTGCTAAAAACATTTCTGTACTTACAAAATTCGAATTACATTACTAATAATTAATATTAATATAAATAAACATTAGATAAAGTGCTATGATATTTAAAAAATGAAACAAAGTCAAATTAGTGTGCAAGATTTTCGTAACTTCGATTGACAATTTAAATCATATATGGATTATGACACGCACTCTATGTATTGACGCAGGGACCAAAATTTAATTACTCTCTAATTTTAAGATGAGAAAGTTTTCAACCCTTTTTATAAAATTTCAATTAAATAGATAATTTCCTAATCATCATGACCAATTAAAAATAAAAAAAAAAACTGGCATAATAATTTTAGAAGTTCATAAGAAAAAATTTACAAATATTTATATGTTAGAAATATATCCATAAAAATAGAAATACTTCACTAACCTCTGAATCAGCAAGCCCTCCCTTCCTTAGAGGTAGAGAGAATTCCCCTCCTTCGATCCGGCTCGTTGTTTGGAAATAACTGTAGAATCCGTTTCATGAACTGTGATAGGATCACAGTTGCTTCGAGCGCCGCGCTCTTCTGACATTTTTGTAAACTCGTTAGAGGGATTTCACAGCAAAATAAAAACTGTTGAAGTGAAGCAACATGTGAATCCAAAGGAAGCAGGTACAGTTATAAAGATGAAAAAATAAAAAAACCACCTTTATACGTGTAAACAAACAATGTTTGGAGAACGAATATTATAAAGTATGTGTATAGTTTTTATATACTTTCAAGAAAATGAGGGAGTCAGAGAAAATAATATTATAGATTTAAAAAATTAAAGAACACGCTTTTATAGAAATGTGAACTAAAAAGCACAAATATCTACCTTAGTATTAAAGTGCAGGGTAAGAGAAAATCGTGTGAGTGACACACTATAATATTTACATAAATTTAAATCTTTAATTAAAATAATTTAGAATTAAACAAAAACCATTTTTAAAAAATCACCCCTGACTGGGCTCGAACGCTAGACCTTTAGGTGCGTAGCGCGGAGCTTTACCTCACAGCCACAGCGTTCACGTAGGAAAAGTCTTTTTTTACAATATAGATTTTTTGTTTGCTCCAAGAGCTGTTACAAACATACATACAAACATACATACAGGTGAAGTTAATAAAAGCGTGTTAAAAAGAAATAAAGTCTCCCATTTTTTAATGGTGATAATTCGTCAAGTTTTTGCTACTATTTACGATTTCAAAAAAGTTAATTAAAAAGTTTTTTTTTTTTTTTACCCATATACGGTAGAGAAAAATTGTTTAGGGTCTATTTCTTGAAAATCAATTTTTGATATAATTACACATTTTGAGATGCTCTAAATCTATAAATACCTGGATTTTAGCTATTACTCTGTACGTCTGTCTGTGTATGTGTGTGCGTGCAGATGCGTATCTAATCAGCATTAAAAAAAAAAAAAAAAAAACATTAGCAGGAAATCCAGATTCGGTATTCTAATTTTTCATCATATCAGGATATTACTTGAAAATTTTTATTCAATCAACAAATCAGACAAATGTCTCATGTACAGGGTATTACAAAAGAATTTAAATACATTATGTCTATGAGAAAATTTTCTGAGTGGTATAATTTAACATATTTTGATTGTACTAAACATAATTAAATTAACATATAATTTTACATACTCAAGCATAGCTTTTATGTAGAATGGTATGAAAAGTATTTGTCATTTGCTTACATGGATGCTCATAAAAGAAATCAAATATATTAGAGCTTTAACGGCAAACTACTTGAAATGCATTTTAAATGCATTTTTAATATTATACTAAATTTAAATACACTATGGAATGCATATAAATTTCATATTTCGTTATGCTTGATTAACGAAAAAGTTCGGGAGACATAAATTTCCTTACTCAAATTTAAGGAGTCGAAAACAATTGAAAATAAGAACTCCAATTTCCAATTTAAATTTTTCACACAATTTTTTTTTTCAGGGAAAGATTTTCTAAAGCAAAAGAAAGTTCACGTTACATTAAGAAATTTCTGTTACTTAACCATAAAAATCTTAATGTTCTGAATCAATACACGTGTGATCTTGAGCGTAAGAAATCGTCCAGTTACATAAATGCAACTGTAAACACAGCCAATAATTTTTGGTCTAAAACATTTTTTATATGAAAATATATAGAGGGGGGAGGAACTTTAAACTGAATTGTTTTAAAACATGCATAGAAATTAAATTTATAGTATAGTTTGATTTTATGTATCATTAGAAAACTTTCCCCAAACAAAAGGGGATCCTCGAAATGATACAGAACTTCCCTCTTCAAGTGTCCTGCTGGGTTGACCATAATTTGTGCGTGCAATGAGTTTTAAGACTAGTCTCCGTTAAAAATCCCTGTATGAATTGATTTTTTTATTTTATTTTTTTATTTATTTGTAACAATTTTAAATTGTTTGTGACTGTAGTTGTAGTACATAAAAAGTAAAAAACCACTTTAAAAAACACGTAGATAAAATATTTTTATTAAAAACGACACAAAGCTTTTCGCCATTATAACAATAGCATCATCATGTGTAATTGCGTTACATAGAACCAGCAATATATATGAACAAGAGAAGTTCAAACGGTTTAAAGTTACAGTTACAATATATATATATATATATATATATATTTAAGTTACGGTTACAATAAAAAAAATTTTCATTTCAATATCATTTTCAAAAAAAAAAAAATATTGTAACCGTAACTTTAAACCGTTTGAACTTCTCTTGTTTATATATTGCTGGTTCTATGTAACGCAATTACACCTGATGATGCTATTGTTATAATGGCGAAAAGCTTTGTGTCGTTTTTAATAAAAATATTTTATCTACGTGTTTTTTAAAGTGGTTTTTTACTTTTTATGTATTATATATACACGTGAAATGTTTTCTAATTTTAAACTTTTAATAGTTTTTAATCTTAATTGTAGTTGTAGTGTTTAAACAGGGGGTGAAAGGGGTGCAGTAGCAGTCCCCTCTCACAGACGCATGCATGTGAAATAAAAAAAAAATCTGAGAATATTTTCAACTGTTGCTTAAAGTACACAGGAAATGTTAAAATACAATACTCATTGAAACCTTTGGACAGCCCCAGCCTGCCTGGACGAGCCAAGCTTAACGGGTTGGATGCCGTTTAAAATACAATACTCGCGACTTAAACTGCAATAATGTCTGTACTAATGTACGGTAAGATGACATAGTATGAGTGTCACACCAGGTTTTTATTCCCTTTCAAATCTCTGTTTCTTTTACAAAAATCAATCGCTGTCCAATTTTAAACTAGTATGTTGTGCCCACCACAAGACTTTCTTCTATATTTTCCTATACAAATTCACTCAGTAACAATATTAAAAAAAAAAAAAAAAAAAATCAGTTTTTTTTTTCGTTAAAAGTAAAAAAAAAAAAAAAAAAAAAAAAAAATCGATAACTTTGTTTTAAATTGTCACATATTTATAGTTCAACCATTCGTTTTAAAGGTATTGACGAGACATTTCGGAAGATACCCATCTTGAAAATTTATCCCCCCGGGGGGTACTTCCCCCCAGGGGGGAAGCGATGCCCCCACATGCACAATTTTTTTTTCCTATTTAACTACTACTATTATCAATAATTCATATTAATTTTACAATCACAGGTTAAAAATAAATCTCATTATGTACATTTATACGAAATTTTGTCCTATACTGCCATGTTAAAAATTTAGAAAATATACGATCACAGCGCCGCCTGTTGAGCGATTAATCCCCAAATCTAATCAGCACCAGTTTATGTCAGGGGCCAACTAAATACCAAGTTTGGTTAAATTTCGTTAAAAAAAAAAAAAAAAAAAAAAAAAAAAAAAAAAAATCGATAACTTTCTTTTAAATTATCACAGATTTTTGTTCAACCATTCGTTTTAAAGGTATTGACGAGACCTTTCGAAAGATACCCATCTTGAAAATTTACTCCCCTCGAGGGGGGACTTTCCCCCCCCACAGGGGGGTTGGAGTTTCCTACACATACAAATTTTTTTTCACAGTTGACTATCTCTATTATAAATAATTATTGTAAATTTCATAATGATTACTAAAGAATAATTCTCTTTATGCACATTTATACAAAATTTTGTACTATATCACCAAGTTAAAAATTTAGAAAAAGCGAGATGGCAACGCAATCTGTAAGACAATTTTTACCAAAAGTTGATAGGCACTAATTTATGTCAAGGTGCAACTACATATCAATTTGTATGAAATTCTGTGCAATAGTTCCTGAGATACAGTTCCTCCAAAAGTTTTTCACATACAGACAGACAGACGGACGGACAGACAGACATTTTCTAAAAATGGTCAAATCGTGTTCTACAGCTCTCTAAACGTGTAAATCCATCAAAAACCCGAGGTCGAAAATTTTTACGAATCCAATACTTTCTTCTATTGAATATAGAAGAAAGTAAAAATGAATACATGAATAAGCACATTTATGAAAGGCAATTTTGATTAATAAATGCAATCGGAAGAAAGAAGAAAGTCAGTATTATCTTCTAATGACTTTTGGTTTTTTTAAAATATTTAAATTAAACACAACTCTCATTAAAATGCAAATTATTTTCCAATAACTCCCAATCCCTTGAATTAAAGACATGATTGATTATGATTTTTCGTCACAGTTTCCCCAACACAAAAAATAAATAAAATTATCTCAAATGAGTAATTGCTTATTAAAGGTACTGAAAGATCTTGACTTTTTTATTGTTTTAAAAATATTAAATTTTACAAGGATTTCATTAAAGTTCTTTTCTAAAATTTCTAATTCTTTGAATTAAAAATGTGATTGATTGTGATGTTTTATCTCAGTTCCCCAAAATCGAAAATAAATAAAGCTATCCTAAATGAATAATTATTCATGATAGATCTTAACATTTTGATCCTTTTAAAATATTTAAATTACATACAGATTTCATTAAAATGCAAATTATTTTTCTAAAGCTCTTAATAGTTTAAAATTTAGATATGATAGTTTATGATTTTTAATCACAGTTTCCCAACGCAAGAAATAAAATTAGTAATCGCAGATCAGTTATTGTTCATAAGAGGGATTGGAAGATCATTAAACAAAATATATTAATTATAAGGGTAAACAAAATCAAAATGTAATATGTATATAAAAACATTAAAAGAAAAAAAGGTTAACTTTTTTTTTTCTTTTTTAAGGGATGTTGGATGCTATAAATTGTAAATTAAATAATTGTAAAAGTAAAATATTTTTGTAAATTATTCTTTTACAGTTATTAAATTTTGCATACATATTCATTAAAATATAACAATATTAATTGTATTAAAATGTATATTGGAAACCTTTAAAATAAAAATAGATTTTTTAATTTCTTTTTAATCATACTTGATAACTAACTTTTAATTTTTCCCTCGATTTAAGATTATTATGATATATATATATATATATATTCTGAATGATATAATTATGTAAACTCTAAATACATTTGGATATTACATTCCTATACAGCACAAAATGTTTCAGTTATGTTGAAAAAAGCTTACAATCTTTCATTATCGTAACACATTTAAGCGTGCTTTCTGAAACCTTACTGAAACATTCGCCCTTTTTTATGTTCCATCTGTTAAGTGATTGAAATATTTCTGTTACGTATCTGATTATTTGTTACGATCGCGGACATTTCTACGTTTTTGAAACTAATCTGAAAGCAAACTGAACGTTTCGAAACGTTTCTGCAATATTCATAATGTTTCGATGTTATATGATTGTTATGTTTGTGCTGTTAGGGTTATAGATGGATTGATAAGTAACTTTCTTCTATATACATAAGAAGAAAGTATTGGATTCATGAAAATTTTTTATCTGCAGTTTTCGATGAATTTACACATTTTGGAATATCCTGAACACGATTTGACCATTTTTAGAAAATGTCTTTCTGTGTGTGTATGCAAAAATCTCTGAACGCTGTATCTCACAAACCAATGGACAAACATAAAATAAGATTACATTTAACTGGAAATTGACTTAAATTGGTGCTTGTTTTTGGTACATATCACTCAGCAGGTGGCTCTGCCATACCTTTTTTTTTTTTAATAGTTTAGCACAAAATTTTGTCTAAATGTACACAATGAGGATCATTTTTAACCAATCACTGTAAAATTAAATATATATATATATATATATATATATAATTTTAAAATGTATGTGATAAACGAAGCAAAGTTATCGACTTCTCCATTTTTAACAAATAATAATAACAATAAATAAATAAATGTGAAAAAAAATTCATTTTCTAAGATATTGCTTGCAGGACACGAAATTTACTTTCTTTCAACATTTAGTGTTATACTTTCCTTAGATAAAAATCGATTACACTCACCATGGAAAATAGTTTTTATAAATACCAATTTTAATAAATAGTTTTTAACCGACTTCAAAAAAGGAGGAAGGTTCTCAAGTCAAACCGTAAGTTTTTTTTTTTTTTTTTTTTTTTGTTAGCTCATAACTTCTGAACGGATGCTCCGATTTTGATACTTTTTGTTTTGTTGAAAAGGTCTTGGTCTGAAATAGGTCCCATTGACGATCTAAAGAAAATACAGGGTGCGCAGTTTTTAGACATTATTGTCAAAAATAGAACGCTTAAAACGTGCAGTTGTTCTTTCGCAATTTCATACATTGTGCACACTTGAACTACGTTGCACACTTTGCAGCGTAGCGGATGGCACGTATACTCTGTGGTTCAAAGCAATGTTGGGCATAATTGTTTAAAAAGTAATTGAATTACAATTGAATTACAATTAAATTACAATTATTTTACTGTCGATCGATTTGCAAGTAATTGCCTACAAATAAATTGAATTATTACAAATAAATTGAAAAAGTAATTTAATTTATTTGTAATCAATTGTTAATTTATAGACAGTAAAATAATTACAATTGTAATTTAATTGTAATTCAATTACTTTTTAATCAATTATGCCCAACACTGGTTCAAAGTACTGTTACTGTCAGCGGTCACATCGATTAGCGCAAAGTCGTTTTCAACCAACTTCAGAAAGGAGGGTGTTCTTAATTCGAGCTATGTGTTGTTTTTGGTGTTTGTAAACTTATAACTTCGTAAGAGATACTCTAATTAACTGACTTCAAACAGGAGGAGGTTCTCAATTAAAAGCGTATGTTTTTTTGTTTTTGTTTTTGTTTGTTAGCTCATAACTTCTGAACGGATGATCCAATTTTGATACTTTTTGTTTTATTGTAAAGGTCATGGTCTGAAATAGGTCCCATTGTAATATCTTTACGATCAAAAGAAAATACAGGGTGTCCAAAAAAGTCAGCCCTGCTGAACAGCTGCAGCTAGAGTCATAAAAGTCGTATGTAGGTATAGTAAAGTGGACATGTGCTACGCGATTCAACAGCCTACAGTGCCACCTGGTGGAAAACGGTGGAGTTAGCGTTCCTATCTCGGAAACGGTTCAAGACAGGGGAAAAAAATGAATTATAAAATTGCAGAGCATCATCGATTATTACAAAAAGATAGTTTAGACATTAATGCTAAAAACAGAACACTTAAAACGTGCATTTGTTTGTTCACAGTTTCCTATTTTGTGCACACTTGAACGACATTGCATATGTTGTAGCGTAACGAGAGACATTTATGCTATGTAAAATTCAAAGTATGGTTATTGTAAGCGGTCACATCGATTAACGCATAGACATTTTAATTCGACTTCATAAAGGAAGAGGTTCTCAATACAAACCATGTTTCACATTGTTGTTGTTGTTGAAATTTGTTAGCTTATAACTTCGTAAGAGATGATTTAATTTTAATAATTTTTTTGTTGTCGTAATGATCTTGGCCTGAAATAGGTTTCATTATTATTTCATTAAGATATAAACAAATTACAGGACTCTTGCAAAAGTCTGTTCTCACTCTAACTGCTGAACGCATGCAACTACACTGGTAAAAGCTGTATGTAAGTATCGATGTTAAAACTTCTGTCCGTCAGCTGCAATGCATGTTTTGCTCTTTGTTTGAACTTTACGCTGCGCAATTTCTAGCGTAGCGGGTGACACGTATTCTCTATTCACAGTAAAGTTCAATGTATATGCCTAACAGAATCTTTGGTTACGAATACAGCGTATCCTTCTTTACATTTCTAAAGACTTTTTAATTTAACGTATGTTCATTCAATAGTTTTTTGTTCATATCCGATAAAGGCAAGAAAAGTGACACTGCAGCATTTGAGAAAAATCAACTTAAAAATAACTTGAGTAGAATAACACTGGCGCAACCGTCTCTCGGGTGGATAACTTTCTAGATGGAGATGTAACTTTTTTGTTCACATTGGGTGCATTTCATGTATTTTTCAGTGACATAAACCATTTTTTGAGTTATGTCACTTTTCTTGGAAATTGTGATTTGTGAAACTGCCGTCGAACGTCTTCTGATGTTCTGCTATATGAATAAGTTTTCACTGAAAAGAGAAAAATAAAACCTTTTTGTAAAAAAATAGAACCGACTCCAAAAAGCAACTACTATTCAAACAAGTAAAAAAGAAAAGTATGAAATGAAACTGTAAATTGCGCCTAAAAGTATAAAATAATTTCCTTCGCCAAACAACCTATAACACTACAATTAATCATAACTTTTGAAGTCGGCGCAAAATTAAATAAAAATTGATACCATACAAATTTTATTCAATACAAAAATCAAATCCTATTCAAAATACACATCTCACATTGTCACCTGCAAAACGCAGCCGAAAACTACTTTGATTCAAGAAAACAAATAAGATTTCGTAAGCAGCAAAAGTTGGCGAAGATGCTGGTATCCGACGTCCTTGGTGAAAGAAAAATCGCAAAATTATCTGTCAAACATATTTAACTTCTTTGGGATATCATTAATATTTTGATAAGGTATATTAAGAGAGTAATCAAGAATATGAAACAATACTTCGTTCAATATATAATATGAAAATATACATCTTGCGTGTATATTTTTGCATTACGTTTTGATCGCCAAATCCAAAAGCCACCAAGGATGATAGTTATCAAGGTTATACCAAATTTGCAAAGGAAACTCTAACTTCGTAGAAACATAAATACCGCATTGTGAAGAATGTTCACTGTTCTATGTAGATGCTACTAATGGACCAATTGTATACAGTGATAAAATAAAAAAGGAAACACGAAAATGGATCATTCGAGACAACAGCATTTGTTGCTACCGATCTAAAAACAAACCTTTAAAAACTAATTAAATTTTATTTAATTTTGCGCCGACTTCAAAAGTTATGATTAATTGTAGTGTTATAGGTTGTTTGGTGAAGGAAATTATTTTATACTTTTAGGCGCAATTTACAGTTTCATTTCATAACTTTTTTTTTTTTTTTTTTTTTTAGTTGTTTGAATAGTAGTTGCTTTTTGGAGTCGGGTCTATTTTTTTGCAAAAAGGTTTTATCACTGCGACAATTAGTACAGGTTAATATAGAAGAAAATTTTGTGATTGCCACAACATATTAGCTTAAAAATATTTTTATATTTCACTGTTAAAAATTTGCATGAAATTTCAGCATTCAAACAGAGAAATATATATATTCAGGGTGCCCCATAAGCTTGTAGACATTTTAAAAATTCATTCTATTGAATGAATTGATGGAACTGAACGCAGTTTGCAAAAAACAACCTTCTCGTAAAAGTTTTTTTTTCTTGGGGGGGGAGGGGAGGGGGGAGAGGAGAAAAAATAATAATTAAGCTATTTGCAGATAGGGGTGCAACCAGATCACACGTTTTCATGAAAAACTGTTCTTATTCGCATGCAAGTGTTTACAGGCATATAAATCCTATTCTATGTGTCCGTCGTCACCAAATATTACAATTTTCAAACGAGTTATAACACTGCTAACTGCGGCTTCAGTCGGCGGTTCTTACCTGAGGGAAAACATCTTCACCAATAATGCTTTATCCACCAAGTCAGCGTCGCAATTAAAACTTCGTGTATGTACGAGTAGGAAGCAAAATAAGAAATAAACTATTCTAATCGCAAAATTGTACAATTTATAGGACTTTCATCTGCATACTTTTCTTTCATATCCGTGCGAAAAATTTAACTATTTGTCAAACTATCGTCGACAAAAATTTAACTGTATTTTTTTACTTACCAAAACCAAATTCCCCCTCAGGAGAATGATTTTTTCGCAAACCGCGTCCAATTCTATCAATTCATTCAATAGCTATGAATTTTTAAAATGTCTACAGACTTATAGGACACCCTCTATGTATACATATATATGTATATATAAGTAATACTCGAATATATACTGCTAAGCTATAATAATGTAATTTGAGGGAACAAAATTAAAAATTAGTTAATAAGAAGCATCTTAAAATACTTCAAAAGCATTAAAATTTCAATTTTATTTATTTACTAGGAGGCTTTGCCCGCTTCGCTGAGCACTATACTTAAATGAGTTGTCAAAATTCCATTACATTATTAATAATCTAAGTTAAAGTTTCCTCTGTATTCCGTATAGGTTTTTTCCGCTCGCAGGCAGCAACTTACCCGATTCTTACTTCCCCTTCCCCAGCGGCTAAGTTAGAAGTTTTGTGAAATCTCACCAAAATACATAATGCGTACACCTAATCAACATCCACACACCAAAACACATCATTCTAAGATAATGTAAAGCGAATTCAAACAGAATAACGTGTTTTTACGCGTGTTTATCCCCCGCGGCGCCAAGGGGGTAAGTGGGTGAATTTCGTAAAATCTTGTTACAATAAGTGTCAGATACATATAAACAATTTCCGCACCAAATTTCGTGACCGCAGATCCCATAGCTTTCTCAAGACAAATTTAGCGCTAAAATGGGGGGGGTCTTGAATTCGCAACCCCCCCCCCCCCCCCTCAAAAAAAAAAAAAAAAAAAAAAAAATCGAAAATCACCAAAAAACGGAAATGTGTTTTTGAAAATATTCTAAAGAAGACACGTGGCTATTTTCATTACCTTTGTAATAGCTTTAGTAGAGCTCTACTAAAAAATCCGGAATTTCTTAAATTTCCCCCTGCAAAAATGATTTCCCCCCCTCCTTTAAGAATCAAGAATTCTAAAATCGTACATAATGTTTTATTTATACTCAAGTCTAGTCTCATCATGTGCAATTTCTTCACCATGTAATTTGGGGCCGACTTATGCTTACAAACGTTTTTTTTTTTTTTTTTTTTTTTGCTTCCTGTTCCGCTGGGGGAAGGGGGTATTTCGATAAATCCCGTTTCTTTAGGTGCCAGTTGCATATAAAAAAAAAAACAAGCACCAAACTTCGTGACCGCAGCTCTCATAAATTTTCCAGGACAAATTTAGCGCTAAAAAGGTTGTCTCGAATTTGCCCTTTGTAACACATACCCCCCCCCCCCCCCTACCAAAAAAAATAAGGAAAAAAAAATGGCAGATCACAAAAAATCAGAAATGTGTTTTAGGAAATGTCCTAAGAAAGTCGCATAGCCTGTTTTCAACATCTTTATTCCATTTTTGGTAGACTTCGACTCAAATCAGGAATTTTCAAAATTTCCCGCCAAAAATCGATTTTCCCCGGGAAATCGAAAATTCCTAAATCTCAGATTATGTTTTATTTGTACTCATGTCTAGTCTCCCCATGTGGAATTTCTTTATTGTGAAGTAATTAGGAGCCAAGTTATGCTTACAAACGTGTTTTTGACTTTTTCTCCCGCAGGGGGAACGGGCGGGGGGGGGGGGGATTTCGGAAAAGTTGATAGATATAATTTTAGGTTGAGTAAAGACCTAAATTCCTTTCAAGCGCCGTTGAATTCCGTCCAGCCGTTCTCAAGTGATACCCGGACAAACTTGTTTTCGTCTTTTGCCCCCCACGGGGGAACGGGGGGGGGGAATTTCTGAAAAGTTGATAGATATAGTTTTAAGTTGGGCAAAGATCTAAGTTTCTACCCAGCGCTGTTGAATTCAGTCCAACCGAAGTGATGCCCGGACAAACGTGTTTTTGTCTTTTCCCCCCAGGGGGGAACGGGGGGGGGAATTTCTGAAAAGTTGATAGATAGAATTTTAAGTTGGGTAAAGTTCTAAGTTTCTGCCAAGCGCCGTTGAATTCCGTCCAGCCGTTCTCAAGTGATGCCCGGACAAAAAAGGCGACATACAGACACGATGACACACACACACACACACACACACACACAGACAAAATTTTCTGAAGTTATTTTTGGCTTTCATGGTGTGTGAAACGTGAAGATATCGCAAAAATTTTCGATTCTGACAAATTTACAGACAAAAGTCTGATTGTATTAATATAGATTTATTAAAATTTTCGAGAAAATTGAATGTACTTAATATTCATACATCTTAATCGGGGTTCGTACGGTCCTTGAATTTTCTAAATTTTCTCCATCACTAGAATTATATGGCAATCTTTATTATGACAAAAACTTTAAAATTTAAAAAAGAAATATAATACAGGCCTGCAAAATCGTACTTTTCAAATTTTTTTTGCACTGCGTTGGGTGTTTGTTATGTGCCTTGATGCGCTGAATTAAAAAATGATTGTCTTTTTTTCTTATCACGTAAGGAATTTTTACTAAGTAAGGATGAATATTGGAAGAATTAACCTAAAGACTTATAACCAATTCTAGCCAATTTATGTATAAAATATATTAAAATCGGCTACTACTTAGACATTATCTTTTAAATGCGTTTCTTTACATCGAAGCTCTTTTTAAAGCATTTTACCTTGTTACAGCTATAAAGGTCTCGTTGGGGGGGGGGGGGGAATTTCATCGTCGACCCCTGTATTTCATAAAAATATGGTTGGAAGAATTCTTGAAAAAAGCCGTGTCCGTATGAACCCTGTTAATGCATATTGTTAGGATTTTGTTAATAATAGTCGTTATTTTTAACACGCTTTTATTAGCTTCACCTGTATGTATGTTTGTATGTTTGTAACCGCTCTGGGAGCAAACAAAAAATCTATGTTGTAAAAAAAGACTTTCCCTACGTGAACGCTGTGGCTGTGATGTAAAGCTCCGCGCTATGAACCTAAAGGTCTAGCGTTCGAGCCCAGTTAGGGGAGATTTTTTAAAAATGTTTTTTGTTTAATTCTAAATTATTTTAATGAAAGATTTAAATGTATGTAAATAGTATGGTGTGTCACTCACACGATTTTCTCTTACCCTTCACTTTAATACTAAGATAGATATTTTGTGCTTTTTAGTTCACATTTCTATAAAAGCGTGTTCTTTAATTTTTTAAAACTATAATATATTATATAATTTCATTTACAGGCTTGATCAGGTTATAAAATGTTAATTTTCTGCGTTTCTGCATTAATCTGCATTAAACTAGCCAATTTTCCTTTTAAAAACCCGTTAAAAAGCTTCACAAGGGCATATAATGGCCTTGGCGACGAGCTTTTCGATTTTATCATCCCTTGGCGACTTTGACGAGAGAATCCTTATTATCGATATAATGATTGTCTAATGTCTAAATCGAATATTTCGTGAAGTATTAGAAAATTCTGGAAATGTAATAGGCTCTATAAAGGGACTGCAGCCCGGCCGTTGTAATCAGTTTTAAACCAAATTATTGCGGTATAATGAGCTCTGCTATTCATGTCAGCTTATATACTGCGTGTTATGCTTATGGTAAAGTTTATGCTGTGATTTTTCTGTTGTCAGCTGTTATTTAAGATGTTTTCCATAACTCTAAGATAGTTATTTAAAATAATAATAAAGATTATATACGTCCACCATACCCTTAAGTAAAATGTATTGAAAAATAATATATTAGTTAATTAAATATTTATTTAAAAAAAAATGTATAAGGTAAATTTAAATAAATATATATGTGTTTAGAATAAACAACATTTAATATTACACATATTTAATAAGTATAATAACTACTGTAAAATGTTAATTCTACACAGTCATCTTATTGAATCTTTAATTAATGTTGCAAACTAAGAAATATTGTAAAATTTATAATCCTTGGAATAGCATTATGAAATGAATTTGCAAAGGAATTAATAATTTAAAGTGAGGTTTCATTGATGTCGGCAATCAGAGACATTGAAATTTAAATAGTAGTTCTAAAATTCCTTTCGTTGAATAAAACATATTTTGTCAAACGTTTAATTCATAAAACATATAAAATTACTTAACATGAAGTATATTTATTGTGGTCATTTTAAATGAAATCAATTATACAACGGTGTTACCACTATGCAATTTATTTTATAAATTCCTGTTTCTTTGAGTAAATAATCTGGTGTGTCACTCACACGACTTTCTCTTACCCTGAAATTTAATACTATAAACACAAATTGGAGATTAAGAGGTAAGATAACGAGTTCTGTTGTGTAAACCTGTGTTAAACAATTCAAATTAGTCTTCGGAGGTGTTTTATATGATAATTATATCTGTGTGAGGGGGTTGAAGGGGTTGAACGGGGTGTTGAGGGGGGCTACCGCCCCCTCAATCCCCCGTTTCATTAATACAGTTACATTTATATAGAATTTAAATCTGTTAGTAAAATTAAAAGTTCTTTTAAAATTATTCAGACAATTTTCACACGCAACATTCCTCGAAACTTATCAATCTTGATCAAACTTTTCCAGCAAAAAACTTATATTAGCTTCAAATACAACATTTGGATCTACTAAAATTATTCGTTTTTAAGTCACTCTAAGAGGCACATACAAACATCAACCGTTAAAAAACTTGACTACGGTAATCAGGAAGCCTCAAAACATGTAAATATATAAAAAAAAACAAGCGATGAATATTTAGCTTAAAAACATACATTATTTACCATATCTCTACGAGGAATTCATTTCAGTTCCCGAACAGCTTTCCTGGAAATGGTAAAATATTACAGTAAAGCACATCCACAGACAACAAAAAAGAATGTTATCCCTTAAATATTTTCAGCCCTGTATATAATTTGAAGATTATGTACAGACCACATGGTGCATCTAAATATAATCCTATAGTTATAATACATAGCCCAGCCTGAAATACGCTTCCATCAATTTGCAACTACTGTTGCACTTTTATCTAGTTCTTTTGTGTAGCCCTGCAAACGCACAGTGAATGATTTCCCTACCATATTCTACATGAGACATATTTTTACGCATGTAAAAAAATATATATTCGTTTCATTTGGTTTAGTGCAGTGTATAGATGTTAAACTCTACTTACCTGCACTTTCCCCCCATACACGTAATGCATTTGAATTCTCTTCGGCATCCCTGTTCATAAACCATTTCCTTCATCTCAACGAAAAGCTTAGTGTAGCATCCCTATATCATACACATTTAGAATGCCAAGTTTGGACTTTCTGCTACTATTTTTCTTGAGCTATGCTGATAACACACAGACAGACACAGAGACAGACACTCAAACAGACCATTCGCTAAAAACATGATTTTTGGATTCAGGGGACCTCAAAATCTGTAAATGTAACAAAACTCACGTTCAAAAACTTTACCCTAAAACAATACTTTCTCTACATTATGGGTAAGAGAAAGTAAAAAGGAATTTCTCCCCAGAATTAAAAAAAAAAGAAAAAGAAAAAAAGAAAGAAAAAGAAAATAAATGCCTAAAATTAAAATCGACTCTTTCTGGAATAGTTTCATACATGTTTGGGATAAGAGGTGCACTGAAAAACATTAGCTTTAAATTGAGAATCTACAAGAATTTTAAAAGATAAATTATAGCTACGGACGTGTGAAAATTATTAGAATAATTGCGAATTTTCTTTAATTTCTACTTTCTCTTACCCATAAGGTAGAAAAAGTATTGTTTTAGGGTCGAATTTTCGAACGTGAGTTTTTGTTATATTTACACATTTTGAGGTCCCCTGAATCCAAAAATCATGTTTTTAGCGGTTGGTCTGTGTGTCTGTTATCAGCATATCTCAAGAACAATTTGTAGCCGAAAGTCGAAACTTTGTATTTCAAATGTGTATGAAGTAGGGATGCTACACTAAGCTTTTCGTTGAGATGAAGCAAATAGTTCGTGTACAGGGACACCCAAGAGAATTTAAATACATTATGTCTATGGGGAAAATTTCAGGTAAGTAGAGTTTAACATCTATAGACTACAGTGTAGTCTATTAATTTCATTTGGTTTACTGTAGTCACTACACAATCAAACGTCACTACCAAATGAAATTAATATATATATTTACTTTCTCTTACCCATAGGGTCGAGAAAGTATTGTTTTAGGGTCAAATTTCCGAACGTAAGTTTTTGTTATATTTACATGTTCTGAGGTCCCCTGAAAAAGAAAATCATGTTTTTAGCGAATGGTCTGTAAACAAATAGTAGAAGAAATTCCAAACTCGGTATTATAAATGTGTATCATATAGGAATGCTACAGTAAGCTTTTCGCTGCGATGAAGCAAATGGTTCTTGTACAGGGACACTCAAAAGTATTCAAATACATTACGTCTATGGGGAAATTGCAGATAAGTAGAGTTTAACATCTATAGACTGCACTAAACCAAATGAAACGATGATATATTTATTGTAACAGAGATAGGCAACTGGGAAAAAAAATTTGTTTATGCAGGAGCCTCGCCTCGCCCCCTGGGAGAGAAGTCCCCCCTCGAGGGGAGTAAATTTTCATGATGGGTATCTTTCAAAAGAGTTCGCCAATACCTTTAAAAGGAATGGTTGAAAAATCGATGATAATTTAAAATAAAATTATTGATTTTTTTTCCTTTTTAACAAAAAAAAAAAAAAAAAAAAATTGTAATATTGAGCATAAATTCAACTGTTTTTTTATATTTAGTGTTATACTACTTCTCTAATATGGAAATCGTCTGCATTATCATAAAAGATAATTTTTTTAAATAATAATTTTAATAAATTATTTTTTTAAAACAGAATTATTTTTTAATAACCGAATTAAATTCTATATAAATGTAGGTGCATTAATAAACGGGGGGTGGAGGGGGGCGATAGCCCCCCTCACACAGAACTAATTATCATATAAAAATTTTCCGAAGCCTAATTTGAATTGCTTAACATAGGTTTACATAACAGCACTCGTTATCTTACCTCTTAATCTCCAACCTGTATTTTTAGTATTAAATTTCAGGGTAAGAGAAAGTCATGTGAGTGACACACCAGATTATTAATATGCGTAAAAACATGTCTCATGTAGAATATGATCGGGATAATCATTCACTGTTCATTTACAGGGCTACACAAAGAACTAGCTTATAGTGCGACAATAGCTGAAAATTAATGGAAGTGTATTTCAGGTTATGCCGTGTATTATTACTATAGGATTATATTTAGGTGCACGATATGGTCTGTACATAATCTTCAAATGATATACAGCGCTATGCTTAAGCGTTAAATTTCTTTTTTATTGTTAGTGGAAGTACTTTACTATAATATTTTGCCATTTTCAGGACAGCTGCTCAGAAATTGAAATGAATTCTTCATAGGCATATGGTAAACAATGTATATGTTTAAGTTAAATATTCATCTCTTGTTTTTTTTGTATATTTACACGTTTTGAGGCTTCCTAATTACCGAAGGCAAGTTTTTTAACATTTGGTCTTTGTCTCTGTCTTTGATAACGTGTTATCTTTGTCAGAGTAACTTAAAAACGAATAATTTCAGGAGATCCAAAAGTTGTATTTTCAAGTTAATATAAGTTTGTTTCTGAAAAAGTTTCATCAAGACTGACAAATTTCAAGGAATGTTCCATGTGAAAGTTGTCTGTACATATGTGAACTTTTAATTTTAATAACAGATTTAAAATCTATATAAATATAGGTACAGTAATGAAACGGTGGGTTGAGGGGGCGGTAGCCCCTCCCCCCACCTCACACAGAACTAATTATCATATAAAACTCTTCCAAATCCTAATTTGAATTGTTTTAGCATAGGTTTACATAACAGTGGTCTTTACCTTACCTCTTAATCTCCAACCTGTAATTATAGTATTAAATTTCAGGATAAGAGAAAGTCGTGTGAGTGACACACCAGACTATTTATTTCCTTTTTATTATTATTATTATTAAAGGCAATTATTCAAGAAATATAACGTCACTTATTCATGTAATCTACATTTCATTCTTTAATAATAGTTTGCAGGATTTATTTTTTCAATCATTGCAGTGTAAATTTTAACAGTATTTATGGCTTCAGTTAGTGTGTCTATCTGTGCTTTATTTTCTACTAGCATCGAAACTCGACTATTTTTTTAAAGTAAGAATTTAAATATTAAATATCAAATATCAAAATTTCTTTATAAAAATGTACTTAGTAATTAAATTCTTCAAATAGAAACAAATCGCTATCAGCATTTTTATTAACATAGCGATGAATACCTTTATGATTTCCTCTATCAATTTCCCTCTCAGTCCGGCCGATCAGTCTTCTTCTGGACATCTGAATAGCAGAAAACGCTCCCTATACTGAGACAATATGTCAACAGTTTGTAAAAAATAAAATTATATTTACTTGTTTTGCCTCACAAATAAAAAGTAAATATGGAAAATTAAATCCAGAAAATATGTTAAATCACGAGCCGTTGTATTGCATTTTAAAACAAGACCTTCCGGCTTTTTCGGAAGGGTAGGTTGATTTCTTTTTCCTTATCAAGTAGCCGTCATTTTGTTTCAAAATGGCGGCTACAAATTATTAATGCACTTGGTAGAAATATTGATGTAGGCTATGCACATATGGAGTTTTAAGCAAATCGGTTCATAAATACCCTTTTATGTGAATTTAAAATTTTCAAGTAGCCGGCGCTAGGAAAAAAAAAATGGTGGGTTAAGTTGACAAATATATAAAATGCATTTGTGAGATAAGTCTACTGTACACACATAGTTCGAATTAATTCAAAATCTCAAAAGTCATTGTGTTGAAAAATTAAGTGGCTGCCACTTCGATAAAAATGGCAGAGAAAGTTGCTCATCTAAGATATCTTTGCAAATTTGAAAATAATTTTTTTTTTTTTTTTTTTTTTTTTTTTGTAGAAATTCTTTCAAAGAGGCTTAGTAAGTTGATAAAATGTTAGTTTCCTGCATTTCTAGTTTGTTTTAGCATTAAAATAGTCTAATTTTACCTTAAAAACGCATTAAAAAGATCCAGTAACGCATGTAATGGATTTGGCGCCAAATTTGGCGACTTTTCCCCTATGGCGACTTTATTGGCGACTTTTGGCGAGAAAATACTTATTATCGATATACCAAAGATGGACGCAATAACGTGATTGGTTCATGAGTTACGTGAATTTTCTAAATTTTTGTTGTTTGAATGATAAATCCATTTTTCAACTTTGATTTGAATTGATAAAGTATTTCTAAAGTTCCAGCAAACACATCGAAGATATTTGAAGCATAGGTTACTGTCCAACTGTGGTTTAAATATGTGTCGTGTTTCAAAAGTTTATTATTATGGCAAATTTTCAAGTGGCAGTCTAAGTGGCTGCGACTTGGAAAACAAAATAGCAAAACAACTTGCCCATCGAAATCATCCAGTACATTTGTACGATAAGTTCATTGTCCAGTTCTAGTTTAAATTAAATCAGAATTTCAAAAATTATAATCATAAGAAATTTTCAGGTGGCACCACTTGTAAAAAAAAGTGGAGTGAGATGCCTAGCGAACTTATCTGAGATATTTGAATGATAAATCCACTACCCAAATTTGAAGCGAATTGATTCTGTCTTACTAAAGTTACCATAATGACAAATTTTCAAGTGGCCGCCACTTAAAAATAAAATTGCGGATCAAGTCATCAAGTGAACTTATCCTAGATATTTGAACCAAAAGTTCACTAACCAGCTTTTATTTGAATCAGTTTAGTATTTTAAAAGTTATCGTGATGGCATATTTTCAAGTGGCAGTGTGATTTCAAGTGGCTGGAACTTAGACACAAGATGTCGGGACAAGTTGCCTAGTGAAAACATTCAAGATAATTATATGATAATATCACTGTCAAAATTTGGTTCGATTTGAAGTATTATTTCAAAAGTTATCGTGATTTTAAATTTTCAAGTGGGAGCCTGTTTTCAAGTGACCGCGCTTAACTTAAGATATCTGCCACTATATTAAAAATGGCGGACATAGTTTATTAATAAACTTCATTGAGATCCTTATGTGGTCTGTATTTACATCAAAATTCAAACAATTTCGGAATACGCTTTTTACAATTTAAATTTGAAATTTTCAAGTGGTCTCCACTTGAAAACAAAATGGCGGAGCAACTTGGTTAACAAACTCATGTAAGATATTTATAAGATAAGTTAAGACACTGCTCAAATTTGGTTCCATTTGGAGTATTATTTCGGAAGTTATGGTTTTAAATTTTCAAGTGGTGGCCTGATTTCAAGCGGTCCCGCTTAACTTAAGATATCCACCACTTTATTAAAAATGGCGGAAAAAGTTCATTAATAAAGTTATTTGAGCCACTTGTGTAATCTATGTATACATCAAAATTAAAAAAAATTCGGAATACGCTTTTTACAATTTGAATTTGAAATTTTCAAGTGGTCTCCACTTGAAAACAAAATGGCGGAGCAACTTGGTTAACAAACTCATCTAAGATATTTATAAGATAAGTTAA
Source organism: Salticus scenicus (assembly GCA_963930645.1). Taxonomy (NCBI): domain Eukaryota; kingdom Metazoa; phylum Arthropoda; class Arachnida; order Araneae; family Salticidae; genus Salticus; species Salticus scenicus. The sequence goes on from OZ005653.1 coordinate 18,504,218, forward strand.
GACACTGTTCAAATTTGGTTCGATTTGGAGTATTATTTCGGAAGTTATAGGGATTTTAAATTTTCAAGTGGTAGCCTGATTTCAAGTGGTCCCGCTTAACTTAAAATATCTGCCACTTTATTGAAAATGGCGGATAAACTTCATTAATAAACATCATTGAGACCTTCATGTGACCTGTATTTACAACAAAATTCAAGCAAAACTTCCTTTAAATATGCTTTTTACAATGTCGGTTTGAAATTTTCAAGTGCCTGCCACTTGAAAACAAAAAGTCGGAGCAACTTGGTTAACGAACTCATCCAAGATATTTATAAGATTAGTTCACTGTCCAAATTTGGTTCGATTTCGAGTATTATTTCGGGAGTTATCGTGATGACAAAATTTTCATTATAGATAGATAGATAGATAGATAGATAGATAGATAGATAGATATATAGATAAACGAAGTGATTGCAATAGGTCGATTTCTAAAGAAATCATCCTAAAATTGCACATGCAAATTTAACAACTTTCTTTCTATAAAAATTTTAAATACAAAAGATTACGTGTAAAAAAATTTAAAAAGTGAAAAAGAAAGGAATGAAAGATAAGAGCAATAAGTAAAGAAAGAAGAGAAACCGATGCCTGCTTTTGTTTTCTAGTAATAGATATAAAATTCTGTACAAAACAGAATTTAATTTTGGACATCAGGACATTTTCTTGTTTATTTTTCCATATAAAAAGACTACGGGTTAGGACCCCTTAGAAAGATCCCCCCACGAATGACACTTCACCTCAGGCCTAAGATCCAAGTGCAGTCAATCGGCCTTAATCTCCGCAATCCATATAAAAGCATACAATAACTGTGTTCCTTCTCTCAGGAACGATTCTATATGCGTTTCTTAAAATTTCTTTTAAACGTTCTAACTTAATTTTAGTTTAAAATCTTTTTAACTTAATAACAAAGGAAAAAGATAAGATTTTTTACTTCTATTACCCTACTACTGTAGGTAATGGAAGTATTGTATTCGAGATTTCACCTGATTTACATGTTTTAAGGTCCCCTGAGTCCAAAAAAGTGGTTTTTGGCAATTGGTCAGTGTGTGTGTGTGTGTGTATGTGGAGAATCTTCTGGCTATTATATCTCGGAAACTAATAAAGATAGAACTACGAAACTTTAGAATTGAAATAAGTCTGGTGTACAGATGAATTTTCCAAATTTTGGTGAAAATTGAAAAACCAGAAGTGGGACATCGGAAACCGGAAGTGGTACCGTAAGTCCGTATCTCAAAAACGGGTCAAACGATTTTCTTCAAATTTGCTGTATAAACACTCTATTAGATGTCCTTTCGAATGATATAGTTGGTTAGTTCAGGAAATTGATAGGCGTCCTGTATAAATGCTCAATTTCAGGTCTCGCAAGAGCATTCCTTTAAAAACGGCTGTACGGATTTTTTTTCAAACTCACCATATTAACTCATTTTTAAATATGTTTTTGTATGTAATTATTGTTTTCCTGTCAATAATTGAGTTTTGGTAAAAGTTGGTATCTCAAAAACAATTCTAACGATTTTAAAAAATGATAACGATTTTAACGATTTTAATTTTCTTGAAAATTGTTATATAAATCCATTTCTTTCTTATGTATCACGTAGTTATTAGAGGAAAATTAACAGCTACTCTGTTTAGGTAGGTCAAAAATTTAGGTAGATCTCGAAAATTGGTGTTTCAAAAAATAACTTTACCATTTTTTTTTTTTTTCTAATTTTTTACCTCGCTATATGTAAGCTTCGTTTTATATGCCTTTACATGTGTATAAAGTTTATCTTACCAGAAAAATGTTAGGTTTCTATTTCTTTAGGTCACTTTTATATCTTCTGATCACATTGTCTACAAAAAATGCACATAATAATGTGTAATAGTGGGTAATGGAAGTCGTGTGGTTGTTTCACACCAGATTTTTTTTTTTTTTTTCAAATGGCTAAAATCGTACGACAAATCTCATGTTTGCGTATTAATACATGCATAAATATTTCTAGAATTCAAAGTTGATAGTTGTAATTTGGATTTTTTAGATTTACTGTAGAATGCTTCCTTCAAAAAGTCTTGCATATAACAATAATAATTCGCGTACAAGGACTCACAAATCGGGAATATTACGGTCTAAGACAGGTATTTTTCATGAGCACATTTTAACATCATTATACTGCTCTAAGCATATGAATACATTCTTTATTATTATTATTCAATAAAAATATCTTTTTCTACAGAAAAAGATGTGATTAACATTAATAACTCACTTGCAGGGCCGCACAAAAGTTACCCAGAGTCATTACGAAAAGTAACTGGGAGTATATTTTTCAGTAGATTATACGTTTTCTACACTTTCCAGTAATTTTGAAAAATATTTATGTCTTAGTATTTGTGATGTGATTGATAAACTCTGTTACAAAGTTGTTTGTGGAATTCTGAAAACATTAAGCAGTTATAATTAAAGTTACTCTTTTTAGATGTCCGTAGCTCTCATTTTAATATCGTATTTTGTTGAAACTTGGTACATATGCTATATAGACCATGGGAAAAAGAAAAAATAACAATTCAAATTTCGACTGATAGAGGACGCTTTTCATGCAATGTAGAAAAACGTTATGCGAATTTGGAGCGTTTTATAAAACCAGTATTCAGTAGTCAGTGTCGTAAAATTGTTCTTCATAATGTCTTTAGAGAAGAAAAATCGATTCTTACTGATTAAATTGTTTTATCAAAACATAATATTTTTTTTTAACTGCACTGCAATAATATCGACTCTTAAAAGACTTGGGAAAAAGGGCTTCATTGAGACAAAATTTCAGAAAGTAAATTATTAAATTTGAAGAGACTTGATAAATAGATATGGGCTGAGAAAGATGACAATTGACGACCGATGACAATGAAACCAATTTCAAAAAGAAAATGTGGATGAAGTCATATTGCCTGCTCTAAAGAGTGTCCAGATGCATTGTCAACGGTTCTTATGATCAAAATAAGGCTATCTTAATCAACGCATTTTTGAGTCCACTCACAACGTGTGTCTTGGATAAATGCCATACCATTTTACAGTGTATTACAGAAACTTTCGTGCTGAAGATAAAGGAAAAGCCAATTCACGTGACACAGCACTTGTCGAAGATTATTCATAACCGGATGCTTTTTCGGCCACAGCAGTATGAGTTCTTCCACAGTTTCATTTAAAATCTGTTTACGGCATCTTCATCGCAGTATATCCAAATTTAATAATCTTTAAATTTAGTAATCATTGTTCTCAAACCCTGTCTCTACAAATTGCATTTTTGTATGCATTTTTGTATGCATTTTTAGTGTCAAGATTCTCGCAGTTGCAGTGTAGTTGATAAATGTTACCACTCTGATAAAACAACTTTATCAGTAAGTCTGGATCTTTCTCTTCTAAAGGCATAGTGAAGAAAGGTTTTACGACATTGACTACTGCCTTTTTTTAAATGTTCCAAATTTTCAGAACATCTTTTCAACGTTACATGAAAATCGCAATCTGTCAGTCAAAATTTGAACTATTACTTATTATTCAGATTTCTTTTCCCCATTATCTGTACAACGAATGTAACAAATTTCAATGAAATGCTTCTATTAGAGCGGGAGCTACATTCATCTAAATAGAGTAACTTTAATTAGAACCACCCAGTATATACGGAAATGAAAACACGGACAGACAGACGAACTGAAGGCGTAAACATCTGTATACTAATTTGAAACGTGTTTTGTCTGTCTCCACTAAATTGAGAGAACAGCTAGGTGTAAAACTTTGGTTGAGGTGTCTAAAAAAAGGTCTTGGTCTGTAGATGTGTCATCAAAAGAGAAATATAAAAAAAGTCGAACGGCTACCCCCTGGGGGGGCAGGGGTTAAAAACACGTTTGCGAGCTTAATTCAGCTCCAAATTACTTCACGGTGAAGAAATTGAACATGTGGGAACTAGACTCGAATACTAAAAATCTCTTTCTGCGAATTTGGAATTTTCGATTTTAAAGGGGGGAGAAGAGGGAAAAATAGATTTGGGAGAGGGAAAAGGGGGGGAATTAATTTGAGAGGGAAATCCGTTCTAGACCCACACTTCTAGCACCTCATTTTAAAGGTATTGAAATTTCATGTCGATTGGGAATGTTTAAAATATTTAAAAATCATTACGTCTCGTAGTTAAATTAAATTTTAATCACATTAAAAACTGAGACAGATAATATACACTAAAAATATACAGTTTAAAACATTAAAAACACAAAACAAAAATTTTTTAAACGTTTCGAGCCTTTTACAGGCTCCTCATCAGTAAAAAACATCAAATGACAAAACAAAAAAAATTTTTAAACGTTTCGAGCCTTTTACAGGCTTATCATCAGTAAAAAACATCAAATGACAAAACAAAAAATTTTAAACGTTTCGAGCGTTTTACAGGCTCCTCATCAGTAAAAAACATCAAACATTTGATGTTTTTTACTGATGAGGAGCCTGTAAAAGGCTCGAAACGTTTAAAATTTTTTGTTTTGTGTTTTTAATGTTTTAAATTGTATATTTTTAGTGTAGATTGGGAATGTTTGTATACAATATAGTGCGCGTGGTGGTGAAAAATGGAGAACTAGGTGATTTTGTTTTAGACCCTATCATGTTACACCTTACTTTAAATGTCTTGGTATTTCCTGACAGTTGGTGATGTCCGTACAGAACACACTGCACCCCCTGCGGGGGAAAGTACAACTAAAGGATTTTGCAGTTGACACCACCATCCGACACCTTACTTGAAAGCAGGGCCCGACTTAGACTACCTGGAGCCCCAGGGCAAGCCTATTCTGGGGGGCCCCCTTGCAGTGGCATAAGAGCTCTTTAGGATGCAGAATTTCTGCATACGCCTGTAGGGGGGCCCCTTCCAGAAGGGGGGCCCAGGGCATTTGCCCCGTATGCCCTGCCGTTAGTCAGGGCCTGCTTGAAAGGTCTTGGAAATTCAAGGCGATTGGTGATGTTCACTTACAACACACTGCGCCCTGGTGGAAGAAAGTGGATTTTGCAGCGCGTGCGTAGCATGCCTGCTATACGAGTCAGAGGTTCGTTCGGTTCAAGGCTAATTTTTGAGAACTTTTTCATGTTATTAGCGGCCCGCATATGCGCTGCCGCAGGCACCGGGGTCACGAGCCCGAACTCCGTTCGGTTTCAGGTAATTTTTTTGTTACAGATGATTATTGTTTTCGCGATGTTTTCATTTAAAAATAGAAATTCAAACAAACTAGAGTTAAACATATAAAATCATACAAATTTAAGGTTCATTTAAGGTTATTATCATGGGCCCGGGCAACACCGGTCGGGTTCGTTCGGTTCCGTTCCAGGATAATTTTTGGGAATTTTTTCATGTTATTAGCGGTCCGTGTATGCGCTGCCACAGGCACCGGGGTCACAAGCCAGAGTTTTGTTCGGTTCGAGGTAATTTTTTTTTTTTTTTGTTACAGCTGATTATTATTATTATTTATTTATTTTATTTTATTTTTTTCGTGATGCTTTCACTTAAAAATAAAAATTCAAACAAAGTCGAGTTAAAGATATAAAATCATACAAATTTAAGGTTCATTTAAGGTTATTATCATGGGCCCGGGCAAAGCAGGGCGGGTTTGTTCGGTTCCAGATTAATATTTGGGAATTTTTCATGTTATTAGCGGCCCGTGTATGCGCTGCTGCAGGCACCGGGGTCACAATGCAGGGTTTCGTTTCGTTCGAGGTAATTTTTTTGTTACAGCTGATTATTATTTTTTTTTTTTTTTTCCGCGATGCTTTTGTTTAAAAATAGAAATTCAAACAAAAACGAGTTAAAGATATAAAATCATACAAATTTAAGGTTCATTTCTATTTATAAGCATTTTCCCGAATTTCTTTAATTTTAAGTGAAATGTCGTAAATTATATTAGATGTTTTAACTTGAAATACATTTAAATAATGATGTGACAATTTTTGAAACATTACGGTCAATAAAGTGACCGTCGAATTCGACGGGTTCCAGCTAGTCTTCTTTATATAAATAAAAGGCAATATTTGTGTGTGTGTCTGTGTGTGGACAGCGTAGCACAAAGACGGTAGCTCGGACAGTCACGTGTTTCGACATGAAGGCGCCCCCCGAGAGGTCCTAGTGCACCTCGAAGCCCGATTTTCGAATTTTTGATTAGTTTTCTTTTAATTAATTAAAATGTGAAAATATTAACCTCATAACAGTATAAATAATTAACCATTTAAATTTTATCTATAATTTAATTGTTGCCAGAAAAAATTTAATAGTTATTTTTTTTTTTTTTTTAACAGGAAAGTAAATACATTTACTTAATCGTGAACAATAAAAAAATTATGAAAAATTAAATTAGTCATCTCACAAAAATTGACGTCATTATCACTTTGAGAATTTTATACACATTGATAAAGTGCTAATATATTTTATGATGATAATATTTGTGGTTATAAAATGCTTTTATTATTACTATTATTACTTTTAAAACACTATTTTAAACCTAAAACCATTAAAAATATAAACAGAATATAAAGAATTCTTATAAATTAACGAAAAGGTGTCCGATAAAAGTATTATCAATATAGGATTTTACACAAGAAATTATACGAAAAAAAAAGAAAACCTTCGCTAATATGGCAACAAAAATTCAAAAGCCGTCAAGGAAGAGATTTAATAAAATTTTGTAGCACTATAACATTTACTCATTTATTTATATTTTTTATATACCAGCCACTATGCTAAATTATCACACAAATAAATTAGCATCTGTGTGTGACCGCACTTGCACGCTGTCGGGCAGAAATATTTCATTAATTCAAATTAATATTTAAATATATAAATAAAAATAAAAATATGTTTAATGGGAAATATATGTAGCCATAAAAACATCAATTGTCTAAAATACGGCAGAAATAGTGCTCATAACACACTGTAACAAAGGATTAAGTCTTTTTATTAATAATAATTAATCTTTAATTTTCTACTAAAAATGTTCATTATAAAAGCAATATCTAACACAATTACTTATTTAAATAAAGATTCCTATCTGATTTCTATATTTATCATTTATATATTTACCTTGTTATAAATATTAATGCATATCTTGCTCCAGTATCGAGTTTTGAACTCTTAATGTCATAAAATATAATTTATTTACAGTGATCATTTTGTTTAACGACATAATATGTCATAACATTGTTATTTCCCTACTTGAAATAAAAATCACGCAAGATGATTATGTCAACATAACAGCAATGGAATGGAATAACTAACAAAAATTATATACGATAACACTACCATTGCGTCATTCATAATAGTTCTTTAATAATTATATGTCAGCATTTTCATTACGCGTACAATAAGTAAAATTATATTTCATTTGCTAAGTGCCCTAATTAAAAATGTAATGCGTGAAATAATAACTCTTTTCAAAACGGAAAATTTTAATTCTTAGGTATTAAATATATTTTCGATTTTCAAAATTAAATTTTTGAGTGCAGTAAAAGTTGCTGTCATAAAAATATATTTTAAATGTAAATTTATAAATAATGTATTATAATTTAGTTAATTATTTTTTCACGTTAAAAATGGAGATTATTTATTCATTTTTCGTTTTCGTTTTACTTGGTCAGAACTAACATTCATTTACAAGAACTGGGTATAGATGTCGAAATTTACAATCTATATAATATTTCTCTAACGTGGAACAGTTTCAATTATTTTTTGTCGAAACGATACGATACGCGAGGATAAAAAAAATAATATTTATACATGAGCAATATTTAAGCACGCGGACTTAGCTCAATGGACTAATAAGAAAAAATGACGACATGTGTCTGATGAGATTATTTTACGAAAAAAAATGTATTTTTAACAATTGTTTCTTCAGAATCTTTGCAAGCGTCATTTTTAAACCTAGCAATATTTTAAAAATATATACAGAATATGAACTTTTGTGTCATAAATTGACTAAAAATCACAATCATAAAAAATATAATCAAAATCGGAATTATTTTATTTTATTTATTTATTTATTTAAATATATATATATATATATGTTACGGTGAAACACCGAAATCTGGAGAATGTCGACTTTCACCGGTGAATGTCAACAAACACATAGTTGCTTGGTGTATGTCTGAAATATTTGCTAAATACCCTGACTTACACCAGTCCTGACTTACACCTATTATCTTATTTCTGACTTACACCAGTAAATGTCGACATTCACCATGCACTAATGGTGAATGTTGAACAGGTCCGAGATGTATATTTTCTACTCCGTAATTCAGTCGCGATAAATTTTTCGCCTCTCTTTCTGAGAGGAATGACTAAGAACTGAAAACACACAGTACATTCAAAATGCGAAAGGAAAATAATAGAAGTTAAAAACTTACTTAATTATACAGTACATTCAAAATGAGAAAGGAAAATAATAGAAGTTAAAAACTTACTTAATTATACAGTACGTTCTAAATGAGAAAATAAAATAATAGTAATAAAAAACTTACTAAATTATGTGATTCAAATCTTATTTATTGCAACAACTGAAACTATTATGACACTTTGAATTGCACAAGAGGCCCTTGCTTTTACAACTGCATTTATTTGTGGAACACTTCTTTTTGCAATGACAGCGTTTATAGCCTTGCCCACCGCTTCTCGAATTAGCTGCAGCTGCTTCTCTCAGCGAAATTTCTTGAAAATGAATCTCATCAATGGAAAGTAACTTTTCTTTACAACGAACTGATTACGTGTGTAAAGCTGCTTGAGGGTACCATTTTCATTTGCAAGTTTATAGAAGTCGGAGTCTTCTATTCCAACAACAACCGCTAACACATTTCGGTTATCTGTACGACCACGGTCGACATCAGGGACTTGTATTCGTACAGTATCACCAATTTGAGCAGGAGGAAATTGTTTTTGTGAGGTTCGTAACATTTTTGTTGCTTGCAGTAGAAGATTATCTTTCGCGGCCGCTCTTTTTATAGAAATTAACTGGTGTTTTTCAGTCAGAACTTGATGTGAAGACGTGGTAGATTGCAAGTCCTCTTCAATATTTTTCTTTGGAATATGGTTTTCGGTATGACCACCACTCAATTTTTTTTCAGAAGTATTACCAGTTTCTTCAAGCTGTTCTTCGGTTTCAAAAGTATTGGCAATTTCTTCAAGTTGTTCTTCGGTTTCGATATTTGCGTTTTGTTCGCTAGGCAAAACAGACGATGCTATGCCTCTTTTCGCTTTAATGCCAAACATGGCTTCATAAGGACTTTGGCGTATTCCTTCATGGTACGTAGTGTTCTTGGCAAATTGGACAAAGGGTAAACCTTCTGACAATTTATTTGTATGGTTATCGTTCATCCATGCAGTTAGCATATTCTCTATATCCTGATTGGCCCTTTCAACTGAGCCTTGTGTTTGACTATGCCGAGGCTTTCCATGAACTATCTTAACATCTTTCCACATAGCGCATATTTCGAATATGACTTGATTACTGAATTCTCTACCATTATCTGATTGCAATATTGCTGGAGCACCAAATGTTAAAAATATTGGAAGAACGTGATACGCTACTTCTTCCGCCCTCTTAGTTTTCAAAGGTCGTAGCTGGACAAACTTAGTTAAATGATCTTGATACACCATTATGAACTTATATTCGCCATCTCTGTTTGACTGCAGATCTATCAGATCAACTTGACATCTTGAGTTTAACTCAGAACTGATCATTGGTTTCACAACAATTCCTTTCCTAGGTGCACTGTGTTTCATTTGACACTGTTTGCATAAATTTAAATACAACATTACAACTTCATATGTAATATTTTTGTATTTATTTTGCAACTCTTTAAGCATACGTGTTCTTCCTCCGTGGCCTATTCTGGTGTGAGTTTCATATAGTATACTGAACAATTCCTCATTGGTAACATAATACTGTATATTCGTTTCTCCTGGTTTTAATGGTACAATTAACTTCTCTTCATCATTAATTTTTAAAACGTCAAAACGTTTTAATCGTCTGTAATCCAAAGGTGTGTTGCACTTAGTTTTAGCAGAAACCACTTCAGAAAGTATTTTAGAGTACTTTTCTTGAGAAAAATAAAAACAATTGTCTTCTCGTTTACCCGCAATTAATGCATTTAACTTTTCAAGAAAAAGATCACGATTCACTGCAGTATCCATTCTATATAAGTTAGGGTATCGAAAAAAAAAAATTAAGAAAACGTTGCTCTAACCATCAAACCTTGCATAAGACTGACAAAGCTGACTGACTCCAAGCAGAACAAAGGATTTGGCGGGAAACAGCCAGTCGCCTCTTTGTCTGCTCCTCTCTTTTCGACCTCCACCAGAGCATATCTGTGATTGTCGACATACACCGGTGAGGGTCCGAATGTACAAGAATGTAATGAAATATTCGATCTTTCACCGACGTATTTGGTATTTGTTGACATTCACCGGTGAAAGTCGACATTCTCCAATTTCGGTCTTTCACGGTAACATATATATATATATATATTAAAAATAATAAAAAGTCGTCGCCCAAAAATTTAAAAGGCGTCGTGAGAGTCCTATATTAAAATTGTACTGCCTGTGGAAGTATGAAAATTGGGTCGTGAACCATGAATTTGATTTGGAAACCTTTCTTTGAATGATTTTGGTTTCACTATTGTACAATATTAATTTGGTTTTATTAATAATTTAGCTTCTGGTAAATTAAAATTTTAATTAGGTGGTGAAATTGGTATAGCATTTATGAGTTTCAAATTTTAAAGGTAAATAAGAAAAGAAATGAAATGCGAATATTTCACACGGGTTTGCTAGTTACTATTATATTCTACATTACTTCTAAAAATCTAAGAGATGCAATTGAAACGATAAAGAAGAAACATGCGGCTCGCATATATCCTAGATTGTAAAATACTTTTCAACTGTAGTTACTCCATTTTTTACATCATTTAACCTTCAATTTACTTTATATCCGTGATGACATCTTAAAATGAGGAGCAAACATTCAAATCATGTTTTCTCCTTCGGATACAATTTTTCAGAAAAGGCAAAAAACTAATAAATTAAAAGATAACTAAACTTAATCCCTAATTTATCGTTTATTTAGATGTATTACTAGTTATTAAAGAGACATGTAGACATATCTAGGAAGATATGTAGACATACTATGTTATGTTACGTTCAAAGAAAAATCACTAACTCATTTCTTTTTTTTTTCTTTTTGGGAGAAAACACGGTTTGAATGTTTTCTCCTCAAATATATTTTTGTTTTTAGTTATGGAGGAAGAAAACACACAAAAAGCTTTACTTAGGGAAAAAAAAAAAAAGTAAAGAAAGAATGCAATGGGTTGCTTTTGTATAGCTCTGCATATTTATGTTTTTATTTTATTTGTTTATTTTTTACTTTTATTTATTTATTTTGTCTATGCCGTTTTCTTTACTTCATTATTTTTAATCTTTTTCGGTTTTCAAAAGAGCAGCAGATCCAGGATTAAAGTCAAAATTATAATTCTAAACAAATAATTGAAACCAGAACCAAAGGTCTGCCTGATTTCATTCATATCTTTGCTGTCCAAAAGAATGTCGTGCCCTTAGCGGAATGGGTGAAAGGGAAGAAGGAGGAATAGAAGAAGCCGTGCCCTTAGCGGAAATAAGGTGGTGTGCATGTGGAGGATAGAAATATGTTATTCAAATACACAAAATAATGCTTTCTATAGAATGTAGTATGATTAGCATTAGATTTACAGAGTCACGCAAAAATATTCAGTTACACTGAGGGTTATTATTGGAAATTTTCTGAATTGCATTTTCTTTTACATTAAGCGTTTATTCGACCATTTTTTAAAATGTGAATATGATTTGAATTAGTGTATTTGTCTATTCTACTGTCCGTTTGTCCGCCTCCAGCGCCCGCAAATATTTTAAGAATTTTTTATTTTTACTCTCTTCTATATTCAATAGAAGAAAGATTTCGATTCGTAACACGATTAGGATTCGTAAAAAAAATTAGACTTCCGGTTTTCGATGGATTTACACGTTTTGAGAGGTCTAGAACACAATTTGACTATTTTTAGAAAATGTCTGTCTGTGTGTGTGTGACAAAAATTTTGTGGCAACTGTATCTCCGGAACTACTGCTCAGAATTGCATATAAATTTACATGTAGATGCACCTTGAGCTAAATTAGCGCTATCAACTTTTGATGCCAACCGCTCAACAGGTGACACTGCTATACAGCGATTGCTACAATTTAAGTGGAAGCTATATATCAGGTTCTATTGCGTATAATCAATCAAAACTTGGTATGAGAGAACGCCACCATGAGACATTATGCTGATTCAATTTGAATGCTTATGGACCGACAAGTGGTGCTACTATACAGCGATTTCTACAATTTAAGGGAAAGCTATATTTCAGGAATTACTGCACAGAATTCCATATAAATTTATATGTTGATGCACCTTAACCTAAATGAGTATCTGCCAACTTTTGGTGTCAACCGCTCCACTGGCGGCGCTGCTATACAGCGGTTTCTGCAATTGAAGGGGAGGCTATATCTCAGGCTCTATTGCGTATTATCAAACAAAACATGATGTATGTGAAGGCCATTGTGAGATATTATGCTGCTTCAATTTGGGTGCTTATCGGCCAATAGGTGGCGTTGCCATACTGCAAATTTCCTCGACAATGTGAAAGCTATACCTCAACTTCTATAGCTCGTAACTTTCCGAAACTTGATATGTGACATAACTATTATAAAAATGCATTTTTTAAGATGTCATTTATAGATAATAAAACAACTGTCTTTCGTTGGATATTTAGTGTTAGTTTTCTCTAAGATAAAAATTATTTATTTGCACTTAGTGAATTTGTATAGGAAAATATAGAAGAAAGTCTTGTGGTGGCCACAACTTACTAATTTTTACTTTTATTTTATTTTATTTTTTCTAATAATGTGTTATTCAAATTCATTATTGAATATTCCCTACTTAAAATGGCTGTAACAGAACCTATGCCACTGGTTTATGTACATGAACATCAAAAAATACCAATGCATTGTGCTTTATGGGAGACATTTTTGTAAATCACATTTAAATAATTTCATCAAAAAATCATAAAGAAATCCACATTAATTGTTGTTATGCTAAGAAAATGTTTTCTATAAACTATAATATGCTTAAATTCCAGATTTACAGAGCAACCTAAAAATGTTGCAATACATTAAGGGGTGCAAATAGGAAATTAAGAGCAACATTTCTGTTTGTGTTAAGCATTTTTAACACTTTCCAACGATGTTTCAGAGTGATTATCAATTCAGTTAGTCTATATGTCTGTCTTTCTGTCTGTCCATTGTGTTATAATATAGACAGAGAACATAGAATGTTATACGGTACAATGAGTAAGTAAAGTTGGAAAATGCTGATAATCAATGTGTACCTCCTGATTTTTCGTTTTTGTTTTAGTTTTAAAAGGTCTAATGCAATTATATTTTCAAAAATATAATAAAATCATAAAATGGCAGTAATGTACGTTTTCGTATGGAGTACTGTGATTCATTAAACTTTATATGGTTACAGATCACCGTTCCCTCAAATAACGGATATTCTACAATACGCATACCTGTTTTTGCGACAGGTTACTTCTGAAGCAAAATACAGCCAGCGCTAAATGCGGATAAAGTGTAAAGGAAAACTGAAAAATTCTTTAATTTATTTATTAATTTATTTTGAAATTTATAATACATTTCTGCTAAAGGCACGTATGCTAAAAGCACGCCACCGAGGGGGTTAACATTTCCGCTAAGGGCACGGTCGCTAAGGGTACGGCCCCTCCAAAAGGCGTCGGCCGAAACAGATTTTCTGCGCGTACAGCATCTACAACAAAACTAATTTTCTACTACTGATTATCTAACATCTTGAATTGTTTTTCAATCTTTTTATTTTAACACATATGAAAATGAAACGAAACTTTACATCTACAAGACAAAAACTACACTAAAAAAAAAAAGTATTACATTTTCATCTTTGCACTCTCTAAGGTCATCCTATACGACCATGTTTGGCCGTATTGACGGATTCTCATATCAACGTAAAAGTCGCCCTATTCTCGTAAAATAATCTGTAAGGGAAAAAAAAAAGGCTTCCATTAAACAAATAAATATACAGTCTTTCTAAATGAATCACTAATATGAAATCAGTTTATAAATTGTTTGTAGTTAAAAATGTTCTTGCAATTTGCAAAATTCTCCCACCTTGAGCTTCGATGTTTCCCAGAGAAACTCAAAAAAAGTTCTAAAATTAAATATGCAAGGTCTGCTAAGGTTTCCATCATACTGGGATACGCTGAAGTGGTAGAGGGTACATAATGAAGACGGAATTTTGATTCGAGATGACACTTCGATTTGACTGAAGTTCTTACCAGTTTATCTTGATTTTTTCAACATCATTTCCGGCTATTAATACTGATTGAGAAATTTTTTTGCTGCTGATTGACAAATTTAACAAATGAAGCTTCCGCATGATGTTTCATGTATTAATTCTGATGAAGATTTTTATGTGGAAACTTTTCCCAACGAAGAGTAGAAATATGGATAAAACGATTTTGTAATTGTTAATTATGAGGGAGAATATTTTCCTGGACAAATTAAAGATCTACGTGAAAAAGGTGACAAATCAGAGAATGAATATTTGGTTACAGTGATGAATTACAAGTTCTTCATTGAAGATTAGAGTTAATGTTGTTAGGCATGATCAAGAACTGCATAGTTCAAACTTAGTTAAAATTTGATGAATCACTGGGGTCTTAAAGGAACGCACTAACTATTCACGCCGAAAACCAAACCCTATGTTATCCTGTGGGGAATTTGTTATGAGAACTGTTCAGTTCTTAATATATATTTTTAAAATTCCATTTACCCATTACGTTCAGAAATTTCACATGTGTTAAATTAGTGTGCATTAGCTAAAATTATGAAATATAATAAAACAAGTTACTCTAAAGTAACGTAAGACGATAAAAAAAAATGTTTGTCGTTTGTTTATCAGAGAAACGTGCTGGGTACATGTGGCAACCCTAAGGCAACAAAATGCCTGATGCGCCAGCTCGTATATATAGGAGCCTTAGTGTATGTATGTGTGTGTGTGTGTGTGTATGTCTGTGAGTGAACACGCTAGCGTCTAAACTCTTTCTTCGAATAAGCTGAAAGTTGGTACATATATTGTAAGTCACCATAGTACGAACCCTATTGATTTTGGTGAATCTAGCACTTATAGTTTTTTTACAGGGACACCAGGAAAAATTCTTTATCATTATGGCCTATGGGGCCAAATTTTTAAAAGTGCGATAGCGTCTAAACGCTTTATTAATCTGAGCAAAATATTTGTACACATATTATAGGTCACAGTTACACGAACTGTATAGATTTTGGTGAATTTAGCACTTAGTTTTTTTACAGGGACACAAAGAAAAATTCTTTATCATTATGGTCTATGGGACCAAATTTTTTAAAAGTACGATAGCATCTGAACGCCTTATTCAATTGAACTGAAAATTTATATGAATATTATAAATCACTGTTGCACTAACTATAATCATTTTGGTGAATCTAGCATTTATATGTTTTTACAGGGACACAACGAAAAAATCTTTGTCATTATGATCTATGGGCTCAAAGTTCAGTAGCGTTAAATAAAACATCGTGTAATATATGGAGAAAAATACTCAAACACTCTATTATGGTTTTCTCTCTTTTGTTCGTTTAACAACTCCTCTTTCTTTACTTTATCTACAAAACTGTTAATTACTCAATGTTCGGAAAGTCGAGTGGAGTCACTCCAATTTTTTTTTTTTTTTTAAGTTAAAACTTAATGTTAGGATTTTCCCAGAAAGATATTTGAAAACCATCTACATGTGCTTTTGACATTTTCGTTGTTTAGAATTACTGCTAAAATGTTGCAACGGTTAACTAAATTAATTTACATAAGACTTACTCTTCAGCCCCTCCTTTAAATTTTAGAGCCCCTCTGGTATCTCTGGCTGGTTACGGCCTTTGCAAAGTCTTCATATAAATCTAAAAATAAAATTTATATATTTTTTTTTTTTTTTCGACTGAATACGGTATTTTTAGAAAGAGTTTTAATTACATGTTGTTAATAGATGGCAGTATCAATTTAGCCACACTTTACCCAACTCTTCAGTAATTACACTTAAAACAGGCAGAAAATGTCAGGAGGTTTCCTGAATGCACCTGCTAAAAGGCTATAAAAGAAGGAACTGAACTTCTTGGATAGAACATTATCACTATTTATATCTGATTAATGTGATTTTTTGTGAATATTTCTCACCACTTTATGATTGGCATAACCTTCTGACATGTGAAATAATCCAGCTCTTAGCATTAATGATCTCAATATTTCAATATTCCTCAGCTAAATACATCATATATGATGGCAAGCAAAAAGCGAAAAATTGACATGGGGCATCGTAATTTCAAATCCTAAATGGACAAATGCTTATTGTTTAACCGCCTTCAAGTACAAAATATGAAAGGTACATCATGAAACAATGGCTGTACCGAAAGAATACAATCTTTGAAGGCATTGTAAATTGAAACATTAGTTTTGCAAAGATGGATCAAAATAAAAAATGCCATCAAATCTACAAAATTATCGAAAACCCTTTGTAGAGAACAGCAATTTTTCAAGAAAGCCAAATAGTGAATCTTAGACAGCCACTAAAGTAAGCTTTCAGATCTCATAAGAAATTGTTACTGCAGACACATCCTTCAACGAAGGGGACTTTTTAAAGAAATACGTGTTGATTGCTGCATATGGGTTGTATCTAGAGAAAAAGGAGATATTTCAGATCGTTAGTTTGTCACAAATGACAGTACAAAGACAAATAACTGATATTTTCACTAATCTTCAAGACCGATTTTCTGAATTCCATGTTTATTCACTAGCTATTAATAGGCATAGATTGAAAAGATACTGCTCAACTTCCCTTTTTCCTTAGATGTATTGATCAAAACTTTGATATAACTGAAGAATTTGCTGGATTGTGCTCTATGTCAGATCGCATATCAGGGAAAGATATCTCCTCTGGTAATTTAAGTGTTTGAAATATAAGTTGGGTTTGGATTTTACGAACCTATAGTGGCTATTCATGCTGACAGTGTTAAGAATAGGACTGGAATTAATAACTGATTGCACTTCTTGAAAAATCTAATGGAAAACAAATAACTATCACTGTGTTTTACATCTGCAGGTTTTATGCATCAAAGTATTACAATTAGAACATGTAATGTCAGTTGTGGTTAACATTGTTAATTATATCATAATACAGCACTGACATAGAACCTTTCTAACTTTTCCTGAAGAAATAGATGTAAACTACAGTGACTATTATATCATGCAGAAGTGAGGTGGTTAAATCGTAAAAGAATGCTTAACATTTTCTTGATTTGAAGAAAAAATAATAAAATTCCTAAAAAATTAACAAAAAGAATTAAGAGTTTAACGAAGAATCTTGGAATTATTTCTTCTTTTTTATGATATATTGACATTTTTAAATCACTTCAACATTTAACATCAGGGTAAACAAACTTATATTTGAAAATGTTTGCAACAGTGATGACTTTTAAGATAAAATTAAAACTTTTCAAAATTCAACTACTGAAAGGTGAAAAAAGCCACTTTTCCAAATGTGTTCAGTTCATTCTTCAGATTAAGAACCATATTAGAAAAATATATGCAAATCAAATCAATGTTTAAATAGAAAATTTTGATGAAAAGTTTTTTTTTTTTTTTTTTAAACAAAGGAAGAACAAATTCAATTAAAGTTCACTGAAGTTCAGTTTTACATGGATCCAGAAGATATGCCAATTCATTTGTAAATGGAAGTTATTGAGCTACAATGTTCAAGTACTTACAAAAACAGTCATAGAGAATGCAGTTTAAAATAGTTTTATATGAATCTTCATCGTCAAAAATATAAAAAGCTTATATTGAATTTGCCCTGCAAACGTTCAGTATGTTTGGAACAACATGTATATGTGAGCAAACTTTTTTTATTACAAACTTCAACAAAAACAAACAACGCTCATGCTTGACTGAGGATCACTCTGAAGACTTTCTGAAACAGCAACGTCAAATATGAAAAAAATGCAGTGTTTCTCTTTAAATTCTTGATTATTGTTATTATTTTGTTCTTTAGCATGCTTCCGATTTTTAAGTATGTATTTTGTTTTTTTAGTATACAGCGTTCCATAATAAATTGTTGAAAGTATTATTTTGCTTTTTAGTATATTAAGACTATAACTATTTTACTCTTTTTCCTTTAACTTTTTTTTTTCGTCTGCGGCAAATTTAATTAGCATAATATAGCCCAGCACTTTTCAGGTTGTGCAGACCTGCTTAAACGAAGAATTTGGTGCATGTTGGTGAGTTTATCACTCCTTGGCAACTTTTTTGGTGAGAAAATCCTTATTAGCGATAAATTGATTATCAAAGTTTAAAATAAAATATTTCATGAAATAGTCACATTATTCTGGAAATATATGAAGCTATATAAACGGATTGCATTCTGGCAGTTCAGTTCCGTTAAGTCAAGTTGCTCAAGAGTTGGGAGCTCCCTGACTGAGCCCTTGTTAATGAATACAGCTTATGCTGTGTGTTATGTTATTGACTACAGCGTATGCTATGTATTATGTTATTGACTACAGTGTATGATGTATGTTATGCAATGATACAGTTTATGCTGTGATTTTTATGTTGTCAGCGATTTAAAGCTCTTTTCTGGTAAATCTGAAGCTGACAATTGGTTGATTGACAGACTTGTAATCTTCTAGAATATTCTGTAAATAAACTTTTAAGTCTTGTAAGACCTGTTGTTCATTCACAGACAATCCAAAAACCCCGAGTTTGCGACAACATTTTAAAAAAAATTTAAAGATATTGATATTTACGGTTACAAAATGTGGATAAAAAATTCCTTTTTGAAATTAAGATCTATATATTTAAAACAAGCTTCTAACTCCGATTTCTAGTAAGTATCATTAATTATCTTTAAGTAAGCACAGCTCAATATTTGACTTCAAGGTTTTTCTGTTTTCAAATTTCTGTACCAAGGCTATTTTGAATCTGCTATATTGCATTATTTCTCTTACATTGCACTTGTGCTTACTTTTTTTTTTTTTTTTTTTATTGATGAAGGGGCATGCTTAATAATGTCTATTTGAAACAAATATTTTTGCAATTAATTGTGTTTTCAAATTTTTCTCATTGTTTGAGTCAGTTTTTTGTTGGGTTTTACTTCAGCAAGTTAATAAAATCTGTATTTATATGTTGAAATTGTAACTAAATTAAACTTTTTTTATTTTTTTGGAATTCAATATTAATGAAGCAAAAAAACATGGTCTATGTTTAAAATAACTTGAAAAGGTCTTTGTGCTTTTTATGTTTAAAAGCATTAATATGTGCAGCAAAAATATGCATAAAGTATGCACTGTATATTTTTCTACCATTTCATATTTTATTTTTGGACCACCAAATTTTCACATCTGACATGAATATGAACCCTAAACTGTTTTTAAATTATGTGAGTCGCACATATATATATATATGTGTGTGTGTATGTGTGCAGTAAGCGCATACAGACATGATGTAAACACTTGTAAAATCATAGATCTCTAAAGTCAAAAATCATGTATAAATTAAAAATAGATATGTGTTATAATAGTCTTTAATATTGTTAATAGTCTTTTAACCATTTTTCAGTCATGCAAGATAGAATGTCCATTTTGTAAATAAGATTCACAATACTTCATCTTTTGCTTCATACAAGGAAGTAAAAAAGAAAATTAATAAACACAAAATTTATTTAAATAATTTTATTCAAAAGCTTTACAGTTTGACAAACAAATTCTGAAGTTTGACCTCCATTTTTTAACAACATATTTTTTAACAGTTTACTCCCAATGGTCACCATGGAACTCAAGTAATGAATTAAAAATAACAATTCTGTACAATGTTCTATACATTCAGGAATATATATTCTTACTCTTGTCAACGAAAAACCCAATACACCAAAAAGAACAGTTTCAACAATAACAAATCATGAAATAAATGTATTATTCTTTCTACATCCCTATGCAATTTTATCTACATTCTACAGCCATACAGCATGAACACAATGAAACAAAAAGAGAGGATAAACCAGCACTTCCCAAACTGTAACCTACACAGCAAAATAAATAATTGTATTTATTAAAATCTAGCAATGCAATTTAACATAATCTGTAATTAAATCATTTTAATTAAAAAATAATTTTGTAAGCTTTACAACTTCTTTTCTACTCTTTCAAAGTTTGAAAAAATAAAAAAAATAAAAAAAGGAGGAGGAGGGTTATATCAATTATTTTAAGATACAGTAATTACACCTGTTATTTACAAGAACTTTAGAATATGAAGATGAATTTTATAGATATATGCAAATATAAATATTTACTTCCTTCTTTCTTGCTGTATAATTAAGAATATATTTTAATCAAAGCAAAATAAATTATTTCCAATAAATACAATCAATAAACTTCTAGATATTTAAAAAAAAAAAAAAAAAAAAAACCTATTTTTACACCAGTTTTAAGGTGAAACATAAATCATATTAGAATACACGTTTCTAAAAAAAAAATTAAATACATAACACTACTTGGTTTTGGAATAGTTTATACTTATAAAAATGAATAAAATAAATTTGGGAAGCACTAGATTAAAAACCACAAAACAAATGTCATAAGTAGCATCTCTTTGCATATGTAAATTTACACTGAAACATAACAAACAAAGCTCTAATTCAGGATAAAAATTTCATATTTATAAAAAAAAAAAAAAAAAAAAAACATGAAAGTGTTATGAAAAGGCAGAACTTGCTCATGAAATATAAACTTTTGGCCAGCAACAGTTTTAAATAAAATTTCTTTAAAAATTATGCTCCTGCATATTAGGATTCTCTGTTTGCCAATATGTAAATTTTTATTTCCTAATAAAATGCAAAAACCATCCAATAAAATTTACCAAAAGATAATAATAGTCCACTTTTCACTTTTAACTAAATGTCAACATTTCAAATTTAATTTACTAAGAAATCAAAACAAAATATGTAGATTTGCTATTATATTTTTAAAAAAAAGAAAAATTAAATACTTTAACAAATTTAACTCCATACTTTTTATTTATTTACAACATAATCTAACAATTTTTGCCATGCAAATAAAAAAATAAAAATAAAAAAATTTTAAAACATTATTAGCCTGAACAATAAAATTTTAATATTTGTATAGCTTTAAATTTCTATTTAACAGAACATTTTTTTTTTTTTTTTTACAATTTTTTTTATTTACTTTTAAAAATAAGTCTTAACTTAAAACTATGTACCATAAAAAACCAGCGTATGATGATTTTACAAAAAAAAAAAAAAAACTTTTTATTATAATTTAATAGTAGCTCTTACAAAAAGTGAAGATGATTGTGACTTTTTATTTTCTCTCCATTTGTAAAACAGCCATCAATTACAGATTAAAAATGCTCAATTTATGAATTTTACCCCTTCAAGACCATGGCTCCTTAATTGCCTTTTCACTGATTCCCTGTTTGGCCTATTTACACAAATTTGCACCAAACTGCTCAAACTTTGCATTTATAACTGGAATGTTCTTGTCTTTTTTTCTTTTTGCCTTGCCTGGTGTGACACATGCAATAGATTGTTTTCTGAATTCAGTCGTGTTAAATTTTATATGCAATAAAATTTTATGACTTTCATTCAAAATGTGATAAAATTTTTGCAGAATCATTCTTCTTATTTTTTAATTAGTTATTTTTTCTAATGAATGAGTATATCAAATAATTATATATTTAAAATTATGAAGAAAACTGATGTTTATAATAGCAACTCTTCAGCTGAATTAGAAGAGAATAATTCTATAATTTTCTCTCTCTCTCTCTCTTTTTTTTTTTTTTTTAATTATAGAACATCAATATTGAAGAAGTACAAATAATAAAGTCAAATCTCAAAATAAATATTGATACTGTTAATTTTTATATGCAATGCTAAAATACTGATATATTTATATTTATCAATGAAATTTTCAGTCCTTTAATAACAATTTATTTTCTATCATGCATAATTTAGCACAAATTTATAAATCAAACAAAACTTTATATATATATAATTTAAATAGTATTAGTTATTTAATAATGTATTGTTAATTCTGGAAAGAGGAGAAAAATCATTTCACAGTGAGACATATTAAGAAATTTTCTGATCCATTTTGACATTCATTTTTCTTGCATGTAGTCCTATAGAAAAATGTGTTCTATCTATAATTCTGAAAAAGCTAAAACATCTTTCCAACAAAGCTATTCCTTTTTTTTTTTTCCTCTTCCTGATTTAATATTTTTATAATTTATAATTAAAAGATACGAATTTTTTAATTTAGAATGAGGGCATCTAAATGAAATTACAAAAGGTGTTTTAACAGTAATTTATAACTTTTTAATCTAATGAAAATATGAAGAAATTAAAAGACCTAACCTATAAACACATGGTAAGATTTTCTATAAGCCCCCAAAAATCTATTAATAAAGCAAATTAAAATACATGTATACTGAATCTTAGTAACAAGATTTAAAAAAAAAAAAAAAAAAAAAAAAAAAAAAACCTTCAGTTGAAAATGGGCAGAAAATGAAGAAAAGAAACTATTCTGATGAAGTAATGAACTTAACAATATGCTTTTTTCTACATTCATAAATGAACATTTATTTCAATCTATCCTAAATTAATTTTATCTCTTCAGAAAACAACTCAGAATATGTACATTTAGGCAGAAATGTGTGTTTACCACCTGGAATACTTTATTTTTTAAAATTAGATACATTTAAAGACTTTTAAACAACAGTTAAGGAATAACAGTGTAAAAGAAAGTTCTATAAAATCTTAAAATCTACTAATAAATTTTTCCCATAAATGTGAATTTTTTAATAAAACTGCAATGACTACATCACCTTCAACTTTCAGTTCATTAAAACCATGCACTATAATACAATAAAGAACAAAAGCATATATATAGAATAGAAATTATTGCAAATTCTTACATTTACAAAGAAAAGAAAGGAAAAATAAGCTCAGCTAAATATTATAACTGTACTAGATATGTGTGAAGACATAAAATTTATTTAACACTTCTGATTAAAATTTTTGGTGAATATCGTATTTTTTTTTTTTTTTTTTCCTTCTTTCTTTAAATGGCTCACATATATGTATAAAAATATATAAAAGAATCCAGATTTTTTTTTTTTTTTTTTTTTTTACATTACGATTTAATATACATACATTTGATACACATATACAGTAATTCTTTTTCACATAAATCTACTTTAGAAGAGAAAATGATTTCATAATGACATACTACAAACACATAAAACCAACTTTAGTCAGTTTATACAGATGATTGCATTTAATTTTATTTACTGGGATAAAAATTCAGTAAAATTTTATTTTAGATTTATTAATTAAAAACGTAACACAACAAAGAACAAAATATGCTGCATGCATGGCCGTACGAGGAAGAGATTTTTTTGAGGTTAGAAATTTCATCTAAAAGTGTTGAATGTATGAATTAAAACCATTAAGAGTTGATTTACCATTGAGTGTGTAAATTAGTACCATTTATTCTAATAGGCATACTACTAAACAATAAATGATATACAAAAATAAACTCTGAGCTCAAATACATTCTGAATCCAATATATAAATTGAATAGAAAAAAAAAAAAAAAAAAATTACTTAGCAAAATGCATTCTTTCCCAATTTGATTGTAAATTTGTAAACTTATTTCTTGGGTCAGTAAAATACAAAGAGCATTTAGGACAATTACTATTTATGGAGAATATCAATCTTTTAATTTTTTTTTTTTAAAGGACTTTGTAGCAGACATTGATAAATACAATATATATATATATATTGATATGAAATCTGTGCTTAAAAAAAATAAAAAATAAATAAAGCAAGGGAAAGAAATCTAAGCTGCCTCAATTTCATAATTTTTATGACTTCTTTCTCAAACTCTAAAAATTTTCAAGAGCATTTTTTCTTCACTCACATTTCAATATAACAAATATAACAGCAATTTTTGTTTTGCATTACAGTTTAAAAAAAAAAAAAAGAAAGAAAGAAAGAAAATAAAGAAATGATATAAAGAATCATAGCAAGTTTTTAAGCCATTCTGCTTTGACATTTAACTTCCATCAGTAATCATTTTTACCACCACAGCACTACTTTCTAACAAATCCAATTCAATTATAATGGGGAAAACAAAAAAAAAAAAAACTGAAATTCATCTGTAAAAAACTTTGCTTATTATATTTTGGTAGTTTTCCTGCACCACTGCAGAAAATTTAGCAGCATTTAATTACTTTGCAAGATTTTTATTTAGAATCATTCCTTAGCGAGCACATTAGATACAATAGGGCTAAATTTTGTTCATTGAGCTATTTACATCTTTTTTTTTAGAAAACAATTTCCTCTTTTTTAAAAAAATCTACCTGCCCATTATTTACCAAATTCTAATTTATTATAAAATAAATTAAATACAATGGAACCTCTTAAAAGTTCACCTCTATTCAAATATCAGTTTTCTCTGCTCACAACTCTTTTCCCATCTGAGAAATGATGCTAACCTGAATAATTTGTTGCGGTGTAAAATACTTCTTGGAAAACAAAATTGATAAAAAGATTTTATAGATATATCTGGTCACGGAGCTGCTTTTTTTTTTTTTTTTTTTTTTTTTTTTTTTTTCACATTATATTTAAAATTATATAATTATAAATTTTTAGCTTCTTATTCAAGCTTGAAGGTCTTAAATAACAGCCATAAGTATTATAAATATGTGCACAGTTACATTTTTAATCTCAAGTTATAATAAGTATTATTTTATTAAGTTAAAAAACTGTGCAGTGAAAACAATATTACAAGCTTGATCATTTCGAAAAGGGTTACAGATTATTACAACCTATATAGATAACATAAATTTACATAATGTAAAATTTTACCTTATAAAATTTATTGCCTGAATTATAATTTTCTGAATGACTTCTATTAAAAAGACCACCATCCTAAAAGATCAATTTTCTATGGCATGGTGGGTAACCCTCTTAAAGAGGTTTCACTGTAATAATTTTCATCATTATTGCTGTAAACTTCAACTAGTGAACTTATAAAATATAATGAAGCTTATATATCAATTTTCTACAACAAATAATTTTTAACTCGTTAAGAGCTATATGCCAGTCAACTTTCTTAACTTTTTGAAACAGAATTTCATTTCTACTTCATAAATATTTTAAGTCAAAAAATTAAGTTTTTGGGAATACAAAAGCATATTTTTTAGAAGAACAGAATTTCCTTTCTGACAGAACAAGTTTCTAAATGCTGCATTCCCAACTACTTTTATCATTTCAATTATATCAGCAATCCTAATCATTAAAATATTTGAGTAGTTCTGAAAACATTCAAATTATAATAAGCATAGCACTTAATAAACATAATTGTAAAAACTTAAGAAAAAAAAAAAAAAAAAACTTAAGTGGATTAGATTTATCACATTCAATCCAATGATTTTCTATGAATAACCAATTAAAACTATGAATAACCTTGTTTAACAAATTCAAAAACTAGCAATGAATGGCCTAAAAATAAACAATAGATAGTTTCAATGCAAATATCTTTAAAAAAATAATAAATAAAATAAACACACTTTTTATAAAACTAATTGTAATTAATTTTATAACATACTAATTTCATCATGTAGCTTCCACCCTCTCCCCTTTCCCACAAACTTGAAAAAGAAGAAAAAATATAGGTTTAGTAATTCAAAATTAAAAGTATAAGTTTTATATCACAAGCCATTCGTTGAATTGAATGTAAACTTTTAAATACTTAATAAGAATAAACTTCAACAATGACACACACAAAAAAAAAAAGTATGATAGAAATAAAATTAATAAATTAATCGGTGAAACAAAAATATTTATCTCTTAATAATATATATTATGTACAAATCAAATTACATATTTTAATGTTTACAAAACTGTTAAAAATTCATTACATCATAGATATACATTAAGTACAATGCTAGCATTCAATCTAGCATGGTTCTCGCCAGTCTCACCTTATCAGATGAATTTAATAAAATCTGAGATATTTGATTTTTTTTTTCTCCCAATTATGCATCAATGAGTTACGAAGGTTGTTAAAGTTATGATTAAACACTATTTTAATGCAATTATTCTTGATGATCAGAAAACTAAGCATTTATTAAAACACAGCTATTGATGAATTCATAAAAGAAAGATAAAATTGGAAACAATTAAATGATATTAAGTTAATAAAATTACAAGTAACTTATACTCCAAGTAAATGTGACCAAGTATAGTACTAAGGACCAGCAGCATGTTAAGATATCCCAATCACCTTAAAGTCCCTATAAAAGCAGTCTTCATTCCACAGATGAGCAGGAACTTTGTGAGAAAGTTCATAGCCATCCTGAATAAACTGGATGGAGACCTTCATATGAACAATAATATATCCATTAGATCTGTGGATAGATTTTTAAATAATTCATAACAAGTATCACTAATCACGGCACTTTGTTTATATGCCTAGATTTCCTGGACTGTTGAACATTGGCCTTTGTAGAGGTACAGCAGTGGGAGACATAACTCCGCCGACTACAACATTGGATGCCATAGGACTCACAAGAGGCACAGTAGCACCAGAACCTAGAAAGACGACGGAAAATATGTATACGAAAATATAATCAAGAAGTAAATAAAGAATAGAATTAAAAATTATTAATTACTATTGAAAAAATGAAAATATAACTGCAGCCTGCAGTTATATTTTCATTTTTTCCTGCAGCCATACATTATTCATTAAAAAAAATTGCCTACTCTTCAAACATTAATATTCATCATCAAAATTTCATATGAAATAATTATTACTTTATTAACTAGTATTATAAATGATTGTGTGTAGTACACAAATCCCTTTCTACGATATGTATTTATTTATTTTTCAACCTCTCTCTCACACACAATAAATAAATAAAAAAAAAATTAAAAAGATTTTGGTTTTAAAATTATACATAATGAAATTCACAGTTACCAAATACTTTATATAAACAATATCTATATCATAAAATATGTATATCTCCAGAATTAAAAACACCATGCACAGAAAATTGCATGTTAGAATAAAAAGACAAAGAAAAAAGTTATAAATTCTTGGGGGAAGAGGATATAATAATCTAGTGTGTAACAATCACACAACTTCTATTACCCCCTAGTACACATACTCTTTTTTGGAAACAGTGTGGTAAGAAGATATGATTGATTTAACAAATTAGATAACTAACAATTTTCCTGTAAGAGCAATCAGATACATACGTCATGATGACACATAAAAGAAGGGTTTACATAGCAAGTTAAAAAAAAAAAAGTTGCAGCCATTTTTTGAAACACCCATTTCTGAGATCTATAACTGATCTACCTAATCAGAACACACCTGTAGTAGCCAAGTAATATACGGTAAAGGACATTTAAAAAAGGATTTATGTAGCAAAGTTAAAGAAAATCATTAGAGCCATTTTAGAAAAGCTGACTTTTGGTCCCATTGATGATTTTCACCAAAACTTGGCAAACTCATCTGCTCACCAAAAAGTAACAATTATATATGAAAAGATATTTATAAGACAGTTAACATATAGTTTGAAGAAAATTTGTAGAGCCTTTTTTTTTTTTTTTTTTTTTGGAGGAATGCACTAGCGAGACATAAAATTGACCTATTTACACAGGACATCCATCAATTTTCCTGAACTAACTAAAAACATACTAAAGGACATCCAAAAGGGGGTTTATATAGCAGTTTTGAAGAGCCTTTTTTGAGATGCAGG
The DNA here is from genome assembly GCA_963930645.1 of Salticus scenicus. Taxonomy (NCBI): domain Eukaryota; kingdom Metazoa; phylum Arthropoda; class Arachnida; order Araneae; family Salticidae; genus Salticus; species Salticus scenicus. Next base: position 18,532,253 of record OZ005653.1, read on the forward strand.
AACTACTTCCAGAATTTCAATTTTCACCAAAAATTGGGGAAAATCATCTATACATTAGACTTGTCTTAATTCTGAAGTTTGATCAATCTATTTTTATTAGTTTTTTGAGATATGATAGTTGGAAGAATTCACACATACACACTGACTAATTGCCAAAAGTAACTTTTTTGGACTCGGGACACCTTAAAAAACATGTAAATTAGGTGAAAACTTGATATCTAAATTTTTGACTGTATGCAATACTTCCATTACCTATGGTAACTGGGTAATGAAATTGTTTAAAAAAAATAAAAGTACAAGGAAATATGAAAATTTGGTTGTGATACATCCAGAATTTATCTGCATTAACTTAAAAACATACACATTATATCAGCTTTATTGGATATAATCTTAATACTTAAATATAAAGATTAACCAGTTTTTAATTACAGTTTAAAATTTACGATTTTATTTTACCTACTTATTAAAAAACTGATTTTTCATTATATATGCCCATTTTGCCAAAGAATAATATGCCTAAGAATGGCAAGAAACATAAACCATTTTTATTTATCACTATACAGAAAAAACATTAAAAGGTTTCATAAACATAACTTCTAACATGATCTAAAGTATCAAAGAGCTCATTTTAAAACAAAATTCTTACTAAGCATAACAGTAATGCAAAATATGAAATAAAAATACTACACAATATTTCAATCGTATATTTAAAGTGCAAAAAACAAATTCAATAGTGTGCAATGATGCTTTAAATGTGTTGCAAGGAACAAATCATGCAAAAGAAAATCAATAAAAAGAAAAAATACTACGGACACATTTAAAATGAATTATTTGCCTTTTGTGAAAAATGTCCCTTTTAAATATTGAAAGTGATTATAAAAGTCAGCTTTGCTCAAACAGATTACAGAATGTTCTAGAGCTCTAAATAAATTAAAACTTCACTAATGTTGCTCAAATAACATATACTGTCATGAAAAATCGTTTTTCATAACAGTGTAACAATATATATCCCCCTCCCCCTGCATTGCTCTTATTTTAATTTCTTTGCATTGACATCCAACGACTATGGAGTTTATAAAATAAATAGAAAATCCATCCAAAAAACTGCAGCATTATTTGGAAAACAAATACAATTTTACAACTTTCATCTGAATGAATCTGAATAAAGCTGATTTCATGTGTGAAATCATTCAGATTAGCATAGTAATAGAGTAATTTTGCACTATGCCATCAATTCTTGGCATGAACACTTTTCGTTCTTGTAAAAATTATTTCTCATTTTTCATTTTTTTAAATGTGTATTATGCATATAGTCAAAGTTATGCCCTTCATGCTACAAGGTGTCCAGAAAAGGACTTACTGATTTCAAAATTAAATATCTCGAAAACGAATGACAATAGAAGGATTAGACAAACTGTATATTTATTATGAAAGTTGTAAAAATTTGATACAGGAATTTTGAAAATAGTAACAAAAGTTGCCAGCAGATAGCACTGTACACTGTACAAGGTTATGGAAAAAAATAAAATAAAAGCAGTTCTTCTGCAAGTAGTCCATAGAATCAATGCAAAATCTGTTCAAAATGTTCACCGCTAGCCATGCAAAGGTGACGTAAATGAACAACGAAATTTACCAACACCCCCTGTAGTGTGTCAATGGAAATGGACTCGCATGCTGCACAGACTGCCTCTTTAAGCTCGCCCAATGTTTGCAGCACCATATGTTGGCAACTTTTGTTACTATTTTCAAAATTGTGTTATCCAATTTTTACAGCTTTTGTAATAAATATACAGTTTGTCTCATCCCTCTATTGTACTTTGTTTTTGAAATATTTAATTTTGAAAACAGTAAGTCCATTTCTGGACACCCTGTATCTACTTGGTAAAAGTGCAATACTAAAGTTAAAAAGTTAAATTTGTCAATACATGTCTCAATGCCAAATGGCATCTTTTTCAAGGCTGATTAAAATCCCAAAAATTTCATTCGCTGAAATAGTATAGAAGTAGAGTAATAGTACACTATGCCACCAATTCTTGACATAAACAATTTTAGTTCTTGTAAAAATTATCTCATTTCCCATTTTCACTTTTAAAAATGTGTAATGCAATATGGTCAAAATTAAGCATTTTATACTGACTACTTAGTAAAAGTGCAATACAAAAGTTAAAAAGTTAAAACTGTCAACCCATGTCTCAATACCCAATGGTGTCTTTTTCAAGAATAATCAAAAATCACGAAAATTCCATCCATTAAAAAACCCGGTAGGCAGTGGAAATTATTCATGTGTTTAGCAAACTCTGCTTGTTAAAAAAATAAGATGGTTCAAAAGAACTATTACATAGTCATGATAAACAGAAAATTCATCCATAAAATAATAAAAATATTACCAATCTTGCAAAAGTTAGCCAGAAAGAAATTATTCATTAATGAAAGTAAATTATTAATTTAAGTACTATCTGACTATCATAAGAGAATAGAAATTTTAACCTGTATAAATACTGTGAATAATGAAACATTTAATTTGCCGAAAATATGTTCAGAGTTACTTCAGACATAAAAGAGAAAATTTAATTAATCAATAGATGGTGCTAAAACAGAAAATATGTAAAAAAAAAAAAAAAATTAAAGGCTTTGTGATGTTTTAATCAATCGTGAAAAAAATAACATTTGGTATTGAAGCATATATAGTTATTAAATTTAAGTTCCCCATCATACTGTAGGCATGAGAGACAGGTAATCATAAAAATTTTTAACTTAAAAAAAAAAAAAAAAAAAAAAAACATTTTGAGGTGTGAGGAATCTGAAAATGTCTGTAGAGTGTTAATGGGTTAATGTGTTAGTCTGTGCACACAATATCTCAAGAATAAATGATCGCAGAGAAATTGAACAGGTTTTAAAATATCATTTATGATACTGACAAGAACCGTACTGAGATGCCCATTTCCAAAATATATAATCGTTTAATTACTGATATCTGATCACTGAAATATATATTAATTATCCTTATATAGTTCTCATCCCTAAGTTTCACAAATCTCCAATTAAATTTCGCACTGTCACTGTTGGGTGTAACACTTATAACAACAATGCTAATAAAGCTCTACTGGATATTCTAAAGCAAATTTACAAATGTACTTGCAAAGTTGATAATTTACACTGTCTTAAAAATAGCTTTCAATTAATTCAATACATCAAATCGCTCGATTCAATAGACAATATTATGACTTTTGACTTTCAAGATCTTTTCAATAATATTGAGTTATCAGATCTTAGTAATATCATTTACAGTCTTTTTCAAGAATATAAAGCTCAAATTAATCTTCCTTACAATTTTAAAGAAGAAAAATTTAAAACACTTCTTAACTTTGTTATCCATAATAATTATATCTTGCACAACAACGATATCTATTTGCAACAATTAGGCATTCCACAAGGAGGTTGTAGCTCCAGTATTTTGGCAGATCTCTATCTTTATTATTATGAAAAGCAAATTTGCAATGATGATGTTCGATTTTATCGTTACATCGATGATATTATTGTATTTTATCTCAACAAGAACTCACAAAATGGTTTTTCCTTCAATTATCCACCTAATTTAAAGCTAACTCAAAATACTCTGACTAATCAATCTATTAACTTTTTAGATCTCAAAATAATCATCGATGGTAATAAACTTTACACAGATATCTATGACAAACGGCAAGATTTTTGTTTTAATGTAAACTTATTTACACATTTTAATTCATGTCTGCATCTTTCGGTATTTAGAAACATCATCATTAACCATTTATTTCGAATTAATAATTTATGCTCTGCAAAGTTTAAAAACAAGAATATTAATAAACTGATCACAGCCACTGCTAAAATGGGTTTTCCTAAAAACTTTGTATTTTCTATTTTATATCCTTAACCATGTCTCTGTCAGTACAAAAAAAAAAAAAAAAAAAAGCTGTGTACACTCTTGTGTATATCAACAAAAAAATTATAAAATAATAAAAGACAATAAAAAAGGTGGCGGTTGGGTGGGCAGATGTTTGATTATGGAGGTGGGGTGGTGTTGTAAGGCTGGATGGTTGGGTGGGTTTGTGAAATTAAATTAAAAAAAAAAAAAAAAGGTAGAAGGTTTGTTGCATTTGCTTTGTATTACTATGCATACTTTCATTTTCCATTAAAATTTCAGTTTTTTCCTTTTTGAGTTGTCAACTATATTTAATGTTCTAATTATACTGTTAAACACAATGTGATAAATCGGTGAATTTCATTGTGGCTTCGTGGTTTCATTGTTGTTCATCTGCTTTGAAATTTGCATTTTTAAATCCATATGGTTCCTGTTCTGGTTGTGGCAGGCTGGGGGAGTGTTGCCGGCATAAAACTAGTGTAACCCCACAGGCAAGTCACAAGTCTTGCCGCCTGCCTCCTTCTTCCTATCTTGTGTTTCTTGAGTTGTTTTTTCATTAATTTTGATAAGTTTATGGTTTTAAGTTAAGATTTGTTGTTTTACTTTATTGATTCGTTTGTTTTGCAGGCTGTTAATTGGTGAATCTGGTTTCTTTGCATTGGTATATTTCGTCCACTGGTGATTTTTTTTTTTTTGTCTTATTGGTCATTGGTGTTTCAGTGATCTTGTATCTGTTGCTTGGCTTCTACTATGCTTAATAGATCATCTTTATTATATATATATATATATATTTAGCTCATTACCTATATGTATATATAAAATTTTCTGAAAAACTTTTTAATTCAAACAATTTTACTGAAGGGTCTGTTCTAAAAATCACCAAATTCTTTATTTTCATAAAGGGCCAATAACTTCAGATTTTTTTTTTTTTTTTGTAAAACTTTAGTTTTAAGATCACTGATATTAGTAATGAAATCTACAGATGTAAATTTTCCCTTATCTTCTTCACTTATACTATGTTTTTCAGGGAGTAAGAAATTGTCAATTTTTTAGCCCCCATGACAAAAAAAAAGTTCTTTCATTTAAAAAAAAAAAAAAAAAAAAAGTGGGAGGGAGGGACTATAGATTGAAAATATTATAATAATAACCTACATCAGCCTCTAAAATGAGATAAATATAATTATTAAAAAAAAAAAAATCAATTTACCTATTATAGGTTGATTTAAAGGCATGGGCTGCATGCCAAGTGCTAAATTGTTCATATTCAAAGCATTCATATTCACTCCTGCAAACAGAGAAACTTAAGGTTGGGGAATTACAGAAAAGCGAACTAAACTACACATTTTATTGAAGTTAAGAACAAAACACTAAATGCAATAAATTTAAATAAAGAACATTTAATTTTTAAAAAAGTCTAAAATTTTTATGTTTATTATTATTATTATTCCACTTTTTTGTTAAATAATTTTTCTGGTGAGATATTTAAAATCATCAACACTCCCCATTAAATATATTAATTAGAATTCCTCAGACTTACAAAAGAGCAGGATGCTGCTGATAAAAAAAATCAGGGTACTTTTTAGATGCAACAGGGCAGTTTTGTACTCTTAAAGGCACATTTAGCATTTAAAATCCAGACACCCATTTCAAGATTGTTACAAGTATGCTACAAAATACACTTTCTTTATTAATGTATAAACAAATGTTGATATATACATTTGCACAAAAGTTTTACTTATAATGGTATATCGTTTGTCTTCAATTTAAAGAATTTTTCTGCTAGATTAAGTATATATGAGTTAGGATCCCTTAAAAAGATTTCACATAGAAAGAAATATTTCTTTTGACCCTTAAATAGAAAATAATTGGCCATAGCCAGCAATAACACCATGCCTAGTAGCTGTTTAGAAAGTAAATGGTATGTTGAAACACTTATAAAAAAAAAATGATTGACTTGATAATTAATATATCAATAAGTAGATTTTCCATTGTAACATGAAACATAAGCAAAAAATAATAATAATAAGCTTGCTTTTAAAGAAATTAACATAGAAGAATACATTAGAAAGTTAAAAGATTGCTTTAAAAAATAGTTATGTTTAGTGTGTAAATAAAAAAGAACTACTAGGTGCATATTCAGTGCAAAATCCTTTAATATTAAAGGCAAGAAGGGTGCAGTTTTCTAAGTGAGGGACAAAAAAGTTATAATTTTTGCAAAGGAGCAAGAAGGATGCTATTTTTACAATTAAAAGGCAGACAGGCACAATACCCTTTTGAAACTGTCTGGGGGTCAACTCTGTCTAAAAGAGGTCTAATATAGTTTCGCTTTTGAAATAACTATGCAGCATGATAATTTAATGTTCCTTCATAGCAACAAAAGAGCAAAAGGTAATTTTTTTTATGATTGGTCAACATCCACAGATAGGAATGACAGAATAGCAGTGTCAGAGCACCTTACTATTTGACATTAGACCAACAAAAGAATTCAGTACAGATTTGCATAACTTTAGAAGTGACATCATGCTCACCAGCATCCACAATAAACAAAAACAAGCAACATTTTTTTTTTTTAATAAAAAAAATCTAGATTTGGGCGGGGGGGGGGGACAAACAGTTCGAGGATTTCTCGTCTCTGTGAAAATGATAATTTTTATTTATTTATTTTTCGACAGCTCTGTACAGATTAGAAAAAGATTGTTCATTCATTTTCCTAGTGAAATCTCTAATGTTTAGAGCTGAGGCAATAAAAGGTGAGAAATTTATTTTTCATAAGAATATCATAACTTCTTTCCTGACTGAAGTCAGTAATTTATCAAACTAAAAGTTGTTTAAAAACTTGTGAGTCTTAAAAATAAATAAATAAATAAATAAATAAATAAATAAATACTTTAAATTTTTATTTCTACGGATGAAGCAAACTCTAAAAAATTTGCAGAACAGGGGTTCTTTTTTGTATTTACACAAATTCATTTATTTTTTGTATTAGCCAAAAAATAATCTTTTTAATTTTAATTAATTTTTGTTTAAACCATTAATGCCTGAATTAATTCTGTTAAATATACAGGGTTATTACAAAAGAATCATCGGGTTTCCGAAGCATTTATTTCAGAACATAATTGGATTACAACAATGAGTTATACATGAAAATAAACCAAAAGCATCCAAGATTGACGTCCACACTACAGATGTTGCATGCGGTTTGTTAATTTCTTGGAACTACGGATGAAACTAACTCTGTTCACTGTTTCTTCAAGTAACGCTTGGTCGGACGGAACTTTTGCCTTTACATAAACAGCCGGTTTCTTTGAACTGTCGATAGATACCAATGCAGAATGCTTTGTTGGATTGGTAGTTTGCATTTGTATGCCCGCCAGAATGCTCTCTGAACGGTTAGGAGCAATTCACACTTTGAAAATTCTAGTACACAAAATGCTTTCTGCTGTCCAGTCGCCATTTTGAATATGACGTTCGCGCAGCAACCATGGCAGTCATGCACATTGCACATACGCAGCATGAAACCCAGTGGCGTCGCCAAAAAATTTTTCAGGAGGGGGCAAACTGAACATTACTAAATTTCAGCGTATTTAAAAATATTCAGTTCGATTCAAATGGTTGGCTGGTTGATTGAGGTGATTAAGTAAACTTCTGTGTAAGCACTTAGTACAATAAATTTTTTATGCATATAAATTAAGCTAAAACATTTTACTTATAAAAATTATATAGCTTATACCAAACCAACACTAATCCGAAAAACTTACTGTCAAGTTGATTTACAATCCGTTGGAAGGGAAAAGTTAGAGAGAGACAACCTATAAATGCAGGTCAGGTCGGTTTGGATCTAATTGGCTCTGTGATATAAATTTTATTCGGTCATTTGAATTCTAATGACATAATTTTAAAACTTTAATTATTTTTTTTTTTTCATAATATTTTACTTTTTAAAATTTTCCAGGAGGGGGCAAGTGCCCCCCCTTGCCCCTATGTGCCGACGCCCATGATGAAACCGTAGTTACCGCCCTCTCATTTGCATTGTCATGGAAACATATACGTTTCCAAGTTTGGACATAGTAATGTATCAAAACCAGATGATTCATTTGTAATAACCTGGTATTTTGACATATCTCAAATGTAAATGAATACGGACTACCAGGAGTAATGAATATTACAGTCAAACAATTTTTGTATTATATTAAAATTGCAGCCCTTACTCATTAAAGGACAGAGTTTCTGTAAAACAAAAAAAATACTTCGAGATAACAGATAAATTTCCTATTATAAGTAAACATGGATCTCTAAAACAAATTATAATAGATATTATTTACCTTGACTTTAATGGCTGTATCTAAGCAATAAGTAAATGTATGTCCGAGGAATGAAAAATTATAAAATGATAGCAGGTACATTAAAATTAGTAGAAATGTTTATATGCTGGCATTAACTATTATTAAAAAGAAAACAAAATCATTCCAAGAAACCACAAAACATAGTACATCCTATTTTAGTAATTGCAGATTACATGCATGCATAACCCCAATTACTTTTATTTACAAAACAGCCAGTTTGGGGGGGGGGGGGGGACAACACTAGTAATAGAAAAAAAGGGACCTACCATTAACAGTCATTAAACTACAACACACATATTATCAAAAATGTTATACTCATCATTTTAAAGCACACAAAATGTGCATATAAATTTAAGCAATTTCAGAATTGGCAACATAATCTATTGTTATAACTGTAGAAAGCATCAGAATTATTGAGTAAATAAATTAGCAAAATATTTTAGTGGATATATTTTTTAGTTAAATAAAAAGAATGAAAAAAAAATAGTCAGAACTATGGAATAATTATTTAAAAAATCTATTCAAAATTACCAGCAAGTTGGTTCATGCTTGGAGCAGGCTGTTTATCATATTTACTGGCTGGTGCTAAATTATCAACATTTATATTTACTGAACCTAAAGAATCACTCCAAGTATTATGAGCTTTCTAAAAAGAAAAGAAAAAAAGAATACATTGCACAGGGGAAAAACAAATGTGACAGTTATATAGAAAATTTCAAAAACATACATACAATACAGAAATACAGATAAAATATTAAGAATAATAAATACCATTAGTTTTTATCTATATTAGTCAGGCTTTGCCCACTTAACCGCATGGTTACTTTTAATACAACAAATGGAGAAGCGGGTCTCTGATTTTGTAGGCAGAGTTTATGAAATGCAGTACTTGGTCATTTACAGTACCATTTATATGACTCATACATTTGTACGTCCTTTTAGTGAAGTCTTTATTCATTCCTATTCATTTAATGCAAAAATTCTTAAATTATGTATGCTTTTTAGCATCGATTATGTCTTTTTCACTTATCTAAAATTCCCAAAATTTCGTGACTGGTTATATATTATCTAGTCTCATTATATTATTTGTCCCATCCTAAATAAAGGGCACATTTTTCAGAAAGCATCAGAAATAGAGGAACACAGGCAGGATATTCTTAGTAAAAAATTCTGACCATTAACAGCAGCTGTTTGGGTTCTTCCCTCATCTGTATTTTACAATTTCACTGTTGAAAAGAGAAATTTTGAAATGTAACATATGACATATGCTGTACACAGAACATTAGTTTTGGTTTGAAATGGCAATTTTAATGTTGCCACTAATTTTTTTGTGGTAGAAGTACTAAGTTATCATCTAACAGGGTTGCAACTAAAATAGGAGAATGAAATTTCTGACTTTTCCAGATTCTGGCTAAGAAAAAAAAAAACGAAAAAATGACTCTACGTTTGAGGGAAAATTATTATTATTATTATTTTTTTTTTTTTTTTTAACAATAATCGTATGAAATTCCCTGACTTTTCCAGATTCTGGCTAAAATATTCAAATTCCCTGACTTTTCCCTGACTTTCATGGTCAATTTCCAAATTCCCTGACTATTCCAGGTTCTCCAAGTTTTCCAGGTAGTGTGACAACCCTGATCTAATAAATACAAAACAAAAACTCAAAAACACTGAGTAGTATTTTAAACGTATAGCAACAGTATAGCCACTTCACCTCATCTGGCTTTACTATCTTAAAATAGTAATTAGCATTTTATCATTAATTTTGCTTCAGTGCTATTAAATTTGTAATAATCAAAGTTTTATTTTTTAATTTCAATTAATATGACTTTTCATTTATACATCCTTTTGAGTCAGTTCCTTGAAAGGCATATAAACTGCACTTTACTGTAATTCAAAATGATCGAGGAGTGAAACTTGCAAAAAAAATAAATAAATATAAATTGATTTTCTAGGTTTTCAGGTAACATGCATTGTCAAACATTCGAATTTCAATTTAAAATATATATAGAAATATAGAAAAAAAAAAAAAAAAAAAAAAATTTAATGGGTAAATTTGCTGAAACAGAAAAAAAATGACTCCTACTTTGTGATTTTTGTTCAAGTTAAAATTCAGTAATTTTTAAGTTATAGTAATTTTTTTTTTTTAAATAAATGCTATCTTTGGAAATTATTCAGTCATTCTTTATATTAAAAAAAAAAAAAAAAAAAAAAAAATGTGTAAGTAGTTCTTTACACATAAAAGAAAATCTGTGTGTATGGCCATCGTCTTGTAGGCAAATTTTTGATCACAATACTATAGAATTTTGCATGAAAGTCTGTTTTGGCCTCTCCTGATGAACTTCAAAAGCCCCATTTCCAAATTTTTGTTTAGTTTTTTACTTCCTTATACAAAGTATAAGGAAGTATAGTAATCCCGATTTGCGAAATGGATTTTGTATTTCACATTGCTCGAAAACGAATGATCGCTGAATGTTGCCAATTTATACGTGTGACTGTCATGATGTCTAGTTGCACACATGCAAGAGTCGTCTTAACACGAGCTCTCGTTTTGGAGATATAAGAGATTTTACACGATTTTTCATGACGTCTGTATGTGTGTGTGTGTATGTCGCATAACTCAAAAATGGTTGGACGTAGAAAGTTGCGAATTGGTACATAGGTTTGTTATAACATCTAGTTGTGCACCTCCCTTTTTGGACTTTGTATGATTTTCCGTTTTGGAGATATTTAGGAAAATTAGGTTCATAATGACAAAAATACATAGGTTTTGGCCATAATGTATCAAAAAACGATAATAGCTCAAAAACGGTTTAGACAAATCTTGCAATTTAACTGACTTCCAGACTAGCAAGACATTTGAAACTTTCAGAAAAGCTCAGAACACGTTGACAATGCATTTTTTAAATATTTTTAGGCAACTTTTTCCGATACCTGCTGCCTTCAGCAGCCTTTATGCTATTCAACAGAAAATTTATTTAACTAACTTCCCGACTAGCTAGACATTTGAAACTTTCAGACTATATCATAACGCGGTGAAAATGCATTTTTTAAATACTTTTAGCCAACTGTGTAGGATCCCTGCTGCCTTCGGCAGCGTTACCAGTACAAATCTTGGAATCTATTTTTAACTAACTTCCCGACTAGCTAGACATTTGAAACTTTCAGACTAGATCAGAACACGGTGAAAATGCATTTTTTAATACTTTTAGCCAACTGTGTAGGACCCCTGCTGCCTTCGGCAGCGTTAACAGTACAAATCTTGGAATAGATTTTTAACTAACTTCCCGACTAGCTAGACATTTGAAACTTTCAGACTAGATCAGAACACGGTGAAAATGCATTTTTTAAATACTTTTAGCCAACTGTGTAGGATCGCTACTGCCTTCGGCAGCGTTACCAGTACAAATCTTGGAATGGATTTATAACTAACTTCCCGACTAGCTAGACATTTAAAACTTCCGGAAAAGCTCAGAACACTGTGACAATGCATTTTAAAAATATTTTTAGCCAATTATTTCGGGTCACTGCTGCCTTCGGCAGCATTTATATGGTTCAACAGAAAACTAATTTAACTAACTTCCCGACTAGCTAGACATTTGAAACTTTCAGAATAGTTCAGAACACGGTGGATATGCATCTTTTTAATACTTTTAGCCAAATGTTTCAGGTCCCTGCTGCCTTCGGCAGCATTTATATGGTTCAACAGAAAATTTATTTAACTAACTTCCCGACTAGCTAGACATTTGAAACTTTCAGAATAGTTCAGAACACGGTGAAAATGCCTTTTTTAAATACTTTTAGCCAATTTTTTCAGGTCTCTGCTGCCTTCGCAGCGTTACCAGTACAAATCTTGCAATCGGTTTTTAACTAAATTTCAGAAAAGCGCAGAACACGGTGGTAATTCATTTTTTTTTAAATATTTTTAGCCAACTGTTTCGGGTCCAATGTCAACGTTTTTTAACGTTATGTATATTTCTAAAAGTGTATAAGGAAGTCATGTGGTGCCCACATCAGATTTTTAAAATTAATTTAATATGTATGGATTTCTTAAATAAACAACTCTGTATACAGAAACGTAAGTCTTTTCGTGGCCTATCCAACCATTAAATTTGTGATTAATCAACTACCTTCCTTTTGCAAGAAAATACAAGCAATAATTCACAAATTAGAATAAAACGAATTGATAAAATTTAGGACTTTAATTTCTCAAAAATGATAAGTGAGAAAGAAAAATTGTTTGCATATTTGGAATCAGCATGTTTGATATTAATATGTTCATAAACCATTATTGATATCCAAGATACCTGAAACAATTTTTTTTGTACACCTGGTAAATAGTAATTGATCCTAGTATAACTTATCTTACTACATTAGTTACCCATTTCTAGATACTGTAATTTTAAGTCGTATCTTGTCGAGATAATCTGACACATTGGATTATTAAATTTTATTTATAGATATATATATTTATAAATAATTTAATTTTTTTTTACAGAAAATACTAAATAAAATTTTTCAGATTTAGAGTAACATAGCTTTTTTTTTTTCCCCCTTTCTTTTTAAAACACTTTCCAACAAGGTTGAAAAGTGGAAATGACTTCGGGTTATTTTTCTCTCCATATGCTCTGTCCATCTGTCTGTTCTAGCTCTAACTACTGCAAATATTCATGTAATTTCTTGAAACTGATATATGTTATTCAGGTTCACTATCGGATATTCCCTATTGAAAATGGAGTGAATACCCTACTGGTTTGTGTACAGGGACACTTGAAAGTTTTACAAAGCATTGCGATCTATGAGAGGTATTTCTATATAAACCATATCTTAATACCTTTACTATGGTGTATTTCATTATTGTGTTCCTGATTCAATCTATTGGTCTTCTGGTAAGTGACATCACACAAATGTACAAGTACCTGTGAACTCTATTGTCCAATCAATGATCTGTTAAGTCCCCTATACTTGTATTAATGCTAAAACAGATCAATCTACAAAATGTAACCATTCACGTAATATGTGTTTGTAAGCTGTAATTGTTCTTCGTGATTTAGTGTGAAAATATTAGAAGTATGCCTCATCATAAGTTATGGCGTAATCATTAATCTTCTTCCTGCTAGCAGGCTACACCTGCTTAGCTGGTCACTATTTTTAAATGAATCACTACAGTTAATGAATTTTCAAAATTGCATTAATTTTTATCATGTGAAAAAAAAACATTGTCAATGGAAAAAATGTTGCATCGGGTCCCCACTGCCTTCGGCAGCACAGGCTATTCTCTGCACTGGGTGTGTGCATTTATGTTTGACGCTCTTAATGAATCACTATATTATCATAAGGGAAAAACATAAATATAAAATACAAAAAGAAAAAATCTTCTCCTGTCGGTGGAATAATTGGTCCCGGCCCCCACTGTCTGCAGCAGAGTATACAGGAACACATGTTCCTTCACCTACCATCCCGCCCCTCCTAATTATTCTAGACTTTAAAAAATACTCGCAATCGTTCTCTCGGGCTTTTAAACCTAATGATACTAATTTCCAACATTTTATCTGAATTTCTTTATTTTTACCCCTGCACCCGACCCCCTTCCCGCCCCTTGTAATAATTCTGTACTTTCGAAAATATCCGCAATCAATTTATCAGGCCTCAAAACCTAACAACAATAATTTTAAGCGCTCTAACTCTTATTTCAATATATTTGCATCTTTACCCCCCCCCTACTTCCCGTCAATCCTAATAATTTTACAAATTCGAAAATATTCGCAATCGATTTGTAGGTATCAAAAACCTTCATGTACCAATTTTGAGCGACCTAACTCTATTTTTATTTTTTTGCCCCTCCGCTCCTTTTCTCACCCTTCCTAATAACTTTACAAATTCCAAAATATCCGTAATCAATTTGTAAGTATCAAAAACCTCTATGTATCAATTTTGAACGACCTAACTCTATTTTTAATTTTTTGACCTTAAGCCCCCCCCCCCTTTCTGACCCTCCTAATAACTTTACAGTTTCAAAAATATCCTCATTCGACTTGAAGGCCTCTAAAACCTATCTGTACCAATTTTGAACGGTCTTACTGTATTTCTATTTTTTGTCCTTACGTGCGCACCCCCCCCCCCCCTCCCTCCTGACCCTTCTAATAACTTTACAGCTTCGAAAATATCCTCTAAAACCTATCTCTACCAATTTTGAACGGCCTGTCTTTCTATTTTTTTGCCCCATAGTCCCCCCCTTTCCCGCCCCACCTGGGACGAATTTCTAAAATTAAGAAATTAGTTTTTATGTATTTGTGGGAGCTATATTTTAGAGCAAATATCTCGCATATCTTTTTTTCTGTTTGCAATACAAAAGATTATTTCAAATCATTTTGCCCTCTCTTCCCCCTCTTGGGGGCTGAATTTCTAAAATTCCAGAAATTAGTTTTTAGGTATTTGTATTAGCTATATATTAGAGCAAAAATTTTACTGATATCTGTTTTTTTCTTTGAGATATGAAGATTTTTATGAAATCACATTTTGCCCCCTACTCCCCCTTGGGGGGCAAATTCGCAAAAATCGCTTCTTTAGGGGGTGCTTACACTATATGTTGTATAATCTGACCCAGTTTCGAGTCAGTGGCTCCAGTAGATTTTGCTGTGCGTTCATGAGTCAGTGAGTGAGTGGAAGTACCCTTTTATATGTATAGATTATTTTTTTGGCCCTACGCCCTCCCCCCTCCACCTTTCTGACACTCCTAAAAACTTTAAACTTTCGAAAATATCCTCATTCGACTTGCAGGCCTCTAAAACCTATCTATACCAATTTTGAACGATCTAACTGTATTAAAACAGGAATAAACTACTACGTCAGAAACGCCAAAGAAAAATTATTGAGGTGCATACAGCTGCTATTATATGATCTAACTGTATTTCTATTTTTTTGCCCCCATAGCCCCCCTTTACCGCTCACCTGAGACGAATTTCTAAAATTAAAGAAATCAGTTTTTATGTATTTGTGGTAGCTATATTTTAGAGCAAAAATCTCACTTCTTCAAAATCTTTTTTTCTGTTTGCGATATAAAGGATTATTCAAAATGGTTTTGCCCCCTCTCCCCCCTCTTGGGGGCTGAATTTCTAAAATTCGAGAAATAGGTTTTTAGGTATTTGTATTAGCTATATATTAGAGCAAAAATTTCCTGTATATCTTTATTTTTTTGAGATATATAGGAGTATGTGAAACCATGTTTTGCACATGTGAAATCACGTTTTGCCCACTTTCCCCCTGGGGGACCGAATTTCTAAAATTCCAGAAATTGGTGTTTAGATATTTCTGTTAGCTATATTTTAAAGCAAAGATTTTACGGATATCTGCTTTTTTCTATGAGATATGAAGGTTTTTGTGAAATCACATTTTGCCCCCTACTCTCCCTTGGGGGGGGGGGGGGGGCGAATTTTGCAAAATCGCTTCTTAGGGGGTGCTTACACTATATGTTCTATAATCCGACCCAGTTTCGAGTCAGTGGCTCCAGTAGATTTTGCTGTGCGTTCATGAGTCAGTGAGTGAGTGGAAGTACTCTTTTATAGGCATAGATTGGCAACGAGGTAAAAAAAAAATGGAAAGCAAAAAGATGAGATTTTATTCTGCATCAGTTAATAAGTTCCATTTCACAATATACAATAATGCAACGTTCATTTCCTCATATCAGTTGATTCATAGATTTAAATGTCTCATAAAGAAAGAAAATTGATTATTTCAGATGAATCAGAAAGCAGAAATCTGGACGGCGGTTAGCTAATGAATTTTTGTCTACTGGTGGGGAAAATGCGATGGGGCGTCATCGTTAATTACTAGTCAGCGATAATCTGCAATTTTTTATTTTTTCGAGAGAAAAAAGCTATTTATACATTTATTTTATTTTTCCTTTTCTGTATTTAATTCCTTATATTATTAGAATTAGCTTATATTTACATTAAAAATGCTTCAAAATTTTAAGGAATTTAATGATTCCATAGAATCCTTTGACACTTACATTCGCCATTTAGAGCAAAATTTCATCCTTTTTGACATTAAGGATGAAAAAAATTGTCTGCTTTGATTACCTTTATTGGACCAAAATTATATAATTTATTGACTAATTTATTGTTCCCAGACCTTCCTGAATCGAAAATATCCATTGAAATTATAGATGTTTTAATAAAACATCTGTGCAAAACCCTAAACAAAATTTCTGAAAGAATTAAATTTAGAAAATGTTTTCAGGGGGACAATGAATCAGTTCAAGATTTCAGTGTTTGTTTAAAGAAATTTACAACACATTGCGCATTTACAGGTGATACGCTGTCAGAAAATTTGTTGGAACAATTTTTACGTGGATTAAAAAATGAAATAATTCAAAACAAATTAATGTTGTGGGTCGAGGATTTAACTTTTAAGAAAGCTGTAGAACAGGCTGTAACTATGCAAAGTACTGAAATAGATATGGTAGAATTACAAAATAAAAATTTGAATAAACTTTCTGTTCATAGGAAACCGAAATAAAATTATTCCCAAAATAACATAAGTAAACAAAATGTGAACAAAACTACGAGTGCAAATAAAAATAAAACTTATTATTACCGTTGCGGAAATGGTTCTCATTTAGCAAATGTTTGTATATTTATTAATGCAGTTTGCAATTTTTGTAAAAAATGGGGGCATTTGAGTAAGGTGTGTAGGAATGCACAAAACAATGTTACTCAAAAGAAAAGTGTAAATGTTCTTGATACGATAGACATTTTGTCATTACATTCTGAAGGCACTAAACCTATAAAACTTTTGGTTTTGATAGAAAATAGTGCTAAAGCAGAAATAGAGTTAGATACAGGATCAGCAATTTTCGCAGTACCGATAAACCGTTTTTGGAGACTATTTCCAGAACATAATTGTTTTCTGTCGATGTACAATTAAAAACAGTTGCTGGAAAAATTTTCAAACCAGAGGAATTTGTCAGAGTAAATGGACCTTATAAAAATAAAACTAGAAATGTTAAGTTATATTTAGTAAAAAAAGACAATTTCCCTTTGTTGCTAGGCAGGGATTGGATAACTGCATATAATATATACCCAAATAATTTACAAACTGTTCCGGTAAACAAAGTAATAATCTCGGAAAATTTAAATAACTTACTGAATGAATTTCCAGATTTGTTTACAAATTATGTAGGTGAGATTAAAAATGTTAAAGCTGAATTACATATAGAGAAAGACTCATCACCAATATTTTGTAAAGCGCAAACAGTTACATATGCATTATGGAATGCAGTAAATGAAGAATTAGAAAGATTAGAAAATGAAGGGATATTAAAACCAGTTAGTACGAGTAAATGGGCGACTCCTATAGTTTTGGTCATAAAACCAAATGGAAAAATTCATTTGTGCAGTGATTTTAAAGTCACAGTAAATAAATTTTTAAAGGTTAACAAATACCCATTACCGGAAATTGAGGATATATTAGCAATTTTAGGGGGTGGATTACATTTTACAAAAATCAACTTGAATCAAGCATACTTGCATTTACCGGTAGAAGAAAATTCTCATAAATTACTTACTATTAACACTCCTAAAGGCTTACTTATTTCAATTTACACGACTGCCATATGGAATTGCCAGTTCGCCAACAATATGGCAGAGAACTATAGAGTAAATTCTAAAAGGTATAGAGGGTATTTCAGTTTTTATCGATGACATAAGCATTTCAGGGAAAACTGATGAAATACATTTAGAGCAACTGCAACAGATGCTAGAAAGGTTACGTGAATATAATCTTAAAATAAATAAGGAAAAATCATTTTTCATGAATGATGAAATTACATACTGCGTTTATAAAACTATTAAAAATGGCATACACAAGGAAAATTTCTGCTGTTTTAAATGCTCCGACGTCTAAAAATGTAACTCAAGTAAAAGTATTCTTAGGCTTAGTATCTTACTATTCTATATTTGTTCCTAAATTATCTACAATTGCTTATCCTCTAAATGAGTTATTAAGAAAAAATGTAAATTTTCGGTGGACAAAAAATTGTGAGAATTCCTTTAATGCAATTAAACAGGAAATTACTTCCGAAAGGATTCTCACACACTTTAATCTTAAATTACCCCTGATTTTAGCCACTGATGATTCTCCTTATGGAATTTCAACAGTACTTTGGCATACAATGTCAGATAACTCCGAAAAACCCATAGCTTTTGTTTCTAGAACTTTGTCTTCCACAGAAAAGCGGTATAGTCAGGTAGATAAAGAAGTACTATCAATAATTTTTGGAGTAAAGAATTTTTTTCAATTTTTACATAGTAAAAGATTTACCCTGTATACAGATAGCAAACCCCTAGTTTCCATATTTTCACCCATAAAAAGCATTTTAGTACTTTCAGCAGTCATAATGCAAAGATGTGTGTTATCCTACAAACATTCCAATATGATATTATACATAAAAAATCTGCAGAGCACAGAAATCACATCTTCCATTATGTAGTGAAGACTTACTGCTGCTGTCGTCTGATAGGTTACCATACCACCAGAAAAAAGTCACCAACTTTGTCCCTAACTTTTTCACCAAATTTAATTGGTGACACTGATGAATCTGATTGTTTATTTATGCATCAAATTAGTACCTTACCTTTAAACACAAAAATATTGTGTGCAAGTTCTAAACAGGATCCAGTATTAAAAGAAATGTATACACGTTTAATCTCAGGCACAAAGATGCCAAATCATTTACTTTTTGGACACAAACGAAAAGACTATTCTTTACTAAATAACTGCATATTACAAGGAAATCGTAATAATTCCAACAGTTCATAGACAAAAAGTTTTACAAGATTTACATTTTGGCATAGTTAAAATAAAAGCAATGGCACGTAGTTTTGTGTGGTGGCCAGGCATCGACAAAGACATTGAGAAATTGGCCAATAATTGTTCTATTTGCATAAAATTAAAACAATCCTCCCAAAATTGATAACCACCCCTGGGGAATGACCCACAACACCATGGCAAAGAATACATGTAGTTTTTTTTTGGTCCAATTATGGGAAAAATGTTTTTAATTGTGGTAGATGCTCACAGCAAATGAACAGAAGTGTTCATCGTTTCTAGTACAACTACTGAGAACACAATAAATTGTCTTTCTTCTCTTTTGCCAGATATAGCTATCCTGCGTCCCTTTACCTGATAATGGGACACAATTTACATAAGAACAATTCAAACATTTTCTACGAAGTAAAGGTATAAAATTACATCTTAAGTGCACCATATCATCCAGAAACCAATGGTCAGGCAGAAAGACATGTACAGACAATAAAGAAAGAATTGAAGTCCTGAAATGCAGAACCAGGAAATCTACAATTTAAGTTAAATGAATTTTTACTCCAATATAGAATAATGCCTCATATTACCACAGGGGAGAGCACCGCATCATTATTTCTCAAAAGAAATATAAGATCAAAATTAGATTTACCGGTACCAAATGTTAAAAATCATGTTGAAAATAAGCAACAGAAAAATGCATTTAACACGAAAAAAAATAAGAATTCCAAGTAAATGAAAAAGTTGAAGTACGCAATTACACATCAGAAGATAAATGGAAAATAGGCAAAATAATTGCTAGAGTAGGTAAATCGCATTATAAAATTAAAGTAGGTCTATATGTGTGAAAAGACACATTGATCAACTCATAAGTGTAGGCTCCAGAGTACAATTGGAAGAAACTACAATTCCTAGTGAAAGTGAGGAAAAGATCCTCGATACAAATAATCCTATTGCATACTTGCCAACTTTTCCGGTTTTCCCGGAAGACTTCCGGTTTTTTAACGTATCTTCCGGTCTTCCGGACAGATGATGAAATCTTCCGTTTTTAAAAAAAATCGCGATATCGTTCGTTTTAAAAAGAAACCCAAATGTTCTACGAAAACTCCTGATTCCCAATCTTTTTCCATCCATAACATAAATGTCAATATTCATTTCAAACTTGCTTTATGAGATTCTAGAACATTTAAAGAAATAGAATTGTTAAATATTTCTTGCTGATAAAATTATTTTTTGCCCCCCCCCCCCTTTATTTATCTACAATTAGTGATCAGCAATCAAATGTTCTGCAGAAGTCTTTTCTTTCCTAATCTTTATCCATCTGCAACATAAATAATAATATTAATTTTAAAGTTATTACATTAGATTCTAGAAGTAGAGTTGACAGATTTCTTACTCTATAATTATTTTTGTATTCCCCCCCCCCCCCATCCTTTCCCTGGATTGTGATCGATTCTAGAAACAATAAAGCAATGGAAGTGCTCAATATTTCTCACGTATGTAATTATTTTTAGATCTTTATTGCTGAATTTAATGAATCTGTTTATTTTTATCAATTAAATTAAATATTTGTATGTCATATTTATACCAAATGTGTAAACATGGGGAAAAAATGAAGAATAATGTTTTCAGGTAGGAACATTTTTCCCAAATCAATTTAAGAATATTAATACTCAGTTGGTTTTATGCACGTTTGAAACTGATAATTAGCTACTGCTACTATTTCTTATATGTATGATTAATGTACATACACAAAAATCATATTCTATATTTATTTAAAAAATTAGTTATACTTTAACTTAACTAAGTTTTTTTGTCTATTGTTAAATAAATTTCTTACAGATTCTGTTTTGTAGATATTTATATGTTGAAAAGGAATAACTTCTTTTAAAACTTTTATATATTTAGAATAATCAATCTATAGTAAAACGTTTTTATAGATTGCTTCTAAATATTAAAATTGTAAAACTGTATTGTTTAATACGTCAAAGAGAAAAAAAAAAAAAAAAATCTTCCGTTTTTTTATGAAATCTTCTGGTTTTTCAACAAAAATCTTCCCTTTTTTTATTAAAATTGGTTGGCAAGTATGCTATTGTTCCCGATGACAACAATCCACACCTGCAATATGATGGAAAAGCTACATCTGGTGAAAAGTCTTCCATGACACCAGATCTGGAACCGCCTGATTCAGGAAAAAAGGCACTGAGTGAAATGCCCACTGCAGCACCAGATCCAGTAATAACCGACAACAGATCTACAATGTCTACAAAGTCTAAAGAAATTAATATGACTGATCCTAAAGATAAAAACCTTAAGAATACACCTGACAATGAACTAAATCCTGAACATTTCAATTTTAAAAACAATAACATGTCTTTTTCCCAACAGATTTTAAGAAGATCAAATAGAGTGAGAAACCCTCCCATCAGGTATAGTGTAAGAAATTAAGCGGTGGAGAGTTATGGTGTGTTTCATCATTGTGTTCCTGATTCAATCTATTGGTCTTCTGGTAAGTGACGTCACACAAATGTACAGGTAAATGTGAACTGTATTGCCCAATCAATGATCTGTTAAGTCCCCATCACTTATATTAATGCTAAAACAGATCAATCTTCAAAATGTAACCATTCATGTAATATGTGTTTGTTAGCTGCAATTGTTCTTCGTGATTTATTAAATTGTGTGTGAAAATATTAGAAGTATGCCTCGTCATAAGTTATGGCCTAATCATAAATCTTCTTCCGGCTAAATATATATTTACTTTGCACAAATCTTAATGAAATTGAAATATGTTATTTAAGTTCACTATCGGAAGTTCCTTATTGAAAATGGAATGAATACCTCTACTGGTTTTTGTAAAGGGACACTCGAAAGTATTCCAAAGCATTGCATTGTAAGAGAGGTATTTCTATAAGCAATATTTTAGTAAATTTAATGAAATTGAAATAGGTTATGCAAGTTTATTATCGGAAGTTACCTATTGAAAATGGAGTGAATACCTCTACCGGTTTGTGCATAAGGACACCTGAAAGTATTCCAAAGCATTATTTTCTATGGAAAGAATTTATATAAACCATATTTTAATACTTTGCACAAATCTTAATAAAATTTAAATATCAGAAGTTCCTCACTGAAAAATTAGTAAATATCATCACTGGTTTGTGTACAGGGACACCAGAAAGTATTCCAAAGAATTACGTTCTATGAGAGGTATTTCTCTAAACCAAATTTTAATAGCTTTACTTTGCACAAATCTTAATGAATTTGAAATATGTTATTCATATGCACAAAAGAATGCTCTCTATAGAACATAGTATTATTAGCATTAGATTTACAGAGCCACACAAAAATATTCAGTTACAATAAGGGGTATTATTGAAAATTTGTTGGAATAGCATTTTCATTGGTATTAAATGTTTTTAACACTTTATAACAATTTTTAACTGTGAATTTGATTTCAATTTGTGTATTTGTTTGTCTGACTGTCCATCTGATTATCTGTTCTTCTGCCCGCTCCCAGGATCCTTAAATATTTAAAAATATTTTTAAAGTTTATATATGTTATTCAAGTTCGCTATGGTGTGTTTCCTATTTAAAATGGCATTAATAGATTCTGTACAACTGGTTTATGCACAGACACCCCCAAAAAATTCCAATGCATTCCGTTTTAGAGAGACATTTTTATAAATCACATTTAAATAACTTTCTACTGTAAAAATCATGAAGATATTAACATTCATTATTAATATGTTAAAATAATGTTTTTATAAAATATGATATGGTTAACCTTCAGATTTACAGGGCTACACTAAAATACTCAGATGCATTAAGGGTTGCATTTTCTTTCAGATTAAGCATTTTTAACACTTTCCAACAGTGTTTGAGAGTGATTATGAATACAATTAGTCTATTTGTATACCTTTGAGTCGTCCTGTCTGTCTGTTGAGTGATAATATAGGCAAAGAACACTGGAGGTTATACGATACAAGAATTAAGTACAGTTGGATAGTGTTAATAATCAATGCATATCTTGTTTTTATTTAAAAATAAAAAGAAATAATTGAGTTTTTCTAAACAAAAATCAATCGTCCATATATTTTCCTAATTTAAATAAATTAAAAGAAAAAAAATTCATAAATCACAAAACCTTTTAAAGTAAAATATAATAAAACATAATATATATGTTTAGTTATTAAGTATTAAATAAAGAAGGGGAAAATAATACATTTTGTAAACCTAAATTTAAAATTTGATTACACAGGTTCCTACTCAAATATGACAAAATTTCCCTGAGTTTTCTAGACAATTTTCAAGAAAATATTAGTGATATAGTACAAGAAACTCTCCTCCAGAGAGGAAAAAATACATCTACTTCCACTGTATGTCATTTTACTGCCGATCATGATAGAAATTCAGGTAGAAATTGTTTACATGCATATTTTTATGATACTAATCATTTGAATTTTGATATGAAGCTAAACAAGAAAAGTATAATTTGAGAGAAAGGAAATATTTGTTTTTCCAGGTTTTGTAATAGATTTTTCCTTGACTGTTTTTAACAAAATCCAAATTCCCTGAGCATTCCATGTTTTCCCAGATGAGTATAAACCCTATTATACTGCCTCAGTTACTTTTTTTTTTGTTTGTTTGCTTAATCAAATAAATGTCATACAGTTCATTAAGTGAAACATCAAAGCCAAATTAAAAAATGTGCATACAATTGTTCATATGTAATCACTTTGAGCTGTAAAAAATAAAATGTTCAGAGTACAAAATAAACATATTATTACAGTTATCTTATAGGTACTAGTGCTGGACGATATCAGAAATTAAATATCGCAATATATCACCAAGTTAATATCGATATTAGTGATATATTGCGATATTTCTTTCAAGGCAGGAAAAAATAGACATTTGTTATTTTTTAAAGACATATGCACACGAATTTTAAAGTATACAAGTATAGAGTGTTTTCCATGTATTTTCTGGTACTATATTACTACCATAACTTTATCATAAAAAAAAAAAAAAAAAAAAAAAAAAAAATCATAAAAAGTGAATTAATGTTTTGTGTTTCTTATAACTTATATTATTGCTTTTTAGTATACCTCTGTATAGTTTATCCTCTATTCTTCCCATTTTAAGCTTTAATTATTTTAAAATCATATTTTAACACAGCTAATATGCGATCTGTGTTTTATTTGTACCAAGTATATCAAAATTCATAATTCTACTAAAAATAAAGCTTCAGAAAAATTGTCTTAAGATGTAGGTATTAAATAATAATGAAAATCATTTTAAATAGTTCAGAATTGCCATCATAAATAGTTCAGAATTGCCATTGAATACATCTTTTTTTTGTCGTAGAGAGTAATATTTTTTACTTAAAACTCTTATATGCATCCTAAATGTCAGTTACTTGTCATTTTTATTTTTGTATCCTCTTACCAAATCATTACAATATCTTTTAAATATATATGTTCAATTCACATTCGTAATAGTTTCACAATAATTGAAATTTGAATTACATATTATATATATATATATATATATATATATATATGTGTGTGTGTGTGTGTGTGTGTGTGTGTATACATTGTCAGTATAAAAATTATATTATTTAAACAAAATTATTTTGAAGTTTCATTTTGTTACTTAAAGTAACTCATTTTGCATTTAAACCAATTTTATTTAACATGTACGGCTTTAAAAATAAAATAAATAAATGGAAAGAGAAAAAATAAATGCTACATAAATAAAGTAATAAACTATTCAATATTATATAATTCTATAAAGAAACTGTCACTGTAAAATTACTGACGATAAAACTTTATTTTACATCAGTTAGATAGCACCCTTTCTCCCTTCCCATGTTATCCAATGGGATTTTTGTCGCTTCCTTTTATAAAAATATTTTATTCAAAAATGAACTTTTTCGAATTCTGTTTTTTTGAATATTACTCTTTGAACAGGTCGTCTTTTAGCTTAGTGAGAAATTTTTCGAAAAAATAAATCTAAATATTTTACTTAGAGGTCCACACTTAGAGTCCATAATTTACTTATTGAAATAAAATATTTAAATTAATTTTTTCGAAAAATTGCTCACTAAGCTAAAAGGCGACTCGTTCAAAGAGTAATATTCAAAAAAACAGAATTTGAAAAACTTCATTTTTGAATGAGATATTTTTATAAAACGAAGCAACGAAAATCCCATTGGATAACATGGGAAAGGAGAAAAGGAGCTATCTGACTGATGTACAGTCTTAACAAAAAAAAAATATTTTATCGAAATATTTAATAATAATAAAATATTAAAAAAAATTACATTCCATAATTGCTTATATTTTCAGAAGTTTTTTATTAAACGCTAAGAAAATTTGCAAAAAAACTCTTCTAGTAGATATCAGTTCAGTGATGCCAGATGGTCGAAAATTATTTCCCCAAACAGGTCTTCAAATTTCCCCAAATCACGTTTTTTTTTGTTTTTTTTCGAAAAAATCCCCAACTTGATTTCTACTAAAAAGGGAAAATAAAAATTTTTTCAAAAAAAAAATATCAAGCAGATTTTTCTATGATTTAAGCTCAGATTTTTCCCCAAATGAAGGCAATTTTTGAAAAAAATCCCCAAATAACAATAAAGCTATTGAAAGTCTCTAGTCATAGGGATATATCATTACGTTACCAACATTGACAGAAAGTTGAAAAACACCCCAGATTTGTCCCCAAAAATTTTAGAATTCCCCAAAAAAGTCCCCACAAACATTTGGTCTCCAAAATTGTCCCCAGAAGCCTCAAAACTCCCCAAAATGGGGACAAAATCCCCAATCTGGCATCACTGTATCAGTTCGGCTTTGATGATCTTTATTAAACACATGTTGAAGCATGTTATTGGCCATTTTATATCGACACTTTGAAATAGACCGATATCAATGAACCAATAGCAGGAAAGGAGCTAAAACAGAAGATATTGTTTTCATTCGTCATATTGCCTTTTCTGTGGTTTCCATCACCTACGATATGCATGAATGTAGAGTGGGAATTCAATATAGTGTAATATATCAGAACCCATAATAGATATCTCGGATAGGGATATATCGTTTCGACTAACATCAAATCTCTTTCCTAGTAAACACACCTGCTGATTATAGGTATGAATACGCATTAATAGTGAATGGATTGTGATATTGGAGTATGTCTGATGAATTTTTTCTGAAGGGGTAGAACCGTGACCTTGAACGAAGTCAGCTTATTCACGGGATAATCAAAGCAGATGGCTTTCAATAAATACTGGTTTATTTATTTATTTTTTTTTTTTTTTTTTGCGGTGGCCTTTTTAAAGCAGTGATGTTTAGATTTGAGGTTATGAAGGATGAGGAAGTATATGTATTAGAGATCGTTTGGCGTGGGGTTATTTTTTCTAGTTTATCAGTGAGTAATTAGAGGAAAGTAGAAAATGAGTATTAGAATAAGATATTCGGCGCTTTTTTTCTTCGGGTCTCGTTAGCTGTTGTATGTTGGCTGATCGGGTTTCATTCGCTCAAGTTTCGTTCACTCGGGTGCGCACTAGGCAATATCGTTAAAGGGATATATTAGCGGAGCTAGATCTTAAATATTGTTATCGGGATATTAAAAAAATATCGATACTTGGGGATATATTGATAAATAATCCAGCCCTAATAGGTACTCATTTGGTACATTTTTATTCTGCCCCACCCCCCTCCCACACACACACATTTTTAGTTTTTCTGTTACAATTTTGCATTTAACATTTGGGCAAAATGTCATGCATGATTAGTGTGTTTACATAACACTAAATTACTGCTACATTACATTACATTAGTGTTTACAATATCCTAGTAGCTCTTAATGTGAATAATTAATTCTCTAAGTAAGCACATAAAGAAATGGCCGTACTTGGAAATATGCTGCCTAAATTTTCGGTGCAAGCCCGCAACATCCTAAGTGCAAACTTTCAGGTGTCTGCTAGCTTGCTTAGCTCTATCACTGAAGTCTCTCTTCTTCTTCTTGAACAGGTGTCGCCACTTGTCAGTGTCTGTTAATTCATTTTGATTGCAGCTGCGTGTATTGCTAATAATCTCGACAGTCTCGTGATTCCCTGTGTAATGATAGTTATCATAATTTGCTAATTTTCTAATGTTGTCAAAGTCTATTTCGATGTTATCGTTCTGAAAAATTTTTGTTAATGCAGTAGTGGTCCTATTGAATTTAATATCAGCTTTATGTTCCTCAATACGGGTTTTTCTTTTTCTTATACCTATATAATAATACCCTTTACTATTATCATCGGTTTTGTACATTATTTGGTAAATTCCGGCAGTTTCCATTTGGTTAATTTGATCTTTATCACTTCCAATTCTTTGAAAAATATTTGGATTTGGTTTAATAGGGATATTAATATTTATTTTAGATGCTTCATTTTTAATTTTATTAGCTGCACCTTTATCATACGGGTTCGGGTGGTAAATTTCGGTTTCGTTTTTTTGAGCATTTTCGATGCAGTTTAATTTTTTAATGTGTTTAACATTTTTAACGACAGGATAAATGATATAGCAGATATTAAGAAATTGAAAAAATTAAAAGAAAATAAAACCACAGCTCGTGTAACTAATAAAACTGAAAAAATCGCTATCTTTAATAAAAATGATTACATAACGAAAATAGAAAATACAATAGATGAAATCGGTACTGTAAAATTTAAAATTAATCCACTTAATAAACTAATAGAGAAAACTAAAAAGCTTATTGATGAAGGTACTAGGCTAAATAATAAATCCCCAGAAGTCAAAAATCACGCTCCGAATATTCCACAGATGTTTGGCAGGTTTAAAGATCACGTAAAGGGTATTATATAGGTATGACAAAAAGAAAAACCCATATTAAGAAACATAAAGCTGATATTAAATTCAATAGAACCACTACCGCGTTACCAAAAAACTTTCAGAACGGTAACATTGAAATAGGCTTTAATAACATTAGAAAATTAGCAAATTACGAAAACTACCATTACGCAGTGAATTGTGAGGCTGTCAAGATTATTAGCAACATGCACAGTTGCAATCAAAATGTACCAACGGACACCAATAAGTGGCAACACCTGTTCAAGAAGAAGAGAGACTTTAGTGTTAGAGCCAAGCAAGCCAGCACACACCTAAAAGTTTGCACTTAGGATGGTACGGGCAAGCACCGAAAATTTATGCAGCCTATTTCCAAGTATGGCCATTTCTTTATGTGTTTATTTAGTAATTAGGAAATTTTAATTTGTATTTTAATTAATTCTCATTTTAAAGAATTTCCTTGACAATAATTTAAAGAAATAGATGTACATGTACAAATAACATACATAATTGCTAAGTCCAATAGATTTATTACAGGACCTAATTTTGCAGGTTCCTAAAAATATTCCACATAAGCTTTTTTATTTTTATCCCCTTTAATTTTTTTTATTATTATTATTAATTATTCATGATCAGAATTAAAAAGGTTTATTTAAAATGACTTTTGTCAAACAACTGAAAAGATAATACACTTAAATGAAGTTTCTCAAAATAAGCAAATAAGAAAACAAAGACAAAAAATACTTGAAAATTTTGTAGAGATGAATGAGTAGGCACAGTTGACGTCGATGACATAACAGGCAAAGAAGAAGGCTGAAATAAAATTTAAATAATTTTTCAATTGCTAAAGTTACTACATATGCATTTAATAACCATTACAACAACAAAAAACAGGAAAAATAAAATGAATATAAGTGTTAACTGGGTTACATAGGATAAAAAAAGCATATTTTCTATACCATTCTTCCCCCCCCCCCCCCCATATATACATATAATAAATAATTTTTTTTATTCAAAAATTTTGGGCATATTAAAGAGCAACATTTAAACAATATTAAAAAAAATTTGTCGTGGTTTCCAGGGACCCTTCAGAAAAGCGGTGGACAAAATTTCTTAAAACCTAATGCACAGTTTTTTTTTTTTTTTTTTGGGGGGGGGGGGGGCTTTCAAAATCTCTATAAACCCTTAAAAAAGTACATGTACATGTAACTATAAAATTAAAAAAAATTAACTTGAAAAACAAAATTCTAATTTCAGTTTAATTTTATTACCTGCTTATTGCATATACTACATACTATTTATTTTTATTTCAAAATTTTCCCTTATGATTGATTTTATTATTTCAAAAAATATAATGTAATATCTATTTTAAAACTAATTTCCATTCATTTGTATTTTTTCTCACAACATAATTCCACAGAAATAAAGGCAAATAATTGTATATCAATTGATTCTGATATCTGGTACAGTATCATGAATGTTAAAGACCAAAGAATATTCACAGTAAATTTATCATAAAGTATTTCTAAAATTATAGAATTCATTACAATCAGTTTTTATATGGTTTTATTTAACTTAGTATATGTAGTTTATTTGTTTATTTTATGTGTGTAAGTCAAACTAAACATTTAACTTATAATACAAATTACTACCTTTACGGCTTTTTTATATAGAGAACTTTCGACTGCCATCACGATTATCTTCAGCATTAGCTGCTTCTTGTTTTCATCTTTCCCGGTTTTTATCATTTTTGGTCTCATTACTTCTCTTCAGTTCGCTGATTATTGGTTGCCAGTTTTGAGGTATTATGCTATGCTGGGCATAAATATGGAAGTTATAGTTAGCAATTTTATGGGGTAGTAATGGATTTAATATCAATTGGGTTGTTAATGTTAGTGCTAGAAAAGGCGGTAGAAGATTTATTAAATTTTAGGTTGGCAAGGTGTTCCTTTTCACAATCTTTTATTTTTCTTTTAGTCATCCCATGTAAGTAGCTTTTTTATTATCTAAGAAATTAAAACTGATTCTATAAATACCAGCTTTTTCATTAGCATTAATTGGATCTTTTCCATTGCGGATGCAGTGAAAAATATTAGGGTTGGGTTTGATAGGGATGTTTATTCCATGTTTTTTACTTTCATTTTTTATATTTGTAGCGGCACCTTCACAATAAGGGGAAACTGTAGGGGAAAATACTCTATATAAAAAAAACATAAAGATAATAATTTGTATTATAAGTTAGATGAATTAGGCTTTTTAAACATTTTAATCTTTAAAAATTTAATTTTAAACTACTTTTTATCATCCAATTGAGACTTTGCATATATCTATAACTCTAATGATAATATGTGCTCAAGTATTAATACACGTAGAAGAATGGTATTGGAGATCTTGGCTCCCCAACTGTAATTCAAAATTTAACCCACTTCATATCATCCAATTAAGGATCGTATCATCCAGTAAAGGACTTATGGGTGGGAGCCTGGGTCCAACCACAGTTCAAAATTTCTTTTGAATTTTAACCCATTTCCTATAACCCGAAGGAGCTAATATTTTGTATGCATGAATAACGCTATAACAATACATGCTCAAGTAGTAACAGATTTAGGATGGCATTCTGAGAATCCTGGGCCTCCAACTCCAGGTCAAGATTTGTTTTAAATTTTAATCCACTTCCTATTGTGTGAATGAACTGAAATTTTGCATAAATGTAAAACTGATTACAATATATGCTCAAGTAATAACATATTTACGATTTTGGAGGGGGGGGCTTGTTATCTCTCGATTCCCAAACCCAGACTAAAAATTTGTTTTGAATTTTAACCACATCCTATCGTCTGATTGAGCTGAAATTAAGCATACACTTATAATTCCGACAACAATACATGTTTAAGCAGTAACAAGCTTTTTTTATTTATTTTTTTTTTTTTAGGGGAGGGGGGGGTTGAAAGTATATTCCCTAAACAACGTGTGAAATATGCTTTACCTCACTGCTTGGCAACTTTTTTTTGGAATGGTGATAAACATGCCAAATTTGGAAATCAGGATATTTTATAGCCATGGAACGATAGATTCATGAAATGTAGGAACCTCGGTATTTTAAAGTTGTAT
Source organism: Salticus scenicus (assembly GCA_963930645.1). NCBI lineage: Eukaryota > Metazoa > Arthropoda > Arachnida > Araneae > Salticidae > Salticus > Salticus scenicus. Next base: position 18,563,281 of record OZ005653.1, read on the forward strand.
AATGATCTTGCCTTTTCACACATGTGATTACTGTAAAATGAAATTTCATGCATTTTTAAGATTCATACAGATCAAAAAGAAGTAGCCAGTGACTTTTTTTTTCCATGTACTCAAAGCGTGCATATATGCAATTTAGTGATTGCTGCAATTCGGCATTATGTGCATATGGAGATTTATATGTCGAAAACAGATAAAATTAATAAACAGACTTTTTTTTTTGCTTCTCTTTAGAATAAGATTCTTCTGTGCATCAATTTTCCATATGTTCTTTGCTTAATTTACAGTCATCAGTGTTAAGTGAATGTTTTAGTTCTTACCTTAAAGGCTTGATTTTTAATTTATCAAAGAGGCAAGATCGGCTTATTTTACCATGTTTTTAACAACTTCGATTCTTGTTTCCTTGTGGGTTTGTTTGTCAGGGACAAATCTTGCAATCTATTTTTAACTAAATTCCCGACTAGCTAGATATTTGAAATTTTCAGGACAGCTCACAACACGGTGACAATACATTTTTCTAATAATTTTAGTCAACTATTTCAAGTCCCGCTGCCTTAGGCAGCGCTTATATGATTCGACAGAAAATTTATTTAACTACCTTCCCGACTAGCTAGACATTTGAAACTTTCAGAATATTTCAGAACACAGTGAAAATGCATTTTCTTAATACCTTTAGACAACTGTTTCGGGTTCCTGCTGCCTTCGGTTGCTTTATCAGTACAAAGCTTGCAATCGATTTTTCACTAACTTTCCGACTAGCTAGACATTTGAAACTTTCAGGACAGCTCACAACACGGTGACAATACATTTTTCTAATAATTTTAGTCAACTATTTCAGGTCCCGCTGCATTCGGCAGCGCTTATATAGTTCGACAGAACATTTATTTAACTTCCCAACTAGCTAGACATTTGAAACTTTCAGAATAGTTCAGAACAAGGCGAAAATGCAGTTTTTAAATATTCTTAACCAACTGCTTCGGGTTCCTGCTGCCTTCGACAGCGTTACCAGTACAAAGCTTGCAATTGATTTTTCACTAACTTCCTGACTAGCTAGACATTTAAAACTTTCAGGATAGTTCAGAACACGATGAAAATACATTTTTTTAATTACCTTTAGCCAACTGTTTCGGGTTCCTGCTGCCTTCGGCATTGTTATCAGTACAAAGCTTGCAATCGATTATTCACTAACTTCCCGATTAGCTAGACATTTGAAACTTTCAGGATAGTTCAGAACTCGGTGAAAATACATTTTTTTAATACCTTTAGCCAACTGTTTCGGGTTCCTGCTGCCTTCGGCAGCGTTATCAGTACAAAGCTTGCAATCGATTTTTCACTAACTTTCCGACTAGCTAGACATTTGAAACTTTCAGGCTAGCTCATAACACGGTGACAATACTTTTTTTAAAACATTTAGTCAACTGCTTCAGGTCCCTACTGCCTTCGGCAGCGTTTATATGATCAACAGAAGTTTTATTTAACTAACTTCCTGACTAGCTAGACATTTGAAACTTTCACAATAGTTCAGAACATGGTGAAAATGCATTTTTTTAATACTTTTAGCCAACTGTTTCTGGTTCCTGCTGCCTTCGGCAGCGTTACCAGTACAAAGCTTGCAATCGATTTTTCACTAACTTCCCGACTAGCTAGATATTTGAAACTTTCAGGATAGCTCAGAACACGGGGGCAATACATTTTTTTTTATACTTTTAGTCAACTGTTTCAGGTCCCTACTGTATTCGGCAGCGTTCATATGATTCAACAGAAAATTTATTTAACTAACTTCCCGAGTAGCTAGACATTTGAAACTTTCGGAATAGTCCAGAATACGATAAAAATGCTTTTTAAAAATATTTTTATCCAATTGCTTCGGGACCCTGCTGCCTTTGGCAGCGTTTCCAGTACAAAGCTTGCAATCAACTTTTAACTAACTTCCTGGCTAGATAGCCATTTGAAACTTTTATAATAGCTCAAAAGACGATAGCAAGGAATTTTTGTAATACTTTTATCCAATTGCTGGGGTTCCGGCTGCCTTCAGTAGCGTTTATATGATTCAACAGAAAATTTAAAAACATGGTTTATATAAATTTTTTTATCTTATAATTATTTTAGTTTCACGTGCTGTGCAGTTGACTTGGAAATGGCAGATGAATGTCTGTCTAAGTATCAAAAATTTTACAGCCACTGTGTCTCACAAACCCACAGATGAAATTTAAACAAACTTGATATTTAATTGGATCTTGAATAAAATTGGTACTAATTATATTAGGGAGATCAATCACTATAGTCCATTTCCTCAGCAGAGGCACTTCAAGGCCACGGAATTCAGTGAGGGAGATCACGTGCTCAATTCCATCCAGTGAGGTAGCGTTGTTTCTTCAGTAACCAAGCAACGGACGGGGAAAATGAAATCACAGTTCATCTGAGCGTGGCCTAAAGGCGACTGCGTAAAAGAAATAGAGTATGGATAGGTGCCATCCCATTTTTTTTTATAATTTTCAATATGGCAACTTAGGACAAAATTTAGTATGAATGTGCACAACGAGAATTATTCTTTACTTTTCAATGAGTAATTAAAAAAACATACATTGATGATAATTTATACGTATAAATTTTTAATATAGGTATCTTTCAACAGAACTCGCCAGTACTTTTAAATCAAAGGTTTGAAATCATAGACCTGTCCTAATTTAAAACAGTTATCAATTACTTTCAATTTAAGCAAAAAAAAGTATTTTTCAGTGCTATATTTCATTTCTCTGAGATGATAATCATCTGCATCCATCATTCATAGAAAATAATTTCAAAAAATAATGTACACTACATGATTTTGTGTAGAAAATGTAAAAGAAAGTTTTGAAGTGTCCATAACTTACTAGTTTATTAGAGAAGCATCAAAATTTGGTGGGGATTGATGTGTATATCTTGTTCTTTCTCACGTTTTGTAAAGCATTGCATAAAATAAATAATTGAACTTTCAAAATTTCCATTTGTGATTTCACTGAACTTCAAACTTTTCAAATTTTTGTTAAAAACGTTATTTGTTAGCCTCATCATTCATTAACAAACATAGTATTTGTTAGTGTATTTCATTAGTATCAATTACCAGTAAACAGAATTTTGTAAATATTGACTTTTTAAAGTTTTTTGTATGAATCCCTTATCTAATCATGCATAATAAACATTTTACACTCATTCAAATTCTATTATTTTGTTAAATTCTATGATTTTAATAACTATTTAAAATATGATTGTGTTGAACATAACTTTTAAAACTAGAATTAAAATATGAACATGTACGTGCATACATGAGCATGTATAGAAAACAAGGTTGGAAAAAAACACTTAAAAAAAAAAAAAAAAAAAAATTTTTTTTTTTTTCTTTAACATGTTTTAAACATTTAAAACTTTTTTTTCTCCTCTGCACAACACAAATTAAAATGGGCAAAAATAAGCAAATCAATCAATTAAACGAAGAAGAAAAATGAAGAAGAAAAAAATTAAATAATAAATGGCAAAAATTTATTTATTGTATACATTTAATATAAGACATTTAATTATTAAGAGCTTTAAAAATAGTAACAAGTTTGGAAGCTTTATAGACACCCAATCCGTTTCTTCTTTCGCTTTGTACAAAGTCAAAGATTAATTGGATAATGAACTGCATCACATTTTCATCTATATGCTTTGAAAGACTTGTCCACAAAGATAAGGGAGTTACATCTACAAACTGTTTTTCTTATTCTTCAACAGAGCTATCACTACTTGGAACTGACAAAACATTTTTTTCCTTTTTGCATCACATCAAACATATAGTTGGAAAATGGAGGTGATTTAGCCTTATAATTTATAATTATAGGAATTAGGGGGCACATCTCTGCTACAAAGTTCATGGCCTTCTCTGTCTCATTGGTTGTTAAATGATTCTCCTTTAAACCGTGGATCAGTAATATTTGCCAAAAAATGCGCAGGTGTCATAGCCATTTCATATCGAGCCTGTATGGCTTTTTCAATACTTATTCTTGTATCCATGGTAAGACCTACACATATTTCTAACATTTCTTTTTTAAGTCCTTCCAAATCTCAACTACATTGCTGATTGTGCAATTATTCCTTCGAGATTTATCACATGCAATTGCAATTGGTTTGAGTCTTTGTAAATAATCTTCAATATTTCTTTTTAATTGTAAGTCTGACGTTTTTGGAAATGTCTAAATTAATTTTTTCACGATTATCTTCACAAACTTTCGAAATTAGTGGCCAATTGCTTAGATAAGATTCCATTGTGTCCACCATAGAATTCCATCTGATTTTGGAAATCATTTCGCTATTTTATTTCAGAAATACTTAACAATATCAACAACTTAAGCTTTTACACTGGAAATTTTAATATCTTTTGCTAAAACATCAAAAATGTGTGCTGAACATCCATAAGTTATGATATTCATATTACTTCTGTCTATGTTTTAAAACTCGTTTCGCATTTTTGCAACACTGGCAGCATTGTCTGTTACAAAGCTTCCAACACGATAATAATAACATTTCTCTACTTTATTTATGGCATCACTTGCAATCTCACAAAGATAATTAAAATCATGAGGATAACCAGATGTATGAATGGAATCGACTAAATAAGTTTGACCTTTACAAAATACTGTAATTCCAACAATCAGCTCATTGTGAATATTGTTAGATATTGTCCATGTTTTATTTTATTCTCTCATTTTTATATTTTTAACTCTCGAGATATATTTTTGATATTGTAAAAGTTTTTTTTTTTTAGATGATGCTCGTTTGTGTGCATCTAGTCTTGTTTTTTCTGAGTATTCAAAAAATTGAAGGAAAATAAAGCAGCAAGCAGATTTGTTGTTGTTAGCATTTATTTAGTTTTTAGAAAGCTTAGGAGTTTAAAATAACTTCTTTTGTAGGCTTTAAGTTTATTTGGCTGCAATTATATCTAGTAAGCTAGAGAGTTCAGATAACTTTCTTTTTGTATGCTTAAATAACATTTTTGTGGTGTCTGCCACGAGAGGACGAAGTAAAACAATATGTTTCAAGCAATTAAAGGTTTTAGAAAAGCCGATCTGAAATTTGTAGCAGAAGAGCTTGGAGAAATAATTCCCCCTGAATGTACTATTGCTACTTTAAAGGAAATTATCTTGAATAGCAACAAATACAAGAAAGATCCCAATTTTGTGCAAGAAATTCTATCAACAGCTGTTGTTGAGAGGCTAGAAAGAGAAAAATTGAAACTAGAGCAAGAAAAAGACCTACAACATCAAAAACTTAAACTTGAAAAAGAAGAAAAACTTGAATTAGAAAAGCTTAATCAGGAATTAGAGATAAAGAAGATGGAATTAGACCAACAGTTGGAATTAGCTAGAATGCAGGCACACATTCAGGGCGAATCAATTTTAAAATAATGCATCTAAACAAAAATTTTCCTTACCTAAATTACAATTCCCACAATTTGATGGGGATTTAAAAGAATGGCTACCATTCTGGAGACAGTTTGAGCAGATAGATAAAGATGATATTCCTCTAGAAAATTAATTCTCTAATACCTTATTCAAGCAACAGTCCCTGGTTCCAGAGCACGAGAAGTTGTAGATAGTTTTCCCGTCAACTATGCCAAAGTTATAGAGAGTCTAAAAGCTTGTTTTGGAAGAGATGATCTTTTAGTTGAAGTGTATGTTAGAGAATTATTAAAATTAATTATAGTTTGCGCATACGAAAGAAAAAAGTTCCCTTACTTTATTATACAATAAACTTGAATCCTATTTAAAGGCTCTTGAAACATTGGATGTCACTACTGATAAATGTGCTTCTATATTATATCCTATGGTAGAATCCTGTCTTCCAGCTGAATTTTTGAAAGCTTGGAATAGAAGTAACATGGTTTCTGCTAGTTCTGATGTGAAAGAGGTTGGATAATTTGATGCAATTTCTCAAAAGTGAAGTTGAAAGAGATTAACGAATAAATTTGGTGGTCGCCAATTTTGGTTTGGCAAAGAAAAATGACAAAAATTATAGAAAAAGAAGGGCTTACACTGATGTTGTTAAGCCTATACCCACTGCCTCTACTTTATTAACAACTTCTTTTAAACAGGACCTAAAGAAAAATTGTGTGTTTTCTAATGGAAAGCATATGAGTTCACAGCACGAGAATGTTTGAGAATGTTTTACAGCACGAAAGATGAGTTTTAACGAGAAGCAGAATGTCCTAAAGGATAAGAAGTGCTGTTTCCTTTGTTTGGGGTCAGGACACACAACCAAACAGTGTAAAGCTGTCCTGAAGTGTTTTAACTGTGATAAAAAAACATTCTACCGTGATGTGCCTAAGTCTTGATTTAGGCAAAATAAATGAAAGGGAAGAGAATGAAAAGTCAACCGAAAGTGAAGTAAATATGGCCAATTTCAATAAAAATCCAAGGGTATTTCTTCAAACTCTCAAAGCAAAAGTCGTCTCTGATAATAGAGAAAAGGAAAACAAAAAGTTGTACATTCATTTTTTGGCAGAGTCTCAACAAAAGAATATGAGCATAACTTCTATAAAATAAGATTAAGATATTTGAAAGGGAAATTCAGATGCAATTTTGAAGTTTTGGATCAAAATATTATATGGGAAAAAGTTAAACCTGTGGGAAAAGGTTCTTGGATGAAAGAATCGGCCCAGAAAGACATTGTTTTGACAGATGTTGGCAATGCAGATGAATCTATTCAAGTACTGATTGGAGCCGATATAATCAGGAAAGTATTGACAGGTCGAAGAGAAGTGTTATCATTTGGACTAGTTGCAATGGAAACACTTTTTGGCTGGACATTAATGGGAAAAGTTCCTCGAAAAAGTTCATCTAAAGAAAATTTAGTGCTATCAGTTACTTCCATGTTTGTAAAAGAAGAAGAAATTTCCGACTTATGGAGATTAGATTTACTTGGAATAAGTGATCCAATTGAAAAACTATCTGATCGTCAAGTAAAAGAACACTTTCTACAGACAGTAACATGGAATGAAGATGGTCATTGTGAAATACCTTTGCCGTGGGCTGAAGATAAACCACCTTTACCCGATAATTTGTGTTTAGCCAAGAAAAGATTAACTAATGTCACACAAAAACTACTTGCAAGTAATATTTATGAAAAATATGAGGAAATACTTTTAGGATGGCTCAGCGATAAAATTATTGAAGAGGTTCCTCAATGTGAAAGGTCCTTTTATGGACACTACTTACCTCATCGACCAGTTATAAAAGAGAATAGCACTACTCCAATTCGTCGAGTGTTTGACGCCTTAGCAAAAATCCAAACCCATCCATCTTTAAATCAATGTCTACATTGCGGCCCAAATCGCATTGAATTAATTCCTGACATTCTTTTGTGATTTAGAGAAAATAAATTCGGTGTCGTAGCTGATATCAAGAAAGCATTTTTGCAAATAAGCATTCGAAAAGATCGGAATTTTTTGCGTTTCCTCCGGTGGAGCAATCCAGAACAAAGTAAGCTAAGAATATTTTGTCATGCTAGAGTCGCTTTTGGAGTCAAGAGTTCACCTTTTTTGCTCGTTTCAGTAATAGAATACCATATTAAAAATGATAAAGAATGCAACACAGAACTTAAACAAAAATTGCTGAGAAGCTTCTATGTTGACAATGTTGTGACGAGTGTCCGTACGGAAGAAGAGTTAAAGAGATTTAATACTTGCTCTAAAAACCTAATGTCTAAGGGCAGATTCGACCTAAGAGGATGGGAACATACAGAAGAGAGAAAGGACACAGAACATGGTAAAGAAGCTGTTATACTTGGACTACACTGGAACAGATTTTTGGACATTTTAAAGGTCAATTTATCCTGGACGAAAGATGTAAATCTGGAGAAAATAACAAAACATACTATGCTATCAGTAGCAAATAAAGTTTTTGATCCAACTGGTTTTACCTCACCAGTCATGATTTGCCCCAAGATGTTACAGAAAACATGGAAAATCGGTATAACCTGGGATGAAGAAATTACCGGCTATCTAAAAAAAGAGTTTATCGGATGGTTTCGTGAATTAAATATATTGGAAGAAATTGAGATTCCACGATACATTTAAGTCACTCCAGATAATTTAAAAAATTGTACTCTTCATAGATTTTGTGATGCTAGTATTCATGCTTATGCTGCTGTTGTATTTTTGAAGATAGAAAAAGCTGATCAAGTGAAATTATTCCTTCTGCCTGTCAAATCCTGCATCAGTCCTTTAAAATGCTTAACTATACCTCAAATGGAACTTTTAGCGGCTTTGATTGGTGCTAGATTATAGAAATCGGTAATAGATGCATTCAGTTGGGAAAATATGAAAAGATTTTTGCAATGATTCCACGACAGTGCTTGCATGGATAACCAGAGAAGAGAATTGGTCAGTTTTTGTTATGAACCGAGTTCAAGAAATCAGGAATTTGTCCTATCCTGCTTTATGGAAATATATTCCCAGTGAAATTAATCTCTTGGATCTACCCTCTAGAGGTTGTAAAGTCAAACAACTTGTCTCTCTCAAATGATGGGAGGGTCCATCGTGGCTTAAGGAGTATAATGTGAATTTCATCTGCCAGAATATAAATTAAGATGTTGAAAGAGAAAAGTTAAAATCAACAAAATTACTGATAAATGTAGATGAAAAGTCAGAGAATACTTAGTACTATCAATATTTTTCATGTTATGAAAAAATCGTGCACCTTGTTGTAAAGCTGGAAATTAGCAGTCGCCACTCACCACATGGCGACTAGATTTTTAAAAGTGGCGACTAAAGAAATTGCCTTTGGTCGCCACTGCAGTGGCCACTTCTCTTCTACCCATTCTTTATAAAATATACCCCATTCCACGGCAAACTTGGATCGCACGGCGGCTTTTTCGCGGTAAATGCGCAGCGCAAAGAATTCAGGCTGTTCTAAAATCTAACCTCGCCACTTGCAAACATATTTCGGAAGTTAATTTTAATAGTAAAACACTTAAAATTCTTCTACCCATTCTTTATAGAATACCCCATTCCAATGCAAACTTGGATCGCGCGGCGACGTTTTCGCAGTAAACGCGCCGTGCGCCTCGAATTCAGGCTTTCTCAAATCTAACATCGCCACTTACAGACATTTTCGGAAGTCAATTTTAACAGTAAACACTGGAAATTGGCAGGTAGTCTTATTCATATACTAAAAAAACGTATGGCCTTTTTCCATTTTTCTATAAAAGTATTAGATTTTGATTTTTAAAAAATGTCAAAATGAGAGTTTCGGCCGATTTTCGGGAGACAGAGACGAAAAGGAAGCTCATGAGATAATCAATCAGCTGAAACTCCGATTGTATTACGTTCGCAGAAAAATTAAAAACGTCATTCGACGCATTTTCTTTGTTATTTTATACCACTTTCTTTTCAAACTTGGCATTTCTATCCATTCCCAACGGCCGTATCGCATTCAGTCACACGCGTGGTTTCTCGAAATTTCAATCTTTAAAACAAGCTTTATATAGTAATATAAATTTTGGATTTATTGCTTTAATATGAAGAGATTTAAAGAAAATCCTGAATCACAAAGCAACCGTAGTGGTAGTAAACGTGGAGCTACAGATAATTCTGTAAAAATAACATCTTTTTTCGGAAAAAGGTAAGTGCGTTTTCTGTTATTAAAAAAAAAAAAAAAAAAATGTATATATGTATGTATATTTTTAGTTCTTAATCAGAAGAATGCATAATTTATTGAATATTTTATTTATTTACTACATATTATTTAATATTTGTTATTGCATGTGAACTATATTTTACTTTCTTTTATATGTAATATAGAGAAAGTATTGGATTCGCGATAATTTTCGACCTCCGTTTTTTGACGGATCTACACGTTTTCGGGTGTCCTGAACACGAATTGATAGTTTTTAAAAAATGTCTGTGTGTCTCTGTGTGTGTGTGTGTGTCTGTGGTTTAGTGTTTTCACCGTATCTCACGAACCAATGAATGAAATTCAACCAAACTTGGTATATAGTTGGACCCTGGCGGGGCATTGTGCTGATTAGATTTGGGGATCAATAGCCCAGCAGGTAGCGCTGTGATCGCATTTTATGTAAATTTTTAACATGGCAGTATAGTTAGAGAGGGGGATTATAATTGCAAATTATTAAAAATTCATTATTATTAAAGAAAAATTAATTTATAATTCATTTCTAACATGAAAAAAAAAAAGGAAAAAGAAACTTGCAAAATAAAAAAGTATTATTAAAAAAATATTTTTTTTATTTACATACACTAATATATTTTCATGAATCAAAGATTTTCTTTTTTTTTTTTTTTTTGAAAAAGTAGAAAATCGACCCCATCAGGATAGTGAAGGGGCAATATAATCAGAATTTTTCTGTTATAAAATAATATAACCAAAAGAGCATTTTAAACATATGAATTTTGTATTGAATAGTATTTTCTTACATTCATAGTATAAATTATGTAAATCTATTCCTATTTCATTTATTAAAATTTATCAGAAATGTATTATTATGGATGAGTTTCAAAAAGTTGACTACCTTAATTATTTTCTTAATGATTTGTCGAGACTGAACATTGAAAAAATTAAAGAAAAGAAAATTTTATTTTACTTTTACCAGCGAGTGGCCAGTGGCCACTAACTTTTTAAAAGTGGCCACTAAAAAAATGAAGGCTAGTGGCCAGTGGCCACCAACCAAATTTCTTAATTTCCACCTTTACCTTGTTGGATGGATTCTCCATTTTAAACATAATACTTGTAACCCAAAGGATAAAGTGAAAGGAGAATTGACAAGTCAGGAATTTCACAGAGCAGAAATGAAGATAGCTTAGATGATTCAGAAGGAAGCTTTTTCATCTAAAGATTATGAGAAATTGAAAACTTTTGAGACTTTTAAAGATGAGGAAGATATAATACGCGTAAAAACAAAATTTTTGTATTGACAAGACAAGAAGGATTTTCTCACTCTTATCGTTCTACCATCTAATCATGAAGTTGTTAAATGACTGATTTCACATTTTCATCTGAAAAATTGTCACGCAGGTCCTCAGATTCTTTTAAATTTGATTAGAGAAAAATATTGGATTTTGAATGGAAGAAGAACTGTGACATCTGTTTTACCTAAATGTACTACTTGTAAATGATTTAACTCCAAGAACATGGAATCTTCGCCTATTTCTCAACCAGAAAATCAAGTAAAAGATGCAGCTGTATTTCAGATCATTGGTATTGATATGGCTGGTCCCCTGTTTCTGAAAGACAATCAAAAGAGTAGGGTTATCTTATTCACATATGCTATTGGGCAGTACATTTTGAACTTGTTACATCAGCACCTACAGAGGCTTTTTTGATGGCTTTAAGAAGATTTATATCTCACAGAGGAAGATGTTCTGTGAAATATTGTGACAACGATTCTAATTTTGTTGGTGCAGCCAACTATTTGAAACGACTGAACTTGAATTATATACAAAAAGATGGAGCAACCAATTCAATTGACTGGAAATTCAATCCGCCAACTGCTGCATGGTGGGGTGGATGGTGGGAGAGGCTCATCAGACTGATGAAAGATCTATTAAAAAGAGTCCATGCTTGATTGCGAGCATGTTTGATTTATGAAGAAATGATTACAGTGTTGGCTGATTGTGAAAGCATTATCAATTTTCGACCTTTGACTTACATGTCAGAGCAAGAATCTATTAAACAAATTTCTCCTGCCATGTTTTTGAAAGATATTCATGAATATATTTTACCAGACATTCATACCTGCCAACCAATTTTATTAAAAAAAGGGAAGATTTTTGTTGAAAAAACAGAAGATTTCATAAAAAAAGGGAAGATTTTTTTTTTTTTTTTTTTGACGTGTTAAACAATACAATTTTAATATTTTGATGCAAGCTATAAAAATGTTTTACTATAGATTGATTACACTGAAAATATAAAAGTTTTAAATGAAGTTATTCCTCTTCAACATATAAATATCTACAAAACAGAATCTGTAAGAAATTTATTTAACAATAGACAAAAAACTTAGTTAAGTTAAAGTATAACTAATTTTTTAAGCAAATATAGAATATGATTTTTGTGTATGTACATTAATCATACATGTAAAAAAAATGTAGCAGTAGCTAATTATCAGTTTCAAATGTGCATAAAACCAACTGAGTATCAATTTTCTTAAATTGATTTGGGAAAAATTTTCCTACCTGAAAAAATTATTCTTCATTTTTCCCCCATCTTTACACATTTGGTATAAATATGACACACAATTATTTTATTTAATTGAGGAAAAATAAACAGATTCATTAAATTCAGCAATAAAGATCTAAAAATAATTACATACGTGAGAAATATTGAGCACTTCCATTGCTTTATTATTTCTAGAATTGATCATAATCCGGGGTAGTTGGGAGGGGGGGATAAAAAAATAATTACAGAGTAAGAAATATTAAACTCTTTCAACTCTACTTCTAGAATCTAATGAAAGAAGTTTAAAATTAATATTATCATTTATGTTGCAGATGGATAAAGATTAGGAAACAAAAGACTTCTGCAGAGCATTTGATTGCTGATCACTAGTTGGAGATAAATGAAGTGTGTGTGTGTGGGGGGGGGGGGGGGGGGGGGAGCAAAAAATAATTACATCAGCAAGAAATATTTAACAATTCTATTTCTTTACATGTTCTAGAATCTCATAAAGCAAGTTTGAAATGAATATTGACATTTATGTTATGGATGGAAAAAGATTGGGAAACAGGAGTTTTCGTAGAACATTTGGGCTTTCTTTTTAAAACGAACGATATCCGCGACTTTTTAAAAAACTTAAGATATCATCGTCTGTCCGGAAGACCGGAAGATACGTTAAAAAACCGGAAATCTTCCGGGAAAACCGGAAAAGTTGTCAAGTATGGACATTGATGCAGTCAAGGAAATCTCTTTCACGCGAAGACTTAAATACAGACAGGCACTGCCGAAAAGTTTAAGAAATCGATTTAGATCAGAGTATTTGGGTTTACTTATTCAACAAACGAATGTGAGAAGAAGCCAACAGACAGTTTCTGTAGGAGACATTGTATTGGTGGGAGCGGACAATAAAAAAAATAATGCACTGGCCATTAAGATGCATCATAGAGCTTGTTCATGGCAAAGATGGAAAAGTGTGCCTTGTAAAGTTACAAACATCTCATTCAGAGATACTTCGTCCAATACAAAGAATTTATCTTCTAGAAGTATCATCTAGTGACAGTGCTGAAAATATGTTTCCTCATCCAGCTCAACTGTGAAGGAAGCACAAACTGAACAGCCTTTGGAGGATAAGTCCTGCACAGAAATTAAAAAGACTAGATCTGCAAGACTAATTAAAATGCCAGACAGACTGATTTTATGAAGTTTATGAAATGTAGATATATGAAAATGTAGCGTTTTGATTATAAGATATAATCAAAAGGTGGGAGGATGTTAGATATTATCCATGTTTTATTTTATTCTATTTTATTCTCTCATTTTTATATTTTTAACTCATATATTTTTGTTATTATAAAAAGATTTTTTTCAGATGATGCTCGTGTGCGTACATCTAGTTTTGTTTTTTCTGAGTATTCAAAAAATTGAAGGAAAATAAAGCAGCAAACGGATTTGTTGTTGTTAGAATTTATTTAGTTTTTAGAAAGCTTAGGAGCTTAACGTAACTTCTTTTGTAGGCTTTAAGTTTATTTGACGTCCATAATTATATCTAGTAAGCTAGAGAGTTAAAATAACTTTCTTTTTGTACGCTTAAATAACAAATATTACTCCATCCATCAAGAGCAACACAAAAAGTCTGACCTCTTAGATCACCTTCTTAGGTCTGCATCATAGATTCATGCACTTTGTTAAATAATATGCCTCCTATTTCATGGCGATTTGGTGGTTTGTAGCATAGGCAACCTATGTGCAATTTGTTAATCTATTACCTTTTATAAAAAACAAGCAGGCTATGCCCGCTTCGCTGGTCACTATTTTTAAATGAATCATTGTAATTAGTGAATTCTCAAAATTGCATTAATTTTTATCATGTGAAAAAGAAAAAAAAAAACTCTGATCGGGAAAAATGTCGCACCGGGTCCCCACTGCCTTCGGCAACGTAGACCCGTGCGTGATGCGCACGCACGAATGCATATATATGAGCGCCCTAATAATTTTACAAATTCGAAAATATCCGCAATCGATTTGTAAGTATAAAAAACCTCTATGCACCAGTTTTGAACGATCTATCTCTATCTTATTTTTTTGCCCTACCGCTTCCTCCCCCTTCCCGCCCCTCCCAATAATTTTAAAAATTCAAAAATATCCGCAATCGATTTGTAGGTATCGAAAACCTCGATGTACCAATTTTGAATGATTTAACTCTATTTTTTTTTTTTTTGCCCCTCTGTCCCCCCCCTTCCCGTCCCTTCTAATAACTTTACACTTTCGAAAATATCCCCATTCGATTTGCAGGCCTCTAAAACCTATCTGTACCAATTTTGAACGGCCTAACTGTATTTCTATTTGTTTTTGCCCATAGCCCCCCCCCCTTACCGCCCCTCCAAATAATTTTACAAATTCGAAAATATCCGCAATCGATTTGTAAGTATCGAAAACCTCTATATACCAATTTTGAACGATCTAACTGTGTTCTTATTTTTTTGACCCCCCCTTTCCCCTCCCCTCTTCTCGCCCCTCCTAATAACTTTACACTTTCGAAAATTTCCCCATTCCAGTTGCAGGCCTTTAAGACCTGTTTGTATCAATGTTGAACGGCCTAACTGTATTTCTATTTGTTTTTGCCCATAGCCCCCCTTACCGCCCCACCCCCTTCCCACCACTCCTAATAATTTTACAAATTCAAAAATATCCGCAATCGATTTGCAAGTATCGAAAACCTCTATGTACCAATTTTGAACGATCTGACACTATTTTTATTTTTTTGCCCCCCCTCCCCTCCCCCCTTCTTGCCCCTCCTAATAACTATACACAATCGAAAATATCCCCATTCGACTTGCAGGCCTCTTAAACCTATCTGTACCAATTTTGAACGGCCTAACTGTATTTCTATTTGTTTTTGTCCCATAGCCCCCCTTACCGCCCCCCCACCCGCCCCTCCTAATAATTTTACAAATTCAAAATCATCCGCAATCGATTTGCAAGTATCGAAAACCTCTACGTACCAATTTTGAACGATCTGACACTATTTTTATTTTTTGCCCCCCTCCCCCCCTTCTTGCCCCTCCTAATAACTTTACACAATCGAAAATATCCCCATTCGACTTGCAGGCCTCTTAAACCTATCTGTACCAATTTGAACGGCTTAACTGTATTACTATTTGTTTTTGCCCCATAGCCCCCCCTTACCGCCCCACCCCCCTACCCGCCCCTCCTAATAATTTTACAAATTCAAAAATATCCGCAACCGATTTGCAAGTAACGAAAACCTCTACGTACCAATTTTGAACGATCTGACACTACTTTTATTTTTTTGCCCCCCTCCTCCACCCTTCTTGCCCCCCTCCTCCACCCTTCTTGCCCCTCCTAGTAACTTTACACAATCGAAAATATCCCCATTCGACTTGCAGGCCTCTTAAACCCAGCTGTACCAATTTTGAACGGCCTAACCCATAGCCCCCCCTTACCGCCCCACCCCCCTACCCGCCCCTCCTAATAATTTTACAAATTCAAAAATATCCGCAATCGATTTGTAAGTATCAAAAACCTCTACGTACCAATTTTGAACGATCTGACACTATTTTTATTTTTTCCCCCCCCTCCCCTCCCCCCCCTTCTTGCCCCTCCTAATAACTTTAAACAATCGAAAATATCCCCATTCGACTTGCAGGCCTTTAAAACCTATCTGTACCAATTTTGAACGCCCTAACTGTATTTCTATTTGTTTTTGCCCCTTAGCCCCCTCCCCCCCCTGCTGCCCCACCTGGGGGATGAATTTCTAAAATTCCAGAAATTAGTTTTTAGATAGTTGCATTAGCTATATTTTAGAGCAAAAATTTCAAGTATATCTATTTTTTTTGTTTGAGATATATAGGATTATGCGAAATCACGTTTTACGCATGTGAAATCACGTTTTGCCCCCCCCGCCCCCCTTGGGGACCGAATTTCAAAAATTCCAGAAACCGATTTTTAGACATTTGTATTATCTATATTTAAAAGCAAAAATTTTACGGATATCTGTTTTTTTTGTTTGAGATATGAAGGATTTTGTGAAATTACGTTTTGCCCCCCCTCCCCCCCTTGGGGGGCGAATTTTGTAAAATCACTTGCGGCGTTGTCTTTCTCGGGTCGTAAACATTAACCGTGCCAAATTTGGTCCCGCTCGGTGAAACGGCCTAGGATTCTATAGCGGACACACACACACACAGACTCTGCTCTTTTATATATATAAGATATGTTGCATTCAAATAACAGATGTGGGTAGGACAATGTTGGCTGGATCTTATACTATAAGATATAAAAATTTATAACAAATTAAATAGATTTTTAAGTTGAGTACTCAAACTAACTTATCAACTGAAATGTGAGGAAAAAATTTATACTGCTAAATTTTTAACAAAGCAGTAGCCTAGCAATAAATTACTCTGTTTATGAATCTAACTTTTCCCTCCTGCTTTGACTTTTGTGTTACTATCAAAAAATGCATATACAAAAGAAAATATATAGCTTTAAAATTGTTCAATACAAGCTCAACTAAGTAAGCAAAATTTCCAACTTAAGTCATTAACAAACAAATTTCATTTTTAAACATGTTTAGAAATTTATCAGAATTTGCGATAAGAATTTATTTTAATATTCTAGTATAATAAATCTGTATTATAAAAAACTTTATGATTTAAAACTTACTTGTGAGATTATTCCATTACTCATAAAATTAACAGCATATGCCATAGTATTAGTTTGTAAATTCTGTAATTGAGCTGTCATCATCACAGGCTGAGGAATTTGAGGAGAAAGACCCACAGCTGGAACTGTTGGCATCATGCCTACTGGTGCACCCATCATGGGTTGATAAAAATTGCTAACAGGAGATACCATAGGAGATTGGGAGGCACTAAAAGGAGGAGATAATGGTGAAGAACCTGTTGTAGCATTAAAAGGTTGAAACGATGGAAGACTTGGTGGCATTGACTGCAAGGCAGGAGTTGCAGGTAAAGGACTTGAATCAAGAATGCTCAAATCATTCCCTGTTGGCAAGTTTGACTGTGATGACACAAATGATGAAAAATCAGCAAAATTGTCTTGCCTGAAAAGAAAACTAATGAAAGCATGCAAAAGTAAAAGGTATTTTCATAAATATCTAATTTACTAACACAAAGAAACACTTTTTTTTTTACAAATATTAGTCAAATTAGATTTATAATTATTAGATTAAAAAATACAATCAAGTTAAAAAAAAAAAAATCATTAACAGATAAACTGTTAAGGGTTGTTGTTGATATTAGCCAACACCCTGCATTGCCAGCTGTCAATTTCCATGATATTCGATGCAAGGGCATTGCTAAGGGGGGGCTATGGGGGATGAAGCAAGCCCCCCTCCACATACACATCTCAAGATACTTTGAAATTACATAATTTTTAATTTTTGACTACTGAAACTAAGCTAAGAAGTTAGATTCAGACCCCAGCAAGCCACCTTAGTCTCTGCAGACAATATCTCTGACTATGCCCCCGATTCTACCCGAAATTTTTTTTACAGAACTACTCATTACTACTTCACAACTGTCAGACCCCATGCTATAAATAATTTTGTATTTATTATTTCAATACAAGTTTTTATAAAAATGTCTATTTTTTATTTATTTTATTTTTATTTATTTATTTTATTTATGGGCAAATGAAGCACCAAAAGATACAGATAGATTTCAATAAATAATAATGTAAACTATTATAATTCACATCTTACTCAACCCACCCTACACTAAAAGTAATTTCAAAAATAAATAAATAATCCTATATTTTTTTCTCCATTTTAGTGTCTACCATTTAAGAATGAAAATTAACGTCCTTTGACTTAGGGATTAATTAAATATGTGATTATCAGTAAATCTTGTAATGGCTACAGGTGTTCCACAATACCCTATATTTTTTACAAAACAGTGTCTTTTGTGGAATGCAGTCAGTATCAAATTAGTTCATTTAAAAAATAATAAATCATATGAAAAGAGATATGTTTGTGAAATGCAAATGATTTAGTAGGAATGGGCAAGGCAAGTCTTGAAATCACTCAAAACTGAGCAGCTGAGTTCAGAACTTATTTTAGGCAGGCCGTACCTATATTTTTTATTACTATTCTGAGCCAGATTAAGACTGCTACCATGCCACCCAGGTCTATATTTTTGTTTTTACTTTGGACTAGAAAAGGAGTGGTCATTCTGGACAAGATTGTCACCATGAGACCAAAACGTATATTTTTGTAACACAAGCCAGGCAGTTCAGGCCTTTTTACTTTGGATAGAACAGATTAAGATTTCACTATATGGCCCAGGCTAATATGGCTATGTGGCTTATATTTTTATTTTCACTTTAGGCAGGGCAGGACCAAGCCAACATAGTCACCATGAGAATCAGTTAGGAAATGAAATTTCAGCCCCATGCAGACTTCTAGGATGGGTTAAATCAATAATACTAATAAAAGAAAGTGTTTGTGAGTGTGCGACGTACAAAAAACACTGTAGCATGTACAGTTCTGGATTTATTTTGTAATTTTAAGCAGGTGACAAAATAACAATAAAATGCTTACAACTTTTCCTTATATATATATATATATATAATAAAGATGATCTATTAAGCATAGTAGAAGCCAAGCAACAGATACAAGATCACTCAAACACCAATGACCAATAAGATTAAAAAAAAAAAAAAAAATTATCAGTGGATGAAATACACTAATGTAAAGAAACCAGATCTATTAATTAACAGCCTGCAAAACAAACGAATCAATAAAGTAACATAACAAATCTTAACTTAAAACCATAAACTTATCAAATTTAATGAAAAAACAACCCAAGAAACACAAGATAGGAAGAATGAGGCAGGCGGCAAGACTTGTGACTTGCCATATATATATATATACATACACACACACACATATATATATATATATATATATATATATATATATATATATATATTACATATATTTATTAACATAAAAAGAAACATTTTGTTACACGTGAATAAAAAAAAATAAAAAGGTAAACTATACCAACAAAAATTTCTGATATAACTAACGTTATATTAGCTTTAAAATTATTTTTATTGATTTATTTAAATAAATATTAATTTTAATTAATCAAAGAGTCACATATATATTTTTTTCTTTCTTTCCTTCTTGATTTTATCATCCCCAAATTAATGTGAATGCATCTAATTTATTTTAAATTAATCATGTTTCTAATCAATAATACAATGAATAATATAACAACAAATAATACAACATAATTCAACTCAAATAATTAAATGTCATTTAGCAAAGTTAAATTATCTCACATTTAATCCTTTTTATTAGAAGCATATATATTTTAGAACAGGGCCCAAAATTTCAACTTAGATTACACTCGCTGAAATAAAAAGTTACTCGCCGCAAAATATGATTAACTTACTCTATTTTTTTATGTATAAGGCGACCAGAATTTTTTATTGGAAAAAGATGAGAAATTACGCAATGTCTTTTATTTTATAAGAAAATAGAAGACATTCAATTTTGAAAAAAAGGTCATTTTAGAGGACACAAAACTGAATGAAAATTATTATAAAAACAGATTCAAAAGCTACTTTTACAAAAGTGGTGGAAACATTTTTATCTCAAATGATGAATTTAAATCAATACACCTTAATTTAAATTAATAATATATGGATATGAGAGAAAAAATCCTTAATTTTTATAATGCAGGGATGAGATTAGCAAAAATACAAAAAAGCTGAAACTGTACGCAAAGGCAAGACATTGAAATTAAATATTAGAATTTTGATGACAAAATCTATTACATTAGAGTAATAAATATTTATTTTAACCTAAAATGTATAAGAAAAGAACAACTGCACATCAGAAACATAAAAAAAGCTGGAAAAAAAATTTTAAATCTGAAAAGCTAAAATGTACAAAAAAGCTGAAATCAGCTGAAAAATCTCATCCCTGATAATGTTACTGGACAGTATAGTTTTTTTTTTTTTTTTTTTTTTTTTTTTAATTTACTAATTTTTGCTTTAGACAAAAACTTTTTTTTGTAGCACTTTCATGCAGTTACATAAAAGAAGTTGGTAGACAATGTTATTTTTCTTCTTATTATTACTACAATCATAATCATAAAAGAAAAAAATAAAATTAATATTCGGCAGATGAAACGAGTTGTTTTAACGAACAGTCATTCTTTATCAACATTTTATAAAAGTTCTCACAAGTATAACCTAAATTAGTCTTAGTAGTTAATAAATTTTAAAATAGGTATATAAAGGGAAATTTTTTTCACATCTACATTTTGTTCGTTGAAGAAAACAGTCGCTTTGTGAGAATGTTTTTGCCAGGACATAAAATGAATTCAACTTTTTGCATATTTTTGCGAGGAGGTGGTAGTGTTATGAGTAAGGCCAATTGTCTGTACTGGGACTCTAGGTCTGAGTAGGAGAGACCTCCGCAGGGGTCTTTCTAAGAGGTCCTAGCCTATATTTATGCTAGTTTCAGAGAAAACCATGCAAAACTCATAATGGCTAAGCCAATGAAAGCAACCAGGTATCCAATCCAGCTCCTCTCGCATACCTCTTGGTCACCGGTGGGCCTATTTTTATGAGGAATATTATTCATGCAAAAGTGAGAACACACGTCAACCCACTGCGTATCAACCGGAGCACCACCATTTTAATGATTTCATGACAATTTCAATAGTGATTCCGTGTTCGGGATCAAAGAACCGTGTAAATATAGGGAATACTTTTATTTCTTTGTGACTCAAAGAATCTGAATAGACATAAACCATAATGTGCTTTGTCAAGATTATTAGAAAGTTGTTCTTTTGCTAATCTAACTCAGCAGAAATTTCGCGCCCTGTTTTAGAATACTTCCATAGTTATCTTCAGTGCTGCTTAATTACCTCTGTTTGGCTTGTCGCCATTCTGTTTGTTGATCTCCTCTTTTATTTTTTGTTTTATTTCAGTTATTTGCTGCCATTTAAGAAGGATAATGCTGTGCTCTCTGTTATTAATTGCATTGTTAGTAGTTAGTATTTTCAAGGTTTTGTGTTTTAAGGCATAATGGGGGAAATTATAATGGGCTATTTTGTTAGTTGTTAATGTGCTGAGGTTAATGGAATGCTTTCTTGAAAAGACTGGAAAGTGTATTCAATTTTAAATTCATGAGATGTTCAGTTTCACAATCTTTTATTTCTCTTTAATCATCATACCAATATAGTAATCTTTTTCATTATAAAAAAGCACCACAGAACTGGCATTTCAAAATAATAAGTACAAAACTTTAAATAAACCGCATAAAATACAAAAACCCACAACAATTGTTTTGACTCAAAAGAAAACACGACCCTTCGTCAGCAAACAAAATAGGCATGAGTGCTGTAACTCGTGCCTATTTTGTTCGCCTGACAAAGGGTAGTGTCTTCCTTTGACCTGAAATAATTGTCATGAGTTCTTGCATTTCATGGTGTTTATTCAAAGTTTTATATTTATTACGCTTTTTCATTATTTTCAAATTCAAAATTTATTTTATAGATTCCGGATGTGTCTTTGAAATTAATTGTTTTTTGTTTCTTATTCTTTGGAAAATGATTTTAATTGGGTTTAATGGCAATGGGTACATTAATTAATGATTTAGTACCTTCATGTTTAATCTTATTAGCTTCCCCTTTACAAAAGAGAATGGAGGGGGATGAAGAGGGGTTTAATTTTTTGAGCACTGCTAATGGAGTTTGGAGATTTTAAATGAGTTTTGTAAATTTTTTTAAATTAGTGATCTATTATAGCCAGCTTTTTGAGCAATGTCTTTAATAAATTTAATTTCGCTATTGAGAAGTTTTTTTTACTTGAAAAAATAAAGATGGCTGGCATGGTTTATATAGGAACGAAGGACAGTTTGTAAGGGAGGGGGGAGGTTGCATTTTTGATGGATTATTTCATTATTGTTAATGGGTTTACAAAAGGCAGTAGTATCAAAAGTATCATTTTGGTTTTTAGTAATTTTGACACCAGAATATTTATACTGTTGTTGATTTCAGTTTCAAGAATAAATTTAATATTATCTAAATTATTAAGGTCTATTAAGAGTTGATGGGGGTTAGTATGATTAGGAATGATAGCAAAAATATCATCAACGTATCTCAGCCAAATCTTACAAATTTTTAATATATGATTAGCAGAGGTCCCAAAATGTCATTTTAATTTTGCGATAATTTTTGATGTGGGTGAGCCCATTGGTATGCTCTTGGTTTGTTTATGAATATTTTTACTGAAGGGGAAAAAAATTAAATTACGACATTTTCAAGCCTCTGCTAATCATATCATTTAAAATTGTAAGATTTGGCTGAGATACATTGATATTTTACCATGTTTTTATTAACTTCTATTCTTGTTTGTTTGTTTGTTTGTGTGTTTATTTGTTTGGTACAAGTCTTGTAATCTATTTTTATCTAACTTCCCTACTCTAGACATTTGAAACTTTCACAGTAGCTCAGAACCCGGTGACAACACAATACTTCAAAGTCAGATTTTCGAATTTTCGAATAGTTTTCTTTTAATTAATTAAAATATGAAAATAATAAGCTCCTAATAGCAATAAAAATAGTCATTAAAATATTAGCTATAATTTAATTGTTGCCAAAAAAAAAATTACGAGTTCATTTTCTATTGACATAAAAATAAATACATTTAATTAAACATGAGCGTTAAAAATTGTAAAAAGTTAAATTATGCATCTGGCAAAAATTGACGTCATTATCACAATAAGATTTTCTACGCATTGATAAAGTGCTAATGTAGTTCATGATGCAAATACATGTTGTTCTAAAAGGAATAATATTTTATTTTTAAAACCAATTTTTTTTTTTTTTTTATTCAAATTTCCCATAACTCTTTAACCAATCACATTAGAACGTCCATCTTTGGAATATTGACAATAAGGATTTTCTCGCCAAATAAGTCGCCAAGGGCAAAAAGCCACCAAATTTGCCGCCAAATCCATTACCTGCCTACTGGAGCTTTTTAATGAGTTTTAAAGGGAAAATTAAGCTATTTTAATGCGAAAACGATCTGGAAATGCAGAAAATTGACATTTTATCAACTTACTAAGCCTCTTCGAAAGTATTTATACAAAAATAAATACAATTATTTACAATTTCGTAACAATACACATTGATAAAGTACTAATGTAGTTACTTCTATAGCTATGATTCAACAGAAAGGTAAAAAACATGGTTTATAAAAAGTTTTTATCTTATTTTTTTTTTGTTATCATCCCTAGTCATACTAAACCCTATCAACTATTAATAGACCTTAATAACTTAGATAACAACATTAAATTTACTCTTGAAACCACAACCAACAATACTATAAATTTTCTGAATGTCGAAATCATTAAAAATCAAAATGATACTTCTGACCCCAGTAGCAGAAATTTTTCTGCCAATCTGCGACAACTATTTACGCATTAGAAAATAATCTGCAGCATAATTTCAGTGAGTTAGGGGGGTGGGAAGTTACCGGATTCAGAAAGCATATTTTTATCGCAAATTTGGATTTATCTAATGTTATTAATCTGTTAGATATGTCAAATCATTGTAGTTATAGAATTTTAATTACATATAGCTAGGTAAAGAGTTGGCATTAGCAATTATCTTTCATATTGTATAAGAACTACTATTACTATTTTGTTTATTATTTTGTTCGTACTGACTCTAATAAAATACTTGTAGGAGACTCTACTCTAAACATTGAAAATAATTCAACTTTCTGAAATTTCCTGGTTCCTGTGTAACCAGATGGAGGGACATTAAGACGTATAAACTTTCTTTTATCAACAATTGCAGTTTGTTCGTCATTGTCATCAATACATCTTAATTGCATTTTGCTCACCTTCTTAATGTCCAAGCCCCAACTTTCACCGAAAACTTGTGGTACTGGAATTGAAACTGCGTATCTAACCCAGTAGGAGCTGGGAACATTTTATTAAGAATTTTTTTCTCTACAATAATTAAGATAAATATATTTTATTTATTTTTTACATTGCAAGTTAAAGTGCCTAGCTTTGCTGGTAATTTTTTCAAAAAGTTTGTAATGCAACTTGTATTTTTTTTTTTTTTAATTATTCAAACAAAATCGCCTGTTTATACTGCATAAGAAAAGAAAATTGCTAAAAATAACTTATTATTCAAGTGCAGGGGTTTAAAACGTTGGATATAAATTAAAAAATTAATTTCTTAAATTATAACAAACAGGGATCAAGAAAATTAATTTAGAAGAGTTATGCAGTTTATCAATATCTATTCTACCTCCATTAGGTGTGCCAAGTCTTCCATTTTGGAACTATATCATACATTCTAACAAAATAATTGTTTTTTTAAATTATTTAAACTACATATGATTAGGGATACCTTTTGTAACCCAAAGCATACGAAAATGCAAATATTTCAGTGAGATTCGTATCACGGCGTTCAATGGGTTAAGTAACTTAATAAGTACAGGTATTTTCTTTGGCAGCTCAATAAAAGACTTTCCGAATAAAGCCTATGATCCTTTCAGATCCAATTTCCCTCTTTTATAGTGCTAGCAATCCATTTATAAAAATACTGGTATTCAAACAAAAATGTGTCAAGATCATCAAATTTTGAAATAGATACAAAATCTAGTATATTTTCAAAGACGCAATAGTAAAAATTACATGAGTAGCGAGTGATATTGGACAATTTTACTTCTAAATAGGTTCTGCAATTTAATGAAGCAAATGTAAACAGAATATTGACAGTTGTGCTGCATACAGAGAAAGAAGGGGAATCTCAATACTTCTGCAGGGAGTTTTATTACCGATCGGCAGCAAATGGTAAAGGGGGGGGGGGGGGGGGGGTTGTCCCAAAAAATTATATGAATGAGAAATATTGTTCAATTCTATTTCTTTATAGGTTTCAGAATCTAATAAAGTAAGTTTAAAATGAACATTGACATTTATGCTCTGGATGGAAAAAGGTTGGAAATTACAATGCTTCTATGGAACGTTTGATTGCCGATCGTTAGTGGAGGGTGGGGGATAAAGAGAATATATGAGTGACAGATAGTAAACAATTCTACCTTTTTTATAGGTTTTGGAATCTAAGTAAATAAGTTTAAAAAGAACATCGAGATTTATGTAGCAGATGGAGAAAGATTTGAAATGGCAAGAATTCCACGAGCCGTTTGATTGCCGATCGTTAGGGGAGGGGGGGGGGGGGTCATAAAAAATTGCATGAGTGAGAGATATTGAACAATTTTACTTCTTTATAGGTTCTAGAATCTAATGAAGCATGTTTCAAATGAATATTGACATTTATAATGCTGTGGATGGAGAAAGCTTAAAAATTACAACGCTTTTGTGTGTGTGTGGGGGGGGGGGGGGGAGGCAAAACAATTATAAGTGAGATATTGAATGATTCTACTTCTTTATAAGTTCTAGAACTTAATTAAGTAAGTTAAAAAAAATATTAACATTAATGTTGCAGATGGGGGAAAAATGAAAATCTCAAAGATTCAGCGATCTGTTTGACAGTCGATCATTAACTGGAAGTGGGGGGGGGGGGGGGCACAAATAATTACATGAGTGAGAAATATTGAACAGTTCTACCTCTTTATAGGTTCTAGAATTTAATAAAGTGTGTTTAAAATGAGTATTGACATTTATGTTGTGGATGGAAAAAGATTGAAAATCGCTATCTTTCCTGCCAATATCGGAAGATTTAGAATTGCTGCATAATGCTAATTTGGAAATAATCTGCAGACTGAAAAAGAAATCTGCGACGTACGTCGCACGTCTTGCATTTTCTGCTATGGGGCTTCTGATACTACTGTTTTTCAAAAACCCACTAACCAAATTGAAACAAATAAAAAATACAACCCCCCCCCCCTTACAAAATCCTCATCCTTCACTCCTATATAAACTATGCTATCCTTATTTGTTCATGTAAAAAACTCCTCAATAGCGAAATTAAATTTATTAAAGACACAGCTAAAAAAGCTGGCTATAGTAAATCACTAATACAAAGAATTTACAAAAACTCGTCTAAAGACTCTAAACTCCATTAGCAGTACTCAAAAAATTAAATCCCTTTTCCCTTTTGTAAAGTTGCAGCTAATACGATTAAATATGAAGGTACTAAATCAGGAATTAATATTCTCATTAAACCCAATAAAAACATATTTCAAAAGCATAACAAATGAAAAAGATCCAATTAATTTCAAAAACGCGTCCAGAATCTATAAACTAAATTTGAAAACAATGAAGAAGCCTACTATATTGGTATGACAAAAAAAAAAAAAAAAAAAAAAAAAAGGGGGGGGGGGGATCACAAACTGAACATTACATGGATTTAAAATTCAATAAATTTACCACGGCCCTTTCAAGAAACTATTCCATTAGCCTGATTAACCTCAATACATTAACAAAATATCCACTATAATTCCCATCATTATGCCTTAAGATGTGAAGCCTTGGAAAGATTAACTACTAAAAATGTAATTAACGACAGAGAGCACATAAATTTATGACACCATGACATATTCAAAACTAATTAAGCTAACTGAGTAGGGGGGGAGGGGGAAATATTAATGTAAAATGATCATAAAATTTTTAACTCTACATATCTATAGCTTTTCTTCCCTTTTATAAAAGGAAATTAAATTGCTAAATTTCAAGTTAAAAATTCTCATTAAAAAAAAAAAAAAAATGCTATGAAAAATACATACGAAGAATCTTCAGCACTTTTGAAATGCGTGAAATCTGCGAAATCTCCATTTGCTGATTCTAAAATAAAATGATCAAACTTGAAAAGAATGACAAAAGTAAAATATATCAGGGGTTGATCCAGGCAAAAATTGGGACCCTTTTGCTGCCTTTTCACAAAATTCAAATCTCTAAAATGGGTCTCTTCACAAAATTCAAATTCATAAAAGCAACCCTTTCACAAGATTTTATTTTATATAAATGATAATTTTGTAAATTTTTCCATATTTACAGTATTATTTTTAATCAGTATCTATACCTGGTTCGATGAAATGCTATTAACTTGAAATTAAATATTAGATAGACAAAGAATAACTACCAAAATGAAAGGTTTTACAAGATTTCTTTTTTTCGCAAAAAGAAATAAAATTTCACAAAAGTAAATAAAATTTCCCCAAAATATTTTTTTTTTTTTTTTCTTTACGAAAATAGGTCCCAAAAATTAAAACCTGGATCAACCCCTGTATATTAACTTTAAAGAACTATAATAATAAAGCCACGAATATAACTATAATAAAAACAAGACCTTACTTTTAGCTTTACAGATGTAACTTTGAACGGTGAAGTACTTTCATTCAGGGGGCCCCCCTTATCTTCAGCACCAGTTACTCTATGCTGTGTTGTCTCTGTGAAGATTTTTTTTTTTTTTTTTTTTTTTTTTATGAAAATGGGTCCCAAAAATTAAAACCTGGATCAACCCCTGTATATTATTTTTAATACAATTACGTTATGAATGGCAAAATGTTGTTACTTATATTAAGATAGTAAAATGAAGACAGACTTAAACCATTTTCAATTTTAGAAGAAAAAAAAACTTAGTTGAATACTTTATATCAAATATCTGGATTGGAATAATAAAAGCAGATTAGACTGACTGGAAAAAAAAAAAGTTATTTAGAACTTATTTAATTAAATTTCTATAGTTTAAATTTTTCCCTCCAAAATTTAAAAATTATTATATTAAAAATAAAAGGTGATAATTATAAAATTATAATATATATATTATTAAAGGTGATAATTATATTAAAAACTGTTTCAAATGTTTCCAAACATAATAAATCATTTGAATCCATGCATTATTAATAATTTTTTCGTTTATATTTCTCCCCTTTCTTTGCCAGTTCTATCTGCTGCAGCATGCATGCTCAGTTTTTTCTGTCAAAAGTTGCTGCCATCATTTGTTTATTACAGCATTCAATTTGAACATTTTTGGGGACTGTAGCATACCTGCCAACTTAAAACTGGTAAAAATAAGAACATTTTAGGAAAAACATCGGAAAAATCAGAACACATTTTTAAAAAATCAAAACATTAAAAAAAAAAAAAAAAAGAAAAAAAAAGTCAGAATAATATTGAATATTAATAATAAAAAGAATTTTTACTCAGAGAAAAAGAAAATAAATGTTTTATAAAAATAAGAATTAAAACTTAATCAGTTTACTAATAATTAGACATTTCTTGAAAACCAATTGCAAAGAAATTTATTTATTTATTAATTATTTATTAGTCTTTTATCAATATCGTGGAATCTAGCATTATCAGAAACTATGTTCGTCATTCTAACAAAATTAAGTTTAAAATAAATGAGATAATAAATAAAACGTTTAAAAAAAAAAAGCTACATAAAAAAAAAAAAAAACCATTTTTACGCGCAAGTGTAACTCACAGCCTAACTAAACTAAACAAACAGCACAGCATCTTCTTCTCTCCTGAGTCCCATGCTGGTTAGGATGCAGTGTGATGATCTCTGCTAATGATTCTTCCTCTCCTCACTCTGGCTTTTTCCATTCAAAAGGCTCCCCTCGCCTCCAAGCATGGTGCAACATGCAACAAATACCGAGCACTGATTAAAAACCTCCTGTGATTAAAGAAAGAGAAAGCTGATCACTTCTTCTTCCTCCCCCTTCTGTCCTAAAGCGGCCAGTGCCCACTGTGAAAGCCCAGACTTCGGACTTTGGAATGAGTGTGCGGGAAGAAAACAGAAGTGCTGCTCTTATCAGCTGAGTTTGCTTCCTACTTAGTAGCGGAGACAATCAGCGTTCATTAATAATGTATTGCACAAACAGAAACCAAAAAAGAAGCCCTTTTGGTTAAATTCTTTCATATTCATTTATTCACAGATTAAAAGTGTAAAGATTTTTGTGATAACAGAAAATATACTAAAATTCGTAAAATATTGGTTACGCTCGTAACACATAACAAATTTTCAGAACAAATACGAAAAAATCTTAATTATTGGTAGCTATGCTGTAGGCATAAAAAAATTTATTGTAATTAAAAATTTTCTTGGTGTTGTCAAAATTGATGTTGATATCTTCCTTTTCTGCAAGTTTTTAAAGGGATGTGGCAGTTTTTCTTTTCTGTCCCTTTTAAGCCTTTTTGTACTTATTTTTCTTTTAGTAACTCTTATGTAGCATCCTTTAGTCCGTAGCTACTTTGCAGTGTGGCATGATCATAGTACATTTTTACTCTGTTTCCTTTTTTACTCATGGCTTTAATTTTGTCTCGGTATAATTTACAAATAATCTTTTTAGTACATCTATTTGTATGATGTCTGAGTATATGTCTTGAACCGTTTTCAGTTCTAATAATTCTTGACTAGACCAGTAGACAATACAGTTATTGCCCAATTTTTATAGGATTTTCCAATGTGGGGAGTTTATATAGAGGAAAGGTAAATCTTTTCAAAATAATTTATATTATGATGAATTATTGTCAACTATATTTTTGTGAAATCAAAAACAATATATGAACAAATACATTTTTCTGTCTGTAAAATAGCACACTTTATTTTATTTTATTTTATTTATTTTATTTATTTATTTATTTATTTATTTATATTTTTTTTTTTTTAATGATTTTTAAAGCAGTTTTCAGAAAAGTCATAAATCAAACACATCTCATGTAATACAAAATCTTTATATTATATTGTATTAATTCATTTTCACAGAATTACATTCTAACTCCTCAAAAATTAAGGTTATTGTACATAAAAAATCCGACATGCATACCATTTGCATTAGTTGGAGATGAAATTGATAAACTTGCTAGAAGATCAGCTTCATCAGTTTTAGTAGTAGGAGTGTGTTTAGGAGTTGTTGTATCAATCAAAGAAATTGACTTTTCTGGGGTAGAATGCTGAAAAATTAATTTTATTTTAAAATATTATGTAGCTAATTAATCAAAATTATATTAAGATACAATTTTAATATAACAATAATTTAATTCTAAGAATTTTTAACTTAGCAGCAAAAAATATATATATAAAGATGATCTATTAAGCATAGTAGAAGTAAAGCAACAGATACAAAATCACTGAAACACCAATGACCAATAAGATTTAAAAAATTTTATCAGTGGATGAAATACACTAATGTAAAGAAACCAGATCTATTAATTAACAGCCTGCAAAACAAACGAATCAATAAAGTAACACAACAAATCTTAACTTAAAACCATAAACTTATCAAAATTAATGAAAAAATAGCCTAAGAAACACAAGATAGGAAGGAAGGAGGCAGGCGGCAAGACTTCTGACTTGCCTATAATATATATTCTAAAATTGAAATTGTAATGCTAATATCAAAAATTTAAATCTTTTATTCAGAAAAAAAAAATTCAAGTGAGTGATTTTATTCCTCCAAGTATATTATGTTTTCGCAGTTCCTATATTATGAACCATCAAATTAAGAACCCACAAGCTGCCGCCACCACCACTGTATCGTATGGGTAAATGAAATAGCTTCTTTTACTTTCTCAAATCAAAAGAATATAAATTAATAGGAAAAGAAAATAAAACACCAATCTTTTCTAAACACTGCTAAACAGAAAATAAAAGAATTATTTTCTAGTCTATTTTCTAGTCTCAAACAAAAGTAATAAATATATTTTCACAATTTAATATTTTAACTTTATGAATAATTTTTATCTATATTTCTTAAGCAGGGAAAAAAAAATAAACAAAAACTTACAACAGAATTTTGATCTTTGCCAAAATTAGCTGCAGCACCTAAATCAATTTTGCGGTTACTTTTAGAAGAACTTTTGCTTTCAACATTATTGCTGGTAACCTTAATATTTTTTACTTCTGGAACATGTGCATCTTCATCTTTATATTCTATCTTATCATCATTTTCTGATCTCCTATCTTCATCATTACTACAAAGACAAATTATACAAACTGTTAGATACAAATAACAAAATTTAATAAACTAGTACACCAAATTTTTATTTGTACATATCTCAACACATGTATTTTTTAGTTTGAATGAATCAATCAAATAAAAATATTTTAGATTTCATGATTCATTTTAAATTTAACTTAGCAGTTTAAAAAAGAGGGGGAAAAAAACATGTGCTTAAAACTGCATGACCATAGCTGAAACTTCTAAGGTGATGTGTCTAATATGATTTTAAAAATATTCCTATCAACTACATTAAACAAAAAGCAACAGATATAACCACTTTTAAGTAGCCCTATTTGTTGTCTACATATTGTATATGCACCATATAGTACACTAAAATTTGATAGATTAAAAAAAAAATGGACTGCAACTGAAAATGAAGTCTCAAGCATTTCTACTCATAAATGCAATATGTATTCTTTGTGCAACCTTATACGCGAAATATTAATCTGGACCATTTATCTGAACAACCCAGTTGGTTATAACTCATTTGTATTAACTCTAGCAATTATGATGTTTGAAAAAAAAAAAAAAAATGTATCCATACAAATGGATCTGTATTCTCACGCCAGTTGAAATTAAAAAAAAAAAAAAAAAAAAAAAAAAAAAAAATCAAACTTTTTTTTTTAATAAGCGAATTGGCCAGTCAATTATTAACCAGAATAGCTCAAGTTAAGGTGGCCTGTTTGAATCCTGGCCTGGCCTTATCTTTCATATTAAATTAATTCCACCAATCCATCAAAAATCTATTATATTAACGGTCGAATGTATACTAAAAGTTTAAAAAAATAGTTAAATTAAACAGTTAAAAGTACATTAACATACTAAAAATTTAAAATAAAATTTTTGCATTGTTAAAATCTTGCAATTTTTTTTTTTTTTTTTTTTTTTTTTTACATTTCACTAACGTTTTAAAAAAGAAAAAATAGAGATAAAAAATTCACAAATAATGTACTTAGAAAATTATTAATGATAAATATAAATACAAGTAAAAGTTTTAATGCAAAAAAAAAAAAAAAGAGAGGGAGAAAAAAAAATAACCTTTGTTCTGGAGAATCTTCAAAACTCCGACTCCTCCCTAGATCAAATTTAGGCAATTTAGAACTGAAAGCATCTGCAAAATCATTCTTTGGCCAATTATCAATTTTGCTGTTTCCACTATATTTACCACTATAGAGAAAAAAAAATACTCAAAGACTCATAGAATAAAGAACTTATTACAAAATGAAACCTAAAAGGTTAGAAAGTGAGAGAATTTGTTCTTTTGATGGAATAACATAACTGATAAGTTAAAAAAAAATCATTATCAAGATTGAAAAATCTTATGTTATTTTATCTTTTTATGATATTTAATATATGCAGAAAATTAAATATTTCTGACATTTTGTGCCATAACATATGACTATTTAACTGGCAAATGAAATTTACCAGTAAATTTGCATAAAAGTCAAACACATATTTAACTGTTCTTAAAGTAACTGTCTAGCCAAGAGACCTAAACCTGGGGGTAAGAGTTGTTCTTTGTGGAGGTCTTTTAAAGGATCTTAGCCTGTATTTATATAAATTTCAGTGAAAACGACAAAAAATTCTGAATGGCTAAGTTGATGAGTGCAAACTGGGTTCAAATCTAGCACCTCCATTTACTAACTTCAAGCCCAATGATGTGAGTGTGTGATGGTCCCAGAACCTGGGGGATGTGCATTATGTGGGAATCTTTCCATGAAGTCTTAAATCCATAGTCAGATGGCTTAAAGTACAGAACTTCTTAGCCAATGGTAAGGCTGGATGTATATGGAAGCAGAGACTATGATACGTAGATCCACCTCTACACCATTCAAATGATTTACTATCACACTTTCTTTTCAATAAATTTCTGTTTTTTTTTTTTTTTTTTTTAACATAAAATGAGTTTGGTATTTAATGAAGATCAGGACTACAATATTTTATGATATGTGTTCGCTTATGTTGCCTTTACAACATAAGACAAATATACCTTCTATAATTATTTTCCCCCCCTTTATGTTTATTTCATAATGTAAAACAGAAAAACTGGAAATATAAAATTGGAAATACAAAAAACTATCATGATGCACATGAATTGCTTAGAACACTATTATGATGTAATGGGTATAGCAAAAATTTATACTTGAATTCACAGATGACTGTCTGTGATATAGGCCATTATACTCCATGGATTACCACTGAAAAGACTGCAGAGAGATTAAATACTATTGATAATTCAACTGTTTTTTGCTATTTAAAGAGCTTGGCTATATTAAGAAACCTGATAATTGAGTTCTGCACATTCTGGCAGAAAGGCACAACTGAACAATGTTTCCAATGTTTCTTTGTGAATTTCTTCTGAATCAGATT
Organism: Salticus scenicus; assembly: GCA_963930645.1. Taxonomy (NCBI): domain Eukaryota; kingdom Metazoa; phylum Arthropoda; class Arachnida; order Araneae; family Salticidae; genus Salticus; species Salticus scenicus. Next base: position 18,596,826 of record OZ005653.1, read on the forward strand.
GTACCTGAAAATGAAATACGAGATTTTCATAACAATATAGGGAGAAAAAAAAGTAGAGTTAAATTTAGGGCAAAGGCTAAGTTGTACCCAATGAAAGAGCATCCAGTGGGGTTGCAGAAAAATCGAGTTTAGTGTATCCAAGTTCTTTAAATGGCAACAAACAATGCAACTAGTGGATCTGTAGATAAGGAGCCTAAACAACCTATTTGTATCACTCATTATTCAGAAGATCATTTTTATTTATTCCATATTATTTAAATTATATATGTATATATGGAGTTATACTTATCTGGGACAAGTCCTTATGATGAACGGGAACATCATGGAAGAAATTAACAACAGGGTTAAACTTGCATGGAGAGCATTTGGAAGATATAGCATTATATTCAAAAGTGACCTCCCGATTTGTTCAAAAAGAAAAGTTTTTGATCATTGTATTTTGCCTGTTTTAACTTATGCTTCAGAAACTTGGACATTAACATGTAAAGCTATACAAAAACTTCAAATATCCCAGAGAAGCATGGAGAGATGCATGTTAGGATTCACCCGAAGAAACAGAAAGTGAAACATTTGGAATAGAAAACAAACCAAAGTTACTGATGTTATTTCTAGAATCAAGAAGTTAAAATGGAACTGGGCTGGGCACCTTGTGAGAAGAAATTATAAATGGACCACCAAAGTCTTATTTTGGATACCAAGTGATAAGAAAAGACCGAGAAAGAGACCACTGTGTCATTGGAGAGATGGAATTGTGAAGTTTGGAAGAGCAGAATGGAGAAGAATTGCAGAAAACAGGGCAGTTTGGAATCACTTAGGAGAGGCCTTCATCCTACAGTGGATTGATAAAGGTTGATGATGATATATATACACACACATTGGGTTTTTTATAATGGGTTTTATTTTTCATTATAGTGCCAGTATTATAATAATTCATCTTTAATTTACTATTAAGGCTTTTATTATAAATTTTTTGAATGAAATTGACATTAATAATGTGTCTCTCTCTCTAGTATGCAAAATTTTATTATGTTTTATATGTTTATATATTTTATAAAATTAGATACATTTCTTTGTAACTTGTAGCCTTGTGTTAACTCCTTGTAACTCAAATACTTGTACTAAATTTCCTGCTAAGTGATTGTATAACATATCAGAATTATTTTATGTAGCCCTTTTAACTAATTACCAATTGTACACCTACCATTTTCCACAGAAATCATGCTTTTAAACGTTCTAATAACATATGCTTGTTTCGTTATGTTTAATGGAGTGTAACCATGTTAAAATGCACTTACAAGAAATACTGTATAGAGAATGAAATGGTATGAAATTCTTTTGTGTGCCCCTGAAAAGGAGCTGCAGTTATTATATACTAGCCGCCTTCGGCGACCAGCTGGTTCGCGATCCCTGAAAAATCCGACTTTACGAAACTCCCGCTCGGTGGCGCCATCGTGAAAATAGCTTATTGAAAGCGCAGTAAATTCCCGTGCGGTAGCGCACTAGGCGCCCTCTTCCCTTTTCAATGTCTGAAACAGCCTGTTCGCTCACCATGTTATGATCTTTCAAATTTCTGACTTTAGCTAAGTCCCGCTCGGTGGCACCTGTGGCGCCGTATAACATTTTTTAAAAAGATTTGTGTCTGACTTATCTGTGGTCTTCTCCAAAACTTGCTTAATTCCGGGCTATTTACCGTTAAAAATTATTAGTACGAAATGTGAGCGAAAATCTGAATTTGAAACTCTGTAAAATATAAAAGAATAAAAATTTTCTGGTTTTTCCATAGTTTTCTCCGAAAGTATCGTACAGAATTTGAACGGCTTATATCATTTTAACCCATTTTCAGCCATTTTCAGGTGCGTAAACGAACCATTTCAATAAATATTTTTTTATTGACACTATGACGTATAATTTTCACTAATTTTATTTTTCTGCTATTTTTAAGGGTTCTGAAGTCATCTCTAAAATATTCGTAATTCAATTGGAGTAAACACTTTCTCTTGAGAAATTTTCAAAATACGCTAGTGTTCTATCTTGAAGCGATTATTGACAAATTCGACTTTTTGAAAATGTATAATTATTCCAATTGAGATTAAGCATATGCTTTTACAATGGAGTAATATTGCAAATTCTGTGAATAGGATAAAATTAAAACAAATGTCATAAAATTTTTAGAAATTTTCCTTCAAACTTATTTTTTATTTAAAACTTTTATTTAAACACGCACCATTTTTTTTCTTAACTAAAATATAATTTTTCATGCACAGAACTTTTTTTGTTTCTTAATGACTGTAATTTAAGCATATTTCAATGAAAATAATACCACATTTTATAAAATTTCTATGCTTGGCCTAAAATGGGTTAACAGCCTGCAATAAAAATACTTTAAAATATCTTTTGAATGATGTATTATGTATTACAATAATGAATATCTTTGAAATATTTTTGACTCAAAATGGCTAATCTATCAAGGGCGATTAACGATTTCTATTGAAATCCGTCTAAAATTTAAGAATTCCAAAACTGCTTTTTTACAACCGAATTCATAAAAAAAAAAAAGGAAAAAAAAAAATCAATATTATTCTGTTCAAAGTAACTTTTGGTGATGAAATAAAAATGAATTTAAATAAATATGTCTATTTATTTTATTTTTAAAGCTATACTTTAGATTTTTTAACTGCATACAGGTGAGCCATAATGACGGGCAATTTCGAAGTTCTGCTTTTGATCGATTTTAAATTCAAAAATTCAAAAACTGCTTTTTTTTATTTCCAATACTTTGTCACGTGTTCGAAAAATGAAAACCAGTTTTTCCCAACACCGGAAGAATAGTGAGCCAGCATGTCTAGCACCTGGCACTGAAGAATCTTTGATAAATGAAATAACTGCCTGTTGCCAACTAAATTTCACACTTTAGTTAATTTTAAAAAATCTAATTGCTGTAGAGATTAGCCACTTGCACTCTTAGATTCGGAAAAAAATCCCCTTTCATTTGGTATCAAATTCGTAACGATCAGACTAATATTTCTAATTTATTTTCCATTTTTTCTGCTTTTAACTCCATTAAAATATATTTTTTTTATGCAATCGCGGTGAATTCTGAGTAATTGAGATTTAGACATGGGTCTACATTTTAATTAATATCTCCGCAACTAATTAAAATTTTTAAATTCTGTTTTCACTATGCATTCGGGCAGGCTTCGGAGCACCCGTATGTCAAATTTTGTACTTCTGCGTTCAATAGGGGCTGAACGTATAGATGCTCAGACAGACAGAGAGACAGACATCTTCCTTTATTATTATAGATACCAATAAAAAGAATACACCTAATTAATTACAACTCATATTTAAACTTAATTTGACACCATTTGGATGATTACAGAATGTCACTGGAAATATTATGTGGTCCTGTAAATAAACTATTTAGTCTAGACACATCTTTTTTTTTTTTTTTTTTTTTTGAGAAAACATGCTTTAAAACATCTTAATTCCATTAATGTTGATAGACGTGTTAAAATATGCTTAAATAAAAACCTGTCCATGAGCTCTAATGTCGCAAAAAAATTTGTGTGTCTCTGTAAATGAGCCATAAACATTATATACACTAGTAAAAACTATACAATTTTCTGTATTAACACATTCACAACCGCTGACGTGAATTCGCATCATTTCAACTTCTATGGCTAATTGGCGCTGACGTAAATTCACGTCTCTTCAGATTCTGTTTCTGGTTTGAGGCTAAGCACACATTTTATACAGAAAATATGTTTTTAAGCATGTTTTTCCTTTCATTTACATGATGTATTTCCTTTTGTTGAATGCAGTGTAACCATGTTAATATGTGTTTAAACGAAATTCTGCCCATAGGCCATAATGACAAGATAAGAAAAACTTTGGTATGCCCCTATACGATCCATAAGCAATATACACAACAAAAATTATACAACTATTTTTGTATAGCACCTGAATATGAGTACCAATTTGCAAATCAAACAGGGAGATTTTCGCAGCCGCTATTGCCGTGCATAGACTGTAATAAGAAAAACTTTGCTGTGTCCCTGTACACAAACTACAAATAGATTACATACTCAAAACTATACAGTGTACCACTAACATGTGTACCAATTTGGAAGTCAATAAGGTGATTTTTGTGGCTGCTATCATGAGACAGACAGACATACATACATATATATAGAAACAAACAGAATTCAAAAACTTTTTGCGTCTCTACATGGAGGCCTCCACTGTTTCATCCGTTTTCCAGTAATCTTTCCAGTGGTAATCTCTGGAATATGTAATCAATTACACCAAGTATAAAGTCATCTGTAAAATTGAGCACAAACATTTGCTTTCACCTGATATGTAGTAACTGGTTATCTACTGAATATGTCAGACAATTTGGTGACTTTTTGAGGATTTCCTAAAATAATTTCTGACGAGTGATGCTGTGGATGTGCTATAGCTTAAAAAATATGCACTGTGATAAATATTCACTGGAATTAAAAAGAAACAAGATATTACAATAGATTTTAAAAACAACTAGAAATTATCGATTATAACAATCACAACTATGCAATAAATCTCAAAACTATCTAAATCCTAGTCAATAGGAGCTCTTATAATGGAGTGAAGCTCAGTAACAACTTAGTTCATAGATGGCACTACTTGCTGCAAGAAAGATCAAGAGGAAAAGGAAGACAGTACTCACCAAAAGGCTTCTGATGATGGTGGGGATCCCAACTAAAAGGATTTGTGCCAAGAAACTTCAAGGTACTTTAACTTTTTATTACTTAAACAAGTTTTTTTTTAATTTTTTAAATGTGTATACAAAGAATAATGATCATTTTACAAAAGTTACTTCCTTCAACATACATTCACTTAAAATTTTGCTTTTTAAATAATTCTTTAATGCTTTTCTGCCAGAATTAAGTGCTGTTTCCACCTACCTCATAATATAAGTATTTACGGGAAATTTTAGAAGCACACAAATTTTACCAAACTAATTAAATTATTAAAATATGTATTTTGAAATTGAAGTTTACCTGTAACCTAGAGAATCACAAGACATTCCAACAAATTTATCTTTTGCTTTTTTTGCTTTTTTTCTTTCTTCCCTTAGCTTTTCATCATCTTGAATAAACTCAATTAGGTCTCGTGTTCTCTGGCGAACTATAAATAACAGAAAAATCACTTGAAAAATCATGAAATAAAGTGGGGCTACCATTTTTTTTTTTTTTTTTTTTTTAAGACATTTTTTAGACCGAGAATCGAACCCGGGCCTTCCGCTTTATGTGCGGATGCTCAAACCATCAAGCTGCCCTGGCTGATTACCAGATAGGCATTTCCCACATAACATTCGTTGGCAAAGTCACTGAGTCTGCAAACACAGCTGTATCAAGTGATATTATTAATCATGGCACAACTCCAATAGACCATGAAATTTTCAATTTAATTTAGAAATTTATTCATCAAGCCTCAAGGTTCATTTCAGAAAATTATGGAGTGGAGGGCTGATTTTTAATACGAACTATGTGAAAAACACCAGAGCCGGGAATCGAACCTGGGCCTTCCGCTTTATGTGCGGATGCTCAAACCATCGAGCTGCCCTGGCTGATTACCAGCTAGGCATTTCCCACATAACATTCGTTGGCAAAAAAAAAAAATCAGCCTTCCACTCCATAATTTTCTTAAATGTATATAATATTTATTAGATTAAAGAACTGGTATACAATGAATATTTAAACTTAAAAACTTCTTCACACACCATAAGTCCATAAAATTAATGAAAGCACTACCAGTTTCAAAAAGACATGGTCTTTCTTCTTTGTGTGCAAAACACATGCTACTACAAAGGTAAGTTTAGATATAGTTTTTAAGTTAAATATTGAAAAATGTGTTTTGGGTTTTAAAAAAAGGGAATTAGTGGAAAAACATTAAAGAAGCATGATGTATGTTCATTCTGCACTTGTGCTTAGCTATTGTTTCTCTTAAAAAATTAAAAAATAAATAAACTGCTACTGTTTTTCAATTTATCATGTCTTTTCTACTTTTTTAGATTATACTACTGTAAAAACTGTTTCACATGAAATCACTGAAAACATAAAACTTGACAGTTTTGTACAGAAAAGTGTAATAAACATGATGAAATAAACTGTTTCCATGGCAAAGCATCATTTTAGGTGATATTTAATGTTGAAGAATAGCAAAACATTTCAGTTATAGAAATTTTATAGATTGAAAAACTATTCAGGGAAACCATATCTGATTTTGCTAAGTTATACATCAGCTAATTGTAGTATGCAGTATGTAACAATTTTATGATTTTGACAATTTTTTATTTATTAATTTATTTTTATTTATTTTATTTTATTTATTTATTTATTTATTTATGTTTTATGCGATTTTTGTGTTTTTTTTTCTGACATTTTTTTTTAATTGTAATTTCAAGAAGATGCCACCAAAAATACAACTCATTTATTTATTTATTTATTTTTAACATATAAAGAAGCATTTTCTTAAACATGAATTTAAAAAAATTTAAAGTTAAACTTGTATCATTAAAAATTTCTGATAAAACTGACGTCATAATAGCATTAAAATTTTGATTTTGACTTATTTATTATTTAAATATTAATTTCAATTGATCAAATTATCATATCTGTTTCACTTTTTCTTGATTTTATCATCCACAAACTAGTGTGAATGCTTATTTAGTTAATTTTAATTTAACCATATTTCTAATTTCAATATAATCAAACACAAATAATTAAATGTCATTTACATTTTGTTAATGGCTGCGTATAGCGGGATTTGGCCATGGTTTTGAATTGCTGAAAATAGTCGCCAATCGAAACATATTTATTTAAACATTTGAATATTGCAGGCAAAGCCTGCTAGGCCAATTGTTGCAGGGTTGGTGAGCAAAGCGAGCAGGGGGCAAAGCCTCCTAGTATTTAAAAATCTGTTTCAATAAATTTATTTTTATTTATTTATTTATTTATTTATTTTTAAGAGTCAGAGTAGTTTTACTTTTTATAAGAAAGAAAAATAAAGAGGACAGAGGAGCAAAAAATGTAGAAGTAACTAATAAATAATACACTAAGCAACACAAAAAAAAAAAAAGCTGCACTGCAGAAAAAATGGCATATCTTTTTTATTTGTAATAACTTTAAAATTAATGTTTGAAACATATAAAACTGCCTTGTTTGCATAATACCAAAGCGATGAAATGATACCTATGTACATTTTCGATTTAATAATTCGCTTTATTGCACTCTATGAAGTACTTTTTAAAAATCTGCATAAAACTTTCTTTTTGAACATAATGCAATAACCATACACTTTGTATTCTATTATGATTTATTATAGGAAATAAACAAGTTATATTTTAATATATGAAATAAAACTATCTATTTGCCAGATCTAAGCTATGTTTCATTAAAAATATGTATTCTGCATTGGGATAATTCCATCTTTATATTTAAATATCGTTTTAATACGCAATGGCGTAGTTTTATATAGTGTTTTAATATAAATCTCAGAAATTTCAATGCGCCAAATATCACAAATATTTTTTTCTAGTTTTGGCAGAGTTATAGGCTACAAATTTCGAATCCTCTCCCCTCAAACCCGCCTTTTTATAGACGAAACAATTTCAAGCAGATCACAATTAGGACTATTTCCATGTCTGGTAAAAAAGATATTCTACTATACCCTTTGTGGGATTTAACTTAAAGTGAAAAAAGTTATGATTATTTACAGAATTATACGTTCTCATGGGAATGGATAGGAAATTTTGATAATTTGAAGAGAATAAACTTACCACAGATGCCGTATAGTAAGGTTCATTATCATCTTGAAATGCTGTTTGCGGAAATGTAAAATATACTTCCAAAATAGTCGATCAGGCATTCCCTTTATTAAGATTGTGTTTTATTTCGAGTTAATTGATCCCTTGAGCATAAAAATTTGTCCGACTGTTTGAAAAGTTATGCACCTCCGTATGGAGAATGTGTCATTGTTTTAAAAGTGCGATTTTCATTAAGTTGTTCATATTTTTGTACTCAGATCTGCTTGTTTTCTTTAGCACGAACTAAGTTAAACTTGACTCATCAAAGAGAACCAGTTCAGCCCAATAATTAACTAAACATTTTTTAATTTTTTTAGCCTACTGAGGTCTTGCTTTCCTATTTCTCTTCACTAAGAATGAAATTTTTTCAAATTTTCTGTCATTTAAACCTGCTTTGTGTAATAGTTGCTGTACTGTAGTTAAAGAAATTATGCTGCTAAACACTTTTTCTGAATATCTTTTATTTTCTAAATGTAATACAAATCGATTTTATAAGCAATGGTTTTTTAACTTATGTTCATCTCGCTTGGATGAGCAACAAGGCCGCCTAAAATCAAATTTCCAATTTAAACAGCCAAAAAAGTTTATATCTTGCTAAAAACCCTTTTACCAATATTTCATTAACATTTAAATATTTTGTCATCTCATGTATTAAAATATTTTTTGATCTTCATTCAAAAATTTATACTTTTTGTGGCATTGTTAACTGCCTTATTCTTACCATTTTTTAAATAATTTCTAAAATTACAATTTTACTGACAATTGCATTTTGTTTTTAACACTGGACTCAAAGCTAAAGTGTATGTGGAGGACAACATAATAAAATCTGTTCGAAAATTTGCTTTTTAAATGATAAAATTGGCGGTTGTAGAAGGCTAAAAGGAAAATATCTAAGTGTGGCTTTTTTTTTTTTTTTTTTTTTTTTTTTTTTTGTCGCTTAGTGTATATGTGCAAATTTATTTCATAAAACAATCATCTGAGATAAAACAAAATAATCCCATAAAAATAAATAATAAAATAATATTTTTATTATTTCTAGATACAAATAAATAACTTAATTTTATAATTATACTGCATACAAGAAAAAAAAAAAGTTTATTGTAAGATTACAAATAAATTTATTAATGAATAAAATGTTAATATAAAAAAAATCAAGACCTTTTAATTACTAGGATATAATTCTCAAATTTATAAATAAGAAAAATGCTACCTTGATTATTCACTAGATTGTCTTTATTATAAAAAGTATTCTTCAATAAAAAAAAAAATTAAAGAGACTCACCATTTATACCTTGATCTCTTCCATTTTCATCAATGTGTGTATAATTTTCAAGACTACGTAAATCATATATATGTTCTCTAGCACTAGTAACTACTCTTTCAGATCCATTTCTAACTAAATAACCTAGTAATAAAAGAGACTGAAAGAAAAATTATAAATATAGTATATTTTTAACTTCTTTATTTATAAAAAAATATATATATACATAAAAGTACACAAACAATTGCTTTTAAAGAACTTACAATAATGAAAATAACAGTTTTCAAGAATCAAATTTTTCAATAGAACTTATCACAATTAATAAATAAAATAAGAAAAATTTTAATACAAAGAAAAGGTTGGAGATGATTCTAAGAATTAACTGTGTATTAGAAATCAATATACCAAATATGGAAGCTGTAACTTGATTGATTGACGAGTTTCTGAAATTTTCTCTACATTTTTCTACACAGGTATTTAAAGAAGTTGCTTTACGCAAAGTGAGTCAGTCTGGTTTAGTTTTGACAAAGCATTTGCTGGATAAAGAGCTCCGAGCCTCTTTTGAATACAGTCACATTGCTATACGTTAATGCTCTGATACAATTTGTACTGTGAATTTGCTGTTGAAAGGTGTTTATTGGTGAATCTGAAGTTTATACTTGGTTTACAGACCTATAATCTTCTTGAATTTTATGTAAATAAAGTTTCCAGCCTCTGCAAGATTCACTTTTCATTCTCGGACAACTCACAAACTCCCAAGTAAGCAACAATATGATCTTCAATTAATTTTATTTAGTACTAATAAATTATCACTTAAAAAAAAAAAATAGCCAACATTTAAGAAACTAATCAATTCTTCTATCACCCTTACTTTTTAAAGGCAAATATAGAAGATTTCTAGCTTTGTTTCAAAGAATAACATTTGCCATCTCTGCCTAAAAATAGACAATATAAATTATGCTATAACAATGTAATATTTTTTTTATAAAATCTAAACTTGATTCTAAACCGATACAGTAAAATATTCATAAACGCTAAAAATATTAAAATGAAAAACAAAATTTGTATACTGCAGTTTCAATAACATTAAGCATACTGTCTTCAATGCAGAATAATAAAAATGGATTATTGTTCCTAAATAAAAACAGGAATACTACAATTCTATTGGCTGATAAAAAACAGAATAAAAAAAAATAATGTAGAATGAGATATCCTTATAAAATGAAGCAACAAAAATCCCATAGGACAGCATGGTAAAGAAGAAAGGGTAAATCTGATGTGCAGTCTTGCGGTTTCTTTATTGGCCTATTTCATACCTGGAAACTCTTGGCACAAGTAGTGAATGAAATGACATTGAAATTCATGCAATTTTTGGTTTTCCATAATTTCAAGGTCAAACATTTTTATATGCCAAAAGTCAACCACATATATCTTACACTTTTTGGACATTTTTCATTAGCATATATTCCCTGAAATGACTTTTGGCTTAAGATTTTGAGGGGATATTCACAAAAAAGACTTTTTTCATAAATTTACAATGACTTTTGACCTTTGTGCCAAGAATCAACTATTAAGTATTTATGTCCTTACAAGTAATGTTAGAAGTAGTACAATGCAAAGTAATTGTCAATAGTTCATTTTTGACACAAAAAATATTGCCTTACATAAATTGGCATGTTTTGTATAAAAAACAAATGGGAAAAAAAGAATTTCTGCAAAAATGAAAAAAACATATGTCTGAGAGTTTTATATAAAGAACATATCCTGAAAATTTCAATAAAATCAAAAAATGTCAACTATCCGAGCCTGCCTGATTTGCCCAACTTTTAAGGTTACTTTTAACAGCTAAAATGTAGTATTTCAAACCAGAGTAAAGAAATATTAAAATGAAAAATGTTGCATTATAGTTATTAAAGTAAAACATAATAATTTACAACTTTAAAATTAAACATAAATTTTAGAATTTTACTCTCAATTTCTGCGTATAGTCAAGTCAATTGACTTGCACATTTTCAAGGTTGTGCAGAGGTTCTGCAACATCATTCCCATTAATTAGAAAAGAAGAAAAAAGCTCTACTCTCTTAAGATATAAAATAGATTAATGACATTTTCGAATGATACAAACACTTCACGACCATTACTGGCAAAAACAATACTTTTAAAAGAAAGACTTTATTAATGAAACATTATAATAAAAAATAATTAAAAAGTATATGTAAGTATATTTTCATTATTATAATAAGAGCTACAGCTGTGATATGAATAACACTACCCAACTTTGTGAATATACATTTTGCATTATGACAAATCCAATATTACAAAGTAAAATATTGGGTCATCCTGAAAATTCATACTAATTTTGGGTAAAAGGTATAAAAACATGTCTGAATAGATCAGTATTAATGAAAATAAATGGCATGCATAAGTATTTTAAGTGACAGCACTTAAGCACACTTGAAAAAAAGTTTGGGCCAAATATTTTAATTTTTTTTCAGTTGCATATGCCTTTGAATATGGAAGCAAATACATTAATGCATTATTGGCACTTAATGTTTTTCTTTTACTGGGAAGGGAAAAATGCCACGCATGTAGCAAACAGGGTGGTTTATGATGAAGATGATGTATCTAAAAAAAACTGTCCTAAAGTAGGTTGCTAGGGTTAAAGCTGGTGATTTTAATCTGTAAGTCAGATTCAGATCTAGGTAGGCCCTTCACCGCATATGACAATCAGATCACCATTGATTGAGAAAAAGAAATGTTAAAAATATTAACCTATAGCATGTGATTCAAAATAGATGTTACCTCTTAAATTAACGATCACAGAAATATACTTCCAATTATAAAATTGGTGCAAATCAAGAGTACATTTCAGATATGGCATTTCTTTGCACAAGGGGGTATATACATATTAAAATACAAAATTTAATTTTTATATGGTCCCTCCTATTATATGACTTCTATTTAGAAAAATATTGTATTCAGTCTTTGAAGAAAAATTTTAAAAAATCTTTCTATGTGAAAATTTTACTGTGTTATTGCAATTCGAAAATGATAACACTTTACCTGCAATTTTGGCATCCATATTTCTATGCCACGCCAAAGTGCTTACTTTAGGGGGTTATACATGAGATGATAAAAATTAAAAGTCCATTTGTTTTAAAAAAGCATTTAAAACCATTTAAATTAATAAATCAACAGTTTTAAGAACTCAATGCAAATTGATGTTATATTGTATTGTTAAAAATGTTAATACAATGTTGAATCTCTTAAGGGGTCATCTGCAAATTGAAATACTTTAAGAGAGAAAAGTATATTAAAAGATATAAAAAGACAGATAAAAGAACCGGTTTAAAATAACAATTAAAATCACTCAATCACACCAAATAAACAGTTTTATTTTAAACAAATTGTTATTTTGTATTGTTAAAAAAATTAACAGTTGAATTTCTTTAGAAGTAACTTGCAAATTGAAACAATTTAAAAGAAGAAGACATACTGAAGGATATTAAAAGAACAGTTTAGCTTAGTTTGAGGTATTCTGCAGTCATTTTTTGCTCATTAAGGTTCATTAGACCAAGACTTACGATTTAAAGCGGATTTCAAACAATGGACATATCTGCCTGACAAAGATTCGAACCCATCTTCTCTGAGCTGAAGCCTACAGCGCTGACCAGTATGCCACCAGAAAGGCTCGATAAAAGAGACCTTCTGGATGCCAATCTATCATGATGTGAAATTTATCTAAACCAGAATAATATATTCTTTTTTTTTTTTTTTTTTTTTTTTACTTTCTTGTATATTCAATAGAAGTATTAGATTAGTAAATTTTTTGACCTTGGTTTTTTCATGGATTTACATGTTTTAAGGTCTAGAACATAATGTAATGATAAAATGTCTGTGTGTGACAAAATTTTGTGGCAAATGTACCTAAGGAACTACTGCACAGAATTTCATAAAATCTGATATGCAGTTGCACCTTGACCTAAATTAGTGCCTATCAAAGTTTACTGAAAATCATCCAACAGATGGTGTTGCCATCACACTTTTTCTAAATTTTTAACATGGCAGTATAAGACAAAATTTCGTATAAAAAATAAATATACATAATTACTTTTTAATAATCATTATGAAATTAAAAAGAATTATTTATAATAGTGTTAGTCAACTGAGAAAATTTTTTTGTATATGTAGTAGCATCACTTCCCACCCTTCGCAGGGGGAAGGAGGGGGATGTTTCACTATGGATATCTTTCAAAAGAGCTCGTCAATACCTTCAAAACGAATAGTTGAACCATCAACCTGTGATAATTTAAAATAAAAAGGTATAGATTTTTTTTTTCCCTTTTTAACAAAAAAAAATTCTTTAAAATGTCATATAGACAATAAAATTTACTTCTTTTTTAATATTTAGTGTTATAATACTACTTCTCTAGAATGGAAATCGTCTGCATTCATCATTGAAGATAATTTTAATAAATTGTTTGTATTGAGTAAATTCGTATAGGAAAATATAGAAGGAAGTAATGTGGTGGCCACAGCATACCAGTTTTTAAAAAGAAAAAGATTTCTAATAACTATATAATACAGAGAATATTATGTATAATTTTAAGAATTCCCAACAAAGTTAATTGTGTTTATAAATTCAGTTGTGTGTTCATCTACCTTTTGCATTCTGATTTCCGTAAATAATTCTATAACACCTTGAAATTGATATGTGTTATTCAATTTATTGAACCACGTTGATGTTGAAAATGGTATCGGAATAATTAGCACTGTTGATTTCTGCACTCACAAAAGAATTCTAATACATAGCTGCCAACCACTGAGAATCAAAATTAGGGAGACTTTGCAGGGGTCGATCCAGGCAAAATTTGGGTCCGTTTTGCGGCCCCTTCACAAAATTCCACATAGTAAAAAGGGACCCTTCACAAAATTCAAATTCATAAAAAGGGACCCTCACAAAATTCAAATCAATAAAAAGGGACCCTTCACAAAATTCAAATTTTATAAAATGAGTCAAATGATCCTTTTATTACATGTTTTCATATTTTCAGTATTAATTTTAATTAATGGCTTAATTTGGCTCAACGAAACTCTATTAACTTGATACTAAACATTACATAAAGTGATTGTAAAAACTGAAGATTTTACACAATATTTTACTTTTTCACAAAAATATTTTATATTTCACAAAAATAAATAAAAATTTCACAAAAATATTTTGTTTTTCACAAAAAAGGGACCCAAAAATTAAAACCTGGATCGACCCCTGCTTTGCATACGACATAATTTATGCCGTAAATAGAATATTGATGACATAATAATTGTTGGAAAGAGAAGCAGCAAATAAAAGGGAAATTTTGCAGTATCTAGAGGCTTTCTTCTTATTGCAAATAATATGAGAGAAAAAAAAATAAATAAAACATACTGAATTTAAAATACTACTAGATTATATTAAAATCCAACCAGATTGAAATTATATATATACTGTAATGACTTATAGACTGACTAGAGGGCGCTGTCTGTCTAGCGCAGACGAGAAAGACTTTCGAATTGAAAAAAGTTTAGTTTGGTTTTAGATGGGAATGATGTAACTCCGAGAATAGCGGGTGCCTGGCTTGAGTGCCGTTCATGTTTATTATTTTAGGTCCAAAGATTATCGACCATTTTATGCAATATGTGTTACGTGTTTTCGATTACCTTTTATGTATGTGTGTTTGTGTCGTATAGTGTTTGTAAATGAGAAATAAAAAAAATATTTCTCTAAAGAAAAGCAATCTTCTCTTGATGATTTCAAGCCTACGATACATCACAGACTAGTGTTATGGTGGCAGCTAATGGCATACGTCCAACGCTACAAAGATACGCTACTAAAGGGGTAAGTGCCTTTATGTATGAAACAGTGCCTTGATTTAAAAATAATATAATAAATACCTCAGTCCTTGTATTAGAACGTGAGAAAATATTCTTTTTTTAAAAAGGTACTTTAATTCAGATTATGTATTTAAATCATGAATCATATAGCACTGCTTATCCCTATTCATTTAGTAAAAGTATTATTTTAAGATAAATTATTATTGTAGAGAAAAATATGTATTATTAACCTGATTCATCCGTTGTTTAAAAGAAATAAAAAAGAAGGAAATCTTTCGTTTTTTTGTCGATGTGTTTCAAAAAAAAATAAATAAATAAAGTTGATGAATCAGTGAAAAATAAATAAATATATATTTTTTTCTTTTGTTTGGTGGTATATTCCTAATAATAATAATTTTAAAAAAACTTACTATAGAGTAACTAAATGTTACTACGTTTTGCAGGGAATTTCGGTTTTAAACGGAATTGCAAATTTTGAGAACAGATTTAAATAAAGTACCTGTTCTGTATTTTATGGAAGAATAAATATTCCTTTTTAGTAATCTGTGGTTTAGAGCTCTGAGAAAAAAATATAAATAAAGAATATATTTATTATCGAATTAGAAAGAATAAAAATGTTGCTGAATGATTCATAAGAATTAATGTGCATTTCCGGTCACATTTTTATTTCTGATACTTTATTGATTTAAATTGGATTTATTTTTCTATCTCTTTTTTCTGATTTTAATATTTCTTTGCTAAAAAATACAAAAAAGAAAAAGAGTGAATAAAGAATAAAAAAGAATTTAGTTTTGCTTTCATGTAAAATGATTCTGTTCTTGTTTGAAACAAAATATTTTAGTTACGGTTTGAAGTAAAATGATTTAATTTTGCTTTCAAATGAAATGTGTAATGTTTAGATGTTCATTTTATTTATTAATATTAATTACTATGGTAATTTATGTTACTTAAATCCAATTTCGATTGAACTTACTTTTTTTTTTTTTTTTTGATAAAGGAAAATAGTTTGGGTTTCGAAACGAAACTATTGGGTTTTTTTTTTTTTGGTTTGAAGAAATATATTAATTATTCTGTTTCCTGAGAAATAGGTGTGCAAAAAGAATCAAATAGTTTTGCAAATAAATTAATTTATTTCTGTTATGAATTGAAATAATGATTGTGTAGGAAACAAGTAGTACTTGGTATGAGAACATACTTGGTTTAAAATATTATTTTGAATAATATTTTTGAATATATGATTTATTTAATAAAAGAAATTTGTGTGATTAAAAATGTTCATGTATTCTGTTCTTTAAGAAGAAAAGTACTGTACACGTGGGTTTTTTTTATGAAAGAAATATATATTTAAAAAAAAGTGTTCTCTTAAATAGAGAAAAATAAAGTATTTTTCATAAGTTACAGATACCATTAATTGGGTTGGAAATTATTATTTTTTAATTAATTACAAAGCTTAATTACCCAGTGGCGGATTTAAGGGGGGGGCTAGGGGGCTGAAGCCCCCCCCCCCAAAAAAAAAAAAACACTGACATTCACCATTGACTATTGCAATTGTAAATTTTTTATTGGTCTAGAATAACACTTTGAAAAATCTTAGCCCCCCCCCCCAAAAGTCAAGTTCTGGATCCACCACTGTAATTACCCTCATTATCTTATTTTATTTGTGTGTTTGATTGATTTTTGGAAAAAAAAAGGGGTAATAGAAAAAAAAAAGAAAAAATAATAATTTTTCTGATTATTTTATTTGTTTATATCTTATTATCGTTTTGAGAGCATTCTGGTTTTGTTTGGGATTTTGAAACATGGCATTTTTAGCTAAAGCTCGAAAACATGAATTGATTCAAATTTGTGAAGAAATCGGTGTCGAAGTAGATACTTCCAGTAGAGTTATTGACATCAAGAAATTAATTTTATCTAGTAAGTCCTATAATGAGGAAGAAGTAAAATTAATATTAGAAAGGCTTCTTGAAGATAAAAAACTACAAGAAGAAGAGAGACTAAGACAAGAAGAAAGAGAGGAAAGAAGGACCCGAGAAACTCAACAATATGAACTTGAATTAAAGAAATTGGAAATTTCAAAAGAAAATCCTGAAAGATTATTAGAACCAGAAAGGGTGATTGAATCGGTTCCAAGAATACAGTTAACGCAAATTACCCCAAGATTTGATGAAAAACATGATGAAATGGGTTTATATTTAATAAATTTCGAGAGAAGAGCGGAGATGGCACGAGTTCCAAAAAAGGATTGGGTGGCCTACCTGTTAGCAGTTTTACCGCCAGAACTATCCAATATGTTGGCCAGAGAGTCTCCAGCCGATGCTACAAATTATGATTTTGTAAAGAATCTCATCATGAAAAGATATAAATTAAATAGTGAAAAATTGAAACAATGTTTTTATAAGCACCACAAATCGTCCGAAAAATCTTGGAGAAATTATGCCCAAGAGCTTTCTAGTTATTTTACGGAGTGGCTTACAGAATTAAAGATAGAGAATTTTCAACAGCTGAAAGACCTAATAGTGACTGAGCAGTTAAAGTTTCGAGTGCCTGCTGATGTAAGAGATCATTTTTTAGACAACTGGCTTACATTCATGACACCTATGGTCATGGACTTAGCTGAAAAACTAGATGAGTTTGAGAGTATTAAGGAAAGTTTCAAAAGGAGGGAATTGCCCAAAAAGAAATTTTCCAGCTTTCGTAACTAAAGTGGAAACTTTTGTGATGATAAGTCTAACGATAATAACAAAGATGTTAAGTCGAAATTTCATTCAAAATCCGAAACATTCCAAGAAAATCAAAGAAACAAAGAGTTTGATAAAAGAAAAATTGCTCGTTGCTATGAATGTGGTTCTACTAATCATCTTAGACCTCAGTGTGATAAATTAAAGAAAAATGAAGAATTTATCTCACATATTATAACTGAGGCAGGTTCTGATGAATCAATGACATCTTATACTAGTTTAGGTAAAGTGAATGGTGTTGAGATGAAAATAATTCGAGACACGGGTGCTTCATGTGATTTGATCAGCAGCAAGTACGTAAAACCACATATGTACACAAATGAGAAAGTGTATATTAGAAATCCATTAGAAGTGGATCCTATCTGTTTACCACTTGCAGAAATTGAATTGGATTGTAAAATGGGATACTTAAAAACTAAAGCAGCTGTCCTACAAAGTTCCTTTTATAGTGACAAGTATTTGTTAGGAAATAAAACTGCTGCAATGTTCAAAGATTGCAATTCAAGAGAAAATGTACAAGTGCCTAAGCTAAACTCAGTACAAACAAGAAAGCCTAAGAAAATTTTAAAGATGAAGAAAAATATTCAAAATAAAGATTTTGCTCATTTTGACCAAAAGTTGATCGAGAGTAAATCTGAAGACGAAAAGAAAACAGAAGAGGTAGAAGAAATCCTGCCAGAATTTTCATGGCCAGAACTCAATAAAACCTCTCCAAAAGTGTTTGTTGAAGAACTGCATGATATCAAAGAAAATCAAAATAAAATAGAAAATGAAGTTGTTCTTAAAGAGAAAATAAATTTTGACCATCTCAAAACTGAAAATTTCAGATTGTTAAATGAAATCATATGTTTAAAAGGGCAGATAGAAGAAAAGAAAATTAAAGAACAAGAACTGTCTCTTGAAAATAAAAAACTTACTGAAGAGTTGGAACATACTACCAAAAATTATTCAGAACTAAATAATGCCTTAAAAGACCTTAAACAGAAAAATGAAGAGTCTAATTTTGTGATGGACGAACTAAAAGCTGAAATAGGTGCTTATCTGAATAAAAAATGCTTAGAATATGAAAAGCAGATAAATGAAGAAATTCAAGAGAAAGAAAAGTTTGAAAATCAGTTAAAAACTCTTCGCTTTGATTCACAAAGTGAAAAAAAGAATTATCTAAATCAGTTGGAAATTCTGAATGTTGAAAAGAATAATTACAAACAAGAACTGGAAAATACGAAAATTGAAAATCTTAAGCTGTCTAATGAAATTAACATAATGAAAGAAGAACTCTTAAGAATGAAAAGTAAAGAAAAGAAAATTTGTCTTAAAAATGAAAAACTTGTTGAAGAAAGAAATGAAATTACTATAATTAATTCCAAATTAGATTACCTGTTTAGTATTCTTGAAGAGAAAGAAAAAATTTCTAATGCTAAATTTTATCAGTTGACAGATGAATTGCAAAAAAATAAATTAGATCTTATGCAATTATCTGAAAAATGCTTAACTTATGAGAAACAATTGAAGGAACAAAATTATTTGAAAGAAAAGCTTTCTGCAACTACATTGAGTACATTCAAGCCCAAGAACAATGTACCAAAAGATTCTAGTGAACTAATGGCAAATTCATTGAAACATAGTGAAAAGTGTCCAGTGCCATATAGTGAGAAAGTCGTCAATTTTTCTAAAGCAAGAAAAATACATGTAAGAGACATTTCCTTCAAAATGAGTGTTACTAAGTTGCACATTAAACCTTCTAACTGTCAACCTACTCGAGCTCATGTGAAAAATTCCAGACATTTAGTAGGCCAGAGGTTGAGAACTCCAAGTGAAATGAAGGTTCGAGACAAGAAAGATTCTTCGTCTCATACTACCAAGACTGACGTGACAGCTTTTTGAAATTAGCTGAATACTATCAAAAATGCATTCCTGAATTTTCTGAAAATGCAGCTTTATTGTCAGACTTACTAAAGGATTGGACTCTAAAATCCACTGACTGGAATAGCTCTTGCCAAATGGCCTTTGAAGAGCTAAAGGAGAATTTATCTCAAAATTGTATACAAGCTATTCATGTTCCTGAGAAAAAGAAAAAGAAAAAAAAAAGACCAAATCCCAGACTTTTACTTTGGGAACTCTATGCAGAATATTTAATTAGGAGGTTGTTGAGTGTATAGAATTACAATCTCTGAATGCTGATAGATTAAGTCTTATCCCTTAGTTTAAAAAGTTTCTGTATTTGTTTAATTATTGCTATAAATCGCATTTGTTTAATTATTGCTGTATATATATTGTATTTGTTTAATTATTGCTATATATATCGTATTTGTTTAATTGCTATATATATATATATATATATATATATGGTATATATTTGTTTTCACGATCTATATTTTACTTTGCATATCTATTTAGTGTCACAGGTATATTGTGTGTAATAATATTTAGATTTCTATTTGGTATATGTTTTTGTGTATATTTTAAAATAAGTTAAATAGTGTGTTTAATCTAAAATAGGGATAAGTCTGGTGCATTTAAATATAACCAGGTACTGTTTCTGCATAGAATTGGTGCTTGCTCGTATTTTTTTTTATCTCTTGTTTTAAACTGATTACGATATTTAGAAAATGAATCGATATGTTGAACATTGTGACTATTGATTTTGAATATAGACTTATCCTAATCAAGTATTATTTAACCAAACTTTTCCCTCTACAATAGTGAAAAGTTTCTCCCCTGAAGGGAGGAGGACTGTAATGACTTATAGACTGACTAGAGGGCACTGTCTGTCTAGCGCAGACGAGAAAGACTTTCGAATTGAAAAAAGTTTAGTTTGGTTTTAGATGGGAATGATGTAACTCCGAGAATAGCGGGTGCCTGGCTTGAGTGCCGTTCATGTTTATTATTTTTGGTCCAAAGATTATTGACCATTTTATGCAATATGTGTTACGTGTTTTCGTTTACCTTTTATGTATGTGTGTTTGTGTCGTATAGTGTTTGTAAATGAGAAATAAAAAAAATATTTCTCTAAAGAAAAGCAATCTTCTCTTGATGATTTCAAGCCTACGATACATCACAATACATACATTGATTTGGAAAAAATTTTCCTACCTGAAAAATGTATTCATTTTTTCCCCATGTTTACACATTTGGTATAGATATGACATAAACATTTAATTTAATTGAGGAGAAATAAATGATTCATGAAGTTCAGCAATAAAGTCTACAAATAATTATATATGTGAGAAATATTGAGCACTTCTATTGCTTTATTGTTTCTAGAATTGATCATTAATAACTATCCAGATATGGGAAAAGGGAGGGGGGAATACAAAAATAATTACAGAGTAAGAAATATTAAACTCTTTCAATTTTACTTCTAGAATCTAATAAAGTAAGTTTAAAATTAATATTATCATTTATGTTGCAGATGGATAAAGACTGGGAAATAAAAAACTTCAGCAGAACATTTGATTGCCAACCGCTAGTTGGAGATAAATAAGGGGGGGGGGATTACATGAGCAAGAAATATTTAACTATTTTATTTCTTTACAGGTTCTAGAATCTCATAAAGCAAGTTTGAAGTGAATATTGACATTTATGTTGTGGATGGAGAAAGATTGGAAATCGGGAGTTTTCGCAGAACATTTGATCGCCGATCATTCAAGTTTTTTTTTTTTTTCAATTGAACAATATCCGCGACTTTTTTTGAAACGGAAGAAATAAATTCGTGGTATTCAGCGAATTAGATTAAAAAATTTCACCGATTTTCGTGAATTCGTGAAAAAATCAGATGCCTGAAATGTGACCATGGGGAATATAGAAAAAAAAAAAAAAAAAACATTAGATTTTGAAAAATTTGGAAGATATTAATGTTTTTCGGGAGTTCGGAAGATTGCCACAAAATTCGGGAGAGTTGGCAGCTATGCTAATATATGGCGGTCTTTTAGACGTACTTCTTCAAAATCTGGTTTAATATAGTTATACTGCACATAATATAATGAAATTAACATACATTATCTAGATGCATATATCTGCATCCAGAATAAGTCGTTGTTAGTATTATTGACTCTTTTACAGGGCCCCACAAGATATTCAGATAGTTTATGCAATATGAACAGAGGGAGTTTTTAATTTTGTTCTGGGGAGTTTTTTTTTTTTTTTTTAATTCTGTGCACTATATCAGGCATATTTTATTTTTAGGCAGTATATTAAGCAACACATAAATGTAATAAAATGGAAAAGGATAATAGTGAATAATGATATCTAATTGATTAAGCACTCATTTTTTATATTATCTTATATTGAACAAAATATATTGGACATATAAATAATAATACGTACAAAACTTTGAATAAACATCATAAAATGTAAGAACTCACAACAATTGCTCTGGGTCAAAAGAAAACACGACCCTTCGTAAGGCATACTATGTAGGCATTTGCACTGCAGCACTTTCATTTTGTTCGGCTGAGGTGCATTGCTGCTGTATTTACACAAAAGCACTCATGCCTATTTTATTCACCTGACGAAGGTTCATGTTTTCTTTCGACCCAAAACAATTTTGCAAGTTCTTGCATTTTATAGTGTTTATTCAAATATTTGTACTTATTACTTTAAAACGCCAGCTGCGTGCTTTCTTATATATAACATATAAACAGTATTTCTTAAGATATATTTATTTCAAAAGTATTAAAATTATAGCAACATGCAAGAAGGAACAAAATAGAGTAACAAATAAAGGTTACATTTAATGGAATTTTTAAAGAATATTTTAAAATGTCTCGTTTTAACAATGTTTAAACATTTTTTTGTATTTGTTGGAATGTTAAAAAATATCATTTATTTGTTGTTCAATATGGCTCAACTAGGGGCCTAGAGGGCTTACTCTCAAAGCTGGAAAACAAGAGATGCCAGGTTCGATCCCAGGTCGAGCTTGTCAGCAATTCTGCTTGGAATTTTCTGTGGTTTTCTCCAAAACTTGTATATTGGGGGGGAAATGTGTATTGATAAGAACCTTTAGAAAAACCTTCACGGAAGGCCCTTCCCTCATGCCTAGGATCCAGCTAATCGGCCTCAACACACATAACCACAACTATCAATGAACCACAATGTTCATTATAATTCAGAGTGAGCTTTGTCATCACATTTATTATACACTATTAAATATGTTTTACAAGTACAATTCTAGCTAAAAGAAATCATAACTATGACAGAAATGGAAATGATAGCTACGATAGATAGTAAACATAAATAAAGATTATTTGAAATGTAATTACAATTTCTCGCTTTTGAAACAACCCCTTAAGACTTGGCGAAAAATGCTAGAATTTTCGAATTGCGATAACTGAACGATTTTTTCTCTTAGAGACTTGGGATTTCTTTTGTTTTCCTTCTCAGACTGAGGACAAAATTTTCTAAATATAACTCATAGGAAATGGACCGTATAAAAATTATATTTTGTAATTTAATATGTATACAGCCCTTGTACAAAAAATGCCATAGTTGAAATTAGGGATGAAACGGATATCCGGTAACTATCCGGTATCCGGCTGAGTTTTAAATATCCGGCGGGGTACCGGATATCAGCACACCGGATACGGATATCCGACAATTTCAAGCCGGATATCCGACAGATATCCGAAAGAGAAAATTCAAGCTTAAATCCCACCAGATGAAAATTCTGCGACAATTTTTTTAAATTTTTTGAGATCAGTTGTAGCTTGTAAAGGATTTTTTTTTTTTTTTTTTTTTAGGTTGGTTTCTGCAAAAATCGATTTTGGACTCATTAGCAAACAAATTTAGCCAGAAGTAGCTTCAGGTCTAAAAAATATAGAAGCCCTATTTTTATTTTGTACAGAGTTAGCTAGGTTTTCTTTCCAGAGTGATCTATAACATTCCCCTTAATCTTCCCCATAACAATAAAAAGAGCCGTTCATTGTTGTTCCTGAACAAATGATATTTATTCTCTGCAGTTTCCGTGTATGTGTATATATAACTCTGTTTTCATGTCTTTTGCTAATATGTTGTTAGATTGTTTAGTAATATTGCTAGTCTTGGATGTTAAAGTTGTTAGATTGTTTCGAGAATGAATCAAATAATGTGCATTTATTGACTAGAACCTGTTTATTTACAATCCAGTTTTCTATACACAATAAAGCTGTTGTTTTTGTGACCATATATTTATACTAGCAGAAATCTGGCATTACTCGCACCATCTATCTATTCAATTTGGATTTTTTTAAAAACCCTCCAATTTATATAAATTTGCATTTTTAATGGAATATCTTACTAAAGCACCTGAATTTAGAATTCTTTGTTGCGTTGCATAGATATATCCCAAAAAATTAAAATTACTTCAAATAAAAGTACATGTTTAATTTTTCAGAAACTCTGTACTTTCATTTTCATATTGTTCATAAGGAAAAAAAATTCAGTTATTTAAAGTTTTTGATTTTGTACTGCAGAAAAACTTCACTTACTTAAAGAATTTTAATAACTAATGTAAAATTTTCCTTATCTGTACAGAATATAAAAACATAAAATAAGTAAAAAGTATAAATTTATTTTGAATTATTACTTTCTTCTATATTAAATAGAAGGAAGTATTGGATTTGTGAAAATTTTCAACTTCCAGTTTTCGGTGGATTTATGCATTTTGAGGGAACCAAAACACAATTTGACCATTTTTGGAAAATGTCTATCTGACAAAAATTTTGGGCAGTTCAAGAGTTAATGCACAGAATTTCATATAGATTTATACATAGTTGCATCTTACCAAAAAAAAAAAAAAGTGCCTGTCAACTTTTGGTGCAAATCACTCAACAGATGTTGCTGCTATACTGTGATTTCTCCCATTTAAAGGAAGACTATATCTCAGCTTATACTGTGTATAATTGAAAAAAATAAACTAAATGTGTCACAGGGAGGGAATTATGAAACATGTTCATTCAATTTCTGTGCATAACGGCCAATAGGTGATGCTGCTATACTGCAATTTTCCCGTGAATGGGGAAGTTATATCTCAGATTCATTCATGTATAATTGCTAAAAACTTAGTATGGGAAAGGGTCATTTTTATAAAACATTATGTTGATTCAATTTTGGTGCATATTGGTCGATAGGTGGCTATATTATGTTGCAATTTACTCTGTGAATAGGAAGGCTAAATCTCAACATCTATAAAATTTAAGAGATAAACAAGATAAAAATAATATGAGAATAAAAGTTGGCTTTATTTAGGTGTATATCGACCAACAGGTGGCGCAGCTGTTCCTCACCTTCTGTAATTCTCTGCATGGCTACATCTCAAATTTTTTTTATTAAAATTGCACTAAACTCAATATCTAAAATCTTTATTGTAAGCTATGATTATGTTTCTTCTGCATGTTAAACAGCATGTAGCGTTGTTATATAGAGAGATATAGAAGAAAGTTTTGTGATGGTCATAATATACTAGTTTGAAGCTTTTAGTTTTTTTTCTTCTTTCTTTTATGTTTTCTTATAAATGTCTCAAAAGAAAGTATTGGATTCATAAAAATTTTCAACTTCTGGTTTTTGATATTTACACATTTTAAGTCCAGAACCTGGTTTGACCATTTTTAAAAAAATGTCTGCGTGTGTATGAAAAAATTCTGTTGAACTGTACCTCCAGAACTACTGCGCACTACAATTACATATAAATTTATGTGTAGTTGCACCATGACATAAATCAGTGCCTACCAACTTTTGGTGCAAATGGCTCAACAGGTGGTGCTGCCATACTGCGATTTCTGCAACTTAGAGGAAGGCTATATCTCAGAAACTACAGCACAGAATTTCATATAAATATATATGTACATGTAACTTGGCATATATTAGTGCCTATGAAATTTTGGTGCCAATCGCTCTACAGGTGGTGCTGTTATACAGTGCTTTCTGCAATTTAGGGAAGGCTACATTTTAGGTTCTATTTCATGTAACTACACAAAACTTCATGTTGGAAAGGCATTATGAGAAATTATGCTGGTTCAGTTTGGGTGCATGTTGGCCAGTAAGTGGCTCTGCAATACAGAAATTTCCCCCCAAAAGGGGAAGACTATATCTCTTATTCTATTGTGTATAATTGCATAGAACTTGGTATGTGAGAAAACCCGCCATTGTGAAACACTATTGCGATTTATTTTAGGTGTATATCGGCCAACAGGTGGCAATACTGCACTACAACTTACCCAATGAATACTTAGGCTAAGTTAATCCCAACTTCTATGACATATGTGCATGAAACTTAATATATAAGACAACCATTATGAATGCAAATATTGACCTTATTTATGTGTATATCAGCCAACAGGTGGAGCTTCTATTATGATCTTTCACAAGCGTATATCTCAGCACCTGTTGATTAAAATTGCATAAACTACTTTTGTAAAATATTTATTGTGAGAAGCTATGGTTAAACTTTTATACAATTTAAACCGTAAGTGGTGCTGTTATATAGAATTATGTAGAAGAAAGTTTTGTGATGGCCACAACATATTAGTTTTCATGTGAAAATAACCCTTCAACTGTGATTATATTAGTAAAATATTTTATTTTATTTTTTTAATAATAGTATTGTAAAAAATATGTAAATAATAAGTTTTAGTTTTATAATTCTGAACAAAACCTATCTTTTTGGGATAGTGCTTTTCACCAAAAAATGCAAGTGTAGGAATGAGTATGTTAGGCCTAAACTTTTATTCTTCATGGCAATATTGCACAAATAAATAGAATATTAAATAAATATGTTTAAATAAATTTTATTTAAAATGTTTTTAAAAGAATAGTATATGAAATATGTTTATATTTTATTGTTTTAAAATAAAGAAAAAGAAAAGAAATATACAACACAACAAAAAACAAAACTATTGCCGGATATCCGACGGATATCCGTATCCGGCAGGCAGAAGAGCTCCGGATATCCGATATCCGGTAAAATCACTATCCGTTTCATCCCTAGTTGAAATCTACACTTGATTTGCACCAATTTTGTATTTGGAAGTATGTTTCTATGACTGTTAGTTTAAGAGAAAATCGCTGTAACATCTATTTTAAATCACTCAATATAAATTTAATAATACAAAAATAACAATAATAATAATGTGCTCATTTCAATTTTCCTTTAAATCAGTATGAGTTTTCACGACAAGACAACCCATATATATATATATATATATATATACATACTATAATTCTTGGCAGAACTATATTGTATATGGATACAAACCAGTAGCAAGGTGTCCAGTCATCTATAGATTTGTCGATGACTGTAGAAAAAATTATTTTCCATAAGTCATTTTAAATCTATGTAATCCTATTTTAAAATATCCTTTTTTGGAGTTTTTCTTATCCCCTGCGTTTGATAAAATTTTCTGGTGCTGCCATCTATCGGTTCTACAAAGAACCATCCAAAAACATTTCCGAGTCCCCGTTTCTTGGAGTGAATCTGTTTTACGTCTGTGCAAGCCTGCACGTGCAAACACTTTTCGTCTGCAACATATCAAATAGCTTAAAAATCGGGTGCTAGTCATCTATATTTTTAGCGATTCTAGTGACAGGAAAATGAGCACTGTTGCGAACTGTAAGGATTTATCCCTACGTATAACGACTTACAGAAGTTTCCTGTAGGATGCAGGGACGGATTTTTACTTTGTAAGGGCTTTTTGGGGTCTTATGCAAGTCTTTTATCAGCAATTTTACATAATTTTATTTTATGTGTGATTTTTCATTTAAGTAAGGACTTTTATCCTTAATGTAAAGATATTTTGTGCTCTGTGTACGAACAATAGGGAATATTTAGTTTCAAAATAATTTTACGAAATTTTATTTAATAATTTAGGATATTTCAATAGGTTAAATTATGGCTTTAATAAAGAATTTTAAATCTGCATCTTGTTTTTTTTTTTTTTGTAAGGGCGAACACAAAAAAGTTATTTAGTACCAGAATTAATGGAAATCCTTCTATTTTTTTTTTTTTTTTTTTTTTAATTACTTAAAGGAGATACCTTTTATAATGCTCTGTTACGATGCTAGAGATCTTTCAGGGCGAAATCCGCCCCTTCTTCAGTAGCTACATGGTCTGTCTCTGTTGCCGAAACTGATCTTTAATCCCTCTTCTCCTTCCCGGACTTGCTTTTCGTAATGTGGCGCCACACTCCATCCAAATCGACGCGTGACTCGTGCCCGTTACACGCTAAATCGTCCTTCATTATTTCTATTGTTTCACGGAAAAAAGCATAATCGGGGTTGTTGTAATTTGCTAATTTCCTCGTTTCGTTAAATATAATATCTATGTTATTTTCTTTATTAACTTTAGTGAGGGCTGTTGTTATTGTTATTTTACCATATTTGATGTCATTTTGATGCTCTTTGATTCTAGTTGATATTTTTCTTTTGGTTACTCCAATATAATTTCCTCTTTTTTCATCTGTATATTTAAAAGGGATTTGATAAATTCCGGCTGTTTCAAGAGGGGGGGGGGTTGTCTTTATCGTTTCGAATTAACTGGTATATAATGGGATTTGGTTTTATAGGTATATTTATATTGCGTTTTTTGGCTATATTTTTAACTTTAATTGAAATTCCTTGATCATATGGTATAGAATGAGTAAAATTTGGGGAAGGTTTTTTTGGTAGTTTGGGATGTTATTGAGTTTTTTTATTCTTTTTTTATACAATTTATTGACAAGGTTTTTACTATAACCTGCTTTAAAAGCCATATTTTTGATGTGGTTTATTTCTTCTTTTAAATCTGCGGGTTCATTACAAATTAAAATTGCGCGGTTTATATAGGCTTGTATTGCATTAATCTTATATGTGTAAGGGGTTTTACTACGGTTGTTAATTATTTCTTCGTTTGCTGTCGGTTTTCTATAAACTGTGGTATTAATATTATTTTGATGATGTTTTATTTTAACGTCGAGGTAGTTTATTTCGTTATTTATTTCGGTTTCACATGTGAATTTTATATTATGGTCAATTTTATTTAAGGTTTCTAGGATTTTATTACTGTTTTCGTTTTCATCAATGATCGCGAACATGTCCTCGACATAACGGACCCAAAGGATTAATTTATTTTTTAACATTTCAAATATGTTTTTCTCTAAAATTCTTAGTTTATGCTCGGCAATTAGTCCTGAGACGGGGGACCCCATTGGGACTCCTTTATTTTGTTTATAAATTTTCCCGTTAAAATTAAAGAAACTTTCGTTTAATATCAAATTACTGGTAGCTATTAAAGTATTTGCCGTTTCTTGGTCGTATTTTTCTTTAATTAAGTCATTTATGGTGTTGGATATTTCTTTGACATCTATTGAGGGGTATAGATTAACTATGTCGAAACTTACGAATTTATTATTGTTTTTAAATTCAAACTCCCTAATTCTCTTAATGAAATCCTCAGTAGAAACTAAACTATTATCGGTGGGGGCTAAGAGTTCGCGGTAAATTTTAACCATGTATTTTTCTAAATCGTATGTAGGGCCTTTGCGTTTATTAACAATTGGTCGAAATCCTATTTATTGTTAGAATAACTATAGTATTTCTTTTCTTTTCCATAAAAAATAAAATAATAACAATTATAATCATTATTGTCATTATTATTTGTGCAATTAAATGTTTGAAATGAAAAGGCATTCATAAAATTATTGTATTTAATGCACCTTAAGTCCAAATTGAGCCAAGTTTGGTGGACTAGCAGTAAATCTTTAAAATATTGAATTATTAAAATATTGCTTAGTAATCTTCATAAACTTTATTAGAAAAAAATTCAACAATGAAGTATTTTTTGTTCAATATTAGAAGACAATGTGAAAAATATCTTCTTAATTTTTTTAATGATTTTTTTTTTTTTTTAATGTTCAAATGAACATGTGTGTATAATTTAATCATCTATTTTTAACCTTTAACAACGAAATCAATTTTTCTCTAGTTATATTATGAAAAAATGCTTCTTTACTTTTTAGTCTCTGTTGCTCCAAGAATGAAAACAAATTCTCTCTTATTGCAAGATTTATTTTTATTTAATTTATTTATTTTCATAACAAAGTAGTAAAGATTATGTTATTTATTTACTTATTATTATTATTTTTCCCCCCAAGTACTTTCATGTTGAAAACACATTTCTCCGAATTTATATGCATTCATATATTTAATTATAAAGCCATTAACAAATTTTCTGCGATTTTAGACAGTTCGACAGTTAGACAGTCATGGGCAATGATATTTAATTCAATCTGCAGGTAAATCGTCATCATAAAAAGTATGCATCACTGGTAAATAAAGAACACATTTTTCCACATTGTGGGATTCAGTTGTAATAGCAACTGGTAAAAATTAAAAATTGAAGAATTTGATAAGTTAATAGATGTTTACACGTGTGTAAGACAAATTCATGTTGCAAAACTCACTCAAAAACATCATTCATAAATTATTACTTTCTCATACTACAAGATAGTGCTATAATAAAAGTGATAATAAGCCAGGGGGGGGGAGAGAGAGAATTCCCCCTTTGAGAGGAATAAATTTTCATGATGGGTATCTTTCAAAAGAGCTTGCCAATACCTTTAAAACGAACGGTTGAACCATCGATCTGCAATAATTTAAAAAAAATTATAACACTAAATTTTTTTGATAAAATTTTTTTTTTTTTTTTTTTTATGTAATATTGGGAACAAATTTGACTTTTTTTTTTTTTTTTTTTTTTTTTTTTTGGATATTTAGTGTTATAATGCTTCTCTAATATAGAAATTGTCTGCATTATCATGGAAGATATTTTCTTTAAATAATAATTTTAATAAATTATTTTTACTGGGTGAATTTGTATAGGAAAATATAGAAGAAAGTCATGTAGTGGCCACAACATACTAGTTTTATTTTTCATTGGGATTGTTTCACTTCACATCAACATAAAAAATAAGTATTATAGCCAATTTAAAAAAAATAATTTTGCTTATGAAAATTCTAAAAAAATTAACAAAATATTACCTTATAAATTCGCCTCCAATTTCTTTTATCTTGAAGTAATCTTTTCCATAGCATACCCATAACTTCAGGGAAATGCTCATATGTAAAAGTAGCTTGAGCAATTTCTTGCATTAATTGACCAGTTGGACCCCAAGCATCATCATTTGTAGCTTCTCTCACTTTAGCTTCAACTTCAGTATAGTTCATAACTACATTGGTGCTAAAAAAATAAATATATATATAAATAAATTAAAGCAAGTAAAATATAAAACTTTAGATTATTAAATAGTTTTCTAAAATTTTAATATCAGTAACACACACAATTGGTTTGTCTTAATCCGAAATTAGCCTTTATTAATGTTATTGTCATTTGGGTTCTAAGAGTTTCAGGTGTCAACAGAATGGTCTTTTATTTATTTATTTTTATTTTGCACATTAAGGCTCATTAGACCAAAATCTGTAGTCTAAAGTTCATACTGAACCACTATGAACAGGGCATAACGTAACCAGAGAATTATCTGTATTAGGCTAAGGGAACTTTATGGAAAATCCTCAGTTGAGGGAGGCAATGACTTTTTAACTTTCGTAACCCTCAGCAATATTAATTTCAGAACATGGAGAGCATTGCAGCCACACTGGATTTTGTGTACACTAGCCACCATTAACATGTTAATTACCAACCACGCGATATTGCATGATGCGAGTTTTCACCAAACAGCCAATCACTTGTTATCACATGGACATTGCTATCAAGTTTTTAAGGAGAATAGTACAGCGGACACAGCGAAACGACATGTAATATTTTATTGGCCACAAGGGAAGTAATTTTTATATTTTTTCTATTTGTATGAAATTCCAATTTTAAGCTTGGCACTAGTTAATGTACATGATGGTTTCTGAATAGCTCAAGTATCGAATCCACAATCTTTCAATTACAAAATTGGCTTTCAACCAACCAGGCTAACACAGCCCTATGAAAAGAAAGAGAAGGGCCTAACAAAGTTAAATATAACAAATCATTCTTATTACTTTAATATACCTATATTCCTGACAAAACATACACAGGCTAATTATAAAAATTTAGTCATATTCTACAAATGATGTGGTTTATCCATGCAATTACTTTACAGTAAACAAATGATACACTTAAACATTAAACTAAGGAAAATTTTAAGAAATAACAGGTTTTCAACTATATTATAAGGTGTTTCAAATAGAATGAGAAAAAAAGGAAAGCATGCCTGTGAACATAGTAAATACTTTATTTTGATAAATTAAATTTATAGTGAAACTATAGTTATTCAAGTTTCTATAGATGCTCTATATGAGTGCCCTCCAGAGACATGGCAAATAGAAATAACTATGCAGTATTCCACTTCTTGCCACACTCATGATGGAATACCCTTTGTTATTGATTTGAGCACTCCAATTATCCTCTGCATCAGTTGATGTAAGTTCTGGGAAAATGGAGGCACAAACACTTTGTCTTTAACACACCCCATAGGAATAAATCATAAGGAGTTATATCAAAAGGATCTCTGTGGCTAAAAAAACAATGGCATATTGTTTGATCAGGCAATGCCAATCCATCCATTTCTACGTAATTGATGGCTTCATTTTAATTAACAATGAATCTAGTGCCATTTTGGTAACCAGAAAATTTTTTGCTGTTGCCAGATAGAACTTATATAATTGCAGTTTCAAAATTAAGTAGTTTTCTATAATAACAAAAGATGCCTGTCTGTGTATCTATACGTTCAGCCCCTACTGAACGCAGAAGTATAAAACTTGACATACGGGTGCTCCGAAGCCTTCCCGAGGGGCTCCTGAAAACAGAATTTAAAAATTTTAATTAGTTCCGGAGATATTAATCAAAATGTAGACCTATAACTAATCAAAAAGTGATCTCAATGACTGAGAATTCACTGTGATTACATAAAAATAGATATTTTAACGGAGTTAAAAGCAGAAAAAGTGGAAAATAAATTAGAAATATTGGTCCAATCATTACGAATTTGGTACCAAATGAAAGGGGAAATTTTTCCGAATCTAAGAGTGCAAGCGGCTTATCGATACAACAATTAGATTTTTTAAAATTAACTGAAGTATGAAATTTAGTTGGCAACAGGCAGACGACTGTCTATGATGAAAAAGGAAATGGTTGTAATCAAGTTAAGATAACACATGTTTTATAGTGGAGGGAAAAATTACAATTTTCAAACTTTTTCAAATTTTCATTTACCTTACATTTAAATGAATATTCGGCTTAGATAGCATATTATAATGCTACTGTTCAATTTTCATGAAAATATATGATTAAACAAAAAATTACAGAAAAGATTAAGTTTTCTTTTATATTTTGCAGTATTTTAAATTGAGATATGCCGTTGAAATTTCATAGTATTTGGTTTTAGTGCCCGATAATTCGATTGTGAATATTTTTGAAAGAGTAGAATTATTAGGGAAGGGCTTGAGGGAGGGGGGAAAGGAGCAAAAAAAAAAAAAAAAAAGAGTTACAGCGTTTGAAATTGGTATATTTAGATTTTAAGGCAAGGTAAATCGATTGGGATATTTTCGAGTGTAAAATTATTATTAGCGAAAGAAAGGAGGGGGGGAGAGGCAAGGGGCAAAGATGTGGAAAAGGAACGTGAGTTTCGAAGAAAGCAACAGAATACCCAGAACACCTTTATTCTGTAAAATTTTGCAGAGTTTTGAATTTCAATTTCTGCTCACATATCGTACTAAGGATTTTTAACATTATATAGCCCAGAATTATGCAAGTTTCGGAGAAAACCATGGATAAGTCGGAGACAAATCTTTTTATAAAAATGTTTATATTAGCTTTGTATCTCAGCTTCTAATTAACATAACTTGATAAGTAATATATCATTTAAAAAGTTATCTGAATTAGAATTGATGAGTATATCTTGGAAATATCTGTCCCCAGAGGGTGCTTTGATATTTTAATAATTCAATATCTAGAATTCTAATTATGCTTAAATTACTTATAACAGATCATTTGAAATATTACGGACTTTTAAACTGATATAAGCCGTTAAATTCCACATGGGAGTTTCAGAGAAAACCACAAAAAAGCCAGAACACCTTTATTACAATATCTCCGATTCTAATTTTTATGCAGGCTTTCTAATTCCGATAATCCGTTCACATTTCATATTAAGGATTTTTAAAACGCAAGTTTCAAAGAAAAACCACGAAAAAATCAGACACAGATTTTGTTATAACAATGCTTATATTACCTTTGTATCTCAGCTTTTAATTAACATAATTTTATAGGTAAAATATCATTTTAAAAATCTTTTAAACTGAAACTGAGGTGTACATATTGCAAATCTCTGTTGCCAGAGGGTGCTTTGACATTTTAATAATTCAATATCTCCAATTCTGATTATCAGTAAATTACTTATAGGGAGAAGATTGGGAGACCGTAGGCCCCACCGGGTTGCAGATTTGCCACGATCAGAATTTTCAAAGTCCTTTATATAGTGAGTGAACAGGTTATTTCAAATCATGAAACGTAAAGCGGTGCCTTAGTTGCCACGGAGCGAAAATTTGCTACATTAAAATTTTCAAATCTATTTGCAGTATTAGCGTGGAAGCTGTTGTAAGTTCTAAAACGGGGATAAGGGCGCCACCGAGATGGACTTCGCTAAAGTCAGAATTTTGAAAGATCATAACATGCTGAGCGAACAGGCTGTTTCAGATATTGAAACTGGAAGAAGGCACCACAGATGCTACCGAGCTGGAATTAAATTTTTTCAATAAAGCTATTTTCACTATATGTCAATGTAAGACCTGAAACTGGAAAAAGGCGCCGCAGGAGTTTTGTAAAGTCGGATTTTTTAAGGATCGTGAACCAGCTGGTCGCCGAAGGCAGCTAGTGGATAAATAAATCAAGTACAGAATTTATACGATTCTTTTTGTCCTATTCAATATGAAACACCTTGTACAAAGATAAATAAAAATAAAATAAACTTTAAAAAATGAGGAGAAAAAAAAAAAATATATATATATACAAAAATAAATAAGATCTTATATTATTTAAAAAAAAAAAAAAAATCTTTAAAATTATAATTTTAATTATTGATGACTGCCTTATAATGCTTATCCTTATATGTGTGCTCTTTGGCATTATTGCTTGTAATTGAGTCTTCTTAAAACTTAACATTTAATACTTTTTACTTAATTTTGGGTTAATCATAAGTTCAATTCTTCTTATTACTTAATTGGTGCTAAAAATTTTTCTTATTACTTGGTTGGTGCAAAAAATTATCTTAACATTGCAGTCAATACTTCTAAATTATCTTAATCTTTCAGTAAATACATCTTAATTACACTCCTTATTGCATTGGCTTCTCCTAAAATTATTTAACTGACTTAATGTTTTTATAGCTAACCGAAAGATGGCACTTGCACTCTGATGTCTTATGCCTTCATTCTTCAGTCCTTAACTTAAACGATTTAATTATTAATGTTTTTGGTACGATTTAATTTAACTCTACTAGTTTTAATTTTAATTAACTTTAAAATCTATTTTAACATTATCATTTAATATTTACTCTGTGTATTTTATCTTTAATGAAAATGTTGTGAAGTATATTCGATTAATCGATATCTGTCGAGCTTTTATTTTACTTCAATTTAGGTTTTGGCTTCATCCTTTTCTCCAGTTGATGTTAAATGTTTTACATGTGGTTACTTTGCTTTATTCATGATATCACTTTGGTTGCCATTAAGTTTTTAATTAATCTTTATTTAATCTTTATTTTAATTTAATATTTCACTTATTTCTCATTCTTTAATTGTTCTTCCTGTATCGATCGGGGCGTGAAATGATTTAAATTGCTATGAATAGCAATATCGTT
Source organism: Salticus scenicus (assembly GCA_963930645.1). NCBI lineage: Eukaryota > Metazoa > Arthropoda > Arachnida > Araneae > Salticidae > Salticus > Salticus scenicus. The sequence continues at coordinate 18,632,397 of OZ005653.1, forward strand.
TTACGAAATCGTTGCAGTTTTCTCTGCTTTATGAAGTATGCGCCCCTTGAAAGTATGCTTCTATTTTTAAGCATTTATATCCAATTAATTCTGTGATTTATTATTTGTTTTCTCTCTCATTAGTTTAATGGTCCTTTTTTATTATCATTTAGGTCGGCATAAGTATTTCAAGTTACTATCGTAACTCATTGGTTCTTAATCTATAACGCAACTTTTTGTGTAATTCTTTCCTCTATGTTAAATTCAGTTCTATATTTTAGTGTGCTGTTATTGTTTTGGTTCTATTAATTGCTAAATTTTAAGATTAAATTTTATGACGATATCTATTATTTATATATATATATGTTACGGGCAATGTAAATAATTGGGCATTGTTTATAATGCCCGGGCAATTTAAAAAGTGCCCAAAAGGATATGACAAAATGATAAATTATGTTGCAAATATTACATTGCCCGGTCATTATGTATAATGCTAAAAGTCAAGTGGGCAATTTAAAAATCATTTTTATTCATATTTCTTATAAAAAATAACAAATTTTTACATACCTAACTGACAAAGTAACAAACAAAAAATAACAAATAAAATTTCACATGCTGACAAACAAACCGGTGGCGATGAAATAAGTACAAACAAAACTTAAGTCCAAATAAAAATAATGTATTAGATATGTACGTACTTACAAATTTATATTTACACAAAATGTCAATATGTAGCAATACATAGAGGGTCTATTTATTAGAGCAGCTTCTACTTTGGTGACATTTCGAGTTACATAGCTTTTTTTCTTTACGACACTTGCACTCAGGGCCGAAACTAGGATTTTTTTCACCCGGGGCAAGGAGAGATTTTGGCGCCCCCCCCCCCCCCCACCTCTAACCAGAAATTAAAATTTCAAAGGAAATTTTACAAAGTTTTTATGGCCATTTTATTTTCAACTGCATTCATAAGAAGTAAATATTGAATTTAATTCAAATTTTTGATAAATTTACAGATTTTGAAATGTATTATGATAATATTTAACGGATGTGTGTGTGGGTCTGTATGGGACACAAATAGTGTAGCTAATTCTGGAAATGCATGTTCGGAATTCCATGAAACCTTGAAACCTAGTGTGCACCTGAATTCTGACATAAACTGGTGATGCCTAGTTCTTGATATATATCACTCGACTTGCAGCACTTTTATGCCACGTTTTCTTATAGCAGGGATGGAACACGGGTGCAGAATTCATACCGGAATCCGTTTAAGAAATTTCTCTACTTATAATATCGTTGATTTAAGAAGTAGAAAATTTTCTTACATCGATAGTGGTATGAATTCTGCGCCCGTGTTCCATCCCTGTTATAGCTATATCTCAGCATCTCCAGGACGGAATTTAACAAACTTTATACATCATATACTTGTTATGAAAAACAGAGTTTACAAAGCAAAACAGAATCGCAACATGTGTTTCGTGTCAAAAATCTTAGCATGACACTTCGCCAGGCGTAAAAATGTACAAGCACAAGTAGAGCTACAACCAGCTGATTTTTATTACGATTGTTATTTTAACGTATATGTTTTATACCTTTATAACATTTCTTGAAAAAAAAAGATTGAAGTTGTGAATCAAAGCATTATTTTAGGGGAAAAAAAGAAGAAAATCGTATTATAGAGAAAGATTTAAAGTAAGCTACAGTTATTATTTTTATTTATTTATTTATTTTTACTGGTTTAATGATAGTTTCTTTTTTTTTTCCTCTCTCTTAAATTAATGGTATTTATAAGTGACAATTCTAAAACAAGTGAATGTAAATTTCATATTCAAATCATCATTTTGAGAGAATTTAAAATGATATTTTGAATATTATAGTTGTTACATCAACTATACTGCAGAGAAATAAACAAACAAATATTTAAGTTTTTAATATAATTAAGATGCATAAATTAATAGATATGAACAAGTATCTAAACAAGTGCGAACTAACCGTTAGCTGTCTAAATACACTGCGCTGGAAAAAAAAAAAAAAAAATTTCGAGCCCTGATACCATTCCTGCTGATTCTCATGTAAAATGATCTCCTGAATCCGAACATGACCCCCCATTTTGCCCAATCACCCACCGTTTTCTCGGGACGCCATCCTTTCTGTTACTGTTTGGTAGTTTTATGGCCATAAATTTGATTTGGAGAATGGAAAAGAATTATTTTAATACTTTGAAATAAATAAATATATATATATAATTTATAATAAATAATAGTAATAATTGATTAATAAAATATAAAAAATGTAATTTGTAATTTCAGTGGCAAATCCCCCTCCTCCCCCTAAATTTTCCCCTTGCTGCAATTGTTCATGTTTTAGAATTTTTCATTTCTGTAGCCCCTCAAAAGACATTTAACATTTAAAACAATCCCTTCACCCCTTTCAATTCAAATTTATAGCCATAAAAATACCGGAAAATGATAAAAATAGGGGAGCGTCCCCAAATAATGGGGGGGGTGATAGGGCAAGATAGGCGTCATAATCGTATTCAAGAAGTTATTTTACATAAGAATTTGCAAAAATGGTGCTGGGCCCGATTTTCATGCAGAGCAGTGCCATTTGTAGATAATCTTTTTTTTAAATCATTTTCAGGAAATAAATTAGAAAGGCAGGTTCTAGTCTATGAATATTCTCGGAACCAATCCAAAAAGACTATTATTAGAACCACTAACTTCATGGTAATAGGATTATATACACCACAAAATAAGAATATCGTTTGTTCAGAAGTAATGCTCTACAGCTTTTTACAAAATCTCTCATAGGCAAATGCATAACTTACAGTTCAACAGAATTCGCTTCTGTGCAGATAGCCTACTTTTGCACTCTTTGACAAACAATTAGCTGCGAGAAACAATGCATAATATATAGAAAAATTTAACTCCGATAAAACTGAGAAAGGGCTTGCCGATTTTGGCAATCCTGAATTATTTTCTGCCAAATTTAATCGCTAATCTCGTGATGTCACTAAATTCATCACCAATGTAGATGACAACTTGTCGCAGAGTGAATACTTTGGCAACAAAGTTGGCAACCTGGCATTAATTTTGGTGAAAAATAGTGGCTTAATATTGCCGAAATTTGGAAGCTGGCATGATCTACTGTTTTCTTGCACAGAACTAACTTCATCAAAAGTTCTACAAATCACTAATGAGAATATAAAAAGGAAAGAGTCATTACTATAATTATTGTTGACAAGAGCCTGTCTATTTCTTTACGTTTTATACACGGTATTACAGTTAAAAGGGAAATAGATGGCAGATTTCTTCACTTCCACGGAAATGGGCATTAGCGACAAATTTTGCGACTTGGCGAAAGATTTGGCAACTTGGCCCCCAATTTTGGCGAAAAGTTGTAATTTAGGGTAGCCAAAGTTTAGAAGATCTAACTTCAATAGAAACCGACTTGTAAAATTTTCCTGGTTAATTCATTAGTTTCTAGAGTAGAACTATCTCGAAAATTCTATAAATCACTAGCAAGACTGGATGAGTTCAGTTTCTGTTTGGACTGCAAGCTGGGCATACATCTCTAAGAACTTTAAGCATTTGCTCATTGTTCTAAATTAGTAAAATTCCTGCTCTGTGGTGTAGGCTGTTCATGAGTACGAAAAACTGGTTTATTCGATTGCTTCAAGAATTATCATTGATTATTGACTTTTATTCGGCTGTTTCCAGAATATTCATTAAATAAAATGCATTCATCTAGAACCTACAAGTCTTTACGAATTACTTTCTACGTGCAAGAATGTCAACAAATTTTGTAACTATCAATATTCACGCTAATATTAATTTCTGTTAAAATCTGTATGACGGAAAGTTATATATAATAGCAAAAAAATTTGTATTTTCGGTCATCATGGATATAATATTCGTGGATATTCCAAAAGGGGAAGGCGCACAGAAACACCAAAATGAGAGATGCACAACAACTGTTGTAATAAACTTTGATGTGAAATTGCAACGTTCTACGTCTACTTGTTTTTGAGTTATACGAGATACACACACACACACACATATACGTACACACAGACGTCAGAAAAAATCGCATAAATTCGTAGATATCACAAAAGCGGGAGTTCATGTCAAGACCAAAATTGATAAATAACAATTCCAAATATAAATTTGCAACTCTCTATGACTATTCGTTTATGAACTATTCGATACACAAAATCCATTTCGCAAATTTGTTTCATAATACTTCCTTATGCTTTGAATAAAGAAGTAAAAAGTATAGTAAAAGTATAGACATTTTATTTTCAGGTAGAGGTTGGCTTTAGTTGTCATAGTACTTTGATAGGGACTTACTGAGCCTTGTGAACGATAGCTCCTAACTCAATTATTAACTAGTTATTTTGCATTCTTTTTGCCCTTTTATTTTTAGTGCACTGGATTGTTTTATAGCATTACGGCCTTATTTTGACATACTTTTTTTCATATTTTAATAGTCACGACGGCCGGCGCCCTGAGGAATTTTTTTTTGCTTCCTTATGAATCAAATTTCTAAAGATTTTTCTGAAGTTTAATCAAATATACTACGTATTTTTCAACCATTTGCTTTTAAAAAATCCTGGCTGAAAGTCAGGGACCACTTGTAAATTACTCTTCTTCGATTGCGAGAATATTTTACCACACTCACTAACCTTAAAAGAATATTATTGTTAGTCTTGGAGAACACTCTATCCATCATGCTTTTCCTTGTAAATGAATTCTTTTATCTATTAATCTTCTTTCTACTTTTTTTTTCTTTGTTCAAATTGCCCTGAGTAAAAGAATTTGACTTTTTTATTCTTTTTCTTTCCTTCTTCCTTTTTTTTTTTTTTTTTTTCTTTTTTTTTAACTTTGGATTTTTTTTTTTTTTTAATGTGTAAATAAGGCAACAAACCAGCCTTTTTCGGCGCCCTTCTCCATCTGGCGCCCGGGGCAAATGCCCCGCTCGCCCCCCTCTAGTTTCGGCCCTGCTTGCACTTGTCGGATTTACAGCCACCTTTACAGCCACATCGACTATAGCCTTGGTCCCCTGTCTTGGATGACAATCTTGCACATTCTCTTGGTGAAATCTCTGTCTGTGGAATATCTTCGCCATATATAAACTTCTCATTACATATTGTAAATTGGTTCCTGGCATAAAGTTGATTTAGAATTCCGTGTTTCGTGCCTAATTTATACAGATTAGCATCTGTTACTTCAAGAACAAATGCCAAAATATTTCTTCCATCGGTGCGACCTCTGTCGACATCTGGGACTCAAACTCTAACTGTGTCACCTTCTTCAGCATCAGGGTATTTTGAGTTAGAAGTTTGAACCATTTTTTCAGCTTGTTTTTTTAGATTGCTTGCTGAAATCTGCCTAATTTTTAATATGTCGGCTTTCCTTTTTTTCACATAGGGTTCTTCCGGGGAATCTTCATGCCCGAAAGATTCTTGAAATTCTTTATTATGTAAATCAGGGCTTGGTTTAGCTAGCAAAGTTGAAGTTTGAACATAACTATCAAGAGAAAGTAGTTCCTCCTCATCATGTTGACTTGGACCTGGTAGCTCCGCTAACACATGTGACTCAGGTTTATTTTGCAGTGGACCTTCTTCTACAGACTGTAAATTGTTCTGATCTTTTACTAGAACTTCTAAGTCCTCTTCACAATTTATATTATGCAGAACGTCTGTAGGTAAAAAACTTTTTAGACCAACTTTTAACGTTGTCCCAAACGTGGCCTCATACGGAGTACAGTTGATGCCACTATGATGAGCTCTGTTCTTCATTAGCTGTACAAAACGTAAGCCTTCTGACCATTTCCTGGTGCTATTGTCTTCTAGCCATGAACAAAGCATATTTTCCACGTCCTGATTCGCACGTTCTACGGAACCCTGACTTTGAGAGTGTCTGGGCTTCCCATGCACCATCTTCAACTCGGGCCACATGCTACATAGTTCGCTAATAGTACTGTTAGCAAATTCTCTCCCATTATCACTTTGCAAAATACTGGGCGCACCAAAAATTGCAAAAATATCCAAAAGCACATAAGCTACTTCTTCTGCTCTTTTGCTTTTAAGAGGTCGAAGTTGAATAAATTTAGTAAGATGGTCTTGGTATACAAGTATGAATTTATATTGATCATCAGCTTGTGACTGCATGTCAATTAAATCGACTTGACATCTTGAATTCATATTCTTACTTAGTATCGGTCTAACAACTAAACCTTTTTTTGGCACACTGTGTTTTTTTTCGCAGGTCATACATAAATTTAGATATGTAACAATCATTTCCCTTGTAATGTTTTTATACTTTGAATTTAGCTCTTTTTCCATACGGTTTTGACCACCGTGCCCAATTGCTATATGTGTATCATGTAAGAGTTGAAATATCTCTTCCCGATGTACGTAAAATCTTATCTGCTCTTTACCTTCCTCTACAGGAACTATCAACTTTTCCTTCTCTCCAATAGTCATTACGTCAAACCTACGTAAACGCTGATAATCCTCGGGTTTTTTATTTACCACTTTGCTTCTAGATGTTTTAACCTTTTCTATTAACTCCAAGTATTGTGGCTTTGTGAGAATTTGTGTATTCTGAGCTTTTGATGAACATAATTCATCCAGACATTCATTAAAACGATGCTTCATGTCACTGACATCAGTTACTAACTGTTCCTGCATTTTATTTTATAGAAAAATCACTAACACTAAATAAACAGAACCCAAAGTCAATTTAAGACATACATCAATAAGCATTTGTCGCACATAAACTAAATAACATCCAAAGACAACCGGAAAACGTAAATAACGCGATGCAAGCCACAGGTACCGGCACAGGCGACAAGAGACTGAAAATGAATGCTGATTGGCCAGCCAGAATCACACCACACAAGCGACTGAAAATGAATGCTGATTGGCCAGCCAGAATCACACCAAACGCACGTGGTTGTCCCATTGCTGTCAATTAATCAAAGTGCCCAAAGAAATAATAGTGGTATTTATAATGACCGGGCAATGTGAGAAATTATCGTAAAGTAATTCAAATTTATCAAATTGCCCAATTTTAGTGGTCATTATTCATAATAACCAAGCATTATGAATACTGACCTAAATAATTACATTGCCCGTAACATATATATATATTGAATAGAATTGAAGTACTTCTTCGCCCACTAATATTAACACTGAATGATTGAATATATTAATAATGACATTGTTTTGGCTTTAAAATAGTTTGCCAACTGATTTTTCAAGATTGAAGTTTTAAGAAATATTTTCACCTAAGCACTATTTTGCAATAGAAAATCACCCGATACTCAATAAAATAGAAGATACAGAAGAAAATGGGAGAAAAAGGCCAAAACACAGTAGATTAAAAATATTAGAGATGCATAAAATTATTTGGTCAGTCTGAAATTGTTGTCAACAGTAGGGTTATTTAGTAGCCCAATAGTGGAAATTTCAGTATCCATCTGCAGTAAAACAAAATTTATCTGCAAAACAGAAATGTCTTATCAAGTCAGATATCAGAAAAATGTACAGCAATTAATAAATTATGTAAACTTTATATCTGAAAAAAAAAAGAAATTTAAGAATATGCAACAAGTACAGTAATTTAGAGGCATAATGTAAATTATATTTAAGTATTTCTATACTTAGCATTTCCTTTTGAATCAGGGTTGCTCGGTTTTTTCCATATTGGATAAAACCACTGGAAAAAACCTGGTTAAAACCGTCCCGGACAAAACACCGTTTTGTCCACTGTTAATTATTTGCGAGTGCTAAATAAAAAATTATCTTTATTCTTTCCCTATATATAAAACAATTCTTAATCAATATATGTATGTGCAGTGCTCATGAAATACGGTCAGCTGGTCACCATTGGCGATCAATTTTTTAAACTAGCAATGTTTTCAATTTTAAGGAAACATTTTTTTAAATGTATATTTTGGTGAAAGAATTGGTCCTAGAATCAGGCTCCAATTCCACTTTCGATGCAGGCTAACTTTCCCTGTTTTGATTCCTGCTTTTCTCACCACTTTTTGAGATACTGTGTTGAATTAGGGGATTTACACATCTCCGTCCATGCTTCAGAACTCTGTGTTAAATTATTGCACCATTTTAGGGAGTTGGTATACACTGCTCCTTGTCTGCGTATGCTATCGACCTGGTGGTGAATCGTTGTACCTGTGTAATGATGTATCAATGCCGATGGTGTATTGGTTTAATGAAAATAATAAAACCAGTTTCATTTTGTTAAATTTAAACAGGTATTTCTTGATGTAAAAAAAAAAGAAATCATTCAAGCCTAATAAATAATTGGTTTTTATATATAGAATCTTAATTTCTGTATTCAAGTAAATTTTGAAACTGAAAAGGGGAAAAAAAAAGGAAAGGAAGAAAATGGTGGAGAATATTTTTTACGGGCTACCAGAATTTTTTGTTGGCGACCATTTTTTTTACAAATTCCTGAACCCTGTGTATGTGAATATAATTAATTTAAATATTTCAAAACAGACATGAATGATTGGAATAGACATGAAAAGTTAACGATATTTAATAAATAAATATATCTATTTTTCTAAGGGTGGATTGGATGCAAAAGTTATTGTTTATAGTTTCAATTTAATTCCCTTCTTCCCCCCCCCCCCCCCACTGCTTTCAACTACATTGTCATCTTCTCTCTCATAGTCGTAAATACCTTTTAAAAATTTGTTATTAAGCATGATAAAATGAATGGTTCACATATATTTCATGGAATTTTTTACTTTCTGAAAATATATAGGTAAAGAAAGTATTGTAATCATGACAAAACTTCGACTTTGTGAAGTTGATGTATCTACATGTTTTGAAGTTTCATGAGTTCATGTTCATTTTTGCTATTTTACGATGATGTATGTATATCTGAGTAGAGTGAACACAATATTGTCTAAATGCTTTGTTCAAATGAGCTAAAAATTGGTACATATATTACAGGTTATCGTAGCACAAACTGTATACATCTTGGAGAATCTAGCTTTTTTTTTTTTTTTTTTTTAAACTAGGATGCAAAGACGAATTTTTTATCATTATAGCCCATGGGCTCAAATAATTTAAAGTATGATAGCATCTGAATTCCTCATTCAATTCAGTTGAAACTTTATACACATGTTATTGGTCACTGTCGAATGAATTGTGTGAATTTATTTTGGTGAATCTAGCATTTATAGTTTTTTTTTACAGGGAAATAATGAAAAATTCTGTAATATTATAGCCTATAGTCTGAAATTATTTAAAATGTGATGGTGTCTGAATGCCTCATTTGATTGAGCTTTAAATTTATATACAAGTTATACGTATATGTCACACAAACTGTATACATTTTGGTGAATCTAGCACTATTAGTTCTTTTACAGAGATACACAAAACAATTTGGATACATTCTGTTCCATTAAACAATATACTAGTTGAAAGAAAATAATCAAACACTTATTATAATTTTCTCGTTTGTTTATTTTATGACTTCCCTTACTTTATTTTATTTAAAGAACAGTGAATTACTGAATGTTCAGAAATTCGACTGGAGTCATTCAACATTTTTATTAAGTCACTTAAAGTTTCTGTTTATTTATCAGATTGATTATATATATATATATATATATATATATATATATATATATATATTGAAAACCTTTTCAAACATTGAATAGATGAAAACAAGAAACATTGAAAAAGATAAAACAGAAAAATTCAAAAAGCGATGTGACTATCAAACATCCATAAATTGAAACATGCAAATTTATTACGTTTTCAAGGGTGTAGAATGAATGTTGCATGTAAAGTAGGTGTTATTTCTGTCTTGTTGTATGCAAATTGCTAAATATTTACAACAAGCTACACCCTATAACACCACCAAAAAAGAGAAAATTAAAACTGAAAAGATATGTGAAAACCTTATGAAAATCAAACATTTTGATTCATGCAGCATATTAAATATTATTAATGGAAATACTAATAAAAATAGTTAAATGAAATACTAGTAATAATTAATAAAACTAAAGTATAACATACATTACACATGAAAAACTTGTATAAGTAGCTTGCACCCTTGCACGTAAAACCAGAACACGAGACATACATGTGGCTGTATACAGTTAGATTCACAGTTAATTTTGGAATCGTATTAAATAACTGAACGATTAATTTATTTTTGAATTTGTATTAATCAACTGAATGATAAAGTTGAGTGAACTGTTTGATTTTAATAATTAACCTAAAAGTGATAATTTAAAATTAAATTTTTATTAAAATTGAGATTAACTTAATTTACGATAATGCATAAACTTCAAAGTGTCATTTTATTGAAACATAGAAATCAGTAAATTGAGTAAGTAACACCATCTTGTGTAGTTTAGAAAAAGTAATAACCCTAATTTTTTTTTTTTTTTTTTAAATAATTATTATTATTTATAACGTGTGTGTGCTGAATAAAATCTAATCAAATGCTATCATCAGGGATGGAACACGGGCGCAGAATTCATACCACTATGAAAGTAAAAAAATTTTCTACCTCTTAAATCAACGATATTATAGGTATGGAAATTTCTTAAACAGATTCCGGTATGAATTCTGCGCCCGTGTTCCATCCCTGTATCATATAAAATTCAATTTAGAGTTAATTTAAGAGCACAATGCAATATGTAGTGAAAATTGGGGTTAATTTATTAATTAATATATTTTTTAAATGTAGATTTGTTATATTTTTCTTTGGACAAATTAACTAAGTTGAAAATCGAAAATCAATAATATAATAATAAAGGAACACAAAGCAAATGTCATTAATATTGAGGTTAATTTACTAAATCATTATTTAAAATTGAGGTTAATTATTTTTTTTTTTTTTTTTTTTAATGTACATATGATAAATGTTTCTTTGGACAAATATATATATATATAGTCATATACATATATGTCACATTTATATTATTAAAGACATTACTTTTGTGAAAAATAAATAACTTTTCTATGTGGAAGTAAAATTTAATTTTGTATATTTCTCATCTGGAATTTCTATTACCAAGTAGTAATATTTTTTTTACAAAATTAAAATAAAAATATAAAATTATCAAATGATTAAGTATGTAAATTTGATTTTTTAAATTCTTGGATAAAAAAATGACATGTTGGTATTGCACATAAAATGTTATATAAAAATAAAAGCTTTGCTTTGAAAGGACTTATGGACATAAATTGGTAAAAACATTCTATCTACATTTATGAGATTTTTCTTTTTTTTTAACCTAGTATAGAAATGTTAAATAAGATATTTCCACATTAAGTACAAAATAACAAAGAAACAACTTAAATTATTTTTAAGATTATAATCGTGTATGTATTAATCAATCACATAGTTTGTGAAAAACTTTAATATTGAAAATAGTCTTTTTCAAGGGGGAGGGGATTAAGTTATTTTTCATTTTTAATTGTCAACATTATGTACTGGAGATACTCAACATTATGCATGAAATATTTTTCTGGCTAAACATCCGTGTCTATTTCTTTTGTTTTTAAAGGTTTAGATATAGCATTAAATAACTTTTTTTTTTATATCTTAATATCCAGTATGATAATATAACAGTCCACCACAACAGATTTACTTTATTACATCTACAAATTGTACATAACTAATGTAATTAGCATTTTCTTCATGATTTTTTGTTGTTGTTGTTGTTTATCGTGATTAAAATGAAATTACACTTTTCATTAATCAAATTATTAATTTTTAATAAAATATTTCTATTGCTAAAATTGCTAATTTAAAGTAAAAATTGCAATTTATTGTTTTAACAGAATAATTTTATGCATTGAACATGTACAGTTTAGTGGATTTTATTTTGTCCAGTTTCGTGTGGTTTTTTCCACTTTCGTCCAGGTTTTTTCCACTTTTGTCCAGCGTCCCGGACTTTTGACAAAAAAGTGGACAAAATAACAACCCTGTTTTGAATTGTTAAATTAATCTGCAGAGCATTAATCAATCTGCAGCTCTCGCTGCCGTGCTGCTAATGAAAGAAGTTTAAACTTAACATAACATTATCATTTATGTTACAGATGGATAAAGATTAGGAAACAAACGACTTCTGCTCACTAGTTGGAGATAAATGAAAGGGGGGGGGCAAAAAATAATTACATCAGCAAGAAATATTTTTTCTATTTCTATTTTGTTTCTATTTCTTTACATGTTCTACAATCTCATAAAGCAAGTTTGAAATGAATATTGACATTTATGTTATGGATGGAGAAAGATTGGGAATAAGAAGTTTTCGTAGAACATTTGGGTTTTCTTTTTAAAACGAACGATACCCGCGACTTTTTTAAAAACGGAAGATTTCATCATCTGTCCAGAAGACCGGAAGATACGTTAAAAAGCCAGAAGTCTTCCGGGAAAACAGGAAAAGTTGGCAAGTATGGTGTATGTTTTGGAGTGCTCTGGCCACTCATTGCAGCAGGGGTGCAGAATATGTCCGAACACCCGAACAAGGTTCGGGGGAAATTTAAACAGACTGGGGAAATTTTGAATATTTTTTTAAGAGAAAATAAAAATGTAAATCAAAAATAACAATTTGCTACTTTGAAGTGCTTATACACTAACAGCGATATTTTTATGTTACACTGTATACTTATTCTCTTAAAGATTTATTACATAGAACAAATGACTTTGTATAGCAAAGTAGATTTTTGCATTATTGAGGGAAATTTATACTGTGTTTGGGGGAAATTTCTGAGGTTAGAACATTTTCTGCACCCTTGCATTGCAGAACCTCAAAACTAGAGAGCTTTTAAGGCCATGCAGCAGGGTTGCACATCAATGCAGTTTCTTTCAATTTTTAATTTTTTTTTCCCTTAATTTTATTCAAACCATGTGTTTTGCCACTTCAGTCATCTGTGTTCCTTAGCAATGGTGACTGTGACTAAACTTTTTACTTTTTTAATTACTTTTCCTTCTATCATTGTCAGTCATGTGGTTATATATACAGTTTATATATAATCACAAATTTCACACAGGAGTACTGTTTTTGTTTTTCTCAATGCCAGTATGTTTCAATTGACAAAAGTGTTCTCAATCTTGTGATATCTTTTTCTAATCAACAGTCATCCCTAGCAAAAGCGAGGCCCAGTGCAAAAACTTTTGCTAGGCCCTTTCCTCCGAAACTTATTAACCCCCTTCCCCCAAAATTTTAGTGTACTGTATGTCCCATATACAAAATATGGGAAATATACAGAGCTACTGAAAATTAGTCTAATACATTGTATGTTTTCTATTTGATATAGACTGATATATACGCTCTTTAAATTATACTTAACATTATAGAAGACTTTCACTACTTGTGAAAAAAGTGTGTGTGGTACTTGTGGAGCATACATATATTTTGTAAATCTAACAAACCCTCAAATGAATATGTAAAAATCGAAAAAAGTGGGGGAACAAGCATATAAAATGCCCAATGCATGGATTATGAAAAACTTTCAAATATTATGAACATTTTTGTGTTACCCTGTATTAAAAAGATTTTACACACAACACATATTGCAGTTTCATCGAGCTGGAAAACTCATACATACAAATTGAAAGATAACATCCAATAATTATCAAAAATGCTGAATTTTTTCAAGCAGCAACCGGATGTAATCTTCTGAATAACCAATTTGAATTTCTTGCAATTATTTGTTTTTATGATATGCTGATAACAGGCATACACACAAATAAACTGCTAAAAATTTTATATTTTTATTCAGGGAATTCAAAAGTATGTAATTATAGAAAAAAAAAAAAAATCAATGTTGAAATTCGGATTCTAAACAAGAACTTTGTTCACCACAGGGTGTAAGAAAGTAATTATCAGTCCGCAGCGGTTTCCTCAAGTTGGGAAAAATTAAGTAAAGCACCTCTATTAGTTACATTAAAAACGTAAGAAAAAACTCACTAATTTTTGCACAGTCCTATATAATGTCTATAAATTATATACACAAAACATTGTATGTTTAAATTTAGTACAGTATGAAAAATACAGCACAACTTTAAATAGAATTTCAGGAATTTCAAACTATTACTTTCCTAATGTATCTGAATTGTTTTGTGTGGCCCTGTAGACGAACGGTAAAGGATTTTCATATTATTTCTTATACTGAACATGCTTTTATGCATATAAAAAATATATTCTCATTTCATTTTGTTCAAAGCAGTCTAAAGGTGTTAAACTGTACCTGCCAGAAATATTGCCCTTAGACCTAATGTGTTTGAATTTTCTTTTATGTTCCTATAGACGAACCATTTGCTTGATCTCAACAAAGCGTTTAGTGTAACATCCCTATGTGATACAGATTTAGAATATCGAGTTTGGATTTGCTGAAACTATTTGTCCTTGAGATATGCTAATAATAGACATACTTACACAGATGCACACACACAAACTAGGATCAACTGTTGAATTATTATTAATATTATTCAAGGGACTCCAAAACTTGTAAATACAGTAAAAACCTGATTGAAAAAATTCGACTCAAAAACAATTATTTCTCTACTACAATATATTCTATACTAGTATTAGTGACCCCTACTTACAAAATTTATATGGACTAACATTGAAACGAAAACAACGTTAGGTTTCTTGTTGGCCAAAAGTTATAAATTGCTATTTGCTGGATCTACGATCTAATCATTGGAAAACTGTTGGCCCATATGCAGTACTTTACTTTCGCAATACATTTTGGTATTTATAATTTGCTATTTTTATGTTTTCTTGCGAATAATCAATATCTTTGATGATATTTTAATAAAATGTAATAAAATTTATATTTTCTGTGGAGTTACACAACTGTTAAAAAATGAGCTACTATATGCAAATTTCAGACTTCAATTATTGTTGGACTTTGTTGTTCATTATGGTGAGCCAATCCTAGCTACCCTAACAAATAAAATGTCAACAGAGGGAACAACAACAAAAAAAAAGACATTGGGCCAGTTTTAGCTATCATAACTAACCAAGTGCCAAAAGTGCAAGCCATTATTAATTGATGAACTAACAACTCATATTAGTAGGGACGGTTATTGAGTTTTGAAAAAAAGATAATCTAAGTATTCAGTATGGCACTCTAATACAATATAATAAAAAAAGCTGAGATAGATGAGTAATAATTATTATATGTGTTGGAAAGTTAGATGTGGAGGAGGTACAGAGTATCATCAGACGATGTCTAAACAACAATAACAATGTACATTGTTAAGATAAACTTTTGAAGACATATTTAACCATAACAAAATGTCAACAAAACTTTAAAAAAAAAACATAATCAACACAAAATTTATAGAATTTCACGAAATTCGTAGCATGATATCCGATTAAATTTGTGCATCAAATAATAAAACTGAATCATATATAAAAAGAAATATCAGCACTGCAATTTCTAAACTTCATTTACAATTAAAATAATTTACACTCAACAATCATATCAATTAACAATCGAGTGCATATGTTGTAAAACAATGTTGACAACTAGTCAAAATAAAAACAGTTTTGTGCATTAATTATGAAACGTTTGCTTATAGAAAGTAGGAATGATAGAAAAAGGTTTACGGTCTAATCACGCAGTTGTTTGTTTACAAAGCTGTGCAAATGACTACGATACATCTACAGTGATGCAAAAGGCTCTTATTAAACAACAAAATACGACTATTTTGTGCACAAATCGAAAAAAAATTTAAGAAGAATTAAATAAATTAATGATTATCCAATAAACGTAAACAGTTTTTTGTTTGTTTTCCTCTGACATTAATTAAAATTCTTCTCTATTTTACAAAAGACAAGAATTGAAAATATATGGAGACAAAATATCGCTTAAAACTAATGATCTGCTATAAATCAGAAATGAAGATAACGTGATGCAATCAAAACATTACAGGTATAAAGGTATGAGGAAGAAATTACATACACTTTATCTGTGATTTCTCTAAGTTTCCACATGTTCGATGGACGGACAAACAGTCACTAAGAAAAATAAAATTAAGTTCAACTGAAACAAAAATCCCTCCAAAAATATTTTAATCACAAGCCCTTTAACCTAATCTTATTGCATGTTTAGGTCATCACTTAGAATTTGACACATATTTCTCGCGAAATCTGCCCACTTGACTGGAAAATAACGATAAGGAATAACCGGAATGAATAGAGCTCTTTAAATGATTTTTGTATTGAATCGTAAAAAAATATTTTTTTTTAATCTACCATAGAGAACGTTCGTCTCTGCTTCTCTGTCGTTGGATTCATGTTAAAAGTTTTCGTGACGTCATCTTCGATAGGCAATTGATTTCTCAGCCAAAATGCGGAAACGCGCAAAGAACTTTAAAATTTAAATAACATTTTTTGGGGTTACATGCTTGTGGAAATTTTTAGAGGAAATCTAAGGAAGTGTTAAATTTTTTTGTCTTACAATAGCACTACCAGTTTTGGTACAGGGACACACACAAAAAAAAAAATAAATAAATAACCTCCAATTTATTGTGTTTTACAAGGTCTAATTTTATAAAGCATATTTTAATATCTTTGTACAGCACATGGCACAAAACACAACAAAATTCACATATGTTACACATATACAAAAGCACGTTTTCTGAAATATTGCCTAAATAGGATTAATAATTGGTTTACAGTCCCACAAAAAATTATTCAGATATACACGGTGATAATAATTAAAGTTATGATTTGAAAACGCGTTAACTTCCAAGATAAATGGCATCATTAAACAGAACCGAGTATTTGTAATTTATATATGACAAGGCAACACTCAATATGGTTTGGATCCAAGTTTTTAGCCAACTGTTTTGGGTTTTTAGCCAACTGTTTTGGGTTTCCGCTGCCTTAGGCAGCGTTTATTATATTTTCAGAAATCATGTAACTTCCCGACAAGCTAGACATTTGAAACTTTCAGAATAGTTCAGAACATGGTGACAATGTATTTTTGAAGTGAAAACTTCTTTAGGTGCGTTGAGCACCTTTGGGTGAACAAAAATCATGAAACTCGCGTCATCGTCAGCGAAGGCTTTCCACGAGAATCGAAAGTGGAACTCGAGATTTCAGCTAATTTACACGTTTTGAGGTCTCCAGAATGGGATTTCTTTTGTTTCTCAGCTACTAATTAAAATAATTTCATAAGTAATACATCATTTGAAAGCTTTGTTGAGTTGGAATCTAACAGTAACTTACAGAAATTTCTACTGCCAGATGTCGCTGTAATATTTTGAAATTTCAATTTCTAATTATGATTAAATTATTTTTAATACATCATTCAAAAGATATTTTAAAGTTCTTTTATATTATCGAAAGTGGAATTCGAGATTTTACCTGATTTACACGTTTTGAGGTCTCCTGAATGGGTTTTCTTTTGTATCTCAGCTACTAATTAAAATAATTTCATAAGTAATTGTTGAGTTGGATTCAAACAGTAACTTACAGAAATTTCTACCGCCAGATGGCGCTGTAATATTTTGAAATTTCAAAATTTCAATTTCTAATTATGATTAAATTATTTTTAATGCATCATTCGAAAGATATTTTAAAGTTCTTTTATATTATCGAAAGTGGAAGTCTAGATTTCACCTGATTTACACGTTTTGAGGCGTCCTGAATGGATTTTCTTTTGTATCTCAGCTACTAATTAAAATAATTTCACAAGTAATACATCATTTGAAAGCTTTGTTGAGTTGGATTCAAACAGTAACTTAGAGAAATTTCTACCGCCAGATGGCGCTGTAATATTTTGAAATTTCAATATTTCAATTTCTAATTATGATTAAATTATTTTTAATACATCATTCGAAAGATATTTTAAAGTCCTTTTATTTTATCGAATGTGGAATTCGAGATTTCACCTGATTTACACATTTTGAGGTCTCCTGAATGGGTTTTCTTTTGTATCTCAGCTACTAATTAAAATAATTTCATAAGTAATACATCATTAGAAAGCTTTGTTGATTTTGAATCGAACAGTAGATTACAGAAATTTCTACCGCCAGATGGCGCTGTGATATTTTAAAATTTCAATATTTCAAATTCTAATTATGATTAAATTATTTTTAATACATCATTCAAAATATATTTTTAAGTTCTTTTATATTATCGAAAGTGGAAATCGAGATTTCACCTGATTTACATGTTTTGGGGTGTTCAGAAAATTTAAAAACATGATACATTAAAAAGTACTTTTTACCTTTTAATTATTTTATTTTAATCTTAATGTTTCTGAAGTAAGCATACATTAAAATATTGATTGTGACAGTACAGATTTTCATAAATAACAGATCAACGGTTTTTAGTGACATTTTTTTCCCTCCTCTGTTTCGATGTTTGGAATGTGAGCATAAACCGAAATACTGACCACATTAATCTACAGATTTTCATGGAAAAAAAAAAAAAAGCCTTTATTTTTTTTTCTATTAAAAAATATATTTTAGCACTTTTCTTTATTAGACTGAATCTGACATTTTTTGGTGCAATCCATGTTAGCTCATTGGTGTGATTTACATTTGGAAAGTAAATTATGCCTACGAGCTGGAACAGATCACGCTGCAAAAGTCGCTAAGCTGTGCCAAGGGGCATCACTAACTGCAATTTCACCCAGCTTTAGCATAAGATTTTCTTGGCAACTTTTTAATTTATTTTGCCATTTTGGCTATGAATTAAAATATTTATCGCAGTTGTGTAAGTAAAATCCTTGGCAAGAATTTCCGAATTATTTTGGTGCTAAATTTCATATTTTGCTCAGGGAATTCTATACTAAATCTGTTCCATTTCTTTCATGTAATTTTTCTCTAATTTGATTTAAAAAAAGTAAACAATTTTTTTAATTTGGATATAAATAATAAATATACAAAAATAGCTTTAAAAAAAGTGCCTCGCCCCTTAAATTAAATAAAGTTTCCGAGTTTTTTTTTTTTTTCTTTTGGTTTAAGGATTATTTAAAAATTGATCATAATTTTTTAATTAGCATTATGCATCAAAAACATTTCATTTTTTATTAAAACAAAAAATTTGTAAATGCAATCTATATGCACAGTGGAGCAGCGTGAAACCGACATTTGTCCATCTCCCAACAAACACACGAGAGTCGGGCCTATTACGGAAGGCGTACGGCATGCCGAACAGTGATTATGGCCCACATACCACCTTCAGTATCGGTTCCATAAAGTTTCTGTCCTCTCCGCCGCAACTTCGCCAAATGGCATCGGCCCATATTTGGATCAGTATCGGCGAAATATACCTTATCGGCGTAACGATAGTCTATGTGTTTAAAACATTTAGTAAGGTTTTTTGGCCCACAAGCGTATTTCCGATCACAAAACAGTCATCGGTTTGCCGACACTGTTACGATTCCGGACCGATTTCATTTACGGTCCAGCATCGGCATGCCGTAATTGCCGATGCTGGACCGTACAGCTACCGACAATTCTGTGTTTGTTGGGCTGTGTCTCTGTTTACATTCTTAATGTCTATAGACATTTATTCTTATATTTACTAAATGTAAGATATTTTTCCCAGCGATCGATGGATAAAATTTACAACTCCTTTTTGAATAGGCGAAATCTCTAACAATCAGCAAATTTTTATTTCATTTGTAATTGACAAGTAAATTTTGAGATTTTCTTTACAGAACATACTGACGAATTTTGTAATACGTCAAATTGACTGACTGTTTTGTAATTTTTTTCTGGCAATCAACTGATAATTTTTTCTGACACCTAAAAGAATTTTCGTGTGGCACCATTGGATTATGGCTTTCAGTGCAAGAAGTTAGTTATCTGTAGAACTTGAAGTCTCCATCTTTTCTCATGACACTTTTAGAGATTTTTTTTTGCTACCACTATTTTTATACAATAATCTCTTATGGTGAAAATTTCTGTGTAAAAATAGAGATAGCACAAATGACAGAAATTTTTTATCTTTGAAATAGACATTAAAAAAGGAAGGAGACTTTGTTACAATTCTTAACCTGATGAGCATGACTTCCTTGGGGGCTACACAATTTCCCCTGATCCCACTAATTTTTTTATTAATAACTTTGCACAATTAATACAGTAAAAAATCATCATACAAATATACTAGTGAAAGCATCAGAGTAAAAAGGCGGGGCTGTAGCTATCCTGCGAGGCCACCATAGAAATATATAATACATAATAAAATGGGTATTTGCAGGGTTGGGGTTTAGGACGTCTGAAACTGGTTTTGGACAGGACAGGTGGTTTTTACCGTCCAAAAGTGTCCTAAACTGTCTAAAACTGTACAAAACTGTCTGAAAGTGTCCAAAACCTAAAACTATAAGAAATTCTATTCCCTACATTCTCAGTAGCAATTATAATTAGCAATTAAAAGTATTTTATTCTGAAAATTTAGACCTTTTTAAGTTAAAAGAAATTTACAATTTATAAATAGCTATTTAAAAAAAATAATTTTAATGACTCAAAAAATTTTCTTACAATAAAAAATGAATGATATTATATTCAAAATGAATAATTTGTCTTTTATTTTTAATTGCAAAATACTTTTACATATCCAATATTTTACAGAAAATATTTTTAAAAGTTCTTTCATAAATTACATACATTAAAAGATACCAAAAATAAAATATAAAAGTTATAATTAGGCAATGAAGTATATGTATTTTCAAAAACAGCAGCAGATATGCCCCCCCCCCCAAAAAAAAAAAAAAAAAAAAATCTTTAAAGTGTGTATTATTTAATATTTTTACATATATATTTTCTCATTTTTTCAAAAATAAAATATCTTTGTGTAGCTGCACATTTTTAATATTTATTTCAAGATGATTTATTGTAAATCTTACATAGATATAATAATAATTATATATTAATTTGTTCTCTTGATATATTTATTCGCGTTGCTTATACATGCTGTGTATTTGTGTGTAAATATTATAAATATCAATGTTTGAGGTACAATTATCCATGTTTTTCCATTAAAGCTTCAGTAATAAATTTTTACTTTTGAATATTATAATTGCTAATATATGTATCTTTCACTAAACATTATGGAATATACTGGAAAATGTTACAAAACAACAATAATTATAATAATTTTGTAAATTTTTCAAATATTTGCATAATTTTAATAAAATATAATTAGACTAAAAAATGTTTTGGACAGTTTAAGACACCAAGGTTTTGGACAGTGTGGTAAAAACCATGGTTTATACCGTGGTTTTTACCATAGTGTCCGAAACCTTGCCAACCCTGGGTATTTGTGTAAGGGGAATTTAAATTCAAAAAGGATTTAATGTCCTTATGATCATGATACATAACATGAAAATAAATCACAAGATTAGTACTTCATTGAAAATAAAATAGTTTTCCTTTACATGTTTAAATCTTTGAACAAAAATAACATTGACTGTTACCAAAAATTATAATGAAATTCCTCTATAGTTTACTTTTAACACTCACATGGAAATTAGTTGCATAAAAACTTTTTAAAAAGGAAAAAATATTTTATTCAACACCTTCTGCATCTACACAAATCTGCATTTGTAATATGTCAACAGAAATTTTAAAGTGTTTCACTACACTATCTATTAAAAAGCTATCTTATCCAAAAGTTTCATAAATATTTAAAGTAATTAAATTAAAAATATTCCAAAATACATTTGTAAATATGAGTCAGGCTGACTGCCAAAATGACAAGTGAAATACGAACCTGGATAGCAGTAAAGTGATCAGTAATATGTGAAAATTTTAAAATTATGTACTAATGAGCAAAATATTTTATTCATTAGTACATAAAAGTACATTTTTAAATAAGTATTTACTGAGACTTGTGAACGAAAATAACCTAATTTTGAAGAGCAATTTTCCCGTTTCAATAAAAGAAAATGAGTATACAGTAGGCAACAAAATTATTGAATCACATATCCCCATTTTCTTTTGTTTTTTAGTTTTATCGCTAATTTTTATCATCGTCTTACTTTTTAATAAACGGCATAAAGACTCGACATATATTTATTTAACAAAACAGAATTCGGTGTACATCTTTTAAATACGAATTATTGCTAGCCCTTCAATAATTTTACTGCCAACTTTAATGTCACATCTTGAAGGTTTAGATGCGTTTATAATTCAAACAAACAATTTTTAAAAACAAAGGCTATTTCGATATGTTTATAAAATGAATCATGCGAAATACAATAGTAAATAACTTTGAACTCTCTTTTGTTTATTTATTTCATGAGTACAAGATTTCTTGTTTATCAACAAACATTCTTATGAACTGGATTACAGTTAACTGTTTAAAGAGATCTCCCAAAATATTTCTCAAATTTTCATTGGCTAGAGTAAAAAGAAGAAGAAATCAAATTAAGTTCCGCCTTATCCTGGACGTCATGTCCGCTTGGGTGGAGCTTATTCCTTTTCGTTAAGGTTGCTGTGTACCCGCCATCTTGAATATTCAAGGTTCCATGTTAACCTATGGGGAAATTTTGTTCCTTAATAATTAATTAAAAGGCTGGGATTGCGGTGCCTCGTTCTTAAGTCTTATCTTAAATGTTACGAACTTTCGTAGATGGGCGTGGTTAAGAACGATCTTAACTTGGTATTGCGGTGCCTAGAGCTCCTTCAATACAGGCTGGCTCATCAGGCATTTTGTTTCCCACTCAGCGATTGTTGCCCACGCGGTCCGAATTTCAAGTGTTATCAAATCACATAAAACGGAGGTTTTGCAGCTGAAAATTGCTCAAATCATGTCAGAACTGCTTTTAGAACGTTTAGATTTCCAACAGATGAAGAAAGGCGAAAGAAATGGGCTATTAATTGTCCAAAAGAAAATTGTACGCTTAGCTTTCAATCACAAATATGAAGTGTAATTATGATATGTTTTCATGCATTTTTTGTATCAATTATTTGTTTTTATTGCTGTTTGATTATCAAAATGTTGTATTTTACAACCTACACTACTTTTCAACGTGTATAAATATTTAAAATTAACTAATTTAACAGCAACAGTGATGGCTACTTTTCACAAGGGTATAAGAAAATTTCGCCAAATATTACCGCCAAACTTATCAACTACAAACAATAATTCGCTCTTCTGTTTAGGCAAACTCGCCATTTTAGGCGATAAAGACGTCGAGTAATACGTCTGCAACTAAACGTCGCCAAGCTATATTTCCGCTGGGCAACAATGATCAGCTGTGAGCCAGCTCGTGTTATAGGAGTCTTAGCGGTGCCTCAAGCGTAAGTCCTCCGCGTGTCCTCGTAAGAGAAAGCCAGCCAGCCAATGGGAGACGCAGAGAGAGCTATGTTGTGATTGCGCGCGCATCCAGTTACGATTTGACTTAAGATAGCTCTCAGTAGAGCTCCTTCAATACAGGCTGGCTCATCAGGCATTTTGTTTCCCACTCAGCGATTGTTGCCCACGCGGTCCGAATTTCAAGTGTTATCAAATCACATAAAACGGAGGTTTTGCAGCTGAAAATTGCTCAAATCATGTCAGAACTGCTTTTAGAACGTTTAGATTTCCAACAGATGAAGAAAGGCGAAAGAAATGGGCTATTAATTGTCCAAAAGAAAATTGTACGCTTAGCTTTCAATCACAAATATGAAGTGTAATTATGATATGTTTTCATGCATTTTTTGTATCAATTATTTGTTTTTATTGCTGTTTGATTATCAAAATGTTGTATTTTACAACCTACACTACTTTTCAACGTGTATAAATATTTAAAATTAACTAATTTAACAGCAACAGTGATGGCTACTTTTCACAAGGGTATAAGAAAATTTCGCCAAATATTACCGCCAAACTTATCAACTACAAACAATAATTCGCTCTTCTGTTTAGGCAAACTCGCCATTTTAGGCGATAAAGACGTCGAGTAATACGTCTGCAACTAAACGTCGCCAAGCTATATTTCCGCTGGGCAACAATGATCAGCTGTGAGCCAGCTCGTGTTATAGGAGTCTTAGCTCTCAGGTTGTCGTAAGATAGTGAAGCACTGCAATACGACTTGCGTTTTGTTTACATCTTACGACAGAGTTTGTGCGTAAGATAGTGTTGAGCGAGGCACCGCAATCCCAGCCAAAAACCAGTAGATTTGCAAAATATTTGTCAGTGTTGTAGAGGACAACTTTTCACACCTTTCTACAGTTTTATTTTTTTGAAGAAATGATTTTTAACACATTTAAATTAAATTTATTCTGGGCGAATTTGCATATGTTTTACTTTAAACATCGATAACTTTAGTTCAATTAGGAAAATTTAAAAAGAAAAACTCTTCAGAGATGTAAAAACTTTTTTTGTTTAGTGTCATACCACTTTTATTCACTTTTGTGCATTTATTTTTTTGTAAAACGGCCGAAAAATTAAAAAAATATTGCGATCTTCTTTTATTTTCAATCTCTGTAGTGGGGGAAAATGATGGATCGTGATAAATTACTTCCTGTGTCGCTAACTTTTACTCGTGTACCCTTCGGCTATAAATGACAATTGGAAGAGGACGTAAGCACTTTTCACTCGTATTTCTTGTAGAAAAAGATGTTTCTCCAGATATAGTGTAATAATTCATATTACGTATTTGTACTATAAGCAGAATAGTGTGTTTTGTTCAAAGGCGTAAACAGAGAAAAGTAGTTTTTCACACATCCTTTATATTAAAAAAATAATAATAATAATACATCCATTAAATTCTATTTTTGAAATGCAAAATGCGAATTTATAAAATCAATTTCAGGATCTTTCGTAATTCGTCCTCTAAAGTTAAAGGGGAGGGGTGTGTCAAGTCAAAGCGTGATTTTTAACACGTCTATTCCCTCTAAGAAGTTTTTTTTTTTTTTTTTTTTTTATGATATGCATAATAATCTTCGTTTAAAATGTAGCAAATGCTATTACAGAATTAAAATTTATAAATTTCAAGAATTTTCTAAATTAAAATAATAGGATATGGAGCAAGAACTTTTCATATAAGCTTTTAGATGTCAAGAAAAATAAATAAAAGAAAAAAAAAGAAAGAAATATAGTTTTTTTTTCTTTTTTTTTTTTTTTTTTTTTTTTAATATTACAGGGATGAATACCTAAATTACCGATTTCAGAGTTTTAAACAAATTATTCCTTCTTTCCCCTCACCCCGAATCTCGAAAGAAGATAAGGAATAAAGCGTCTTTTTCATATATTCATTTCCATCTCCAGGGAAAAAAAAATATATATATATATATATACATATACAGTTCTATATAAATGTTCATATGATTCTTATTTTAAAAAGTAACTCATGAATATTTAACAATAAAAATCCTATTTTTATTTATATGTTTTTCTTTTTTTTCATTTTCCAAAGGAGTTAGGAGATGTTTTGGTGTTAGGATTAAGGTCAATAAATTTCACGGCTAATTTAGGTTCCTAGGCGTAATTGGTAGCACCCTACCATGTTTGTACGGGGTACCAGACCGTATTTACGCGATTTTTGGAGAAAACCAAGGAAAACTCCGAACGGCTATATCGTAGAGCGTGACCTGGTATCGAACCCAGTACTTCTCTTTTACAAGTT
Organism: Salticus scenicus; assembly: GCA_963930645.1. Taxonomy (NCBI): domain Eukaryota; kingdom Metazoa; phylum Arthropoda; class Arachnida; order Araneae; family Salticidae; genus Salticus; species Salticus scenicus. The sequence goes on from OZ005653.1 coordinate 18,657,961, forward strand.
TTGAGCGCAAAACTGCTGGGCCACTGGTGATGCGGGTAGTGGCAGAAATGGGAAGGTGGGGAGTAAAACTTGTTTTCATGTAATCCATCATATGTCAAAAGAAAAAAAGAAATAAAACACATACTATATACATAGGATCATTTCATTAAAATGTATTAAATACGAATTTCAAACACTTTAAATTGCTCCCCCACCCTATAAATAAATAAATGAATAAAAAATCACTAGAGTAGAAAAACAAGATATTTAATATGTCTTTTCATAAATCAAAGGAGAAAATATACCCATAAAACTTTGATTTTTATATGTAACTATATATACCTAAGAATCGTATTTAAGATTAAAACCCTTCCCCCTCTATCAGGGAAAGAGGGGGCATAACATGTTTTACAGTATCACTTTCAAAAGTCTGTAGTGATTTTGTTGAAACTGGATATGAAATGGCAATATTATTTATTGAGCATTTCCGAACTATCATTTTGTAACAGAACTGTCTTTGAATAAGTTTCCACTGCAACGCTATGTGTTTGTAAGAATCTATAGATTCTTACAAACACATTAAAATGAAAAAAAAAAAAAAAAAAATCAAATCAAATCAAATCAAATCAAATAATAGTTTTTAAATGATAACTTTGACAATATATATTACACACTTTTATGATATAAAGGCCAAAATAATTTCAGCAATGCTAAAAAAAGTGATCCCACGTTTCGAACCTGCGTTTTCTTAGCATAATAGTGCTCATAAACTAAGCTCCCCAGTGCCTATCTAATCTACACTAATCGCTCTCACAAGAGACTGAATTTTCCCTTCTGTTTCTGTGAATAGAGACGCAGTCTTTTGAATGAAATTTATTTTGTCTTATTTAACTCCATATCCATTATTAATTTCCGACCAAAAAGGAGATGTGTCAGACATTGTAACTCCAAAACGAATAGGCCGCTCTCAGTGTGATATATTTATTAGAAAGCTTGTTACTGGTGTATTTCTTAGCTATGTGCAATGAAAATCTGTTCGACAAATATTTTAATATAATTAAAATGTGTGTGTGTGTGTGTTTTTTTTTTTTTTTTTCCTTTTCTTTTCTTTTTCGGGGCACTTAGTACTGATATTTGAAAATTTGCAAGCAATTTCCAACTCATGTTGAGTGATAAATCAAACGGTTTTTAGATAGAAGTAATAAAATTAAATAAAGCATACCAATAGTATTACAAATTTTTATTTAGTATTTCTGCTGAAAATAAAATTTTTAGTTGAAGTCTGCTTCACAATGAGTAAAGAAGAAAAAATATTTTTTCTAAAGTATGCGTAGTTGTAATTACATTAAAAAGGATAAATAACAGTATAATTATAAATAATATATTAGAATGGTATTCTGATTTCTAATGTACTGTCATTTGATTTTAATAAATATAATCTACTTAAATGAAGAGAGGTGTCTGCGTGTGTGTATCTCTGTGAGCATGTGTGTGTGCGCGCGTTGTGGTGCTCGCACAACTGATCGCAGAGTTACAAAACTCGGCAAATGGATAGCCGGGATTTCGCAAATGTACACCTCATCGAGATTTTTTTCGAATTTTGAATTTGAATTTTGAAATTTTTTTTTTTTCTACCGATCTTATGTATTCATATTTCGGTTTCATTTCCTAAAATTTACTCTTACATTTCAATCGTCTGTGTATCTTAACGACTTTTAAGTGTTTTTAATTTATTAATTTTCTTTTTAATTTTCTTTTAAGGCTATAAACGCTTTATTTTTTATTTATTTAATTCATTCATACATGTGAAAGCGATTTATTATTATTATTATTATTTATACATTATATTTGCTGAAATCAAATGGCAATACAGTAGAAAAAACTAAACATATTAAATTTTAAATAAGATATATATACATATATTTATAACAGTTATGTTTATGTATAATTTTTTTAATATAATTAATTGTAGTAAAATTATAAATTTATTCTATTTGAATTTTTATAATTCTACAGTGAGGGCAAAAAAACTGAGTGATTGGGTCTTGCTAATACATGAAAAGGCTGGGATATATCCATCTGCGAAATCGTAGTTCTTGAACAATAGCAGCTCCATCTGTCGTCCAATAAATAACTAAACTAAAATTTCGGGAAATGTCGCTGCGTTAGGCAGTGAGACCTGATTGTATAGTCTTGAGCCGACATAACACGAGAGAGAAAGATGCTGCCAAACGCAGCGGGTACGCGAACTAATGCTCAAAGGGATTCATTTCAATGGGATTTATTGTATATTTTTATGTATATAAAGTGTTAAAAAAAACAGTGTTCCATTTTGAGAATTCATTTAAATACAGTGACCAGCAAATCTAGCAAAACCTGCTAGTAAATAAATAAATAAAAAACATTTCGCTTTCAATTAAATGAATTAAATAAATATTGTAAAATACGTTGCTGTGATACACATACGATTGCAATGCAAGAAAAAAAAAATATTTCGCATTTACGTGAATGAATTAAATAAATAAATAAATAAACAGTCTAAAATGCGTTGTATTATACGCAGACGACTAAAGTGAAAGAATAAATTTTAGAAAATGAATCAGAAAAGCAAATGGATAAAATCGGAAAAAATCTAATAATAATAAAAAAAAAAGTCGATGAAGTACACACCTGCAATGCCCCAACAACCACTCTGCTAAGTTGTGTAGCTCTGAGATTAGTAGTCTGAGCTCCAGAGCGCAGACAGAGAGACACACACTCACTCACACACACACTTCTCTTTATTTATATAATACTAGTTAGTTATAGAGCGACTAAGGCGCCCGTTGAAAAATGATCACTTCATTTTATTCATTTCTCACTTCAAATAATTCGTTTGCTAGCAAGCCCGTGCGAAATTTTCGCACTTTATTTATCTCTTCGTTACTTTTAAAATTTAAAATTATTATTATTATTTTTATAGACGTCATTTTTTCATATGCATGAGCAAATTTAATATTTTATTTATTTGTTTATGTATTATCATTATTAATATTTATTTATTTTTTATTTTTTTCACGTGAAAGCATATTTCATTTTATGCTGAAAAAAAGGGCAACAGTTAAAAATTTAAATGCCTATTTTAAAGCTATTTCTATATTTATATTTTTGTTAATTTTAAAATATCTAATCAAAAATTTGTTACAAATAAGGTACCAAATAAGAGGGGCGATTTTTCTGAATCCGTCGGATTAAACAGCTTATCGATTTATATTTTTTAAAATTACATAAAGTATGAAAATTAGGTGGCAGTTCAAACACAGATAGTGTCCAAGGAAATCTCTTAGCCTTGACAGAGTCGGTCAGTAAGTGATGAGCGTAAGTATATATGCTGATAGAACATGTGCAAAAATTAATTTGGAGTAATATATTGCAAAAAATACTGTTATATTAAAAAAAGAAAAGAAAAAGAAAGAAATTTATACAATAACTGAAAAAGTAAAGATTTATTTTATGAGAAATATAAAACTAACCACATAATATGCGACGACAACGCTAATTATACATATTACTAAATTCAGTAAAACTATTTACATTTTACAAGTGATTCAAATTTATGATTGTATATAGAACATTATTAAAAGTAGAAAAATAAATTTGTAGGAAGAAATGACAATGAATAATGTTGTAAATAAAATTTAAATTATAAGAAAAAAAGAAAAGAAATGGAAAAGAATTTATATATATATATAATCAGAAATACACTGTCTACCTTACAGTATTTGGATACTTTCAAATTTAGACGTTTTGTCAAATATCTGGGAAAATTCTTTAAGAATTATCTCGAAACTTTAAGAGTATAAAGAATATATACAAAATATTCTAATGTTCTAAAATAATGCCTTATATATTTCAGTTATTATTCAGTTCAGTTATTCCTTATATATAAACTAATGCCTACCTTATATGTTATACCTCATACATTTTAGCAAAAGTTTTGTCCTGAAGAGGAAAAGAGGACTAGTAAAAATTAAGCAAAAATCAAAATGTTTTGTGTCACCCTGTAAAAAATAATGTTTCAAATGCATTTTAGCTACAGTATACGATCCGTCTAATTATCTGTATAAAATTTTATGAGGCTGCCATATATTTTCATGGCGATAAGAGTTTCTTTAAATAAATATTTAAAAAAAAAATTTCTATCATAACACGTAGGGTGTTAGACCCAGCGCAAAGCCATTTTTAGGAAACTTGGCATACAAAATTAGACCTAGTGTATTGCAACCAGAATGTAAAAATGTTGCATATTATTTTACAAAATATGAGCATTTTTAGTAAATAATTTTAACTTCGTATGCGCAAGCTTTAAAAAAAATTTCAATTGCATAATTTAGCAGCCAAAAACAGTGAGCTACTTACATGAAAACTCCAAAGAAATATCGTGGAAAATATATATATATATATATATATATGTATATATGAGAGATAGAATGAATAGAATTTCAGTCCCCCCCCCCCCCAATAAATAATAATAATAATAATAAAAAGAAGAAGAAGGAAGAAAGAAAGGTGATAAGGGGTTTAATCAATATTTATTTATACTCAGCAAATACTGTATTGTCATTGGACCCTGACTGAATAAAAATAAAAATTTGAATAAAATCCCCCTCATAATATATAGCTTTTATTTTGAGAGGAACTAAAATTCTGTTTATTCCGTCGCTCACAACCTGATTGCTCTTTCATATAAGTAGTTCAATAGGTTTGGCTATTAAATAACACCGATGAAATTTTTCAAAAACTTCTGCATGCGTAGTTACAAATAATTTAGTAAAAATGCTCATGTGTCGTAAGATATTTAACATTTTTGCATTCTATTTGCTGCATGTTGTGTCTAATGTAGTGAATAAAGTTTCCTAAAAATAGCTTTGCGTTGGGTCTAATACCCTACGTGTTACAATTAAAAATGTGCCCTCCCCCCTTTTTTTCCCCCAATTTTTCAAAGAAACTGTTATACTTCTATGAATATAAATGGCAGACCCATAAAAATTTATACAGGTAATTAAAAGCATCCGCATAATCACATACTACAGTGAAAACGCATTTCAAGCCTTACTTTAACAGGGTGATCTAAAAAAACATTTGCTGAAATATATGTGGTTTTCTCTTACACAAACCATTTGCTTGAACTCAACGAAAAGTTTAGTGTAACATCCAGGGCCCGACTAACAAAATTTTGTGCCCAGGGCACTTTCAATTTTTCGTGCCCCCCCCCCCCCCCCCAAAAAAAAAAAAAAAAAAAAAAAAAAAAAAAAAAAAAAAAAAAAAAAACTTCTATTATTGTATTACAATTTATAGCAGGTGAGGCAGACTGAATGGAAAAAGTATTTGAGCAAAAAAATAATCTATTTCTGTTTTTGGCTTTAATGAAATTACTCCACTCAGCCAGATATAGGTGCTGCCTGATAATAAATTTCTGGATTATCGATGTTTCACTGCACGTTAATTGTACAATTTCATTTATTTCAAATGATCTGATGTACAGTAGCAATCACGATTTTATTTTAAAAATTTATTCATAAAAATAAAACACAGTTGAGTTAGAAAAGGAAAAAAAAAAACTAGGGGATTTAGGTCAGATATTTTTAACCATTAGTAAAATTTTGTGCCCCTCAGAAATTTCGTGCCCAGGGCACAAGCCCCGGGTGCCCGTGCGATAATCAGGCCCTGGTAACATCCCTATATGATACACATTTAGAATACCAAGTTCGAACTTTCTGCTATAATTTGTATTTGAGATATGCTGATAACAGACAGACACACAGGCCAACCGCTAAAAACATTATTTTTGGATTCAGGTGACCTCAAGACGTCTAAATATAACAAAAACTCATTTCGAAAAATTGACCCCCCCCCCTCCTCCCCCCCCCCCCCCGAAACAAAAAACTTTCTCTACCTTACGAGTAAGAAAAAGTAAAAAAAAAAACGGACGGGGGGGGGGGGGGGGGGAGAAGGATTTTAGGCATGCTTTATAGGGATATATAATGATCGATATTTTGGAAAGTCTTCCAGTCACATAAAATATTTCCTCTCTCTCTCTCTCTCTCTCTCCGTTTTTTTTTTTTTTTTTTTTAATATCAATTTTATTATTTTTGAATTCTGATATTTAATACGCGTTTTAATAGTCTCAACCTCACAGTCCCCCTCCAAGAAAAAAAATTTAGTCGGGAAAATCCCCAACGGGTTTGATCGAGTAAATTTAAATAGCTTCATTCCATATCTACTATCTTAACCCTTATACCGGAACATCGGTCTCTGAGACCGCTAAAGGTTAGGCTTAGCGCAGGGAATTGCGGATGCAGATTCCTAGAATAAGGTACCGGCACGTTTGGCGATAAACGTCGAAGACGCCAAGTCTATCTAACTGCAGTACTAGTGCGACGTAAAATACACTCAACCTGTAGAGGATGGCATACCTCAGTACAACCCTATAATGAGTCCCGGACCGTTGCCAATTGTCCACAGCGTGGCACTACTACAACATAAAATCTGTTCGAACAAGGAAACTACCCTTTGGGGTTGGAAGAGTGAGCAGGGCCCGGAGCCGCTTAGTGTTGACGGTTGTTTGGTTGGTTGGATGAGTTTTACGTCGCACTAGTGCTGCGCAATGGGCAATCCCCTTAATGTTGAAAGAAAAAACAAACAACAAAAAAAAAAAAAACATGTAAAATGTTATGAGGATATTAGGAATCTCAATTTTTGAGCGCTAACAGTACGTAGATATGCCAATAATTGCAACTTCTTTCTAAAAGTTTTGTTTTTTAAGTTTGATTGCTTTTCTTAGTACAGTCGGTAACAAAAGTGTCCGAACACTAGCAAAAATTCCTATGTAAAAAATGTACACTTAATACAGTTTTGTTAAATAAATCGTTGTCGAATCCTGTTCTTAGTCAGTCTAAAAACAGGATTCATTTAACAAAACTGTTTTAAGTGTACTTTTTTTTATATAGAAATTTTTGCTAGTGTTCGGAGACTTTTGTTGCCGACTGTATAATACCAAACTTCACCGACAGGTGATGTTATTCAGTGGGGAAATATGCTTCCACAATTGATGATTATTTAAATTCCATTTTCACATTTAGAAAATTTCACAACCGTTAAATTTGCACTCATTTTCTAAAAAAGTTTAATTATTTTTAATTTTTACATTTTATTTTTGAATAAAAAATAATAATACAAACAATAAATAAAAAAAATAAACTGCTTTTTTTTTTTTTTTTTTTTTTTTTTTGGGGGGGGGGGGGGGGGGGGGCTAGAAAATAAAATGCAAAAAACCAATTTTCGGAAAAAGAATATTAGGTAATGGGTATTGTGGAAACAGATATCCTCACAGAATAACATTGCTTTTGACTACTGGCAAGAGTACAGTCGGTAACAAGAGTGTCCGAACACTAGCAAAAATTCCTATGTAAAAAATGTACACTTAATACTGTTTTGCTAAATAAATCCTTGTCGAATCGTGTTCTTAGCCAGTCTAAGAACAGGGTTCGACAAGGATTTATTTAGCAAAACTGTATTAAGCGTACTTTTTTTACATAGGAAATTTTGCTAGTGTTCGGATACTTTTGTTACCGACTGTACATTCGGCAGCAAAAGTATTCGAGCAGTAGCAAAAATTCCTATGTAAAAAAAGTACGCTTAATACAGTTTTGTTAAAAAAATCCTTGTCGAATCCTGTTCATAGTGACAAACTGCCAAAAGTGGTGACTGTCCCCAATAAATTGAGACATTCAGTCACTTTAGTTAACCCCCCAATTTCAGGACATTTGGTCACCCTAGTTTAAATATCACATGATAGCTACGTAATGAGCAATTTGTGGAAGTCTAGAGTCCACCCCAACAAGTGGTCCAGGACGAGGCATGTCATTACCAATGTGTGTACCAGCAAAAGTATCCGAGCACTAGCAATAATCCCTCTCAAAAAAAAAGTACACTTTATACTGCTTTGTTAAATAAACCCTGTTGAGTGTCGAGTCATGTTCTTAGTCTAACAACATGATTCAACAAGGATTTATTTAACAAAACAGTGTTAAGTGTTTGGCATCAGAATTATTTTCTAGTGCTCGGATACTTTTGCTGCCGGTTGTACAAGAAAGCTCAAGAATCACTTAGACACACGAATGTACTCTTTGCACACATAAAAAAAAATGACTGGGTAACCCTCATTGAGCAGATATACTAGTAGAGCACGGATCCCCTATATTGTCTATGGAGAAAAATTCCCGGAACACGACTACGGTTTTTGCGCCTTCTTTTGGTAATAATCGCTGTCTTGGCAACTGGTTCTTGGGATTTTGCATGTTTTAAATGGTTTTTTCCTCATACAGTCGGCTGCAAAATTATTCGAGCACTAGCCAACAATTCCTATGTTTAAAACGTACACTTAAGACTGTTTTGCTAAGTAAATCCTTGTCGAATCATGTTCTTAAATTGATTAAGAACATGACTCGACAAGGATTTATTTAACAAAGCTGTATTAAGTGTACCTTTTTTTGGCAAGGATTATTGCTAGTGCTCGAATAATTTTGCAGCCGACTGTACCACCAAAACTCTAAACAAAAGTCCCTCTGGGGGTCACCGAAGCGGGAGAGGATCCCTTCCGTGAAGGATCAAAATTGTGATGGCATATCTCCGGACCACCTCTAGAGGTGTGTCCCAGACCGTCGCCAATTGCCCATCTGAGCAGCACTAGTGCGACGTAAAACCCAACCATCCATCCATCCAAACAAAATTCAAACGGAACAGCTTTTAAACAATAACAAGGATTAGGTTACGTGCTTTCCATTTCAGCTAGTCTAGGTTTTGGTATATGTTTAATTTACACCCAATCGAAATATAAAACAGCGATAACAAAGGTGGAGGAAACTTGCCTTGGTTGAATTTTCATGTCGGTTTGGTGGATGATTTGACTAAATGGTGGAGATCTGATGTTGGATAGCAAAAAGGTTACTAGTCCGGGGTGTACTCTAATATCTTGTCGATGGTACCGCTTGTGAATGCATCTCAAAGTGCACGAAATTCGGTAACTCAATAGTCGAAACAGGGTGACAAAATTTCTTCCAATCCGAGCGCAGACTCATTTCCTGCAGTTCGAAAAATAATAAGAAATTGTTTATTTATAACTTTTTATTAGTGTGGTTATTTAGAATTCAAAAATCAACGTCGTAATTACATTCTTTTAATAATTTTAATGCTTCGTATTTATAAAAGTACTCTAAACTGGTCACTATAAACATATTAAAAAAGAATAATTTCAGAAACCAGATGATTCAATCATATAATATACCAAATTATAGCTCTGGGGGTCACCTAATCGGGCAGGATCAAAATTATGATGGCACGTCTCCGGACCATCCTTAGGGGTGCGTCCCAGACCGTCGCCAATTACCCGTTGCGCAGTACTTATGCGGCATTAAATCCAATCAACCATATGATATCCTATCGTCCCTATAATACGTCATGATTGAGAAAGTAAAGTTATGGCTGCAAGAATTCATAATTTATCGCCACGAAATTTCGCTAAATACATTCAGTACCTTTTTCTAAAAATAGCGGTCTGTGAGACCGGTGTTCCCGGTAAGCATGATGAAAACGTGTTCCGGGCAAAGGGTTAAATCTCTGAAGTGTGAGTGCGGCCGTCACTTAAATTTTAATCGGGTGAGAAAAACTTAAAAATTTGTTAAATCCCTGAGCGAAAACTCGGGGACGCAAAAAAAAATTAATGTAAAATTTTAAATAAAAGGCGTACTTTTACCCCGAGAACTCATGGACTCTGACTGAGCTAAAACCAGGCTTATAGTAGGATTTACGCACGTCTCCCTGTTAGGCCAGGAAGGCAATTGTATGACTTTAATGATATATTGTAGAATTATAAAGAGACTCGCGTGTACAAATGCGATAATTTCTTGCTGTAGAATAGAGTCTGTTGCACAGCTTGTTCATATCCCACAAATAATCTTTTTAACATATCTAAGTGAAGAAAAAGTCTTTAGTAAAATTTAATGGTATTAAATAGGATGGGGAACTTGAAAATCTATCCTGCAGATGAAGTGGTTAGCAGTTTAATTGTCGTCAGGAAAAAGTAGACGTCGGAATATGCAGGCTGTCCACATCCAGGAAAAGAACTTTTTGACATCAGATTAAGAGATCTTTCACTTCAGATAAAAATACTTTTAACATCAGATTAAGAGAAATAGTCCATCAGAGTGTGTCTGAAATGGGAAAAACTTTTACAGTATGCATAGTAAAAAAATAGTTAGAATTCATCTCTAGAAGAAACTGAGACATGTTCGTCTCTATTAACATAATAGATAGGTTACATACAGAAATATTTCTCCCTCCTTAGCTAAAGCATAAGCGAAAAAACTGAGCAGTTAGTCTTTTTAATGTTATATGGTTAAACACGCTTTTTATGCTTATAGCTAAAAAAAACATTGTTCCCCCTCTAAAAGTACATACAGATAAACTTTTAGACAAATATTCAACAAATACAAATATGCAGTTTATAAATACATCATTTATAGAAATACAAAAGAAAAAAGGGGGGAAATTTACAAAGGGTCCAAAAAAACAATTTATATTACCAGCTTTCTGCAGGTGATGGCTACAAGGTAAAAGAACTTAATACATACATAAAATAGATATTTAAGAGAGAACAAAAATGTTGACATTGAAGCAGAACATGAATTTTGATTTGAAAGTTCATGGCTAAATTAAATTTTGTATTTTTAGTTTGGGAAAGTCCATAACTTTCGTAAGAGTTCTTAAAATATAAAGTCCCAAAAAGGCTTCAAAGCATGTCGAACATTTTGTGCAGCTCTGACAGAAATGCACTTGTAATAGAAAAAAAAATATAGAACGGTATCACCTGATGTGAATTTGCAGCTGTAACTTCAGGAAGGTTAGAGGTCTTGGTGAATGTGCTCGATGTACTCGTCAGCTAGGCCACAGGGTTGCAGGCTTTCAGACCGGGGTCTAGGGCTATCCCAAAAGGCTTGTACAAAGGCTTGTTCGGCAGGTGATTCATATGGCTGAGCTTGTTGTCGGAGTCTGGCTTGACGCCGAGTATTGAATCGGTGGTGTAAAGAGAACTCGTCTGTGCCGACCGAGTCAGGAGCTGCTAGGAATTTCTCCATGTGCCGTCCGATAGCTGATGAAGAGGGTGGAGGTCTTTTTCGAACCCTTGCCTTTCTCTTAGGTCGGAAAGAGTCGGTGTGCACTGAATCTGGAACTGCTAGTACCTTCTGTGGGCGATGTGTTCCAGAGGACTTTGAGGAGGGGGCTTGTGGCCGTTTTAAATATTTGTTCCAAGCTTTTTTCTTTTTAATCTGCGGTATAAAAGAGCTATTAGTAAAAGAATAGTCGCGTTTGTGACCAGTTTGCCTAGGAAATTTCACATTAGAAAAGTTTGATGACCCACTACGAGCTCGCTTTTGTGCGACGGGTCTGCTAACACTAGATTGGTCAGCGGAAGTGCCCTGAACAGATTGTTCGGGAGTTGTAGGAGTAGGTAGCTTATCAGCTGTATAAGAATCAGGAGCACTAGGCTGGGAAGGGAGGTTAGGCGTAAAGACGGACTGTTCGTCAGGTGGGTTTGAACCCGGCACGCTATTACTATCAAGAGTTTCAGCATATGATTGAGTGCGCTCTTTAAAAATGCGTATCTGGTCCACGTTTATGGTAGTTGGGGTGCCGTTAAAATCGATTGTCAGATTATTATGTTCTACCTGTAAAACAGAGAAAAGCCCAATGAATTTTGGCCCAAATTTATCTACTTTAGAATCTTTTTTTGAGATAAGAAAATGTGATTCTAGGAGTATTTATCTCCCACTTTTACTTCTAAAATTCTACGTTTAAGGTTATAATATACAGCCTGCTGCTCTTGAGCTTTTCTCAAATTTCTCTGAACTTCTGGTAGCAATTCTTCAATATTTCGCGTAATAAATTGAGATCCGTTTTGCTGTACTAATACCAGTTTTTGAAAGGGGGTCAGAATCTTTCTGCCCAAAAACAATTCAGCGGGAGTTTTTCCTGTTTCATCACTTACCGCTGTACGAATCGCATAGCCAAAATGATAGAGAAACTGATCCCAATTTTCATGATTTTGACCAATGAATGTCGCAATCATATTAATTAAAGTTCTATTAACACGTTCGGCCTGATTAGCTTGCGGCCGATATGGAACCGTGAAAACATGTTTAATTTCGAGTGTATCGCAAAGTGCCTTAAAAACATTACTTATAAATTGAGGACCATGGTCCGTTACAATTTGAAGGGGGCGCCGTAACGAGAAATATAATTATTAAAGAAGGCAGTGGCCACTGCTTGTGCCGAAGCTTTACGTAAAGGCACAAATTCAACCCATTTACTAAAATAATCCACCATAACTAACACATAACGAAATCTATTTGGTTTAGAGAAGGGGTAAGGACCGATTAAGTCGAGTCCAAGAATTTGATTTGGAAAATCAACTTTAATAGGAATTAATTTACCGGCCGGCTTTACATTTTTATAATTATATTGCTGGCACAAGCGACAACTCGAAACATATTCATTAACAAACTTCCTCATTTTAGGAAAGTAACAGGCATCTTTGAGCTTTTTATAAGTTTTCCTAATGCCAAAGTGCCCCGATATTGGAGAGTCATGAAACTCAAATAGGATGGCTTGACGAAGAGATTGGGGAATTACAACTCGTAATTCGCCATAAGATAATAATTTTGAATAAAAAAGCAAGCCATCGATTAAAGAAAAAGATTGGGACCAGTTTAAGGCAATGGCTGATTCAATTAATGAAGCTGACTCAGGATCTTCTAAATACTTATAGATTAATCCAAATTCGGGATCATTTTTTTGTTCTTGGATTAATTGATCTCTCAAATTTAACACAGATGCTGGCATAAGCGCTAAAGCTACTTTTTTCTTATCAGATACGAATTTATCGTTTAAGGTAGTGACTAGATTTGTAGACGCACCTTGGTTTACTTGTTCACTTTTAATTTCCTTTACACGAGTTTCAGTCACGTTTGCTAATATTTCGGATTGAACCGGTTCAGCCTTGAAATGCAAATGATGAATATATGAGGCTTTAACAGTAGAATTTAACTGATCATTCTTTTCATTTAAAGCAAGGGATTGATCTAACCCATTAGATTCAATCGTATTTTCTTGAGTTTGAGTAGTACGTGAAAGAACGTCAGCTACGATATTGTCAGAACCAGGTCGGTGTTCGATGTTTATATTAAAGTTAGATAACTTAAGAGTCCATCGAATCATGGGGGGGAGAGGTTCTTTCCAGTTGTTAACCGAGTTAATGCCGCATGATCCGTAACAACTGTTACTGGAAGTTGCGTAAAATATAAACGAAATTTTTGCAGTCCCCAAAGTACTGCTAAACATTCACGTTCAGTTACTGGATAATTTATTTCTGCAGCGTTAAGCGTACGGGACGCATATGCTATTGGGCGGCCTTCTTGGTTTAAAACGGCACCAATGCCGTACGAAGAAGCATCAGTAGCTACTTGAAATTTAATATTATAATTAGGATGAGCTAGTACAGGAGGAGCGCTAAGTATAGTTTTTAACTTATCAAATGCTTCTTGTGCTTCATTTGACCAGTGAAATTTAACTCTTTTCCTTTTGAGTTTAAAGAGGGGCTCGCATATGTGAGCAAAATTAGGTATAAATTTCCCATACCAAGCACACATGCCTAGAAATCTCGAAACTTGTTTGGAAGTTGTAGGAGGGGGCATGTTTAAAACTGGCTGAACTTTTTCATTATCTACAGAAATACCACCAGGCGTTATTTTGACGCCTAGGTACTTAATTTCTTGTCGTGCAAAATGGCACTTAGAGGAATTTAAAGTTAATCCTGCATTTTGCAATAGAGTAAAAGCAGTTTTTAAATGATCTAAATGCTCATTGTAAGATGAGGACGTGATTATTATATCATCGAGATAAACGTGTACAAATTTATTCAAAACAGGTTTAAGTATAGTTTCCATGGCTTTTTGGAATGTCGCCACAGCCCCTGAACATCCGAAAGGCATTCGTTTAAAACCAAACGTGCCGTTTTTAGTTATAAACGCTGTTTTTGATATATCAGCGGGTTTCATTGCAATTTGAAAATAACCTGATGTCAGATCGAGAGTAGACATAAAATTTGTAGTTGTTATATGTGCTAACAAATCATCAATTATAGGCAAGGGATACTGAGGATATTGTGTAATAGAATTTAGCCTACGATAATCGATTGCAAATCTCCATGCCTCAGGATCAGTAATAGGTTTACCATTTTTCTTACGACATAAAACAACATGAGATGCATAAGGAGAAGTTACAGGCATAATAATATCATTTTTCAACATTTTGTCAATATGCCAATTTATAATATCTTGTTTGGCTTGATCATAACGATAAGGCTTACTAAAGACTGGTTTATTAGTTCCAGTGTCGATTTCATGGCAAACAACATGGGTTAAGCCAGGTGTATCAGAAAATAACTGTTTAAACTGATTAAGAAAATTAACAAAATCAATTTTTTCAATATGAGTGAGGGCACTTTCCTCTAAATTAACAATTAACTCTGTCGGCTCGACAGGTTTAGAATTTGACTTAGAATCATCAATATGTAAAGATTTATTGGCAAAATTTATTTCAACATTATTTGCTTTCATAAAATCTAACCCTATAATGCAGGGATGCTGAAGATTGTCGATGACGTAAAAAAGCCAATTAACACTTAAATTATGAATTTTAACATTCAGGCTGACTTCGCCTCTATTACCACAGGACTGGCCTTGAGCCGTTGTAATATTTAAATTTGTCCGCTTTAAAGGTTTAAAGTCAAAATACTTTTTATAAGTTTCATATGCTAGAAAGGAACGCTCAGCACCAGTGTCCCAATAAGTAGGTATGAAAATATCATGAATTATTGCATTTAAATGAGGAAGGTCCACCGGACTGATACAAATTGTGTCTAAACGTATGGAGGTGGTTGAGTTATTCAGTGGCTGTTGACCCTCCTCACAAGAGCCACTTACTCGTTTAACTGAGGACTCTGGTTATTACGAGAGTTACGAAAATTTCTGTTATTTCTATCAGCTCGAGAAAAGTTTTGAGACTGATTTTGATTAGGACGATCGTTCCGAGAATTTTGAAAGTTATTACGCCTTGGCTGCGGCGATTGACGTTCTTGTTGATAGCGATTGAAATTTTGAGGGGGGTGAAATTTTCACGCCTAGAATTTTGCATATTTCCATTACCCCGTTGGCGATTAAAGGTGTTTTCCGCCCTTGGAGGGTGTCGTTCTTGGTATTTAGCTAAGGTTTGAAACAGACTGTCGTAAGAGGTGACAGGTTTCAGATCAAGGTAATCTTGAATAGGAATAGTCAAAAGCGGGGTTATGATTTCCATTGCAGCGGCAAAAGATACAACTAAATCCAGCTGCTTTATAATGTCGAATTTACATAATAAAAATGTGGTAGGTTTGTCATAAAACGACATCTTTGTCGTATAAAGTTCATGACGGAGTTTGGTTTTATCCACAATAGAAGAGAATGAATTTTTAATTTTGAGCTTCAAATCCTCATACGTAGGATTTTGGCCTAGAGCTCTAGAGGCAATGGTGTCATACCAGATTTTAGCATCTCCTTTTAAGGAGTATTTTAATAAATTAAATTTATCAGCCTCGTCAATTTTACATATATCAAAATACTGTTCCAGATCTTCAAAAAATTTAAGTACATTGTTTGAGCCAGTAAAATAAACCCGAGTGGGGGGGATGTCGAACTGAGTTGGGTGCCACTGTGGCGTTTGCGTTCCTGCAAACTCCATCTTAACTTAAATACTTAGATTACTAAGAAAACCAGAGACGTGAATTGAACAAACAATAAGAGTTTATTTGAACCAGATTAATGGAAGGGCGGCCTGGAAATAGATCTTAGCTCAGTCAGCGTATTACTAAACCAAAAATATATAAATCAACAATTTAATTATCTTAAATATCTCACCACAGCAGATAGTCGAATGTGTAGAGACGGTCGCACTCGTTTTCCAATACTACGGCTTCACTATGGGACAGAGGATTCCCTTCTGACCCAGCTTGAACTTTCCGAAAACTAGTAGACACTCACCAACACTCAACACTACTTAACTTCACGCCACTAAACCTCCACTACTCTATTTCTCAATATCCGTCAAACTAAGATTCATAACATCCGCTATTCGATCCTCCAACATCCACACTATCTACTAAAACCATCTCTATTTTTATACTTCTTCCTACACCCTCCTTTCACTACATTTCAATCCGTACTTTTAAAAATCACTTCTAATTTAACTCATATTCAAAATCTAAGTCTTTTAATGCAGCCCCCTGCCGACACAAAACTAGCTCGACCTCAACCTTCACCGAGTCACTGGCGACGGAGTGATTTTAACCGTCCCCACTTCCTACCTTGCTGGATCCAGCTTAATTAAAACAACTGTGGTGACGTTCTGACGTCTCAACCTCACAAGGTTAGAAATTTTAGTGTGTGGCTTATTTACATGTTAAATATATTCAGATGTCTTTTTATCTTATCCCTTTATTAATTCTATACACATAAGGCTAAAGTATTGTTCTGGAGTTCGAAAATTTTTGACCGCTAGTTTTCGATTGATTTACACGTTTTGAGATGTCCCGATCATGGTTTGAGCAGTTTTAGAAGGTAAATGTCTGTCTGTATGCGACGAATTTTGTGAATGCTGCATCTCACAAACTATAGTGAACATAATTAGATATTTAGTTAGATTTTGACTTAAACTGATGTTGATTACATTTGGGGAACAATTTCCTCAGTATGGTGGCACTGTCAATCCCATTTTTCTCATAATTTTTAATATTTCCCAATAGAACAATTAAATATATTTTCAAATTTAAATTATTTATAATATTAATATATATATATATATTCAAATTATTAATTTATATAATAAAAATTGCAAATTTAATTTAAATTTTACTTCCTCTAACTCATACAATGATAGAGGAAATATTTTGGGGTCAAATTTTTGATTTTCAGTTTTTGTTATGTTTACACATTTTGAGCTTCACGGTGTTTGTGTTAGCATTATAAAGCCAACTGACTGTGCTGTGGTTTAGGGTTTAGAGAGGGTCCCTGTAAGAGAGGGTCTATCTAAGGGTTTCTAGCTTGCATTTATGCATATTTAGGAGAAAACCATGGAAAACCATTTTTTTTTCACAAAGTGCTGCAATTATATTAATTTAAAATAATAATAATAATAATGAAGTCAACTTTAACTCATTCAAAACTACATGCATAAATAACAGTAAATACCAAACTATAGAAATTTGCTCTTCTTGTTCAAATTCATATGATTTTTTTTTTTTTTTTTTTTTTTTTGTAATGGAACCTTAGAAGCATCAATATTAAAATATTCAGCTCCTTTAGCATTTTGTATAAAATTTAATTTTTTTTAAGTTCAACATGTTACAGTGAAATTTTCATTAAATAAATTACACGAAACACAATAAAATCAGCAAGCTATTCATTTAATTTGACGTTCCAGAATAATTCGATAAATTTTGACTCTTCGTGAAAATTCTTCATTCTTCATCAGTTAGTATCAGCATTTTAAAAACCTTAATGATTATTGACTTGAATTTGACTAGCCAAGCTCTAACTTTTATAAATAGACAAAGTTGTCATGAAATTTGAAAGTGTTATTGTAATGCACAATTGAAAATGCAATATGTAACATTCAAATTTTTTTTACAGTGCAGTGTAAAAGAACTTATTACCATTGCAGGTATCTGAAAAATTTGTTTTATATGCATCTTGATTATGTTATTCAGTAGAAAACTCAATAAAGATTATACAAAATAAATCTCATAGTCACTGGTCAGGTATTTAAACAAGTAGATTAATATAAATACTTATTACAGTAAATTATTTACTGTATAATTCAAAAAATTTCGAAAAATTTGCAAATACCTCCCCCCTTTTAAATACAACCTTGATAAGACCTATGAAACACACAAAAACTGAAGGCTCATTACACCCTCATTGTTCCTTTTAATGTGTAATCATTCAATATACACACCTTGTAGCAGAATTTATGTGACATAGTAACATTATCGCAGAAAAAAGAAATTGTCATTTGCAGAAAGGTTTGCCCGTAAAAATAAGATATTTCTAAATTTCAGCAGAAAATGGAAACTCCTGTCTTATATTTAAGATTTCGCCAACAGTTTACTAATAATATCGATTTCTGTATAATTATATGCACATATTATGTGTGAATAAGAAAATATGTCAATATTGTCTTATTGAAAAGATTTACCCGAACAAGGTTTGACGCAGAAAACTTAAAAATATTCTGTCGCAGTGATTCCTAGTCTGTGGTTTTGCTTATACTAATATGGCGGCTCGGTTACAGTTGAGGCTTCACTTTTAGAACCGCCTTGCCGGGTCTAGTGATTCCTTATTAGTCTGTGGTTTTTGGACACGGACTTAGAAGGACCCGTTTCTCCAACGGCGGCCGTCCCTCAAAAATGGACCTGAAATGGTCGCTATTATTCATTCGCCGCTAGGGGTCGTATGTGTTCTCTGACTGTCCACTTACGCCGTAGAATAGCATTGTGAGCAGACGAAATTTTAGTTTTATTTTCAGTTTTATTTTCAATTTATTTTTAATATTAGATTTTTTTTATAATGTCACACTGTTACGCACCGGGTTGCACCTCTGGATATCGAAGTGCTCGAAAAAAAACAAACAAGGAAATAGGTGAAAAGAACCCAAGTTTATTTCGTCCACCTAATGTAAGCTATTGATTTTAATGTTTTATTGAATGATAAAATTGTTGTCTTATAAATATACTATTACTATACAAAAAAAAAAAAAAAAAAAAAAAAAAAAGGCTGATTTAATTGGGATGGTTCTTAGTAAAATTCTGTTTGATAGATTTTTTTTAATTAATTAAAATGTAATTTTTCAGGTCACTTTCTTTGCATTAAGATTTTAAAATTTGAGTGCTAGCAGTATTCCTTTTTTTATATTATTCGGCTAAGACATGCGAGCTTGCAATCTTCCGAATTTAAATCATGTTAATTATAAATCACGTTTTTTTTTTTTTTTTTTTTTTTTTTGCAAGAGTTAAAAATTGGTTAAAAATGATATGAGTTGGAGTTCACAGTCATACTTTTTTCAATTCATTTCAAAATTACTGAGTTTTAAGATATTTTAAAAATAATTTAAAATGTGATTTCTGGCCACTTTGTATTGACATTTTAAATTAATTTTCCAAACTGCCAATCTTTTAACTTCTAATTCATGTTAGATGATAAATCACGTTATATTATTATCATTATTATTACCATATTATAGAAATGTATTGTTTTTAACAAAAAGAAATTTTTAATTGGTTTTGTCAAAAATTAAAAATAATGATTATGATTTCACAGTAAAAAACTCCTAAATTCAGTTAAAAATTGGAGATTTTAAAGAAAAATTATATTTAATTAAATTGATCACCAGTGCCACATTCACATTTCATAATTTATAAGCTAGTGTTCTTCCAGCTGAAAATTAGAGATTTTATGTAAAAATTAGAGTATTAAATTCAAGGTTTTTTTAATTGAATAAAACTCTATGTAACTTTTTTTTTCATTCCTTTTTTAAGTTAATTTTCTTATATAATAAAGGGATTTTTACATGATTCCTTGTCTTTTCTTTTGATAACAGAGTAAAAGAAAATCATCGTTTGCATTTACTTCAAAAAAAAAAAAAAAAATTAAAATAAAATAAATATATATATATATATATATTCCACACTTTTTTTAAAAAATTTCAACTGATACAGATAACATATATATCTCAAAATTTATGTATAATCACTGGTTATTTCGCTATGCAAAATGGAAAAGAACTATAATAATGTTTAAATGGTTATATATATATACAATTGAACTTTGTTAACGAGAATCTCAAGGAGGATAAAAAATTTGTTCATGGTATCAGTAGTTCATGCTATCAGTAACTAATATTCATATTACTAAAGTAATCTTCATTTTTACGGGTATCGTGGAAACAGTTCATGTTAAAAGTAATTCATGGATTAGATTGGATTTCGGAATAAGGCTGATTGACTGCTGTAGGTCCAAGGCCTGAGGGGAGTGCCCTCCATGGGGTCTTTCTAAGGGGTCCCAGCCTGTATTTACGCAACTATCGGAGAAAAAAACGGCAAACTCTGAACGGCGAGGCCGACGAGCATGACCTGGGATTGAACCCGGCACCTCACGTCTACCAGCTTTGAGCACAGAACCGCTCGGCCGCTGGTGGGCAAAAAGTAATTCATGTTAACAGTGTTCACATTAACGAGGTTCGACTGTATTATATTACTTCTTATTCCACTGAGATTCAGATAAATATTTTAAGAATTTAATTAGCTTTAATAATTTCCACAGAATTTGTAAACTGAAGTTTCACATTTTTTTTTCACATTTTTATCAACATGCTATTTTTATTGCCATCTTTTTTTATTTCTTAGAAATAATTCTAATAAATATTACATGCATTATTTCTTAAGCAAGCTATGCTAATATTGATAAATTTTAATAACATCTTATTTTTAACACACTTGAGTCACATTGCCCATTTATTTATAAAAATTAGGGATTAAAGCATATATCATTCTCCTTGGGTCGCATTGTATAATACATAGTGGCAAACCTTATATTTCAAAAATTAAGAAATGAAAGAATAAAGAAATCTCCTAAACAATTTATAAATTGAATCAATTTTTTTTTAAAGTAATTTTTATTACCTTTCAGATGTCAGGTTCGATTATAGGTCGTGCTCATCGACCAATACGTTAGGAGTTTTCCGTGGTTTTCTCAGAAACTCGCGTAAATGCGGGCTAGAACCACTTAGAAAGACCCCCACGGAGGGCATTCCACCTATTGGCCTAGGAACTTAGCGTAGGCAATCGGCCTTAAACCCAAACATTACTTTTTAATTATGTTGTTATAAAAGTTTTTTTTTTTCCTTCTTTTTTTTTTTCCCCAATTCTTGTTGCACAAGTAGAAAAAAAAAAAATGCATTCTAGAAAGAGAAAAATGTTCTCTAAGCTTCAATATAATAGTTTTTAATTAAAAATCTTACTATAGGAACTTGTATTAAAAAACTGAGAGAATACTTTAGAAATTATGAGTACCAGGCAGCTATAATATTGTTAAGGAACAGAGTATTATTTTACATGCAAGAAACAGTGGTATCATACTGTTTGTTGCAAAGATGGATGTTCATAGAATTACATTATCCAGTATATTTTTCATAATTCCATTTGCACATTCAGAAATTTCTCGACCATTAAATCTGTTCCAGTTCTTCAAAAATTGACTTCGTGATGCTGGTGGACGTGAAGTGTCGGGTTCGATCCCAAATCACGCTTATCGGTCTAGCTGTTCGGAGTTTTGCGCGTTTTTTTTTTCTTTTTCCTGAAACTTGCGTAATTGTAGACAAAGGCCCTTTAGAAGGACCGCCACGGTGGGCAGACCCAGGCCTTGGACCCTAATGCAGTCAGCTGGCTTTAATCTCCAACACCAACATTGATTTTAAGCTATAAAGTCAGATGAATGACCTAAAAGCAGTTTTCGAATCCTTTAGAAGAAAATATTCAGAATTTAAAAAATTTCCCCATACAGTATTATGGGCTTTGGTTCCAAAAATAAATAAATAAAATAATTAATAAAAAAATGCTCCTTTAGCTTTTTGAAAGGGAATGCTCAAATTATTATGATTGACTCTGCTTTTCATTACATTGATTTTTATATCGCGCATATTTAAATATATGTATAAGTTAATTTTATTTTTTGAATAAATTATTTGCTTTAAATGAGTAGCAAATTATGCAGATTGAAAATCTCTTTAAAGTGAAAATTTTAAAATGAAAAATATTGATAAAAAAAAGTGCTGTATTTCGGTTTATGGATTTATTGGATTTGGGAATAACGTCGATTGACTATTGTAGGTCCTACGTCTGAAGGGGAGTGCTCTCCGTGAGGGATCTTTCTAAGGGATTCTAGTCCGTATGCACACAATTTTCGGAGAAAAACACGGAAAACTCTGAATGACTAAGTAGACAAGCGCGACCTGGAATCGAACCCAGGCACTTTCCAGCTTTGAGCGCAGAACCGCTCGACCACCATTGGAGTCTCGGAAGAGGGAAAATTGCGGCCTTTGCAAAAAAAAACATAATAAATTTTTAAAATTTTTCTTTTTTACATACTTTGTATTTTTTTTTTTTTTTAATTGGAAATGCTGGCATAAATTGTGATTTTTGAAATACATTCATTGTTTTAAATTATGAAAATTCATATTTTCATATTTATTTTTTAATTTTCATATTTATTTCATATTTATTTTTAAATGAATCACTATAATTACTGATTTCTCAGAATTGCATTAATTTTTATCACGTGAAAAAAAAAAGAGAAACAAAATCTGATTAGGAAAAATGTCGCACCGGGTTCTCAATGTCTTCGGAAAAAATTCCCAAAATGCTCTAACTCTTATTTCTATTATTTTCCCCCTTCGCCCCCCCCTCCCGTCTATCCTAATAATTTTACAAATTCGAAAATATCCGCAATCGATTTGTAAGTATCAAAAACCTTTATGCACCAGTTTTGAACGATCTATGTCGATTTTATTTTTTTGCCCCTCCCAATAATTTAAAAAATTCAAAAATATCACAATCGATTTGTAGGTATCGAAAACCTCTATGTACCAATTTTGAATGATCTAACTCTATTTTATTTTTTTCTGCCCACCGCCCCCCCTTCCCAGCCCTTCTAATAACTTTACACTTTCGAAAATATCCTCATTCGACTTGCAGGCCTTTAAAACCTGTCTGTACCAATTTTGAACGGCCTAACTGCATTTCTATTTGTTTTTGCCCATAGCCCCCCCCCTTACCGCCCCTCCTAATAATTTTACAAATTCGAAAATATCCCCAATCGATTTGTAAGTATCGAAAACCTCTTTACACCAATTTTGAACGATCTAACTCTATTTTTATTTTTTTGCCCCCCCCCTCTCCTCTCCCCCTTCTCGCCCCTCCTAATAACTTTACACTTTCGAAAATATCCCCATTCGACTTGCAGGCCTTTAAAACCTGTCTGTACCAATTTTGAACGGCCTAACTGTATTTCTATTTCTTTTTGCCCATAGCCCCCCTTTACTGCCCCTCCTAATAATTTTACAAATTCAAAAATATCCGCAATCGATTTGTAAGTATCGAAAACCTCATTATACCAATTTTGAACGATCTAACTCTATTTTTATTTTTTTGCCCCCCCCTCCCCTCCCCCCATCTCGCCCCTCCTAATAAATTTACACTTTCGAAAATATCCCCATTCGACTTGCAGGCCTCTTAAACCTATCTCTACCAATTTTGAACGGCCTAACTGTATTTCTATTTGTTTTTGCCCCATAGCCCCCCTTACCGCCCCACCTAATAATTTTACAAATTTAAAAATATCCGCAATCGATTTGTAAGTATCGAAAACCTCTATGTACCAATTTTGTACGATCTGACACTATTTTTATTTTTTTGCCCCCCTCCTCCCCTCCCCCCCCTTCTTGCCCCTCCTAATAACTTTACACAATCGAAAATATCCCCATTCGTCTTGTAGGCCTTTAAAACCTATCTGTACCAATTTTGAACGGACTAACTGTATTTCTATTTGTTTTTGCTCCATAGCCCACCCACCCACCCCATTGCTGCCCCACCTGGGGGCTGAATTTCTAAAATTCCAGAAATTGGTTTTTAGATAGTTGCATTAGCTATATTTTAGAGCAAAAATTTCACCTATATCTTTTTTTTTTTTGTTTGAGATGCATAGGATTATGCGAAATCACGTTTTACGCATGTGAAATCACGTTTCCCCCCCCCACCCCCCCTTGGGGACCGAATTTCAAAAATTCCAGAAATCGATTTTTAGACATTTGTATTAGCTATATTTTAAAGCAAAAATTTCACGTATATCTGTTTTTTTGTTTGAGATATATAGGATTATGTGAAATCACGTTTAACGCATGTGAAATCACGTTTCGCCCCCTCCTCCCCCCCTTGGGGACCGAATTTCAAAAATTCCAGAAATCGATTTTTAGACATTTGTATTAGCTATATTTTAAAGTAAAAATTTTACGGATATATGTTTTTTTGTTCGAGATATTTAACATTATTACATTTAATTCTCGCGTTAAAGCGCTCTTTCAAGTCTGAAGTGGAAAGGCAGTCGATGAGAGCGCCATCTCCTAAAAGCGACCAAAATGGGGCCATTCTGATAACACAGCGTCGGCGGTCCATAGTGTACGTGCATGTTTTTGGATTTGTGTTCGAATCACGGATTAATAGAATAGGATGCGAAAGAGGCTTCCAAATCTGGCTTTTTTTAATCTTAGAACAACAGATGGCGCCACAGTCGAGGACCTCCCTTTCCAAAAGCAACCGTAATGATTTTCAATGGCAAAAAAACGTCATTTAATTTAATTTTTTTATGGAAAGTTTTAATTTTAACAAAATCAAGTAAACAGAAATAATGCTATATAAGGTCTTCCTAATAACATATATATTTTTTTTATAACGGTGGGACTTTTCATTACTTTGTAAGAGGTTATACAAAATACGAGATCGTATTGATTAAAATCAGAATAAAAGACATTTAAAAATTTTCAGTACTGTACAAATAATCTGTGATTCAAAGTAAAAAATGTCATTAATAAGGAATATTAGAAATTAAAGAAAAAATAAATAAATAAACGAAAATTATTAAGAAAGAAAGAAAGAAAAGAAAATTATTAATAAATAATTAAATAAAATCTGTTGTACTTTTTCCATTTATTTTTCAAACTTTTTAATTTAATAAGAATTATTTTGATTTATTTGTAATACAGAAAGTTAACGAACTTATTAATTTTTTTAAGGTAATACAATATATATGTATTTAAATATAAATAAAAAAAATTATGATAGTTTCTGTGACTTAAGGTATTTTAGAAATTGTAAGGAGATATATTTTCGTTTTAACAAATCACAGGGAAATTCATTTTTCTCTTCCTCCCCTCCTTTTACTGTATATGTTTAATATTAGGATTTTTTAAAACCATATATCATTTTCTATTTTAAAACACATCCATATTTTACGAATGTGTGTTTGTATGTAAATATCGGACTGAGTTATGAAGTTTTTTAATGTTAAAAAATCAAAAAAGTATTTTAATTTACATATATCTAATTATTAAAAACCTCGCCAGCGGCCAAGTGATTCTGCGATTAAAATGTATTAGTTGAAAAGTGTCGGGTTCGCTCGTCGACCTAGCTGCTCGAAGGTCTCCGCGGTTTTCTCAAAACTCGCGTAAATATGAGCTATAACGCTAATCAAGATCAACATGGAGGGCACATCACCCAGGACTTGCACCCTCGTGCAGTCAATCGGCTTTAATCTTCACACCAGCAGAACCACCACCTTATTAAACAGTAGCCGAAAGGTTTTGCATGCAAAACTGGTAGACGGAAAGTGCCGGGCTTGATACCAGGTCGCGCTAGTCGATTTAATTGATCAGAGTTTTCCGTGATATTCGCCGAAACTCGCGTAAATACGGGCTAGGACCCCTCAGAAAGACCTTGCGGAGGGCACACCACCCAGGCCTAGGACCCTCGTATAGTTAATCAGCCTAAATCTTCACACCAGCATCATCACCACTTTATTAACTGTGGCCGAGCGGTTCTGCACTCAAATCTGATAGATGGGAAGTGCGAGGTTTGAATGCAGGTTACGCTTGTCGAAGCCATTCGTATTTTTTGTGTTTTTTGTCCGAAAATTACATGAATATGGGCTAGGAAACTCTTCGAAAAACCCCCACGATGAGCATCTCCTGTTAGGAGCAAGTCCCAAGTGTAGCTATTTGGCTTTAATTCAAACACCAACACTTTATTAAAAATTTATGTGTGATGTAGAAATTAAGGCCGACTGTCTACACGATAAATCTGGGGAGGTCTTTCTAAAATGGCCTGGTATTCAAGCGATAAACTCCGAACGGCTAAGCCGACGAGGATGTCCTGGATTCTAATTTGGCACCTCACGCCTATCCTAAAACATGTAGAATAATATATATGTATATTCACATATATATAATTGAAAATATGTTAGAGAAAAAAATGATAATGTGCATGATTGACGTAAATAAAAAAAAAAATTAAGCAGATAAATTTATATTTATTATTATTTTTTTTAAGAATCCCCCCCCCTCCTTTCTTTTTTTTTTTTTTTTTTTCGGTTTAGAGATTTGTAACATTAAACCATACATTATTATTATTTATTATTATTATTTAAAACCATATCAATCCTTAACGAATTTCCATTTGCATGTCTAAGTGATGAGTAAAATTTTTAATTCCATATTCGACTTCTAAAATTATGGAGATTTGAAAAGTACCATAAGTAGAAATCCTTCAAAGAAATGGGCCCACCAGTGGCCGAGTGGTTCTGCGCTCAAAGCTGGTAGACGTAAGGTGCCGAGTTAGATCCCAGTCGCGCTCGTTGGCCAAGCCGTTCGGAGTTTTCCGTGGTTTTCTCCGAAACTTGCGCGAATACAAGCTAGGATCCCTTAAAAGACCCCCACGGAGGGCACTCCTCCTCAGGCCTAGGACCTACAGCAGTCAATCGGCCTTATTCCCGAAAATCCTTCAAAGAAATGTATGCAATATTTATAAGAGGAATTTTAATTGTGGGGTAACATTTAGATAAATGTAGCTTCTTCTATTATTTTTTGTTAATCGTGACATGGTATACATTGCAAACAAGTAAATATATGGATTGCTGTTGTTGTTGTAGGGAATAAGGCCGATTGACTGCACTAGGTTTCTAGGCCTGAGGAGGAGTGCCCTCTGTGGATATTTTTCTAAGGAGTCCTAGCTCATATTCACGCAAGTTTCGGAGAAAATCACGGAAAACTCCGAGTGCGACCTAAGATCGAACCCCCACATTAAATGCATTGAACTCTTCTCATACTAAGCCAGTTCATGTCTGAAAATGAAAGTGATCTGGATTCGCATTTGGCACCTTACGCTTGTCCTGAAACATGTATACTATTTTTTTTTAACTGTAAATGTTAGTGGAAGAAAAAAAAATAATAATAATGTGCATGACTAACTCTATATTAAAAATAAATAAATAAATAAATAAGCAGACATGTTTATATATATATATATTTAATGAGTAACAGTGGCACTTTTTCGTTTTTTAAGATTTGTAATTTTAGGCCATGCATTTTTCTTTTTTTTTTTTAACTTTATATCAATCTTTAATGAATCTCCATCTACATGTCATTGTCTAAATGATTACTACAACTTTTAAGAAATCCTACAAAGAAATGCATGCAATATTTCTAAGAATATTAATTGTGGAGTAGCAATTAGACAAATGTATCTTTTTCGGTGGGAAGAGGGAGGGGATTAGTTAAGCAAGCAAGGCATGGCTTACATTGCAAAAAAATAAATAAATCAGCTGAACTCCTGATATTAGCCAGGTTAGGTCTGAAAATTTTGCTTCAATTATTATATCATTAGACTTCTGAGTTTAATATCAATTTCCATTGTTGGACAAAGGTAAAGTGTAGGGTTCGAAAACACAGGTCACGCTCATTGACCTAACCAATCAGTTTTTCAAAGTTTTCTCCTAAACTTGTGTGAATATGGGCTAGAAAACCCTTTAAAAGAGCCCAAGTTAGGCATACCTTCTTATGACCAAGTTTCAAGTATAGACAGTTGCCCATAACCCGATTATCAAGACCATCATCTTACTAAAAGTTTTAAAATATGAAGTGAGAATGTGAATTAAGGCAGACTGCCTACACAATAGATCTAGGCCTGAGGAGGTCTTTCTAAAGTGTCCTGGCATTCAGACTATAAGCAGTTCAGTCGACGAGGACAAATTTCATTCGCACTCTGCACCTACCGTCGGCCCTAAAACACGCAGAATGTTTTATATTGTAAAGTAAATATGTTCGTGGGAAAAAAAAAAAAAAAAAAAAAAAAAAAGATAATACGCGTGACAAACAACAGATTTAAAAAATAACAAGCAGATATATTATTTATTTTTTTATGAGTAACAAGGACCTTTTTTTTCCCTTTTTACAGATTTGTAATGTTAAGCTATACATTATTACTTTCTCTTACCCATAAGGTAGAGAAAGTATTGTTTTTGGGTCAAATTTTGAATGTGAGATTTTGTTATATTTACATGTTCTGAGATCCCCTGAATACGAAATTCATGTTTTTAGCAAATGGTCTGTGTATGTGTGTGTGTGTGTCTGTCTGTTATCAGCATATCTGAAAAACAAATTATGGCAGAAAATTCATACTTGGTATTCTAAATGTGTATCATATAGGGATGCTACACTAAGCTTTTCGTTGAGATGAAGCAAATGGTTCGTGTACAGGGACACTCAAAAATATTCAAATACGTCTATGGGGGAAATTGCAGGTAAGTAGAGTTTAACATCTATAGACTGCACTAAACCAAATGAAACCAATATATATATTTTTTAATAGAGATAGTCAACTGGGAAATTTTTTTTGTGTGTATGTAGGAGCCTCGCCTCGCCTCCCCCCTGGGGGGGGGGGAAGTCCGCCCTCGAGGGGAGTAAATTTTCATGATGGGTATTTTTCAAAAGAGCTTGACAATACCTTTAAAACGAATGGTTGAACCATCGATATACGATAATTTAAAACAAACTTATCGATTTTTTTTTTACTTTTAGCGAAAAAAAAAAAACTTTTAAATACTGAGAATAAAATTTACTATTTTTGGTTATTTAGTGTTATACTACTTCTCTGATATGGAAATCGTCTGCATTATCATAAATGATAATTTTTTTTATAATAATTTTAATAAATTATTTTTTAAAAACAGAATTATTTTTTAATAACCGAATTAAATTCTATATAAATGTAGGTGCAATTATGAAACGGGGAGTTCAGGGGTGCGGCAGCCCTCCTCACACAGAACTAATTATTATATAAAACTCTTACGAAGCCTAATTTGAATTGTTTAAGATAGGTTTACATAACATCGTTATCTTACCTCTTAATATCCAACCTACATTTATAGTATTAAATTTCAGGGTAAGAGAAAGTCGTGTGAGTGACACACCAGATTATTTTTATTTAAAATCACGTCAATCTTTAATGAATCTGCATTTGAATGTAATTGTCTAAGTGAGGGGGGGGTATAAACCCGTGGAAGTAAAAACAAACTCAATTTTCTTTTTCCTTCGGCTTTTCTTTTTTTCCTGTCTGATTCATAGCCAGTTTTACATCCATAAACAAACATTTTGATGATACTATCTTACTAAGCAACCGATTATTATTAATATAATTATCAAATTAATTTTAAATAAAAGCAGCTGATCTCGTTCAAAAACTAAAATCACCTGTCAAAACGCGGGAACCGGGCGAAAGTCGATTACAGCACCCTGAATATTTACTAAGAAATTGTCTTCCAGTTTCCGAGACTGCGTACCATTGGACTTTCCTATCCTACTCTATTAATCCGTGGTTCGAATCCCTCCTGCCCTGGCTGTGGTTCTATGGCTGTAGTCTTATGTCTGTATCATGGATTAAGTGTTTAGAATGTATTACGAATGCTACGGAAAAGTAGTAATTTTCATCTTACAGATAGAGTGCGAACAGATCTTGACAATTTACCAATCAGCGCGTTTGTTTAAATTTGTAGCGGTTCATTGGTCTAAGACTACTATATAACAGGCTGAATCATTCGCCGCCATTTGTCCGTCATTGCTAAAACTAAGACTATTGTATATGACTATTATATGAGATTATACTAGACTATTATATAATTGTCTTAGGTTTGGCAGTGACGAACTACCATATAAGATTATTATATGAGACTATTTTATAGTAATCTTAAGTTTAGCAATGACGGACTTGACGTACAAATGGCGGCGAATGATTCAGCCTGTTATACAGTAGTCTTAAATTGTCGTGTTATCTAAAGTAGTTTAAGAGAGAACTACAAAACTATAGAACACTAATAGAACATTTACTTTACGACTCATACAAGACCGGAGAGTACATTTAGAACAAAACCACGGATTAGGATACAGGATGATAAACTAGATAGGGCGGTCAGCGTGGGGAACGGAGCTTTATTTTCCGCATTAATTCAGCCGAACAGAGTAAGCGATCCGATCGCCGCCTGGTGTAGTATCTTTGAAACTCATCGGAAGAAAGGGAAAGCCCGCCCCTTCGGCTTCAGTCATCCAACGAACGAACAGCCAGAAATGTAAAAACGCGCTGATTGGTGTATTTTAGAGATTTGGTCGCCCTCTATCGGAAAGATGAAAATTACTACCTTTCCGTAACATTAGTAATACATCCTTCTCTTTTAATCCGTGAACAAAACTCAAAAACAAAACATCGAACACACAGTAGTAGTTGTAGTCATTACATGAGTGATCGCAGCATTCGCGATAACGAGAGATTCAGTTAGTAAGTTGCAATCACACGACATCCCCCCAACCAAGTCTTTTAAAGTTTCTAGAGGTTGAGACGATCTGGTTTTCTAATCAGTCTTCCCATTTTGACTTCGGGTTCCACAACTGGCATTTTATCTGTACTTGTGTAGGTTTTCATGGGAGATTTTGGTGACGGAGAAGATTCTAACTGACTTTCAGCTGGAACTGTTTCTTCTTTATCATACACTGCATTAGGTAGCCACGGAATATCTTCTTTAAATGGTTGCTGATCGTAATCAAGAACGAGATGCCGACGATTTCGTCTGACGACATCTTTTCGAGGTGTTTCTATGATGTATGATCTTGGAGCACCTGCCTTCGATTTTATAATAGCCGGTGTTTTTATATCTTTTATCCACACTTTGTCGCCAACGTTCAAGGGTTTCAATTCATGAGCTGAATGTCGCTTATCAAAATTACATTTGTCTTTCACTTTACCTCTTTTGTCATTTTCAACGTGCTCTTTTAGGTTCGGCCACTTTGGCTTCAGTAGGGGTTGGTTGGTTGTAGGATTTAAGGCCGATTGACTCCTGATGTGTCCTAGGCCTAGAGGGGGAATGCCCTCCGTGGGGGTCTTTCTAAGGGGTCCTAGCCCGTATTCGCTTCAGTAGGGGAGGATAAACAGGAAGACGATTTCTAAGCCTTCTACCCATGCATAGTTGGGCTGGACTACTTCCTGTTGGGCCCGGAGTGTCTCTATATGTCAGAAGTCCAAGATGGGGATCATCTGATTTTTGCATGATGCTTTTTATGGTCTGTACCATTCGTTCAGCTTCTCCATTAGACTGTGGAAATCGGGGACTGCTTGTATCATGCTTAAATCCGTAGTCACGAGCAAACATTTTGAATTCCATGGAGCTGTATTGGGGCCCATTATCACTGACGACAACGTTGAGAATGCCGTGACGGGCAAATATAGTCTTCATTTGTTCAATGACTTCTGCTGATGTAGCACTGGTTAGCGAGCATATTTCAGGATATCTCGAGTAATAGTCAGTTACCAGAAGATATTTCTTTCCACTTAGTTCAAATAAATCTGTGGCTACTCTTTCCCAGGGAAGTGTGGGTGGAGTGGAGGGAATTAACGGTTCATAATGGTTGATTTTAGTCTTTACGCACTGAGAGCAGGAGTTCACCATTTCTTTGAACTGGCAAGAAATTCCAGGCCACCAAACAGATTGTTTGGCGCGTTCTCGACACTTGTGAATGCCGAGGTGTCCATCATGAATTCTAGACATAATATCCTTTTGCAAGACTCTTGGAATGACTAATCTTGAGCCTCTTAACAAGAGACCATTAGAGGTGGTAAGTTCGTCCTTAAA
Organism: Salticus scenicus; assembly: GCA_963930645.1. Lineage (NCBI taxonomy): Eukaryota > Metazoa > Arthropoda > Arachnida > Araneae > Salticidae > Salticus > Salticus scenicus. The sequence goes on from OZ005653.1 coordinate 18,689,904, forward strand.
CTTCCAGTACGGGCATGCATTTGATGGAAGATTTACGTAATTTGGCCAACCGGTTTTGCAGTATTCCATGACCAGCGAGCAAGAGGCATCTTTCAGGAGTTCAGCTTTAATCTCTTGAAGTCGTTCCTTTGAGGAGGGAATGGTCTTAATCACATATGAGACATAGGCTTCAATGTCTTGTTCTGTCAGCATATCTTTGCGATCGGATATTTCGTCTTCAGGACATCTTGAGAGAGTATCAGCAGTAGCTATTTTGTCTCCAGGAACATACACGATTTCATAATTAAATCGCATTAGTCTGATTCTGAATCTTTGGATCCGAGGAGGAAGATCTTCAATGCTCATTTTTCCAAGTAGTAGTACTAGAGGTTTATGATCTGTTTCAAGCTCGAATTTCAACCCAAGCAAATATTGTTGAAATCTTTCAGCAGCCCAAGTCGCTGCAAGAGCTTCTTTTTCAATTTGTGAGTAACGAGTTTCTGTTGGAGTAAGTGATCGGGAAGCATAGGCTACGGCACGGATTTCACCTGTTGGCTGTTTTTGCATCAGAACAGCCCCTAATCCAAATGAAGAAGCATCTGCAGACAAGACAGTATCATACTTGGCATTATACTTAGCTAGACAAATGTCAGAACAAAGTATGTCCTTTATTTCTTTTAAGACTGCATCATGTACACTAGTCCACTGAAACACAACATTTTTGTTTAAAAGAGCTCTCAACGGTTCCGTTTTGGAAAAGAGATTTGGGAGAAATCTTGCTACATGATTCACCATACCAAGTATGCGTCTAACACCAGAGACATCATTTGGAGTAGAGAGATTTTTGATGGCACTGACTTTGGCAAGATCCGGTCTAATGCCGTCTTTGTCAATGACATGACCAAGAAATTTCACTTGAGGAACAGAGAATATACATTTTTCGGAATTAAGAGTGACAACTGATTTAGCTAGCTTTTCCAGTACTAAAGTTAGCCTTTTGTCATGTTCTTCTTGGTTTTTACCAAATACAAGAGTGTCATCTGTTTGATTGACGACACCTGGTAAGCCTTCCAAAATCTTAGTCATCCTTTGCTGAAAATGCTCTGGAGCAGAGGTGATTCCAAATGGAAGCCTCGTAAAGCAGTAGCGGCCAAAGGGAGTGATGAATGTGGTTATTTCCTGTGAATCCTTTGTCAAGGGAATCTGAAAGAATCCCATGTTAGCGTCAAGTTTGGAGAACACGCTTGCTTCACCGAGCAAACCGAGAGATTCTTCGACGGCTGGCATGACAGTTCTTTCACGAACCACAAATTTGTTTAACTTTGGGAAGTCAACGCAAATTCTGATATCACCATTAGGCTTTTCCACCGGAACGAGTCCTGCACACCACTTGGTAGGCTTGTCGATACTTCTGATTACGCCCATTTGTTCCATGCGATGCAATTCAGCTTTTACACGCCCACGCAGGGGAATAGGAACACGCCTGGCAACGCTTACGCTATATGGAACGGCATCAGGTTCCAAAACAATTTTGTATTCTTCCTTCATTCTTCCCAGACCAGTGAATAAGGAGGGGAATTTTTTTACAATTTGTTGATTTCTGTCGTTTTTCACCACAGAATTGACTATCTTAATGACGTTAAGTTCGGTGAGTGCAGAGTATCCTAGGAGAGGTTCGCACACATTTTCAACAACAAAGAGAGTTTGCTTTGAAGTATTATCCTTATACTTCAATATGGTTTCGAATTTACCCCGCACTTTTAATCTCGAACCATCTGGTCCTTTAAGAATTTCATTAGCTTTCGACAGAGTCCTGGGAACACCTGGTGTTTCGGGATGAACGACGGACACAGCCGCACCAGAGTCAACTTTAAATTTCACACAAGAGTCATTAAATTCAATGTTTACATGCAGAGAGTTTTTTGACGCCGAGGTAACGCCACCAACAGTGTACACTGAGGACGAATTTTCGTCATGCACTGAAGAAACGAAATTTTTCTTTGATAAACACACCTTAACAAAATGGCCACGCTTATTACAGCTTCTACTAAAAACATTTTTTGCCGGACATTGAGTTCGAGAATGTAAATTACCACCACAAAAATGACAATTTCCCTTACCTTTGGAGTTATGAGATATCTTTGGGGAGTTATGAGTAGTTTGTTTATACTTTACATTCAGGTCACGTTTCGGGTTTTGCTTTTTCAAAGAGTTGACGGCACTTTCAGATTGACCATCCAGATGCAGGAGGTCTCGTTGTTGTTGTTGCACAGCTTCTTTTTGCCGTGCCTTTTCAATGGCTGTTTCCAGAGTTAATTTTGAATCTAATTGCAGAGTTTCTGAAAGTGATTTATCATTTAATCCGACAACGAATCTATCTCGTATTAAACGAGTTTTAAGAGCTCCGAAATTGCAGTGTTCGGCCAGATTAAAAAGAGAAGTGGCAAATTGATCCACAGTTTCGCCGACTTGCTGTTTACGGAGATTGAATTTCGCCGACTCGTATACTTCATTATGTCGGATGACAAAATGAAAATCGAACTTTGACTTTACAATATCATATTTGTCTTCGTCATCTGTTGATAGTTCAAAAGAGGCCAGTATTTTTCTAGCTTCGCGTCCCATAGTATAGAGAAGAGTTCGTACCTGTGTTATTTCAGGTTTTGCATTGAGTCCGGAAGCATATCGAAAGTCTTCGAATTCTTGTATCCATTCGGGCCAATCCGCTGAGTTTTGAAAATTAAATGGCGAAGGAACCTTTAAAGCAGTGGCGGATCCAGAACTTGACTTTTGAGGGGGGGCTAAGATTTTTCAAAGTGTTATTCTAGACTAGGCTGACCATATGTCCTCGAATCTCGAGGACAGGCACGAATTTCGAGGACAAACCACCTTCGTCCCCAAAAAATTACAACACATTTGGGGACGCCGGTTATAAAGTTATTAATGTTTTATTATAGTAATTTATTATATGTATATTACATAAGCTGAAATAAGGTGCCTTATACATAAAAATTACTAAAATTTTACAATTTAAGGTGATTTAATTATTTTTTAATTTTTTTGTCCTCGAAATTCGAGGACACCGCCATCTTTGTCCACAAATTCAAAGAAAAAAATATGGTCACTCTATTCTAGACCAATAAAAATTTGCAGTTGCAATATTCAATTGTGAATGTCAGTGTTTTGGGGGGGAGGCTTCAGCCCCCTGCCCCCCCCCCTTAAATCCGCCACTGCTTTAAAGGTATTTGAGTAGTTTGAGTAGAATCTACAGCCATAATAAAGCTGTTTGAGAGAAGATTCTAAATTCTAACACCAACAGAGCCTTTTTTTTTTTTTCCTGGTCACTTTTAAGTTACGTACGGAGAGTTCTAAAGCAGAAAATATTTAAGAAATTTTTATCGAAAACACTACCTGACACCATGTCGTGTTATCTAAAGTAGTTTAAGAGAGAACTACAAAACTATAGAACACTAATAGAACATTTACTTTACGACTCATACAAGACCGGAGAGTACATTTAGAACAAAACTCAAAAACGAAACATCGAACCCACAGTAGTAGTTGTAGTCATTACATGAGTGATCGCAGCATTTGCGATAACGAGAGATTCAGTTAGTAAGTTGCAATCACACGACAACATTGGTCGTTCTCGGAAATCGGATGATGACAGAAGCCGAAGGGGCGGGCTTTCATTTTCTTCCGATAAGTTTCAAAGAGACTCGTCACCAGGCGGCGATCGGATCGTTTTCCTGCACTCGTCTGAATTAATGTGGAGTAGAAAGCTTCGGTTTCCGCGCTGGCTGCTGTATCTCGTTTTTCATCCTATAGATAGTCTTAATCCGTGGTCGTATCAAATCCTGGTGATTCTGACATCAGCTAACTAAGAAACTAAATGTTTATCCAGTCCACACTAAACGTAAACATCTAAGATCTGCCTTCAGTAACAAGTTAGAGAACTTTCCTAAAAAAATATATTATCCTCTGTTTATTTTTATATTATTGTGGATATTCGAACCATATCAAAATGGTAATAATTATCTAATATGCATATTCTAAACTGATAAGTTAATATTATGTCTTGGTTCTAATTTTTATATATGTTTCAGATGCAGTTTATGTTACTGTTTAGCAGACAAGGTAAATTACGTTTACAAAAGTGGTACGTTGCTCATCCTGATAAACTAAAGAAAAAGATCACTCGTGAGCTAGTTACTACTATTCTTGCCAGAAAACCCAAGATGTGTTCCTTCTTAGAATGGAAAGATCTCAAAATTGTTTATAAAAGGTGAGGTATAGAGGGTATTGCAGTAATTTTAACATTTTCTTGTCGGGGGAAAGGAAAGGATAAGTGTGTTATTTTACTTTAATTGAAAATTTTTAAACTAAAATGACTAAAATTATAGAATACAGTTACAGTGTGATAGTTTTTCAGGCGTAACTCCGAGTACCACACACTAAATTTTATGAACACCGCACTCGGTGCTTTGCTGCGTTTATGCTGATCTCGTGCGTCGATCATATTAGTTACGCCGTAAACAGGACACCAACAAACCGGCCATTTCTAAACATTGTGGGGAAGAAAGAAAAGAAAAACATAATTTTAAATTTGATTCATCTAAAATAATTTGCAGACCCAAATCTACTCATAAACTCGACTTGTTTGAAGCTTTTTTCAAAAATATTGTTAATTGTGTTTATGCTGTACCCCATTTGTCTGAATGTTGGAAATTTTACATGCAGTCCACATTCTCTTAATTTTTTATACATTTTTCACAACTGTTGTTTCTCAATTTTCTATTGGCTAATCCCCCCCCCCCCCCAACCTTCCTCTTGCCCTTCTGCATAATTTTATTGATTGATCAGAAAGAGTCTGATTCCTTTCCTGTATATAAGAACACTTCTCTCTCATTTCTTTATGCACTAAAACGCTAAATGCTACCGAAACAGCTGTCTGCTATTCAGTTTTTCTCTTTGACATTCATGATGTTGAAGAATTTCCTGGTTATAGGCATACAACATTGTTTATTACCTCTCAGGGTTTGCTTTAGAAAAATTTTTTGAGTAGGATTCTCTCACCCTTAACAAAAAATTAAGTGGGATCTTTCAAATTTAAGTCAGAAATTACATAATTTACATTTTTCAAATTTCTTTTAAGAAAATTACAATTGCAAATTAAAGAACTAAAAAAAGAATCAAATAAATCTGAAAAATGGAAATTTATTTTCTTTCCCTGTTTGTGACTAAGGACAGATTACTACTTCAGTATTCAGAATCTAAATTTTCATCAGAAATGCAGGAGAAAGTGTTCAAGTTATTACTTAATCTGTTTAAAAATTTATTTTAAGTTTGATTTTGAGTATTCAGAGTGCTTGACAGAAGTGCAGTAACCGGAATAAACTAAATTATTTAATGTATAATTATTGTAATATTTAGCCTTTACATTTCGTAGTTATTTGTTGATAAAATAAACACTTCATATATCCTCTTAACAAATATTTACAATTTAGAAGTATTTTAAAATAATTACATAATATTTCTTTTTTTTTTTTTTTTTTTTTTTTTATCAAGAAATTCAGGAGAAGTTAAAAATAGATAAAAAGGGCTTCAAAGCAATTCATATATTACTCAATTGAACTAAAAAATTAATGAAATGCCCAATGAGCAATGTGAAAAAATTGTGGGTAAATCCCCCTTATGATACATTTTTGAGTGGGATTTTTAAAAATATTACAAGATTCTTGCAATCCCACCCTCTAATACGAACTCTGCCTCTGCCCTTATAAAAAATCCGAAAAAAAAATCTTGAACTGCATTTAATATAGAGGTGAGATGGAACACATTGGTCTGCTTTTTATTTTTTAACTGACATTTTGTTTCAACTTTTGCTTGATTCAATAAACTGAATGAATAAGAACCTGCTACTTAATTTTCAATTAAAAATAAAAACACACACACATAAAATATTCTTTTCTCATTTGAATAACTGACATTTTCTTTCAGGTGAATATTAATATAAAGTTAAATTTTAACATAGTAATGCTGTTTAATTTCTATCTTCTTTCAGAGAAGAGTTAAAAAGGATTTTTTTTTTCTAAAGTAACACATATGTGGTTTTAGAAAAATTAGTCAAAGAATATCCTTTTCAACTTTTATCTCAAAAAGCACAGAAATTAAATAACATTACCAGCGATGCCATTTACACGCTATAACGCATAAGTTATGCAAAAAATTGAAGCCATAACACAAAAAATTTATTGTGGCGGGTCCCAGGGAACGCATAATTTTCATTCTAAAAAAAAAAAAATGGGAGAAACAAAAAAAGAAAATTTTAAAATGTATTTCTTGTTTAAAATTGATATTTTCCTTATATTTTTAAAGCATTCTGCTCTGAAGAAGAAAAAATAACCTTTAAAACTCCATTTTACCACAAAGGAAAAATAACCTATCCTGTACAATAAACACAAACAAGTGGTCGGCATGAAATCAAAAACAAAGTTCCAACTTCGAGACAAGAAAACGAAGTTTTGATGCAAAAAGATTATTAGTGAAAAGTGTATGACACACCTAATCGCATTACTACGTAACGAATCACCAATGGGTGCCCTCTATCAAAGCTTAGCCAAAATATCAAATTCTAAAAATTCTCGTAAAACCATTCTTTCAAAAAATCCAAAAACATTTCTATCCAATTTCAATATGATATGCGATAAACACACATGAGTGGCCGGCATGAAAACAAACACAAAGTTCTGAAACACAAAAACTAAGTCCTAATATGAAAAAGTTACCAGTTAAAATGGGCCGATACATTGAATCAAGTGTGAAAATTGACTAAGTGCATATTTTCCACATTATAGCTTCAAAATGAAATGTATAAAAAAAAATCTGGTGTGAAACAACCACACGACTTCCATTACCCACTATTACACATATTATATGCATTTCTGAGAGATAATGTGATCAGAAAGCATAAAAGTTACCTTAAGAAGTAGAAACCTAAAATTTTACCAGTAAGAGAAACTTATAAAGACATATAAAACGAAGCTCACATATTGCGAGGTAAAAAATAAGAGAAAAAAAGGTAGAATTATTTTTTGAAACACAAATTTCCGAGATTTGAAGATGAGCTACTTAAGCAGGAAGACTGTTAATTTTCCTCTAATAACCACGTAATACATGAGAAAGAAATGGATTTATATAACAATTTTCAAGAAAATCATTAGAGCCATTTTTGAGATACCGACTTTTACAAAAAAACAAATATTGACCGAAAAACAATAATTACATACAAGAGGATATTTAAAAATCCGTACAACCGTTTTTAAAGGAACGCCTTTGCGAGGCCTGAAATTGAGCTATTTATACAGGACGCCTATCAAATATCCTGAACTAACCAACTGTATCATTCGAAAGGACATCTAATAGAGTGTTTATATAGCAAGTTTGAAAAAAATCGTTAGAGCCGTTTTTGAGATACGGACTTACGGTCCCACTTCCGGTTAAACTCAATTATTAACAGGAAAACAATTACATACAAAAGCATATTTAAAATTGAGTTAAAATGGCAAGTTTGAAAAAAATCCGTACAACCGTTTTTAAAGGAACGCCTTTGCGAGGCCTGAAATTGAGCTATTTATACAGGATGCCTATCAATTTTCCTGAACTAACCAACTATATCATTCGAAAGGACATCTAATAGAGTGTTTATATAGCAAGTTTGAAGAAAATCGTTAGAGCTGTTTTTGAGATACGGACTTACGGTCCCACTTCCGGTTTTTCAATTTTCACCAAAATTTGGAAATTTCATCTGTACACCAGACGTATTTCAATTCTAAAGTTTCGTAGCTTTATCTTTATTAGTTTCTGAGCTATAATAGCCAGAAGATTCTCCACATACACACACACATACATACATACACACTGACCAATTGCCAAAAAACCACTTTTTTGGACTCCGAGGACCTTAAAACGTGTAAATCAGGTGAAAACCCGATATCGAATTTTCAGACCGAATACAATACTTCCATTAGCTACGGTAGTAGGGTAATGGAAGTAATTAATTTTTGAAAAATACAACTTAATCTAATGGTTGTGAATTTTCTAAATGTGAAATACATATTTTTAAATTCAGTTTCCAGATTTAGAAAATTCACGACTGTTAAATTGATTATCCTTTTTTAAAAAAAAACTTTTTTTTTTTTTTTTTTTTTTTTTATGTTTTAAATTTTTAATGTTTTATTTTGAAGCAATAAAATGCGAAATTTCACATAGTGAAAATTCACGTTTTACTACTTCAAAAATAAATACTAAAAATTAAAAAAATCTGTTTTTAAAAAGCGTTAATCAATCTAACAGTTGTGAATTTTTTGAATGTGAAAACAAAATTTAAATATATGCATTAGTTAATGAGTTATAATCGGGCAAAATTGCCCACAGAAATAACACTAGCTTGGGCTTTTGACAACAATAAGCACAGCAGTCCCTTAAGCGGCTTCTGACTACTATGGTTATCCATTTTGATCCCATTTGTTGTGATTGTTGTCTGGAAGAGGAGACTGCTCAGCACATTGTATGTGGCTGTGAGTTTGAACATAGCTAGCATCTAATTGAGTTTTAGAGACTGCAGAATATTCCTGTCAGATGTCTGTTGAACTTTGCCTCATATCTAACTTTTGAGAAAGTTTATGCTTAATTTTCTTACTATAACTGGTAAATTTGATAACATCCATGCAAATACATATAAACAGACATTAACTTTGATAATAATCCTCCATACCCTAATCAATCAGCTATTTTGAGTGATCCTCCATATCCCAATCAGTTGTATGAGTGGCCCTCACACTTAAAAGGTTGTGCACCTCTAGTGCATAAAATGTGTGATGCTGCGTTTGTCTTTTTTTCTAAGCCTCTCATAATCTTTTTAATATTTATTTTTGTTTAACTGATTAATGTGTTACTCACATTTAGATGAAAATTTATTTCAGATATGCCAGTTTATACTTTTGCTGTGCCGTTGAACAGTGTGATAATGAACTTTTAACCTTGGAAATCATTCATCGATATGTTGAATTACTTGATAAATACTTTGGAAGCGTAAGTATAATATTAACTAAAGTATGATAAAATTAACTAAAGTATGAATTTTTTGTGGCAACATCATTTCAAATGCCAGACTACCGTCTGCCGTGAAAAAGGAAATGATTATAACCGATCAAGATGTCATGTGTTTTGTAGTGGGGGGAAAAATTGCAATTTTCAAATTTTCATTCACGTTACATTTGAATTAATAGTCAGCCTAGACAGCATATTATAAAGCTACTGTTCAATTTTCATGAAAATATATGAATAAATAAAAAAAATGACATTTATTGGAAAAAGATTAAGTTTTCTTTTATATTTTGCAGTATTTGCAGCTGTTGAAATTTCGTAGTATTTGGTTTTAATGCCCGATAATTCAATTGTGAATATTTTTGAAAGAGTACGATTATTAGGGAGGGCTTGAGGGACGGGGAAAAGAGGCAAAAAAAAAAAAAAAAAAAAAACTGGAGTGACTCCACTCGACTTTCCGAACATTGAGTAATTAACAGTTTTGTAGATAAAGTAAAGAAAGAGGAGTTGTTAAACAAACAAAAGAGATAAAACCATAATAGAGTCTTTGAGTATTTTTCTCCATATATTACATGATGTTTTATTTAACACTACTGAACTTTGAGCCCATAGATCATAATGATAAAGAATTTTCCTTGTGTTCCTGTAAAAAACCTATAAATGCTAGATTCACCAAAATGCTTATAGTTAGTGCAACAGTGATTTATAATATTCATATAAATTTTCAGCTCAATTGAATAAGGCGTTTAGATGCTATCACACTTTTAAGTACTAGTATGTTGCGGCCACCACATGACTTTCTTCTATATTTTCCTATACAAATTCACTCAGTAAAAATAATTTATTAAAATTATTATTTAAAATAATTATCTACCATGATAATGCAGATAATTTCCATATTAGAGAAGTCGTATAACACCAAATATTCAAAAAATGTCCATTTTATTCTCAATATTAGAAAAAAAATCTTTTTTTTTTTTTTAAGTTTTTTTTCGTCACAAGTAAAAAAAAATCGATAACTTCATTTTAAATTATTGCAAATCTATGGTTCAACCATTCGTTTTAAAGGTACTGGCGAGCTCTTTTGAAAGATACCCATCAGGAAAATTTACTCCCCTCGAGGGGGGACTTCCCCCCAGGGGAGGTGGTGATGCTCCTACACATACAAAAATTTTTTCCCAGTTGACTCTCTCTATTATAAATAATTTCTGGTAAATTTCATAATGATCATTAAAAAATAATTCTCTTTATGCACATTTATGCAAAATTTTGTACTATACCACCATGTTAAAAATTTAGGAAAAGCGGGATGGCAACGCAACCTGTAAGACAATTTTTACCAAAAGTTGACAGGCACTAATTTATGTCAAGGTGCAACTACATACCAATTTGTATGAAATTCTGTAAAGTAGTTCTTGAGATACAGTTGCCACAAAAGTTTGTCACACACACGCAGAGACTGACAGACAAACAGACAGACATTTTCTAAAAAATGTCAAATCGTGTTCTACAGCTCTCAAAACGTGTAAATCCATCAAAAACGCAAGGTTGAAAATTTTTACGAATCCAATACTTTCTTCTATTGAATATAGAAAAAAGTAAAAAGTTGGTTCCACAGGCCATAATGATAAAGAATTTTTCTTTGTGTCCCTGTAAAAAAACTGTAAATGCTAAATTCACCAAAATCTATACAGTTTGTGCAACTGTGACCTATAACATGTGTACAAATTTTTTGATGAGATTAAATAAGTGTTTAGATGCTAAGTTTAAACTAAGTTTAATTAGAGAGTTTCTTCTAAGTTTTATTAGTTTAAGAGCTTAGTTTAATTCTCTTAAACTAATTAAAATAATTTCATAAGTAATACATCATTTGAAAGCTTTGTTAAGTTGGAATTGAACAGTAGATTACAGAAATTTCTACTGCCAGATGGCACTGTAATATTTTAAAATTTCAATATTTCAAATTCTAATTATTATTAAATTATTTTTAATACATCATTCAAAAGATAATTTAAAGTTCTTTTATATTATCGAAAGTGGAATTCGAGATTTCACCTGATTTACACGTTTTGAGGTGTCCTGAATCAGTTTTCTTTTGTATCTCAGCTACTAATTAAAATAATTTCATATGTAATACATCATTAGAAAGCTTTTTTGATTTGGAATACAGATATTTCTACCGCCAGATGGCGCTGTAATATTTTCAATATTTCAATTTCTAATTATGATTAAATTATTTTTAACACATCATTCGAAAGATATTTTAAAGTACTTTTATATTATCGAAAGTGGAATTCGAGATTTCACCCAATTTACACGTTTCGAGGTTTCCTGAAATTGAACAGTTCTAAAACCTGGATAAGGCGCCGTAGTCGGCATTTTTTCTAATCCCATTCTCTTCAGAAATAGGTGTCCTCTGATTGGCTGAATCCTTTGCTTATTTATCGGCTATCGTAGAAGCGAAAGAGAAAAGAAGGAAAAAGAGGGGTGAAGAAGAAGGTGTTGATATTGACAAATGATTTGAAGAATCACTAAGAATAAAAATAATATATGCTTTTAATATATATTGCGTAATTGATAATTTTGTGTACAATAGATAATCTGTTTTTAAAAAACCCTTTAAAAAGGTTACGAATCTTTCAAATTTATAAAATTAAATATTTTTATTTAATTCTTTTTTTTTTTTTTTTCTAACTGCACTTGTATTATTGTTAAATGTAGCGGTATACCTCAATAAATGTAGTTATAATTAAAAGTGTAATATATCTTTCATGGAATTTTTATTTGTTTAAAATCATTAATGTTGATGAAAAACGAACAAGTATGATAATTGCTACTTTAAACTTGTTACTGAATTTGAAATGCTAATTTAAAATTTTGAGGCAAATCTACTTACCTTTTCATATGTATTACAGTGCGGGACAAGGTTTATCAAAATCAGAGAGTGTAGCTTTAAAATTTATCTGCTTCAAAAATCCAATTAAAAGTATTGTACTTTTTATTTCAGAAACTATTTTACTAACATTAATTTGAACATGCTGAAATTATTACAACCTTATGATTATTTAGGCTTCTCTCTCCCCCCCCCCCCCATATACAAAAAATTAATTTAAAAAATTTGACCCAAAATCAATACTTTCTCTTACTCATATATATGGTGGAAAAAATATTGTTTTGGGGTCAAATTTTCAAACTTGAGATTTATTTTTCTTTTAATGTGTATGTTATCAGCATGCCTCAAGAACAAATAGTAGCAGAAAGTTCAAACTTGATATTCTAAATATGTATCATATAATGATGCTATTCTTAACTTTTTGTGGAGATGCTACACTTAACTTTTTCTGCATATATATGTATATTTGAATATGTGCGACAAGATATTGTTATTCAAGAAATTCTATGCTTTCATGTACAAGTAATATTTTCTGACATTTTTCTACATTTAAATAAACTACTATTTCTGAAATATATTTTTTTAATTATTTTATAATTAAAAATTAAAATATTGTTAAATGTAAGTGGTACAACTGGTGGCAATTTATAATAAATATGTTAAGTTTAATTTAAAAACGAAAATAACAAATAGCTTAAAAATAAAATTTTATTTAATTTTGTGATTGGTTACTCTTTACATAAAATTTAGAATCAAAGTGAACAGTCAGTCTCATTTTCTTATGAAAGATCAATTAAAGCTAGTTTCTTCAATGATAGACAACTTATCTAATTCTTCATCATTAGTGTTACCTACTTTGTATAAACTCAACTGTTTTTGTTTTTTTATTTGGCTTTTAATTTAATATTACATCGATTTGCCACTTTTTTCTACCAACACACTATTTCTTTTTCATTTGTAAACAATGTCATATGTTTACACTTTAAATAGTTGTTAGATAAATTCATTTCTATCTCATACGGATAAGTATAAAACATTTTAAAGCAAAAGTATAAATAATTAGAAATACATATGCTTTAAACATTCGCTATCGCTAAGTCACTGAAGGAAAAGGAAGAAGTTTGTAGTTGCCGGCATAACCAGCAAACGCTCACTAAACGAACAAAGATTTCAGCCAATCGTGAGGCATCTACTTCTGAAAAGAGTGGGATTGGGAAAAATGCCTGCAGTCGCCATCGAGCGGGACTTTGCTGAACTCAGAAATTTGAAAGATCATAACATGGTGAGCGAACAGGTTGTTTCAGATATTGAAACTGGAAGAGGGTGCCGCAGGCGCTACCAAGCTGGAATTTACTGAGATTAAAATTTTCAATTAAGCTATTTTCATTATATGTCACTAAGCTGTTGTAAGACCTGAAACTGGAAAAGGGTGTCGCAGGCGCCATCGAGTGGGAGTTTCGTAAAGTCGGATTTTTCAAGGATCGCGAACCAGCTGGTCGCCGAAGGTGGCTAGTAAGTAATAAATGCACCATCTTTGCTTTAATGATGTCTTGCCATAAAATGATGCATTCAGTAGGAATCATGCTTTTTTTTTTTTTTTTTTGCTTACATTTCTTTTTTTATATTTTATTTATGCTTCATCACATTTGTAGCCTGATGAAAATATTCATGATTTCAGCTTATCTTCTGTTATTATTAAGGAAAAGTAACATTTTGAATCATTGCTTAGTACAGATTAAAAAAATTTCCAATTTGGTTTGCTATTTTATCTTACCTTTGATAACTGCAATTTTCCAAGAGTCAGACTGTTCAAGATGTGGGTAAAATTAATGATTACAAAATACATACTGAATCAAATAGTTTAAAAGCACAAAATCATAACAAAACAGAGTTAAAAAAAAAAAAAAAAAAAAATTGATAATTAAGTACATGAAATTTAATAATGCAATAATCAGTGAATGCATGTTCTAAGTTTCACTCACATAAATTATAATAAATATTCCTGGTTACCTCTATTTTTAATGTACATGAATCACAAAATACTTGAAATTTGATAAGACAGTAAGTACTAAGTGGATGCATATTGTGATCTGTACTTGCATAAATTTTAAAAAAGTGGGTTGGAGCAGAGAGCCCAATCGAGGCAAAACTTAGCCTAGGGTCTTATGCATATTTGAACATCTTACCTATCATTTTCCCCATAGTTTTTACCACTCTTTGTTAAAAAAAAAATATTCTACTAATTCACCCAAAAATGCATATTTGAGAAAAATTTTACTTCTGTAAAACTTTTCATTTTGCTGCCAGAAGTGAAATTCTCATGAAATGCTATTTTCAAAGACATTTTTTTATAGCTTAATTAAAATATTTTGAACTGTAAATGAAACTTTGGGGCCTCCAAGTCAAGGTTCCCTAGACCACAGCCCAATCAGCCTGTATATTAATCAGGCTCTGAGTAGATATTTCCCCCCTTTCATTTATTATGCATAAAATCCAAAATCCATGAAATTTGGTATTACAAAAATACAGAAAAATATATTAAAATAGCAATTATTTCACATATTTGGCAAGACTTAAGAGTGCACCGACCCCGACCAAGGCTAAAAATTAAAAATTTTGAGAGAAAATAATAATAATAAAATAAAATAAAGGAACTATGTCAGACATATTTTTTTTAGGCCTTATGAAACATTTTGTGGGAGGGCTCCTAAATTATTTGCTGCACTCCTGTTGTATGTATGATTCAGCTTGTAGAATTTTGTTAGAGAAGTACACTGGAAACATGTTTGGAAAAGTTGTTTGAATTCAGTAAGTGTATTTTCCTTATAATTCATTATTTAATGCATTCAAGTATGGTAAAACAGATGGCATGTTGGTATCAATACTCACAAACTTCTGAAAAGCATCCGATTTCCTATGGGACTTTATATGAAATTTGTTTTTAAATATTGCATAGAAGTTCATAATGCTTTTTTTTTAAAATTGATTTTTTAATTACATTTTTGTAAGTATGTAACTTTTTTCATTAGAAACTAAAAGGAAATAAAACTCTTATATTTGTTGCAATCTCTCTTCTTTTTTCTTTTAAGTTGATTACCGAATCTATAGCTGATTTTTCTTAACCCATTTATGCCTAGCGTCCCTTTTTTGGGATGGTAAATTGTATTGATATAATTAATAAAATTGTACTAATCTACTTTTATGCTTTTGTTAAGCATAAGAATGGATGAGTACAATTTTGAAGTTGAAATGTTCATTATTTATATGAAATTGAGATACATTTTTCGAACCGTTCCAACAAAGGGATGCCAGGCATTAATGGGTTAATAAATTTGAGACAATAGATTCACTAAAGAAAATTACTTATTTCAGAGGTGTTTGTGTTAGGTAACCCCTGATTTCAGGGTTTTAATCTTACACATCACATTTTCATTGATTGATCCTTTGTCATCCAGGTTATATCTGAACAAATTGTATATTTTTATTGATTGGCTGGTACAAGATACAAAAAGATTGAGGGCTTCTGGTCCAAATAATTTGAGTATCATTTGACATTCTCGCATTTTTATTTGAGACTCTTAATTTTCAGTGTTTTTACCTTTGAGTTGCAATCACTCCTGTTATTTACTGAAGCATGAATTTTCATGGCATTGTAGCACTTGAAAGTTTAATGAATAATGATCTTGTGGGGCTTTTTTAAAGTCTAGAATCATTGCATCTCTAAAAAAATTCTTGCATTTTTAAAATTAGTTTAAATTGTATTATTGATATGTTTAAATATTTATTGACCCTCTGCTCTCCAGCTTCAGTAATGTTGAGATTTTTATGTTAATTTTGAAATCTTGATGTCAACGAAAAGAATATTTTAAAGTAAACATAATTATTGTCAAAAATTTTTATACATTAAAAAAAGAAAAAAAAAAAAGATGTATATATCATATAAAAGATTGTAGTATAATTTTTCACTTTTTTTAAATATTTTTTTAATGACAATTTTAAACATAATTCATTATGTTCTATTCAGGTAATTTACCTGATTATAGGTATTTATTTTATTTTCATTACCGGAATTCAAGTTTTATTAATAATTAAATTCGTAAAGTAAGACAATGCAATATTACAATATTCCATGTGATAAATTATGTTCTGAAACTTTTTTTTTTTTTTTTTTTTTTAATTTCAGGTACTTTTTCATGAATTCACAATCACCTTTGTTAATCTGATTAAACAAAGCATGATTGCTATATATTATATTTAGCAGGCCATATTTAGTAAAATTAATTTATTTGGCAAACCACAAGTGTCTTGCTTTACAAACCAGAAAAAAAAATTTGTATTTCTAAATTTTTGAAAAAAAATTAAAAATTAGATACTTAAAAAAAAAAAAAAATTTGTTTTTTTAATTTTTGAAATTAGGTTTGTGAACTTGACATCATATTCAATTTTGAGAAAGCTTACTTCATTTTGGATGAGCTCTTGCTTGGTGGAGAGGTTCAGGAAACCAGTAAAAAGAATGTTTTGAAAGCTATTGCAGCTCAAGATTTGTTGCAAGAGGTAAAAATAACTTTGATTAATTTGATCATATATCCTTATATATTTTAATTTTAATCTCAATATTTAAATTTCTGTTTTACATGCATTTACTTATACACATATCTGTGCTGCAGACAATATGGTAATAAATTTTTAGAAGTATAGGAAGGTTTATGTCAGATAAGAATATATTTCAGATGTCTGAAGGAATGAAAATGAATGGAGATTTTAAAATAATCATTGTACAAATAGTAATTACTAAGCATAGATATTGATTATCATGATGATAGCTTATTGTAGTAATATTTATACATATGTATATATATATTCCCAGTGGCAGAAACACGGCGACAAAGTCGCAGACACAGAAAAAATGCTTGCAGACAGTTTTTGTCAGCTCTAATAAAAAAAAAAAAAAAAATTAGTTCACAACATTCGGACAGTCTTTGTCTGAAGTCATAAAAAATTGTCCGCAATTTACGGACATTTTTCGCCCTCGACAATGCGCTACCGATGTATGACGTCTTAGATGCTTTCTGGTAGGAACTCTAGAGCCCCCATATAGGTGCCTTGGTAGGAACACACAAAACAGTGCTTACAACAGCGACCTAGGGTGCCTAGATCTCCCTTGATAGGCAGCGCTATGCGTGTATTCTTTTCTCCTGTTACCTGTTACTGAGATTCTACGGGAACGTAGAAAAGTGCTAATTTCATTTAAAAATGCTCAAAAATTTCTCCTCCACTTCAAAATTTGCTTATAAAAATTTCTGTATCAAAACTAAAACTAATACTTTTATTATTTATAATTATTTATATTGTGTTGTGTCAAACATTGCTATAAATATTTAATTGAATGAGTTCAACTTATTATTTATTATTTTGTAATTATTTATACTATATTGTTCTGTAGTAAAATTGTATTTGTGTATTGTTACACGAGATCACCACTGTTGTTAAGCTCCCCCCCCCCCTTCCCCAAGATTGCCGCTATCAGCTTTAAGGCTTTTTGAATGTAGGCCATTTTCACCCCTGATTACATACAAATTTTGCAGACAGATTATGAAATTTTAAAAGCCTGTCGCAGACTGCTACAAAACTTTCAGCCACTGGGTATATATTGGCTCATGGTACACATGTAATAACTTTAAAATTTAGCGGCACAATAAAAATTTGATAACTGTATCTTTGAGTGTATTATACGCATATTGTACTGTTATATTTATGGTTATTCGTATGTGCAGAAAAATTTAAAAAATCTCACTCATGCTACACTAAAGTGCCATGACATAGAAGTTGAGAATCACTGGTTTATTGATTAATGAATTTAGTTGCACGATATTATCATTTTAATAATTTCAAAATATTACAATATCAGCATTAAAAAATAGGAACTTTCTAGAAAAACACTTTAAAAAAAAATGCAACAATTATTTCAGGTCAAAATAACTAAGCAAAATCCTTCATCAGTAAAGAAAAAACAGACAAAACTGCAGCATGAAAGCAACAATATGTGTGCAAGAATAATTTATGCTATTTGCTCACAAAGTTCTTACGCTTCATCATTCAACACCAGTTCTGCTGCACATTTTATTTCAATCTCTCTCTCTTTTTACTTTCCGAACACTATAGTGAGGAAAGTATTGTAATCATGTCAAAAATCCGAATTCGAGATTTTGATGTTTCTATACGTTTCGAGGTCCAACGAGTCCGTTTTCACTATTTTTACGATGATGTATGTATGTATGTGTGTATGTATGTGTGTATGTATGTGAGTGAACATGCTAGCGTCTAGACGCTTTGTTCGAATAAGCTGAAAGTTGGTACGTATATTGTAAGTCACCGTAGTACGAACCCTATAGATTTTGGTGAATCTAGCACTTATAGTTTTTTTACAGGGACACAAAGAAAAATTCTTTATCATTATGGCCAAGGGACCAAAATCTTAAAAGTGCGATAGCATTTAAACGCCTTATTCAATTGAGCAAAAACTTTATACACATATTATAGGTCACAGATACTCAATCTGTATAGATTTTGGAGAATCTAGCACTTATAGTTTTTTTACAGGGACACAAAGAAAAATTCTTTGCCAAATTTTTAAAAGTGTGATAGCGTCTAAACGCCTTATTAATCTCAGCAAAGAATTTGTACACATGTTATAGGTCACATTTGAACCAACTGTATAGATTTTGGTGAATCTAGCACTTACAGTTTTTTTACAGGAACACAAAGAAAAATTCTTTATCTTTATGGCCTATGAGACCAGCGATAGCATCTAAACGCTTTATTCAATTGAGCTGAAAATTTGTATGAATATTATAAATCACTGTTGCACTAACTATAAGCATTTTGGTGAATCTAGCATTTATAGATTTTTACAGGGACACAACGAAAAATTCTTTATCATTATGATCTAAGGGCTCAAAGTTCAGTAGCGTTAAATAAAACCTCGTGTGATATATGGAGAAAAATACTCAAACACTCTGTTATGTTTTTCTCTTTTTTGTTTGTTTAGCAACTCCTCTTTCTTTATTTTATCTACAAAACTGTTAGTTACTCAATGTTCGGAAAGTCGAGTGGAGTCACTCCAGATTTTTTTGTAATTTGATTGTGTAACTAAATTTTGTAATCAATCTGCTTATCTAAAAACGCATTTCTAAAAAAAAAAAAACTTTTTTTTTCTCATTTTGTTCTTTTAATGCTAATAATTTCAAGGACTTTTCAAAAATGTTTATTGTTTAAAATAATAATAATAATTAGCTATTATGCTATATTTTCTCTCTCTCTCCCTTTTTTTTTCTGGTCACTCTTTTCAGATCATTTTTAGCTAAATATTTTCAGTTTCTTAACAGCAACCACCTACTGCATAATATTAGTTCTATTTTTCATCTACAATAAGATGAAATTTAATTTATATCTTTAATATATAAATTCAATAATGTCGGGACCCATTTTTATTTTCAAAAAAGGACCCAGATTTTTAGAACTCGTGGGTCCCAAGGACCCAGGATTTTGAAAGATTAGCAGCATCACTGTTCAAATCCAAAAATGTGTTCTATATTCAGGTTCAATTATTTTTGAAAAAATGAGACTAAAGTCCTTGATAAAAAGTAAGCTGGAAACTATTTTATCATACAAAATAGTGTACTAAATATGATTTTTTTTTTTTTCTTTTCCCTTAAAATGGGTTCCACTGTTAATAAATATGTCTGCTGTGTGATCTGTTTGGTTTCTGAATATTCTTTCTTCTATTTTCTTTAATTTACACTGGAATTTTTCATGAATTTTTTGCCTCTTTTATTATTTTGAAAGTTATTGATTTTGTACATTGCTGCTTACTGCACTTGTGCCTACTTTTTCTCATATGATGTAGGTTCAGGCTTTTACAGAGTTTCTCTGCAAATATTTCCTACTATTTCAACACCTTTTTTTTTCTGCTGTAAAACAGATCTCTTGAGTTATAATATTGATGATGTGACATGATAGTTTTTTTTAAAATTGTGTAAAATTAACTAATGAAGATAAATGTTCAAAATTTTGCAGGCATAACCCACATTTGCAAATTAAGTTTGTCATCTGATTTAAATGCCATAGCGACTTCATGCAATTACCGTTCATAATTTGATGCAATAGGGTTAATAGAGCATTTGTCTTCTTAACTATAAAATACTATAATCAGTTTTCCCCCAGGTTTAAAAAAGGGGAGGGTGTTGCTAGTAAGGAAAAGGCACTTTGTAGATTCTTTAGAGCAATTTTGGATTTTTAAGGGCCAGTGGCGTTGCCAGAAAATTTTTCAGGAGGGGGCAAACTTAACATTGCAAAATTTCAGCATATTTAAAAAAAAATCAGTTTGATTCAAATGGTTGGTTAAAACATTTTACTTATAAAAATTATATAGCTTATTCCAAACCAACACTAATCTAAAAAGTTTATTATCAACTCGATTTAAAATCTGTCTGAAGGGGAAAGTTAGAGAGACAACTTATAAATGCAGGTCGGGTCAGTTTGAATCTAACTGGCTCTGTGACAAAATTTATTTGGTCATTTGAATTCTAATAACATAGTTTTAAAGCATTAATGATTTTTTTTTTTCATAATTTTTTACTTATTAGAATTTTCCAGGAGGGGGCAGGTGCCCCCCTTTGCCCCTATGTGCCTGATGCCCATGTTAAGGGCACAAAACCCAGACACATTTTAAAATTCAGTTGTAAATATGCAACTATGAAACACAAAATCCTGAAAAATTCCCCATGAAAAATAATTTATAATTATCTCATTAAAACTTAATAAAAAATTATATGTATCTACAAAAAAATAAAATAAAAGCAAGAAACAAAGTGGTTTGTCAATATAAAGAAAACTGTGCAACTCAAGAATGTAAACTATAAATAAACAAAAATCAAAATTTAAAAAATGTTTGAAAACTTTACTAGTGCAATGTGTTAAGTTGTGCAAAAGAACAATAATTCAAAATATTTTATGGACATTTATTGAATACAAAAAAATTAATAAAGCAACACTAAATAATTATTAAAATCCAGTTTTTTCTTGGAAAAGGCAGGTAAGCAGAATTTTAGAATATGAAAAGTACAATTATATAATAAGAGGGAAAAAAAAAATCTTTATATCTTATTTATTAAAAGAAAGTTAAATTTTAAAATTAAATTTTTTTAATTTTGATTTTAATGAATAATTAACATTTGATTTTTTAAATTATCTTAATAATATACTTCAGGTTTAAAAGAAAAAGAGAGAAAATATTCCACAAAACTCTGGAAAAAAAACTATAAAACTCATAAAGCCCTGATAAAATCCAACAAAACCCACTAGGCTGTTTTTTTTTTTAAGTTGGACACTTTTGATAGTTGACATCTTCAATTTTCCCTAAACTTTCAGGATATGTTAGTAGTACTGTGATAAGAAAAAGTGAAATTTATTTTTTTTCTGAATTTCATTTGTTTGACCTAGAGAAGAGGTCAAAGTTTGAGGACGTAAATGAACGATGTCATTTTAATATCATTTTACTCCTAAAGCCATGAGTGACCCATGTCAATTTTTTTAAATATGGATACTACTTGATACTAAGTACATTTTAGCATAAACAGTTTGGTGGGTCACTCATTGCTTTAAAGGCCAAGGTCATTCGAAAATGCAGTTTTCGTTGATTTTTTCCATGTTTTTAGTCTGAATATTTGCTAAGGCCATGAGTGCCCCATAGAAATAATTATGGGGTTAATTACACACCTTAGTATAGAACTTAAAAATATTTAAAATAGCTTGGCTTTAGTAGTTAAACGGTATCAAAGTTGAAAATTTTCAAAAAAAGGTCAAATTTGATGGTAAATTACTCTATAAGCCATGAGTCAATAACTATGAGACACAGTTTTAATTATACCCTAGATGCTCTAGTTTTAGACCCAGGTTACAAACCTATGGGGCTTGCAAGATTTATTTAGATACAGTCTATTTTATATCGCCAATGTGTACCTCTTCTATATAGTACAAAACGCTTGAGACCCAATTTTGTAATACATTAATGTTTGTTTAAAACTTCCCATTTTACATTACAGAGGCCAGCATGAAAATAAATATAAAATTAAAATATCTAGAGTGACACCACTCGACTTTCCGAACATTGAATAATTGACAGTTTTGTAGATAAAGGAAAGAAAGAGGAGTTGTTAAACAAACAAAATAGAGAAAACCATATTAGAGTGTTTGAGTATTTTTCTCCATATATTACACGATGTTTTATTTAATGCTACTGAACTTTGAGCCCATAGATCATAATGATAAAGAATTTTTTGTTGTGTCCGATTTATAATATTCATATAAATTTTTAGCTCAATTGAATAAGGCGTTTAGATCCTATCACACTTTTAAAAATTTGGTCACATAGGCCATAATGATAAAGAATTTTTTTTTGTGTCCCTGTAAAAAAACTATAAGTGCTAGATTCACCAAAATCAATAGGGTTTGTACTACGGTGACTTACAATATACATACCAACTTTCAACTTATTCGAACAAATCGTTTAGACGCTAGCATGTTCACTCACAGACACTCACACACACATACATACATACACACACACATATATCATCGCAAAAATAGTGAAAATGGACTCAGGGGACCTCGAAACGTATAGAAACATCAAAATCTCAAATTCGGATTTTTGACATGATTACAATACTTTCCTCGCTATAGTGTTCAGAAAGTAAAAATTACATAGGGGAGACCGGGGCAAGTGTAAGTATGGGGAAAGTTGAAACATGGAAATAAAAAATACAATTTTTAAGTTCTTATTTATTGCAATTAAAGGGAAGTACAGACACACAAAACCTACTTTACAATGTAAAAAAAAATGTGTATGTAAACATCTGTCGAATTTAGGAGGATAAAACTGTTTTTGAATATTGTTTTTTACTGTGAGTAAAAATTCAAATTTTTAAATGATGTCGCATTTTATGTAGCACTTAGCCGCCTTCGGCGACCAGCTGGTTCGCGATCCCTGAAAAATCCGACTTTACGAAACTCCCACTTGCAGCTTGCTAATCATATGATTTGAAACGCCCACGAGCATAAGTACTGGTAGCTTAGCATCTCATGCAGTGAAAATTGTGGGCAGGGGCCAGCTGAAACAAATATAGGGGAAGCTACTTGAAACACCTGTTTCAATTAGTCCCATGCACAATTTTTATTTATTTTTTATTTTTTTTGTATACAGTCTTGTTTTTATCACCCTATATATGTTTTACATAATATAACAATATGTACATTTCAGATGTATCTTAGGTTATTTTTTTACATTATAATGACCATAATTAAATGGACCATATAATACAAAAAAGAGTGGGGAATTTCAAGTTCTCAATTAAAGTAAAGAAATTCTCTATTATTCAATGGACGTGATAAGACTTGTAAAATATTGTCCAAACTGATATCTCGAATGTCATCTTCTATGGGCAAGGCAAAACAAACATTTTTAGATTTGATTTGTCCCTTTAGAAATTTGATCTTTGCCAGCTTTACAGGCACTTTACCTGTACTATCAAACATCTGTATGATTTGTCCCACATAGAACACCTATCTTGCTTTTTCCCAGAACGTGAGACCAATACTCAATTTCCAGTATCTACTTGTTCTGAAAATTCTGTTTAGCAACTTTCCTGTAATTCTAATGCACTTATCTCTTGGGAAATTTTAAAAAACCATGGTGGAAAAAATTATTTTAAACCATAAATAAACATACAGCCACTGCAGTGTAAGCTATTTTATTATTATTGTTGTTATTATTATTATTAATTTTATAGTGCTTTTGCATTTCTTTTGTGCACGGGGCTAATTGAAACAGGTGTTTCAAGTAGCCCCCTTATATTTCTTTCAGCTGGCCCCTGCCCAAAATTTTCACTTTATGAGAGGTTATGCTACCAATACCTGAATCAATCAGAAACATTCACTAATTTTTGTTACATAAAATGCGACATCATTTAAAAATTTGAATTTTTACTCACAGTAAAGAAACAGTACTCTAAAACAGTTTTATCCTCATATAGACAGATGTTTACATACACTTTTTTTTTTCTACATTGTAAAGTACGTTTTTTTTCTGTACTTCCCTTTATTGGCAGTAAATAAGAACTTAAAAATTGTATTTTTTATTTCCGTATTTTAACTTATTTCGTATTTCAAATTTTTAAAAGTGCGATAGCATCTAAATGCCTTATTCAATTGACCTGAAAATTTGTATGAATATTATAAATCACTATTGCACTAACTATAAGCATTTTGGTGTATCTAGCATTTATAGGTTTTTACAGGGACACAACGAAAAATTCTTTATCATTATGATCTATGGGCTCAAAGTTCAGTAGCGTTAAATAAAACATCGTGTAATATATGGAGAAAAATACTCAAACACTCTATTATGGTTTTCTCTCTTTTGTTTGTTTAACAACTCCTCTTTCTTTACTTTATCTACAAAACTGTTAATTATTCAATGTTCGGAAAGTCGAGATGTGTCACTCCAGATTTTTTAATTTTATATTTATTTTATATTTGATGCTGGCCTGTGTAATGTAAAATGGGAAGTTTTAAACAAGCATTAATGTATTACAAAATTGGGTCTCAAGCATTTTGTACTACGTAGAAGAGGTACACATTGGCGATATAAAATAGACTGTATCTAAATAAATCTTACAAGCCCCATAGGTTTGTAACCTGGGTCTAAAACTAGACCATCTAGGGTATAATTAAAACTGTGTCTCATAGTTATTGACTCATGGCTTATAGAGTAATTTACCATCAAAAAGTTCTATACTAAGGTGTGTAATTAACCCCATAATTATTTCTATGGGGCACTCATGGCCTTAGCAGATATTCAGACTGAAAACATGGAAAAAATCAACGAAAACTGTATTTTCGAATGACCTTGACCTTTAAAGCCATGAGTGACCCACCAAACTGTTTATGCTAAAATGTACTTAGTATGAAGTAGTATCCGTATTTAAAAAAATTAACATGGATCACTCATGGCTTTAGGAGTAAAATGATATTTAAATGGCACCATTTATTTACGGCCTCAAACTTTGACCCCGTCTCTAGGTCAAACAAATTAAATTCAGAAAAAATTAAATTTCACTTTCTCTTATCACAGTACTAACATATTCTGAAAGTTTTGGGAAAACTGAAGATGACAACTATCACACCTCCATAGACTTTGTCCAGCTTTAAAAAAATGGCTCTTAACCCTTTGCGGCGCAAGACAATTCGGATCATTTAAATTATACTGCCACCAGAATTCATCAACTAAATTAAACTAAAAGAAATTTTAAGGTTAAAAAAAAAACAGGCCTTTTCTGATATGTTATAAACGTAAATTTTTGCTAAAAAATTTCCGGGATTAATTTTTGCAGCTGGATCTTAAATTTTGCATCCTCGCAGCAAGGACAGTGCGCGTTAAAGGGTTAATAACTGCTCATTACAAAGACCATTTTTAGTAGCTGTAAGTACATGCTAAAATTCTGATAAAGAAATTATTCATTTGCTAACTAGTATATCAATAGGTAACTTTCCCATTATCTTGTGAGACATTAGCAAAAAATGCTTGCTTGTGAAGCTTTTAAAATGGAGGAATACATTAAGAAACAATGACGTCCCCAGAAAATTTTTCCGGAAGGGGCAAACTTATTGCAAATTTTTAGTATTTAAAAAATTCAGAAAGGTTCAAATGATTGGCTGACAGATTGAGGTGATTAAAGAAGACTGTGTCTAAGCATCAACTACAATAGATTTTTGTGTATGTAATTTAAGAAATTTTATTTACAAAAAAAAAAAAAAAAAAAAAAAAAAAAAAAACTATACAACTTATTCTAAACCAACTCGAATCCAAGAAACTTACTGGCAAGTTGCTTCATACTCTATTTGCCATCATGTGAATGCAGGTCAGTTCTGCTTTGCTTTAATTGGCTCTGTTATTATATAAATTGTATTTGGCTAATCATTTGAAATATAATGACACAATTTTAAAGTTCTAAATGTAATTTTTTTTTTTTTTTTTTTTTTTTTTTTTTTTTTTTTTGGGGGGGGGGGGCTTATTAAAATTTTCAGGATGGGGCAATTGCCCCTATGAGCTGATGCCCATGATAAGAAAGTTAAAAAATTACTTTAAAAAAGCATTATATTTAGTGTGGGAATAAGACAGCATCTACTAAAAATTCTATAATACAAAAAGTGATAATTGTGTAATTTTTATAGATGAAGGGCAGGGGGCTATTTTTGTAACTAAAGGGCAGGTAAAGCACAGCATTCTCCTGAAACTGCATGGGGGAAACTACTATAATGTAACAATATAGAAGAAGCTCAACTCACACAGGATTTTTTTTTTTTTTTTTTTTTTTTTTTTTTTTAAATAAAACTGTTTGAAGTGTTATTTAAAATATACTAAAAGATTGAGATATAATACTTCATTTGTTATTCTTGTAATAATATGTGTATAGTAGAGTTATAATAAGTATGAGTGCCATGCCATATTATTTTTCATAGTATTAATCATCTTATTTGTTAATTTATGATTTGTATGTGGCATTATCATTTATAATGTAGTTTATAATACATACTATGTTTTTATATTTAAAAAGAAAGTTTTTTTAATTACTTACTTGTCTATAAGGATGAAGCTGTTGAAGGTGCTCTCAAGGAGTTTGGATTAGTCTAATACACAAGACTTATTTTTTCTTAAAACATTTTTATTTTTTAAATTGCTGCCAAAAATTTTATATGTTATTTACCTTTAAAGAGTTTCTGTAAATGATGTATCATATCATAATTTTATATGTTATTCATTTTTCTTCAAGCTTTAAAATAATAATAATAATAAAAAAACATTATTTGTTTCATCTTTGAATGTTTAAAAATTTATTACATGTTAAATACTCATTGCGTAAAGTTATATGTGTTTTATTATTATTATTATTATTATTATTTTTTTTCATTTTGTTTTATATGTAATGAAATATAATTATTTGTATTCAATATTTGAACAATTTAGTATAACTCTATATTCAAAAAATACAGAAATATGTTTGTTTCAGGCACCTATATTGTGGGATGGGTGCTGGCTTTCTGTTAACGTATGAGATGTTACAACGTACAGTAATCTCTCAATTATCTAGAGTCTTCCTTGGTTTTATATGCATTGATAAATTACGATATACGAGGGTCATTCTGAAAATAATGTTTGCTTCTCTTGATAATTTTATTTAAGATTTTATAACATTGATAATACCTTAGCTTTATTTTATATTTTTTTAAAGTAGTCGCTATACAAATTTAAACATTTGTCACAGCATATCACCAACTTGTCTTATGCTTTCTGCATACTTAGTTACTGCTAAATTTGTTGCCCAAGTACTTACTAGCAATTTCATGAAGAACTGTTCTTGAAATTTTAGGAATGAACAAAACTGAGTGCATTTATAGTAAAACATCTATCCTGTTAAAAATTTTCCTTAATACTTGATTTTAGTTTGCCAGTCACAACTGCAGGTCGGCATGAGTGTTTGTCTTGAATATTTTCTCAACCACCATTAAACATGATGCACCATTTTCAAACTGCAGCTTCATTTATCATATTACCATGTACTTTGGTTATCTGCTTGTAAATTTCATATGAGTGGATTTTTTCACATTTAAAAAGTATATTACACTATGGATCACATATTTGGCAGGTTCTTTAATTTTGTTATGCATTTAAAAGTCACATTAAACAATTGTAGCGACTCGCTGTTAGTGTCAGCCTGACATGAAGAAATGGAAAAATCTATTATGTGACAATAAAGATGGTAGGAGAATGGCCTATCTCGTCAGATCAAAATATTCTTTACTTTAAGAATGACTCTCATATATATAATATACACAGAATTAAGTCTACAAATTTAACATTACAGAAGGTAAAAAATCTAGAAAAAGGAATAACATTAGCATTTTCCTGAGCCACCCAATTCTGTGGATAATTCAGAGTTTACTGCATTATTTATTTTCTTTTAAAAATAGATCTGATTTTATTATGATGGTTAACTTTTATATTGTAACATTTGATCAATAATACAAATCTTGAAATTATATATATATGTATTGAAACAATATGAAAAACTATTAATTTGATTAGGGCATTTTCAACATTTCATTTTGATTTTTTCATCATTCATTTTGATTTACTTTCTTATTATTACTGTTAGATTTTCTTCCTTTTGACTTCAGTTTCACAATATTTACACTTAATTATAATTTTCAACTTCTAAAGCACCCCACATAACCTGAAGGAAATTGTTAATAAACAATAATAATATTAAATTCAGTAATAAGTTTTATTTCAATAATTTTGTTCCTATTTTTTATAAATTTTGCCAATTGTACAGCTTTGATAAATTAAATCATTATAAATATTTTTGTTTAAGTGATATATATATATATATGTATGTATGTATTGCACATTTTTGATTTGAAAATGGTTACAGTTTAATATAATTTTAGAAAAATCTGATTATAAATTCTTAATATCAGAATATAAGAAAAATTGAGCTCTTAACAGGCAAATTAAAATTATTAATATCTTAAATTCAAATTAACCAAAACTTGTTTATAGATAAACAATACCTATATCTTAAAAAGAATAACGCTTATAATATTCATCTTCATTCAATTTGGCCTGAATATTTTACCTACTTAAAATACTTGTCAGTTTTATTTTATTGTATGTCATTGCTGTTATTCAAAGAATGAAAACAGTAAACACTATAAATTGCAAAAACCTGTGTAAAAGTTTTTTTTTGGTATGAAATAATTAAGCACATACCTTTATCAAGCTAAAGAAAAGTACAGTGTGAAAGCAGTAGCACCTGGTGGAGGCCTGTGCTTAACAAGACACTTATTTTTCATTGACAAACAAATTCCAAAATGTTTAATACTTCATTTTGAAGCTTAAAAATAAATAAAGCATACAGTTCATGTTCATTTTACTTATTTTTTAGCTTCAGAATAAAATACAATAAATAAATAAATAAATAAAAATAAAAAAATCAGTTTTTAGTAATATAGAACTAATTTAAAGGTTATGAATTTTCTGGATGTGGAAACAAAATTTAAATAAAATGTATCAATTATATAAACAAATTTACTTATAGAATAACATGGGGAGTGTAAGTATTATGTCCTCTTAGTTCAGTTAAAAACAGTTGTTATATATTTTTGTAGTAGTATATAGTGTTTGCTTACAAAGTTTTTGTTCATCATTCAATGACTGCTTTTCAGTGTTATTTGTTATAACCAAATAACAAGAAAATAATTTCAAGTGCTACTAGCAGATTTTCTTAAAAAAAAAAAAAAAAAAAAAAAGCATAAGGTTTAATCAGGAATAATGTTTTCCAGAAATAATCAAATGCTGAGTTACAGTGAGAAAAGTTGTAAAAAAAATACTGAAAGGAGTTCATTTCTGCAATATCTAAAAATAATAATTCTAGCTGATGATTCTGTGATTATGATTTTCACATACAGTTGCTAAGCAATTTTAATTAATCAAATATTCAAATATGATTTCATATGATTCTGCAAACTAATTTAAATGTAAATGCTGAGTAAATTTATCCTAATGTAAAGGTAACATAACGCGAAGGTAATTCGGAAATTGAATTTTCATTATTTTAAATTTATGCAATATTGAAATTGTGTAAAGTAAATGAAAATTTTAGGTATGATATAAAGACACATATTTTAAAAATTAAAGCTGTTTAATAGTTTTAAATTCCTTGACATTAATAAATGAGGATTAATGTTGAATTTTCAATTGCAACTCTGCAACTACAATTTTCTCAGTGAATTAAGTATGATGTAAATTAACTTGCATGAGATTTTTCAAGCCAAAAGTTTCCAAGTAAGATCAATAAATAATTATTTACTTGAGCAGGAATCATTTTGATGACAGTCAGGGTATGATTTACAGGAATGAAAGCTCAGGACAAAACCATTATTTGGGGTCCCCTCCTAGCATACAAAAGCATAAAGACAAAACAAAGAGGGTATCCGCTCATACTTTAATAACAACAGTACATTTCCAGCTACTAATTATCATTTTAAATATGAAAGCAAAATAAATGAAACAATGTTTTGATTACTATTAATAATTAATCAAATTTTGTAGCTTTTTAAAGAATAATTATGTCACAGTAGTTTGATGTGGGGATATTTAAAAGTTTCCCTTTGATATCACAAACTCATATTGCACCACTATCCAGAGCACAGCCTTTTCTTCCACAGTACAAAATATGTAACTTGTTTTCTCAGATCATTAAGTAATTGAATTTTGAACTTATATAATATGCTTTTAACCCACCTGAGCATCATCTAAATAGACAAAATTTTAATGTTTTTACTACTGCATGGTTCTTAAAATGTCTCAAAATAATAATTATTTCAGTTTGAAATTAAAAAGTGACTATGGATGTCAAGATAAACCTCATGACTATTATATGTAACTTTCATACTTTAAAGACAAACTAAGAATATATAATTATATATTTTTTAAATTATTAGTGTATTAAGGGACAGACTACTGCTCAGTGTACGGAAAAATACGTATCAACCATTCAAGGTAGCTAATTGCCTCCCTCTTACAAATAGGGTCCTGGGCATTTGTCCCTTGGAAAATAAAGCCCTTATAACAGCGATTTAGTTAGTTAAGATTATATAAATCTTTTACTGCAGAGTTTAAAAAATTCAACATTGCACATTATGCATATAGCAAATGTTGCAACTCAAGACTTTTCATTAATATTAAAAGAATTTGAAAAATTTGCACTTGATTCTTTTAACATTATTTCCATCACAGCTTCTGAAAAGATTAAATCTGAGTGTAAAAGGACAGTTTGAGACATTCAAGTTCTAATTAAGAATAACTAGCTAAATCTCATAATAATTTTACAATTAATGTTTTCAGTATGTTTAGCATTTATCTATATATATAAAAGAAGACTTCCTGAGTGAGGGGGTGATCTATCAACGCCCAGACCAAACCCCTGGACCTAGAAGCATGAAATTTTGTGACAATGTTCTTTCCATGACGTAGGCATCCACTAAGAAGCGATTTTACAAAATTCGCCCCCCAAGGGGGGGAGGGGGGGAAAAACGTGATTTCACAAAATCCTTCATATCTCAAACAAAAAAAACAGATATCCGTAAAATTTTTGCTTTAAAATATAGCTAACACAAATGTCTAAAAACCAATTTCTGGAATTTTCAAAATTCGGTCCCCAAGGGGGGCGGGGGGGCAAAACGTGATTTCACATGCGTAAAAACGTGATTTCGCATAATCCTATATATCTCAAACAAAAAAATAGATATGCGTGAAATTTTTGCTCTAAAATATAGCTAATGCAAATATCTAAAAACCAATTTCTGGAATTTTAGAAATTCAGCCCCGAGGTGGGGCAGCAGGAGGGGGGTTGGGAGAGGGGGCAAAAAAATAAAAATAGAGTTAGATCGTTCAAAATTGGTATAATGAGGTTTTCGATACTTACAAATCGATTGCGGATATTTTTGAATTTGTAAAATTATTAGGAGGGGCAGTAAAGGGGGGCTATGGTAAAAAACAAATAGAAATACAGTTAGGCCGTTCAAAATTGGTACAGTTAGGTTTTAGATGCCTGCAAGTCGAATGGGGATATTTTCGAAAGTGTAAAGTTATTAGGAGGGCCGGGAAAGGGGGAGGGGAGGGGGAGGAGGGGGGCAAAAAAATAAAAATAGAGTTAGATCGCTCAAAATTGGTATATAGATGTTTTCGATACTTACAAATCGATTGCGGATACTTTCGAATTTTTAAAATTGTTAGGTGGGGCGGTAAGGGGGGGGGGCTATGGTAAAAAACAAATAGAAATACAGTTAGGCCGTTCAAAATCGGTACAGATAGGTTTTAGAGGCCTGCAAGTCGAATGGGGATTTTTTTGAAAGTATAAAGTTATTAGGAGGGCCGGGAAGGGGGGGGCAGAGGGGCAAAAAAAAAAAAGAAAATAGAGTTAGATCATTCAAAATTGGTACATAGAGGTTTCCAATACCTACAATTCGATTGCGGATATTTTCGAATTTTTAAAATTATTGGGAGGGCGGGAAGGGGGGGGGGAGTAGAGCGGTAAAAAAATAAAAATAGAGATATATCGTTCAAAACTGGTGCATAGATGTTTTTGATACTTACAAATCGATTGCGGATATTTCAAATTTGTAAAATTATTAGGATAGACAGGAGGGGGGGGGGGGGGCGAAGTGGGAAAATAATAGAAATAAGAGTTAGAGCATTTTGGGAATTTTTTCCGAAGGCAGTGAGAACCCGGTGCGACATTTTTCCTACTCAGATTTTGTTTCTCTTTTTTTTTCATGTGATAAAAATTAATGCAATTTTGAGAATTTATTATAGTGATTCATTTAAAAATAGGGACCAGCGAAGCGGGCGTTGCCTGCTAGTATATCTATATACATTTGAATTTTAAGACAATTTTATTTTATTTCATTTGTGCCAAATTTTTACATTCTATTAAGACATATTGCATATGATCTATGAGAGCAAAATGCTATTTTTTTTTTTTTAAATAATTTTGAAACATTTAGCTTTTTATTGAAATTTTTATATAAAGTAAAACTTATGTTAATCATTTTGTCCTAGTATAGTTAAATACTAAAATACTGAAATTTATCAAAATGTACAGTTAATTGAAATGAGAATATTAATGTTCTTTTAATGTAATTTCTAACCTTTTTTTTTTTTTTTTGAATGATTAGATTTAATTTTTAGGATAGAAAAACTATTGCTTTCAGGCAAAATAGACCGCTTGAAAACAGTTTTTCTTTTCACAACAAATTAATAAAATATCAAAAAACAACTTTAATATATATATATATATCAAGAATAAAATTGAGATAAAAGATGTAAAGGTTTTAAGGAAGGAACATAGTAACCATTGCTGAGGAATGCAGCACAGTTATCACATATTAGTCTTTATGTGGAAGAATAGACTTAAAAAAAAAAAAAAAAAAAACATGCCACCCTAAATTAAATGGTTTTATGCAGAATTTTATATCTATTATTTAAAAACAAAAATTGGCTTTACTAATAAAGAACAATTTTCATTAGTGTACAATCTCAATGTTTCATAAGGCCTATTCTTTAGTCATTACTGATTTTCATTGAAGAATTTATTTGAATCTTCCTTCTCTAAATATTAGTTTGTTTTGTTTTGAGCATTTAGAGTAAATACTAAACAGGTTTACCCCCTCCCCTCATAATTGTGAATTCCCTAATGCTTCAAAAATATTTATGGAGAAAAATACTTCACAATTTTTCTTTTTTTGCATAATGTTTGTTAATATTGATTTGAAATTCCATGTACATTTAATTAAAATTATACAATTGCAATGATCAATTCAATTTTCTCTATATGTGTGGAATGTCCTTTCCATAAGATTTAGATACTATAAATGTGTCATAGCGTATTTGTACAGTAAATTGCGTGTTGTAAACTTTCACATTGTAACATTTTTGATATATACACATGTATATTTATCCTCATGGAAAAACTAAGCAGTTGTATGCAAAGTGGAGGAGAAAAAAATCAGGCATTTTAAACAATTTTATATATTATGTGTGTTTTGATGCATCATGGTTATATGTTCCGGGATTTTTATCTGCTGTATATTTTATTTTTATTATTACTCACTAAAAATATTCATTAAGGTTTGTTAGTGAAAAAATGAATGAATAAATAAATTTCAGTGGAAATTTCGTAGGCTTTCTGTTAAGAAGGCTGGGCAATCAGCAATGGGTTTTCTCCCCATAAGGTTAAATGTATGATGGTATGATAGACAACAGGCCTGTCCAACCCAAAACACTTCGCAGGTTACATTGGAAATCTATTTTACTCAGGCAGGCTGCATTATATAAATGCATAAACCAAATAAATAATGTAGTAATTCTTTCTCTGTGAGGATTTAAAACAGAAAAATAAGAATACTAAATGTATTTTTATTCATAAAATAACTATAAATCAGTCAATTTAGGATTTTACATTCATAAGTATAATAGTAAGAATCAATTATTGATCTGATAATATTTTATTAAAATCAGTGAGCACAATATTTGTTTCTTTAGCTACCTTAAATCAGTATTTTCATTAAAAAAATAAGAAACAATTTATTAATTGTAGATGTTTTAACCAAAGAATATTAGTATTAAATTATTAATACTTGTTAATATTGCTAAAAAAATGTGCATACGATATACACTATATTATTAAATAAATGCATTTTTTGAAGAAAAAAAAAGTTCCACTGCTGATGATCATCTTACACACAGGTTTCACTGTATTTGTATTTTCTGTCTTTTGTGTGTATTTCCAGAAACTTGTCTTTGTTTCTTATGTTTTACAGTTTTCTTTTTTCGTTTCTAAAATATATGTATATTTTTAAGTGATAAAATTCTTTATAAAACTTTATTGCTTAAAAAGATATATGAATTTGTATTTTAGGAAAAAAAAAAAAAAAAAGTGAAAGGGGGTTGTTAGTTCATAGAATTAACACTATATAAGAACACATTGAATACTTAAAAAGTGGACTGTAATAAAAACTTGACACACTAGAGGTGATTTCAACATCACTGCTACATTTATTTAAACTTTAAAAAATGGGAGTAAAGAAAGCTGCCAGCCTCCCATGAGCGGAGTTACAAGCTAACTGAGCTCCGTAACGAAGGAGCGAACTTTACAGAGTGCGCAGGCGCAACATACCGCCCGGCGTTGAAATGCAAATTTCAAAAAGTTATACAAAATTACACATGAGACATAACCATAGAAACATATGCTGGAAATACAAACTGAATTATAGATTAATCACATTAAAATAAAACAATAATTAACACAATTTTAACTTATACATGAAACAATCTATATATGCAAGGTAAGTAAATAAAACCAAAGGAAAACTTATATAGCAATATTAAGAAAATTCAGTATTATTTCTTTTCTCAATTTTTAATAGATTTTTTTTTTTTTTTTTTTTTTTTTTAAGTACAATAAATACCTTTTAAATATATATTTTACAATATACCATTTTTCATATCTAAACAAGAATAAAACAAATGTCCATAATAAACTGTCATTTTTTTTTTTTTTTTTAAATAGAATATAAGCAGTAAAATGAAATTAATATTTTGATGATTAAGTTTAGATTAACATTTATCTCTTATAAGAAAATAAAGCAAGAAAAATAGTAAAACACTATAATAATTTAACAATTCACATTTAATTTTCTATAGGCAATACTGCTATTTTGCCAATGGATCTTTTAAAGGTTCCGTGTTTAGTTTTAACATTAAGGACACGGACTTTCGAGTCCCCTCCATAAAAAACATTAACTATTCTGCCAAGAATCCATTTTCCTACAGGAAGATTATCTTTCTTAATAACAACCATATCACCGATTTTTATATTATTTTTTGCTATCATCCATTTGTGTCTCTGCTGGAGAGTACTCAAATAATTATTTTGCCAACCCTTCCAAATATGCTGTGATAGTTTTGTAGTTTTTTGCCAAAGAGTTAATCCGTTATCGAAAATGTGGGTCATACTAGGTTCTGGGATTGCCGTGAGAGGTCGACCAACTAGAAAGTGTGCAGGAGTTAACACCTGCAAGTCATCAGTATCCTCCGATAAAGGAGTCAATGGGCAGGAATTTAAAATACTCTCTATTTGACAAATTATAGTTAACAACTGTTCGTAAGTTAATTTATAGTTGCCTGCAACACGTTTAAAGTGATATTTAAGACTTGACCGCAGCCTCCCACAGGCCACCAAAGTTGGGTGCTCTAGGTGGGAGAAAATTCCATTCAATGGATTCAGAAGAGAGAAAATTTGTGAGTTCACTATCAGGTTTATTGAGCAAATTATGCAAGCGGCGTAATTCCAAATTTGCACCCAAGAAATTCCTTGCATTATCACTAAACAATTTTTGTGATTTTCCTCGTCTAGCGAAAAAACGTTTGAGGGTGGCGATGAATGCTTCAGAAGTAAGATCACAAACAAGCTCTAAATGAACAGCCTTTGTGACCATACAAACAAAAATGCAAACATAGACCTTATGAAAAATTCCCTTTCACTGACCCCGATATTTTATAAAAAATGGGCCGCAGAAATCCACCCCTGTACAATTAAACGGGAAATTAAAATTAACCCTTTCCTTGGGCAGATTGCCCATGATTTGTTCAGCTGTTACAGTTTTTGCTTTAAAACAAATTACACAATTATGCACAATTTTACGGCAATTTGATCTCCCTCTTAAGGGCCAAAACTCTCCACGAACAGAATAAAGTAAATTCTGAGGACCAATATGTAAGTACTTTTTATGAAAGTGTACAAGTATCATATCCGTAAATTTATGTTTCGCCGGCAGTACTATGGGAAATTTTCCATTATGAGTAACACTAGAATTACTCAATCGACCTCCCACTCTAATGACATTGAATTCATCTAAAAATGGATTTAAATTTCGAATTTTACCTGTTGCAGGAATTCCTTTTTTCAAATTTTGAACGTCTTCTTTAAATTCTTCTTCTTGAATAAATCTGGCTAAAATTAACTTACTTTTACTCAGTTCCTGAAGAGTGATAGGTCCGCGTGTCTTCGAAGATGGACTCTTGGCATTGTTAAAAAACCTAAAAATGAAACTCAAAATACGAATTAATTTACAAAAATCATTAGTAATGGAAAGAAGATTAACTAAAAATGTTTCTTTCACTGTGACCAACGACAGTTGCGTTGGTTTTACTTCAGCTAAACAGTCATCACTAGAATCCGTAATGTCATTATTCGAAAGTTGTATAGGCTCATGATGAAGAAAATCTGGTCCATTGAACCAGAACTCAGAAAGTTGATGAGGAGGGCTTCCTCATGAAACAAGATCAGCTGGATTTTCGGTTGACTTAACATGCCTCCAACAAAAATTCTTCGTGAGTTCCTGGATTCGAGATATTCGATTAGACACAAAAACCTTGAGCACGTGGGGTGATGAGTTGATCCATGATAAAACGATTGTTGAATCGGTGTATAGATATACAGAGCTTAATTGTATATTTAATGATGTGATTACTTTTGATATCAGTTTAGATAACAATTCAGCTGCACAAAGTTCTAGGCGAGGTATAGTCAATACTTTAAGAGGAGAAACTCGGGACTTACTACACAGTAAGCTCACATGTACATCGTTTGAACTAGTGATCACACGTAAATAAACCACTGCGCCATATGCCTCTTGTGACGCGTCCGAAAAGCCGTGGAGCTGCAGTTCACGACAATTAGAGTCTGAGAACACGAAACGTGGGATCGTAATATCTTTAAGCTCGTTTAGAGCATTTCGGAATTTTATCCATTTGTTTTTCTCTTGTGTTGGAAGTTCCTGATCCCAATCAATTTTGAAAAGCCATAATTTTTGTAAGAAAATTTTAGCCTGTACTATCACTGGTCCTACTAGACCCAATGGGTCAAAGAGTCTCGCGATCTCTTTCAGAACACCACGTTTGGTGATTGTATTGCAATAATCTGATGATACCGTGAAACTGAAATTATCATCTTTGGGATTCCATTTTAGCCCTAGTGTTTTCACCGAAGTTTTATCATTTTTTTCGAAGTGATAATCTTGCTCACTGTAAGGGACTTGTTCTAATAATTCTCTGGCATTTGAAACCCATTTATGCAACTCTAGTCCACCAGCCGTTAACATTAACACCAACTGTTTCTGGAGTTCCAGAGCAGACGACACTTCATCAGTTCCCGTTAGAATGTCGTCAACGTAAAAATCCTTAAGTGTGGCGGCAGAAGCTAACGGATAATTAGCCCCTTCATCACTAGCGATTTGTTTTTGTACACGAGTGGCCAAGTAAGGAGCACATTTTGTGCCGTATGTTACAGTTAATAATTTATAAATTTTAGGCTTTTCCTTAGGGGTTTTATTCCAAAGAATACATTGCCAATTACATTGTTCAGGATTAACCCATATCTGTCTATACATCTTTTTGACATCCGCAGTAAAAACTATTTTGTGCGTACGAAAACGTAATAAAATGGCACACAAATCTTCTTGTACTACACCTCCATTTAATAAACAATCATTTAATGATAACCCATTGGTAGTGGGTGAACTGGCGTTGAATACAACCCTTAATTTTGTAGTGCTGCTCTCAGGTTTAAGCACAGCGTGATGTGGAAGAAAATATTTAACAGTGTTTATTTCATTATCATTTAATTCTCGCATGTGGCCTAACTGTTCATATTCATGCAAAAAATTTACATACAATTCAGAAATGTTGGGATTTCTATTTAATTGTCTGTATAAATTATTTAACTTTTGTTTGGATGAATGGAAAGAATCTCCCAATTCAGAATTATTTTTCATTGGTAAGTTCACTATGTACTTCCCGTTATCATCTCTGCGATATGTTTTCACGAACTTCTTTTCACACTCTATCTCTTCCTTATTTCTCAAACTAGGTGAATCTAGTATATTTTCAATCTCCCAAAATCTTTTCATAATATTTTCTAAATTAGAGTTATCTGACTGGGAAATAATAGAACAATACAATGGATGTGGAGTGCCTTGAACAGCTCCACTAAGCACATATCCAAACACAGTATCCTGTAAAATTGCACCCGTTTCAGGAATTTTGATTTTATTGGTTAACATTAATTCAAAAAATATTTCGGCCCCAATCAGTAAATCAACATTGTTGTTATTTTTGAATAGTGTTTTATCGGCCAGTTTAATTCCCTTTGGAATATTTAATTTTAATATATTAGAATAGTTTATTGGTAACGCATCAATAATTTTTGGTACAATCAAAAATTCCAGATTAGCTGAAAACGAATTATTCTCATTTGTTATCAGTGCTTGTGTTTTTTTTTTTTATATTTATCGGAATTCCTGACAACGCCGAAAGAGGAATGTTTATTCTTTCTTTTTTCAGTCCTAACTTATTTACAAATTTTGCTGTTGCAATATTAGACTGTGAAGCGCTATCAAGAACCGCAGTAGCTGGGTGATAAAATCCGTATTCATTTAACACAAAAACTGTGGCCGTCGCTAATATAACTCTTTTATTTTCAGAAACAAAACATGTAATCGGCGCCAACTGATTGCTTTCAGTCGATCCATCTGCTGCATCAAGCAGACGATCGCTATTAATATCACAGTTTGTTGGGGGGGTTGCACTCTCTTTTGATAACGGAAGTAATAAATCTTTGTCTTTATGAAGTAATGAGTGGTGTCTGGAGCCACATTTGCTGCATGCATACTTAGAATTACATTTTGCTATTTTGTGGAATCCGAAGCAATTTAAGCAAAGGTTATTCTTTCGAATAAATTCATATCGCTTTTCTGTTGTGAAATTCAAAAATATATCGCATTTATATAGCGTGTGAGAACTATTTTTACATAACATACACAAGTTAGAATTATTTCCTTGGGTTTTTACAACTAAACTTCTGGGATAACCAGACTTATCAGTAGTATATTTTGAGGACTTAAGCGGTAAATTTCGATGTACACTGTCTAAAACTGAACACTGTTTTTCAAGGAATTCTAGAAACTGATCAAAGTCAGGAACATCGTTATTTTTTAACGTAAGTTCGTAATTTTTGCGAGTTTCCCGATCCAACTTTTGCAAAACAATGTTTAATAACATAATATTAGAAAGATTATCGCGTTCATATTTCAATACTTTTAACGCTCTTAAATTCTTTAAAATACAATCCAATAATTTTCGTAATTCTTTACCAGATTCATGAGTTATTTTTTCATAATTAATAATTGTTTTGATATGAGCATCTATTATAGCTCTTTTATTTTCAAACCGTTGTTCTAATGTTTTTAACAGAGAATCGTAAGTATCATCACTGGTTTCTACTGTTTTTGCTTCGCCTTTCAACGCAGCGCGTAAATAAAACAGTTTTTGATTTGTAGTTAATAAAGGATTATCGTCCATTAAATTTAGAAACTGCGTTTTAAATACGTTCCATTCTTCAAATTTTCCTGAAAATACAGGTAGTGGTATCTGTGGTAAATGCATACTATGATTTGAAAAAATGTTTCTTTCAGCTACTAACGAGCTATTATTTGAATTTGTGTTACTCACATTGTCACTACAGTTAATTAGTAAGGTATTGAATCTTACCTCTAATTCTTGAAATTGAGAATCTAACTCATTTAACTCATCTTCTATTGCAGGAAACTCATTGTCCTTTGCCACATGGTAATATTCCGCTTTTAGATCTTCAAATTTATTTTGAAGTTTTTCTAAAATTGATATTCTCGAAGTTATTTCTCCCTTTGTGGTTAATTCGTCATTAGGAATGTTGAGTAACTTTGTGAATTGGGATTTGATATTCCCTTTTTTTCTATTTAATGCGGTTAAAGCCATTATTGTTTTCTTTATGAAAACGAAATGTGCTGGTTACGCTGTGGTCGCACGGACCAAAAAATGTTAGTTCATAGAATTAACACTATATAAGAACACATTGAATACTTAAAAAGTGGACTGTAATAAAAACTTGACACACTAGAGGTGATTTCAACATCACTGCTACATTTATTTAAACTTTAAAAAATGGGAGTAAAGAAAGCTGCCAGCCTCCCATGAGCGGAGTTACAAACTAACTGAGCTCCATAACGAAGGAGCGAACTTTACAGAGTGCGCAGGCGCAACAGGGGTAAATAAAGACAAGCTGAAATTTTGGTTTTCTTGTGAAATAATGAACATATTGTATACACCCTTGGGTTAGGGAAAAAACCTGTTGCTGGCTGACCATGCCTCTTAAACATACTGTTTTTAATCGTTAGCGATTTAGTGTTCATGTACACCAGTTTTCAAATAGATTTCACTGTCAAAAGATATTATCTAGTAGAAATTTGTTTGGGAGAAAGAATATGTTTAATTGAAACATGGTTTATAATCCCTGTATATATATTTTTATTATAATTTTATTTTTAAGGAAAAGCACAATTATACTTTTGCTAAAATTTAAATACCATATACAAAACTTTTCCATTTTGTTTGACTGATTAATTTCGAACACTCCGTGTTCATCCTCAGAATCGAAACACTAAACGCCGTCGTTCTTCTGCTGATGTTTACTTTGTCGGTGTATCCCGTGGTTGCCTTTTCGCTTCACTTCGTATTCTTCTAGTAGCTGTTGCCATGCGGTGGGTATAATATAATGCTCTCTGTCATTCACGGTATTATAATTAGTGGTAATTTCGAGGGCCTCCCGTTTTAGTGCATAGTTTTGGTTATTGTAAGGGGCTATTTTTTTGGTGTTAATGGAGTTAATATTAATTGGGTTATTGATGTGGGTGGCGGAGAAAGCTGTGGAGGATTTTCCTAGTTTTAAGTCTGCACGATGTTCTTTTTCCCGTTCTGAAATTTTTTGTTTGGTCATCCCGATATAGCAGGCTTTATTTCCGTTTAAATGTTCAAAGTCTATTTTGTAAATTCCTGGGGTAGAGTTTTGCTGAATGAGGTCTTTTTCGTTGCGGATATGTTGAAAGATACTTTTGTTTGGTTTTATTGGGATGTTAACGTTTAGATTTTTAGCTTCATTTTTTATTTTAAGGCTAGCACCGTTACTATATGGGATGGCAGTGGTGAAGATGGGTTTAGATTTCTGGGCACTGTTGATTTTGTTTAAAGATTTTACGCGTTTTTTATATAATTTATTTACCAGATTTTTAGAGTAGTTGGCTTTCGCGGCTATTTTTTTGATGTAGTTAAGTTCGTAGTTAAGTTCGTTGTTAAGTAGTTGTTTGTTGGAACAGACAAGTATAGCGCGGTTGATATAGGAACGAAGGGCTGATAATTTATAAGAGAGGGGGGTATTACAATTTTTATTTATGATTTCGGTGTTAGCTGTGGGTTTTCTGTGAATAGTAGTGTCAAATGTGTTATTAGGATTTTTTATGATTTTTATGTCGAGAAAGTTTAGGTTATTGTTGGATTCTTTTTCAATGGTGAATTTAATATTGCTGTCGAGATTATTAAGGTCTATTAGAATGTTGTCAGGGTTTTCGGATTCGGGAATTATGGCAAAAATGTCGTCGACATAATTCCCGAATCCGAAAACCCTGACAACATTCTAATAGACCTTAATAATCTCGACAGCAATATTAAATTCACCATTGAAAAAGAATCCAACAATAACCTAAACTTTCTCGACATAAAAATCATAAAAAATCCTAATAACACATTTGACACTACTATTCACAGAAAACCCACAGCTAACACCGAAATCATAAATAAAAATTGTAATACCCCCCTCTCTTATAAATTATCAGCCCTTCGTTCCTATATCAACCGCGCTATACTTGTCTGTTCCAACAAACAACTACTTAACAACGAACTTAACTACATCAAAAAAATAGCCGCGAAAGCCAACTACTCTAAAAATCTGGTAAATAAATTATATAAAAAACGCGTAAAATCTTTAAACAAAATCAACAGTGCCCAGAAATCTAAACCCATCTTCACCACTGCCATCCCATATAGTAACGGTGCTAGCCTTAAAATAAAAAATGAAGCTAAAAATCTAAACGTTAACATCCCAATAAAACCAAACAAAAGTATCTTTCAACATATCCGCAACGAAAAAGACCTCATTCAGCAAAACTCTACCCCAGGAATTTACAAAATAGACTTTGAACATTTAAACGGAAATAAAGCCTGCTATATCGGGATGACCAAACGAGAAATTTCAGAATGGGAAAAAGAACATCGTGCAGACTTAAAACTAGGAAAATCCTCCACAGCTTTCTCCGCCACCCACATCAATAACCCAATTAATATTAACTCCATTAACACAAAAAAAATAGCCCCTTACAATAACCAAAACTATGCACTAAAACGGGAGGCCCTCGAAATTACCACTAATTATAATACCGTAAATGACAGAGAGCATTATATTATACCCACCGCATGGCAACAGCTACTAGAAGAATACGAAGTGAAGCGAAAAGGCAACCACGGGATACACCGACAAAGTAAACATCAGCAGAAGAACGACGGCGTTTAGTGTTTCGACTCTGAGGATGAACACGGAGTGTTCGAAATTAATCAGTCAAACAAAATGGAAAAGTTTTGTATAAGGTATTTAAATTTTAGCAAAAGTATATATTTTTATTTATTGCTAAATGTTTTGAGTAATCATTATTCTCATTCTTTTAGACATAAAAAGTTGAAGGAAAGAGTATCACTCTTAAAAAGAAAATACACACAGTCTATACTTATAAAATTAAATTAGTGATATTTATATTGTTTAAAACATAGATTCTATTTTATCTGAAAAGTATTTACATTTTTCACTGTATTTCAGGCTGTAAAGTAAATTTTGATTTACTCTTGTTTGTGTTTAAAAAAAACATTCAATTTTTTTTTTTTTTTTTTTATCAGTTGTTTTCCTACCTTTCCCTTTCGTTTCCTTCTCCTCTCAAGAAAAAAATTGCAAAATTTTTCTTACGGAGAATTGTTTTATAAGGAACACCTCTTTCTTATTCTTTTAATTTGTGAGTTAAATATATTTTGTAAATATAACATTTCTAGTCAACATTCTACTAAATTTGCTATTTAGAAATTATAATTATTGTATATTCTATTTACAATGTTAAAAAAAAATCTTTTAAGTAAATAGAGGATTTTTCTCCAAAAAGTATCTACATATACGATTTTTTTTTACCATTTAAAATGATAGTTCATTTAAGGTTTGTTTTACATACAATGTAATGTACATCAAAAGCAGAAAAATATTTTAAAATTTTTAATGAAAATACAAAAATTATTTATTAACATATCAAGATCAGGGCTGAATTATATGTACTATAAATGTAACTTTGAAATTAATGTGACATAAAAGCAATTTTTCATATATAAAAGCAAACATTAAGAATGGCTTTAAATGAATTAATTCAGTTTCACTATATGAAATATGAGTAAAAGTGGTCGTAATTAACAATTAGACAGAAATAATACCACAAAGACAGTTTACAATTTATACCTGATAACTTTCGGCCAAACACTTTCATGGCCATAATCATAGGCGAATGATTCTTGCTCCACGAAACACTTCATCTGTTTGCGAGCTTCAGCAT
The DNA here is from genome assembly GCA_963930645.1 of Salticus scenicus. Lineage (NCBI taxonomy): Eukaryota > Metazoa > Arthropoda > Arachnida > Araneae > Salticidae > Salticus > Salticus scenicus. The sequence continues at coordinate 18,734,134 of OZ005653.1, forward strand.
ATAGTGCCATCTATTGTCGATCTCGGCCTCAGTTGAGTTACAGGCATCTTCACAGGCAATAATTTCAACTACTTCCCTTTTTATTGCATAATAGTGGCTATTGTAATTAAAGAATTTTTTTATATTATCAAAATCAATATTTTAATTTTGATGAGTCTGGGCAAGGGCAGTGGTATTTTTAATAAATTTAATGTAATTGAAATGCTCTTTTATCCTGTCTTTTAATTTGTGTTTCGTCATACCTATATAGGAACCGAAACCTCCCCCATATTTTTGAAAATTTATTTTATAGATTCCTGCAGTTTCTAGATTATGAATTTATCACTATGAATTCTTTGAAAAATATTTTTATTTAGTTTTATAGGTATGCTCAAAAACCTCCTCCCATTTATACTACTTCAATTCCATATGACAAAGGTGCATCTAATAAAATTAAAACCGAAGCTGCCAAAATCGGAATTAACATACCTATAAAACCAAATAAAAATACTTTTTAAAGAATTTGTAGTGACAAAGATAAAATTCATAATCTAGAAACTGCAGAAATCTATAAAATTAATTTTAAAAAATATGGGGGGGGGGGGGATGTCCGGTTCCTACATAGGTATGACAAAACACAAATTAAAAGACAGAATAAAAGAGCATTTCAATGACATTACATTTAATAAAAATACCACTGCCCTTGTCAAGACTCACCAAAATGAAAAGAGTGATATTGATTTAGATAATATAAAAAAAACTTTCTAATTACAATAGCCAGTATTACGCAATAAAAAGGGAAGCAGTTGAAATTATTGCCTCTGAAGATGCCTATAACTCAACTGAGGCCGAGATCGGTGATAGATGGTGCTATATGCTGAAGCTCGCAAACAGATGTAGTGTTTCGTGGAGCAAGAATCATTCACCTATGATTATGGCCATGAAAGTGTTTGGCTGAAAGTTCTCAGGTATAAATTGTAAGTGGTCTTTGTGGTATTATTTCTAATTGTTTCTAGCTGACATTCTTTTTCTTTTTTTTTTAAAAGTAAAATAGGAATTTTACTATATTAACATTTACTAAAACATGGGTACTCAAACTGTAGGATCTAAATTATCCAATTTCATCTTAATTCAGTGAACAGTTTAGTTACTAACACACTTCAAGTAATTTGAGTCTATATGCTGTAACAAACAAGAATTTTTTGAGACCCTGTAAAAGAAGAGCTATAAGTTTTACACTCATGAAAATCTATGCAATTACTGTGATGGTGTCCTGTAACGTATCTACCGAATTTAAGCTCAACTGAATAATGTGTTTAGATGCTGTCATGTTAACTCTCACACATAAATCAGCAGAAAAATAGTAAAAATGAATGCAGGATACTCCCAAAAATATAAATACATCAAAATCTTAAAATAAAATTTTTTCATGATTACAAAAGTTTCCTTATTTTTTGAACATTTGTTCAGAAAGTTTAGAAATGAAATATTAAAAAATATATATATTAATCTTTAAGTAAAATTTATTGCTTGCATCATCAGACAAGCGATATATACAGGTGTCTTTTATTTTAGTGTAATAATTCAGTGTGAAAATGTATAATTTCTTCTAGATAAATCTTTTATGCAGAAAATGTGTCAGCGAAGCTGTTTAATGTAATATTTTCCAATACCATTAGATATACTATGTGTTATAACAAAGAGTTTTAACTTATTGAATAATCAATGATCTGATTTATAATTTGTTAATATATATATCTGTATATGCATTTAAAAAAAAACACTATTTTAAACTCAGAGTGACAAAATAGACTGTCTAGTTTATCACTTCTGATCTAGTTGTGAACATCATTTGAAACATAAGCCCTTGATAATAAATCTAGAATTTCGTACCGCTTTTATATGCATGTATACACATTTTTATGTATTTATTATATCATAGTTGTCAGTATGTGCTTGTATGGTACTATCTATTTGCAATCACTATTCATTATTTTATAAAAACTGTGTAATTTTGGTATGCTTCTTTTATGAAAATATTTAAAATCCATTTTAAGTAATAATGTGTTGGAATGTCTAAATATTAGTAGCCTCATAACAAGATAATTTTGCACAAGGTTAAAAGAAAAATATATATTTGTTTATTACGATTTCTACTTAAATAAACATTTAAGAATATTACAGGTTTACAATTTTTTGATTTCAGTACAAATTATATGTTTGCATTCTGAAATTTTATAAATGTTATACAGAGAATTCGTTTTAGATTAGAAAGTTAAGTGTTTTTTTTTTTTTTTTTTTTTTTAATGAGGCACAAATTTTTTATATGCACAGAACAAAAAAAGGGTACTGTTTGTAAAAATTGTTATAAAGTAGCATCATGTGATAATTTTCTATGGTTAATTTTAAATTTGCACACCATTCAGTCTTTCATTGGTGCTGAGAAACTTCATGTGCAAAGAAAAAAAGTATTGTGAAATGTGGTGCTTAGTGAGCAAGTAATGTTTTAGTCAAAAGTTAATATTATGTTTTAATTTTTAAATCCTTTTTAAAAATATTTTGGATTTTTATGAAGGCTATATATTTATATAGCTGTTAATATTTGAAATGAAAATTGCACTTTTATATACATGGCAAAACTTTAGAAATTTAATAATTTTGAAGAATTATGAAGATATTACCAAAAATGCAATATTTGATAATTAATAATTTTTACATGTATAAATTAATCGATTATTTTAACTGGTTTTTGTTTTATTTTAAAAATTTTTATTTTGTAAACATTTCTTCTTGTCTTTTTCTAATGTTCTTCTATTCTTTTTTTTTTCTTTTTTAAATAATAGTTTTAATTAACTTCAACTATTTTGTTTTTAATATATATATATATATATATATATATTTAATTCAATACCTTTATTATATATTATTTATAGCACTTAATATGTATCAATTATTTTAATTCATATTCAAAGTAAAAAAAAAAAAAAAAAAAACTTCCTTTTTTCTGATACTTTTTTTAATTGTAATAAATAAACAGAAGGACAAATAGAAAGATATTAAAGGCAAAAGCAAGTCTTGCTTTTGCCTCCAAGACCGTTGCACGTGTTTGCACCTGATGAAGAATGGCAAAACCGAAACCGGTTGTGCTGGCTTAAAAATTTATGGTGTGTGAACAAGTTTTAATATCTTTCTATTAATTGTACGCCAGTTTTTGTATTTAGTTTTGAGAAGGACAAGTGTTTCAAATTTACTGTTCATTAACATTTTATTAATTGTATTGATAGTTGTGATAGTATGAGCTTTAAGTTTTAAATAAAATGTTTTCTACATTATTTAATTTATAGAAACTGGCAAAAAATTGTGACAATAAATATTCTCTAGGATGATTTTTAAAAGGAATAAACTTTATTTAATTTTTTTTTTTAATTATGTATGAAGAGTTAAGAACTTCGTAAAGAAACACCATAAATTATATATATATATATATATATATATGCAACAAATATGTCTGTGTGCACTCTGGAGTTCAAACTGCTGATTACAGAGCTTAAAACTTGGCAGAATATTAGCTTGGATTGTGCAAGAGTGCTCCTTGTTGAGATTTTTTTGAATGAGTTTTTTTTTTTAAATTAATTTTCATATATTTTTTCTGTCAAATTTTTCAGGTTGAGTAGATTAAAGTAATTTTTTTCAATTCTTAAACTGTTGCATCCTAGCAGTTATTAGATTTTGGGCTTCTGTTAGAAATTATGATATCACTCATTTTAATTTGACTTTCTGAAAAATTATTCAATTTTGAACTGTTCTCGTGTTATCTTTTCATTTATATATATATATATATATATATATATATATATATATATATAAAGCGTTTATTTCAGTTATTTTATTTATTAAAAGCATTTATTTTACTTGTTTAATTTTTTTATTTTTAAACTGAACTATTTATTTAAGAGAAGGCTGCCTGGCTACTTTAAAATAAAATAAGAACCAGACAGTATGTGATAAAGCATTGGGTGAATATAATATTAGTGAAGATCAAATTTGTATTTCTCGTGAATATTTTAAAAATCAACAAATGCTTAATTTATGCTTGTATAAGATTAGAACAGGTGCTAGACTTGATCTGTATTTTTCAATAGATGTGTATTACAAATACTTATACAATACTACATTTCTTTATTAGGCTTAATGAAATTTTAGTGTCTTCCTGTAGAATTTACTATATATTATATCAACCAAATTGTTTAATTGATTGTGCATTGTGATTTATCTGTTTTGTGAAATATGTGTGTGCTAGTCATCTGATATATTTTAATAAAACATTTATTGAAAATACAAAATTGATAATTTTTTTTCTCTTTTTTCTTAAAATTTTTAATTGAAAGAATAAATGCAGAACTTGCATTTTTTGCTTGTTTTACGGTTCTTAGAAATTTCTCAAGATTTATTATAAATAATAATATAAGGAGATTATGAGATAATTTTTAATCATATATACAATTAATTGAAATACAGATGCTTAGTGGATTATTCTTAACTCAAAAATACTAAAATAATTGAATTGTTTACAAAAATAAATGGTCATTAAATATATATTTGTTATAGGGAAATGTGAATTTAACATAAAAGTTGCAGTTGAAATAATAAATGCATATATGATAGATAAAATGAAAATCTCTTTAATTTTACATGTTTTTTCAGTTATCTTAAAAAATGCATAGCACTTTGTCCTGAAGCTTCAGTGGTGTAAAGAACATGTTATACAACATATATTTCAATTAAAGTTTTCTTGTGAAAGGAAAGGGGACCAGTAACAAAGAAAAAAAAAGCTCATAATCATCATGCAAAAAATGTTTTAAAAACATTGTGGCTGTTGCATAGGGTTACAATGCTTCTTTCAATTGTCTGTATTCATTTTTATGAGAATGGAACATATTTTAATGCAGGTATAAAAAGATTTCTTAACAAAATAAAAAAAATTATATGTTTTTTATTTATAACCTACAGGGTTTAAAAATTTCTTTCGCATAATTTAAATATTAATCAAATGAATAGAGTTACTCAAATAGAAAGAAAGAAAGAAAAAAAATAAAATAAAATACTGTTACGATTTAGAAAGTAAGTTATATGCAATAGAATGAGCTGAAATTCACTTGCTTTCAGAAAGAAACAAATTCTTAAGTTTTATCCAAATTTTTACTTTGAATCAATATATATTATCATTAATTGATTCAAAATAGAAATTCGGATAAAATCTCTTAAGGATTTGCTTCTTTTGGGAGCAACTAAATTTCAATACATTCTATCGTATATATCTTTCTGAATTTTGTTTTGCATTGGTTTTGAAAATCCTGCATGTTATAAACATATGAATTTTTTTGGATTTTGTTAAAGAAACCTTTATATCTCTTTAAATATATGTTCTATTTGCATATGCATGAATAAAGATTTTTAAAAGAAGCATTGCAGTCATATGCTACAGTTACAATGTATTTCAAGCATAATTTTTTAAAGAGTGATTTCAAACATTTTTTAAAAATTTGTTGCTGGTCCCTTCTTTTGCCATCGCCACAAAAGTTTTATTGAAATGTGTGAGGTTGCATGTTTTTTACATGTTTGAAGTTTAAAGATAATGCATTATCAATTTTTAGAAGTAATTGACAAAACATATAAAATCAAAAGTATTTCCATTATTTTGTTTACCACCTGTAGATCTATATTTAGAATTTTCCTCTTGCTCTCCATTAATCTTATTCTAGATATTAAAAACTCATATTCACAATACATGATATATTAAAATTTTATAATTGCAACGATGATATTTTCTTCTGTATTAGATTGTATACCAAACTCAATCAAGCAGGAATATTATAGTTTATTTATAGTTTGAGAAACTTTTGACTGAATTTTAATAAGAACTAACAGGTTCAATGAAACTTTTTCAGTAGTTGATCATTATGAATTTTAACATTCATAATATATTGTTGCTTGATTTTGGTAATACCTGAAAACTTTCAGATATTATTACAAATGTCTGTTCAACATTAATGCATTTTTCCCCCCCTTTAAATTAAAAACACATCCACTTTGAGCATGCAATAATCTGTCCTTGCTGACACCTAAAACCCAAATTATTCTATGGGTTGGTTGGTTAATAGAATTACTCATTACTCAATATATTTTATGTAATTTTTAAATTCTGTTTTCACATTCAGAAAATTCACACGTGTTATTGTTTTCAAAAAATTCAAATTCTGACCATTTTGTTATGAAGCTAAATATGTACTTAGTTCATTTTTCTCTTTTTATGAATAATAAATAAAATTTATTTATTTATTTTTTTTTTGGGGAAAATGGTTTTGAATTTTCTAAATGAAAAAACAGAATTAAATAATATATATTTAGTATTGAGTAATTCTATGTACGAATTTCCCAGTAGAATAACATGGGCTTTGGTTCTCAGAGAAGATAGTTTTATATGCTCTCAATGTGACTTTTTTTTTTTTTAAATAACTCATTATAAATAATTATCTGACACATAAATTGTCTATTGAAGGATTCAAAAGTAGGCTTGTTTTTAGTTGTTCTTTAACAAAGTGTAATAAAAAAAATTTATTTCATTTTTTTAACAACATTTGCTAATTATAACTGGTCACTTATGTAGGAGGAGACACCTCAAGGATTTTTTGAAGACCATGGTCTGGGCTAAGATGTTTCCCCATGAGTTGAACACATATAAAGATCACTGAAGAAATCGTTACCAGAATTTCAAGTATTAGGAAATGTTTTGAAAGACGGTGATGTGTTCTCTAGGTATGCTGAGCAAGTTTTTGCAAATTACTTCAAATTTTTGCACTTCTATATTTATCTAATGTTGCTTCAAGTACATAAATTATTCCAGAATATTTATTAAAGCTTAAAAGTATATCTATATATATTGTAAAAGCTGTTTTATGGGAAATAACTTTAATAAAGTTGTTAAAATATTATGTGTGTCATTTTAATGTAGATATAACTAGAGAACACATTACTTGTATTAAAGTTTTCACTGAAAATTCTATCTGGGACTAAAATAAAACTACATTCCACCTACATTAATGTTAATTTGAATTAAAAACTTTTGTGTCCAATGTTGTCTGGTTAAGGTTGCACTCACTCAAATTCACTCTTTCTTTCATCCCATGTTATTCTATGGGATTTTTGTTGCTTTGGATGATGAGGATATCTCATTCGAAAATGAAGTTTTTCAATTTCACTTAAAATATATATATATATATATATTATTTCATTAACTCAAGGCTCTAATCTTCGATCTCAAAAATAAATATTTAAATTTATTATTTTTTTACTCATTCAGATAAATGGCGATTTGTCCAGTGGGTGGAATTTAAATAAGCAAATGAATAACAACAATAATAATAAACAGAATTTGAAAAACTCTGTTTATTAACTCTGAAAATTATTCTGGCCTAGAATTTTGTAAATATCCATTTTTTTCCCCCCACATATTCTTAAAGTTTAGACCTCTAGAAGTCACTAATTAATAAAATGTATTTATTGAATGTCATCATATGTACATGTAACAACGTTTTTCTTCTTCTGTGACTGTTGAAACCTATTTCTGTTGAAACAGGCTTCTACTTAACACTTTTGGTTAAGATTTTGCTAATATGTACATATGATGACAAGCAATTTTTATTTTATTTTGAGAAGAGAGGAAGTAGTGTATATAAAAAATTTCAAAAATACCTTTAAAAGTTCTTTTTAAAATTTTGTTTTTTAAATTTAAGCAGTTATGTAAGAAGTTACAGTTTAAAAAACAGGCAGATACACATAATCTTTCAATTTGAAATAATAACAGAGTAAAGAAATTTTATATTATGAGAATTTCTCTACTTCTTCATCCATATTTTTCCCTTTAAGGGAGGAAAAAAAAATTAAGAATTTGCTTTGAAAATATACATATATAACCAATGTAATCAAAAGAAAACATTCAAGAAGTCCTACATAATGCCATAATTAGATACACAAATATTAAACAAGAGTCACTATGTAAATAAGTGTAAAAAGAAAAGTGAGAGAATTATTGATTAAAAAATTCAAAAGACATATAGATCAATATACTTATTAAATTAAAAATATATCATTAAAATCCTTAAAATTTGAGCCATTATATATTTCGGCACACCAGACGGGGCATCATCAGAGCTCGAAATGACAAGAAAGTCACTGCTGGGCGGTTTGTTTACTCTTCCTTTCTTCTTCATTCTCCTCTTCACTTCGCTTTGTTTGCTGATATAGGGGTTGCCATTCAGGTGGAATAATGCAATGCTCGACTTCATTCACTGAATTGTTAGAGGTTAATATTTCAAGTGTTTCTCTTTTAAGGGCATAATAATGAGAGTTATAAGGGGCTATTTTTTGATAATTAATTGAATTAGTGTTAATTGGTTTAATATTGTTAATTCTTGAAAATGCTGTAGATTGTTTATTATATTTTAAGTCGGTGAGATGTTCAAAGATCCGGTCTTTAATTTTTCGTTTTGTCATACCAATATAGTTAGCTTTATTTTTATTGTGAAACTGAAAGTTAATTTTATAGATACCGGCGGTGTGTTTAAAATGGATGGGATCTTTTTCATTACGTATGCCTTGATATATATTTTTGTTTGGTTTTATTGGAATATTAAAGTAATGAAAAAGATCCCATCCATTTTAAACACACCGTCGGTATCTATAAAATTAACTTTCAGTTCCACAATAAAATTAAGTTAACTACATTGGTATGATAAAACGAAAAAATTAAAGACCGGATCTCCGAACATCTCGTCGACTTAAAATATAATAAACAATTTACAGCATTTTCAAGAATTAACAATATTAAAACAATTAACACTAATTCAATTAACTATAAAAAAATAGCCCCTTATAACTCTCATTATTATGCCCTTAAAAGAGAAACACTTGAAATATTAACCTCTAACAATTCAGTGAATGAAGTCGAGCATTGCATTATTTCACCTGAATGGCAACCCCTATATCAGCAAACAAAGCGAAGTGAAGAGGAGAATGAAGAAGAAAGGAAGAGTAAACAAACCGCCCAGCAGTGACTTTCTTGTCATTTCGAGCTCTAATGATGCGCTGAGTTCAGCATCTGGTGCGCTGAAATATATAAAGGCTCAAATTTTAAGGATTTTAATGAGGTATTTTTAATTTAATAAGTATATTGAACTCAATTCTTTTAATAAAACTTTTTAAATGACATATAGATCTTTATCTGAAGACCTTCTATATGTAAGGAAAAATGTTACAAAAAGTTTCTAATGAATATTAGAAATAATATCTTAATAAATGTTACTATAATTACACATGAATAATAATAGACAAAAAAAAAAATAAATAAATAAATAAAACTTCATAAATTTATACTAGATAGATACACACACTTTAATGTGCAATTGTTGTAGATATATTAAATAATGTTTTACTGTTGATGAATGCAAGAAATAAAATTATTGTATTAAGATAAAGACACCAGTGTTTGCCACCCTTATAAAAGAAGTGTTAAAATAAGTGTTTAATAACGTCTATGAATTTGAATCCGCCCATGCTAGATTCCCTAAAACTGGAGAATCTAGTTTGAGCAGATTCAAATTCATAGATGTTAATTAACAGTTATTTTAAAATGTCTTTTGTGAGGGTATTGAACACTGGTGCCTTTATCTTAAATCCTATTTCTAGAGTCAAAATTCAAGTAAATATTCCTGTACACAATGAAATTGAAGTCATTAGTAAAGGTTTATGTGGAGAAAAGAGCAAAGACTGAAGGTATCTTTATTTTATTTTTCCAACAGATAATTCCATTCTAAATTTCCTCTGCTTAAAAAAGTAGTAATTGCTGCTTTTTAGAAATTTAGATGGATAACTATTTTACAGTTAAAATGTAGGTTTACAGGTTCAAAAAGTAATTTACAGAATTTTTAATAACTTTATAAATGGATCTGCTATTAAAAAAAATATATTAATGTTTTTCTTTTAATCACACAAATTTTCAATCTAAATAAGTAATTTCTGTTCTGCTTTTAAAGGGTTGCATTGGTTTCAAATGCTATAAAAAGCATTTTCTCTCTTTTTTTTTTTTTTTTTTAAATATATATATACTAGTTAATTGTAGGGCAACTAAGGCCCCCGTTGAAAAATGATCATTTCATTTATTTCTCACTTCAATTAATTCATTTGTTAGCAAGCCCGTGCGAAATTTTCACACTTTATTCATCTCTTCGTTACCTTTAAAATTTAAAATTATTATTATTATTTTATGTCATTTTTTTCATATGCATGAGCAAATTTAATATTATATATATATATATATATATATATATATATATATATATATATATATATGTATATATTTTTTCACGTGAAGCATATTTCGGTTTAAGCTGAAAAAAAAAATGGCAGCAATTAAAAATTTAAATGTCTATTTTAAAGCTGTTATTTTCATATTATTTTAATTAATTTTTAAAAAATCTAATCAAAAATTCGTACCACATGAAAGGGGCGATTTTTCTGAATCCGTCGGATTAAATAGCTTATCGATTGGATGATTAGCTTTTTAAAAATTAACTAAAGTACGAAAATATTTAATATTTGGTGGCAACTTGCGTTCACACACAGAGTCCAAGGCAATCTCAAGCCTTTTTAAGCCTGACAGAGTCAGGCACTGATGACCTTAACTATATGCTGATATTTGAAATTTTGAGCATATAAAAAAGCAACATTTAAACAATTTTTTATAAAATTATTAAAAAATTTGGAAAATTCAGAAGGTAGGTCCTAGTTTTCAGAGATCCTTCAGGAAAATGGTGGACATGATTTCTTAAAAACTAATGTACCGATCTTACTGAAATTTTGCACATTTCATCAAAATAGAACTGACTAGTGCTTAAACGAAGTATTTTTCTTCTTTTCACTTACGCTAAATTTTATAAAGTATATGTGAGGTAAAATGTACTGAAAATTATACTGTTTTTGCACCCAACTCTGCCAAAAACTCAAATTTCAATTCTTTTTTAAATCCTTCGTTCAAGCACAAGTTATTTCTGTTTTGAAGAAGTTGCAAAATTTCAATAAGATGAATGATTTTTTTTTTTTTTTTTTTTTAAATCATTTCCACTGGCTGAATTTCCCCAAAATTTTTAAGGAAAATTTTATAAAATATTGTTTAAATGTTGATCTTCTATTTGCTCAATATTTTGAATAAAAGAAATTATTTATACTATTAAAAAAAAAAAGTGAAAGACATATGCTATTTTTTAATTTTGTTTGGGGGAGGAAAAAAATAGTTTCAACATGTTCCTATAGATGGCGCTGTCAAGGGAAACATCTAAATGGACTCATTAAATACAGGAATGCTGTTAGCAACAGAGTGGAATAGCAGGAAACAATAGACTTCAAGGGTTTACTACAATTTTTTTAGCAAAAAGACAAGAATACGTGTTTACAGCGGAAACAGTCATAGTGAAAAGAGGAGCTTCACGAAACAAATACTTTACGGATAATTAACGGCACATTTTGGAACTTTTTTTTTTCTTTTGCCAAACAAAATTTCATTGCCTCACAATTGCTCTGGTAAAATATCAAATCTCTCTGATGGGTGGTTTTAAAATTATAGCAATTTGAAATCTTAACTTTAATTATAATCACCCTGTACACTTTTGATCATTCACAAAGGGGATTAGATTCCAAGTAAAGATTATTACCATTAGCTAGATTTCAGTTAATTTTTTTAAGGAAATCTTTGCCAAAAATAGCACTTTAAATTTTTAAGATTATTTTGGTGCCCACACATAGAGGTGGCTGAGGCCTAGTTGACTTGTGCGATAATCAGGTCGTAAGCTACATTTCTCATTCTGTGTTGGTCAATTACGGCAATTTAAAAATAGAAAAAGTAAATTTTCAAGTGTGGCTGTCACTGTTTTTAGCTGATTTATAAAAAGGAGAACATAAAAATCAATCTTATTTTTTCTAGTTGCTTAAAAGTGGATAATAAAATATTTATCATACTTAATTTTACAAAAAATGTCAAACAGTCCATTTTACAACAAATAAATAGTTTCTTTGTCTATAATGCTGATGTCATTAATAAAATAAAACATTCATTTTCTTTCATATATAAAATTGGGGAGGGGAACGTTTTAGAAATTTAACTAATAAACATCATTTTAACAGAAAATAAAATTTAAGCTGCTACATTTTTCACTTCAACATACATTTTTTTTTTTACTAATTTTAAACTTTCTATACTAGTTGGTAATTGATTACTTTCAATTAAAAATGGGAATGAAAATGTTGCCATTAAAAAAAAAAAAAAAGCTCTAAATGTTTTAGTCTTTGATTTTAAAAATCTCCTCCAAACAATTGGATGCATATAGAAGTCATTAGATGGCGTTACGCGTCCATTGACTTACTTTCTCCCTTTGATATTTTGATTAGAGAGGAAGTATCAGCAGATTACTTTTGACCTCATCGCATCATAGCGATGTTTGTTTTAAAATTCTTGTTCCTTTACGGAAATTTTGACAATATTTCTTCTAATTTGATTTATTTTAATTTGTAAATATTCATTTAACCATGTAATCGTGTTAAAAATTATTAGAGCCTGGCTGTGCATCATTTGAAACTGAAAGTGTGCATTTTTTTTCAATATATTATAAAATGCAAAGTTTCATTTAAAACAGTGACAGAATTTTATAAAATCAATTAAAAATTTTAGAGGAAGAATATTGTTATTTCAGAAATAACAAAATTTAAATTTTTATATAGCCCTAAAAAGGAAAAAAATATATATACTGATAAAGTAGAGCACAAAATTTCAGCATTGTATCGAAGAAAGTCCTGAAAGAAATACTGACTACTTTATAATACCTCTACATAAGTTCTCCAATAATAATAGCACGTTGGTAAATACTTATTATAAGTGAAAACAGTGGTAACATACATATAATATAGTGAATACTTTACTTATAAGTAAAAACAGTGATAATATAAAAAAAGGATATACTTTTCAATTCTTAATCTCTTATGATTATATTTACATTATAAACATCTTCCTGCAGAGCTAAAGCTGGTAAGCAGAAATGCCTCTAAATTCGGTATGTGAGTAATTAACAAGATGCCCTCATTTTTTTTTTTTTTTTTTTAAATTCAAAAACTGTCCTTCAGGTGGCATTTTGCATGGCAAAAAAATGGCAAATTTGACAAATGGAATGGCTCTAAGGGTTGAAAACTGATCATAAAGGATGTTCAAATTGTTTATGTATTCCACGAGTTATCTTCTTTGATATAATTTTCATTTTTACATTAGTGCCATTTAATGAACATTTTTATTGAATTCCTCGAGTGCATCTAATATCCATACCAAATTTAGTGACAATTTGCTAACCCGTTTTAGCTACAGGGTACAGTTTAATTGAACCATCCTGTACATTACCTAATTAGCATATTATAAAGCAGGGGTGGCCAAAGTCATGAATTTTTCATCATGCTATTGTTGATTTATGAATGAAAATAATTTAAATTAATCTATTATGCTCTGAATCCTCAGCTGAAAAAGTATATACCTACAAGAATACTCTGAGCGGTGTCCCTTGGAACGCCCTGCTCAGCTCTTAATTCCCTTTCGCCATCCAGACTGTCAAGTTTTTTTTTTCTCTCTCAATTTCTGGTGCTTCATTCTGAATAATCTCTGCTCATGCAGAGACCTATTCAGAGGCAAGAACTTTTAATTAAATCATTTTGGCTTTTCTTTTATTTTCAAAAATTTTTTTTTAAATGTTTTTTCTCAGTTTCATTGGAGGTAAGCATTGTTTGCGACCATATGCAGGTACGCTGAAGCACTTCATTGACTTGACTATAAGATTCATACACTCACAGTAACTGACATAAAATCTTCTCCTGAAATATATGATCGGTTTTATAAAATTATGTACCCTTTTTTATGCATAAAAAAAAAAAAAAAAAAAAAAAAAAATGCAACAGAAATTGTAACGTGAAGGTAAACTTGGCAATATATAACTTCAAAGCTATTTCTAAATTCCTTCCTTTGTCCTGTTTTGTTTTCAAAAAAGAAAACAAAACAGGAGCAAAGGTTTTCAAAAAAGAAAACAAAAGAAACAAAAACACTATAAAAAAAAAGAAGAAAAACAGTAGAAAATTATTAGGGAACAACATTTAGACACTAAAAAATTTATAAAATAGATTTCTTTATAAAGTTAAGAGACTGATTATCTTGGTGGCTAATGAAAATTAATTCACTTTTTACTTCCATTACTCAATTACCATAGGTAATAGAAGTATTGTATTTGGTCTAAAAATTTGATATTAAGTTTTCACCTGATTTACATGTTTTAAGGTCTCCTGAGTCCAAAAGAGTAGTTTTTGGCAATTGGTCAGTATGTGTGTATGCATGTACGGAATCTTCTGACCATCATAGCTCCAAAACTAATAAATACAAAACTATGAAACTTCAGAATTGAGACAGGTCTGCTGTACAGATGATTTTTCTAACTTTTGGTGAAAATTGGAAAAAGGACTGTAAATCCGTATCTCAAAAATGGCTCAATCGATTTTCTTTAAAGTTGTTATATAAACACTCTATTAGATGTTCTTTCGTATGAATTAGTTGGTTAGTTCAGAAAAATTGATCTACAAAAAAGACACTTAAAATGTACAAAAACGCCAAGCTCAAAGAAAGAGAATTCATTAAAGTTGTGTCTAAAAAGAGTGTTGACGCATGCGCGCCACCCCGTCGCGGATCACCGGGCAGAAGGCTATGAGAAGCCAAGTACAATGGACGTGGGCAAAGAACTTTAAATTTATTGACGCCCACAATTATTATTTTATGTTCTACCTATTATAAATCTTAATCTTCGTTGTAAATAGTGTAAATACTTGATGTATGTGATCGTACAAATTAAAAATATTAAAACAACGAAGATGGTCCGTCGAAAATTAATTATTTGTAGTTAAGTTCCTACAAAAAGTGGCTCCGTCGAGAAAGGAGCTTGTAATAAGCGACTTATGGATAAAATAAATTAAAATCTTCCTTGAAAGGGAAGATAACTAGAATTGAAAACTATGTAGAAGGCACGAATGCCGAAAATTACGATATAGATATAGTGGAATTAAAAGTGAAATTAAAGAACATAGAACTGCTACAAACAAAAATCGATGAATTACGACAAAAATACTACGAAATTCAAGACTTGAAAGATGCTGAACAAGCAACCATAGATGACGACCTTGACTCATGTGAAGAACGTCTGGAAAAATTAGAGGTAAGAATTAATACTCTTATTAATTCTTATAAGAAATTTGATTCTCATAAAAAAATAAATGCGACTGAAAATGCATCTCAAGATGCTTTTGAAATTAAAACTCAAATTCCTCCTTTAGTATTACCTGAATTTTCAGGAAAATATGAGGAATTCAGTTCTTTTAAAGAACAATTTGATGATTTAATAACCAATAATGTTCATATTAATCAGTCGCAGAAATTATATTATCTTAGATCTTGTCTCAAATATGACGCTAAAAATCTAGTTAGTAATTTTGATACATTTGAATCATTATATAATGCATTAGAAAATCGCTATGATAATGAGCGATTAATTGTTGATATTCATGTACAAAATATTCTGAATTTTGAGAAAATTCAAACAGAAAATCCCAAAGAGATAAGAAACATGATTGATTGTATACAGAAAAATCTGCGTGCCTTGAAAGTTCTTAAATATGAGCAAAATAAATTATCAGATGTTTTCATTGTAAATATTCTCGTAGCAAAGTTAGACAGAGAATCTAGAAAGAATTTTGAGTTATCCCATAAATCAAAAAATGTTCCCACCTTTGAAGAATTTATCAAATTTTTGGAACAACGAGAATCAGTTTTATTATCTATTAATAGAACGAATATGACTAGCGGAAATAAAAATACTAACAAAAACTTTCCGGCTATTAACAAATCTAAAACTCTTTTAATGCATGAAAATAAAAACAAAAATTGTGTTGTTTGTAAAAATACTTATCACCCTATTTATAAATGTGATGCATTTTTGAAATTAAACATTAACGAAAGATTAAGTATAATACGCCTTCACAAGCTTTGTGAGGTTTGTTTTAGGCAAAACCATAAGAAAAATGATTGCTTATCAAAATTCAAATGCACCTGCGGAATGAAGCACAACAGATTATTATGTTTTTCTTCTGGCGCCAAAACCCCGGTTCCAGACTCAGATGAAATAAATTCATCCAAATTACCAGATATAGACAAACGGATTGCGCAATTAAATGCTTCCGTTTTGAGTAATAATAGCAGATATTTAAAAGAAAATAGAAAAAGTATTCCGTTTTCGACAGCTTATATTTATGTTCAATGCGAAAACAAAAAAAGAATAAAAATAAGATGCGTTCTGGATTCCGCTTCAAATGTGTGCGTATTAACTGAAAAGATGAGTGAATGTTTAGGAATTAAAAGAGAAAAAATAAAAACTCCAGTTTCAGGTTTGAATGGATTGACCCAAAATATTAAGTGGAAATTAGATACCTTTATTTCAAATGAAGATTGTTCTTTTAGTGAACCAGTAGAATTTTTGATTGTAGATAAAATAACTGGGCTTACACCATGCAATAAATTAAACATTTCAGACATAAAAATTCCAGAATTTTTTAAATTGAGTGACGAGACATTTTTTGAACCGAATGAAATAGAAGCGTTAATCAGTGCAGATATATTATTCAAAGTTTTAAAGGATAATACTTATAAAATAAATGACGATTTGTTTTTTAAAGAAACCGAATTTGGATGGCTAGCGTGTGGAAAGGTTGAAGAAACAGAACTGAATAATTCGAAACAGTGTTTCGTTTTGTCAGACGATTCCCTTAGTAGCACTCTTAAACTCTTTTTCGATCTAGAGAGCATTGGAATAAGAGACGATCCAATTCAAAAAGAAAGTGATAAAGCTATAGAAATTTTTAATGAAACGATTCAGTTTAAAAACAAACGCTACGTTGTACACTTGCCCTTTAGAAGACCCTATAATGAACTTTCCGATAATTACACGTTAGCGAAACAACGATTTTTAAGTTTATGGAGACGTTTTAAATATGATAGAGAATTATATGAACAGTATAGAGAGATTATTCGTGATTACGTAAATCAAAAAATAATAGAAATAGTTGAACCCAGTACAGCAGAAAATAATTTAAACAAACCTATTTATTATTTGCCTCATCAGGCAGTAAGAAAGGAAGGTCGCTTAACATCCAAAACAAGAATCGTATTTGATGCAGGGAGTCATCAAAATAATCAGCTGTCACTGAATGATTGCCTATGGCAGGGGATAAATTTAAATCCGAATCTTTTGGATGTTTTAATTAATTTTAGATTAAACAAAATAGCATTTTGTTCTGATATTAAACAAGCCTTTCTACAAATCTGTCTCGCTGATGAACATAAAGACGCTGTTCGTTTTTTCTGGAGTGATGAAGAACCGCATGCACACAAAAAACCCAAATTACAGATTTATCGTTTCAATCGAGTTAATTTTGGGGTGTGTTCAAGTCCATTCTTACTCGCTGCTACTATTAGACATCACATTGAGAAGTATAGAGAAGAATTTCCCGCTACTGTTCGACTTTTAGATAAATGTTTTTACGTAGACGACTTAATTTCTGGAGGTAATGATTTTAACGAAGCACTTGAATTATCACGAAGTGCAAAATATATTATGGAAGCCGCAGGAATGTCCCTTAGAAAATGGATAAGTAACGATACCGAATTAACAGAGCAGTGGAAAAGCGAAAAATTTGATACATACCCTGTAGAATCTACCATCAGCTTAGGTATAAATCAGACAAAGATCTTGGGACTATCTTGGGATACTAATAAAGATAATTTGATTGTAGATATCAAGAGTTTGTTGAACTTTATATCCATAAATAAAATTACAAAACGTACCATTCTTCAAGCCGTAGGGAGAATTTTCGACCCCTTAGGGTTAATTTCTCCATTCACTGTCAGGGCAAAAATTATCATTCAAGATATCTGGACAACTAAAACCAAATGGGATGAATCATTATCACCAAATATCGAAAAAGTGTGGATGAAATGGTGTTCGGAATTACCCTTGTTAAAAGAGCTTGAAGTCCCTAGATTCATCCTTGATGCCACTTCCCCAGAAGATGTAGTTGAATTACATAGTTTTTGCGATGCTAGCAAAAAAGCATATGGCGCTGCCATTTATGTACGAACAAAATCAGAAAATGGTATTTCAGTAAAACTTTTGACTTCCAAGAGCCGTGTAGCTCCCCTCAGCGGTGTTACACTACCTCGCCTTGAATTATTGGGTGCCCTGGTCGCAGCTCGTCTGATCACCAAAGTGAAAAATACTGTAAACTTTAAAAGACCTTCTGTTGAATATCACTGGACTGATTCGCAGATAGTGCTTTTCTGGATAAAGGGTACTAAAACCCGATGGAAGCAGTTTGTCGCCAACCGTGTTCAAGAAATTGCCAGCCTGACAAACCCTAACTCTTGGTTCCATTGTGCAAGTAAAGAAAATCCTGCTGACCTGTTGTCCCGAGGGATGACTGCTGAAAGCCTAACAACCAGCGCCACATGGTGGACAGGTGCTGAATTTCTGAAAGATCCTGAATTTCCGAAAAACAAACAATCTTTTATTGACTTTTCAGAACTAAATGAGGAAGACTACACTCCTGAATTAAAATCTGAAAATGCAGTGACTCTAAATTTGAAAAAGGACTTTACTATTTTGAACTATCTGATTAATCGTAGTAATAAATTTTTAAAAATATTACGTATATGTAGTTTTCTTTTCAGGTTTCTTCACAATCTAAGAAATCCTTTAGAAAAGAAGAAAGGACCGCTGATGCCTGAAGAGCTGACAAAGGCAGAAGACTTCCTACTGAAACAGCTGCAGGAGGAGGAATTCCCTACTGAAATATCTGCCTTGAAAAGTGGCGGTAATGTATCGCGTAAGAGTAAAATTTTTAATTTATCCCCATTTTTGGATGACAATGGTTTAATAAGGGTAGGGGGGAGACTGCAAAATTCGCAGTTATCTTATTCGATTAAGCATCCTTATGTACTTCCTTCAAAAAATAAATTAACGGAATTAATTGTAAAATATTATCATGAAAAATATTTTCATATTGGTCCCCAACATCTTCTGTTTCAGGTTAGGCAAAAATATTGACCCATTCATGGGAGAAATCTTTGTAAAAAAATTGTGCACAGATGTTTAGTCTGTTTTAAAGCAAATCCGAAAGTATGTGAACAAAAAATGGGAAACTTGCCAAAACAAAGAATAACGCCAGATAAAACATTTAATTCAACTGGGGTAGATTTGTCTGGACCCTTTTTAATCAAAAATAAATATGGAAGGAAAGGTCCGGAAATCAAAATTTATGTTTGTATTTTCATTTGTCTAGTAACAAAGGCTATACATCTTGAACTTATTAGTGATTTAACTTCACAAGCTCTGATAGCTGCGTTAAAAAGATTTATTTCGAGAAGGGGCAAGTGTCATAAAATATTTTCGGATAATGGGACCAATATGGTAGGCGCCAACAGGGAACTAAATGCCTTGTATAAACTGGTAAGAGATAAGGAAGAATCCTTATTCAATTTTTTTGCAGAGGAAAAAATAGAATGGGTTTTTATTCCTCCAAGGAGTCCAAATTGGGGTGGTCTATGGGAAGCAAATATCAAAGCGTTTAAATACCATTTTAAACGCATAGCGGGTAATTCAAAATATACATTTGAAGAAATGCTTACACTTGTTACTCAAGTGGAAGCGATCTTGAACTCGAGACCACTGACTCCGCTAACTTCAAGTATTGAAGATTTAGAGGTTTTAACTCCAGCCCATTTTCTTATTGGAAGGCCAATAACGGCTGTTGTTGAACCCTCTTTAACCAATATTGAAAAAAATCGCCTAAGTGCTTGGCAAAATATTACGAAGTCAGTTCAGGCAATCTGGAAAAGATGGAGTCTTTCTTACTTGAATAACTTACAACAGCGCAGAAAATGGATAATTGATAAAGAAAATTTAAAAATCGGAGACATGGTTTTAATCAGGGAAGAAAATCTTCCACCATGCAAGTGGTTTTTAGGGCGTGTAATAAAGCTATATCCTGGTCAGGATAATAAAGTTAGATTGGTAGATATAAAAACTACCAAAGGGATTTACAAAAGATCCATCTCCAGATTGTGTGTGCTGCCTATCGAGGAGTAAAAATGAATATGAACATTTATTATATTAATTTACTGTCTTATATATATTACTCTAAATTTGTTAGTTAATTATGAAAATTTCTGTTTATTATAATCAGTTAATCTTTTTTCTAATTCTATGTGTTGTGCGAAATATTGATATTATGTTACATTCATTTATTTGTTATTATTTTATCTATTTATGTTATGTGAAATTGTAAATTTGAAGTTTTGCAAAAAAAAAATATTGTAAGTTCTTGCATGACAACATAGCAAGGCCGGGCGGGATGTTGACGCATGCGCGCCACCCCGTCGCGGATCACCGGGCAGAAGGCTATGAGAAGCCAAGTACAATGGACGTGGGCAAAGAACTTTAAATTTATTGACGCCCACAATTATTATTTTATGTTCTACCTATTATAAATCTTAATCTTCGTTGTAAATAGTGTAAATACTTGATGTATGTGATCGTACAAATTAAAAATATTAAAACAACGAAGATGGTCCGTCGAAAATTAATTATTTGTAGTTAAGTTCCTACAAAGAGTGTGATGTCAAATTCCCAAGCTTACATTCAAATACTTATTTAATATTCCCTTTTAACTAAATTTTCACATGTGAATCAAGTGCCTTATGATATGTTGATAGAAATCCTTCTTTCCTGTATTAAATACATCATAGCGTGTTTCTGAAAAATATTATTATTTTTATTTATGTATGATGGGCTTGGCGGCCATCTTTCAAAGTTTTACGTTAGTTTGAATTCTATACATCTCATCAATTATAGGATGAGTTGGTTGATTGGTTGGTTAATTGAGTTTTATATCTGTTCTCATGAAGACTAAGTTTAACTGTCTTAACATGTTAAAAAATATATCCAGAGATTGCAGTGGAATATTTGGCTCATACTTTTATGTAACAAGGCATAGTGTGCAGTTTTTAAATAAAACAGAGTTTAACATCCATAACAATATTTATTCAAACTTAACAAGAAGTTTCAAACTTAACAAAAATTTAAAACTTAACAGAAAATATAGACTTTGCTAGTGATAGTTAGAAAAACTTGCCATGAGGGAAAAACTATTTGCCAAAAACTAACTGCTTATAAGTAGAATTAATGCTTTCATTGCTCAGCATTAGCACAAAAAGGATGCTGGCCTTCAAATAACATTAATATATATACTGCAACTTAATTAAACAGAAACATGCCCTCATACTTTGAGGCAAACTAAAAAATAGTTGAAAACGTATTTAAATTTTTCAAATCATCGTAATTACAAACGAAAATTATAAGCAAGAGAGAATAAACCTATGTAAGACATCCTTATATACAATTATCACCGGATTCCAGAACAGCCAATCACCAGGCTACACATTTCTCCCTTCCAGGCGATCCAAAAACACGCCCATCGTACGTAATCCGTTACCGTGACAACGGACGACGCTGAATACGTACGCCATCTATGGGCCACAAAAGTAAGTATCGCCATATTGGAATTCAACTAGCCTGAACGATGTGTTCAAAGAATGTAAACAAAGATTATAATTTTATCCTATATGAATTAAATAAAGAAGTATAATATCAAATGTATTTAAAAATAGAAAAAGATAAGTTATTTGCTTGAATAAAGGATAAAAGTAAGTTATATCTTTAAGTAAAGTTATTTTAATAAAACTTATCCTTAAATATTATACTAAACAATACATTGTATTCTTTATATTTTTCAAATTAAACTTAACTTATACATAGCACTAAACGCTATTCATTTAAAACGAAAAATAAGCTCTCCTCATAATTAATAGGCAATATAAACGTTTTTAAACTTTGAAAAATGATATGAAAAAAGGTTTTTAGGACAACAATGCCCCCCATCATATCATTTTGAAACATTAACCATCACTAGCATTAACAAAAGATAAAAAAAACAGTATAACAATATCACATTAATCTTCTTATACAGAGGCAATCCATCAATACCTGCCAAAGTCCACCATAACAGAACAGTTCATCTAAAACACTGAATAAATCTACTATAAAGATAGAAAAAGAATATATATTAATAATATATCAAAAAATGATGCATTAAGAAATTTTTTTTTTTGTTATCTTCATCACCCCATTACTGAAAACAATAAAAGATTAGTTAAACAATTATAACAATCACATAACTCAAACATTCGTGGCCACGTTTACACTCATCCTAAGTAAAAAAAACTTTCTTTACAATGACAAAGCAATGAAGATCAGAAGAAAACACCCAAAATATTCTGCACCTCAAAAACTTCAAATAAGGATACATATCCAAAATTTATACTTTATGAATTACAATTTTTACTATATATATGAAACTTAGATATTTTTTTCTTACAAATTTACTATACAAATATTTTATTTACAAAATTAAGCAAGTCACTTTTAGTAAGTGGCTTTGTAAAGGGATCCGCCAAGTTAGATTTAGATTTAACATATTTTAATTCAAATTTATCCTCAAAAAGCCACTCGCGAATAAAGAATAATTTCACATTTATGTGCTTCGACCTATTATTCTCTATAGGCGATTTCGTAAATTCAATAGCTGACATATTATCGGCAAAAAGGGTTGGTAAAGAGTATTTTTCGGAGATTAAATTAAATTCAATACAATCCTCCAAAATACGATTGAACCACATAAGTTCTTTCACACATTCACACATTGAAACAAATTCACTTTCCATTGTGGAAAGACTTACCCCTTTTTCCTTAAAAGTTCGCCATGAAATTGGACTATTATCTAAAAATATTATTTGACCCCCCATTGAAATAAAGTCGTCTCTGTTCATAGCAAAATCAGCATCAGAGAAAGCGACTAAACTAGAATTTTTACAATTTAAATTTAATTTTAAATTCTTGGTACCCGAAACGTAACCAAGTAATTTAAGCAAACCATTCCAATGGGTTAAACCTGGAGAATTTTGAAACTGGCTAAAAATATTCACAGCATAGGCTATATCTGGTCTAGTCCTACTAGCTAAAAATGAAAGGCAACCCAAGATATTCCTATATGGTAATCTTGCGACTTCTTCCATTTCAGCCTTATTGCTTGGACAATCCCTTTTTGAATATTTTAACCCTTTTATAATAGGTAAAGAAGTATATGGTATTTTAAATGAGTTAAACCTTTTATAAACTTCATCTATGTACAATGCCTGATAAATTTGAACAGCATCGTTATCATAGCTAAACTCAACACCCAATAATTTCTTCGTTTTACCCAAAATTTTAAGATCAAATTTTCCCCCCAAAAGTTCAATTATGGAATCAATTTGAGCCCGAGTTTTTCCAAAAATAACTATGTCGTCGACATAGACTAATAAAACTATAAAGTCCTCAAAATAATATGAACAATTACACCAGTTAAACTTAAGAAAACCTAAACTTAAAAGAACCTTATTTAATTCGAAAAACCACAAACGACCACTCTGATGTAAACCATACAGAGCACGGTCTAATTTGCAAACTAAATTTTCCTCTCCAGGAACAACATAACCAAGTGGTTGTGACATATAAATCTCTTCTTTAAGAGGAGCGTATAAATATGCACATTTAATGTCACACTGAATGTTTTGCCACTTAAGACAGGAAACTAAAAGGGAAAAGAAAAAACGAATAACAGAAAAATTTACCACTGGAGAGAATGTTTCGTCGTAGGTATCCCCCCGAATTTGGTAGTACCCCTGAGCGACGAGCCTAGCTTTAAACCTAGCTATATTCCCACTCTCATCCTTTTTAATGGTATAAACCCATCTGTTACCTAGTAAAGATTTCCCATCAGGTAAAGGGACTAAATGCCATACTTTACGCTGACTCATATTTGAAATTTCCTCATCCATAGCTTTAACCCATTCAGAATTTTGAGGTGACTTCATAGCTTGTTTATAAGTTCTAGGTACAGAAAGTTCTAGTCAGGTTTCCTTTTTAACATGGTTAGAAACAGGATCATTTGAATTAACCACCCCTTCAAATTTATTACTACCAGAGAAATCAAACAAGGAAGGTTCGAAAACAATATTATTACGTTCACAATAACTCTTAACCTCATTTAAAGATCTCAACCTAGTAGTTTTATCGTTAGGGTAATAATATATATCTGTCCTATCACCATGAGGTCTCGGTACTGGCTTTCTCCTCCAAACAATTTTAGAACAAGAGTCATTAGTATCAGGTAGTTCAGCGATAGACTCCCCGTCGGAATCATCAGGCCCCCCCTCCAAACACAATGTCTACGGGATCGGAACCACCACAATCAACCGGACTATTTGGAGACTGACCCAACTCTTCCAACGAAGGGCCCATCACCGCCCCACTGTGCTGATTAAAAATACGATCGGAGAAAGTTAAATTTACAGTCTCAACGACCCTATCCTCATTTTCTATCCAGACTCTATATCCTTTTGTACGAAGAGCGTAACCGACGATTACTCCCTTTTTTGCCTTTGACATAAGTTTGTGGTCGCGTCTCTGTTTAGGGACTCCGACATACACTACTAAACCAAAAGGCTTCAGGTGTCTAACCGAAGGTTTTCTTCCAGTATAAAGTTCAAACGGAGTTTTTTCCTGGTTTTTATGAATCACACGATTCCAAGTGTAACTAAAATAAAGCACAGCCTCTGGCCAAAAAGAAAAAGGAAGTCCACTATCGGACAGAATAGCACGAGTACAATTTAGAACTGTTTGATTGAGCCTCTCACAAACACCATTTTCTTCTGGTGTATAGGTGTTTGTTAGCTCGTGAGCAACCCCCCTTTTATTGCAAAAGTCACGGAAGCTCTCGTTCTCAAACTCAGAACCATTATCTGTCCTAATAGTTTTCAACTTCTTTCCAAGACTAAGCTCAGCTCTGGCAATGTGCCTTTCAAAAATACTAAACACCTGTGACTTATCCTTCATTGGGTATAAAGTCACTTTACGTGAAAAACCATCAATTATTGAAAGAAAAAATTTTTCCCCCCTTTTTCCCAAAATTGGAATTGGACCCCAAACGTCCATGTACACTTTCTCCAAGGGTGATTTAATGCCATGAACAGAATCAACCGACTTAAAAGAAACACGATTTTGTTTACTTACCCGACAAGGTTCACACGAAAACTTTTTAAATTTAAGCTTAGGAAGCCCTTTCACACCATTGTGCTTACTAGTTTTGACTATAAGTTCCGGACTAATATGAGCGAAACGAGAATGCCAGTCCTCTAAGTCAGTTAAATTAGCTACAACAGGTTCATCAGGTAGCCCCCCATTCACTTTTAAACACTTGGCATAGGCATAGTAAAGACCATTTTTAAGTTTGGCATAAAAAAGAGGTTTATCAAACTTGTCGAAAACATTTACTCTACCACCACCTCCAGTGAACTTGGCACCATTAAAGTCCAATTTTGCACCAGAAATTAAATTTTTCCTCAATTCAGGGGAAAACAAAACATCTTTAAGATATACATCATTATTACCAAATTTCAATTTAACTACACCTTTCCCAACAATCGGAAAACTTACTCCATCAATGGCCACCTTCAAATTTTCACCTTCTACAGGACAATATTCAGAAAACAGGTTTTTATTGCGACAACAGTGATGACTCGCGGCCGTATCAAAAATCCAAAGATTATCGCCACCAACATCACTAAAATTAACCTGTGCAATATAATATGAAGGTTCATTGACCGAATTGACAGAGCAAGCAATCTTCCTTTGGGATTTAACATTTTTAGATTTAAACTTAGGATTTACATTTGATTTAACATTAGAATTTCTATTAAAATTTGCATTAAAGTTCTTATTTAAACAGTCTTTCTTAAAGTGACCTGGTTTATTACAATTGAAACATAATAAAGGTTTATAAAACTTTTGTTTACCTTTATATTGAATATTTTGAACTTCTACCAGCTGCTCATCATCTTTCTGTAACTGCAAACGGATTTCCTCAGACGTTAATTCGGACACCAAAGTAGTGAACTTGAACTCATCTGACTTCCATCGCATCATATCTTGAACCACAGAATTAAACTTCTTCGGGAGATGTCGTAGAAGCTGATAGCAACAATATATGTCTTCCATTGGACGACCCATTTCTCTCAACAACTCAATTGTACGACTCAATCTATTTACATAGGCAGTTACAGACTCATTTTGTAGCATGTCACATTTAACAAATTCCGTAAATAATTGAATATGTCTTGCACGTGAATCTGACAAGAAATTTTTCTTTAAAGCCTCCCATGCTTCAACCGGGTCATTACAATTTTCTATAATACATCGAACTTCAGGAGATATATGCAAATATATAGTAGACAGTGCAAGTCTTGACCTATGCTTAAAATCTGTAATAAGCTTAGTAGTTTCCGGTTTTCCATCATCCTCTGGCAAAGTTTCTCTTTTAGCAACCAATTCCCAGCAGTTATCTCTTATAAGAATAAAACGAATATCTTTCTGCCAAGTAATATAATTACTAGCATTTAATTTTTCAATAGAAGGAGTTAAACTCATAGCCATTGTAAAAATATACTGCACATCTAAACTGTAAACAAGGTAAGGCCAAATGACATGCCCATAACCTATGTTCTCATGAAGACTAAGTTTAACTGTCTTAACATGTTAAAAAATATATCCAGAGATTGCAGTGGAATATTTGGCTCATACTTTTATGTAACAAGGCATAGTGTGCAGTTTTTAAATAAAACAGAGTTTAACATCCATAACAATATTTATTCAAACTTAACAAGAAGTTTCAAACTTAACAAAAATTTAAAACTTAACAGAAAATATAGACTTTGCTAGTGATAGTTAGAAAAACTTGCCATGAGGGAAAAACTATTTGCCAAAAACTAACTGCTTATAAGTAGAATTAATGCTTTCATTGCTCAGCATTAGCACAAAAAGGATGCTGGCCTTCAAATAACATTAATATATATACTGCAACTTAATTAAACAGAAACATGCCCTCATACTTTGAGGCAAACTAAAAAATAGTTGAAAACGTATTTAAATTTTTCAAATCATCGTAATTACAAACGAAAATTATAAGCAAGAGAGAATAAACCTATGTAAGACATCCTTATATACAATTATCACCGGATTCCAGAACAGCCAATCACCAGGCTACACATTTCTCCCTTCCAGGCGATCCAAAAACACGCCCATCGTACGTAATCCGTTACCGTGACAACGGACGACGCTGAATACGTACGCCATCTATGGGCCACAAAAGTAAGTATCGCCATATTGGAATTCAACTAGCCTGAACGATGTGTTCAAAGAATGTAAACAAAGATTATAATTTTATCCTATATGAATTAAATAAAGAAGTATAATATCAAATGTATTTAAAAATAGAAAAAGATAAGTTATTTGCTTGAATAAAGGATAAAAGTAAGTTATATCTTTAAGTAAAGTTATTTTAATAAAACTTATCCTTAAATATTATACTAAACAATACATTGTATTCTTTATATTTTTCAAATTAAACTTAACTTATACATAGCACTAAACGCTATTCATTTAAAACGAAAAATAAGCTCTCCTCATAATTAATAGGCAATATAAACGTTTTTAAACTTTGAAAAATGATATGAAAAAAGGTTTTTAGGACAACAATATCGCACTAGTGCTGCGCAATGAGAAATAATTATAGGATGGGAGGATGGGAGTGCGCCAAACTTAACACTGTTAAAACTTAAATTGATTCAACTTGTGTGCTTAACGATGTGCTTTTGCGATGTTTTTAATGCATTTTTTTTTTTTTTTTTAAATCTGAATATTTAAACCCCTGTTGAATGGAATAACCATATTATTTTTACGAGATATTTATTCCAAGAAGCTAAATTCAAATTGGGTAAATATAACGGGGGATGGAAGCTTCTATGCTCCCCCCCCTCTCCTTCATGTTTTTACGTTAATTTAAATTTTTATATTCTTTATTCCCGGCATTTATAGGATGGAAGTGCACAAATTGATAAGTGTCCTGTATAAATAGCTTAATTTCAGGTCTGGCAAATGCATTCCTTTAAAAACAGCTGTACGTTTTTTTTTTTTTCAAATTCATTATATTAATCCCCTTTTAAATATCATTTTGTATGTAATTGTTGTTTTCTGGTCAGCAATTACATATGCCCAATTTTGGTAAAAGCAAATATCTCAAAAACGACTCTAACGATTTTCTTAAATTGTAACATAAACCCATTTCATATATCCTTTCTGATGCATTATGTGGTTATTACAGGAAATTTAACAGTCACCCTGATTAGGTAGCTCAGTTTTAGATTACGGAAAATGGCTCTACCAAATGTTTTTCTTATTTTTTAACTAGCTATGTAAATCAGCTTTCTCTAACAGGAAAATTTTTAGGTGTCTACTTTGCTAGGTCAATTTTATAGTTTTTGATCACATATAGTGCATATAACATGTGTAATAGTCGGTAATGGAAGTCGTGTGGTTGTTTCGCACCAGATTTTTTAAATATAGTTATAAATGAAATAAAAAAAAAAAGGCTTGTTTCATAAGTGTATAATTATTCAAGTAGATTTATAGTAGCAGTCCATGCAACTGATAATATTTTAATGTTCTTTATTTCTTCCAATCTATATGCTGAATATAAAGAAGAAAAGAAACTGAAATAATTACTATCAACTTTTAAAAATCAAATAAACATTCTTTTTATTTTCACTAATTAACAATAATTATTTGCTTTGAAATATGATCACATCAATAGCCTTTATGTCCACGAAACCTTGTTCTATTATCTAGCTACAAAAGAAGGAAAAATTAAAAATTGAGGTATTTAAAATAATTTTATTAAATAATAATAATAATAATAATTTTAAATTCAGTTTTTTTTTTTTAAATCTATTTCAATACTTAAAAAAAATGTGCTAATTAAGATAATTTTAATTTTTTATGAATACAACATATATATTACATAATAGTATCATTATTGATTTTTTTAATTAATAATTAACTAGTTACATATTCTCACACTTTTTTTTTTTTTTTTTTCATATTCTCAAACTCAATTTTTTTAAAAAATATATATAGCAAACTAAAACATTTTAACAATTATGTTTTTTTCTGAATAAATAAAATAAAATAAACTGAAAAACTATAAACTAGTATAAATTTGCAGATTACATATAATTCAATATCTAGTAGACTTTTGTATTGAATTATACTTCAGATAAAAACAGTAATGGATTTGTGTATAAGCTGCACAAACTATAAATTCGTGCACCCCTTCCTAAAAATAAAAAAATCATCCAAGTGAGAAAGTCATATCATGTATAATTAAATTTACTACAGCATTGTCTGTGGGGGCTCTCCTAATATGGTGCCTGTGGGGGTGCCCTACCACATTAAATCCACCACTAGATACCATACAGAAATATTAAAAAGATGTTTTGGAGACAAGTGCATAATTATACTTTTACTCTTTATACAATTTCTACTACAAGGATAATTATATTATTTCATAAAAATGATGAACTATACATAATGTCTTTAGTCCTTTGTGATTATTCTGCAACAGTGCTAACTCTTCACACTGTAGTAAGTACAAATCTTTGAATAACACCATAAACTACGAAAAATTGCAACAATTGTTTCAGGTCGAAAGAAATAAAACCATTCATCAAGCAAACAAAGTAAGCACAATTGCTGGAAAAAAAAGTGGCAATGCACTTGTGCCTACTTTGTTTGCTTGACGAAGGGTTGCATTTCCTTTCAACCCAAAACAATTGTTGTGATTTCTTGCAGTTTATGTTTATTCAAAGATTTGTACTTATTACACTTAAACACCAGTTCTGTGATTTTTTAAAATTATTTTTGTTCACACTGTAGTTCCTCATCATACTATAGATATTGGTATGGGGAGCTTAGATATTTGTGAAAAATTTTTATCTCAATTTTTTGAAATTTTTACACGATTTGAAGTTTGAAAAATCCAAAAATTCCAAAGTTGATATGGTGTCTATTTGTAGGCTAATCAGTTTGTTAGTTAATTCTCAGTTAGTTAGTCTATATGTAGATAATATCTCAAGAAAGGATTGATTGTTGGCTTTCTCAGCCAATAGAATTAAAGAGACTGTGGAAAGATTAGCCAATTGAGAAATGCACAGCTATGGAAATGGTAGGTAAAAATGAGAGAATGTGGATTTCATATAATAAGTCATCTGCAAAAATTTAAGACCAGTTTTTAAGACCAGTCGATTTTCAGTATTTTAACACATTGCAAAATGTGCACAGATTATTGCATCATCTCATGTGCTGATTGCATCAGACACATTCTACTGCTATAAATAAAGGTGCCCGGCATGTTTATTGCCAGTTGTTTATTGGATTTTGTCGTAGACAGTGCTGTTGTGGTGTAATTATTGTAAAGGTAAAAACCTTCACATACTGTTACAAAAAGATCAGAAATATTGACCCTGCATAAAATTGGAATTTCTGAACATCAAATAAGTTGGAGGTTAAATGTGAGCAAGACAGTTGTGCATTAAGCTATTAGTAAATTTAAAATTTTGGGAAAATTTGTGGGCTTGAGAAGCAGTTGCCCTAGATAAATGAGTGCATCTGATGATTATATGATAAGAAGGATGGTCGTACGAGATCCAAGAACCTCCCGCAATACGATTAGACATTCTCTGGCTGCAAAAGACACCAACGTCAGTTTGAGTACTATTTTAAGATGTTTGGCCAAAGATTTTGGTTTATCATCCCATAAATCTGCAAGGAAACCTCGATTTACTCCAAGTATGAAAAAGAAACGACTCTTAATGTCCACAAATTTTTCCGAAATTTTAAATTTATTAACAGCTTGATGCACAGCTGTCTTGCTCACATTTACCCTCCAACTTATTTGACGTTCAGAAAATCCAATTTTATGCAGGGTCAATATTTCTGATCTTTCTGTAACAGTAAATGAAGGTTTTTTTTACCCATTACAATAATTACACAACAGCACTGACTGTGACAAAATCCAATAAAGAACTCACAATAAACCTGCAGGCCACCTTTATTTATAGCAGTAGAATGCATCTGATGAAATTAGCAGATAAGATGACGCAATAATCTGCACAAATGATGCAATGTATTAAAATACTGAAAATCAGCTACTAGTCTTAAACTTTCGCAAATGACTGTATTTCCAATAATTAGACAGAATGGGGTGGAGAGGAGTACTGAAAAATCACAATCAATGATATATACATATATATGGAAAGCCTATAAAATCGAGTTCATAATATTTAGTCCTGTGGATTATTTTAGCTGAATTAAAGTAAAAAACATGATTACTCTCCCAGCAAAGCTTAGCAGTGGCCGATTTGTTGATTTCTTGCTTCTAAAAATAACCCATACGTTCTTTTAAATACAAGTAAATTGTGGTTATAATTAAACCTTCCGTTGTAAACAGTATATTATAGCTAAAATGAGCTTGCTATCAAATTAGATCTGTGAACTATTCATGAGATATTCTCAAGGAATATATATAGGCTAAAAATCAGGGCGGCCCGCCGTGTAGTATTTTGTGGCCCGTGAGTAAATTAACGATATTTATAGTTTGAGTACTTTGCTTAAATAAATAAATCCTTTCTGAATTTTTGAAATAAAAATACCTTTAAATGGTTGCTAAATAAAGAAATAACACACTTTTGTAAAAAAATATTATTTTATCTATTATTCATTCTTTTTTTATTATAGTTATTAATATACAATCATAAATTTTTAACGGTTCTATTGCTAATTTATAAATGAAAATTTAATATCAATGTATTTTGCTCTAAATCTTTACCCTCTCTTCTCCCGAAAAAAGTACATACGTACATGATTCATACACTCGCAAACATATACAAACACATGCATACGTACATATAGTGCAGAAACGCCTGAATAAAATAAATTTCCAATACCGCCCGCCAAGTGTTTCGGGTTGGACAGGCCTGCTAAAAATGTCCACTAAGGGAGAAAATGGACAATATAACTAATTAAATGACTGATGCAAAGTGGATAAACAATTTGAACAATTACTGAATAGTTTTTGAGCCTGTATGGGTCATTCTGTTTGCACCAAGGAAAAAAAAAAAAAAAAAATGCACCATTGATTTTTTTTTTTCTTTTTTGAATTTTTTAATATATTTCATGAATTATCTACATACCAAACATGGTGGCATTTTCCAACTGCCAGTTTTAGCTGTAGGTGCAAGATGTTGTTTACAGTGAAAATTGAATTATAATAAAGCTAATTAGGAACAGGAGTGCAGAAAAGATTCAGACCTCAGAAATTTTCCTCAATAACATAAAAGTCTATTTTGTTTAAAAGCCATTCATTATATGTAATAAGTGTTTAAAAGAATAAGTACACAGTGTGCCACAAAAATACAGCTGTTAGTTTATGTTATAAGCTCTGCAAAGAAGTAAATTGTTATCATAGACTTAAATTTTATTTTCTCCTAAGAAAATATTCAGAACTAGCTTTTCCCACACAGAGCATCTGTGTGATGGTACCTCCATACCTAATATGATTTTCAACCTCATAAATAAAACCATTAGAAAATTTCAATTCTTATCTTTTTTTTTTTTTTTTTTCTTTCAATGAAATATATTTAAATCTTTGATATTTGCATAATAATTTCAATTTTAGAAAATAATTTATAAATAAAAAGAAATAATGTTCATTCTATTTATAATGATTGAAAAATCTAAAAAAAATATATAATTTTGGCTTTTAAAAATTTATTTATAAACAGCATTTTAAAATGGTATCTAAATTCGATTTTGACTAATAGATTTCGATTACGACCAATAGATGGCCCTAGTACAGTCCTATGGAGTAATCAGTTTCAGTTTTTCTTTCTTTCTTTCTTTCTTTTTTTTTTTTTTTTTAAATAAAAGAGATTTAAACTTTTGATATTTTCATTATAATTTCAATTTTAGAAAATAATTTTTTCTGCACCTAAGTTAAAAATAATTAGATAGAATTAAATTAAATTACTGTTATATTACAAATCAAATTGATGGAATTAAATTACCATATAACCATACATAACAGAAATTCCATAATTAATAAATGTATCTACAAAATACAGGGTTCCCACTCAATTTGAAAAATAAAATTCCCTGACTTTTGCAGGTTTTCCAAGTCTATTTTTAGAAAATTCCAGTCACAAAATTTGGTTCAAGACATAAAAAAAATAGCTCACAGTATAAAACAGAACATAGCTCGCAACATAAAAGACAATATAATAAAGTGACTTGCATTATAAATTGAACACTCAAAAAGCATTTTCCATGTTTATATCATCATTTTCCAGGTTTTTGATCAATATTTACAATTTTCCCTGATATTTCCCTGACTTTTCCAGTTTTTCCCTGTTCTCCCTGACCCGTGGAACCCTGATAAATAAATAAACGAAAAGAAATAACAATTATTTTATTAAAAAGAAATATCTAAAAAATATATATATATAATGTTGACTTTCAATAATTTGTTTAGAATCACATTTTAAAAATTTGCCTTAATATGATTTCAATTTTGAACAATAGATGGCAATACCATCATCCAAATATACAACCTGACGAGTACCAGACCGAAATGCTAGGCTTAACTGGTTTTAAATTCTTCCAAATATCCTTCTAAATATAAGATTTTGAGTGAATATTTCTCACAAAAAAACTAATATTTTTTCAATTGCTTTAAGAAAATGTACATTTCAAGTGTACTAGATCAAATTTTTGTAGCCAAAATCTCCATATAACAGCTGAATTATGATTTGACCAATAAGATAACATCTTACATCACTATCACATCGTTTTGACAAAATTTAATTATAACTGGCCCACGTTACAGAAATATTATATAGATTTCTCCAGTCAATTGAGTAGGTGCAAATATAGCATATAAGCAACAATACACTCGTGCCTATTTTTTTTCATTCGATGAAAGGTCATGCTTAATTATTTCAATCCAAAACAATTGTTACATTTAGAAATTTTTTATTCATGAATTCATCAACCGTGAATATTCATTTTAAGTAAATTGGAGTGTAAAGGTTGATATTTTTACATATAGTTGGTATATAAAAATATCAACCTTTACACTCCAATTTACTTAAAATGAATATTCACGGTTGATGAATTCATGAATAAAAAATTTCTAAATTGAAATTTCGTGGTCTGTGAAGTTGTGCTACGATTAATATTGTCTCACCTGTTATATCTGCGTTTGCAGACTCGGTGACTTTGCCAACGAATATTATGTGAAAAATGCCTAGCTGGTTATCAGCCAGGGTAGCTCAGTGGTAGAGCCTCCATGCGTTAAGCAGAGGTGCCTGGGTTCGATTCCTGGCTTTGGTATTTTTCGCATAGTTGGTATTTAAAAATATCAACCTTTACACTCCAATTTACTTAAAATCAATTGTCACATGTTTTTATAATTTATAGTGCTTGATTACAGAGATTTTACTCTTCATTATTCAATAATATATATATATTCCATTTCTTCATGTGATATTTAATTTTCATTTCTTTTGTTAAATGTTTGAAAAGGTATTCATATATACATATTATTTTACTGCAATAAAGTTAATTAAATTAACATTTATAAAGTGATTAGTTTAAAAATATTACCAATGATCTTTTGCACTCAAAAAATAAATTTCGCAAAGCATAACATTCATCATGAACTGATGGATGGTGAGATATTAAGCATTCTTTAGCACTTTTATGCTCCTATAACAGAATTAAAACATAATTAGTATTTATATATACAGTTTGATGTAAAATAAAATAAGATACAAATTATTTTAAAACTAGCAAATATTTGCAAAATTTTCACACTATTTCTTTTCTTTTTTACCCTTATTTATTTATTTATTTATTTTTTTTGCATAATTTTTTGTTAAAAAGAGTACCTTTTGATCATACTTTTTATTACGTACTATGCATCCTCAATAGGTGTCTTGAGTTCCTGTACAGAAAAGTATTGTCTACCATTCCTATAAACTTTGCCAGACATGTGCCCCAAAGATTCTCTATAAGGTTAAGATCTGTGTTACATGCTGGCCAGTCGAGAACTCTTATATTATGAGAATTAAACAAAGATTTTGTATTGTTTGCAGTGTGAATCGAAACACTGTCTTGTTGAAATTGCCACTGAGGGCCACCTAGAAGCTCAGCAAATGGCATTAAGTTCTTTTCTAATGTCTTTGTATAATGCTATGATATTTGACAACCACTGGTAAAGGTCAGAGATATTTGTCCATTATAGCAAATGGTTATCCAAATCATCACCGAGCCCCCTTCTTATCTGCCACTGAAAAAACCTAGAGGTTCCTTCCGCAATCATGCCAGTCCGATGACCAGACATCTGAACCATCTAGATTCTACCTTTTTTCATCGCTAAATATGACTGATTGCCATTTCTGCCCATATGACATACGCTTTCGAGCCCACAACATTCTTTGTAACTTATGATGTGGTTTCAGAGCTGCTTTCTTTTATACTTTGCTATAAACTGTTGTTCCTTTTTCCACAAATCATCTATGAATCATATCCTTTGATACAGAGAGTTCCGATGACCTTTGAACTCCACGTACACTCATTTATTGGGTACTCGCTAGTCTTTGTATCAGGCGATCCTCTTGTATATTTCTTACACGTGGCCTCCCAGATCTACATTTTGCATTATATTCACAACCACGCGATAAAACTCAATGAACAGATTTCTTAGATCTATTAATAATAGTGAAAATTTCTGAAACGAGCTTCATTTCAGCTTTCAACTGACAAATCATTGAAACCTCGTTCCCTTAAATTTTTTTAGCTCACAGCATGTTGACTACGAAACGTTATCGTTTGCAGTAAGACTCCTATTTATACGAGCTGGTGCATCAGGCATTTTGTTGCCTTAGGGTTGCCACATGTACCCAGCACATTTCCCTGATAAACAAACGACAAACATTTTTTTTTATCGTCTTACGTTACTTTAGAGTAACTTGATTTATTATATTTCATAATTTTAGCTAATTAAACTATGATATGGAAGTTTAAAATCATTAGGGAAGCGATAAGGACGCCAAGCGGGAATGCTGTCCTCTTCGGAGGCAAAAAAATGGCGGTGATGCACCGGCCTATTATTTTATTTAGGGGATCTAGTTTGCAGAACTTAAGTACTCAAAATCTGTGACATCGATTTTAAATTTGCATATGCCAGCAAATATTCACAGAAACTCATAATCGTGTCTAAACTTTTGCGACAAGCAAATTTTTATTTTTATCAAAAAAATTAAAATTATAGCAAATCAAATGACTGTCTTTTGATTATAGCATTTTAAAACATATTTTAAATATATATACAGGTTTTTATAATTCTGACGTCATAATTCTAAATTTAAAGATGAATAACGTCATTGTCTAAACTTTTGCGTTGTACTGTATTATCAAACTTGTTGTTCTGCAAATTATGGCCCAAAACCACTTATATTTTTTACTCTTCTAGAATTTGAAGATTAATGAAGTCTATCATGTTTGAAATGATAAAATATTTATTTTAATGTTCTCATTTCATATGTAAATTTCATGCATCTTAAATTAAGCCTGAGTGTATAGGAAATTTTATATTCTCTAAGAATTATCTGAGGATTATTCGCATCTGAGAAAGACTATATAATAAAGAATGAAGTTATCAGTTATTATGGTTTTAATAATCCACTAAGCTGGAAGTATCAAACATATCAATGAACCTAATTGTGTATATGCACTACAAAAGTTCTGAAAAGTTTCATGAAAACATGCTGTTTGCCATTTAACTTAATTTTGTGTTCAAAAGGCCTTTTTTAAATTTCAAGATGTGCAAAATTCTCCATATGTATGTCAATTATTCTTTCTTACAACTACTCGGTATTCAATACTCGGCTACTTTGTACTCGGCCAAAGTGCTACTCGGTGCAGCACTAATAGATTTTTTTATTAACAATTTTATCATGATTAAGGTAGATAGCTAAATTTTTCTGGAAATCCAGTTTAGCAATAGAAGATTTAGAAATTCCTTGTTTAGTAACATACCGAGAATGTTCACATAAACAACAGTCAAAATTTCTTTTAGTTTGACCTATGTAAGATAAATTGCAATTATCCTATAAGGTGACATTATAGTTACCCCATTCATGAAGCTCTGGAACAGGGATTTAGTTGAAGATAATTGAAATCTACTAATAGGTTTAAAAATAACATGAAAATTAAAAAGTCTTAAAACTTTGGCTAATTTAAAACATAAGGGAGGATAAAAATGCAAGACAACTAAGTTATCAGGTTTAATTTTAGCATCATTAGAAAGAACAGAATTACAAGTCGGTCTAGTAAACTTTTTAAGAGCTTTATCAATAATAGAGGGGCTAAAACCTCTTTTGATAGCAACAGACTTTAAATAATTAAGTTCTTCTTTAAGAGAAGAAGTGTCAGAACAAATTTTAAGGGAACAATACACGTAAGTGTAAGAGGTGCCAATTTTATGTTTAGCCGGGTGATTTGAGAGAGCATGGGGAGGGTTGGAAAGAGAAAAAGGTTTTCTATATATAAAAGTTTTAAAAGAATTGAACCTAGTAACTAAAACATCAAGGAAGGGAAGTTGATTACAATTTTCTAACTTGTAAGTAAATTGAATATGGGGATCAATAGAATTCACAATTTGAAGAATGGCAAAAATGTCAAAAGGATTTTCAACAAGAATGAAAGTGTCATCTACGTAACATAACCAACATTTTAAATTGAATATCCTTAATAGTTTTTCCTCAAAATAAATGCATATAGATAGCAGCAAGAATTGGAGATAAAGGATTACCCATTATGAAGCTAATGTTTTAAATAATTATAATAATTGCAATTTATATTGTATAATCAAACTAAAAGAAATCTTGAATGCCGTTTATGTGAACATTCTTGGTATGTTGCTAAACAAGAAATTTCTAAATCTATTGGTAAGCATAGTTGGAAATCTGACCATAGTTTTAATTTTTAGCCAAAATTATCATTTATGCCAAATGCATTTCCGAATTGGATTTCCTGGAAAATTTAGCTATCTACCTTAATCACGATAAAGTTTTTAATGAAAAATCTGATTCCAATGTGGTGTCTACAGCTAAGAAAAATTTGTTTAATTTGATTAAATAATTTCCTACATTTTGTAAAAACAAATAATAATATATAAATTAAAATTAAAAATAAATAAAAAGTAAAAGAAAATAATTAAAAAGAAAAATAAATAAGAATAAATATTGATTAAATTAATAAACATAAATTAAATAAAAAAATATTAATTAATTACTGCCTCGGTATTTACATAAAAATATATTCTAAATTTATAATTTAACTATTTTAAAAACTCTTCCCTCCATTTTTTTATGTTTATTCTCTTGTTTCCCGTTTTTTGTTTTCCCTATTTGGTTTAGCTGCCTGCTTTCTATTGGTTGGCTGTGTTAGTCCTCCACCTTTGGGTTTTGCCCTGTTCAGTCTTGCTTTTGTCGCCAAGGCAGTAGCACATGTTTGGTGTTTGCACCTGAGGAAGAAAGACCCATACTTTTAAAACCGGTGGCGTTTTCATTAGTTTTATGGTGTGTGAAGTTGTTAGTTTGAATATTGAATGTACACCAGTTTTTTTATTTAATAAATAAACGAAAGTTTCAAACATTAGTTAGTAAATTTACTAAGTCTATCAGAATTAAAAAGTTTTCATTTAGAGAAATAAGCTTAATAATTTTGCCAAGAACGTTGTAATTTTGACAAATTTACTAAAATTAGAAACTACTATATTTTTTTTATTAAAATAAGTTATCAAATATGCCAACTGAATTTGTAATTTTTCAAGTTTTCTGAAATTGGAACACTTATTATGTACCAAAATCAGAAAATACTGAGCAGGGTTCATACTCATATATGGGAAAAAAATTCCCTGAGTTCCCAGACAATTTTCACGATAATATTAGCAACATATTACAAGAAACGCTCCTCTAGACAGGACAAAATACACACCAACTTCCACTGTATGGTGTCATATTACTGTTGACTATGATAGAAATTCAGGTAGAAATCATTGTTTACATGCATATTTTCACAATACTTAATCAATTGAATTTTGATATGAAGCTAAACAAGAAAAATATAACTTAAGAGAAAGAAAATATTTGTTTTTCCAGGTTTTATAACCAATTTTCCCTGACTTTTAATGAAAATCTTTATTTTCCCTGACTTTTTTTAACAAATTCTTAATTCCCTGATGAGTATGAACCCTGCTGAGTTTTTATTTAGAAACCCCGATCTATCGTTTTCTCGCATTGATCGTTTTATTTATGTGGTCCCTGCACAAATTGTATTTAAATAATGTTAACGAAACCCTCATGTATTGTGCTTCAGAAAGCCGTTTTCCTGAATTCATTGTTGTAAAATTTTTCTTACGACTTTGTAAAATTTTGTCCAGTTCCTTCTTTTATCCTAAAATAACTCTTTTCCCCATTTCCATGGAGGATCAAAATTGTGATGCCATGTCTCTGGACCATCTATTCATTTTGTAATTTCAGCATGGCAGGAAGTAACTTCGTTAGTAATCCAGAAAATCGTTTCGTGAAATGTGGTTACGTGTGAAAAAATGATGAAGAATAAATACCAAACAGAAGGGCAAGAAAGTGACAAAGACAATGATGCTGATAATGCAGATGAAGAGCGTGTAGCAGAGAATGCATCTGGTACAAAATTTAGTGATAATGTTTACATTAATCAAG
The DNA here is from genome assembly GCA_963930645.1 of Salticus scenicus. Classification (NCBI taxonomy): domain Eukaryota; kingdom Metazoa; phylum Arthropoda; class Arachnida; order Araneae; family Salticidae; genus Salticus; species Salticus scenicus. The sequence continues at coordinate 18,774,200 of OZ005653.1, forward strand.
ACATTGCAACATGTGGAATCTTAAGCGTAGAAGAAATGTGCGATTCCAAAAAATGAAAATAATGGCAAAGAAACAGATAATTTTCACACTGGTGACTGAATTATGGCATTTAAAAATGCACATGAAATTACAGTAAATCTAGAAAAATTCCTGTTTAATTTGTAAAAGGAACAAAAATCCCAATATAAAATTTTTGATTTTTAAAAATAAAATTAATGTTCTACAACACTGACTTATTCCTTTGGCAGTTTGGAAAGTAACAAATTAGTTTTTATTAGTAGTATGCCGTATACATTGTTTATATTAATTAATCCCTAAACATTGTTTTCTTCATGTGTTGACTTTAATCCGTATTCGTCGTTTTCCCGTTTTTTTTTTTTTTTTTTTTTTTTTTCACGCGCCCGTGAAAAATGATGGATTGAGGGTCCACTGTAATAACTTTGCCAGTTAAATTTATAATTAAGCCCAAAATGTTTTTTTTTTTTTTCTTTCAAACAATTTTGTGTTTTTCTTTTTCTTAGATAGGGCTTTAAGGAACATTCTTACTAATTAAGAATTTTTTTTTTTAAATTTTGTTTCAGATGTCTAGAACAGCTGCAATTGTGTCAACGAGAGTATCCCATCCCCCTCCCCCCAACTTTATCAGTTTATAACATTATTGTATATTTTTAAAATATCAATAAATAATTTTTTATTTTTTTTTAAATCAAGCTCGAAAAAATGTTTAAAATTTATGCTTCCAGACCAAAATACCTGCTTTATGAAAAACCGCTAGCGTTGATAAGATACAGCTTAAATGACATGGAAGGTACTGTACCTGTACTCAAACTTCTAAATGTTTACCTTTCATCAGGCAGAGGGAAAAAAAGTGGTTATGAGATGGCTGCAGGTATAGTCAAGAATGAGCGACAGTCGAGTCTTGGCGCAATTTTAAATTTCAACGATGGCAACAGGACATCAAGTTGTTTTCCTCGTATGCGATTTCGCAAGAAAAAAAACTACCACTTATGGCACACTAAGCACGCCTATTTGGCGATAGAGGTCAAGATTCACGGTCGCCACTCGCCACGGGGTGACTTAATTTGAAAAAGTTGCGATTAAAAAAAATTGGTATGATCGAAATTTTTTCCGCGCATTCGCGAAAATATTTCTTCCGTTTAAAAAAAAAAAAAAAAAATCGCGGATATCGTTCGTTTAAAAAAAAAAAAAAGAAATCCCATTAACGATCGGCAATTGGGGTAATGGGATTTCGATGATGATCGCGCCTTCCGATTTCCAATCTTTCTCCATCCACAACGTAAATGTCAATATTCATTTAAAACTTTATGAGATTCTAGAACCTAGAAAGAAATAGAATTGTTAAATATTTCTTGTTCATGTAATTATTTTTTTGCCTCTCTCCCCCTGTTCTTATTTCCAACTAAAAATCGCCAATCAAATGTTCTGCAATTGTTTTTCAGTCTTTCTTCATGCATATTATAAATGGCAATATCCATTTTAAACTTGCTTTATTAGACTCTAGAAGTAAAATTGAGAATTTAATATTTCTTATTCATTTAATTATTTTTTTAATCCCCTCCCCCACTTTCTAGATAGTGATAAATGACCAATTCTAGAAACAATAAAGCGATAGAAGTGCTTAATATTTTTCACATATGTAATTATTTTTAGACTTATCTTGATGAATATATTTATTTTTTCTCAATTAAATTATATATTTATATTTCATATCTATACCAAATGTGTAAACAGGGGGGTGGGGGATGAAAAATAGATTTTTAGGTACGAAATTTTTTCAAAATTAGTTTAAGAAAATTAATGATCAGTTGATTTCATACATGTTTAAAACTGATAATTAAATACTAAATATATATATATATATATTAAATGTATGAGTAATGTACTTGTACATACATAAAAATTTTATTCTATATATGTTTGAAATTTTTGTTTTTCTCATAGTATGAAATTTTTATAAGGTTTTATGTGCATATAAAAGTAACAAAGTAACTGCAGTTATATTAAAGAATTTTTTTGTGTTAATGAGATAATCCTGAAAATATTTCTGTACTGATAAGTATAAAGGATTTAAGTCCATATTCTTGATTTTTCAGGAGACGAAAAATAAAGTTAAACTAACTAAAAACAAAGCAGAAGAATCGATTAGGAAAACGGGATTTCGTTGACTTATACAATTTATACCATTTAGTGGTTGTCAACCTTCATTTAATAACGGTAAAAAATTGAATTAAATATTTTATACCATACATGAATGGTAAATTTCTGACTAGAACCTATTTTTACCAATGGATTTTCTCAAAGACTAAATGACATACACTTAAATCTTTTATACCAACCGATTGAGAATTTTTTTCTGAGTCTCACTATGTAATTAACTCAAAATCGAAATTTTTGGACTTAAATCCTTTATACTTCAGTACAGATTTAAAGTAGTTAAAAGCTATATATAACTGTTTAGGTAGTCAATTTATTGAAAGTGATGCTAATAATGTCCAACCAATCATGTTTACAGAAAAATTTCAGCAACTTTCTAATTTTAGCAATCACATACCAGTTAATAAGAATGAACCTCTGATAATTGGCTAGTACAGATTCTTTGCCTCCCCACCCCCTCCTCAGACTAAAAATAATTTCATTTTCCTCTAATTCTGATCATAATTATTTTCCATTGGGGCAGATGGAAGTGCCAGACTAGACGAAATTTATTAAATGAATCAGTGGCGCCGGAAGTCAATTAAACTTGGTATGGCAAGAAAAACAAAAATCAGCAGAAGAAACCAATTCGAAATTAGTACTCTCTTCCTAGATGGTATTTGGGTTGGTTGGTTGGGTTTTATGTTGCGCAAGTGCTACGCAATGAACAGGCGACAGTATGCGACTCCCCCTAGAGGAGGTCAGGAGACATGACATCACAATTTTAATCCTGCACGGAAGAGATGGCTTTCCCGCTTCGATGGTATTTGGGTTGGTTGGTTGGGTTTTACGTTGCACTAGTGCAGTGCTGCACAATGGGCAGCTGGCAATGGTCTAGGACTCAACCATAGAGGTGGTCCGGAGACATGCCATCACAATTTTTATCCTCCATGGAAGGGATGGCTCTCCCGTGACCCACCATAGGTATAATTTTGATGGGAACATGGAGAACGTTGCAGCCATGACAGATTTTACTTGCATCAGCCACCATTAGCGTACACGACGGTCTTTGGCCGGCTCGAGTACCGAACCCACAATATTCCAATTATGAGCCTGGCGCTCTACCTACTGGACTACCGTGGCCCCAATGATATTTGCCCCAGTAGCACAATAATGTTGACCAATACTGGCCCATCATTGGACAACATTGGCCAATGTTGGGCCGTCGTTGACCAGTGATGGGCCAACATTGGCCAGTATTGTTGTGCTATTGGAGTGAGATTAGATACGATTGACCATGAATGGATCCTAGGTCTGAGTGTCTTTCTAAAAAAACCTAGCTGATATTTACGGGAGTTTTAGAAAACCATGGAAAACTCCGAACGGCTAAGACCAAAGTGTGCAATCTGAGTTCGAAGCGAGCACCTCCTGTCTGTTTGATTGGAGATCAGAACCAGAACCTCTACGCCACTGATGGGGCCCTCTCTAGTTAGAATTTAGACCTAACGCGCACATACAATAAAACACTATGACAAGTTCTCAGATTCATTCAGTATGTCCAAAAATATTGTTGCGTGTACTTGGGTGTTCGTAAGTTGTCCGAGAATGAAAGGGGAATCTTGCAGAGGCTGGAAACTTTATTTACAGAAAATCTGAGAAGGTTACAGGTCTGTAAATCAAGTATCAACTTAACTTTCACCAGTAAACACAGCTTAAATAACAACAGCAAATTCACTGTACAAACTGTATCATAGCATTAACATACAGCAATCGACTGCAATTCAGAGAGGCTCAGAACTCTTTCAGTAGCAATGAAAGTATCGTCGAAAATTAAACTGAGACTGACTATTGGCGTAAATCAACTTCTTAAATACCCGCGTAGAAAAATGGGTAAAAAGTCCAGAAACTCATCGGCCAATCAAGTTACAGCTTCCATATTTGGTATATCGATAGTAAGGATTTTCTCGCTAAGGTCGCTAAAAAATCGCGAAGGAGCGAAAAAGTCACAAATTTGGCGCCAAATCCATTACCGTCCTTAATGAGGCTTTTTAACGGTTTTTAAGCTATTTTAATTCGAAAACAAACTAAAAATGCTGAAAATTAACATTTTATCATCTGACTATAAGCCTCTTTCAATGAATTTACATAAAAATAACTACGAATTACATTTAAAACAAAATATTTTACCTTATATAATGTCCTTATTCATTTTCACAATACGTATTTTGGGTGCTAGCGCAATCGTCTTCAGGTGAGATGTGACACTCTTTTGTTGCTTTGTTGTCATCTGGGAACTTCGGATTCGCCTCTTCACTTCGTGAAGACGGGTGCGCTAGCACCCGAAATACGTATTGTGAAAATGAATAAGGACATTATATAAGGTAAAATATTTTGTTTTAAATGTAACTATCGTCCTATAAAGAAAGTATGTACTAATAGTAACTACGAATTATTTACAAATTTGTAAAAATATTTATCGTGTAAAAAAGGTACACTTCATACGGTTTTGTTAAATAAATCCCTATCGAATTATGCTCTTACACTGACTGAGAACAGGATTCGACAAGGATTTATTTAACAAAACTGTATGAAGTGTACTTTTTTACATAGGAATTTTTGCTAGTGTTCGGACACTTTTGTTACCGACTGTACAGGGCAAAATTTAGCTAAACGTTCTTTTGTATTGAATAGTGCTTTGCAATATTTTACTAAATCGAAAAACACTGCTCAGAAAAAAACATAAATTTCTCATACTCGTACTCCAAACAGAGTATTTTCTGAAGTTAGATTTTAAAATTTGGTTATTTGAATAATATCATGTTTCGAGGTGACCTAAATACGAAAGTCAAATTTTTTCGGTTGATCTCTATGTATACCTGTTAACAGCATAAGTTAAGAACAAATAATTGCAGAAAATTCAAATTTGGTTGTTTGAAGTTCGTATGAAGCTGTCACTTGGCAACGTCTCCTGGAAATTTTCCATGGGGGCAATAGCTCCAGAAACGACCCCCTTTCTTCGTAATCGGCGACTATGGCGGACACATAATCACTCAGTCCCTATGTTTTAGAACATAATTTCACTTTTCTGTATGATAATTCGTTATGATTCCAAATTTATTTTTATGCTCTCGCTTAAAAATAAGTAAAAGGGTAAACAGAAAGAGAATTCCGAAGTATAACGATGAGAGAAAGAAAAGGGTAAAACAAAAGTCACCCCGAAAGGTTTAGAGAAAAGTTGAATTTACAGTTCGTTCACATTAAAATTTATAGAAGTAAAATTTTCTCCAAAAAATACGAAGGTTGAAACCTTTTTCATTAAAAAATATATATATATATATATATATATATATTTGCCACATCAAATTATAAATTGGTATGGCGACGGCCATACCTGCCATACTGGTTCCGGCGCCACTGAAATGAATCAAATTTCTGTATTTCTTTTGCAATGGGACATAAAATAAATATTCTTGTAAAACACAAATTGTGAATGAGAAATCACATTGTCAGATCATATCATCATTATAGCCTGCTGTTTTCCCGTAGCAAAATGCATGTATTAATATTTATCTATGAAAGTCCAGATATTTTCCCTCATTACTAAAACTTTGAATTTTAAAGTCTTCTTTCTAAGTACTATAGTTATTAATAGCATTTAAAAAAAGCTGGATTACATGCTATTATATCTACATGCTTATAGAACTCGAACTCACACTTAAAACGCTAACAAGAATAAAATCACAAGCATTCAGTGGAAGTTCAAACAAGGTCATACCTTCCCTCAAAAACCAAATCACTTTTCAATGATTCAATTACTCAATCTATTTTGTCTTCTTCCTACCTCATTTCATTTCAGATATTGAAAAATTTAAACTAGAGAAGTGTGTAATTTTTTTTGGCAGAAACACACACATATATTATATATACATGCTTATTGCATTATTATTAAAATACAATAAAGAGCACTATTTCTTAATTTAATTTTCCGACCATATCATTTGTGTTTTTATGCTTTTATGCACGCAGACATATATATCATATATATATTATGTGCATAAATCCGATGTATAATGACGACGACTCATGAGTGGCCACTGAGTTCATCATGTCTAGTGGCCACAAGCCACTTCTAAAAATTTTAAGTCTTGACCTCTATTTGGCGACCGCTGCTCATTCTTGATTAGATTTTTCTGAAATTTTCATTGTCAATCTTAGATGCTACGATTTGTAAAATAGGGTCGGGTCAGGTGGGGTAAAATAGGTCAGTTAAAAAAAAAAAACCTTTAAAAAAACATCCAAACATTTTTTAAATTCCAATTTTGCTGATTTTATATATTATTTAATATTAGTCTTCATTTTTATTTTGTATGCAAAATTAACTGTAACTGATACTTTTTAGTTACAGCCAGTAATTATTTGTGTGTTTCGTATTACTAACTCGAATGTGTTGCTAAGAAAAACTTTGGTTTTTAACTAATTCAAAAGCAAATTTTACAGTATTTTCTTATCATATTCCAAAAAGCACATTCTTCAGATAAATTTCCTAAACTTTTGTGGGGAAAAAAAAAAATTAATATTGTGGGGTAAAATAGGTCAGGTGTTGAATCATGTTAAGCTTAGCAAACATTAAGTAACTAACTACTTTTTTTTTTGTGTTTTAAAGAACTCCATATGTATTCTTTTCATGTATTCATTTAAAATTAAGCTATATATTGTTCTGGAGCTATTTCATACACATAGACATAAAATAATTTAATGTTAAGAGAAAAAAAAAAGCAATACATGTACCTATTAAAATTGAATCAAAACATTCAGTTTGTAGATGAAATTCAAAAAGTTGTTTAATTCAAGCTTATTTAAGAAGGGTGCTAATTTTTCATACAAAGGGCAGGCAGGACACAACATTCTCCTGAAACTGTCTGAGTGAAACTCTGCAGTTTAGCATCAACTTCAAATGCAAGAGTGGATGAATCGAGATCATCAATCACCAATTTGACATATTAATTCTAGAGCGGCTTCAACAGTCATGGAACAGGGTAATATTTATATATTCTCCTTTTAAGTACATAAAATCTGCTATTATAAACACTTTATCACCCAATCAAACATTGTCTTCTAAAGAAGCTTTGAAAAATGCACACAGAAAAAGAACCCATACGCAACAGAAAACAGGAGTAATTTTAACAACCATTTTATTTATCAATTGATTGTATGACAAAAAAATCAACAGAGACGCTAAAATCACAGAAACATCAACTGTAAAAGAAACAAAAAAACAAGTCTTTCTCAAGAAGAAAATTTGGACAGCATTAATACTAATCAATTCGTAAAAGTTGGAAAATGTGTTAAAGTAGAATTTCCTGGGAAAAGATCAAAGAAAATATTTCATGGCATCATTCTTTCACACAATCATGAATATTATGAAAATTTTGAAGGGATAAAAAAAAGTTTAAATGGAACCTCCTATTCAGTAGTGGCACCAGAAATTCCCCGACGGGGGGACACCATCTCCCCGACAGGGGGGGCACTACATAAAGAGAGTTTATTATATAAGTATTCATCAAAACCTTCAATACTGTTAATATTTGTACCATTCCATTTGTTAGTACTCCTCGTGGTTTTTGAGATCATCATGCCACAGAATGTCTATTTTCTAAAAATATCGTGGTCAAAACGTGTTCGGGACTTCTCAGAACGTGTATATTAATAGAAAACTGGAAGCTGAAAATTTTTACGAATCCAGTACTTTCTTCTATTGAATACAGAATGGAAAAACTGGAATACTCCAAATTTGTACAAGTAAAGAAAAATGCTGCCAAAAGTAAAAAAACTGAAAAGTTTGTATTTTTTCCCCCGAAAGATTTTAGGAGTATGCCCCGATAGGGGGTCACAGACTCCCCGATGGGGGGGCCTGTGCCCCCCCGGCCCCCTAGCTGGCGCCACCCCTGCTCCTATTGGATTTTCCAGAGAAAGATATTTCTGATGTAGATGCATGTACATTCCAAATGTTCTTCAACTAATGATGGACCATAGAGACATTTTTTGTTTCTCAAGAGAACACAAAATCAAGTTTTTATCAAAAAAAGGAATGTGCAGGCATGAGAGTGCAGAAAATTAAAAAAAGAGGAAACACGCGTGTTCATAAAATTAATTTTAAATGAAAAATAACGCGCACAGGGAAAATTATACAAATGTGTTCATAAAATTTATTTCAAATGAAAAATAATGCTCATAGGAAAAAACGATACAAAATATTTTTAAAGTGACAAATTAAACTAAAAGAATAACACATCAACACAATAAAACATGCGTTTAAAAAAAAAAAAAAAAAAATTAGCTAGCAATCAACTTTTAATAACATTGACTGGTGGTGGAAAATGGGGGGGGGGGAGTAAAAAGTAGTTCATGAGTGAGCAATATTAAACACAATTCTACTTCTTTGTGGGTTCTAAAATATCATAAAGTAAGTTTAAAATTAATATTGACATTTTTGTTGTGGATGGATAAATATTCAAAAATAAAAGGCTTCCCGCAGAATGTTTGATCGGTGATGGTTAGAGATGAAAAAGGAGGGGGGGGGGGAGAGGACAAAAAAAATTACATGAGTGAGAAATATTGAATAATTCTGTTCTTTTATATGTTATAGAATCTGATAAAGCATGTTTAAAATGATTATTGACATTTATATTTTGGATGGAAAAAGATTGAGAATCTAAAGTTTTTCGTGGAGCGTTTGAACACTGATCATTATCGGAGTTTGATTTTAACAAAATAAAAAACCGCGAAAGTCACAAAAAAAGCGGAAAATCGCGGATCCGCGGAAAATTCTCATGCCTGTATGTGTATTTGTAATTTTATTTGCATGAAGTAAATTGTATTAAAATTTAAAACAGTTTTAAAGGATGACTTATTTTACCCCAACCCATGGGGTAAAATAAGTCACAAACAGCATATTTTAAAATTTATTTTTCAGTACAATTTTTTTGTTTTATCAGAGATATTTCTCTTAAAAATCATGAGGAATATTCATTTGCATATTTTGTGCAATTTTTTAACAAATGGAACCAATACATTTTCTGCTATTTAAGTGCAAACGTAAAATATGCTGTTTTTGAATAATTTTACCCCCCAGGAGCAGAATTGAAAAAATTGCAAACTCTGGGTGTATTCCTCAGTTTTAGATTATAAAAATATTTTAAACCATGTCTTATTATAAATGTGTAATAAATAATTTACTAATAAGTATTATTTTTATGCTTCTTTTGCATTTTACTGTGCTTTGACAAATTTGGACAAAATACCTGCAGAACATCTGCAAATTTTAATGTCTCGTTGCAGAACATAAGATATAATTCTGCTCCTGGGTTTTACCCCACCTGACCCTAAATCTGCCAATAAGCATTTTTTTTTTTTTTTTTTTTAATGTGCAAAATTCTTATTTTCAGAATTTTTATACAAGAAATAATTATGAAAAAGAATGTAGATATAAAAATAAAAGATATTTACAACAAGTTAATAAAACTGATTACTTTTTGAACACAGTCAGTAGACATGAGACAGTCAATTAAATCTTGTTTAACGCCCCAACAAGGTCTTTTATACTTTTTATTTTCTTCTTCTTCTTCATTACTTTCAGGCATAATTATAGACCTTGTATTTGCCTTTTACAGCTATTCAATATAATACGAAAATTTAGATTCCCATAAAATCATAAAAACAAGTGCAATTTATACACAGAAAGACAGAAAGCAAAACGACAGACCAAAATAGTAAATAAACAAAGCGCTTTAAATACCAGACCAGGGAGTCACACCTGTACTTGAATGTTAATGTAAAATATTGTAATAAATTGGTGAATAAAATATTCTTAAAATTAAAAATGAGATTGTTTTATTTTCTAGATATAAAATGACTTAATTTATTGGATAAAACACTACTCAATGGTGTAAAACGTGTTGATTACATAGAATAATAATACATTGATTAGCGAACGACTCATGAGTTTCTGAGTGAAATCAATCAATCAATCAACCAACCAATCAAATGTTTTTGTTTTTGTAATTATCGCATTGCATTGTTTGTTAATCTCTTTCTTAATTTGTTAAACTGTGTTTTATTCTTATATTCCAGTTGAAGAATGAATCCGTTAACGTAAGTTGTTAAAAGCATATTAATAATGTTTTGAAGGAAATTATGCATGTGTTTCTTTTGAAAAGTAAAAATAAAAATCATTTGTTCAATGCACAAGTTTTAAAAATAACATCTGTAAGCATTCTATCCCTTCAAAAATTCGGAACAACTATAGTATCTCCCCACAGCTGAATTTGGCGATTTATTTTTGGCGATTATGGCTAAATCATAAATCTAAAAATCATAAATCAGGGCGCGAAATTTCCGCTTGCCAGCTCGCCGAGTGGAAATTTTACTGTGGCGAGTAAAATTTCGGTCTAAATGTAGATAGAATTCTTACAGTTTACGGTGCTACCAAAAAAAAAAAAAAAAAACTGTTTAAAAAACGTAAAATCATGCTAATCTTAGTTATGGTGACCAGACATCCTCTTTTTAAAAGGTCAGTCTTCTTTTTCAAAGATCTGCCCTCTTAAACGAAGAAGAAACATTTCAGAACTAAAAGATCCTCTTTTTTTTATGTTTCTCATCCTCTCTCTTTTTTTTTCAAATGAAAAGGATTTTGTCCTTAATTTAAAAAATTTCGCAAAACTGGGAAGCTCTATCGAACGGTGAACACTAACTTATTTTTGCATAATAGGTTCGCAAAAGAACAGTTTCCTAATAAACTTGCCAAAGCATATTATGGTTTATGTCGATTCAGATTCTTCGAATTTCAAAGAAGTAAAAGTATTCCCTATATTTGTACGGTTTTTTGATCCAGAACACGGAATCGCTATTGAAATAGTCATGAAATCATTAAGAAGGTAGTGCTCCAGTTGATACGCAGTGGGTTGACGCATGTTCTCACTTTTGCATGAATAATATTCTTCATAATAATAGGCTCACCAGTGACCGAGAGGTTCTGTCAGGGTGAGCCAGTACAGTTGCCATAACCAAAAGTGTTTTTCAAAGCAGTTTATTTATTTATTATTTTTTAATTTTTCTACTTCTGGCACAAAGGTAGTAAAAAACTACCTTGGTTAATCCGGAATTCAGTTAGTCCGGGCTTGGATAACAGCAGTCCTACTGTATATGTATATATATATATATATATATATACAGGGCCCGAAATTTCAACTTAGATTGCACTCGTTGAAAAAAAATGTTACTCGCCACAAAATATTATTAACTTACTCAATTTTTTACGTATAAGGTGACCAGAATTTTTTATTACAAAAAGAGGAGAAATTACCCGATGTCTTTTATTTTATAAGAAAATAGAAGACATTCAGTTTTGAAAAAGAGGTCATTTTAGAGGACTTAAAATTGAATTTTTAATTAATAATATACGGATACCAGAGGAAAAGCCCCTAATTTTTATAGGTGTCACTGGACAAAAAAGATTATTATTATTATTATTATTATTTAATTATTAATTTTTGCCATAGACAAAAACTTTTTTTTTTTTGGTACTTTCATACAATTACATAAAAAAAAGTTGGCAAATGAAAAAATAAAATTAATATTCGGCAGATGAAACAATTTGTTTTAACGAACAGTCATTCTTTATCAGCATTTTATAAAAATTCTCACAAGTATAACCTAAATTAGTCTTAGTAGTTAATAAGTTTTAAAGTAGTAGTATATAAAGGGGATTTTTTTCACATATCTACATTTTGTTCATTGAAGAAAACAGTCGCGTTGTGGGAGCGTTTTTGCCAGGAGAACATAAAATGAATTCAACTAACTTTTGCATATTTTTGTGAGGTGGTGGTAGTGTTATCATTAAGGCCAATTGTCTGGCCTGAGTAGGAGAGTTCTCCGTGGGTCTTTCTAAAAGGTCCTAGCCCATATTTAGGCTAGTTTCTGAGAAAAACCTCGGAAAATTTCTTACGGATAAACCAACGAGCATGACCGGGTATCGAACCCAGTGCCTCACATATACCAGCTTCGAGGACAGAACCTCTTGGTCACTGGTGAGGAATATTTTTATGAGGAATATTATTCAAGCAAAAGTGAGACCACACGTCAAACCACCGCGTACCAGCCGGAGCACCACCTTCTTAATGATTTCATGACAATTTCAATAGTGATTCCGTGTTCTGAATCAAAGAACCGTACAAATATAGGGAATATTTTTATTTCTTTGTGATTCGAAGAATCTGAATAGGCATAAACCAAAATGTATACTTTGGCAAGTTTATTAGAAAGTTGTTGTTTTGCGAACCTAACGCAGAAAAAGTTAGTATTCACCGTTCGATACAGTCAACAGCCGATTGAGCTTCCCAGTTTTGCGAATTTTTTTAGATTAAGGACTAAATCTTTTTCACTTGAAAAAGAGGACAGAGGATGAAAAATATAAAAAGAGGACTTTTTAGTCCTGTAATGTTTTTTTCGTTTGAGAGGGCAGAGCGTTGAAAAAGAAGACTATTATCTTAAAAAAGAGGATGTCTGGTCACTTTACCTATGATTAGCATGATTTAACGTTTTTAAATCGATTTTTTTATAGCACTTTATACTGTAAGAATTCTATCTATATTTAGACCGAAATTTTACTCGCCACAGTAAAATTTCCACTCGCCAAGATGGCGAGCTGGCGAGCGGAAATTTCGCGCCCTGTATATATATATATATATTTTTTTTTTTCCTACTGCTAATTATTTAATCTTATTTTGTCTCATAACTTTTATTCATATTTATATATCCTATATATATATATATATATATTTTTTTTTTTTTTTCTTGAATAGAAATGTTAAGAATATCACAAAGCTTAATGAAACTGAACTAGCCACCGGTTTAATTCACAAGAAATCATGGCATGATATGTATAAAGACAGTGCTTGGATTTTTATTGGCGGTTTAGAATATGGATTAACTGAAGGAGATGTTATAACTGTGTTCTCACAGTGAGTATGAATTATGAAGTCAAGTAATAATGTTCTTTTATAGCATTATATTTAAATTAAATTATTAAAATTTGTTATGTTTCTATATAAACTGGTTGACTATATATTTTTTATAAGAAAGCATACATTATTTTTACAACAAATAGTTTTCTAAGTACATCTAGTATTGTACCTATTATCAGCTTTGATTAAAATTTAATATTTCTTCTGCTAAAATGTACTGTTACATAAATACAATTCTCTATTTATTCTTCCTTGAGAAATAAAATGATTTCCACATTGTCATGTTAAAAAGCTAGAATATTCAAAAGAATCTTAATCATAAATGTAAGCTTCATTTATTATTTTTCGTACTTTCTAAAAATTTTAGCATTTTTTTGATGTTCTAACATTGAATTCTTAACATGGCAATCTAGAACAGTATGATCCTACTAAGACTATAAAACAGATGTTGTCACATTGGATGCCATTGCATAAAACAGAAGAAAAAACTGATTACTTTTACAGACCATTAATATATATGTTACCGTTAAAGCTCAAAATGTGTTAATGTGTAGATTACCTAGCTAATCTGCATATTAACTAAAATGACTCGTTAAAGTGCGGAATAAAGAGTTTTCTGCATTTTAACTAGGTAATCTGCACATTAGTGGCTTCTGTATCGTTAAAGTTCAGATGCTTGTTTCGAGCCTTAGTTTTTTTTTTATATTCACTATGACGTCAAACAGTCATGTGATACAGATACGCGAATGAGCTTCAAACATAAACTAAAACTTCTACCCCTTCCGCTCCACTATGATGATAAGCGGTAAATGCAAAATGTGGAGGATCGAAGCCATGATTAGGTTTCTTATTATGACCAACACAAAATTTAAAGTAACAAGTAAGTTATAATTGTTTTAATTTTGATTTAGTTCTTCTCTTTTTTAATTCTGTCGATATAAGTTTTATAAAGGTCTGCATTTTGTTAACGAAATCTAATCATAATTAAAAGCTCTCTCTCGTGAAACTCCATTTTGAATTATGAATATTAAATTTACAACACAGTAATTATTTCCTCCAGAAATAAAACTATTAAACCACAACTTTTTAAAACTAATTTATTTTAAAATTGATTTAAATCTCTTACTAAAAAAAAAGATGTATTAATTTTTAACTCTGAAAAATATTATGACATTATTTAATAAATACTTAATATGAAATTTTTGTGCATTTTTTGTCATTGCATTACAATTTTTTTTTTTTTTTTTTTTTTTTCGTTTCTTTCAATTTCAAGTTTTCTTTATATATTTTATATATCATTCAGTGATCTTGTATCTGTTGCTTGGCTTCTACTATGCTTAATAGATCATCTTTATTATATATATATATATATATATATATATATATATATTGTTATCTTTAGTTTGTCATATAAAATGTGTTAATAATTTTTTTTTTAAATTATTTATTTAAAGTTTTACCTCATAAAGCTCTTGAAAACTGGTTAAAATATTTTCTGGGCGAATCCGCCCTTTCATCAGCAACCGTCAGTGTAGTCCACTATTGTCGAAACTGTTTTTGGATTCTTTTTCTGCTGCTTCTTTAGAAGATGGCGCCACAATTGGTCCAGATCTGCGTGTGACTCGTGCCCGTTACGTGTTGATTGATCACTGACTATTTCAATTGTTTCACAATAATATGCGTAGACCGGATTATTGTAGCTGGCGATTTTTCGGGTTTCGTTAAAATTTATATCGATTTTATTTTCTTGATCAAATTTGGTGAGAGCAGTCGTTAATTTCCACATTTGATATCGCTATTGTGTTCTTTGATTCTGGTGGATATTTTTCTTTTTGTAATGCCGATATAGCAACCCGTTTTATTGTCAGAATGTTTGAAAGGGATTCTGTATACACCTGCCGTTTCTAGAGGGGGGGTTAGATCTTTATCACTACAGATTAATTGATATATATTCGGATTTGGTTTTATGGGGATGTTTAAGTCATATTTTTTAGCGGTGTTTTTAATTTTGAGTGCTGCTCCACGATCAAATGGGATAGAGAAAGGGAATTTTGAGGGGGTTTTTTGGTGACTTGGAATATTGTCTAATTTTTTAATTCTTTTTCTGTATAGCTTATTAAATTTTTATGATAGCATTGCCTTTATAGTTATATTTTTAATATAGTCAATTTCATTTTTTAGGTCAGTGGGATTATTAAAGATTAGAATTGCGCAATTAATGTAAGCTTGAATAGCATTAATTTTATACTTATAGGGTGTCTTACTATAATTACTAATAATTTCTTGACTTGACATAGGTTTACGGTAAACTGTAGTTTTTATATTGTTATTATATCGCTTTATTTTAACGTCTAAATAATTTCTTCATTAGTTTCAGGCTCACATGTAAATTTTATATTTTGGTCAAAATTATTTAAGGTTTCTAGAATTTTATCAGTATTTTCATTTTTATTTATTTTTGCAAAGACATCATCGACGTATCAGACCCAAAAAACTATTTTGTTTTTTAATGTTATTTTCTTCGAGAATTCTTAGTTTGTGTTCTGCTATTATACCCGATATAGGAGATCCCATTGGGACTCCTTTATTTTGTTTGTATATTTTCCCGTTAAACTTAAAATAACTTTCGCTTAAAATTAAATTATTGGTGACGATCAAAGTGTTAGCAATTTCGTTATCATATTTTTCTTTGATTAGATTGTTTATCATGTTGGATATTTCTGTAACATCTATTGATGGGTATAGGTTGATTATATCAAAACTTATGAATTGGTAATTGTTAGAGCTGTACCGAGTACTCGTTATATACTCGGTACTCGGCCTACTCGGCCAGTTTGCCGAGCACTCGGTACTCGGCCAAATATGGACTAAGTATTCGGCCAATACCGAGTAGTTGTAAGAATTTCATTATTTTTATGTATTATTGAAAGAAATGTATTCATAAGAGTTGTTTATTAATAACTAAACTAAAAAATATGAAAATATAAATATAGTCATTAAACTTTTGCTGCAAACAGCTTTCTGCAGTTAAAACGAGCAAGCAGATTGCCACCAAACTCTGTATAGAGACAATTCATGATATGAACTCTTATCCATTTTAGTTACAAGAATTTGAGTATAACCAACTTGTATGCGTGTAATGTACAAATTTTTTTTATAAAAACTTATTGTATCTATATAACAGACAAAAATAAAATATTTTAGAAAAAAGAACCCTTATATAATACTAATATAGTAAATAAAACTTTAGTTACATATTTGTTCAAATAAAAGTAAGACACTTTTAAAACTGTAAGAAAAGATTGGTTTTTAATTTAAAAAATAATAATTATGAAAAAGGTAAATACACTAAAATGTTATTAAAAATATATTTTAATAATCAAAAATGTTGTTTTTCAAATTATGGCCCAAAACCACCTATCTTTTTTACTCTTCTAGAATTTGAAGATTAATGAAATCTATCATGTTTGAAATGGTAAAATATTTATTTTAATGTTATCATTTCATATGTGAACTTCATGCATCTTAAATTAAGACTGAGTGAATATGAACTTTTATATTCTCTAAGAATTATCTGAGATTGATTCACATCTGAGAAAGACTATATAATAAAGAATGAAGTTATCAGTTATTATGGTTTTAATAATCCACTAAGCTGGAAGTATCAAATATAACAATGAACCTAATTGTGTATATACACTACAAAAATTCTGAAACGTTTCATGAAAACATGCTGTTTGCCATTTAACTTAATTTCGTGTTCAAAAAGCTTTTTTTAAATTTCAAGATGTGCGAAATTCTTCATGTCAATTATTCTTTCTTACAACTACTCGGTACTCGGCTACTCGGTACTCGGCCAAGTAGTAAAAGGCCGAGTACTCGGTACTCGGCTACTCGGCCAAAGTGCTACTCGGTGCAGCACTAGTAATTGTCTTTAATTTCAAAATCTCTTATTCTCTTAATAAAATCTTCGGTGGAATTTAAACTATTATTAGTGGGGAAAAGAAGTTCGCGGTAAGTATTGGTCATGTATTTTTTGAGATCATAAGTGGGTCCTTCACGTTTATTGACAATGGGGTGGATTTTTGGAGGTTCTTGTGGTCTTTATATCTGCCAAATAGACGAGGGGTGTTTGACGCGTGATTTTTCATATATGGAGGTTGATTATTTGGCCAGTTTCCCTTTTTTATAAGTTTGTTTTTTCTATTAGTTTTTTCTTTGGGTCTTTTTTAACAATTGTAGTACCTATTTCATTGATTGTTTCAGTCATTATTTTGATTAGTCCTCATTATTTAGAATTGCAATTTTACGTGTTTTGTGCATGTTATATTTTTATTCTTTTTTAGGTTTCTAAGAGTTTTTATATCAGCTTTATTAATATTTTGATTACTTAAGGTTTTTTTTTATTTCTTTTTGAGCAGTATAGGGAAGAGTGGGGATGAATGGCACATTTTTCATGTTTTTATTAATAACGTTCACCATATGTAATTCAGAATTTTGTAACATTGCTCATAAGCACACTTCAGTAATCAGTTACAAATAAACATACTAACTTTAATAAAAAGTTATCATTTTTAATTAATAATAATTTTTTTACTTTCTTCTATCTTCAATAGAAGAAAGTATTGGATTCGTAAAAATTTTCGATTTCGGGTTTTTGATGGATTTACACGTTTTGAGAGCTGTAGAACACGATTTTACCATTTTTAGAAAATGTCTGTCTGTCTGTCTGTATGTGTGTGACAAAATTTTGTGGCAACTGTATCTCTGGAACTACTGCACAGAATTTCATACAAATTGGTATGTAGTTGCACCTTGACATAAATTAGTGCCTATCAACTTTTGGTAAAAATCGTCTTACAGGTTGCGTTGCCATCCCGCTTTTTCTAAATTTTTAACAGGGTGATATAGGGCAAAAATTTTCAAGATGGGTATCTTTCGAAAGGTCTCGTCAGTACCTTTAAAACGAATGGTTGAACTGTAAATGTGTGATAATTTAAAACAAAGTTATCGATTTTGTTTACTTTTTACGAAAAAAAACTTAGAAAAAAATTTTTTTTTTCCTCTCCCCTTCATTTTATCAAACTCCCACGGTTTCCGTGTTCTGACAAACTTAAAACTAATTTTTGCTTTTTTCCCCTAATTTTGTCAAAGTCCTACGGTTTCCGTGTCTTGACAAACTTTAACATATTTTTGCATTTTCCCCCTAATTTTATCAAAGTCCCACGGTTTCCGTGTTTTGACAAACTTTAACAAATTTTCACATTTTACCCAAAATTTTGTCAAAGTCCCACTTTTTTTTTTTCGCTCCCCTTAACTTTATCAAACTCCCACGGTTTCCATGTTCTGACAAACTTAAACAAATTTTTGCATACTTAGAATAATTTTCACATTTTACCCAAAATTTTGTCAATGTCCCACTTTTTTTTTTTTTTTTTTTTTTTTTTTTTAATTATTGTTACTGAGTGAATTTGTATAGGAAAATATAGAAGAAAGTCTCATGGTGGCCAGAACATATTAGTTTTTACATGCATTTGCATTGTCCCATTCATCCTCACATGTGGGGATGAATGTGACAAGACTGAAGTTAACAAAGAAAAAAAAAAAAAAAAAATGGAAAGTAAATAAATTTTTAAAGTTAAATTGGTTTATATGATTTTATTACACACTATGGATTTACTGAAACTAAACAAAAACTGATGTATTGACTCAAATTAACATCGAAAGGCAAAAGTCCTTTGGTTCGCACAGTTCCTAGTATTCTAGGCTTTGGTAATTTAATCTAATAAGATTTAATCTAAAAATAAATAAATAAATAAGACACTAGAAAGATATAAATCATTATAATAGAGTACAAATTATCCAGATAAATTTTTGTTTCCGACTGATCGGGAAAAATAACCATTCTATTCTGTATTACATTAATAATCACCAGGGTTTATTTAATTAGCTTGATTAAAATTGTGATTTTAATCAAATTATTATTAGTTTATTTATTTATTTTTTTAATTGATTTAAGTTGCATTGAAAATTTTTTTAATCATAATTATTATAAACAAAAATCGGAACAATTAATTTCAATCTATTTTTCTCTAAATCCATGCTATTTTTATAATTCCATGTTATAACAACTGAACTACAGGTTATAAAAATATTGAAAATCTAGTTTTAGAAAATTTGGAGTGGAAGTATGATTTTTTTTTTTTTTTTTTTTTTTTATACCAACTATGTGAAAAATACCAGAGCCGGGAATCGAACCCGGGCCTTCCACTTAACGCACGGATGCTCTACCACTGAGCTGCCCTGGGTGATAACCAGGTAGGCATTTCTCACATAATATTCATTGGCAAGGTCACCGAGTCTGCAAACGCAGCTATATCAAGAGACATAATTAATCGTGGCACAACTCCAATAGACCACGAAATTTTAATTTAGAAACACTTTATTTATCAATCTTAATTAATTTTAGAAAATTTGGAGTGGAAGGGTGATTTTTTTAAATTTTTTTTTAATACCAACTATGTGAAAAATACCAGAGCCGGGAATCGAACCCGGGCCTTCCGCTTAACGCGCGGATGCTCTACCACTGAGCTACCCTGGGTTATAACCAGCTAGGCATTTCTCACATAATATTCATTGGCAAGGTCACCGAGTCTGCAAATGCAGCTATATCAAGTGACATAATTAATCGTGGCACAACTCCAATAGACCACGAAATTTTAATTTAGAAACACTTTATTTATCAACCTTAATTAATTTTAGAAAATTTGGAGTGGAAGGATGATTTTTTTTTTTATACCAACTATGTGAAAAATACCAGAGCCGGGAATCGAACCCGGGCCTTCCGCTTAACGCGCTTATGCTCTACCACTGAGCTACTCTGGGTGGTAACCAGCTAGGCATTTCTCACATAATATTCATTGGCAAGGTCACCGAGTCTGCAAACGCAGCTATATCAAGTGACATAATTAATCGTGGCACAACTCCAATAGACCACGAAATTTTAATTTAGAAAGACTTTATTTATCAACCTTAATTAATTTTAGAAAATTTGGAGTGATCATCCTTCTACTCCAAATTTTCTAAAATTAATTAAGGTTGATAAATAAAGTCTTTCTAAATTGAAAATCTATTTACGATTTGTTTTAATATAATTCTTGTGTACAATTTTAAATCAGCACATAGTGGGGAATGTCCCATTCTTCCCCATTCAAACTGTTCCATTCATCCCCACCACCACATGATCATATAAAACAGGAAGTATGTTTAATGAACAATTGTCAATATTCTTCTTGAAGATCATAAACACAGTAAAAGATTATGCTTTTTCATCGTATAAGAGTTATATTAACTTTAAGCCAATAGTTAATTTCTTAACTACTACCTAATTGAATCAGTAAAAGTTACTTTGGCAGCAGAAAAAGACACTTTAATTTTTTTCTGCCCTTCTATAGATAGCACAACTCTGAAACTACACTTGATGAATGACCTCAGTACTGCCATATATCAGAAAAATTGTCAAGTTTCTGGTGCATGCAAAACATAAAAATTTTGCTACTGTCCCATTCATCCCCACTCTACCCTATCTTATTTGATTTTTGGTATGTTCCGGAGCTTTTTTTTATTGCAGTTTCAATTTTTGCTATACTATCTTTAAGATTAATAGGTTGTTCTAAAGTGTATTTCGGATTCAGTTTTAATGAAGCATCTTCATGGCCATTTACTTTATAATCTGAAATGTTAATATACGGATGTTCGTTGGTTTTTTTTGGGGGGGGGGATTTTAGGTTATTTTTATTAATCCAAAATTTCAATTTCTTATTATGTCTTTTACGTGTTTCTTTCGATATCATTAAAAAAATTAATTTTACTTTTGCTGATGAAAGGGTGGATCCGCTCAGAAAATATTTCAACCAGTTTTCAAGAGCTTTATGTGCTAAAATTTTGAAGAAATAATTAAAAATGCTCTTGTAAAAATAAAATTAAAATTTTTAAAGTTTTTTTTTTTTTTTTTTTTTTTAATTAATATATTTATTTGCTAAACTTGTACAGTTTTATGTATGCTGCAAAATATAGTTTAATAAAGCATTGGAAAACTGTCATTTTAATTTGCTTTAATATTTTTTTAGAAGGCAAAAAGTTTTAATTATTTGAAGTACTTCTTAAATAATGCTTCTGATTTGTCTAATTTAATATTTCTTTAGCAAATTAAAAATTGGTGCATGATTAAAAAAAAAAAAAAAAAAAAAAAAAAAATAGTAATAGCAATATAAGTTGTTAATAAAACATTTTTTTTTTTTAATTAAATGGTTAAATATTTTTATTTTGAAAAGAAATTGTTACTGTATTACAATTCTAACATTCATTTATAAAATAGAATTTATTGAAAGCTATTAAAACTATTATATTTCATTAAAACCCGAATAAACTACTACGTCAGAAGCGCCAAAGAAAAATATTTGAGATGCATACAGCTGTTTCGGTAGCCTTAAGTGTGCTGTCTTCAGTGCAAAAAGAATGCACTGAAGGTACTTTTTGCACTGAAGACGGTACGCTTAAGGCTACCGAAACAGCTGTATGCATCTCAAATATTTTTCTTTGGCGTTTCTGACGTAGTAGTTTATTTGGGTTTTAATATTCCAACGCCAAGTCTCCTGTTATTATTATATATTTATATTAAAATTGCATAACATCTTCAAACTTATATTGTCAGAATAAAAAAGATGAAATACAGTGGGGAACTAATTATCTGGAATGGTTTTTACAAGATTATTCTGGATAACTGTTTTTTCCGGATAATTGGTTGCTCTTCAAAGCAGCCCTCAATAATCAGAATTTTAGAATGCATATCATATGCATTTAAAATATTTAGTTTAAATGAGAACCATATGATATGGTTCTCATTTAAACTAAATATTTTAAATCAAAAATTAATTAATATTTTTAATCAGTCTAATTTAAATATTTAATTAACCTGAAATTTTTTTAAAAATAAAAGTATTAAATTAATTTTCAATCAAGATAAATTATTAATCAAAATTTGAAATGTTAAAAAAAAAAAAAATCTTTGTAACTTATTAACCTTACATAAAAATCAAAATCTGCCAAAATCCAAGTGTTTTTAAACTATGATTAGCCAATGTTTTTACAATATTACTACGGATTATAATATTAAGACCTGATTTTACTGGCTTTTCTTTTTATTTCTTATGAAAATTCATGTTTTTTATGTTCATGAAAGTGCAAGATATTCATAAATTTTTAAAGGATACTTGATTTTATTTACCCCCCCCCCCCCATCCAAGAGATAAATAAAGAAAATAATAATTAAATTCAGTACAGGGCCAGTTATCTAGAATCCATTTCACCCAACCTTTTCCAGATAAATAAAATTGTTAGTTTAATGATATTGTGTAGTGGTGCCATCTATCGACATTTTTTTTTAAAAAACTAAAAGCTATCTTTTCAGTTTACATTATATTTACTAACTGGAGTAGGTTCTAGCAACCAAAATATGTCATGACAGATGATTATGCGTTATATTTGCACTTAAAAAAAACCATTAAAAAAAAAAAAACTTATCGGGATCCGTTATAATAAAGAACAATAACATTTAGAATCTGAAAAAATGACCTTTCAACTTGTACCCTATACCAAATTAATAAATACTGCATTTAAAAATAACAAAATTAAATGGAATTATTATTATTATTTAGTAAATATTTCTTTTACTTTTAATTGTTTCAGATTAAAATGTTATATCATTATTATTTTAAAAAATTAAATAAAAATGCTTCTGTAAGTTTTTTTTCCCCCCAATATACATTGGAAGTTAATTATTTGAAAATATAATTCCGCATAACTGGATTCTGGATAAACGGTTCCATACTGTAAATAAAAAAATTAAAACAAATATAACTTCAAAAGACATAAAAATTAAAACACATACAGATTAAAATAAGTAAAGAAAGAAAGAAAAGAAAACTAATCTTTAATTTATTATTATTATTTTTTTTTTTTTTTCCGAATGAAAAAAACAAATACAACACAGCCTGCTGTAAAATTACAACACCAGATATATTTTTTTAACTTTAATGAGTACCTTGTAGGTAACGTGCAGATTAACGAGTGTCTCGTCGGTAATGTTTAGATTATCTAGGTAATTCAAGAAATGAAACAATTTTCCTCACTTTAACGGATCAACCTAGTTAATGTGCAGATTACCTAGCTAATCTGCAGATTAACTGATTTCTGCAGAGAGAGAGAGAGAGAGAATTTTGAAGATTTTAAGCAACTTTACTCTCTCCTAAAATGTGAAATTTAACACTAGTTTCAAGAACAATATCAATTGATGTCCTCTTTCATCATTGATATTGAGTCTTAATCTCATCAACTTCCATCAACCTCCATCCCTTCTATTCTTAATAAAATGCTTTCAAAATGAAGATTTGATCAAATTATTCCATTGGCATTTTTTATAAACAAATTAACTATTTTTAAGTGCAATGAATTTCGATGTGTTTAATATCATAGAATGCATTGGCTTATGAAGGCATAGCAGGAAAATATATGCATATATATATATATTAGGCTGACTCTTGGTTTAAACAATGACTACAGATAAACTTATGTAAATTTTAAATACTAGAGCAGAATTTAAAATTCATTTAGAAATTGTCTGTTTCCCAAAATTTTGAAATCTTACTTTAGTTTTTTTTTTTTTTTTTTTTTTAGTACTGCATCAGGAATTTAATTTCTGTTGGAGAAAGTTCTCCTTATTATCATTATTTTCTCACACACATAAACAGAAGATGGCCTACCTGTATTTCTTTAGCATCCAAATTTTCTGGAATTTTTAAGAAAATTATAAAAGGGTGTTCTGAATCTATTCAGCTCTATCACAATTCAACGTGCAGTAAGTCTTGAAATTTTAAATGTAACCACTTTCCCTTTCCCAAGCTCTGAAAGTTTAGCACTTAGCGGCATGCCTTTAAAAATAGAGTATGACGTTACCAATCATTTACTAAGCATTTATGTTGTCTGGGAGTGTCATGTGCAGAATAAAAACATGATAATTTTGCTTTTTAGAACAAACAAAGATAATTGTCTTTATAATTTTTTTCGTATCACATGGCTGTCTAAATACAAAATACATTTTACGAATATGGATTTCTTAAATATATTTCCATCAAAACTAATAAAAATATACTTCATTTGCATTGATTTTCAGCCTTAAAATTTGTGTAATTTTCCAATCAATTGTAGCCAAGACTTAGATATTTTTCTCTTGTCCTTATAATTTTGATTTCCATTGAAGTACTATTTACTCACATGAAAGTTGTAAATTTTTCATCTGTTATTCAAATAGAGATGCAGCCTTATGCATGAATTTTTATTTAATTTTTAAACTGCATAATTGCTTGAATAATTGGGAAAGTATTTTTTGCAATTTCATATCGATTTTTGATGGAAAAGTCAAATTAATTCAACAGTTGAAAAAGGGACCAAACCAAGATTAAATCTCGATTTTTTTTTGTGCTAGAGGCCTATTTCAGTCGGTTTATTGAATAGGGATTTATTGAATGAAGTCCCCCCAAGGCACAACTTTGACATGAGTCCCCCCCAAGGTACCCCTATTTCAGTCAGTACAGTTGTCGAATTTTTAAAATACACTCTTAATAGTGCTAAGGGCCTATTTCAGTCGGTTTATTGAATGGGGATTTATTGAATGAAGTCCCCCCCAAGGCACAACTTTGACATGAGTCCCCCCCAGGCCCAACTTTGACATGAGTCCCCCCAAGGTAAAACTTTGACATGAGTCCCCCCCCCCCCAAGGCACACCTTTGACATGAGTCCCCCCCAAAGCACACCTCCCCCTCATTGGGAAAAAGAGAAAAAACATTGTTTTGCAGCTATAAGACAGTTTGGACTTCCAACGTTATTTGTTACAATATCTGCAGCTGAAACACATTGATTTGATTTAATGAAAACTTTATCATGGAATTTAGATCGTCACGAATTAACTAAAGAAGAATTTGTCGATATTAACAAGTTTAGCAGTAGGCCTCTGGCACTAAATTAAAATCTGTCAATGTCAGATTTTCATGTTTTAAATAATGAAATAATGTCGTGTCTGTATAATTTTTTTTTTTTTTTCTTAATGTGACTTTGTTTTGTAAATTAAACCAAAGCCCCCCCGCAAAATAAATAAATAAAATAAATAAATAAAGTAAAATAAAATAAATGATGAAAGACTGTTTTTGTGTAGTCTCATGTATAAGGCAAACATTGTTGCCTAAAAAAAAGGTTTAAAAAGTACTAATCCACATATAAATAATTTAATAAAACCTATTAATTCAACTGGGCTTCCCATTATGTTCGTTCTTTCTTTATGTTTAAGCTCTAGAGCGTTGTAAAATTCATTCAACCTTAATCTTGCTATATTTATTTGCTTAATTTCATCTACCTTTTTGCTATAGCTATAATAGACTATCCTACATCATGAATTTAATCTTTTTATTTTCTTCTGTATTCAACAGAAAAAAGTATTGGATTCGTAAAAATGTTAGACTTCCGGTTTTCGATGGATTTACATGTTTTGAGAAATCCAGAACACAATTTGATCATTTTTTGAAAATGTCAGTTTGTGACAACAATTTTATTCTAGCTGTATCTCAGAAACTATTGCAATGAACATATTTGTGTTCAGCTGCACCATGACATAAATTATTGCCTATTACTTTTTGATGAAAATCGTCTAACAGGTGGCGTTGCCATACAGATTTTTCTAAGTTTTTAACTTGGCGGTATAGGACAAAATTTCTTATAAATGTACACAATGAGAATTATTTTTAACGAATAAAATTTAAAAAAGTTATATAATCTTGAAAGTACCTTACAAATTAATCCTTGGTTTAGTAGCATTATATAGTTTGACTACTAGACGTAGTCATCTTCAGATGTTGACATTGCCACTTGCCTGACCACTGTCCACGTCTTGCTTGTTACCATTCGCTGTCCTTCTCCTTCCTTCTTTTCTTCACTTCTCTTCACTTATTAGTTGTTGGAAACACCTAATAAGTGAAGAGAAGCGAAGGAAAGAGAAGAAGAGTGAGTTGGTCAGCAAGCAGCAATATCAACATCTGCAGATGACTACATCTAGTAGTCGAAATATATGATGCTGCTAAACAAAGGATTAATTTGTAAGATACTTTCAAGGTTATATGATTAAATATGATCCTTTATTTCTAATTAATGTAAAAAAAGTTATTTATAAGAGTAATAATTAAGTAGGAAAAAAATTTGGTCACATAAGATCAACGCTTCTTCCCTGTGGGTGATGTCTTCCCCCAATTTTAATAAATAAAAGTTTTAATAAAATTATTTTTCCTGAGTGAAATTGTATAAGAAAATATAGAAGGGAGGTTTGTATGCAAGACCTAGTTTGTATGCAAGGCATGTGACCTGAGTAGCAAGGGGCCATAAAACAGGCCCTCAAAATGCCATTTTGCCTTTTATGCCTTCAAAAAGGCAAAAAATGGCATATAATGTAAATTCTACCATATTACTCCCATAAACAGTTATATATGTAGTGCTGATTGGTGCACAGTGCGAGTGGGGAGGGGAGGCAGGCTCACAAAACTATGTGTGCCCCGGGCCTCCATGAAGTTAATCCAGGTCTGTTTGTGTTTGGGTCCGATTAACTTTGTGTGAGGCGAGTCCCGGGGTGCACATACTTTTGTGGGCCCCATCCCCCACCATTCATACTGTGCATCAGTCAGCAAAGGTACATATATACTTATATATGAGACTAAAATGACAGAATTTTGCATTTTATAACATTTCTGTCATTTTTCGAGGCAAAAGAGACAAAGTGGTATTTTTAAGGCCTTTAGCTACACAGGGCCCGAGGCACATGCCCCTGTGTTAATCAGGCCCTGGTTTGTGTGTGCTTTTCTTTTTCTCTGTGTATGCATATGTACATTATCATAACATTCTTCTTTGGTGACCTTGTATTAGAAATGTAATCCCCCCCCCCCCCCCCCAACAAAAATTTCTGGCTATGGCCTTGAAATAAACCATGTTAGATCATTTAATAGAGTATTAGCATGCTTAGTCAATGTTTAGGTTTGAATCCTAGCATAATTACTTTTTGCTCTTATTAAAATTAATTAGTTCTTTCCATCAAAAATCTGTTATCCATTTCAATTTTTTTCATTTAAATAATTGTTATCTGTTTAAATTATTTATCTTATTTTTTATTATAATGTCGAGATATTATTTAAAATAATAATAATAATATGCTGTCATTGATAGTATTATTTTTATTCATTTCCAAATTTTCGTTGCTGCATCATTAGGTGTTAAAACATGATTCTTCTGTTACAGTATGCCTCATATGCTCTTTATTTATTTGCTTTTTAAATCAAGATATATTGCACAAACATCTCTGTTTCTTCTTTTATCTGTTTATCTATTAAAAAATAAAGTTCTAGTTATCTTTCGTTCTTTAATTTTATATTTTTATATTTTGTGTTAGGTATGGTGAAATAGAGAATATAAATTTGATCAGAGATAAAAAGACTGGAAAAAGTAAAGGATATTGTTTTCTTTGTTATTCAAATCAAAAAAGCACAGTATTAGCAGTTGACAACTTTAATGGAATCAAAGTAAGTCTAGTCTACACTTTTTTACATATGTAGTATATATTTTTTAAGTAATACTTCTTAATAATTCGATAGCAGAGCTGATCATTTTCAGTAGTGCTTAAATTGTGAAAGTGGGGTTAGATGAGGAGGACGTTAGAAAAATATACTCATAAGACTACATAATTTCTCAAATGTTAAGGTGAACATATATAAAATTTGTCTTTAATGTAATTTGAATACAGCTTGTGCATTTCTTACTTTTTTAATATCCTTGTATTATAAGATTTTATAAACATTTAGATCAAAAGAGTTGGCATTATAAATTATCAGCGAACTCCATTTTTTTTTTCTTTCATATTTGCCATTTTTGGCAAACTTATTTTTATTTTTATTTTTTTTTTTTATTGAATTGCATTATATACTCCTTCCTAAAATATTTGCATTTATTCAAATTTAGAAATTAAATTAAAAGTAATCCACCTTTTCTTTTGGGAAAAAAATAGTAAGAAAGGAAATATAAAAGAAAAAACAAGTATAAATCAAAAGAACTGAAAAATGGGGAATCTAATTAATTAGTCAAAAATTTTATTTTCAATAAATGCACATATAAAATATTCAGTAACAAAATACAGCATTTTTTCAACGTTAACTGAAAAAAAATTATTTTTCATACTTAACTAATGAAATTTATACTTTTCTGAAACCAATTTCTGAAATGCAGAATTTTTTGACAAAATTTACATTTAAATGTCATTAATAGCTGAATTGCAAGATTTATTTCACTGTCATTTGTTAAACTATACGATTGTTTTATTAGTTATTGAAAAAATTTCTACTTTGTGAAGTTCATTCCCAAATACATGGAATTGTTTCAATGCAGATCACTAAAGCTACTTTTTTTAGTCTGATTGCTGAAATATTATTATTAAAATATGCAAATTCATTTAGATACACTCATTGAAATATATATATTTTTATGATAACATTCAGGTGTCGAAAGTGGTTCGTAAATAACGGGCCATTCCAGTTCATGAATATACCCAAAATTAGCTAATAAAACTATTACTCAATCAAATCACAAAAGCCATGATAATACAGGATTGCTATACCACTTGGAGAACATAGGAAACACAAGGAATTCCAAAAATCTTGTAAAAAAAATTCAGGGAGAGTGCATAAAAATTGAAAAATTTTCTAGTTTTTTTTAAATCCAAAAAATACAGGGAGTTTAAATTTTTTTTATCTTCTGTCAGCAGAATATTCTTTAATCCATATATGAGAGAAAAAATATATATATTTAAGAAAATTTAATTTTTAATTCAAGAATTTTTACAAATAAATTATATTGTTAATATGAAAAATAGAAGTTTTCTTTTGTTTGCTTGTTTTCTCCTGTATTGATTTATACTTGAGTGCATAAAATTAATATTCAACACACACACATACATATATATATATATATATAATATAATAATAAAGATGATCAATTAAGCATAGTAGAAGCCAAGCAACAGATACAAGATCACTGAAATACCTGACCAAAAAGATTTAAAAAAAAAAAAAAAATCAGTGGATGAAATACACCAATGCAAAGAAACCAGATCCACCAATCAACAGCCTGCAAAACAAACAAATCAACAAAGCAAAACAACAAATCCCAACCAAAACCACAAACCCATCAAAATTAATGAAAAAACAACCCAAGAAACACAAGATAGGAAGAAGGAGGCAGGCGGCAAAACTTGTGACTATATATATGAGTTTAAGGCATCTTAGTAAAAAAGAATTTTTGTACTTTCTTCTTCTCTATATATTTCCTACTATTATATCTATACAATAGCATTATTTGAATGTTGATTCCTTTCCCTGCTTATACCAGAGATAAAAATAACAGGATATTGTAATACAAGTATTATGCATGCACTCACTTTCCGTAAATGACCAGACACTTTCAATTTTAGCCCTTTTTCAAATATCTAGAAATATTTTTTAGGAATTATCCTGAAACTCTGGGCATGTGAAGAACATGTCATACCTCATATATTTCAGTAAAATTTTGCCCTGAAAGCAAAAAGGGAACCAATAAAATTTAAGGAAATATAAAGGTTTCTTAAAAAATCTCTTTAAAAAAAAAAAAAAGAAACTTTCTTGATAATACAGGCCTGTAAAATTTGAGTCATGAAAAAGTGTTTGCAGTGTAATGACTGATTTTGGTGCACTGATTTCAAATATGGCATCCATTTTTCTCAATCACATAAGTTTTTTTTTTACAAAATGGGCTTAAATATATGGGCCAGAAAGCCTATTGTATATATTCTGGGAGTTGGGTTGGGTTGTGGGGATTAAGACCGATTGACTTCTCTAGGGTCCTAGGCCTGAGGGAGAGTGTCCTCCATGGGGGTCTTATTAATGGGATCCTAGCCCATATTTATGTAGTCTCCAGTCAGGGTTGGCAGGTTTTTGACGCATGACAGTTTTTGACAGAACTGTCACGTCAAAAACCCTTTGTCAAAAACCTCGTCAAAAACTGTCAAAAACCTCAAATTTTACATTTCTTGGTATATTTTAACAATGAAGTAGTCATATTTAGAGAAATAAAATAATGTAGTCTTAAAAAAAAGTGCTTAGTTTATAAATTTCCCGTGATAACTGTGATTCCCGTATTATCTGTCTGTTTCTTATGAATGCCAATGATTTCTGTTTAAGTAAAAAAAAAAATATATATATATATTTATTACCTTTACAAAATACAAAAATTTGAAAATAGAAATTTGTCTGTTCTAAGGTGAACTACTTATTGCACTTTAAGTTATCAAAAATTTTACAAAGTCTTATTTTTAAAAAGCATACTCTTCTAAATATATACTGACTGATAATTCAAAGGCGCCGTAAGTATTTTATCCCAATGAATAAAATTACTGTGCAATATTGCATCATGTTTTTTCATTTTGGGTTATAATCAATAGCATGATATATGATTGATTAAAAATTTTTGAGGTATTGCATGATTAGTTGAACTAATCATGCAATATTTTTTTTCATCATGCAATTTTTAATCATGCAGTAATAATTTTTAATGAAGAGGTTAATGGAAAGCATATCTCTCTTTTGTGAATTAATGTCTTAAATGTATGAAAATTTGCATTTATATGCATTGAAATGTAATATTAAATACATTGAAACCCAATATTAAATAATACATTAAAATTTCTCAAACTGTATGTAAAAAATAAGTAAATATCCTTCACTTTTTAAAATTGCTCGCATCCTAATTAATTTTTAGTTTTATATCTTGATTTCACATTATTATAAGTTTAACAATATATTCTAAAATATCTGGATATTATTTTGTGGATTCATTGATATGATTTAAATTAATATATATATATATTTAAATGCTAAAAATTTTCATTGAAATTTCAGCATTCAGTATAATTTTAAAAATTAACCTATCATTGAATTCTCAAACTAAGTAATAACATAATATGTTTAGTTTATATTTTTAAAGCATGATGTCAAAGTGAGAAGGTTGAGGGGGGGGGGATTAGTCAGTTTTAAAGAATTTTTAATATGCTTAATTGTATTACTATAACTTACCATACACGTATGCAATTTTTCGGAGCTCATTTGAAATTTACAAAAAAAAAAAAAAAAAAAAAAAAAATTATAAACATTCACCCTACTCTTAATACAATGCATAAATGTGTTTCCTACATAAACCAGGGTTGCCAACATTTTAATTTATTCTGAAGCATATTTAGACCCACCTTTACTTTGCACCACTTTTTTTCTTATTTTACTCTAATTATATATTGGAGAAAAATTTCTATAAAAAAAGTGGTGCAAAAAAAAGGCGGGGCTAAAAATGCTCTGGAATAAATTAAAATGTTGGCAACCCTGCATAAATATTTATCTTTTTCGGAAAATATATATATAACCAATGTTAACGTATATACTTAGTACATTGCAACTTAAAAATATGAATACAATTATTTTTCGTTACAATTTTCACATGACATATGGTTTTCGACAGTTTTTGACGGTTTAAACCAGTTTTTGACAGTTTAAACCAGTTTTTGACACTTGTCACGTCAAAAACCAGTTTTTGACGTCAAAAAACCAACCCTGTCTCCAGTTGATTGTGGGTGTTTAAGAACAATAAAAATACTAATTCGATTAATTACTAATTACTTAAAATTTAATAAAGAAAGTTAAGATATGTTACAATATATACAGAAAAACGTTGGTAAATCAGGATGTTACTTTGGTAATGTCCGTCAACGTCGTACTGTTCGTGACATAAATTATTTACGTCTTCGCTTTCTAAATACGTCGAAACATGAAAAACAAAGTTATTAAAAACAAGCATTACATCCGTCGAGTATGCAAGCTTCGTCAACTCTCCGTCAAATCTGAATTTCTATCCTCCAACGCTCTTAGCAGCGGCGTGTTCAGGAAGTGGCGTCACTCACGTCATAAGCACGCATTTCCTCTAATATTCTGATTCTTCGTCGATGATCAGCTGGCCAGGATTCTGGGTACGGGAAACAGAAACTAAACTATGTAGCTTTGGATTCAGCAGTTGCGGGAAAGCAAGGTTAGGGGGAAAGAAGGGCTTGTCACTACAAGCTCGGCCGTCCTGCATCCGGCTGGTCCTCCAGGCAGTCACACTAAAAAAAAAAAAAAAAAAAAAAAAACCACAAAAGCAACACAAAATAATAACATACTATTTACAGTTTATGAGAATTTTCATATTTTTGCTTTTAAGCTAAATGATCCTATGTCTGAGGATCTTAGCATGAGTGAGTGTGCAATAGGAGCCTTCATGGCATCCATTTCTAACTTTTTCATCAATATTATCATTTTTATTTTTCACTGTCTTAAAATCACAGAAAAAAGTTAGTTTTGGCTTTATGGCAACTTGGTTGCCTATGGTAACAGTTTTTGGTGGTTGTCTACTCAACTTGCATTTTGCATTATTTTTCTTTTTAACTCTAGAAAATTGTTTATTGATATGTGTACTCAAATCTTTATTTTGGGACTCGAACTCGAGACCTTCTAATCGATCATTTTCAGTTTTAATGTCTTTTAAGGCTATGTCTTTTAAGGCTTTTAAGGTAGCCTTGTTTGACTATAAAGTCTATAGTAGCACTTTTAAGTGTAGGGAAAACTTCTAATTTTATTTGCACAGCTTTGGGAAATAATATGGCTATTTCACTAATCGTGGTTTTCAACGGAAGTGATGGGATGAACAATTTTCTCAAATTTACACTGGCAGTCTCTTCTTTTGGCAAATTCTGTCTTTTACACTCAGTGGAATCTATTCTCGATGGCTTTTTTATCGATTTCTTTCTTTTAAGGAGTTTGGAATTTTCGTCAACTTTTCCTTTTAACTCTTTCAACTCTTCGGCTAACTGTGAAATTTTTTCAAGTAGGACTTGTTTCTCATCTTTCTTCAAATAAGTGTTTTCTTGATTTAGCGACTTTATCCAGGAAACATTTGTCTGACTTTGTCCCTTTCGGCGCGGTTCCTCCTCTTCCTCACTATCATCATCCATCTGGAAAATACTGGTCTGACTTTGTTTCTGTCGTCGAGGCTCCTCCTCTTCCTCACTGTCATCATCTACACTACTTTCGTCCTCTAAAAGCATCTTATCGTCATCACTTTGGTCATTTTCGTCTTCATCGTCATTTTCACTTACGGCTTTTTCGGAAGATTCTAAGGATTTTTTGACAGCATAACAAGGTTGAGGGGTTGTATTTTTACACTTTTTAACACTATTTAATGATTCATTTATTTCTGGGGATTTTTCAAAAATTTTGTTCTCAAAGTTAATGGGGGCATCAGTAACAACATTCATTTTATTTTCTTTCTCATATGCATTTACTGGAAGTACTTTTACTAAATTTACCTCGAGAGAATTGGATTTATTTTTCACAAAAATGCCCTTTTCATTAATCGTTGTTTCACTTAACATTAGTACGTTCATACCGAGGATTATGTCATAGGGTACCACATCATTGTTCACAACATAAATATTAGTTTTGGTTTCAAAATCATCAACTTTAAGATCGGCGTCAAATGAGCCTAACGGCTTTATGGAACTTTTCCCGATCCCCTTCAAAGTAGTACTCATAAAATTTAATTTATTCACATTTAATTTATCGAAAGCATTTTTTCGCAACAATGTTGCTTCACTTCCTGTATCGATTATACCGCTGAAATTTACATTATTAATCAAAATATTTTTGTTCAATTTACGATTTACACCAATATACAATGCATCAACTTCGGGTTTTGAACCTGGGCACTCCGAACTTTTATGCCCAAACTGTTTGCATGTGAAACACTTAAAACCCTTCATTCTATGTGGGCAATCTCCAGACAAGTGGTTTTTATCACCACAATTATAGCGCAGTTTATTATTTACTTCAATTTTAGGACTAAATTTTTCATATACATTATGTTTGATGGGTTTCAATTTTGCACTATATTCTACTTTATCAATTCTATCAAATTAAAATTTATTTTTCTCATTGTCTCTTTTATACATTTCATATAATTTTATTTTCTCTTTGAATTCGCAAAAATTTTTTGCACCATATAAAATTACTTTGTTTTCACTTTTATCATTTATTCCTTGGATCACGTAGTGCATTATTGCGGCATCATCAATGTGCCCGTTCTTACTTAACTCTCTTATTTTAAAAAAATACTCTGTAACAGTTTCATTGGCTCTAATTTTTCTTTTACTTAAGATATCATGTAATGAGGCAGAGTTAATTTCGGTTTTAAACTCATTAATGAGTGTATTTTTTAATTTTTTATAAGTCAATAATCCTTTTTCAGATTTAATGAAGAGAAGAGTGTTTCCGCTCAACGATCTCTTACAGAAAACAATTTTTTGTAATTCGCTCAAATTAAGCATTATTGACAATTCTTCGAATTCGGAAAAAAATTCAATAATATTTTCATGCGGCTCGCCGCTAAATTTGGAAATGTTGTTTTCAAAGTCATTGAAAGAAACAGTTGCACTATGTAATCCAAAATTCATATTATTACTACAATTTGTACTTTTTTTAGCTTTATCATTATAATCATAATTACTATCATTATCATTATTTTCATAGCTCTTATTATCATTTATATGGCATTGCACAGAGGAGTCAGTTTTTTCGACGTCATTATTACTGTCAAATTCGTTTTCAGAATCATCATCTTCGGATTCATTGTTGGAGTTTTCCTCTTTGAGTAATTCGATATCATTTAATTTTAATAATAATCTGTCAGCCTGTCACGTATTTCTTCTTTCGTGCCGATAAATGAAACACTCAATAAATTACTTATAATAATTAATTCATTCAACTGAAAATTTTCGTCGATGATTTTTGTTTTTGAATATAATTGTTATTGTCAACGGCAAAATTAAATCCTGTAAATTTTCTTATTCTGAATCGTTTTTTTCTGTCACCTTCGTCATTAAATAAAAAGCGATGCAGAATTCTAATTTTGCTGTATTTCTCATTCCTCAGTGCAGTGCCAATTTTGGGAATATCCCCTAAGGAAACAATTGTACAACAAAATAAAATGTACGTACCTTTGTAGAGCAGAAACAGCTGTTGTTCTAAATTTTTATTTAAATCTTCATTCGGTCGATTTGTCGTTTTTTAATCCTTGAGTACTTTGAAGAACATACCACACTTTATCACTCATTTATCCAATATGAATCCTAGAGCAGATGTAATATTCAATATTCTGTATTGTAATCACTATTCGTAGCACGATTAAGCACATGAAAAAAAAAAAATTCCAACTGTCAATATTTCAAGAGTTCAGTTTATAATTTAAAAGTTCAGTCTATGTAGTTTATCAATTTATATTTCATCAGTCCAGGTGCATCATCATTTTTAAGAATACAGTTCGCAAAAGTTTAAAAAAAAAAAAGAGTTCACATTTTATAAAAGTAAAGATAGTTAAATTAAAATTTCGATTTATCTTTTATCAAGTAAATTTCACGATTCATTCTTGATTCCGCTTCTGATGTAGTCTCCAGTCGATTGTGGGCGTTTAAGAACAATAAAATACTAATTCGATTAATTACTTAAAATTTAATAAAGAAAGTTAAGATATGTTACAATATATACAGAAAAACGTTGGTAAATCAGGATGTTACTTTGGTAATGTCCGTCGACATCGTACTGTTCGTGACATAAATTATTTACGTCTTCGCTTTCTAAATACGTCGAAACATGAAAAACTAAGTTATTAAAAACAAGCATTACATCCGTCGAGTATGCAAGCTTCGTCAACTCTCCGTCGAATCTGAATTTCTATCCTCCAACGCTCTTAGCAGCGGCGTGTTCAGGAAGTGGCGTCACTCACGTCATAAGCACGCATTTCCTCGAATATTCTGATACTCCATCGATGATCAGCTGGCCAGGATTCTGGGTACGGGAAACAGAAACTAAACTACATAGCTTTGGATTCAGCAGTTGCGGGAAAGCAAGGTTGGGGAAAAGAAGGGCTTGTCACTACATTTATGCAAGTTTCAGAGAAAACCATGGAAAACTCCAAACAACTAGGCCGACAAGCACGACTTGAAATTAAATCCGTCATCTCACGACTACCAGCTTTGAGCACAGAACTGCTTGACTGCTGGTGGGCCCTCATATTCTGAATGAAAAGAAGGTATTTTCAAAATATTTTTAAGTGATTTATTTACAAATTAACATATCAAAATATTGGAAATAATTTCCAAATATATATCGATTTTATATTAATTAAAAGAATTAGTGGTTTACCATTCTTTAATACATCCTGAAATCATATATCCTTAATGCTTTCTTTTCCTTTTGAATTGAAATTTCCTTTTGGCACTTAGTTTATTGGAGGCAATATGAAGGATTTCTCTGTGTATAATCCAACAGTAATCCACCATCATACTGATGTTCCATCAAACTTAGTATCTACTCTCCATCTCATGCGCGTAGCCAGGGGGGGTGCCCTGGGTGCCCGGGCACCCCCCCCTCCCCCGCCGCTCACGCACACACATTCAGTATATTTAACAAAAACATATTGAAAATAGAAAAAAAAAAAAAAAAAAAAAAGATTTGAAGGTTAAAAAAAAATTGTTATTACTAATACCAATGATTCTAGCAATAGAAAGACACTTTCATAAACATGGTGGTAAAATATATTTAAAAGAATAATCTAAATTGTTCATAAATCCAAATTTAGCTGCACATTTCTTACAAAAATTTGCAAAGTAATTTTTCTTGGTAAACAGAAAAATAAAATGAAATTAGTAGTTTGTTTTTTCTTCAAGGAAAAGCAGAAAAAGAGGCGATAA
Source organism: Salticus scenicus (assembly GCA_963930645.1). Taxonomy (NCBI): domain Eukaryota; kingdom Metazoa; phylum Arthropoda; class Arachnida; order Araneae; family Salticidae; genus Salticus; species Salticus scenicus. The sequence goes on from OZ005653.1 coordinate 18,811,373, forward strand.
AATTATTTAGTTTATTTAAACTCGTGGCTTTCACAGACAGTCAAGTTTTTTGTCATTTTTTTTAATGGGCATTTCTAAAAAACTTTCTCTTACCCATACATGTTGGAGAAGGTAATGTTCTGCGGTCCAATTTTTGAATATGAAATAGTTTTTACAATAGTATGTCTTGAGGTCCGCTTAGTTGTATAACCAGGTTCTTGTGGTTAGTCTGCGTGGGCATAACTCAAAAGCAGGAATTGGCAGAAAGTCTAAAAATCGTATTCAATTTATATCATAATGATCCGTATAGTATGACATGCAAAGAGTTCAAATACATTATTGTTTAAGTACAAAATTTCTAGTGGGTACATATCAACAACATTTTTTAAGTGAACTAAACATAATGGAACTAACATATTTTATTGATACAAAATAATTTTCGTATAAAAGACTGTAAGAAAAGATATGTTCGATTGAAAGCATTCATTCTAAATTATATTGCGTACAGTAAAAACGTTTAAAAATGATAATTACTTTCCCTTACCATGAGTTACAGAAACTATTATTTACGAGGTCGAATTTTCGAAGCTAAATATTTGCAATAATATCAGGTTTTAAAGTTATTTGAATACAGAAATAATTTTTTTAGTAATTGTTGATTTGAATGCATGTCTGGTATCATAATAACTTAGCGGGTAAATTTTTTCCGATTACTCTAGTCTGCGAAATCGTACTTTCCAAATTTTTTATGTACTGCGTTGGGTGTCTCTAATATGTTTTGATAATCTGAATTCAGAAATGATTATTTTTTTTCTCTATCACGTAAGAAATTTTCACAAAGTAGGGATGAAAATCGGAAGAATTCGTCTAGAAGTTATAACGAATTCGAAACAATTTATATAAAAAATGCATTGAAATAGGCTATTGATTACACATTATCTTTTTGATGTATTTCTTCAGATCGAATCTCCCTTTAGAGCATTTTACCTTGTGCTGCAAGGCTTGAGGGTCTTGTGTGTGTGGGGTGGGGGGTGGGGGGGAATTCTCTATGTAACATGCAACAATATTCTGCTGACATGTTAAAAACGTATCGTCTCTACCTGCTTTCCATTTCTTTGATGTCTTGATGAAACAGCTCTCCTTGTTCTTCACTCGCATCACCCAAATTTTCAGAGAAACAATTTAGATAGGAGTCGAAAAAAATGGAGCTGTAAGCTCAAACAATTCCTTTTTTTTTTTTTTTTTTTCAAAACTGTACATGAGGGAAATTTTTAAATAGGTTTTCCTTAAACAGCATCCAAAAATATATCAGAAAAACAAATCAACCTGAAGAAAAAAATTTCTTCGTCGGCCTGTCTTATTTGCTATTTAAAAAAAAAAAAAAAGACAACACTGGAAAGTTCAAATTAGTATTGTAAATCATATCATAAGCAGGCTTTTCTTGAAAAATTTACTGTGGGTGAAAGTTCTTTGAATCATTTTTAAAAATATTCTTAATTTAAGCCTTAAATGCTTTAAGAATGCAGGTAGAGTAATCAAACAGAGGGTTTTGAAGGATGTAATAGACATGCCTCCCCTTCACAAAAATACATGCCAAACAAAATTGTTTCTAAAACAATTTTCAACATTTTTAAAGCACCTCAGAAATGGTCGGTCAAGTATACAATATCTTATTTTTGTGACTAAACTGCCACATTTTATTTATTTATTTAATTTTTTTACTTTATTTAAAAGCTGTCACTCAAATTTAATAATAAAAAAAAACATTTTATAATCGTTTGCATTACTTTTGAATTTTGACAAACGATTTATTGCTGAAAATAAATTATGTATTTATGAACAGACGATTTTGTATTTGTAATTAATAAAGAAGGAAAATTATTAAAAATTAGGCTACAGTGTAAATATTTATTCGGATTCCTTCTTCTCATGCGATTTTATAAAACAATTTCCTCTTTCCTGAAAATCCTGGATCTGGAAAAGGTGGTGTATAATTCTATTAAAGCTGTATTGAATGACTAAAGAAACGAAAAACTGTTCTGGAATCATGTGCAAAAATGTGAAGGACTTGATGATTATTCCACCAAAAAAAAAAAAAAAAAAGAGAGAGAGTTTGAAGAGGAAGCTCAAGACAACACAGAAAATACAAACATCAAAGAAAGGTATGCACAAAATATGCTCCATTATTTAGTCTTTTAATTTTTTAAATAGCAAAGGCGTTTATTTGTGTGGGTAGAAAATTTCTGACATTATGTCATGATGATTTTTCGTGCTATTTTATTAATGAATGTTTCTGGATTCGATTATGTATGCGATTTTGAATTGTGGTGGTTGCTAGACAATATTTTCGGCTGATGGCCAGTGCACGGCCGGATAATGAGACACCCCACTAGCTTTTTATATGTCCTCTATTTTGATACATTTACTTTGCGGAGATTTTCAGTGCAATTTTATTGGTATGTGTCCCTTTTAATGTTTTCATTTTATTTTATGCAATTTTTCATGGAATTCTTATGTACAGTGGTAAATCGTAAATTTATTTGGCTAATGGTCAGTGCTTGGTCCGGTCTGTGGCGTGTTTCTACACTTTCCCCGATTTGATACACTTATTTAATGCTGATTTTATTTTTTGCGACTTTTACACACATCACATTTTTATATTATGGTACACACAACAGTTTAATATCATGGTACACACAACAGTTTATTACAATCTTATTAATAAGTATCACTTTAATTTTATAGCAATCACAGTACCCGTTTGTACAATTCTGTTTGAAACTAACATCACAATCACAACAATACAACAATATTTTAAAATATAGAAAATAAATGTTATTCATGAATATGGGAACGAATAAAATAATAATTCAAAAAAAGTAGCTACAAGATTGTGTTAATTTAATATATATATATAAATATATTTAATTAATATAAATAATAGATAACGTAATAAAATTTAATCTTAAAATTTAGCAATTAATAGAACTAAAACAATAACAGCACACTAAAATATAGAACTGAATTTAACATAGAGGAAAGAATGACACAACAAGTTGCGATATAGATAAGGAACCAATGAGTTACCATATTAAATTAAAATACTTACGCCGACCTGAAGGATAATAGAAAAGGACCATTAAACTTGTGAAAGAGAAAAAAGATAATAAACCACATAATCAATTGGATATAAATGCTTAAAATTAGAAGCATACTTTTCAAGGGGCGCATACTTCATAAAGCAGAGAAAGCTGCAACGATTTCGTAAAACGATATTGCTAATCATTGCAATTTATATCATCTCACGCCCCGATCAATGCAGCAAAAAAACCATAAAGAATGAGAAAAAAGTAAAAAATTAAATTAAAACAAAGAATAAATAAATATTAATTAAAATCTTAAAGGAAACCAAAGTAATAACATGAAATAATCAGAGTAACCACATGGAAAACAGTTAACACAAACTGGAAAAATGGTTGATGCCAAAACCTAAATTGAAGTTAAAATAATAGCTCGACAGATATCGATTAATCGAAAATACTTCAGAACAATTACATTAAAGATAAAATACACAGAGTGAATATTAAATGATAATGTTAAAATTAATACTAGTAGAGTTAAATTAAATCGTACCAAAAATATTAATAATTAAATCGTTTAAGATAAGGACTGAAGAATGAAGGTATAAGACTACTGAGTACAAGCGCCATCTTTCGGTTAGCTATAAAAACATTAAGTCAGTTAAATAAGATGTATTGACTGAAATATTAAGATAATTTAGAAGTATTAACAGCAAGATTAAGATAATTTTTAAGATTTTTATTTTGAAGTCAAATTATTAAGTGTAAAGTTTAAGATAATTTAGAAGTATTAACAGCAAGATTAAGATAATTTTTAATATTTTTATTTTGAAGTCAAATTATTAAGTGTTAAGTTTTAAGAAGACATAATTACAAGCAATAATGCCAAAGAGCACACATATAAGGATAAGCATTATAATGCGGTCATCAATAATAATTAAAATTAAATATTAAAATTAAAATATTTTTATTTTGAAGTCAAAGTATTAAATGTTAAGATGCCAAAGAGCACACATATAAGGATAAGCATTATAATGCAGTCGTCATAAATTAAAATTAAAAATTATAATTTAAAAGATTTTTTTTTTTTATTAATATTTATAAGATTTTATTTTTGTTATGCAAATAGATGGATTGTTCAAACTTAACAAGGGAAGCCTCAAGTAGCCAGAAGCACATAGTAAAATTTAATGATAAAAGAGTTCAAAATTCATAGTATCAACCAGAAAAAATAAGAATGTAACTTACAGCAATCCCCCCACTTTTTTTTTTTTTTAATATAAATTTTATTCAGCATCAAACCCTCCCAGCCAACCAGCCAAACAACACCACCCTTCCTCCTTAATCAAACATCCGCCCACCCATCCACCTGATTTTTTTTTTTTTAATTAAACCTTAGATATAGGTTCATAATTTGAAGCTGGTAAAATAAAAGAAATGAAATGAGATTATAAATAAAGTAAACATGTCATTATAATTCTATTTTATCACTTTGTGTGCGCAATTTAAGTTCCACAGTATACGTTTTTCCGTAGTTTAGTTTTTTTATTTTCGTTTATAACTTCAGGTTTAAGATTTTTATTTAACCTTTTAACGTTCATTGGTTTCGTACTGAAACCAAATATTCGACACCATTTAATACTTTTTATGCAATATTCTTTCCTTGTTTTAATCAATTTTCAAACTTCTGTTCCTTTTCTGTTAGACGGATAGCGGCACTACTCTGAAAGTCCAAACTTTATCAAATGCTATTTCAAAGGAAGCCAAATGCACCGATTTATGCTACCGAAACTGCAGGAAATATTTTTTTACATTGGCATTTTTAACATTCTGTAAATATTGATATTTTTGTTCTGCGTCAAGTCTAGTTATTTATTCTAAGAGAAAGTTACTTAATTTATATGTTAAAACGTACATGTGTACATGTTAACTTGTGTGACTTTTATACATGTGTTAAAACGCACACATGCATACATATGCGCATTATGTTCATAATGTATTCATATTGTAACTTTTAGTTTAAAATTTGGGCACCCCCCCCCCCCCCCCCCCCCCCCCGCTCGGAAAGCTGGCTACGCCTATGCATCTCTTTTTAATTTTCCATTTTAAGAAGAACTGATATGTTGTGGAATTTTTTCTTACTTTTCCTGAAATCAGCATCCAAAAATCTATCAGTATCAGCTATTGGTTTCTAAGCACTTTTTTCGTTGCAGGCCTGTGTTATTACATGCAAGGTACCAAGGGTGCAGAATATGTCCGAATGCATGAACAATGTTCAGGGGAAATTTTTAATATTTATTTTCTTAGAATAAAGTAAAAATGAAAGTGGGAATAAAAAAATAATTGAAAAAACAAACTTTCTCATATGAAAAAACAACCAAACAGCTGTATTCTTCTGTTATTACATGTATTTCTTTTAAATGCCTATTACATAACTCCTCCTCCTCCTCCTTCCCCCCCCCCCCCAAAAAAAAAAAAAAAAAGTGTTAAATATTTGATAATTAATTTAAGCTAGAAAATGTATCAAATTTCCAACTTTTCTTTTCTTTTTTGACATACAGAAGTTTAGTTATCAGTTTCCATTGTACATTCACCAATTGCCCCCCCCCCTTCCACACACACACAAAAATAATAATAATAATAATATTTAAAGAAAGAAAATATATAAAGAAGTATTTGAGCAATTAGCTCTGGTAAAACATATATTTTTGAATGAGTTGCTCCTTTTTATATCTTAAAATTTAGTTTTCACTTAACTATTTTAATTTTAGCTTTTAATTAAAACTTCTGTTGTTCATTTGTAGTGTTTACAGAAGCACAGTTATTTCATATCAATTGGTATTAATCTAAAGTTATGGTTAAACTTCTTTATATTATTTACACAATTTAAAATTGTTTTGCATTAAAGTAACACACATACTGTCCCCCCCCCCCCACACCACCACCAAAAATATTAAATTGACTCAAACCTCTGATAATAGTTTCTTGCATTATTTTGGGAAAATTTAGAATGTGTTCGGGGGAAATTTCAGAGGTCTGAGCATTTTCTGCAACCCTGCAAGGTACTAAACCTAATTCAATGTCATTTTTAGGAAACTTGACATACCACATTAGACACAGCATACCTGCAGTCAGAATATAAAAATATTAAATATCTTATGAAACATGAGCCTTAATTTTTTTTTTTTTTTTTTAAACTGTGCATGCACAAGCTTTAATTCAATTTCACTTGCTAATTTATTAGCCAGATCTGTTGAGCTACTTATATGAAAACCTCAAGTAAATATCTTAAAAAAATTCAAACATTTATTGTTCACAGAATGAACTGAATCTCAATTTCTCTGAAAAAAAAAAAAAAAAAAAAAAAAAGTATAAAGGGCTTTACTTAAATTTTTATTTTGATTTGATTAATATAATGAAATGTTTGTCGGTTGTAAATAAATATTAATAAATCCTCATTTCGGCGCCCCCCCCCCCCTCTTTTTTTTTTTTTTTGAGAGGAACTGAAATTCAGTTATTTCTAACAATAACTTTTTGAATTTTCACAACATTTGCTTGGAATTTTCAGAAAAGTAGCTTAATACATTTGACTCATAAATTGTGCAAACGAAATTTCCTTTTTTGAGCTATGCAAGATAAAATATCCATTTTGTAAATCACTTTCACAATATTTCCTTATATTTTGTTTAAGGAAGTAAAAGAAAGGGGCATATGTTAACTGATGCCATGTGTTATCATCAGTTTCAATTTTTGCCTATAAAAAATTGTAATTTAAGGAAACATGTCTCCAATAGTTCAAAGAAAAAATGGAATTTTTTCAGAATGAATATTTTCAGATCAAAGAAAAATTCAAATGTTTTGATATAACTATTTTTATTAATAATATGTTTATCATATATTGAGTTTTATTAATAATCAATGTAATATGAATGCTACATATAGCAAGATTTTTATAATATTTATTTTGGAATGAAGATTTCAAATTATATGTAATTATTAACAATATTTTTTCAGCAGTTCCTTATTTTAATTTTTCTATTCTGAAGTTGAGTTACACCTAAAGTATTGACTAAAATAAATAAATAAATAAAAAAGATTCAAACATAGTATATGTATTTTAAAATAATTATTGTCTGTTTAATATTCGTGAATAAAATAAAAATAGCTTAAAAACTTTTGCTTTTTTTTTGTAAGTATATAGCTTAACATTTGTTTAAGAAAAATAATAAGACTTCTAATAGTAATATTATAAAATTCCAGTCTCACTTCTCTTTTCCAAATTCTCCTAACATAAATGTGGGAAAGAAAGTCCCTGAAAAGAACTTTTTTATTGATCCATCATATGTATTCAATATGTATTTTTTAACCTTTAACATTCATTACATGTTTTCTTTTGAAAATTTTTTAATTTCGGAAATGGCTATTAGATACATAGCTGATCATAAATATGTAAAAAAAAAAAATAATAATAATAATCAGCAATGATGAAAAAAAAAATATTTATTATTTTACAGCTAAGTAAATGTGTTTCTAATTCTTCTAAAGAAAATGAGAGATGGTGAAATAACAAAGATATTGAAAAAACAAAAGTATTCTCTATACCCAAGGATCATATGATCCTTCAGATACATCAAGCTTTACAGCATTTGGTTAAAGTTCGCAGATAAGATACACTTCTTTTTCTCTCTTAACCATAGCTACCAGCAAGTATGGGCAAGAGAGAGTCTATGGCCCTCCCTTCTATTTTCAAATCCATTTTTAAATCGTCTTAATCTTTCACAATTTTGAAAATAATTACAAAATTATTTTAAATACTTAAATTATTTGAGAGAAATGTTGTGTTTTATGAAAGTACAATATTCTCTCTCCCTATCTATCTGCCTACGAGCAATACGAAAAATGTTTTACCCCTTCCTGGATTTGTTTATCTTTTTTTTTTTTTCTGGAAGCACCTATATATTCCATCTTTTTAACTTCTACAGACTAGTTCTGTACTGACATTTTCCATTAATCATCTTTCATATATTGTTTTATTCAGTTCAGGTAAATTTGATGTATAGAGCACATCTTGCCATTTTTTATCCGTAATTAACCATACTTGCCTATCTGGGCATATCATTCTATTTCAATTTCCTTTATGTTTTTAATTTTTCATTTTCACTCTACTTGCACTAAAAAGTTAATATTGTTGTAAAATCGAAGTATGTTTTGCAACTTCTATTTTAATTTATGCATCGTATAAATGTACAGTTAATATTTTCATGTTATTAAAAGATGTTTAAATGTGCTAATTTATTTATTCATTATTTTATAGCTTTGTAAACGTACAATTAGAGTTGATCACGTGGCTAATTATAAACCTCCTAAAGAAAATGAAAGGGATGATGAAATAACAAAGGTATTGAAGACTGAAGGTTGTGCGCCTCAAGTTGTTCAGAAACTAATCAATAAAGAAACACCTGAAATTAAAAATGATGACTCATCTGAGGCAAAAAACAAGAAGAAAAAATCCAAAAAAGGTTAATATAAATAATAAATTACTTTGTGGTGTAATTTTAATTAAAAATAAAAAGCATGTGCAGTCGGGGGACCTCCGTCAGGAATGAAGTTTCTTATGCCTTTTCTCCAATTCCGAATTTGATTTGTTATAAAGATCTAGATTGTTCATCCTTCTATCTTTTTTTTTTCTCTCAATGCAAATAATGTAAAGTAAGGAATCAAATTAAAAAGTTGCATTTAATATTTTAGCGAAAATATTTGTTTATTAAAATTTAAATATAAGAAAATTAATTATAAATTATATTAATAAAAGTAGTATGTTGTGGCCACCACAAGACTTTCTTCTATATTTCCCTATACAAAGGGCAAATAATTTATAAAAACCATTATTTATTAAAATTATCTAACATGATGAATGCAAATGATTTTCTTAGAAGAGAAAACTAACACTAAATATCCAAAGAAAGACAATTTTGTCTATAAATAATATCTTAAAAATGCGTTTTTATAATGGTTTTATATATGTCCTCTCATATCAAGTTTCGTACAGTTTTATGTCATGCAAGTTGAGATACAGCCTTCCCATTACCGAGGAAATTTCCAGTATAGCAGCTCCATTTATTGGCCTATAAGCATCTAACTTGAATCAGCATAATGTCTCATATGGCATTCTCACATATCAAGTTTTGTTTGATTATGCGCCATAGAACCTGAGATATAGCCTTTCCTTAAATTGTAGAAATTGCTGTGTGGTAGCACATACCTTTTGAGCTGTGGACACCAAAAGTTGAAACTAATTTATGTAAATATACATCTGCATATAAATTGCTATGCAATTATGTGCAGTAGTTCCTGAGATATAGCCTTACTTTAAATTGGAGAAATCGCTTATATAGCAGCGCCACCTGTTGGCCAATAAGCATTCAAATTGAATCAGCATAATGTCTCATAATGACAGGGTTGCCACGCTACCTGGAGAACCTGGAATAGTCAGAGAATTTGAAAATTGACTGTAAAAGTCAGTAATTATCATTCAGTATCAAAGTCCGGGAATTCGAATATTTTAGCCAGAATCTGGAAAAGTCAGGGAATTTCATACGATGATTGCCAAAAAATAAACAATTTTTTCACCAACATAGGGTCATTTCTTCCATTTTCTTCTTTTTCCGCTATTTGTTTTAAACTCCCCACCCTTCTTTTCCACTTATGAAAGAAATTTCTTTTCTCGCCTATAAGCAACACATGACATCACTATATGTAACTTTTGTGTTTTCAAGTGGTACCATGATTATTTTGTCCTCAACACATCCAATGGTTAGGCTGGAATTTTCTTAGACTGTTTCTAGAAAACCTGGAAAAGTCAGAGAATTTCATTCTCCTGTTTCAGTGGCAACCCTGTAATGATCTTCTTACAATATTATATTTCACTCCTCTATAAAAATTGATTTTTAAAATCGTCTGCTTCTTTTATACTTTTATTTTAATAGAATTTCAATAGAATTTAATTTATATATCAGTCATTTTAGCATTTTTATCCTAAGTAGCATTAGAAATAATATATTTCACTTCTCCATTGAAATTTATAAGATCTTACAATAAAATTAATTTGTGTTTAATATGAACTCTACGAAAATTTTTCATCAGCCGCTTCCAAATTTTGACTTAAGGTTCAAATCTCAATCCTGTGAGTTTTTACATCGGCTACAACATTTTCGTCTTTATTCGTAAATTATTTGACTGTAATGAATAGTTTACTGGAATGTAATTCAATGTATAACTTAGCTCAGCAATGCATGGCCGGGTCTGCTAGTATATATATATATATATATATATATATATATATATATATATTGAAAACCTTTTCAAACATTGCATTATATGAAACCAAGTATCACATGAAGAATTATAAAAAATGAATGAAGTTGACAAAAAAAAAAAAAAAAAAAAAAAAAAATAAGCAACCAGATATTGAAGCATACAAATTCACCACTTTTTCAAGGGCATTGAATGAAAGTTGTATGCAAAATAGGTGATCTTTCTTTCATGTTGTATGCAAACTGCTAAAAATTTTCAGCATGCAATGCCCGAGGTCACCTAAATGACTTGAGAATAATTTCAAACAATATGTGGAAAAACCAAGTTAGAAACAAACTTATGAAGTGGAAAAAACCAAGTAAGAAATAAACATATTAAACTTCAAACACCAATCTTTTCATAATAAATTTATGAAGCGGAAAAAAACTTGAGAGATAAAAACTTATTAAACATAAAACACCAATCCCTTCATAATAAATCAACCATAAGGAAATTTAATAAAACCAAATTTTAACTTTGTTTACTTTTGAAAAACAAGCCGAAAAAGATAAAACACTCCACAACAGCCTTGAGATCGAATATAGTTAAATTCATAGTTAATAAGGGAAATTAATTCACCTACTGAACGATTAAGTAAAATAATTTTTAGTTTAAATTTTAGTGTAATTAGTTTCTTTTAATTTTTGACAAATAAACCTTAAAGTTAAAATTTAATTTTAAACTTAATTTTTTAAAATTAAATTTGAATTTATTTGAGTTACGTAAATTCGCAATTCATAAATATCGTGTAGAGATAGAAGTGTTTCATCGATTCAAAAGAACAAGTTATAGAGGAATGAGCGCCATCTGTTAAAGTGAAAAAAAGTAATGACTCTTTTTTTTAAAAAAATATATTTATTATTTAATGAAAAAGTTATGGAAATAATATGCCAGAAAATATATAGAAAAAAATGTGCGCCTTTATACATTAATATTGTTGTTCATTTGTCTTTAAAAAGTTGCAATGTCTATTTTTCTTCTCTTAAAAGAAATATCACACTATATCATTAATATCAATATTAATTTGGTGATATATCGCGATATTTAATTTCTGATATCGTCCAGCTCTAAACATTAGTAATAATTATTTTAACCCGGCATTATGAAAGGCAACTAAATAAAAAGTTACCAGCAACTTTTTAAAACAAAAACTTGAACAACTTTCATAATAAAACTTCAACAATCATATAACTCTAAAATAATTTTAATGTTAATAAACTTTACTTAATTTTTAACATCAGTACAACTATTAATTTTCTCAAACTTAACGACAACAAAAATTCATATTTTGTTTATATCTCTACAGTATTGCTGGTTTTAAAATGACGCTTGCAATTGCATGGATTGTAAAGATGCAACTTTTAAAAATAATTTTTTTATGAAATGATCTAATCAGACAAATGTCGTCATATTTAAAAAAAAAAAAAATTATTTTATTATATCACTGAACTGAGTCCATGTGCTTAAATATTACTTAAATATTATTTTTTATCCTCGTGTATTTTATTGTCACTATCATATCATTTCTACAAAATATAATCATAACAGGTCCACGTTAGAGAAATATTATATAGATGTTAAGTAATAGTTTTGGTACTTTTGTATTAACTGCAAGTCAGCAATTAATCATTATACAAGTATGCATAATAATAAGTAATAGTGTGCATAATAATATGCATATATCAGAATGTATAAGTATGCATTGTATAGACCATCATATACCATTATCCATAAATATGTATAGAAGTTATATGGAGTTGTATAACACAATGGCATGTGGGCAGTACTAAAGTACCATTAATTCTTATTGAAAAAAGTTACATATATAAAAATACTTTCAAAATGTTAAGTATTAAAATATTTATTTAGGAATGTTACTAATTGTTTCTGCCTTTACCATGATTATTTTTAATCAAATATTTTCAGAAAGTTACAAAATGTTTTAGTTTTATATCTTTTTTTTTTACTGTCAGTGTTAGGCATCTTTTATTAAAGATTATCTGAAATAAATTAAAGAATGGAAAATATTAAACTTGTTAATTCATTTGAAATTTTTATAGTCTGTTGTTACTAAATCACTAAGTAAATAAAAATCTATGCAAGAATACTTTAGGTGCTGTTCTGGATTACTAGAATATTAATGTGTTTAATTTTAAATATTGTTAAAATGCTGAAAAAGGGTGTTCTTTGTATATCTGCATATAACATTTTAGCATAATATATAGTCATATTAGCATAATAACTAAAATGTAAGAAAGATGCCATCAGCTTTTTAATTTACTAGCCGCCTCCGACGACCAGCTGGTTCGTGATCCTGGAAAAATCCAACTTTATGAAACTCCCGCTCGGTGGCACCTGCAGCGCCTTTTTCCCGTTTCAGGTCGTACAACAGCTTATTGACATATAGTGAAAATAGCTTTATTGAAAAATTTAATCGCAGTAAATTCTTACTCGGTAGCACCTGCGGCACCCTCTTCCAATTTCAATATCTGAAACAACCTGTTCGCTCACCATGTTTTGATCTTTCATATTTCTGACTTTAGCAAAGTCCCGCTCGGTGGTGCCTGCGGTGCCTTATCCCCATCTTAGAACTTACAACACATTCCTCGCTTATTAGAATTTAAAATATTACAGTGCCATCTGGCAGTAGAAATTTCTGTAATCTACTGTTCAATTCCAAATCAACAAAGCTTTAATTAGTAGCCGAGACAGAAAAGAAAACCTTATCAGTACACCTTAAAACGTGTAAATCGGGTGAAATCTCGAATTCCATTTTCAATGATATAAAAGAACTTTAAAATATCTTTCGAATGATGTATTAAAAATAATTTAATCATAATTAGAATTTGAAATATTGAAATTTTAAAATATTACAGTGCCATCTGGTGGTAGAAATTTCTGTAATCTACTGTTCAATTCCAAATCAACAAAGCTTTCAAATGATGTATTACTTATGAAATTCTTTTAATTAGTAGCTGAGATACAAAAGAAAACCTAATCAGGACACCTTAAAACATGTAAATCAGATGAAATCTCGAATCCCACTTTCGATAATATAAAAGTACTTTAAAATATCTCTCGAATGATGTATTAAAAATAATTTAATCATAATTAGAATTTTAAATAGAGAAAAATTGTATTAGAATTGTATAAGAATAAAATTTAATTTGCAATTAAAATGTAAATTTTTTGTTTATTCTCTGAAATCAATGAAATTTGAACCCCAACTTTGTCTTGTGATGAAAACTCTGTATAGTAAGTTTTGTGTGCGACAAAGGAAAACTGAAGAATTTTGAAATTTGCAATTTTTAATCACAGTCAAAAAGCACGTGACCTGAATCAATAAAGCAGGAAGCAAAAAACTCTTTCAAGATATGGAGAGTTGGGCCCAGATTCCAGCCAAACACTTACGGCTCGCACCTGCGTTTTTACCGCAAAGTCGTGGACGAAAACGAATTTTCCTAGTCAGGTCAAACAATCACAACATTCTTCTCTCGCAGATGCGATTGTCACGTGTTTCAATTTGCGGCCAGTAGAAAGCTATCGTAAGACTCTTGTAAGAGCAATGGCGGCCATTGCAAACAAACGTGCAAAGAGCTTGGTAAATTATGTACTCTATGAGATTTCTATAAGTACTATTGATTGAAGATAATTATTACTTTTTTTAAAACATATATTTCTTCTGATTAAAAAAGAAAGAAAAAACCGATACACGTAAAGTGAGAAATAAACTTTTTGAAAAGATAGTTCATGAAACGTAGTTAAAATACAGGTATGTGAAATATTTTCAGTATTTTTTGTATCTTATGTTTTATTGTTATTAGTGTTTGCATAACATATTTTTCATGATAAGACAAATTTCAAAGTGTTATATTCATGTATTTCACAGTAATGTCTCTTATTACTAACTAAAGAAATAGCTGTTTGCTTCAAATCTACCTCTATTATTTAAAATTATCTTTTATTTATTTTATTAATTAATTAATTTTGTATTAATTTAGTTTTGTTCACTGAATATTTATATAATCATCTCCATATTGATGAATATTTCAAGCATAAGTTAAACTAAGAAATTTAATCAGATCTATTTTGATTTTTCTTGAAACTTAGTTATAAAACTTTTTATGTCTTTTTCATTTTCTTCTTTGTGCATGAACAATTTTACTTTATACTAAGAATTGATTTAAATTAAATTATTATTTATTTTTATTATTATTTCTCATTTTATTTTATTTTATTCTAAGGTAGCAAGCAAAAAAAAAAAAAAATTCTTTCTTTTTCTTTCTTTCTTTCTTTTTTTTTTTTTTTTAATGTTTTTGCATTTATATATTTATATTTTTAAATGCTTTAAATGCCTGCATTCGAAAAACTATAATTAACTTTATAAAATAATAAAATTATTAATATACTTTTATAAATTAATCCCAATCTAACGTTTTTTTTTTTTTTTTAACTTATGTCTTGGTAAGAGTTAAAAATAATATAGAAAAAAAAGAATTAAAAAATCTTTCTCTTATTGGTTTTTATTAATAATATCTGAATATGAATTACCCATAAAATTTTGGAGTAATGATAAAATAAATCAGAATTTTTAAAATAATGAATTGATGTTAATAAAGTTTGTCTTATCTTGAAAATTACTTTGCAAACTGTAAACATAATAAAACATAATAAATACTGAAAACATTTTACAATACAGCTTTGATAATATTTTATAATCAAAATCTTTTTTTTTTTTTTCAGATTAATGCTCTCTGCAAAAATATTCATTTAATTAAAAAAAAAAAAAAAAAAATCAACACAACAACATAAAAAAATAAAGGACTTCTAATCTTAATGTTATTACTACAAATAATAATTAATAAAATGAAAAGTACACAAATCTTATAAATACTATTTTTCTGCTTACAAATTTGTTTATTTTATATTTATTTATTTATTTATTTTGGTCGTAGAACATAACAAAAGGACATACTCACAAATTGGAAAATTATAAATCATTTTACAATATGGTGAATATGATTTTATTTTATCAAAAATAAATTTCTGAACTGAATCTGCAAATTTCGTTTTAATTAAAAACTAAGCATTAGATATTTATGTAATTGGAAAAGATTGGGGGAGGGGGGGGGGGAGGTCTATTTTTAATTTACAAAAATAAAATAAAATAACAGCATTTCATCTGAAAATATAATAAGTTTATAGTAATAACTTGTGTTATAAATATACCATATCATCATATCATGCCACAAAATTATAGAAATCGTACATACAAATGGTTATTTAATGTTTATTATGCTTTTTTTTTTATATCCCCCCCCCTTTTTTTCCCCCGTAAAGTAATAAAATGAAAGTTTATAGAAATCAGATGCACAGATGGTTATTTAATAATTATTCTTTTTTCTATTTTTTCCCCTTTTTATATAAAGAAAATAATAAAACCTATTGCTATTATTATTATTTAATTGTTCTTCCTATTATAATTTTTTGGGAGATTAATGAAGGCTTTCATGCTTATCAGATGTACACATCGTTAATGAATGAAACCAAAATAAGTTACGATAAAAACAAATAGAAGCAATCCATATGATCATCCCTTTAAAACTGTATACGGATTCTCATTGGTTAAAAACGAACAATATCTGAATGAAATTCGAATATTTTCTTCGAATTTTCCCTTTCTTACTTTCCTGACGTCAGCAGTTGCGGAAATCATGGCTTGAATCACTAACATCAGTGCTTTCCCCTTTTCTCTCGCAATCCCTCCCACTTTGTGAGCTGGTTATCGTAAAGTTGTGGCGTTTGACCAGAATTCGGCCCTTGGTATGGTAATCCAACCAAAGGCAAATGCAGAATGCTTGCATCGAGAATTTCATGAAAGTCTATGGCCTAATGCGTAAAAAAAAAATGAATTATAACTGATTCAGTTTTTGAAATAATGTCTCAATCTTTTGAGATCTGATTTGTCTAATCGAGGTATATATATATAAAAAAAAAAGATTTATCTTTAAAAGATTTTGAGTTATAAAATGTTTTGTGAAAAAATCAATGTTTCGTAAAATCTAAAAATCTGGATTGCTAATCCGTATTTTGTTAAAATGTTTATATGGTTCGAAAGAGGATTAGATGACCTTTCAAAATATACTGGTTGTTAAGAAATGGGACTATTTTTTTTTCGTACAGGGCGTTTCAAAAAAGACGTTCAAGAAAAAGAGAAATTTTGGACCCTTTTTAAAACTTTTTTTTTAAATATAAAAAATTCATATTTCTCAAAAAAATTTCTACTGTAAGAATCGGTAATAAATGCTCTTTCTCGTAGTACAGGCGTATTTTCAATATCTGGAATCGTTGAGCAGCGATTGTTTTACAAAAATGCACGAAATTTTCCCTCTGTGCTTCTTTTGAGGAATGCGCTGAATTCTACTCGGAGGGTGGAAAATACGATCTGCTGGCTTTTTAGACATAGGTTGAAGTTTTAATTAATATCTCCGGAACTAATTAAAAATTTTAAATTCTGTTTTCAGGAGCCCCTCAGGAAGGCTCCTGAGCATCCGTATGCCAATTTTGTACTTCTGCGTTCAATAGAGACTGAATGTATACACTGCTCGACATTGAAAATGCAACACCAAGAAAGAATGCTAATAATGAATGAAATTTGTTGGACACATACATTATAGTAGGAAGAACAATTGATTAAAATTTCAGGAAATTTGGAGTAATATGTACTGAGAAAACAGTACATAAAGCAGCGACCTCTGAGAGCAATAACAGCACTATCTGCCTAGGCATTGAATCGAACAGTGATTGGATGACATGTACGGGTAGAGCACTTCAAGAAGCTTCAACACGATGCCACAATTCATCGATCAAAGTTACTGGTGAGTGGTGGGGGGGGCAGTCGCTTTTCAATCATTAAACAGTCATTTTCATTGGTGTGAGATGAGGAGAACATGCTGACCAGAGCAACAGTCGAACACATTCTGTATCAAAGAAGGTCCGGACAATACAAACAACTTGCGGTCGTGCATTATCTTGCTTAAATTTTGTGCTACGGAGGCCTGGAATACAGGGCAGAGGGGCGGGCATTAACTCATCAGAAATTTAATGGCCGCTGTTCAGAGTGCCAGGAATACGAACATGAAGTAATCGAGACATGTATCCAATGGGAACCCATAACATCATTGCAAATGATGGACAGTATGATGATGTCGAATCCCAGCTGGCAATGTGCATTATTCATAATGCCATTAAATACGGATAAGTCAATCTTGATGCTGTAAACAGGTTTGTGATTTGTCTGAAAAGTGACTTCACGCCGTTCCTGCATCCAGGTTCATCATTGATCACACATTAATGGCGCCCATATCAGTGATGCAATTTTGAGGGTAATCAGAATTTTGGTAGCTGCATACTGAGTCACCACCTGGATTGATGGTATGTTGTACCATTGGATACACGTCCCAGTCACCTCTTGTTTTCATTCCCGCCACTCTGAATACCAGCCATTACATTTCTGATGAGTTAAGGCCCATAGCTCTGCCCTATGTTCAAGGCCTCTGAAGCTCAACATTTAAGCAAGACAATGCACAACCGCAAGTTGTCCATATTGTCTGGACCTTCATTGATGCCGAATGTGTTTGACTGTTGCTCTGGCCAGCGCGTTCTCCTGATTTCGCACCAATGAAAATGACTGTTTAATCGTTGAAAAGCGACTGGTCCCCCACCACTCACCAGTAACTTCGATCGATGAATTGTGACATCGTGTTAAAACTTCATGAAGTGCTTTACCTGTACATGTCATCCAATTGCTGTTCGATTCAATGCCTAGGCAGATATGTGCTGTTATTGCTCACAGAGGTCGCTGCTTTATGTACTGTTTTCTCAGTACATATTTCTCCAAATTTCCTGAAATTTTAATCAATTGTTCTTCCTACTTATAATGTATGTGTCCAACAAATTTCATTCCGTTATTATCATTCCTTCTTGGTGTTGCATTTTCAGTGCAGAGCAGTGTATATGCACAGACAAAGAGACAGACAGACATCTTCTTTTATTATTATAGATGTATATTTCTTCACATAAATAACTGTATCACAAATGAGAAGTCATTAATTTTTAGGGGTGTCTATTCATTCTTACTTTCTGGCTAGATATTCTTTAAGAGTACTTTAAAATTATTTATTTTACTTATGTGTCATTAATAATAATAAGAAGGAAACCTGATAATATTAAAACCAGGGCTTAATTTCTAATGAAAAAAAGTTTGGGAATGCTAATGATCTTCAGAACTCATGTTTGTACTTGTCTCTCTCTTTACTGGTCTATCAATAAATTTTTGGGGGAAAAAAACTCAAGTTTTCTAAGTCATAAATCAAATTTTACAGAAAGCCTTAAGGCAGTATCTCATTTTTCATTTGAAATTTCCAGTTTAACTAATTGTTTCCTTCTTTGGAAACAAACTACTGTTTACTTTTCTCTTTTTGGTATTTCATTTAATGCATGTAATTTGAAACTACAGTTGCTCAGTAACCAACATCCTAAGCTGCCAACATCCTAATTAATCTTCCGTAGTTTTGTTAGTATCCATCCCTCTTTCCACACCAATTTATTTTTAGAGTAATTCTCTCCAAATGTAGTCACGATTAAATAAGACAAGGTATCGACGATCAAGGAAAACAAGGACATCATGAAACTAATATGATGTGGCCACCACATGACTTTCTTCTATATAATTTTACACAAAATTTATTCAATACAAATTATTTATTAAATTATCAAATTATTTTCCATTTTAAATACAGACGATTTTTATCTGACAGAATTATATTATCACTAAATGCTGAAAGATGTCAATTTTTTCCAAATCAAAAGAAATGACTTTTATCAAAGTTTTTTTTTTCATTAAAAGTAAAAAAAAAATCAATAACTTTGTTTTAAATTATCACAGATCTATAGTTCAACCATTTGTTTTAAAGGTATTGACGAGATCTTTCGAAAGATACCCATATTGAAAAGTTACTCCTCCGGGGGGGGGGGAAGCGATGCCCCCCCCCCCATGTACAAATGTTTTTTCCAAGTTAACTACTACTATTATCAATAATTCATATTAAGTTTACAATCACACGATTAAAATAACTCTCATTATGTACATTTATGCGAAATTTTGTCCTATACTGCCATGTTAAAAATTTAGAAAAAATGCAATCATAGCGCCACCTGTTGAGCCATTGTTCCACAAATCTAAACAGCACCAGTTTATGTCAAGGTCCAACTAAATATCATGTTTGGTTAATTTTCGTTCATTGGTTCGTTAGCTACAGCGTCCACAAAATTTGTGATACACACACAGAGATTGACACAGTCAGATCGTGTTCAGGACATCCCAAAATGTGTAAATCCATTGATAATTGGAGTTAGAAAATTTTCATGTATCCAATACTTTCTCTATATATACATTCAGAAGAAAGTAAAAACAGGGAATTTTATCAATCTGGAAATATCAGGGAATTAAAAATACCCTAAAATCATGGAACTTTTCATTTTTGCCTTGCAAACATGACTGTCAGATTGCCAAACAGATAATATCTTAGCTGAAATTGCATTGAATTGGCTGCTTTCTAATTGAATTTTGCCAAGTTAACATTAAAAAAAATAAATAAATAAATAAACTTTATTATTATTATTAGATTTTCTTAATGCAACAACATAAGGAATGATTTTACGTTTTGATGTTATGTTGTCTATTTAAAAAGTATTCAAATTTTTATGTTTTGTCACTTTCTTCCAAATTTTGAACATTTTGTTTGCATTTTATTTTTCATTTTGTAATATATCAACAAAGTCAACAAAGAAAAAAAAATTGAGATATTTTTGCTCATCAGTATAGTTTTTGAATTGCAGTGGTTTGGTGAACTTCTTACACAAGATGTGCGATATACACAAAATTATAGAATGTATTTAATAGGTAGCAGAAATCATGAAAATCTCAAAATTAGTTAGGAAGATAAAATCAGGGAATTTTTTTCTAAACTTCTGTAGCCACTCTGTAAGAAGAAAAACTCTAAAAAAAAAAAAAAAAAAAAAAAAAGAGACTGGTGTGAAAAACAGGCGGGTACTATGGAATATTAATTAGGATGTTAGCAGCTATGGTAATAGATAAAAACACAACTGTATTCATTTATGATTAATTCTAATAATTTCTTTCTACTGTGTAAAAATGAGAGGGGGGGGGACAATAATTTAGAGCTAGAAAAAATAGATAGAAGAAAAAGGTTGTGTGCCAAGTTGTATTTCATACGTGTCTTTTTCGTAAGAAAAGAGTATAAGGATTTTAAGGAATAAGAATAATGATTCAGGGAGTTTTTTCAGAAATGATGCACTAGTGATATTCAGTATGCAGTGTTAATGAGTTCAATGCATTCTATTTAATACGTAAAAATTCACTGTAAGATTGTAATAAAACTGGGTTCCCGTGCAAATTAAATCCTGTTAATACATATATTGATCATAATAATAATCGTAATCAAACTTATTCCATACAACCAAGCAGGTAACTAATCATCAACTGTAGCTAGCAATAAAATTTTGTTTGTCTTTTAATCGTAATCAAACTTATTCCATGCAACCAAGCAGGTAACTAATCATCAACTGTAGCTTGCAATAAAATTTTGTTTGTCTTTTAATAAAATTTGAATAAGTTCCTTGTCACTTTGGGCTGTACTTAAGCAAGCTCTCTACTTATCATCGTCAAAAGCTGGAGCTAGTGTTATTCTATAGAAAAATAACCCTTGTTTCTAACTCATTAACTAATACATACTTTTAAATTCCCTTTGAGTGAAAACTTGCATTTTACAACTTCAAAATAAAATATTATAAATAAAAAAAAATCAGTTTTTAAAAAACTATAACCAATTTAACAGTTGTGAGATTTCTGAATGTAAAAATGAAATTTAAATTATGTATTAGTTAATGAATTGAATTATAGAATTACATTAGCTTTTGCTTTCAGCAACGAGAAGAAGAGAGACCCCCCTTAAGAAAATAACTGTGAAATAGTGTAATAATATTTTAAAATTTTTAATTATTTTGATAAATTATTAAAGATTTGAATATACTAAAGATTTTACTAATACATTTTATCCTAAATAAATACAGGATTGTTACGGCACCTGGAAAACAGGAAAAACCTGTAAAACTCAGAGAATTTGAAAATCTATTAAAAAACAGGGAAAACTCAGGGAATTTTCAAAATTTATTGCGAAAACAGAGAAAATTTTGAAAATTTTTTTAAAAACATAAGAAAATTTTTTCATAATCAAATATTTAAAAAAAAATTTATTTCTTTATAATGAATAATTTATGTTTTTTTTCCGAACTATAGTAAGTTAATAAAATTAATATACCCTAAATATATTCAATTAACTTGTAAGCATGCTAGATTCTAATGCTGCATGATTGTGTGTCATCTATTTTACTTCTAAAAGGGACAGGGAAAACTCAGGGAATTTTTCTCCTGATTTGTGTAGCAACCCTGAAATAATAAAACAGTTAATTAGATTTTTAAGTAAATAAGGGGAAAATGAAGTCTTATGAATAAAGAAAAAATAAAGTTAAATTTAAAAGTTTAAAAAAAAAAAAAAGTGGAAAAGTGTGATTATCAAGTTAAATTTATAGGTGCAAAACATAATTATTAATTCTAAACCCTATTCTTTAATAGGAAAAAAAAAATCTATAGTACTAAGGTTAGGTGCTTATTAATGTATATCTGAATCCTGAATGTTATATCATAATGCTATGAGGAATTAAGAGATTTGGATCGATGAAATTTCAAAATTATATAAAAATCGCTGTCACACAACAAAGATTTTCCTACCATAAATTATTTTTCTTAGAACTATTATTATTAATTTTTAATATTTCATTCTGGAGTTTAAAAATGCAAAAAATAAACTAAATGCATTTTCCACATTCCGTAACTCCAGCATAAAATATTAAAAATTTAAAAAATAAGTGTTTTTGGATAATAAGAATCAGTTTACGACTGTGAAATTTCTAGATGCGAAAATGGAATTTAAAAAGTACATTAAGTTAATGAGTGATGTGCATAACAAAATTTCCCATAGAATAACATGAAGTTAAGCTGCTAGTAACGTTAGGTGAAGCATCCTCTTAATGTTTATAAATTATGCTTGAAATATTTAAATTCATTACATTATGAGTATGTATTTTTTCTTTTATTTATTTACGGTTATTATTATTTTAAATAGATAAAAAAGAGAAAAAGAAAAAGAAGAAGAAACATAAACATGATTCTGGTGATTCCAGTAAAGAAACTCATGCTGTTGAAGTTGCAAAGGTTAAGAAGGAAAAACATGATCCTGGTTATGACAAATATGATACTTCATCTTACGAGAACAGAGATGCAAATAAAAGACATGAACGGAGGACAGATTATTCAAATGGTGAATGCTCTTATTCTAAAGAAAATGACAGATCCAAAATGGATCCAAAATTTTTTAAAACTGAAAGAAGGGACAATCTAGATAAATACAAACAAAAAATTAAATCGGAACCTGAATCAGATGAAGAATATTTCAGGGCAAACAGATTTAATGTTTCAGGTAAAGATAGACCAAAAGAGAAATATGGAAAATCCAGAAATAGAGATGATAGTCACAGTCATCCTACTTCACCGAAAAAGCATAAAAGAAAAAAGTCATCATCATCATCTGATGATGATGATGATCAAATTAGAGATAATAGAAAAATATATAAACTCAAAGATAATAGAGATGAATCAGAAATATTCTCAAAACACAAAAATAAATCGAAAAAAGTTGAAGACAGTTCTTCTAGTAGTGATGATGATTCTAGCAGCCAGTCATCTTCTGAAGAGGAAAAACATGATGACAGATATGTCAGAAAAAATAAAGATAAAGTGTATTATGAAAGTAGGGAGATGCAAGAGGATAGTAGTGACAGGAATTTTCACACATCTAGGGATACTCCTACATCTAGTAAAAATAAGCATTATGATAAAGCAGAAAGACATACCGAACATAAATCAAGAACTAAATATAAAGACAATGATAGTGATGATTCATATCATAAAGATGTTCATTATTACAAAAAGAAAAGTAATAAATAATAAAAAAAAATAAAATGTATGTGCTATTTTTCTTATGTAAAATATGGTTCATTTAAACTATATTATTTTACTCAGTTAGAGAAAAAAAAAACATATATATGAGTAAAAATCTGAATTTACTTTTAAAATCACATATTTTTATGCTTTCCTTAAAAAACTAATCAATCTGTGTCTGCCCATACAGCCACTGATATCCATTAGACATCGAAATTACATCCAATGATCCATAAAAGGTACAAAATATCTAAAGAATGTCAATTAAATGTCCTGGATATCCTGTACTAATTATAGATGTCTATTAGATGTTTAAATATAGACGAAATTTAGACGTGTCTTTTTCGATGTCTATAATAGATGTAACATGTTAGATTAAAACAAGATTTAGATCTTTTCAGTATCTTTTAGATCTAACAAGTTCAATTATTGGATATTTGGTGAATTATTGGATATGTAACAGACTATCTAATGGATGTAAAAAAGAGTGGCATTTGTCGTGCTAATAGGTATATGGAGGATATTTATAGAAGTTTAATGGATCATTTTTTAACTTTTATATGTGTTTATAGATGTTTTATGGATGTAAGTGGCTGTGTGGGTGCCTAGTATTCAATTTTTACACCTGTATTTCCAAATTTTATTTCTCTTTGCCAGTTGAAATTACTGAACATAGATTCATATTTACATGATGATATTTACATGTTTTAAAAAAGTCCAAAGATCTCCAAAAAAATTGAAAATAATATTGTAATCCTTTAATTAAAACTTTATGACCATGTGTATTTATTTGCATTAATAATTTATTATGACATAGTTGGATTTTACATATTTATTATTATTATTTTCCCTGACATATTAAAACTCAGCATAGTAACAAAAATAATTTCTTTTAAAAATAGGATTTGTTTTGTGTTATTAAATAACTGAGTAATGTTTTGTGGATGAATAAATTCTGGTTAATCAAATTTTGTTTTCTGCAATGATATATACTATGCTGAATAATTTTTTAAAATAAATCTATAAATTGACCAATGAATTTTGTATACTTAATTTATTATTTGAATCAATGAATGAATTTTTTTAAACCACTCAAACCATGGATAAAATTTTATTTTCTTTATCTTAATACATTGTTGCAATTATGATGTAAGTTTTTTCCATTATGTTATCCTATTCATTATTTTATTCAGTTGTTGAAATGCATGCATGGAAACTATGTATAAAATTTTACTTTCTTTATTCCAAAACATTGTTTTAGCTATGACATCATTTTCAGCATTAGTTTTGGGAAACTTTGGCTTTTATTATTCAGCAGATAATCAAACACTTTGTGAATATATGTACAGTCAAATTCGTTTGCTTTGACAACCTGTTGATAGCATAAAAAATATTTGTTTTGCTTGATAATTCATAGACTTTGATATTAACATAATTTCATTATAACATATTACAGTCTTGGTTTTAGCACCCCCTGCTCATTTTTATCTCCACCTCCAAGAGCAGCTTACCTAACAGGCTTTGCCCACTTCGCTGGTTACAATATTTAAATGAATTTTCAAAAAAATTGAATAATTCAAACATTTAAATAAATAGGTTTCTGTTGGAGATTATTTCCAGCAATTCAAAACCATGGCAAAATCCTGCTATATACAGCTGTTAACCCTTTGCGGCGCAAGGTAATTCGGATAATTTAAATTATACTGACACCGGAATTCACGAACAAAATTAAATTAAAAGAAATTTTTAATTTTAAGTTTAAAAAATACGGCCTTTTCTGTTACGTTATAAACGTAAATTTTTGCTAAAAAATTTCTGGGATGACTTTTTACAACTGGGAGGTGGTTTCACACTTATACCACCGCACATTAAAGGGTTAAGTAAAATGTGGAGGGAAAATGCAAAAAACACATAAAACAATCAAAATAAATATTAAATTTTGTCAAATTAAAAAATTGTTACATACTGCACACTACAATTAGCTGATATATATCTTAGCAAAATCTGATAAGTTTTCCATGAATAGTTTTTGAGTCTATAAAACTTTTAAAACTGAAATGTTTTGCCGTATTTCAACATGAAATATCGCCTAAAATAATACTTTGACATGTAAACAATTTATTTCATCATGTTTATGACACATTTCTGTACAAAACTGCCAAATTTCAAGGTTTTGTGGGAAACAGTTTTTATGGTATATAAGCTAAGAAAGCAGAAAAAACACGATAAATTGAAAAATGGCAGTGGTAGTTATTATTACTACTTTTAGAAAGATACACACATATTAAATGTTTTCTCTTCTTTTAGAGAATAACATGGAAAAGTAAATCAGAAATTGAAGTTACTTTTTTACATTACTTTGTTAAAGTGCTCAATTTTTAACAAAACAATACATGCTTTATATTTATTTTAAATAATTTTGATATAAATTAACATCATATCTAATCTGAATTACTTTGAATAATAAAGACTCTTTTTCTAGAAAAAGTGCATTTTAATAGTATTTCATACACCATTTGTTCTTTTATGTTTTCTAATAATAAAGATGTTCTCACTTTTATTGTTATGTCAGTTATGTACAATGATTTTATTTACTTTTAAATCAAACTCGGTTATTATGTCACTCAACTATAGTATCAGAAATATTTGAATCTCTCTTATGATGATGTTACAACCAAGTTTCGACTGTATTTCTGAACATTAATAACTTTAATTTGTAACTGTCTGACCATGTAAGGGCAAAATAATAATGCTAGTTTCCCTGTATGATTACTGATGATTTGATCTTTTCAAGATATAGGTTATTTCATCATGAAATTAAAATATAACTATGTATTTGAAGATTTATATCTTTCAGACATTAAAAAAATAAGCTGCAAAGTCATATTTACAGGGTGGTGACAGAACTAGAAATCATGATAAGTCAGTGAATTTTATAAAAATATGATTAGGAAAATTCGCTGGATTTGATAAAAAAAATCTTTTGATTTTAGCAATGGGAACGATTCATCTTCAAACTACCATTTTATACAAAGGCCAATATTGATTAATAAATAAACTGAATAACTGTTTAAGTATAGATAGAAATCATAGAGGAAATAATGACAATTATTGTTTATGCTTTTAAAACCAGTCTGTAAATCACTTACAGTGATAAAAGGACTGCAGTGAAAGAGAGCTCCCCCCCCCCTCCCAATATTATCATATGAGTAATTCAGGCATTGTGCTGGGTCTTCCAAATTTGAGGACCTCCGTGATATATCATTTAACTAGTTTTATTTATTTATTTTTTAGTGAATGAATAATGAAAATTTAGTAAGTGCATTTATTAATTTAATAATATTTTTAACATTTAGAATTATTGTAGTTTATCAATTATTTTCATTAAATTTTAATTGAACCCTCAATGGTGTTCTCCTTTCATATAGTTTCAGAAGTTTTTGAGTAAAATTGCAATTTCCTGGGTTATTTAACGATTGACATACATTGAAAAATATAAGAATAAAAAATATGAATAAAAATATTGAGAGAGAGAGAGAGGATCAAAATGGTACGTTGTCTGTGGCACTGTCTTACTCTTTATGACTAGTTTTGTAGTATATGGTGTATTGAGTAGTTTAGATGGTTCTCGTTTGGAAGATAGAGTGAAGCCATATATCAATTAAATTAATTGTATAATCTTGGTAAGTTTAATTAAATTAAATTTTAATTTGAAATACACTGGTGCTCAAAATTTAAACAACAACCTGTTTTCTGATTTTCTTCTTTTGCACATAACTTTTAAACAAATAAACATATGAGCATAAAATTTGGATGGCATGTTTGTTATCATATCATTAATCGAATTTTATATAACTTTAGCATAAGTATTAATTTTTAAACTAATAATTAATCAATTTTTCTCAAAAGTAAGCTTTGGAAAAAATGAAAAATTTCAACAATTTTAGAAAAGAAAACTTGCTGAAAAATGGTTTTAAGGATGCATTGCAGATAGGTGAAGACGGACATGCCTTCAAATGTTAAGCTAGATTCCGATTTTTATTTTTGTGCTTTTCTTTTACTTTTATAATGGATCTTTTGAGAAAATATAATTACTAATTTGTAAACTATGCTCAACACTAGAATAATGATAATGTCGATAAATAATTTTATAATGAATGTCTTATCCAATTTTCATGTTTGCATGTATATTTTTGAAAAAGTTATTCAAGTACGAAAAAAAGAAGATAAAAGAAGAAACAGAAAAGTGATTACAGGAAGAAACATCCAGTTTTAATCTAACACATGGATGCATGTGCGTCTTCACTTATCTGTAATGCATTCTTATGACCATTTTTTGTTAAGTTTTCTTTTTTAAAATTGTTAAAATTTTTCATTTTTTCCAAAGCTTACTTTTGAGGAAAATTGAATAATTATTAGTTTCAACACTATTACTTTTGCTAAAGTTATGCAAAATTCGATTGATGATATAATAACAAACATGCCTTTGAAATTTTTTGTTCATATATTTATTTTAATTGTTTTAAAGGAGAAAACTAAAAGATATGTTGTTGCTTTAATTTTAAACACCAGTGTATAACAACTTTCCTAATTGTACTATATTAAAAAAGAAAAAAGATAAATTTATAGTTAAAAAAATTTTAAATAGCTGATAATTAATTCTAAAAAAATGGACAGGCATTATTTTTTGGGAGGGGCTGTAAATTGTTAGCAGTGTCACTACTAGTGCTGGACGATATCAGAAATTAAATATCGCGATATATCACCAAGTTAATATCGATATTAGTGATATATTGCGATATTTCTTTCAAGATAGGAAAAAATAGACATTTGTTATTTTTTAAAGACATATGCACACAAATTTTAAAGTGTACAAGTATAGAGTGTTTTCCATGTATTTTCTGGTATATTACTACCATAACTTTATCATTAAAAAAAAAAAAAAATTCATAAAAAGTGAATCAATATTTTGTGTTTCTTATATCTTATACTATTGCTTTTTAGTATACCTCTGTATAGTTTGTCCTTTATTTATTTATAGTTTGTCCCATTTTAAGCTTTAATTATTTTAAAATCATATTTTAACACAGCTAATATGTGATCATTTCTATCAAGTACATCAAAATTCATAATTCTACTAAAAATAAAGCTTAAGAAAAATTGTCTTAAGATGTAGGTATTAAATAAAAAGGAAAATCATTTTAAATAGTTAAGAAATGCCATTGGATACACCTTTTTTGGTCGTAGAGAGTAATATTTTTTACTTAAAACTCTTATATGCATCCTAAATGTCAGTTACTTGTCATTTTTATTTTTGTATCTGCTTACCAAATCATTACAATATTTTTTAAATGTATATGTGTTCAATTCACATTCGTAATAGTTTCACAACAATTGAAAATTGAATTATATATATATGTATACATTGTCAGTATAAAAATTATATTATTTAAACAAAATTATGTTAAAGTTTCATTTTGTTACTTAAAGTAACTCATTTTGCATTTAAACCAATTTTATTTAACATGTACGGCTTAAAAAAAAAAAAAAAGAAAGAAAGAAAGAAAGAAGGAAAAGGAAAGAGAAAAAATAAATGCTACATAAAAAAAGTAACAAACTATCCAATATTATATAATTCTATAAAGAAACTGTCACTGTAAAATTACTGAAGATAAAACTTTATTTTACATCAGTCAGATAGCATCTTTTCTCCCTTCCCATGTTATCCAATGGGATTTTTGTCGCGTCGTTTTATAAAAATATTTTATTAAAAAATGAACTTTTTTTAATTCTGTTTTTTGAATATTACTCTTTGAACAGGTCGTCTTTTAGCTTAAATTCTGTTTTTTGAATATTACTCTTTGAACAGGTCGTCTTTTAGCTTAGTGAGCAATTTTTCGAAAAAATAAATTTAAATATTTTACTTAGAGATCCACACTTAGAGTCCATAATTTACTTATTGAAATAAAATATTTAAATTAATTTTTTCGAAAAATTGTTCACCAAGCTAAAAGGCGACCCGTTCAAAGAGTAATATTCAAAAAACAGAATTCGAAAAACTTCATTTTTGAATGAGATATTTTTATAAAACGAAGCAACGAAAATCCCATTGGATAACATGGGAAAGGAGAAAGGGAGCTATCTGACTGAAGCTGAAGTACAGCCCAAAGCGAGTTAAACACATGTTGAAGGTCGCATCTTATTCGCCAGTAATTATCGATACTTTGAAATAAACCAATATCAATGAACCAATAGCAGGAAATGAGCTAAAACAAAAGATATTGTTTTCATTCGTCATAATAAGCGTTTGTTTTTATATCGCCTTTGTGGTTACTGTGGTATTACACCTACGATCCACGAGTGGTGATGTGCAATATTATCAAATACTAACGGTAGTATAAATTCTTTCATATTATCGTTTAGGGTCAGTAAATGCATGAATGTATCAATATACTGTGGGAAGTCAATATACTGTGGAAAAAGCAGATGGCTTTCAATAAATACTGTTTATTTTTTTATTATGCGGTGGACTTATTAAAACAGTGATTTTTTAGATTTGAGGTTTCGCACGCAGGAATAAAGGAAGAGGAAGTATATGCATTGTGGGAGTGATCGTTTGGGGTGGGGTTATATTTTTTTATTTTATCAGTGAGGGATGGGAGAAAAATAAGAGAATGGGTATTAGTATAAGATATTGCGCGCTCTTTTTGTTCGGGTTTCGTTCGCTCGGGTTTCATTCGGGTTTCATTCGTGATGCGCGCTAGTAATAAATAATTTCTCATTTCAGGAATTTTTAAATTGCTTTTCCACAAGTTTTAAAAGAAAACTGTTGTGTAGTGAAAATATGAAAACTGTTTTAATTATTTCAATTGAATTTTAATTTTTTATAAAAATTTTTATATGAATTTTATTTATTTTCAAAATTAATTATAGACTTGTAAGAAAAAGAAAAAAAATAAATAAAAATAAATAATAATAATAATAATAATTTTCCTGCATATCATTTCAGATCTTTTTTAAGCAGGGTTTCAAATACCCATGATATATATATATATACCCCCCCCCCCTAATCCTATCTATGTTGTTGTTATTATTTATTATTATTATTATTATTATTATTTTACTTATAGGTTATATTGAAATTTCAAATTTAAATAAAATTATTTTACATCTAATACAAGGTCAGGAGTTGATCCTGGTGAATTTGAAACTTTTAAGTTGCCCCTTCACTAAATTCTATTCCATAAACGGACCCTTTTACAAACTTTCACTCACAGTATGTGTTCTTTCACAAAATTTAAATCTATAAAATGACACTTTCACCAGATTTGTTTTATAAAAATTAAAAACTTTTCTATGTTTTTAGTATTATTCCAAATAACTGACTGTACTTGATTTAATGAAACATCATATTAACCTCTTATTAAATATAAAATAAAGTGACTTGCTAAAGTAGAAGTTTATATCTATATCTATATTATATATATATAGCATTTATAATGACATAGCGTCAACAGCCACCAAACCTTTTGCTTATGTCTCCAGATTCGCAAACAAATCTGGATGGCAAATTTGTAGCATAAATTATTTTTATAAACTTTATTCTTCTAATTTATATTTCTATCTGTCTCTCTGTATATATTTAATAGAAACAAGTATATTTTGATATTTAAAATATATTTTTAACTGAAATTTTTATTGTTTGTTGATATTGTTTGTACCTCATTAGTCAAATTCAAAATTTTTGTATCTTCAAGGTTCTCTCCTACTTTAATCACAAATTAAGTTATTTTTTTGGCACTGCACTTGTGGCGATATTTTTTATCTGATGAAAGATTATATTATAATGTTTTCCACTTAAAACAATTGTTGAGTGTTTCCACAATTTAGAATAAATAAGCTGTTTCCATAATATTAAATTTATTTTCATAAGAGTTGCAAAATGTTGTGTTTTTGCTACATCAGACCAAAGAAAAAAAAAAAAAAAAAGTATAAAATGTAAAATTATTTGAATTACAGTAATTGTTTAAAACTTTTCAATTTATTTTCACTATTTTTAGTAATAATGTGGTCCATATGCTTTTTCTCAAGTTTCATTGAGAATAAGACTGATTTTTAGATAATCCTTCAATTAGTGAAATTCCAGGTAAGAAAAAAGAATTACAAGTACTAAATTCAAGGCAGTGTGGAAACAAAAAGTTTTTTTTATAAACAATTTAAGTATAAAGAATCAAATAAAAGTTATGTTTTATATCTGCACGATTTAGAACATGTTTTTAAAAAACACTGATATTAATGTTGCATTTTCACAATGCCAGTCTTAAATGGGTTAAAAAAAACTGCATGTCATGATTTATTCATTTAAACATTTTTTTTTTTTTTCATCATTTGTAGAAATTTGTATTCATTAAAAAAAAAAAAAATGTTTAAAATATCCTAAAATTTTTGTGGTGTTTCCACATTAAAAAAAAAAAAAAATGCATATGATGCAAAAGTACACAAGTACATATTTGTCTACCATTTTATGTTTTTTAACCTCTAGATTGGAGCCTAAGTAGTCCTTCAAACAACAAAATTTCTAACACTAATGTGACCCTATTTATGTGATCCCCCCTCCCCCCCTCAAAAATAAAATAAAATGAGAATAAATGAGAATTTTACAAAAAAATATTTATTTTCACAAAAATGGGTCCCAAATTAAACCTGGATCGACTCCTGAAGATGCTTGGTAAGCCATAATAAACAGCATCAGAATTGTCAATCCATGAAGAAATCATAAAGTAAAGTGCAAAAAGTTTTTATATATATAGCTAAAGCTAAACGTTCTACAGTTAGAACGCAGACGACAAAGTTATTTAAGAAAATTGAAACGAAATTACTTGAAAGGAATTATACTGAAGATGACCTTGAAGAATTACTTGCCGAATTAGATCTTAAAGAAAAAGAAATAAATAATTTAGATTCTCAGATATTTTCGAATATTACTGACGTAAAAGAAGTTGAGTCTGAGGTACTAAAATGTGATGAATACAATACGAGTATTGTCATAAATAAAACCAAAGTTAAAAAAGCACTTTCTAAGTTGGAAAAACCGCTTGTTCCTATTTTAATGCAAAATAATAAGATAGAAGAGAGTGCAATAGTTCGCCCGTTCGAATCCCCTTACGTAACTCTTCCTCGTCTTACTATAGAAAAATACAGCGGCGATCCGTCTGATTGGCAGAGATTTTATGATCAATTTGATTCAGCAATAAATAAAAATTGCGCAATTTCTAATGTTGATAAATTTAATTACCTTCGCAGTTATTTGACAGGTGTGGCATCCGATGCGATAAAAGGTTTTAGCTTAACGAATAATAACTATCAGGCTGCAATTGAAACTTTAAAAGAAAGATTTGGGAAAAAAAACAGTAGTTATAAATTCTCATTTAAATAAGCTTCTGAATTTAACTCCTGTTAAAAAATCAAATGATATAGTTGCTCTTAGGAAATTGTTGGATACTTGTCAGACTGAGATTAGAAATTTGGATGCGTTGGAAATAAAATCTGATAATTATGGTTCATTACTCTGTCCAATACTGATTAAATTATTACCTCAGGATATTGTTTTGGAAATTGCAAAACAATGCGATTTAGATGAAAATTGGGATGTTTCAAGGGTTCTTGATATTTTGAAAACTGAAGTAACTTACAGGGAAAAAGCTCAGTTTTTGACAAAAGATAGTCGCGAAAGAGAATTTAGTTCTCAATCGTATTCTTCCTTCCAAAGTGCAAAAAACGAAAAGCTTCTAAATAATAAGAATATTTCTAAATACCCAACTGCTTCTAATTTGTTAAATGAAACAGATAAAAATTCTAATTTGTGTTTCGCTTGTAATGGGGAAAAACATGTTTTAACTGAATGTAAGGTTTTTTCTAGTTATCCATTACAGAGAAAGAAAGATTTTTTAATGAAACATGGATTTTGTTTTATATGCTTAAAACGGCGGCATACTGCGAAATTTTGTAGAAGTCAGATAAAATGCGAAGTGTGTAATAGAAGACATTTAAAAATTATGTGTTCGGAATCTAAAACAGTTAGCCAAGTTGAGGATAAGAAACCAGTTTCTAAAGAAAGCGAGGTTATTAATAATAAAGTACTGGGGAATAGAACACATATGAAAGATGTTTTGTTACAAACTGTGACTATTAAATTAAGGAATGGTAAGAAAGAAATACCTTGTAGGGTAATTTTTGATACAGGATCAATGCGTAGTTACGCAACTAAAGAAATTATTTCTAAAATGGGTTACGATGTATTAGGACACGAGAAAATGACACACAGCCTTTTCGGAGGCGTTGAAGAAACTAGGACACATAATAGTTACAGAATACATATAAGTTTTCTCTCTTAAGATTATATGTGTAATTTTGAGGTCTGACCAGGAAGTAATCTGTTCTGATATTCCTAAAATTAGAAATGGCCCATGGGTAAGGGAAGCTGAACAGTATGGGATAATATTTTCAGTTGTTGAATGTTTCAATAAAACTCTTGACAGAAATAACAATATTGATATACTAATTGGTGCAGATATTTATGGAAAACTTTTGACGGGTAATCATATAATGTTATCTAGTGGGTTAGCTGCTGTAGAAACTTTACTGGGATGGACCCTAATGGGTAAAATTACTGAAACTAATTGTAATATCGATAGCTCTATGCTTGTTGTCTCTTTATTTTCTAGAATCAAAAATGAAAAAATCAGTGATTTATGGGAGTTAGATCTTTTGGGCGTAAGGGATTCCGTAGAAAGTAAAAAAAGAGATGATCTAAATAAAGAAACTCTAGATTTATTTAATTCAACAGTTAAACGGGATTCAAACGGGAGGTACGTTGTTTCTCTTCCATGACTTAAAGATCATCCTCCAATACCCTCAAATCGCAAAATAGCAGAAAAAAGATTATTATCAACATTGAGATCATTGAAAACTTCTGGAAATTTAGAGAAATACCAAAATGTATTTAATGACTGGCTACATGAAGGTATAATCAAGAAAATATCTGATTTAGGCGATAGTGGCCATTTTTTGCCTCACAGAGCTGTAATAAGGCAACATGCCACAACACCTGTGCGTCCTGTCTTCGACGCTTCAGCTAAAGAGAAATTTTCCTATTCGTTAAATGACTGTCTCGCAAAAGGTCCAAATTTAATCAAATTAATACCTGCAATTTTACATAGATTTATTTAGAAAAGGAAGAATAGGAATAAGTGCCGACATCAAAAAAGCATTTTGCCAGATTGGTTTGAACAAGAATGATCAGAACTTTGTCAAATTTTTGTGGTTCGAAAATGGTGATTCTAATAAGTTACAAGTATACCAACACTGTCGCGTTGTCTTTGGACTAAATGCTTCTCCATTCTTATTAGCTGCTACTTTAAATCATTTATTTGACAAAATCGAAGAGCCTTACAAAGAGATAGCCAACAGACTGAAAATGTCATTTTATGTCGATAACTGTATTTCCAGTCTAAACAGTACAGAAGAATTGCGAGAATTCATAAAAACTTCAAGACAAATTTTGGCATCAGCTCAGTTTGATCTTCGAGGTTGGCAGTATACACAAATTGATGAAAACTTACTAGACGAAGATTTTCTTAATGACATAGAGATAGAATCTGAAGAAAATTCTGATATAGCAATTTTGGGGCTGATCTGGAATAAGAAAGATGACACAATAAGATTGATGAATTCATCTAATGATAAAGAAGAACCTAAATCAATTACAAAGAGATCAGTTCTTTCTGTGGTTAATAAAATATTTGATCCCATCGGTTATACAAGTCCAGCCACTTTGATGCCAAAATTGATTCTGCAAAAATGTTGGAAAGAAAAGTTTAATTGGGATTCTCCATTGACAGAAGAAATGACAAAATCCTTTAGAAAATGGAAAGAACAACTGGAATTGTTAAGAAATATAAAGATCCCTCGTAGATTTTCCGAATTCGACTTAAGTGACAGTGAAAAACAGCTTCATGTTTTTTGCAACAGTAGCAAAGTTGCTTATGCCACATGCATATTCTTAAGAGTACAGAATGGTGAAAATGTGTCTTGTCAGCTAATTCAAGCGAAAACAAGAGTGACTCCCTTAAAAGAAGTTACGATCCCGCGATTAGAGTTACTTGCTTGTTTAATTGGCGCAAGACTAGCCTGTACGATTATCGATGAAATGAAAATAGATAATCTCAAAACCTTCTATTGGTCGGATGCTAAGAATGCTTTATATTGGATAAAAAATGACGGTGGTTGGGCTACTTTCTACAGAATAGAGTAACAGAAATTAGAAAATTGACGAATGTCGATGATTGGCATCATGTTCCTGGTCATCTTAATCCAGCTGACTTACCCTCCAGAGGATGCTCCCCAGATACCTTAACGAAGTCCCAGTGGTGGAACGGACCTGAGTGGTTAAAGAAGATGCCCGACTTTTGGCCTAAAAGTGACATTCTTCCTGATGATGAAGTTATATACTCAGAAAAAAGAAAAACAGTTGCAACAGCAATTGATGTTTCCTCTCAAGAATTTGATCTTTATGAAAATTGTTGCTCATACCAAAAAATGCTAAAAGTTACAGCTTGGATTCTTAGATTTTGTGAAAATGCAAAGAAGTTAAAAGAAAACCGCTTATTATCTAACTTAACAGTCGAAGAACTTAATAAAGCGGAATATGCAGTGCTAAAATATGCACAAAAGAAATGTTTTTCTAATCAAGCTAAGAAAAAATTTAACTTTCCGACACTTATTGACGAGAAAGAATTAGAGTCCGTACCAGAATTTCAATGAGAGAAGACTCAATGTCAGATATCCAATTGTCTTACCAGCAGATCACAATATAACATCCAGAATAATTGAAGAAAAGCACAAAGAAATGGATCATGCAGGAGTTCAGATTCTCATGTCAAATTTAAGAGAAGAATTCTGGATAATTAGATGCAGAAGAACAATTAGGAAAATTCTACAAAGATGCATTCAGTGCAAAAGATTCTCCTCAAAACCAGCAGAAGTTCTGAGTGCTCCACTTCCAGAAGATAGAGTAAGAGATGTTAGGGTATTTGAAATTGTTGGAATCGATCTATTTGGTCCTTTGTTTTTAAAAGATGGACAGAAATGCTGGATAGTTTTGTATACTTGTGCCATTTACCGATGTGTACATTTAGAATTAGCAACATCCCTATCAACAGAAAACTTCCTTCAAACGTTAAGACGCTTTGTAGCGAGAAGAGGCCGACCACACACTGTATACAGTGACAATGGAACAAATCTAGTTGCAGCTAATAAAGAATTAAGATCTATAGATTGGAAACAAATAGAAGATTACGCAACTGTTAGAAAAATTAACTGGAAGTTCAACCCCCCATCAGCTCCGTGGTGGGGAGGCTTTTGGGAACGTTTGATTAGAATTATAAAAGCTATTTTGAAGAGAACTCTTTGAAAAGCACAGCTTGACTATGAAGAGCTATATACCTTGAATTGTGATGCAGAAAGTATAGTAAATGCGCGACCTCTCACACACATGTCGGAAGATCCAAATGACTTAATACCTCTCACCCCAGAAATGTTCTTAAAGGACATACGTGAAATAGGAGTTCCAGATTTAGACTTGATTGATAAAGTGAAGTTCAAAAAGAGATATGCCTATAGGCAAAAGTTAAGATCTTCGACAAAGATTCCGTAATGAATATTTAGGAACACTTCGAGAATTTGCTTCGGTAAAAAAATCTACCACATTTAAAGAAGGTGATTTAGTGCTAATTCAGGATGATAATCTAAAACGTCTTCAGTGGCCTATGGCTAAAGTGTTAAAATTGTATAAAGGTAGAGATGGACAGTTTCGTGTAGCAAGACTGAAAACTAAAATTGGTGAACTGCTACGTCCATGTCAACGTTTGTGCCCCTTGGAACTTCATGATGAAAGCCGCTCTAAACTTCAACAGCAAACTCGATATGGTCGCTTAGTGCAACCAGTGCAACGCCTTGGTGTGGACAATAACGATCCAGATTGAGCATGTCGTATGTCCTTCCCTGCTCAAGGTGGGGAGGATGTTACGAAACCGAACTTTCTCAATCCATAAACTTTATGAACTGAAAGACTTATTCGAACTCTTTATTTTATTACTGTTTATTTCTTTTTTTTTGTATTGGCAACAGCCACGTTTTTGTTTTTCTTTTGAGGTAGATTGAGAATTGTGTTCGGAAAGGATAGAACGCTGAAATGGCGTATGAAAGAATTGTAATATACTTTATATAGTCAACTAAATTGTAAATACATGTACATA
This sequence comes from Salticus scenicus, assembly GCA_963930645.1. Lineage (NCBI taxonomy): Eukaryota > Metazoa > Arthropoda > Arachnida > Araneae > Salticidae > Salticus > Salticus scenicus. Next base: position 18,849,241 of record OZ005653.1, read on the forward strand.
AATTTATTAAATAATCGTGTTTTTTTAAGAGTCATGAAATAATGTTGAAGTTACCACACAATTCGGCAGGATATTAAACCAAGAAAAAATGAAGACATCTGACCCAAAAGGAAGCATTAAGTAAAGTTATTTTATGCATTCTATTATCTTTATTTGATGCTATGTTTTAACATTATTTGAAATTTAGTATTTCTTCATTGTGTATAATTGCAATGTGTTACAGTTAATACACCAATTTACTACAAAAGTATTTTGCAAAGAAACACTGTAAAATCAAGAAACCTGCAACAGTTGTTTTGGATCAAAATAATTAAGCACGACCTTCCATCAGTGCAGAAAATATTAGGCACCTGTGCCTACTTTTTCTTGCCTGATTTAGAGTTCTGCTTAATTACCTTCATCCTTGCAGAATATATCTGAATTTTGATTGTTTTCTTAGTGAGAAGAAAATGGAAATAAGAGAGGAAGTAATAATCTGTAGAAAAAAAACTTTCTAATACTTGAAAATAAATTTCAAAATTCAAATAGTGATAAATTGCATTGAGATAAGGGAAGGCTGCATTTTCTTAAAGAGTAATAAACCACTCATTAAAAAAAAGCATTATTTTAATACATACATATCATAACACTTCAGACAATTAAATTTTTTGAGTTACATTTATTAATGCATAGATTATTTTTCCTCCCATAAAACAGAACTGGAATAAAATAATGCACTAATAGCTGTATTCTTATGTTACAGTGTGTATTCATTCTTTTAAACAATTATTACACAAAATAAATGTCTTTATAAAACATAATAGAGTCTTGGGTTATTTCGGAATGTGTTTCAGGAAAATTTCAGATGTCTGAACATTTTTTCACCCTTGTTACATGATTTTTCCCCCTTCGTTAATCAACAACAGTTTTTCAGTGCTTAAGACTGTGATAAATCAGTTTACAGTTCGACCATGTTGTGGTTTCAAAGGTAAACATATGGTTTAATTGCGGAATTCAGAAGTCCATTAGTCAATAGAGGCTCGATTTCAAACTTTAAGGAAACATGAACAAACTCAGTAAAATATATTTTAAAGTGAAGCTGTTGCTGTACGATTAAAGCTTATGGAGAAATTTTATATCATCTGACCTTGAAACTTATTAAATAAGAAAAATTGATATTAAGAAATTCGTAATGAAAATCATAACAAAATTTCATTTTCATAACATTTACACATTACATTAGTTTGTAGACAACAAAAGTACAATAGAAATTAACGTTTGCTTCAGATTGCAAATAATAAAAATGTATTAGAATATTTGATTGAATACAATTAATATTCAAGTAAATAAACCAAAATATTTAAAATAAGAGGTATGCTTATAAAAATGCTACAAAGTAGATCTGAAAATTGAAATTTATTTAAGGGGGTGTCCATTAATTACATGAAGCGGTTTTGATGATTTTTTTATCCCCTCCCCTCCCTCCTGGTGCGATTTCATGAGATTTGGCTCGACCCCCTCCCCCCCTCGCCTAATCTCACATGATATGTTTCAAAATTCGTACTTTTACTGTAAATGCATTAGATTTATTTCAAAAACACTCTAGAATCACAGTAATAAAATTGAAGAATAAAATACTTAAATAGAAACTACTAAAATTAATAAAAGGATATTTATTCTAATTCAGTCCATGGGGACTTGTGCACAGTCTCAAGAGTGACTATTGGAACCAACATATCCATATGATTTTCAGTAGAATCATCTGCACCTTCAACTTTGCTCTGATTTAGTCACTCTAAACCGTTGTCACTTGTGCACAGAAGCTTAGTAGCTCATCTTGTGCTAGTGACAATCCGTGAAGGTCACACTTTGCGCGCTTGCAAAGCTAGTGCATTGTGAACCACATGCAGATGCTCTGCAGCTCTTGTGATGGATGCAAAGTAGATACCACATGTACTGCAGCATCTCTTTTCTAAATCATCACATCAAGGTTACTGTGCTGCTTTGCGACGTTCAGATAGCAGTTCTACATCTTTGTTCTATTTTTGGCAGAATTTTACTCAAAAATCCAGAATTTGTAAAATTTCCCGCCAAAAATGGATTTCCCCTATCCCTCCCCATTAAATTCGAAATATCCTAAATCGTAGATAATGTTTTAATTGTACTAATATGCAGTCTCCCCTTGTTCAATTTCTTCACTGTGAAGTAATTTGGAGCCGAGTTATGCTTACAAAGGTGTTTTTGCCTATTGTCCCCCCTTTGGGGGAAACAGGGGGTAATTTTGATAAATCTCATTACTTTAGGTGTCAGATACATATAAAGAATCCAAACACCAAAATTCGTGACCGCAGCTCCCATAGATTTCAATGCATAAATTTAGCACTAAAAGAGGTGTCTCGATTTTGCCCCCTCGTAACCCCCAAAAGGAAAAAAAAAATGTTTTTGGAAATATCCTAAATGAAGTCGCATAGCCTTTTTTCAGTATCTTTGTTCCATTTTTGGTAGAGTTCTCAAAAATCAGGAATTTTCGATATTTCCCACCAAAAATTGATTTTCCCCCTCCCTTTCCTTAAAAATCGAAAATTCCTAAGTCGCAGATGTGTTTTATTTATACTCATGTCTAGTCTCCCCATGTGCAATTTTTTTACTGTGAAGTAATTTGGAGCCAAGTTATGCTTAAAAAAGTGTTTTTGTCTTTTGTCCCCGCCCAGTAGGGAAAGGGGAGTAATTTCAAAAAAATTGATAAATATAATTTTAAGTTGGGTAAAGATCTGAATTCCATCCAGTTGTTCTCAAGTGTTACCCGGACAAACGTGTTTTTGTCTTTTGCCGCCGGGGTGGGGGGGAACGTGGGAGAATATCTGAACAGTTGATAGATATAATTTTAAGTTGGGTAAAGACCTAAATTTCTGCAAAGCGCCGTTGAATTCTGTCCAGGCGTTCTCAAGTGATACCCGGACAAACGTGTTTTTGTCTTTTGCCCCCGCCAGGGGAAAACGTGGGGAATTTCTGAAAGGTTGGTAGATTTAATTTTAAGTTGGGTAAAGATCTAAGTTTCTGCCAAGCGCTGTTGAATTCCGTCCAGCCGTTCTCAAGTGATGCCCGGACGGGGAATTTCTGGAAAGTTGATGGATATAATTTTAAGTAGGGTAAAGACCTAAATTCCTGTAAAGCGCCGTTGAATTCTGTCTAACCGTTCTCAAGTGATACCTGGACGAACGTGTTTTTGTCTTTTGCCCCCCCCCCTCCCCCCCGCAGGGGGAAACGTGGGGGAATTTCTGAAAAGTTAATAGATATAATTTTAAGTTGGGTAAAGATCTAAGTTCTGCCTATGACCGTTGAATTCCATCCAGCCGTTCTCAACTGATGCCCGGACAAACGTGTTTTTGCCCTTTGCCCCCTCCAGGAGAGAACGCGGGGGAACTTAGAAAAAGGTGATATACATAATTTTAAGCTGGATAAAGTCATAAATTCCTGCCTAGAGCCGTTCAATTCTGTCCAGCTATCCTCAAGTGATGCCCGGACAAAAATCGCGGACAGATATGTGGACACCATGATGCACACACGCAAAATTTTTTTAAATCGCTTTCGGCTTTCATGGTGTGTGAAACGCGAAGATATCACAAAATTTTTTCATTCTGACAAATTTACCGATAAAAGTCTGATTTTATTAATATAGATTGATAAAATGTGATATTATTGTTGCTTGTTACTAAAATGTAGAATTAATTTGCTGCTGATTATATATATGTAATATGCTTAGTTGCAGATAATTTATGACATACATAATTATTTTAATTTAAATTTTATTGACAAAATTAGTGATTATTCCACCACAAATCAAAGAAATTTTAAAATTTTCGTAGCTGAATTACAAAATATTTCTTTCTTTCTTTCTTCTTTTTTTTTTTTTGGCTGTTTCAAAAATGTGGGAGGTGCCATTGAATTTAATATACATGTAATTGCAGCAATATAGTTTTTTACACAGTGAATGAACTATATTCATTTTTATGATAGTCAGAGCAGGGGAAAAAAAAGTGGTGAATTTAATATTTTAAGTCATTGCTTTATTTTTTTTAATTACAATGTGGCAACTGGGTTTTTTTCAGCTTTGCTACAAAGCATAAAGTGGTGATGAGAAATAATTATAAGATAAAAAACTTTTTATAAACCATGTTTTAAATTTTCTGATGAATCATAGAGCTCTTATCAATGTGCATAAAATTTTTAAAGTGATAATGACGTTAATTTTTGTGAGATGCAGAATTTAACTTTTTATATTTTTTTAACATTCACGTTTAATTAAATGTATTTATTTTTATCTCGAAAGAAAATGAACTCATAATTTTTTTTTGGCAACAATTAAATTATAGCTAATATTTTAATGGCTATTTTAACGGTATTAGGATGTTATTATTTTCATATTTCAATTAATTATAAGAAAACTAATCAAAAATTCGAAAATCGGACTTTGAAGTATTGTGTTGTCACCGGGTTTTGAGCTACTGTGAAAGTATCAAATGTCTAGCTAGAAGGGAAATTAGTTAAAAATAGATTGCAAGATTTTTACCGGACAAACAAACAAGAATAAAAATTAATAAAAACATGGTAAAATAGGTAGTGATGAGAGAGAGGGAAACATAATTATACAAAATAAATAAATCTTCCTCCATTTTATTTTCCATTTCCTCTAAATTGTTTTCTATTTCTAAAATTTCATTCTATCTATGGATACATAATAATTATAAAAGAATACAATAAATAATTAATGAATTAGTTTGCAAACGTCCAAAAATTTTTAATTTATAATTAATTCTTTTCTGCTACCACACAGAATAAACTGTCATAATGATAATTGTATTCAGATTCCATTTTCTTTTTAATTCTTACATCTAAACATTTAAATCCAGCCATTTTCAGTGCATCCATAATTTGCTCTAAGTTTAATTTAACGTGGTTAAAAGTATTTTCCCCAACTATCCAAGATGATCCATTTTCATATCCGCAAAGTAGAAGACCTCCTGCTGGTCTCAATAGTTTATTGAGTTTTTTCAAAATATCCAGGTAACTGTTGAGATTTGTTGCCACAGTTTCAATGCATAATACAGAAATGATGACATCAAATGGAGGTGAAACATTGTGTACTTTTAGCTCTTCCAAAGGTAGAACTGTATCTGATAAGAGATCTCCTTGAACAACACAACTTACATTTTCTCTGATACGAATTTCCAAAGCTTCTCTGGTGATTAAATGTCTGGAAAGAAAAAAGTTGTTTTAAAATTAATTAGACACTTTTTTTTTTTTAATCACTCACTAATTCCCCATTCTACTGTACAGTCAGTAACAAAAGTATCTGAACGCTAGCAAAAATTCCTATGTAAAAAAAAGTACACTTCATATGGTTTTGTTAAATAAATCCTTGTAGAATCCTCTTCTTAGTCAGTCTAAGAACATGATTCGATAAGGATTTATTTAACAGACCCGTGTGAAGTGCACTTTTTTACATAGGAATTTTTGCTAGTGTTCGGACACTTTTGTTACCGACTGTAGGTATAGGAAATATTCATATTCATGAAAACTTTTTATTTTTTTTTTACATACTTTAAGGCATGAGGAATTATGAAATCACAAAATTCATGTGGTATATCTCTGTAGATTAGTCAATTAGCTTCTTGGTTTATGTATAGACATAATTTCGTAATTGAATGATCCTGAAAAAGTCTAATTAGTTTTAAAATATCAATAAAATATTATTCATGATTATTGACATAAACATTATTAAATATCAGCATTTCACTTTAAAAATTTTATAAGTCATTTGAAATTAAAGATTTTCATTGCATAGCAGAATAGGGCCATATTTCCCATAAACTTGTATTGTGTAGATTACTGCAGAATTGCATGAAAATTAAAATAAGAATACAACACCAATAAAATTACAAAGTAAATTAAGATAATTTTAAGATTTTATCGAAATGGAAAAAGGGGTATCTTAGTGTTTGGGGCATTTCAGTCTCTGATGCATGGCCATAATCTGAATTCATTACTCTTATCAAGAATATTGCATTACATACAACAGAGATTTATGAAAACAAATATATGATGGAAACTGAGCAGAGTCCACTTATGGCAACTAGATTATAAGTAAATAGAGGAATTAAAACAATTAAATATAGAAGTTCCAATGCATTGTTTTAGAAAAGATAAATATTCTAGTCTGTAATACATATAAAACTCAAACAGTAACTAATTATAACTAAACAACTTCCATGAGCTTTAATTAATGTATATATATATATATATATAATGATAATGATCTATTAAGCATAGTAGAAGCCAAGCAACAGATACAAGATCACTGAAACACCAATGACCAATAAGATTAAAAATTTCTTTGAGAAGTTCAGAAAAAAATTTCATCAGGGGATGAAATACACAAATTTAAAGATATATATATATTTAATTATTGAGTTTCTTGTACTTAAATATTGTCATTTGTTTATTACTATATTTATTTGAGGAGCAAACATTCAAACCGTGTTTTCTCCAATAATAACAAAATTGAGTTAGTGAATTTTCTTTGAAATTAGCATAGAAATAGTTTGTCTACACTACATATCTTCCTAGATAATATAAAAATTTTCCTAGTATACATCCATTAATGCATCTAAACAAACGATAATTAGATTTTAAGTTTAGTTATTTTTTCATTTATAAGCTTTTGCGTTGTCTGAAAAAAAAAAAAAAAAAAGTTTCCGAAGGAGAAAACACGGTTTGAATGTTTTCTCCTCATTTAAGCATAAATCTTTTAGTCAAATATATTTATTTTATTCTTTTGAATAAAATAGGTAGTCTAAAAAATTGTTTTCCACTAACCGCTCGGCCGCTAGTGGGCAAATATGGATAATAGATAATGTTCATTTATATTTGTAAAGAAAAAGAAACTAAAACAATATTCAAGGTAATTAAAAAAATATATACTAGCCATTTAATCTTTCATTGAAAAAAAAAAAAAATGAATGTACATAATAAAATTTTTATCAAAGTATATAACTCAATATTTTATATAAAGGTTTTCAAAAAATGTTACTTTACATCAGAGTTTACATCCATGAAGTATCAAATTTGTATTTAATCCTGCTTAATGCATTCATTGTTTTTTTTTTTTTTTTTTTTTTTTTTTTATTCCTTTGTTGATATTTTGCGTGTACCAATAATCGCCGCTCTAAGAAAAATCTGGGTTCAATTGTTGAGATTACTTTTAAAATATGGCAATTTTTTTACAAATTGGAGAAGGTGCAGGAAATTTATTTAGCTTTATATAATTAACAATACACATCCATACTTGCCAACCATCTCATTATGAACCGTACAATTTTTAGTACCCACCTTTTTTTTTCACACCAATAATTTTTCAGAGTAATTTTAGTCTTATTTAATCTTAACAACATTTGGAGAGAATAACTCTAAAAATTTAATGATGTGAGAAAAGGGCGTTTTTTCAGGGGGCGTTAACAATTGTACGGTTATTAATGAGATGGTTGGCACATCCTTTGATCACATTTATGAATCAAAATGTTATTTATGTATTATGAACATTTCGCTAATATTGTCCGCCTTATCAACTTCAATGGCCATTCAGTTCTTATAACTGTAGTAAATTTCTATTAAATATTTCAATTTTGCATGCCATGATTTTTATTGGCCAGTGATTTGCCAATAGGGAATCAACCACAGTGTGTCATTTTTCTGCGCATATTGGAAAGGGGGGAGAAACGTTGGTTTATTCATAAATTTTGTCTGTTTCATGCACAGACTAAGGAACTAACTAACTAACACTTTCCTTAGTCTGTGGTTTCATGCATTCAAATGGACAACTGATAAGGACATCTCTACATTGTATTTTTTTTTTTTTTTTTTTTTTTTTGTATTACACGGATCTTGGATATAACATAATTCAACTGTCAAATAAAAAATAAAGAAAAACTTTGTGTTTATATTAAGAAAAATGCTTTTTTAACAAAAATATTTTTATTTTTAAAGTGTTTTATACATTTCATTTCATTTAACCTGTTGACTGAAGTTTATGTAATAAGGCAAATGAAAAAAAAAAAAAAAAAAAAAAAAATGTAGAAACATTTTTAATATGGATATATACAATAAAATATGGATTTTCGTAAGTTTAGTATACAAGTAAATATTGCATATGATGTAAGAATTTTTTTTTTCTTTTTTTAAGCCAAATTTTATTTAACCATGATTTTACCAGAACTATAAAATTGTATTATTTTCTACAATTAAGTTCATGATCATCATTAACTACGTATTAAAAATTACAATAAGTGTCACAGTCACGGAAGGGGGGAGCAGAGGGAAATAAAATTATTTTTATAACACTATGTTACCGATTTTAAATGAGTGTGCGAAAATTACAATGAGTGTTATATATAGTTGGGAGGAGTGGAGTAAGGGGGACTGTAGATGAAAATAAAATGATTTTTTTAAAGTCACCCGATAATCAATTTAAGTACCACTCATTCCTTAAAAAAATTACGGTGAATGTTACATATATCTGGGGGGGGGGGGGGGAGAGAGAAAGGGATGCTAAGGAAGGGCGGGCGACAAAAGGAAGGAAAATGACTGTTTCAACTCACTGCTGTTCGTACAGTTTTATGTAGCACTCACTGTATTTTTCATAAAGAGTAAGTGATACCATTAAAATCGGTAACATGGTGACAAAAATAAATAAATAAAAAATTATATATACATATATATATATAAGTATATATAATTACTAGCAGACCCGGCCACGCGTTGCTGTGACTAAGTTATACGTTGAATTATACGGCTGTAAACTATTTAGTACAGTCAAATTATTATTTACGAACAAAGACGAAAACGTTGTAGCCGATGTAAAAACCCAGAGGGTTGAGATTTGAAACTTAGGTCAAAATTTGGAAGCGATTGATAAAAATTTTCGTAGTGTTGATATTAAGCACAAATTAATTTTATTGTAGGGTCCTATAAATTTTAATGGAGAAGTGATATATATTGTTTCTAATGCTACTTTGGATAAAATTGCTAAAATGACTAATATATAAATTAAATTCTATTAAAATAAAAGTATAAAAGAAACAGACGATTTAAAAATCAATTTTTATGGAGGAGTGAATATAATATATGCTATAATGGATAATTTTACTATAAAATGACCTCATCATTTTAAATATTTTAAAGAGGGCAACAGCTGTAGTCATAAAAAGGAAAACAATAAGGCTAAACCAGAAAAATAAGTAAATTTGATAAATATTTTAAAACTTTAAAATTGGAAATCTTATGAAATATTGGACATTTAAAGTAAATACATGAATCATTTTAAATAGAAAAAGATTTTGGAAAAGTTTAGTGTATTTTAACGAAGTGATGAGAAGTTTTTGAGTATATGTTAAAATTTTAATAGTAAATTCAAGTTAATAAAGATGGGAAACATTGAGAATTAAGATAAGAATAATTATAAGATTAAAAAAAAAAAAAAAAAACTTTTTATATACCATGCTTTTAAATTTTAATATACTAATAATATACTAATTAAAAGGAAAATGATAAATATTCTATCATAGTTTGAAGTCAAATTTGTTTTCAAATGTCTAAATAAAATATCTGATGTAAGATACTAATATTTTGCAGCGGAATAGATTTCATTTCTGTCATCCTTAGCGAAAAAAAAGAATATCGCCAAATTATCTGGCGAAAATATTTAATTCCTTTCAAAAATCATGGTTATTTTAACAACTTATATTAAAAGAGTAATGAATAATATGAAACAATATTTCGTACAATACATATTACATGTCATACATACGTACAATGAATAATACATATTACATTTCGTACAATGCATACATATGGCATGTATATTTTCGTGTTACGCTTTTGATCGCCAAATAATAATAATAATAATAATAAAAGCCAAGGGCGACAGAGTTTTGAAATTTAAAATTAAAATTTTGTCAATTTGACAGCAAAATAATTCAATCTAACACCCGCGATAACTAATACATATCTATACCCAAATATAAGGATTAAAATCGGGAAATAAATTTCCTCAATTTTTAATAATTTCTTACAAAAAATCCAGTGGGCAATCAACATAGGAAATCTTTTTCTTGGCTGCACAGACGGTCAGTGAGTCACACTTCGCTTGCGTATAGAACTCATAGATATAGTATAGCATATATAGAATAGAGTGATCATTGGGGAGAAAAAAGTTATTCCTTCTCATTTGGGAAAAGACGACGTTTTTACCAAAATATGGCCGTCTTTCCCCGAGTGAATACTCACGGGAATACATACTAACATTTTAGCAAATAAAATTTATGAATAATTTATTTGCTAAAGGGGAATGGAAGACTCCAGATACAGTTTCAAATTCATATTTCTTTCTTTCTTTCTTTTTTTTTTTTTTTTTTTTCAATACCACTTAATGGCTGTTTCCAAAGCTTTTATTTATTTATTTATTATTTTTTTTTTTCGGCATCAAAAATCTTTGTACGATAATATGGGGATGAGAGATCTATATATATTACTATATCTATGATCCGCGATTGTAATGAAATGCTCGCCCTCTGGTGGGCTAAGGTGAAATTATCACACCACTGCATATCATCATATTATGCAATCGATTTTCCATGATGTAATGGCGGAGAAAGAACAATTATTAATCCACGTGGCTATTATATTTACTAACAACTGCAGTTCAGAGAGCGCCATCTATCGATCATTACAAACGCGGATAGAACAACATTAGCACTTTATCAATGTGTATAAAATCTTTAAATTGATTATGATGTCAATTTTCGTGAGATGCATAATTTAACTTTTTATAATTTTTTAACGTTCACGTTTGATTAAATGTATTTATTTTTATGTCGAAAGAAAATGAACTCGTATTTTTTTTTTTTTTTTTTTGGCAACAATTAAATTAATGGAACTCACAGATATTTTGGAGCAACTTTAATAAAGGTCTATAATTAACAAATAATTGCAATAAAACAATATTGTGACAATAAATTGAGATAAAAACTATCCTATCTCTCAAGTTGGACCAAACTGCACACAGTGTGCAAAATTTCATTAAAATCGGTTCCTTAGTTTAGGAGTTTACCCCGGACAAACATCGTGACACGTAATTTATATATATATACAGATATATATATTTCTCCCTGCCCACCATTCCAATTATGTGTGACACTTACTGTAATTTTTTATAAGCAGTAAATGATTGTTATACAAAGTTTTGTGAAAATCTGTAAGAGAGTGATATAAAAACAATTTTTTTCTTTCAATCTACTAATAAAACGCATAATCGATGAAAAATCCCAGTCAGCAACTTTTATCAATAAGTAGAAGAAATATATAGTAATAATCATGTTTGTACTGGATAGGTTTTTTTTTTTTTTTTTTTTTTTTTATGTACGGCTTTTATTATTACGGTCAGTATTTTCAAATGAATCACTAAAAATAATGAATCACTAACAGAAACTTTTAGTGTTAAGAAAAGAAATTAAAAAAAAAAATCATTTCTGATTGGGTAAAAAGTCGGGCCGGGTCCCCACGCGCTGCGCGCGTATTCCTTCCCTGATTCTACGTGCCCCCTAAAAAAAATCATTTCTGATCGGGTAAAAACGCGCACCGGGTCCCCACTGCCTTCGGCAGCGCAGTACCGTGCGCGCGCGTATTCCTTCCCTGACCCTTCGTGCCCCCTAAAAAAAAATCATTTCTGATCGGGTAAAAACTCGCACCGGGTCCCCACTGCCTTCGGCAGCGCAGTCCCGTGCGCGCGCGTATTCCTTCCCTGAGCCTTCGTGCCCCCTAAAAAAATAATTTCTGATCGGGAAAAAATTCGCACCGGGTCCTCACTGCCTTCGGCAGCGCAGTCGCGTGCGCACAAGTTAAGGGATACGCGCGCGGTGCACGCCTATTTCTTCTCCATCCTTTCAGGCCCTCTTAATTAACCTACGTATACCAATTTTGAACGATCTAACTCATTTGGCTGAGATGCAAAAGAAAACGTATTTAGGACACCTCAAAACGTGTAAATCTGGTGAAAACTTTCGATAATTTAAAAGAACTTTAAAATATCTTTCGAATGATGTATTAAAAATAATTGAATCATAATTAGAAATTCAAATATTGAAATTTGAAAATATTACAGCGCCATCTGGCGGTACAAATTTCTGTGTTCCACTGTTTGATTCCAATTCAAAAAAGCTTTCTAATGATGTCTAACTTATGAAATTATTTTAATTAGTAGCTGAGATGCAAAAGAAAACTAATTCAGGACACCTCAAAACGTGTAAATCTGGTGAAAACTTTCGATAATTTAAAAGAACTTTAAAATATCTTTCGAATGATGTATTAAAAATAATTGAATCATAATTAGAAATTCAAATATTGAAATTTGAAAATATTACAGCGCCATAAAAGAAAAATGATTCAGGAGACCTCAAAACGTATAAATCTGGTGAAAATTTTCGATAATTTAAAAGAACTTTAAAATATCTTTCGAATGATGCATTAAAAATAATTTAATCATAATTAGAAATTGAAATATTTAAATTTGAAAATAGTACAGCGCCATCTGGCGGTACAAATTTCTGTATTCCACTGTTCGATTCCAATTCAAAAAAGCTTTCTAATGATGTATTACTTATGAAATTATTTTAATTAGTAGCTGAGATACAGAAGAAAATTAATTCAGGAGACCTCAAAACGTGTAAATCTGTTGAAAACTTTAAGTAAAAAAAAGAACTTTAAAATATCTTTCCAATGATGTATAAAAAATAAATTAATCGTAATTAGAATTGAAATACGCGCATTAGAATATTGCAATTATCGCAGAACCAATACATGTGACCTCGCTGTTTTTTTTTTTTCTTAGCTTCCGTGGAGAAATGAACCTCTTTGAACAGGTTGCCATGGTGATCTACATTATTTGATTACGGTTTTCATTTCCGAATGAAGTAAAGCATTTCCAATGGTTTAGAGACTCAGAATTTCGTCGAAGACTGCCGCGATACTGAAAATTAAAAAATTTATAACTCATTCAGTTTTTGAAATTTTCTCTCAATCTTTTGGGAGTTAAATTATGAAAGCGAGATGTATATACAAAAAAAAAAAAAAAAAAAAAGAAATGATTTATCTCTAATTGCTTTGGAGTTATAAAATGTTTTGCGAAAAAATCGATGTTTCGTAAAATCTAAAAATATGGATCGGTAATCCGTATTTTGTAAAAATGTTTATATGGTTCGAAAGAGGATTAAATGGCCTTTCTTTATATACCAGTTGTTAAGAAATGGAATTGTTACCCTGTCGTACAGGGCCTTTCCAAAAAGACGATCGCGAAAAAACGAAATTTTCGACCCTTTTTAAAACTTTTTTTAAGAATATAAAAAATCCGTATTTTTAAAAAAAAATTGTACCGTAAGAATCGGTAATAAATGCTCTTTCTCGTCGTACAGGTGTATTTACAATATTTCAGCCAGATCGGAAGCGATCGCTTTTCAAAAACCCACGAAATTTTCCCTCTTTCCTTTTTCTTTCAAGGTAAGCGGTCCCGGGCGAAAATTATGATCACGTGCCATTTGGAATCGTTTTTTGTTAGACAATGGTCGACATTTTAATAAATATCTCCGCTAATTAGGGTCGCATCGTTTAGCAAATTAGATAACCCAGATCTGCGATAAATTCTCTGTCCGACGGTACCTGTTCGAAGTCCGTGCGACCTTTAGCGGCGGAGCCTTAGCTGCATCAAGCCGTTTCTCACAGACACACAGACAGACACACACACACACGCGTACAGATTTTAATAATATAGGAGACTAGCTGGCTTCGCCCGCTAGCGGGTCAGTATTTTCAAATGAATCACTAAAAATAATGAATCACTAACAGAAACTTTTAGTGTTAAGAAAAGAAATTTAAAAAAAAAAAATCATTTCTGATTGGGTAAAAAGTCGGGCCGGGTCCCCACGCGCTGCGTGCGCGTATTCCTTCCCTGACCCTACGTGCCCCCTAAAAAAATCATTTCTGATCGGGTAAAAACTCGCACCGGGTCCCCACTGCCTTCGGCAGCGCAGTACCGTGTGCGCTGCGCGCGCGTATTCCTTCCCTGACCCTTCGTGCCCCTTAAAAAAAAATCATTTCTGATCGGGTAAAACATTTCTGATCGGGTCCCCACTGCCTTCGGCAGCGCAGTCCAGTGCGCGCGCACAAGTTAAGGGATACGCGCGCGTATTCCTTCCCTGAGCGTTCATGCCCCCTAAAAAAAAAATCATTTCTGATCGGGAAAAAACTCGCACCGGGTCCCCACTGCCTTCGGCAGAGCAGTCGCGTGCGCGCGCACAAGTTAAGGGATACGCGCGCGGTGCACGCCTATTTCTTCTCCACCCTTTCAGGCCCTCTTAATTAACCTACGTATACCAATTTGAACGATCTAACTCATTTGGCTGAGATGCAAAAGAAAACGTAATCAGGACACCTCAAAACGTGTAAATCTGGTGAAAACTTTCGATAATTTAAAATAACTTTAAAATATCTTTCGAATGATGTATTAAGAATAATTGAATCATAATTAGAAATTGAAATATTGAAATTTGAAAATATTACAGCGCCATCTGTCGGTAGAAATTTCTGTATTCCACTGTTCCATTCCAATTCAAAAACGCTTTCTAATGATGTATTACTTATGAAATTATTTTAATTAGTAGCTGAGATACAAAGAAAACTAATTCAGGACACCTCAAAACGTGTAAATCTGGTGAAAACTTTCGATAATATAAAAGAACTTTAAAATATCTTTCGAATGATGTATTAAAAAAAAAATTAATCATAATTAGAAATTGAAATATTGAAATTTGAAAATAGTACAACACCATAAGAGAAAACTGATTCAGGACACCTCAAAACGTGTAAATCTCGTGAAAACTTTCGATAATTTAAAAGAACTTTAAAACATCTTTCGAATGATGCATTAAAAATAATTTAATTATAATTAGAAATTGAAATATTGAAATTTGAAAAAATTACAGCGCCATCTGGCGGTAGAAATTTCTGTATTCCACTGTTCGATTCCAAATCAAAAAAGCTTTCTAATGATGTATTACTTATGAAATTATTATAATTAGTATCTGAGATACAAAAGAAAACTCATTCGGGACACCTCAAAACGTGTAAATCTAAAGAAAACTTTCGATAATATAAAAGAACTTTAAAATATCTTTCGAATTAAGTATTAAAAATAATTTAATCATAATTAGAAATTGTAATATTGAAATTTGAAAATATTTCAACGCCATAAAAGAAAACTGATTCAGAACACCTCAAAACGTGTAATTCTGGTGAAAACTTTCGATAATTTAAAAGAACTTTAAAATATCTTTCGAATGATGTATTAAAAATAATTTAATCATAATTAGAAATTGAAATATTGAAATTTGAAAATATTACAGCGCCATGAAAGAACACTGATTCAGGAGACCTCAAAACGTGTAAATCTGTTGAAAACTTTGAATTATGTAAAAGAACTTTAAAATATCTTTCGTATGATGTATAAAAAATAAATCAATCGTAATTCGAAATTGAAATACGCGTATTAGAATATTGCAAAAATGTCCGGCGTGTAAAGATAAAATTTAATTTGCAATTAAAATGTAAATCTTTTGTTTATTGTCGAAAATCGATGAAATTTGAAATGCAAGTTTGTTTTGTGGTGTAAATATTATATACTAAATAAAATGTGTAAAATTTGAAAAATTGAAGAAAATAGAATATTGTAATTTTTAATCGCACTACGAAACACGTGATCTCAATAAATACCCAGATGTGTTTCCGTTGAAGACTGCTGTAGACTTAATGTCTGCAAAGATAACATTCTTGTGATTCGTTGCCAACATTTTTTTATAGTTTAGTTAATTTTAAAAAATCTAATTGTCCGATCGATAAGCCGTTTAAACCATCGGATTGAGAAAAAAAAGCCCTTTCCAATGGTATCTTGTTTGTAACGATACGTAATGATATTTCTAATTTATTTTCCACCTTTTCCGTAAAAATGTCGCTTTTTAAGCATTTAATCATGAATTCTGGGTCATTTTTCGTTAGACAGTGGTCGACATTTTAATTAATATCTCCGCTAATTAGGGTCGCATCGTTTAGCAAATTAGATAACCCTGATCTGCGATAAATTCTCTGTCCGACGGTACCTGTTCGAAGTCCGTGCGACCTTTAGCGGCGGAGCCTTAGTTGCGTCAAGCCGTTTCTCACAGACAGACAGACAGACAGACAGACACACACACACACGCGTACAGATTTTAATAATATAGGAGACTAGCTGGCTTCGCCCGCTAGCGGGTCAGTATTTTCAAATGAATCACTAAAAATAATGAATCACTAACAGAAACTTTTACTGTTAAGAAAAGAAAAAAAAAAAAAAAAAGAAATCATTTCTGATTGGGTAAAAAGTCGGGCCGGGTCCCCACGCGCTGCGCGCGCGTATTCCTTCCCTGACCCTACGTGCCCCCTAAAAAAAATCATTTCTGATCGGGTAAAAACTCGCACCGGGTCCCCACTGCTTTCGGCAGCGCAATACCGTGTGCGCTGCGCGTTTTCCTTCCCTGACCCTTCGTGCCCCCTAAAAAAAATCATTTCTGATCGGGTAAAAACTCGCACCCCATCCCCACTGCCTTCGGCAGCGCACTCCTGTGCGCGCTGCGCGCGCACAACCTCAGGGATACACGCGCTGCGCGCGTGTATTCCTTCCCTGAGCCTTCGTGCACCCTAAAAAAAAAAAATCATTTCTAATCGGGAAAAAACTCGCACCTGGTCCCCACTGCCTTCGGCAGCGCAGTCGCGTGAGCGCTGCGCGCGAACAAGTTAAGGGATACGCGCGCGGTGCACGCCTATTTCTTCTCCACCCTTTCAGGCCCTCTTAATTAACCTACGTATACCAATTTTGAACGATCTAACTCATTTGGCTGAGATGCAAAAGAAAACGTAATCAGGACACCTCAAAACGTGTAAATCTGGTGAAAACTTTCGATAATTTAAAAAAACTTTAAAATATCTTTCGAGTGATGCATTAAAAATAATTTAATTATAATTAGAAATTGAAATATTGAAATTTGAAGAAATTACAGCGCCATCTGGCGGTAGAAAGTTCTGTATTCCACTGTTCGATTCCAAATCAAAAAAGCTTTCTAATGATGTATTAGTTATGAAATTATTATAATCAGTATCTGAGATACAAAAGAAAACTCATTCGGGACACCTCAAAACGTGTAAATCTGGTGAAAACTTTCGATAATATAAAAGTTACTTTAAAATATCTTTCGAATTAAGTATTAAAAATAATTTAATCATAATTAGAAATTGTAATATTGAAATTTGAAAATATTACAACGCCATAAAAGAAAACTGATTCAGGACACCTCAAAACGTGTAATTCTGGTGAAAACTTTCGATAATTTAAAAGAACTTTAAAATATCTTTCGAATGATGTATTAAAAATAATTTAATCATAATTAGAAATTGAAATATTGAAATTTGAAAATATTACAGCGCCATAAAAGAACACTGATTCAGGAGACCTCAAAACGTGTAAATCTGTTGAAAACTTTGAATTATGTAAAAGAACTTTAAAATATCTTTCGTATGATGTATAAAAAATAAATTAATAGTAATTAGAAATTGAAATACGCGTATTAGAATATTGCAAAAATGTCCGGCGTGTAAAGATAAAATTTAATTTGCAATTAAAATGTAAATTTTTTGTTTATTGACCAAAATCGATGAAATTTGAAATGCAAGTTTGTTTTGTGGTGTAAATAATATATACTAAATAAAATGTGTAAAATTTGAAAAATTGAAGAAAATAGAAAATTGCATTTTTTTATCCCAGTTAAAATCCATCTGTTTATCAATCAGTGGCAGGTGCTTTTTTTTTCGCTTCCGCTGTCTAGACGATCGTTTGCAAAGATAAGATTCTTGTGATTTGTTGCCAACATTTTTTTATAGTTTAGTTAATTTTAAAAAATCTAATTGTCCGATCGATAAGCCGTTTAAACCATCGGATTCAGAAAAAAAAGCCCTTTCCAATGGTATCTTGTTTGTAACAATACGACTGATATTTCTAATTAATTTCCCCTTTTTTCCGTAAAAATGTCGCTTTTTAAGCATTTAATCATGAATTCTGGGTCATTTTTCGGTAGACAATGGTCGACATTTTAATTAATATCTCCGCTATTTAGGTTCGCATCGTTTAGCAAATTAGATAACCCAGATCTGCGATAAATTCTCTGTCTGACGGTACCTGTTCGAAGTCCGTGCGACCGTTAGCGGCGGAGCTTTTGTGGTTTCAAGCCGTTTCTCACAGACACACAGACACACACACACACACACACACGCGTACAGATTTTAATAATATAAGGAGACTAGCGAGCTTCGCCCGCTAGCGGGTCAGTATTTTCAAATGAATCACTAAAATTAATGAATCACTAACAGAAACTTTTAGTGTTAAGAAAAGAAATTAAAAAAAAAAATCATTTCTGATTGGGAAAAAATTCGGGCCGGGACCCCACTGCCTTCGGCAGCGCAGTCGCGTGCGCGCTGCGCGCACAACCTAAAGGATACACGCGCTGCGCGCGCGTATTCCTTCCCTGACATTACGTGCCCCCTAAAAAAAATTATTTCTGATCGGGTAAAATCTCGCACCGGGTTCCCACTGCCTTCGGCAGCGCAGTACAGTGCGCTCTGCGCGCGCACAACTTAAGGGATACTATTGTGAAAAAAACAATTTCCACATATATCAAGTTAGCAGAGTTAGCAGTGCAGTGAAATGATAGTTGCTCAGCTCTAAAAAGCTATAAAGAAGATAAATATATGTGGCATTCATTGAAGACAAAAGTTCAATTAAAACAGTTTATTAAAGTTGAAACAAAATGATGAATAACATTAAATCAGCTGAAACAATTTTAGAAAGGTTGCTGACGAATGGTTAAATACCCTTAAAAATACTGCCATACTGAGTTCAAATAGAAAGCTACTTTTAACACTAAACGAACAAGTCACAAAAACGTAATTTACAATCATAAGAAAACTAAACAGTTTATAATTATATCGAAATACCAGCTCATGACTTTGAGCTAAACTGAAAAAACATAAAAGCTTAAAAGATTAAGGGCTTCAGAGCTTAAGAGACTGATTACATATTTCCTACCTCCTTTTTATAGTCACGAAACGGATTCAAGTAACAGCTACTAGATGCTGTAGAATAGGAACGCCTCCCATAACTATAGCAACACGACGCTGCGAGTCAGCCGCCATCTATGGGCTTAGCAAAGAGACTCTGCAGTTGAAAAAATATTACATCTCCTCGCTAAGTAGCGAAAAGAACAATCCGTAAAAGGATTTAAACATATTTTTCTTTAAGTTAATTTTAATAAAATATGCTTTTAAATATGAGGTAAGTAATTAAAGTTATTTCAAATGACTTAAACATAAATTTATTAATAAGGAATATAATTTTTAATTAAAAGTAATTATCATTAAGTTTTTTTTAATTTTAATATATCTTTAACTCAAATGGCAGCATCAAAAGAGAAAATAGCACTAAACGCTATAATTCATTTAATTAATAACTTAAATTTTAAAGGTTATAACGTGAATTTAAATTATATTTAAGTAGTAAATGAATTTAAATTTAAATTTGAGAATCAACACGGAAAGGGTATAAATTTTACAACAAGGCCCCCCACCGTGTTGATTCGACAAACACAAACGTCAGCAATTACAATATAAACTTTATTAGAAAAGAAATAAAAAAAAATTCCTTGAATATTTAGTGACTTGATGAGAGATTCACATATGTCTTCTACAGAATATACTTCACACAAAGCTACAAGGTTTGTCAATCTCGTAAATCATAAGATCAAGAGTCCACAAGTCCAACTCACACTTTCAAAAAAACAGTAGCACTATCAATATACTATACACATCTACTAAAAGAAAGAACAAGATATTAATACAGAGCAAATATGCACAGCATTTCAAGGAAACCTTTTTTTCCCCCATTCCCCATTGTCAAAATAAGAAAACGATGATATTCACAAATATATGAAACATTTATATAACATACACATAATCAATTACACGTAGCGCTACGAATTTCTCTCATACAAAAGTTAAACTAAACCATACATCACTACACAATGGAAAAACGTAGGAAAAACCCACCAAGAAAATGCATACATATCCCTCTAAAAAAACATTTTTCAGTTTCAAAAAA
Source organism: Salticus scenicus (assembly GCA_963930645.1). Classification (NCBI taxonomy): domain Eukaryota; kingdom Metazoa; phylum Arthropoda; class Arachnida; order Araneae; family Salticidae; genus Salticus; species Salticus scenicus. Next base: position 18,869,555 of record OZ005653.1, read on the forward strand.
AAATTCAAATATATATTATACGTTCAAAAAAATTTAAATTTACTCTATATACATTTACTTAATAAATACCTTATTTACAAACTTAGACATATCACCTTTAGTAAGGGGCTTTGTGAAGGGATCGGCAAAGTTATTTTTAGTATTTACATATTTTAAATCAAACCGTTCCTCAAATAGCCATTCACGGATGAAAAATAATTTTACATTAATATGTTTAGATTTGTTATTCTCTATAGGAGACCTCGTAAAATTAATAGCTGCTTGGTTATCAGCAAAAAGTATTGGTGGTTCATATGAAATAGCAATTAATTTAAAATCAATACAATCTCGTAATATATTATCAAACCACATTAATTCTTTAACCCCGTCACACATGGATACAAATTCACTTTCCATGGTTGAAAGGCAAACACTTTTTTGCTTAAAGGTTTTCCAAGAAATAGGGCTATTATCCAAAAATAAAATTTGTCCCCCCATTGATACGAAGTCATCTCTATTCATCGCGAAATCAGCGTCAGAGAAAGCAGTTAAACATGGATTAAAACAATTCAAATTTAATTTCAAATCTCGAGTACACGAAACATACCCAAGTAATTTAATTAACCCATTCCAATGATTAAAACCCCGGTGAATTTTGAAATTGACTGAATATATTAACTGCGTAGGCAATATCAGGTCGTGTCCTGTTTGCAATGAAAGATAAACATCCTAAGATATTCCGATATGGAAATTTAGACATTTCATCAATTTCATTTTGATTAGTAGGACAATCTTTTTTCGAATACTTAATGCCTTTTACAATAGGTAATGAGCAAAAAGGGATGTTAAACGACTTAAACCTGTCATACACTTCATTAATATATAATTCCTGAAAAATTTGTACTGAATCATTTTCATAATTAAATTCTACACCAAGTAATTTCTTGGTTTTACCTAAAATTTTTATATCAAATTTACATTTTAATAAATTAAGAATTTTATCTATTTGAAATTGATTTTTACCAAACAAAACTAAATCATCTACATAAACTAATAAAACAATATAATTTTCAAAATAATATGAACAATTACACCAGTTAAATTTATTAAACCCTAAATCTAATAGTACTTTATTTAACTCATAATACCAGAGCCGGCCACTTTGATGAAGGCCATATAACGCTTTGTCTAGTTTACAAACAAGATTTTCCCCTCCCTTTACAACATATCCTTTTGGCTGAGACATATAAATTTCTTCTTTTAAAGGTGCATAAAGATAAGCACATTTTATATCGCATTGAACATTATGCCATTTATAACATGAGACCAACAATGAAAAAAAGAAACGTATTACTGAGAAATTAACGACGGGTGAAAACGTCTCGTCATAAGTGTCCCCCTTTATCTGATGAAAGCCCTGGGCCACGAGCCTCGCTTTAAAGCGGGCAACGTTTCCTAGCTCATCTCTTTTAACGGCGTATACCCATCTATTTCCCAAAAATTTTCCCCTCCGGTAAATTAACCAGATGCCAAACTTTACGAGTTTTCATATTATTTATCTCATCATCCATGGCATTTTTCCATTCAATACATTCTGAAGATTTAACGGCCTGATTATATGTTTTAGGTATAGGGATAACTAGTCATGATTTTTTATGAGTTAAACTTGAAGTTGGGTTATCTGAGTTTTGCTGATCAACCACCCCCTCGAACTTATTACTACTAGAGAAATCAAAAAAATTAGAGTCAAAAATTAAATTATTTTTATCACAATATTGCTTGACATCGTTCATTGATCTCAATCTAGTTTTAGTGTTGTCCGGGTAATAGAAGATGTCAACTCTGTCACTCATTTTTCTGGGTACGGGTTTTCTATTCCAAGTAATTGAAGAAAGAGGTTTAAGAGAAGATTTATCTACAGGAGTTTCATCGACGGGCTCGTCACTAGAATCATCGGGCTCACCTCCGAAAACAATGTCAACAGGATCGGAAGCTTGACAATCAACTGGACTTTCCGGAAGTAAGTCCAATTCCTCCAGTGAGGTGCCCATCACCGCTCCACTGCATTTACTAAATAGCTGATCAGAGAACGTTACGTTTATGGTTTCAACTATTTTATCCTCATCCTCCAACCAAATTTTATACCCCTTAGTCTTTAATGAATAACCTATTAGTACTCCCTTTTTAGCCTTAGGTTCAAGCTTATGGTCTCTATGCTGTTTTGGAATCCCTACATACGAAATTAATCCAAACGGCTTTAGGTGTCTTACGGATGGTTTAAACCCAGCATATAACTCAAAAGGAGTCTTAGTTTGTCCCCTATGGATTAAACGGTTCCAAGTGTACGCGAAATACAACATTGCATCGGGCCAGAAAGAAAAAGGCAAACCACTATCCGTGATAATAGCTCTAACACAATTTAAAGAAGTTTGATTAAACCGCTCACTTAACCCATTTTGCTCAGGTGTGAACGTGTTAGTTAACTCATGAACAACTCCATTTTTACTGCAAAAAGATTTGAAATTGTCATTTACAAATTCGGAACCATTATCTGTACGAATCGCTTTTAATTTTTTATTCAAACTACGTTCAGCTCGTGCAATGTGCCTCTCGAACACACAAAAACCTGAGACTTATCCTTTAAAGGATAAACAGCAACCCTTTTAGAAAATCCATCAATAATGGACAAAAAGAACCTTTCCCCATTTTTACCAGTTACTTTAATTGGGCCCCAGACGTCCATAAATACTCTCTCTAACGGTGATTTAACGCCATGAACATCGGATGATTTAAAAGACACACGGTTTTGTTTACTAATCCTACAAGGTTCGCAAAAAAATTTCTTAAACTTAAGTTTAGGAAGGCCCCTTACCCCGTTCTTCTTGCTAGTATTTACTATAGTATCAGGACTTACATGCCCAAAACGAGCATGCCAATACCCAATTTCATTAACTTTTGCAAGAGAAGCTGAAGGATTTTCTGGGTGCCCCCCATTCACTTTACTCCCCTTTTTAACTTTAGAAACATTAGGATATAAATAGTAAACACCGTCTTTAATTTTAGCAGTAAAAATATGTCTTTTATCTCTACCGAACACCGACACTTGGCCCTTACCGCCAGTGTATGTGGCACCGTTCACATCTAATTTAGGACCTGATATTAAATTTTTCCGTAACTTTGGTGAATATAACACATCTTTTAAATACAATACATTTTTACCAAAATCCAACTTAACAGTTCCTTTAGCAGTAATAGGAAAACTAATACCATCGATCGCGACAAAAAGCTCCTCTCCCTCCACAGGAGTATAATGCTCAAAAAGATCTAAATTTCTTAGAAAATGATTTGAAGCAGCAGTATCAAAAATAAAGCTGTCATCATCACTTAAATTACTAAAGTTAGCTTGAGCTATGTAGTAGGAGGGGGGAGATTTACATTTGTCACGACCGTTGGAGTTATACTTTAAATTTCTAGGTTTAAATTTAACATTACTATTTAAAAAACAGTTTTTCTTAAAGTGGCCAATACGGCCACACTTAAAACAAGTTAAAGGCTTTTTACCTTTTTGCTGGATGTTCTGTATCTGAACACTGTTATTGGCATCTTTCTTAATATCACCCTCACGAAGCTGTAGACGCGATTCCTCCGCTGTTAACTCGGACACAATATTCTGGAACTTGAACTGGTCGTTCTTCCAACGCAACAAATATTGCACTGCAGATTCAAACTTGGATGGTAAGTGTTGCAAGAGCTGAAAACAGCAGTACACATCCTCCATAGCATGACCAATTTCACGCAGCTGGTCCAGTATTCTTGATAACCGGGTTACAAAAGAATTCACCGTTTCATTCTCAGACATTCTACAATTAATGAACTCTGTAAACAGTCCCATATGATGAGCTCTAGAGTCTGATATAAAGGTCTTCTTCAAAGTCTCCCAGGCATCAATAGCACAATCACAATTTTCAATAATGCTTCTGACTTCAGGCGATGTATTCAGATATATTGTGGATAATGCAACTCGACTACGAGATTTAAAATCCTCCACTTGTTTTGAAGTTATTCCGGCCTCAGCATCTTCAACAGGCAGTTTTTCTTTTTTACATATTATATTCCAGCAGTTTCTTTCAATTAAAATAAATTTAATGTCCTTGACCCACGTAGTATAATTATTCATTCGTAATTTTTCAATCGTGGGGTTTAAACTTACTGCCATTTCAATTTCTTATCTTCAAACACTTAGAATGCCATAAAAACTATTATCAAAATTTTAATGCTATGAGCTGACAACGAGCCAAATCGCCCATAACCGCTTATTGTGAAAAAAACAATTTCCACATATATCAAGTTAGCAGAGTTAGCAGTGCAGTGAAATGATAGTTGCTCAGCTCTAAAAAGCTATAAAGAAGATAAATATATGTGGCATTCATTGAAGACAAAAGTTCAATTAAAACAGTTTATTAAAGTTGAAACAAAATGATGAATAACATTAAATCAGCTGAAACAATTTTAGAAAGGTTGCTGACGAATGGTTAAATACCCTTAAAAATACTGCCATACTGAGTTCAAATAGAAAGCTACTTTTAACACTAAACGAACAAGTCACAAAAACGTAATTTACAATCATAAGAAAACTAAACAGTTTATAATTATATCGAAATACCAGCTCATGACTTTGAGCTAAACTGAAAAAACATAAAAGCTTAAAAGATTAAGGGCTTCAGAGCTTAAGAGACTGATTACATATTTCCTACCTCCTTTTTATAGTCACGAAACGGATTCAAGTAACAGCTACTAGATGCTGTAGAATAGGAACGCCTCCCATAACTATAGCAACACGACGCTGCGAGTCAGCCGCCATCTATGGGCTTAGCAAAGAGACTCTGCAGTTGAAAAAATATTACATCTCCTCGCTAAGTAGCGAAAAGAACAATCCGTAAAAGGATTTAAACATATTTTTCTTTAAGTTAATTTTAATAAAATATGCTTTTAAATATGAGGTAAGTAATTAAAGTTATTTCAAATGACTTAAACATAAATTTATTAATAAGGAATATAATTTTTAATTAAAAGTAATTATCATTAAGTTTTTTTTAATTTTAATATATCTTTAACTCAAATGGCAGCATCAAAAGAGAAAATAGCACTAAACGCTATAATTCATTTAATTAATAACTTAAATTTTAAAGGTTATAACGTGAATTTAAATTATATTTAAGTAGTAAATGAATTTAAATTTAAATTTGAGAATCAACACGGAAAGGGTATAAATTTTACAACAGATACACGCGCTGCGCGCGCGTATTCCTTCCCTGACCCTTCGTGCCCCCTAAAAAAAAATTATTTCTGATCGGGTAAAAACTCACACCGGGTCCCCACTGCCTTCGGCACGCAGTCCCGTGCGCGCTGCGCACGCACAACTTCAAGGATACACACGCTGCGCGCGCGTATTCCTTCCCTCAGCCTTCGCGCCCCCTAAAAAAAAATCATTTCTGATCCGGAAAAACTCGCACTGGGTCCCCACTGCCTACGGCAGCGCTGTCGTATGCGCGCTGTGCGCGCACAACTTAAGGCATGCACGCGCTGCGTGCGCGTATTCCTTCCCTGACCCTCTGTGCCCCCTAAAAAAATTCATTTCTCATGGGGTAAAAACTCGCACCGGGTCCCCACTGCCTTCGGCATCGCAGCCCCGTGTGCTCTGCGCATATTACAGCGCCATGAAAGAAAACTGATTCAGGACACCTCAAAACGTGTAAATCAGGTGAAAACCTTCGATAATTTAAAAGAACTTTAAAATATCTTTCGAATGATGTATTAAAAATAATTTAATCATAATTAGAAATTGAAATATTGAAATTTGAAAATATTACAGCGCCATCTGGCGGTACAAATTTCTGTATTCCACTGTTCGATTCCAATTCAATAAAGCTTTCCAATGATGTATTACTTATGAAATTATTTTAATTAGTAGCTGAGATACAAAAGAAAACGAATTCAGGAGACCTCAAAACGTGTAAATCTGTTGAAATCTTTGAATGATATAAAAGAACTTTAAAATATCTTTCGAATGATGTATTAAAAATAATTTAATCCTAATTAGAAATTGAAATATTGAAATCTGAAAATATTACAGCGCCATCTGGCGGTACGAATTTCTGTATTCCACTGTTCGATTCCAAATGAAAAAAGCGTTCTAATGATGTATTACTTATGAAATTATTTTAATTAGTAGCTGAGATACAAAAGAAAACCTAATGAGGAGCCCTCAAAACGTGTAAATCGAGTGAAATCTCGCGCGCGGTATACACCTATTTCTTCCCCACCCTTTCAGCTCCTCCTAATTAACCTATGTATACCAATTTTGAATGGTCTAACTCAATTAGCTGAGATTCAAAAGAAAACCTAATCAGGAGACCTCAAAACGTGTAAATCAGGTGAAAACTTTCGATAATATAAAAAAAAAACATTAAAATATCTTTCAAATGATGCATTAAAAATAATTTAATTATAATTAGAAATTGAAATTTTAAAATATTAAAGCGCCATGGATCGAACCGGCCGCGCAGTCCCGTGCGCGCTGCGCGCACAAGTTAGGGGATACGCGCGCGGTGCACGCCTATCTCTTCCCCACCCTTTCAGCCCCTCCTAATTAACCTACGTATACCAATTTTGAACGGTCTAACTCAATTAGCTGAGATGCAAAGGAAAACCTAATTAGGACACCTCAAAACGTGTAAATCTGGTGAAAACTTTCGATAATTTAAAAGAACTTTAAAATATCTTTCGAATGATGTATTAAAAATAATTTAATCATAATTAGAAATTAAAATATTGAAATTTGAAAATATTACAGCGCCATCTGTCGGTAGAAATTTCTGTATTCCACTGTTCCATTCCAATTCAAAAACGCTTTCTAATGATGTATTACTTATGAAATTATTTTAATTAGTAGCTGAGATACAAAGAAAACTAATTCAGAACACCTCAAAACGTGTAAATCTGGTGAAAACTTTCGATAATATAAAAGAACTTTAAAATATCTTTCGAATGATGTATTAAAAATAATTTAATCATAATGAGAAATTGTAATATTGAAAATTGAAAATATTACAACGCCATAAAAGAAAACTGATTCAGGACAACTCAAAACGTGTAATTCTGGTGAAAACTTTCGATAATTTAAAAGAACTTTAAAATATATTTCGAATGATGTATTAAAAATAATTTAATCATAATTAGAAATTGAAATATTGAAATTTGAAAATATTACAGCGCCATGAAAGAACACTGATTCAGGAGACCTCAAAACGTGTAAATCTGTTGAAAACTTTGAATTATGTAAAAGAACTTTAAAATATCTTTCGTATGATGTATAAAAAATAAATCAATCGTAATTAGAAATTGAAATACGCGTATTAGAATATTGCGAAAATGTCCGGCGTGTAAAGATAAAATTTAATTTGCAATTAAAATGTAAATCTTTTGTTTATTGACGAAAATCGATGAAATTTGAAATGCAAGTTTGTTTTGTGGTGTAAATATTATATACTAAATAAAATGTGTAAAATTTGAAAAATTGAAGAAAATAGAAAATTGTAATTTTTAATCGCACTACGAAACACGTGACTCCGTTAAATTCCAGATGTGTTTCCGTTGAAGACTGCTGTAGACGAAAAGTCTGCAAAGCTAAGATTCTTGTGATTCGTTGCCAACATTTTTTTATAGTTTAGTTAATTTTAAAAAATCTAATTGTCCGATCGATAAGCCGTTTAAACCATCGGATTGAGAAAAAAAAGCCCTTTCCAATGGTATCTTGTTTGTAACGATACGACTGATATTTCTAATTTATTTTCCACTTTTTCCGTAAAAATGTCGCTTTTTAAGCATTTAATCATGAATTCTGGGTCATTTTTCGTTAGACAATGGTCGACATTTTAATTAATATCTCCGCTAATTAGGGTCGCATCGTTTCGCAAATTACATATCGTACATCTGCGATAAATTCTCTGTCCGACGGTACCTGTTCGAAGTCCGTGCGACCGTTAGCGGCGGAGCCTTTTCCGTTTCAAGCCGTTTCTCACACACACACACACACACACACAGACAGACAAAAACACACACGCGTACAGATTTTAATAATATAAGGAGACTAGCTGGCTTCGCCCGCTAGCGGGTCAGTATTTTCAAATGAATCACTAAAATTAATGAATCACTAACAGTAATTTTTAGTGTTAAGAAAAGAAATTTAAAAAAAAATCATTTCTGATTAGGTAAAAAGTCGGCCCGGGTCCCCACTGCCTTCGGCAGCGCGCGCACAACTTAAGGGATACACGCGCTGCGCGCGTGTATACCTTTCCTGACCTTTCGTGCCCCCTAGAAAAATCATTTCTGATCGGGTAAAAACTCGCACCGGGTCCCCAGTGCCTTCGGCAGCGCAGACCCATGCGCGCGCACGTGTGAAGGTATACGTGCGCTGCGCGCACATATTCCTCCTGAAGTCATATTTTTATTCTTAAGAAAAGAAAATTTAAAAAATCATTTCTCATCGGGTACAAAGTCGGGCCGGGGCCCCACTGCCTTCGGCAGCGCAGGCACTTGCGCGCTGCGCACGCACAAGTTCACGGATACACGCGCTGCGCTCGCGTATTCCTTCCCTGACCCTTCGTGCCCCCTAAAAAAAAAATCATTTCTGATCGGTTAAAAACTCACACCGGGTCCCCACTGCCTTCGGCAGCGCAAACCCATGCGCGCTGCGCGCGCATGGGTTTGCGAGTATATGCGGTATGGGAGTATATGCGTGCAGCGCGCGTGTGAAGGTATACGCGCGCTGCACGCATATACTCCTTCTCAAATCAAATTTTTATTCTTAAGAAAAGAAAATGAAAAAAATCATTTCTTATCGGTTAAAAAGTCGGACCTGGTCTCCACTGCCTTCGGCCGCGCAGTCCCGTGCGCGCTGCGCGCACAAGTTAGGGGATACGCGCGCGGTGCACGCCTATCTCTTCCCCACCCTTTCAGCCCCTCCTAATTAACCTACGTATACCAATTTTGAACGGTCTAACTCAATTAGCTGAGATGCAAAGGAAAACGTAATCAGAACACCTCAAAACGTGTAAATCTGTTGAAAACTTTCGATAATTTAAAAGAACTTTAAAATATCTTTCGAATGATGTATTAAAAATAATTTAATCATAATTAGAAATTGAAATATTAAAATTTGAAAATATTACAGCGCCATCTGTCGGTAGAAATTTCTGTATTCCACTGTTCCATTCCAATTCAAAAACGCTTTCTAATGATGTATTACTTATGAAATTATTTTAATTAGTAGCTGAGATACAAAGAAAACTAATTCAGGACACCTCAAAACATGTAAATCTGGTGAAAACTTTCGATAATATAAAAGAACTTTAAAATATCTTTCGAATGATGTATTAAAAAAAATTTAATCATAATTAGAAATTGAAATATTGAAATTTGAAAATAATACAGCACCATAAGAGATAACTGATTCAGGAGACCTCAAAACGTGTAAATCTCGTGAAAACTTTCGATAATTTAAAAGAACTTTAAAATATCTTTCGAGTGATGCATTAAAAATAATTTAATTATAATTAGAAATTGAAATATTGAAATTTGAAAAAATTACAGCGCCATCTGGCGGTAGAAATTTCTGTATTCCACTGTTCGATTCCAAATCAAAAAAGCTTTCTAATGATGTATTACTTATGAAATTATTATAATTAGTATCTGAGATACAAAAGAAAACTCATTCGGGAGACCTCAAAACGTGTAAATCTGGTGAAAACTTTCGATAATATAAAAGAACTTTAAAATATCTTTCGAATTAAGTATTAAAAATAATTTAATCATAATTAGAAATTGTAATATTGAAAATTGAAAATATTACAACGCCATAAAAGAAAACTGATTCAGGACACCTCAAAACGTGTAATTCTGTTGAAAACTTTCGATAATTTAAAAGAACTTTAAAATATCTTTCGAATGATGTATTAAAAATAATTTAATCATAATTAGAAATTGAAATATTGAAAATATTACAGCGCCATGAAAGAACACTGATTCAGGAGACCTCAAAACGTGTAAATCTGTTGAAAACTTTGAATTATGTAAAAGAACTTTAAAATATCTTTCGTATGATGTATAAAAAATAAATCAATCGTAATTAGAAATTGAAATACGCGTATTAGAATATTGCAAAAATGTCCGGCGTGTAAAGATAAAATTTAATTTGCAATTAAAATGTAAATCTTTTGTTTATTGACGAAAATCGATGAAATTTGAAATGCAAGTTTGTTTTGTGGTGTAAATATTATATACTAAATAAAATGTGTAAAATTTGAAAAATTGAAGAAAATAGAAAATTCCAATTTTTAATCGCAGTACGAATCATGTGACCTCATTAAATAGCAGATGTGTTTCCGTTGAAGAATGCTGTAGACGAAAAGTCTGCAAAGCTAAGATTCTTGTGATTTGTTGCCAATATTTTTTTATAGTTTAGTTAATTTTAAAAAATCTAATTGTCCGATCGATAAGCCGTTTAAACCATCGGTTTCAGAAAAAAAAGCCCTTTCCAATAGTATCTTGTTTGTAACAATACGACTGATATTTCTAATTTATTTTCCACCTTTTCCGTAAAAATGTCGCTTTTTAAGCATTTAATCATGAATTCTGGGTCATTTTTCGTTAGACAATGGTCGACATTTTAATTAATATCTCAGCTAATTAGAGTCGCATCGTTTAGCAAATTACATATCGTACATCTGCGATAAATTCTCTGTCCGACGGTACCTGTTCGAAGTCCGTGCGACCGTTAGCGGCGGAGCCTTTTCCGTTTCAAGCCGATTCTCACAGACACACACACACACACAGACAGAAACACACACGCGTACAGATTTTAATAATATAAGGAGATAATTAGAGTCGCATCGTTTAGCAAATTACATATCGTACATCTGCGATAAATTCTCTGTCCGACGGTACCTGTTCGAAGTCCGTGCGACCGTTAGCGGCGGAGCCTTTTCCGTTTCAAGCCGATTCTCACAGACACACACACACACAGACAGAAACACACACGCGTACAGATTTTAATAATATAAGGAGATTTTAGGCCAAACATAGAAATATACTTAAATGACATTCATTAAGACACAAAAAAAGTTTTGTGCACAAAAAATAATATTTTATTTAAGAAATAAAATGGTCCATATTTAAATAAAAAATAAATTTAAATAAAAATTTCTAAGTTTTTTAGGACATTGGTTTTATTTTTATTTTATTTAAAGATCTTGCAACTTTAATTCATTATAAAAACATATGATTAATCTTAAGTGGAATAATTATACATTTTCAAAAAGTCGAATTTGTCAATAACCGTTTCAAGTTAGAAAACTAACGCATTTTGAAAATTTCTCAACAGAAAGAGTTTACTCCAATTGAATTATTAATATTTTATAGATGTATTCAAAACCCTTAAAAATAGCAGAAAAATAAAATTAGAGAAATATAGACGCCAGAATGTTGATTAAAAAATATTTATTGAAATGGTGCATTTACGCACCTTTGGCCGAAAATGGGTTAAGCTAAAATTTAATTCAAGCAAAAAATAAAAGCCTACTGAATTAACTTTTAGAAATTATCATTTATACATTTCGTGTCCCTTGTATATGGTTTTATGTTCTACAAACAACTTAGTGCATAATAGTTTAGTTTGAAGATTCATAATTCAATAAAAAACTACCTTTAAACAATTCTTGATTACATTCAATAATGTTTACGAATTTTTTTGTGCAGCCCTGTACAGTCGGTAACAAAAGTGTCCGAACACTAGCAAAAATTCCTATGTAAAAAAAATACACTTCATACGGTTTTGTTAAATAAATCCTTGTCGAATCCTGTTCTTAGTCAGTGTAAGAACATGATTCGATAAGGATTTATTTAACAAAACGGTATGAAGTGTACTTTTTTTACATAGGAATTTTTGCTAGTGTTCGGACACTTTTGTTACGGACTGTACATAATATATAACATTTATACATAATCTATAACATAAAAAATTAGGTAAACTTAAAAACGCATATCATAACTGTAAACACATTTCCAACAATTATCGCTGAGAGACATTACTTCAGATACAGTACTATATCCAAGAACTTTTGTATGTCTCTGTAAAAAAAAAAAAAAAAAAAACACTATAAATGATAATCATATATTAAATGATGTAACACAATTCAAATATTATGTAAACAGTTTCCCATAGAGAATTTTATAAGAAACTCTTGTAAGGCTCTGTAAGTGAATAATAAATGATTTGCACTCCCCATATTCCCCAGAATTCAGGTATTAGTACACCTCCTTAATACATATCAGTTTTATGCTTGAAATGGTAGCACGACATTAAAATAAACCTGAAATATATATATATATATATTTTCCTATTCATCGTAATATAACCATACTTTTGGCTGTCTCTGAATAAACTATAAATATTACGTGTTACATTTTAAATAGGGATCACGCTGTTGTAAATGTCAATGACATAAAAAAAAAAAAATTGAGAAATCCGAATGTATTTATGACCATTAGAGCACGGCAAGACGGTTATATAAGTCGAAGTCCTGAACACTTTTATCTTTATTTTTGAAAGCATTAGAAAAGCTCACATGTAGTCAAATGACGTTACAAAATTATGATTCTGGGATACCATGATGTTTTAATTATTTACCCTAGCAAACTAAATGTGAAAATATATAAACACCTTGTATTTCACGATTCAAACCAATAAATAAAATAGCAACAGAATCGGAGGGGGGAGGAAATCCACTGTACATCATGGAATACGGATGCTTTCCCATGTGGGGTGACATTCTTCTTCTTTAGGGTGCCATCCTTTCAATCCCAGAGCACCTTGGAGTAGGGTGCCATTATTCTATTTTGTGGTGCCATTTTTCACCATTTAAGGTACCCTAAATTTGGGGTGCCATTTTTTCACCCTTTTTAAGGGTGGCATTTAGCACCCCTAGGGGTGTCACCAGTGAGACAAGCTTTACACCCTCAGAGGGTGCCATGTGTCACCTGTACTTTTAACAGTGTAAGATAGGCACTTGAATGCTGAAAACGTATGGGGCAACTATGGGACAGAAGATGAGAATTACAGCACAGAGCAAAAAATCAACCAATCATTCATTACTAAGTTTGTATGCTAAATAACTTGTGAGATGGCATCAGTACAGTACTTCTTTTCCTATTGTATAAGCTGCGTAATTCATGTTGATGCTAGTGATACTAGGTTGTGTTGTCAGATTTCCACCAAAGAAGCTGCATTGTGCGACAGACTTTATTTTTGTGAACATTTCAATCTACTGGGAAGATGTCTCGTGCTGCGATATGTTGTTCTCAAATGAAGATTGTGTTTTTGTTCATTTGTTATCCAGGGTCACCAGTGTGAGCAACTTGGAAATATAGCTGGAAGCAAACCGGGTTAGGGGTTACGGTTAGAAAATGAGAATGTTAGCGTTCAGTAAAAGATCACCCATACATTCATTATTTAGTTTACAGGTTATTAACAGGTTTAGTTTGTTAAACTGCAGGTGAGATGGCATGCTAACTATAGTTTTCTTTTTTTCCTGGTCTTTCTGAAATTAAAAAACTATATTTAAGAATTGATTACATAATTAAACATACCCACTATTTCTTTCAATGTCGGTAACCAAATTAAGAAACTGTGACCAATCTAGGGAAGAAAGTCCTTGGTGCCATCGTCTAAGTTCTTCCACATTATCCAAGACGTAGTCACTTTGCACAATGTTTGAAAAGCGAGAACTAATAGATGCTATATTATGAACGGTCGCACCACAACCTATGTCTAAAACTTTTGAGCCTGCAAAACGTCCTGTAAGAAAAACGTGAAGTTAAATTTATCTATTGTAATAGTAAAAAATTAAGAAAATAGTTTTGTGTACAACGTATCCATTTGTTCTACAGATAACTACAAAATACATCTGAAATACTTTCAATTGGAAATATGCTTAAAATGAAATAAGAATTTATTTTACATCTAACTATTAACATAACTTTGTTCATGAATTTAGATAGAGATAATTAAGCATTATATCAGTGTATCTTAAGATTTTTTTTTTCCTTTTTTTTTTTTTTTTTTTTTTTTTTTTTTAAATCTTGTTACAACCACCCATGAAATTTAAGACTCACTGAAACATGAATAATATGTCAAAGTTACAAAATAATTGAATTTTTTATATTTTGAAATTGTAAAAGACATTTTAAAAAATCGTTGGTAATTTAGTTAATATATAAATTAGTTGGGAAAGACTGGTCATTTGCCTTGTTTTTTGATATCTCCGAACCATTTTCGGAGATTCCTTTGAATCAGTGGCTCTAAGTTAAACATTCTTTACTTTCTTCTATATTCAATAGCAGTAAGTAATTTTCGACTGCTGGCTTTTTGATAGATTTACACTTTTTAAGAGTTCTAGAACACGATTTCACCATTTTAAAAAAATGTCTGTCTCTGTGTGTGTGGCAAACATTTTGTGTCTATTGTACCTCTATAATTACTGCATAGAATTTCATACAAATTGATAAGTAGTTGCACATTGACATAAGTTAGTGTCGATCAATGTTTGGTGAAAATGGCCCAACAGTTGCATTAACATCCTGTTTTTTTTTCCTAAATTTTTAACATGAAATAGACAAAATTTCCTATAAATGTGCACAATGAAAATTATTTTTGAAGAATCATTGTGAAATTGAAAAAAAAAATATATATATACATAATAGTAATAGTCAACTAGGGGGGGGGGGATAGACATGTAAGAGCTACGCTTTCCCCTTGGGGACACATTTTCAATATGGTCATTTTTGAAAAGAACTCGTCCAAACCTTTAAAGCGAATGTTTAAACCATAGATCTATGATAATTTAAAACAAAGTTATCGACTTTTTCATTAAAATAATAATAATAATAATAGTTAAGTATAAAATCGACTTTGTTTGGAGTTAGTGTTGTATTTCTATAAAAAATAAAATAAAAATGAACTAGTATGTAGTGTAGTGACCATCACAAAACTTTCTTCTATATATCATTCTATATAACAGCGTCACTTAGTGTTTAATATGCACAAAAGTTTGATAACTTCTCACAATAAGGATTTTACATATTGAATTTTGTGTAATTTTAATCAACAGATGCTGAGGTATAAAAAAATCACAGAAGGTAAGCAATAGCAGTACTATCTGTCGGCCGATATACACTCGAATAAAGTCAGTAGTCGTTTCATATTGGTCATGTTAAGTTTGGTACTTTTATGTGCCATAGAAGTCGAAGATTTAACCTTCCCGTTCATGGGGTAAATGGCAGTATCACCTGTTGGTGATATGCACCCAAATCGAATGAGCATAGCGTTTCATAATGGCCGTCTTATACACAAAATTTTATGCAATTATATAAAAGAGAATCTAAGATAAAGCTTCCCAGTTCACGGAGGAAATTGCAGTATAGCAGCACTACCTATCGTCCGGTGTGCACCCCAAATGAATCAGCATAATATTTCATAATGATCCTCTTACATATAAAGTTTTGCCTGATTATACATAATAGAACCCGAAATATTGTCTTTTCTTAAATGGGAGAAATCACAGTGTAAGTGATATACATTATCCAGGTTTACTGTAGCATGTGTCTTATTGAATTGAAAATGGTACAAAATAATAGCAACGATCATTTGTGTACAGTACATAGATTCACAACATCATTGCAATCTGTGAAAGATATTTCTTACAATAATATTTTAATATCATTATATACTGCACAAAACATAACGAAATTTGCATACATTACTCAGAAGCACAAAAGCATGATTCTTTGGTGCTTTACATAAGATCGAGAATCTGTGATCTTCATAACAAATCGATAGTAAACCTGATGAACCCTCATACGATACGAGGTTAGGCATTGTTTTATGGAAAATGTTTGAGTCTATATTGTTGGAAATCGTCTCATCGGATCGTTCTTGTTACTTGATCGTCGGGCATGTACAATCTTCTTGCTTATTCTGGAGCAAGTATTACTACAACTGTTAGACGACGAACACAGGTCTGCATCGAAACAACTTTCAATGTGGTACCAGAATGATGTAGGCCCTGCGCATTTCATCCATTACGTTTATGACCTAGATTTTACGATTCTCAATCTTACACACCACATTTGGCCAACACTGAATCGGATATTATAGTTCCATGCGTTGGCATCCTCGATCGCCGAACGTATCATGCCTTGACTATTTCTTCTGGATGCATATCAAGTCACTGTTCTATGATACCTCCATTGACGGCGTTGAAGATCTGATTGCACCATATTGCAGTATCAGTTATGTAGGGAGCTCCGAGACACACCCGGGATCTTCCAGAATGTTCGGGTGCACATGCGCCAAAGATGTGTAGTCTACATCACAGCTCGTGGATGACAATTTAAACACCTCCTTTGGCGAGTACGAGATGTACCCTAACCCTCTTAAATATTTTCAACCCTGATGCTGAGTCGCCATGCATTTTAAATTGCCATCACATCCGTAAAATGCTCCTATTTGAAGTAACAACGTTTGGCCGTTTAACCCCTTAACGCGCGCTGTCCTCGCTGCGAGGACGCAAAATTTAAGATCCAGCTGCAAAAATTCATCCCGGAAAATTTTTAGCATAAATTTACGTTTATAACGTATCAGAACAGGCCGGTTTTTTTAACCTTAAAATTTAAAATTTCTTTTAGTTTAATTTAGTTCATGAATTCCGGTGGCAGTATAATTTCAATGATCCGAATTGTCTTGCGCCGCAAAGGGTTAAGGTTATATCTGAAAATCTTTAGTTAATATATTAAAAAAATTAAAGGGAAAAAACTGATAATACCCGACTTCCTTGTAAACCTATTAAATTATACACATTGTTATGAAAGCGTTGACTGTTTTGTGTGTAGAGCAAATGTAATAACCAAAAATTGAAGATGCGCGACTAGATGATGTAAAACTATCAAATATGAAATATCAACATTCTTATTCTTTGGCAAATCATTTATGAGTTATGTGAGATACAAGATCGATTTAGTAAATTGAGATTATTTATAATGCATTGGAAACTTCTGAGCAGCCCTTTTTTACCTGGCAAGACTGAATTTACGGGTTTATTTTAAATTCAAAGAGGCAAATTTTCCCCAGATTACCACATGATGATCCTGTACTACAAACTAGGTATTTTAGATGAGTAAATAATTTCACGGTATCTTTTTCACTGTATTAGAATTTGCTTGACAATCTGTTAGGGAGAGCGCTGAAATTTGAGATAGAGATAAAAAGTGGGATTGCTATAGTAAAAGGCAATTTTTTTCCCTTTCTTTCTACTTCTTCTTATTATTATTGTACATAACTGGCTTAAGGAAACTTGGCACCATCGATGACACCACTAAATCATGTTTCATATAAAAGCTTGTATTTCCATTGAATATTTATAAATTGAACATTAATAAGTTTGTTCAATAAAATATATATTCAGATAACAATTTTTATGATTTTTGGTATATTTTTTACAGATTTGATATCTTTAAATCGCATTTTTTCATAAATTCACGACCTTCGAAATGCTAAAATTTCAACAGATATTTAAAAATAATTTATTTATTTATTTATTTTTATTTTTTTGGATACTTAAAATTTGAAATGGAAACTTCTTAATTGCATTATAAGAATATAAAAGGCCTTACTTGGAAACTTCTTAAGAAGCTTTTCGCCACGAGCCTGCGGCTTCATATGTTGCGCTTCGCTTGGTGTGTCGGCAATCGATACTGATCAACATCATCTGTCTCCTTCTTCCTGTCGAATATGTGTGTCGCCACTTGCTATCAATGCTTACAGGTGGATTTTTAACAACATGCGCAGTTGCAACCGAAATGATCCATCTGTAAGCACCGGCAGCAAATGGCGACACCTAGTTAGACAGAAAGAAGGAGACAAGACAGCTGATGTTGTATGCTGATCAGTCTCGAATGCCGACTCACCAAGTAAAGCGCACCTGATGAAGCCGCGGGGCTGGTTTCGAAGTAAGGCCTTTGATATTCTTATATATAGAACATACCAAAAGGAATTAAGGATGGGATTTGCAACATCTTTAAAAGAAAAAACATTGAAAATAAAATTGTAACAAAAATCCTGTTTTTTGTCCTAATTTTTATATATGTATGCACTTTTTAATTTTTTTTTTCGAAAACTAATAAATAAATTTCAAAATCCATTCCTAATTCCTTTAAGTTGGTTCTATTAAACGTCCAAAATAAAATAAAATAAAATAAATAAAAAATAATGAAATAAATAAAAAATAATTAATTAATAATAATAATAATTAAAAGTATTAGCATTTTGAAGATCATGATTTCATGAGAAAATGCAAACTGAAAACACGCAATTTAAAGATTTAAAATATGTAATATATATATATATATATATATATATATATGTGGGAAGTTCCGTGCACAGCCTACAGATGGCGCTGCCTCGGATGCGTATCATTGAACGAGATGACAAACGGAGGAGTTGAGATCTGGCTGCAGTGGAGATCGGTTGAGACCTTCAGCGCGTAGGCTGACAGGCTCATTTTTCTGCTAATTAGAGCTTGTTGTGCTCTGTATAAGTGTGTAGAGCCATGGAGAGCTCTATACCATAATCTCACTTATTAGAAATAGTACGCGTAGGTACTAATGTGAATTGTAGAGCGAGTCAGTGCTCATATATGTTACTTTCTGTTAGTCCTAGTAATCAAGAGAGCTTGTTATGTGTATTAGGCCTCGAAACCAGCAAATGTTATTGATGGAAACCCTGCTAATATTATCATTTTATCTTTGTGTAAACTGTGTTGTGTACGTAATAAATGTTTTTAGTTATCTTAATCGCACCTCTTCATTGCCCCACCCCTAGACGCCCAGTTAATATACTACAAGTGGGGACTCTGCCGCGATATTACCACCAACAAGTTAAAAAAGGTAACTGTTATTGTTATATATTTATCATTGTGTTTGATAGTGGATAATAATGATTAATGCATATATTGAGCAAAAAGAGTTTGAGTTACTATTTTGAATTAGAAATTAATGGTGAAATACTTTTGAGAACACTTTTGGTTTCAATGTGTGATGAAATAAAATAAATAATATAACTTGAGAAGAATGAATAAAAATAAGAATTATGATTGAAAAAAATATTCTGAGTAATCTTTTATAATTTTGCTTATTACTGTTTGCAATAATATTTTAACAATATTATAACAATATTATTTTAAAACGAAAGTGATAACAATTATTAAATAGAGAACAATAACAATAATGGTGATATTATATGAAATATGTGTAATAATTAAGAAATATATAAGATGATCTAAGTATTCTGTTGTATATTGCAAATTGTTCTGCATGTGGTTATTTAAAAATCATGATAATTTTGATTTGAGAACAAAAACCATAGAATCATTTTTTGAGAAAATTGTTCTCATATTATTTTGTTTCTATTTAAGTATGATATTAATTTGGTAGAAGTATTGAAATATTTTTTGGTATAAGTAATTATTTAGAGTTATAATGGCCCAAAACGTGTTACAAGGTATTAGAAAAGCCGATTTAAGAACAATTGCTGAAGAATTAGGCCTAACTGTTCCGGCGGAAGCTAAGGTACTTGAAATCAAAACTTTAATTGAGAGTTCTGATATTTATAAAAATGATTTAGAATTTGTTAGAGGTGTTATTAAAATGTTACTAGAAGAACAAAAGTTGAAATCTGTAGAAGAACAAACCAAAATTGAGATAGAAAGAATTAAATTATCCCAGTTAGAAAAAGAAATAGAGTTACAGAATTTAAAGTTACAGGCTGCAGCAAATAATTCTAGTAATAATGTTGAGCAATCAAATTCAGAAACTACTTCACAATCATTAGAAAATTTAATTAGAAGTATTCGAACATTAACCATTTCAGTACCTGAGAAACCGGAAGCTTTGCACTTATTTTTTCAATCCCTTGAAAAAGCATTCGTTTCTAAAAATGTACCCCCTAAATTTAAATCGGAAATATTGATTAATTTATTGGGAGATAAATGTAATCAGGTTCTTGCGTACGTAACCACCGAAGAAATTAACGATTATGAAAAAGTTAAGGAATTAATTTTAAGACAGTTCCAACCAACGCCGCGTGAATGTTTAAGTAATTTTAAAAATGCGTTGCGTAATCCGTCAGAATCTCATGTCCAATTCGCTTCACGTCTAAGCGCTTCTTTTGATTACTATTGTAGATTGAGAGGGGTTAACGACGTTAAGCAATTGTGTGATCTTATAGTTTCTGATAAATTATATGAAACGTTGGATTCTAGAACTAAGGAACATATTAGTGTTCGAGAAGGTCAAAATTGGTTTAAACCCAACGAATTAGGTCGGGAGTGTGATTTATTCTACTCTTCTAGAGGCAAATCGTTAATTGAAACTAATAATAATACGCGAAACGAAAGTTCAGAGAATAAGCGGTTTGTAAACAAAACTCCTTTTAGAAAGACACATTATAATAATAAAGATCCCATAGTACGTAATTCGGTATCTAATCAAACTCACGAAAAGCATGAAAGAATGTGTTATATTTGTGGTGCTAAAGGGAAAACATTTCATTTCGCTAGAGTGTGTCCTAAACGTATTGCTGAGAAAAAAGAATTCCGTGAAAATCTTCCAACAAATTCAGTAGTTCAATCCGAAACAAGTCCGATTAACCTAATTGTTAATGAGATCGAATATGTTGATATTTTAGTGGATGATATTCCACTTAAAGGGTTAAAAGATTCTGGTTCTTCGATTCTAATTGTAAATAAAAATAGCATTCCACAGACTAAAAATGTTATTTCTTCAACCACTCTAGTTAGCTGCTTTAATGAAAAGAAAGATGCAAATCTGACTGAATTTAAAATATCTTTACCTAATCATGATTCAATAAACATAATCGGTGCTTTATGCAACAATTTGACATGCGACGTAATTCTGCCTAATAATATCTTTCATATTTTGAAACAACAAAATAAAGAGGAAACACATGTTTCGAATTCCAGCGACGTAGCAGGGGGGAAAGAGAATTTTCCGCGTTCGGGGGAAAGCAGTTTCGATGAAGCAGGTGGGTGTTCTTTTCCTGTATTCGATCGAAAGGAAAATGAGATAGATTCTTTTTTTTCAAGTATGTGCAATTTTTTAGAAGAAGAAAAATTCGATGTCAGTTATATTTTAGATAAGTCGTTAAAAGAGAAATTAAGCGAATTAATAAAAAGTTATAAGCCAGTTAAAACAAAAAGTACTGATTTAAAAATGTCCATTATTTTATCTGATGATATACCAGTGTGCTCACGCTCTCGCAGATTATCATTTGTAGAGAAATCAGAGGTGGACAGACAAATTGACCAGTGGTTAAAGGATGGTATAATTAGAGAAAGTACATCAAATTATGCTTCGCCAATAGTGGTGTGTAGGAAAAAAGATGGAGGAATAAGGTTATGCTGTGATTATCGTGCTTTAAATAAGAAAATAATTAAAGATAAATACCCGTTGCCAAATATTGAGGATTTATTTGATAGATTAGGGGAGGGTAAAGTTTTTTCGACACTAGATTTAAAGAATGCGTTTTTACAAGTTGATGTAGAGGAAAAAAGTAGGAAATATACAGCTTTTGTGACCGATAATGCCCAGTATGAGTTTCTAAAAGTTCCCTATGGATTATGTAATAGTCCCTTAGTATTTCAAAGATATGTAAATTATGTGTTTAAAGACTTATTAAAAGATGGTACTGTAATTATTTATTTAGATGATATAATTATTCCATCTAAAGATGAGAATGAAGGGTTAGATAAATTAAAACGTGTGTTAGAAACGGCATCAAAATTTGGTCTAGAGTTAAATTTAAAGAAATGTCAGTTTTTGAAACGTAAGATCGATTTCTTAGGTCACATAATTGAGAATGGCACGATTAAACCCTCAGTAGAAAAAACTCTCGCAGTACAAAATTTCCCAGAACCCCGTAATGCTAGGGAAGTGCAGAGTTTCTTAGGTTTAACGGGTTACTTTAGAAAATTTATTCGTTCATATGCCAACATAGCAAGACCACTCAGTGACTTATTACGTGCTTCCACTCCATTTAAATTCGAGCAAGAGCAGAAATTAGCTTTTCAAAAGCTTAAAGACATTTTATCTAATGCACCTGTCTTACACCTTTTTAAGCAAGGCTATAAGTTAGAAGTTCATACAGATGCATCTAAATTAGGATTCGGTGCAATCCTATTACAACAAGATGACGATGGACAGTACTATCCAATTCATTATATGAGTAAAAAGACCTCTGTACAAGAAGAAAAATACTGTAGTTATGAGTTAGAAGTGTTAGCGATAGTAGAAGCCCTTAAAAAATTTAGGAACTATTTATTAGGTAGTAAATTTAAAATTTATACTGACTGTCAAGCGTTCACTAAAACTTTAGATAAACGTGAATTGACACCTAAGGTAGCCAGGTGGTCTTTCCTGCTACAGGCATTCGACTACGAAGTAGAACATCGACCTGGTAAACAAATGCAGCATGTTGACGCACTTAGCAGACACCCTGTAATGGCTGTAAATACTGATACCCTTACTCATCGTATTGCTACTGCTCAAGAAAATGATGAGTTTATCAATACTATGAAATCTCTTTTACAACAAAACCAAAATGACGAATATGTGTTAAAAAATAATGTTTTATATAAAGTGTTAAATGATAGGGATGTACTAATTGTCCCAGAGATCATGCAAATCGAGGTCGTAAAGAAATGTCATGCCTTAGGACATTTTTCGGCTAATAAAACTGAAGAGTTAGTAAAAAGAGATTACTATTTTTCTAATATGAAAAAATGCGTAGATAACGTTGTAAAAAGTTGCGTAGAATGTATTCTCGTAAATAAGAAACAGGGAAAAGGAGAAGGTTTTTTGAACCCTATCCCTAAAGGGGATATACCATTATCCACGTATCACATCGATTTTGTGGGTCCATTACCAACAACTAACAAAAACTACAATCACATTTTCACCGTAATCGATGGATTTAGTAAATTTTCGTGGCTATATCCAGTCAAATCAACTTCTTCAGCAGACGCCTTGCAAAAATTAAAACAGCAAGCTGGTATTTTTGGTAACCCCGCAAGAATAATATCCGATCGTGGACCTGCGTTCATATCTAAGGAATTTGCAGATTACTGTAAATCAGAGGGAATTGAACATGACACCATCACAACTGGAATCCCACGAGGGAATGGTCAAATTGAGAGACTTCATCGAACAATCATTCCTGTATTATCCAAGTTATGTATAAATGACCCTAACAAGTGGTACAAGTTTGTTGAGGCTGTTCAGAGAACTATTAATTCCACCACATCGAGAAGTACCAAAAGAACTCCTTTTGAACTACTCACTGGAGTAACAATGAGAAGGAAAGAAGATAAGAGAATACTAGAACTTCTCGAAGAGGAAAGGATAAATTCCATGCTTGATAATCTTAACACCATTCGTGAAGAAGCAAGAAAAAACATTCTTAAGATTCAAGAAGAAAATCGCCGATGTTACAACAAGAAGAGAAAGAAAGCCCATGTATATAAAATTAATGATCTAGTTGCCATCCAGCGAACTCAGTTTGGAACCGGCATGAAACTAAGACCAAAATTCTTAGGTCCTTATAAAGTTGTGCGAGTAAAGTCCAAAGACAGATATGAAGTCGAGAAGATAGGCGATCATGAAGGACCTATACATACTAGTACTTCTGCAGACCATATGAAATTATGGTCCACAAACTAAATAGACTGAACTAAATGGACTGATAAACATTACAGAAAAAGTTAACTGTGAATTTTTATGTACATAATTTTTTTAATGTCTGTTTCTCTTTTTTGTTTTTTTTTCTTTTAATTGTATTTTGCAGATATCCTTTAGTATCCCAGGTTGGTTTACGGTGAGGTCACCGCAACATCAGAATGGCAGAGCGTTGTGGGAAGTTCCGTGCACAGCCTACAGATGGCGCTGCCTCGGATGCGTATCATTGAACGAGATGACAAACGGAGGAGTTGAGATCTGGCTGCAGTGGAGATCGGTTGAGACCTTCAGCGCGTAGGCTGACAGGCTCATTTTTCTGCTAATTAGAGCTTGTTGTGCTCTGTATAAGTGTGTAGAGCCATGGAGAGCTCTATACCATAATCTCACTTATTAGAAATAGTACGCGTAGGTACTAATGTGAATTGTAGAGCGAGTCAGTGCTCATATATGTTACTTTCTGTTAGTCCTAGTAATGAAGAGAGCTTGTTATGTGTATTAGGCCTCGAAACCAGCAAATGTTATTGATGGAAACCCTGCTAATATTATCATTTTATCTTTGTGTAAACTGTGTTGTGTACGTAATAAATGTTTTTAGTTATCTTAATCGCACCTCTTCATTGCCCCACCCCTAGACGCCCAGCTCATATACTACATATATATATATATATATATATGTGTGTGTGTGTGTGTACCAAAAATTGTTATCTGAATATACATTTTATTGAACAAACCTAATACAGTGCAATTTATAAACATTAAATGGAAATAAGCTTTTGTATGAAACCAACTTCATTGGCGCCGTCAAAGGTATACCAAGTCCCCTTAAATGATTAATTTGCAGTCGTAAATTAATAAAATAGAAAATAAAATAAAATATGGGTTACGGTTTTAAAATTTTGAATCACCACGGGGGATGGTTCTCTACTTGTGCTTGCTTACGATACTTCCTTTACTTCGGTTCCAAAAAAGTAAATGTATACTGTAAAACAAGTCAAAATAAAATCAAACAAATAAAAAATCTGGTAAGTAATAACTACACGACTTCCATTACCTACAACACAATTACGTACATTATATGCACTTTTTGGATATAATGTGGTCAGAGGACGTAAAACTGACCTAACAAATTAGACACTTAAAAATTTTCCTGTGAGAGAAAATT
Source organism: Salticus scenicus (assembly GCA_963930645.1). Classification (NCBI taxonomy): domain Eukaryota; kingdom Metazoa; phylum Arthropoda; class Arachnida; order Araneae; family Salticidae; genus Salticus; species Salticus scenicus. Next base: position 18,894,615 of record OZ005653.1, read on the forward strand.
GATATATGTGTAAAGACATATAAACAGAGTTTACCTAGCGAGTTAAAAAAAAAAAAAAGTGATAAGAGTCGTTTTTTGAAACACCCATTTCCGAGATCTAAAGCTGACCTACCTAATCAGAATAACAGTTAATTTTCCTTTAATAACCACGTAATACATGTGAAAGTATATCTGAAAAGGGGTTTATATAGCAATTTTCAAGAAAATTGTCAGAACCGTTTTTGAGATATCGACATTCACCAAAACTTGGCGAATTCAAATATCGGCAGAAAAACAAGAATTACACATGAAAGGGATCTTAAAGAAAGTTATTACGGCGAATTTATAAACTTTAGACTGCAATTTTTGCACAATATTTCTATATAAATAAAAAGAAATGTGTGTGTGTGTGTGTTAACGTTCTGGAGCTTAGGCAACTGATCACAGAGCTACAGAATTTGGCTGTGGGTGGCTTGGACTCTGTAAGGGTGTACCTTATCGAATTTTTTTTTTTTTAATTTAAAATTTGAATATCTTTATTTATTTTTTAATTTTTCTCTGTCTTTCATATCTTATTTATTCTTTCATTTCAATCGTTTGCATCTGGCAACAGATGATACACTATTTATTTTTAATTTATTTAATTAATTTTTTGAAAGGTTGATCTTTCTTTTCTTTTTTTTTTTTTAATTCATTATATTTATCGGAAAAATTTAATATGGTAGAAAGGATTGAATTTATTGAAATTTAAGTTAAATTGAAATTTATTTATTTTTTATGCAATTTCGTTGAAAGGAAAATCTGCTGTTTTTTATTTATTGTATTGTTCGGAATTGAATGGTAATAAAGTAGAAATAGCGAGGGCTATAAAAATACATGGTGACAAAACTAAAATATTTAATGGATGCTGAGAAACAGCCATCTTTAAAGTCGTAGTTCTTGAATAATACAGCTCCACCCGTCGTCCAATAAATACCTAAATTGAAATATTCAGACAGTAAGAACTCAGACCTGATTCAAAACGGGCAGGAAGGATGCTGTCGTAGGCAGCAGGTACCCCAAGCGAAGTTAAGAGCAATTTAATTTTTTTTTTTTTTTAATTCATTTAAATATAGCAGACAGCGAAGCCTGCTAGTAATAAATATGATTTTCACTAGATTTTCTGTTAAATTTTTAACAATGCGAAGAAAGTTTTTTTATTGTATAACTAGCAGGCTTCGCTAGTCTCTATATTTAAAGGAGTTTTCACAAAATATTAACCACTCAAAATAATTCACTGAAATCACTTAAAACTTCGCATCGGGTCTCCGCTGACTTCAGCAGTTTATGCAATATCGGTTCCTGGTTCCCACGGCTTTTATTTGCACCTTAACGGCATATTTCAATTTAGGTGATAATTGGACGATAAGTTATGCTGCTATTGTTCAAGAACTACTTTTTTTGGACAGACATTTATCGGAGCGATTATCATGAAATCGGGTTTCGAGATGAATTAGGAGAGGTGAAAACGGATCTCTATGTAAAATTCTGTATCTCTGTGGTCAGCCGTTTCCCTATAAAGCGAACAACACACCGTTAATTTTAACTTTGTTTTTTCTCACTTTCTTTCATGCGGTGTAGGATAATGTGAACACAATCAAGGATTTTCATTTATCAATTGACATCTTTCCTATTAATTATATGCAAGTAGAAAAAAAGAACATTGGAAATTCGAGGATCAAACCCACGACCTTCGTCTTATTAGCATGATGCTCTAACCAACTAAGCTAACAGCCATGGAAAGGTTTTTTTGCATATACGTTTTATCGCTAGAGTCGATCATACATTTCAATTAATGAAAAAAAAAAAAAAAAAAAAAAATAAGGCTAATAAAAAATTTGGAAATTGGGATTCGAGGTTCATCAGGAGAACGGACCTTCATGCAAAATTTTGCAGCTCTGCGATTAGCCGTTTGCCTACAAAGCTACGGACATATACACACACATCTTCTTTTATTATACTCTTAATAAAAATTAGAATTGGAAGGCTTTCAAAATGTCCAGTTTTTTTCCCCCGGAAATAACCCGGGTTTTTTCCCTGGGAATTTAAAGCAAAACTGGAAAATTTCAAAATTTTCAAAAACTGGTAATTTTTAAGTAATGAATATTTTAAGAATTAACGCTAATATATGAAAATTTTTATAAATAATAATTATAAAGCTAATAAATTAATATTGCATTTTTTTTTAACTTTATATTAAGAGCCACTTTATTATGTTAAAATTATAATTTATTATATTAATTAATTATAATTATTATTATATATTTATTTATATTATGAGCCACTGCCTCTTCACTTATCGTCCCCAGAAGCCAGAGCCAATGTTATTCTACGAAGAATTTCGCCTCAGTATAATTTATTAATTAATATATATTTTTAAATTCCGTTTTCACATTCAGAAAGTTCACAACTATTAAACAATTTATCGCTTTCCAAAAATTATTTTTAAAAATTTTTAATATTTTATTTTGAGGTTGTAATATGCGAATTTTTACAATGTGAAATTTTTCATTTTTGAGCTTAAAAATGAAATCTTAAAAATAAAAAAAATCTATCTTTAGAAAGCGATAAGCTGTTTAATAGTTGTGAATTTTCGGAAAGTGAAAACAGAATTTAAATATATGTATTCGTTAATGAATTATAATGGGGCAAAATATCCCATAGAATAAAATTGGCTTCGGCTTTCGGAGACGATAGGTAGAGTCCCCTTAATAACAATTCTAATGCTGTAATTTGTGGTACTGATTAAGAAATATTTATTGTGAATAAAGGTAGAATAAAATAGCTAATGCATGATATTTCATCTGAAATAATTTAATAAAATATGAATTTTAAACTTCTGAAATATATCAAACGTTTTATTTAAAAAGAGGTGGTATTAAAAGAATGCTTATGACAATTTTCTGCCAATTAGTCAACCAAAGAAATGATTTGTTACGATTACAAAAGTCATTCTTTATTGTCCATATTAAAAGAAATCATTCTTTATTCCTCATTTCGAAATTATCTCATAAAAATGTATTTTTTTTAATCAGTTATAAACAGTTTTTAACGTATGTTTATTTATTTAAACACTTTCATATTGAATTTAGTATAGAGGATATAGAGTCATTCAATGTCAAATCACCACAGCTAAAAACCTGACCCCCAAGATTTTTATGAAATTGGGCTCATTTATTTGTTCTATTGAGAAATGAGTGTATATCAATTATACGTGCCTATCTCTTTTAGTTTTTGATAAACAGGGCTGCAAAAATGGGTAAAAAATGCAAATTCTCGAACTTCTTCTACTACAAATGTACCCATATTTTCTTTCACAATTAACTTAGAGATAAAAGATTGGTATCATTAGAAAGCTTATAATACAGGCTTTCAAATAATATATCACATGTATATATTTTTAAAACTTTTCATGTTAAAGTTAAACATTTTGACCTTTGACCTTCAATACCTCAAAAAGTACATATTTATTTAACTATATGTTATTTTTACTTTTATTATTTATAATTATTGTAAATTTCAACATGGGACGGCCATGGGATGCTGAGTTAGAAATTAAAATGCAACCTTCCATCAGTATTTTCATAATATCATAAAGTACGCGTATTATATTCCCTAATTAACTTAGACATATAAAATTAGTATCATTAGAAAGCTTATAATATAGGCTTTTAAATGATATATCACATGTATACATTTTTTAAATTTTTTATTTTGAAGTCAAATATAACATTTTGACCTTTAAACTTCAATATCTCCAAAAGTATACATTTAATTTTCGTTTAAAAATTATATGTTATAATGACGTTTATTATCTATAATTACTGTAAGTTTCAACATGGGACGGCCTTTTTTTTTTTTTTTTTTTTTTTTTTTTTTGTAAAACGTACGTTATGTTAATGTGGAAATACTGATAAAGTTGCATTTTAATTTATAACTCAGTATCCCATGGCCGTACCATGTTGAAACTTACAGCAATTATAGATAATAAACGTAGAAATAACAAATAATTTTAAAAAGAAAATTGAATATGTACTTTTTGAGATATGAAAGGTCAAAATGTTTGACCTTAAGATGAAAAATTTTAAAAATATATACATGTGATATATCATTTAAAAGCATGTATTATAACCTTTCTAATGATACCAATTTTATATCTCTAAGTTAATTAGGGAACAAAATATGCGTAAACCTTACGTTATGATATTATGAAAATACTGATGGAAGGTTGCATTTTAATTTCTAACTCAGCATCCCATGGCCGTCCCAAGTTGAAATTTACAATAATTATAGATAATAAAAGTAAAAATAACACATGATTTTCAAAAGAAAATTAAAGATGTACTTTTTGAGATATTGAAGGTCAAAGGTAAATGTTGACGCATGCGCGCCACCCCGTCGCGGATCACCGGGCAGAAGGCTATGAGAAGCCAAGTACAATGGACGTGGGCAAAAGAACTTTAAATTTATTGACGCCCACAATTATTATTTTATGTTCTACCTATTATAAATCTTATTCTTCGTTGTAAATAGTGTAATTACTTGATGTATGTGATCGTGCAAATTAAAAATATTAAAACAACGAAGATGGTCCGTCGAAAATTAATTATTTGTAGTTAAGTTCCTACAAAAAGTGGCTCCGTCGAGAAAGGAGCTTGTAATCAGCGACTTATGGATAAAAATAATAAATTGAAATCTTCCTTGAAAGGGAAGATAACTAGAATTGAAAATTATGTAGAAGGCACGAATGCCGAAAATTACGATATAGATATAGTGGAATTAAAAGTGAAATTAAAGAACATAGAACTGCTACAAACAAAAATCGATGAATTACGACAAAAATACTACGAAATTCAAGACTTGAAAGATGCTGAACAAGCAACCATAGATGACGACCGTGACTCATGTGAAGAACGTCTGGAAAAATTAGAGGTAAGAATTAATACTCTTATTAATTCTTATAAGAAATTTGATTCTCATAAAAAAATAAATGCGACTGAAAATGCATCTCAAGATGCCTTTGAAATTAAAACTCAAATTCCTCCTTTAGTATTACCTGAATTTTCAGGAAAATATGAGGAATTCAGTTCTTTTAAAGAACAATTTGATGATTTAATAACCAATAATGTTCATATTAATCAGTCGCAGAAATTATATTATCTTAGATCTTGTCTCAAATATGACGCTAAAAATCTAGTTAGTAATTTTGATACATTTGAATCATTATATAATGCATTAGAAAATCGCTATGATAACGAGCGATTAATTGTTGATATTCATGTACAAAATATTCTGAATTTTGAGAAAATTCAAACTGAAAATCCCAAAGAGATAAGAAACATGATTGATTGTATTCAGAAAAATCTGCGTGCCTTGAAAGTTCTGAAATATGTACAGAATAAATTATCAGATGTTTTCATTATAAATATTTTCGTAGCAAAGTTAGACAGAGAATCTAGGAAGAATTTTGAGTTGTCCCATAAATCCAAAAATGTTCCCACCTTTGAAGAATTTATCAAATTTTTGGAACAACGAGAATCAGTTTTATTATCTATTAATAGAACGAATATGACTAGCGGAAATAAAAATACTAACAAAAACTTTCCGGCTATTAACAAATCTAAAACTCTTTTAATGCATGAAAATAAAAACAAAAATTGTGTTGTTTGTAAAAATACTTATCACCCTATTTATAAATGTGATGCATTTTTGAAATTAAACATTAACGAAAGATTAAGTATAATACGCCTTCACAAGCTTTGTGAGGTTTGTTTTAGGCAAAACCATAAGAAAAATGATTGCTTATCGAAATTCAAATGCACCTGCGGAATGAAGCACAACAGATTAATATGTTTTTCTTCTGGCGCCAAAACCCCGGTTCCAGACGCAGATGGAATAAATTCATCCAACTTACCAGATATAGACAAACGGGTTGCGCAATTAAATGCTTCCGTTTTGAGTAATAATAGCAGATATTTAAAAGAAAATAGAAAAAGTATTCTGTTTTCCACAGCTTATATTTATGTTCAATGCGAAAACAAAAAAAGAATAAAAATAAGATGCGTTCTGGATTCCGCTTCAAATGTGTGCGTATTAACTGAAAAGATGAGTGAATGTTTAGGAATTAAAAGAGAAAAAATAAAAACTCCAGTTTCAGGTTTGAATGGATTGACCCAAAATATTAAGTGGAAATTAGATACCTTTATTTCAAATGAATGAAGATTGTTCTTTTAGTGAACCAGTAGAATTTTTGATTGTAGATAAAATAACTGGGCTTACACCATGCAATAAATTAAACATTTCAGACATAAAAATTCCAGAATTTTTGAAATTGAGTGACGAGTCATTTTTTGAACCGAATGAAATAGAAGCGTTAATCAGTGCAGATATATTATTCAAAGTTTTAAAGGATAATACTTATAAAATAAATGACGATTTGTTTTTTAAGGAAACCGAATTTGGATGGCTAGCGTGTGGAAAGGTTGAAGAAACAGAACTGAATAATTCGAAACAGTGTTTCGTTTTGTCAGACGATTCCCTTAGTAGCACTCTTAAACTCTTTTTCGATCTAGAGAGCATTGGAATAAGAGACGATCCAATTCAAAAAGAAAGTGATAAAGCTATAGAAATTTTTAATGAAACGATTCAGTTTAAAAACAAACGCTACGTTGTACACTTGCCCTTTAGAAGACCCTATAATGAACTTTCCGATAATTACACGTTAGCGAAACAACGATTTTTAAGTTTATGGAGACGTTTTAAATATGATAGAGAATTATATGAACAGTATAGAGAGATTATTCGTGATTACGTAAATCAAAAAATAATAGAAATAGTTGAACCCAGTACAGCAGAAAATAATTTAAACAAACCTATTTATTATTTGCCACATCAGGCAGTAAGAAAGGAAGGTCGCTTAACATCCAAAACAAGAATCGTATTTGATGCAGGGAGTCATCAAAATAATCAGCTGTCACTGAATGATTGCCTATGGCAGGGGATAAATTTAAATCCGAATCTTTTGGATGTTTTAATTAATTTTAGATTAAACAAAATAGCATTTTGTTCTGATATTAAACAAGCCTTTCTACAAATCTGTCTCGCTGATGAACATAAAGACGCTGTTAGTTTTTTCTGGAGTGATGAAGAACCGCATGCACATAAAAAACCCAAATTACAGATTTATCGTTTCAATCGAGTTAATTTTGGGGTGTGTTCAAGTCCATTCTTACTCGCTGCTACTATTAGACATCACATTGAGAAGTATAGAGAAGAATTTCCCGCTACTGTTCGACTTTTAGATAAATGTTTTTACGTAGACGACTTAATTTCTGGAGGTAATGATTTTAACGAAGCACTTGAATTATCACGAAGTGCAAAATATATTATGGAAGCCGCAGGAATGTCCCTTAGAAAATGGATAAGTAACGATACCGAATTAACAGAGCAGTGGAAAAGCGAAAAATTTGATACATACCCTGTAGAATCTACCATCAGCTTAGGTATAAATCAGACAAAGATCTTGGGAATATCTTGGGATACTAATAAAGATAATTTGATTGTAGATATCAAGAGTTTGTTGAACTTTATATCCATAAATAAAATTACAAAACGTACCATTCTTCAAGCCGTAGGGAGAATTTTCGACCCCTTAGGGTTAATTTCTCCATTCACTGTCAGGGCAAAAATTATCATTCAAGATATCTGGACAACTAAAACCAAATGGGATGAATCATTATCACCAAATATCGAAAAAGAGTGGATGAAATGGTGTTCGGAATTACCCTTGTTAAAAGAGCTTGAAGTCCCTAGATTCATTCTTGATGCCACTTCCCCAGAAGATGTAGTTGAATTACATAGTTTTTGCGATGCTAGCAAAAAAGCATATGGCGCTGCCATTTATGTACGAACAAAATCAAAAAATGGTATTTCAGTAAAACTTTTGACTTCCAAGAGCCGTGTAGCTCCCCTCAGCGGTGTTACACTACCTCGCCTTGAATTATTGGGTGCCCTGGTCGCAGCTCGTCTGATCACCAAAGTGAAAAATACTGTAAACCTTAAAAGACCTTCTGTTGAATATCACTGGACTGATTCGCAGATAGTGCTTTTCTGGATAAAGGGTACTAAAACCCGATGGAAGCAGTTTGTCGCCAACCGTGTTCAAGAAATTGCCAGCCTGACAAACCCTAACTCTTGGTTCCATTGTGCAAGTAAAGAAAATCCTGCTGACCTGTTGTCTCGAGGGATGACTGCTGAAAGCCTAACAACCAGCGCCACATGGTGGACAGGTGCTGAATTTCTGAAAGATCCTGAATTTCCGAAAAACAAACAATCTTTTATTGACTTTTCAGAACTAAATGAGGAAGACTACACTCCTGAATTAAAATCTGAAAATGCAGTGACTCTAAATTTGAAAAAGGACTTTACTATTTTGAACTATCTGATAAATCGTAGTAATAGATTTTTAAAAATATTACGTATATGTAGTTTTCTTTTCAGGTTTCTTCACAATCTAAGAAATCCTTTAGAAAAGAAGAAAGGACCGCTGATGCCTGAAGAGCTGACAAAGGCAGAAGACTTCCTACTGAAACAGCTGCAGGAGGAGGAATTTCCTACTGAAATAGCTGCCTTGAAAAGTGGCGGTAATGTATCGCATAAGAGTAAAATTTTTAATTTATCCCCATTTTTGGATGACAATGGTTTAATAAGGGTAGGGGGGAGACTGCAAAATTCGCAGTTATCTTATTCGATTAAGCATCCTTATGTACTTCCTTCAAAAAATAAATTAACGGAATTAATTGTAAAATATTATCATGAAAAATATTTTCATATTGGTCCCCAACATCTTCTGTTTCAGGTTAGGCAAAAATATTGGCCCATTCATGGGAGAAATCTTTGTAAAAAAATTGTGCACAGATGTTTAGTCTGTTTTAAAGCAAATCCGAAAGTATGTGTACAAAAAATGGGAAACTTGCCAAAACAAAGAATAACGCCAGATAAAACATTTAATTCAACTGGAGTAGATTTGTCTGGACCCTTTTTAATCAAAAATAAATATGGAAGGAAAGGTCCAGAAATCAAAATTTATGTTTGTATTTTCATTTGTCTAGTAACAAAGGCTATACATCTTGAACTTATTAGTGATTTAACTTCACAAGCTCTGATAGCTGCGTTAAAAGGATTTATTTCGAGAAGGGGCAAGTGTCATAAAATATTTTCGGATAATGGGACCAATATGGTAGGCGCCAACAGGGAACTAAATGCCTTGTATAAACTGGTAAGAGATAAGGAAGAATCCTTATTCAAATTTTTTGCAGAGGAAAAAATAGAATGGGTTTTTATTCCTCCAAGGAGTCCAAATTGGGGTGGTCTATGGGAAGCAAATATCAAAGCGTTTAAATACCATTTTAAACGCATAGCGGGTAATTCAAAATTTACGTTTGAAGAAATGCTTACACTTGTTACTCAAGTGGAAGCGATCTTGAACTCGAGACCACTGACTCCGCTAACTTCGAGTATTGAAGATTTAGAGGTTTTAACTCCAGCCCATTTTCTTATTGGAAGGCCAATAACGGCTGTTGTTGAACCCTCTTTAACCAATATTGAAAAAAATCGCCTAAATGCTTGGCAAAATATTACGAAGTCAGTTCAGGCAATCTGGAAAAGATGGAGTCTTTCTTACTTGAATAACTTACAACAGCGCAGAAAATGGATAATTGATAAAGAAAATTTAAAAATCGGAGACATGGTTTTAGTCAGGGAAGAAAATCTTCCACCATGCAAGTGGTTTTTAGGGCGTGTAATAAAGCTATATCCTGGTCAGGATAATAAAGTTAGATTGGTAGATATAAAAACTACCAAAGGGATTTACAAAAGATCCATCTCCAGATTGTGTGTGCTGCCTATCGAGGAGTAAAAATGAATATGAACATTTATTATATTAATTTACTGTATTATATATATTACTCTAAATTTGTTAGTTAATTATGAAAATTTCTGTTTATTATAATCAGTTAATCTTTTTTCTAATTCTATGTGTTGTGCGAAATATTGATATTATGTTACATTCATTTATTTGTTATTATTTTATCTATTTATGTTATGTGAAATTGTAAATTTAAAGATTTGCAAAAAAAAAAATATTGTAAGTTCTTGCATGACAACATAGCAAGGCCGGGCGGGATGTTGACGCATGCGCGCCACCCCGTCGCGGATCACCGGGCAGAAGGCTATGAGAAGCCAAGTACAATGGACGTGGGCAAAAGAACTTTAAATTTATTGACGCCCACAATTATTATTTTATGTTCTACCTATTATAAATCTTATTCTTCGTTGTAAATAGTGTAATTACTTGATGTATGTGATCGTGCAAATTAAAAATATGAAAACAACGAAGATGGTCCGTCGAAAATTAATTATTTGTAGTTAAGTTCCTACAGTAAAAATGTTTGACTTTAACATGAATTTTTTAAAAAATATGTACATGTGATATTGTTGTAATATGAGTTCCATTAAAACGAAATTCTTGAATCTATATATAGCTGACATTTATTGTAGACGATAAACAAGACGATTTACATTACACACATTCAAAATAAGTAGAATTAAACATATTTAAATGCAGATTATCTTTGTAGTTTTAGTTATTTAACCACACAGGTAATAATGGCCACCAAGGCCGTTGCACACAGCTACATTCCTTTTTTAACTCTGGCGTGCTTCGCTGGGAGCAGTTGGAGAGCTCTCTTTCACGCGCATGCGCAATTAAAGGCGCATCTGTTTTATTTATTAAAATGAATCGTTCGCTACTCCAACACACCCCCCCTGCGAGCGACGCATTTTAATCTACACAAAAATAAAAAATATAAATACAAATATAACATAATACAGGATGAACACATAATAATATATAAAATTAAGAAATTAAAGAAATATGTTCCATTGAATATAACAGTTTTTCCTCGTTTACAGCCTTTGTCAAGAAATCTGATATTAGGGCTTCACTTGGAGTATAATACAGATCAATTGTTTTGTCTCTAATCAAGTCCTTTACAAAATGTAATCTGAGATTTATGTGTCTTGACTTGTTGGATGATCTTGCACAATTAGCCCATTGTATGGCTGCTTGACTATCTGAACTCAGTGATACAGTATTGTTTATAAAATTTTTAAAGTTTAATTCCGATAATAAATTTATTATCCATGTTATGTCCTTAGAGATTTCTGAAATAGCAAACAACTCTGCTTCACAAGTTGATAAACTTACACTTTTTTGTTTATGACATTTCCATGATATTAATGAATTACCCAACAAAATTACACCACCAGAAAATGATTTTCCATTTTCTGCATTCCCCCAACTTGCGTCTGAACTTGCATTTAAATACCCAAATTCTGTACTATAGAATAATTTTTTATCTTTAGTTCCCTTTAAATATCTTAAAACCCTTTTTGCAAGTAAAAAATGCCTTTTTTCAGGCTTATGATTAAATTGTGACAAATAAGTAATTACAAAAGCTATGTCTGGACGCGTTCTATTAGATAAATATAATAATTCACCTATAATTTCCTGATACACGTTTACATCAATAGTTTCATTTGTGAGTGGTAAGCTTTTATCTTCTCCTTTAACAATTGGGGTTTTTACTGTTTTACAATCACTTAGATTGTGTTTAGCTAGTAATGACTCAATGTATTGAGTCTGTGACAAATAGATACCGTTGTTATTTTGTAGTATTTCTATACCTAGAAATTTTGATTTATTATTTTCATGTAATTCAAATATTACTCTAATTTTGGAGATTATATCTTCATACATTTCTTGATTATTACTGAAAATACAGAAATCGTCCACATAGATGCTCAAAATAAGAAATTTATCATTATCACTTTTAATGAATATGCAATTATCTGAAGCTGTTTGTACTAATCCCAATTTCTCTAATTCAGATTTTATTTTCAAATACCAGTTTCTCCCGCTTTGCTTCAAGCCATAGATACTTTTCTTTAATTTACATACCTTTCCTGTACCTATAGACCCCTCAAAACCCTGCGGTGGTAACATGTATACATTTTCCTCTAAATTACTGTATAAATACGCGGTTTTAACATCAAAGAATTTTACAATTAAATTTAATTTAGCGGCAATTGCAATTAGCAAACGAAATGTTTCCATGCACAGAACAGGTGAGAAAGATTCCGAATAATCGACGTTTTTAATTTGATTATAACCCGCTGCACATAACCTTGCCTTAAAAATTATGTTACCTGAATCATTTTGTTTCTTAGTATAAACCCATTTGCTTTTTATTAATTTTGCGTCACTTGGCTTATCAACGATCTCCCAAACATTATGTTTATTTAATGAATCCATTTCATTTTGCATCGCTATTTCCCAATTTTGCCAATTAATACCATTTTTCGCTTCTAAATAATTATTTGGGACACTTTCCGTAAAATTACTCACTATTTGTTTATTTTTTATTCTTTCACTTCTTCGTAATTCCAAATTACTTCCGGCTTCGACTCTGCAACTCTGCTCAATTTGCTTCCCCCCTTTGGCGCTCCCCTCTGCTGGCGCGCCAGAAGTAGAGGATTTCGATATGCTACTTTCTTCATTTTTCTCATGAAAGAGTTCTAAATGCGGAATTTTGTTTTCTGTTGTTTGAGTTTCGGTTTCATTTGGGGATGAATCATAGAATGATTGAATATCCCAGACATTATTATTTTTCTCAAAAAATGAACTGCCTTTTAATGATTCGTTGAATTTGACCGATCTTTCCTCAATTACTTTTTTACTTTCTAGATCATAAATTCTATACGCCCTACGTTCACGGCTATACCCTAGAAAAATTCCTCTCTTCCCTGGAATTTCAAATTTATTTCTCAATACTTTAGGGATATGAAAATATGCTACACAACCAAATTTTCTTAAGTAATTTAATTTAGGTTTTTTACCGGTCCAAATTTCTAGGGGTATTTTATTTTTTCCTTTACGCGGTGTTACATTAGAAACTCGTGTACTAAAGTTTATACCTTCTGCCCAAAAATATAATGGTAACTGACTTTCGTATAATATAGTCCTAGTTCTTTCTAGTAATACTCTGTTTCCACGTTCCGCTTTACCATTCGATTCGCTATTATAAGGAACCGTTTTTTCATGTGAAATACCAGAATTAATTAGATAATTATCCAATTTTTCATTTACAAACTCCAGGCCGTTATCTGACCTGAGCCTTTTGATTCTTTTACCAGTTAAATTTTCATGTTTACTCTTAAAATTACAGAATGTTTCATATACCTCACTTTTATTTTTCAAAAAATAAGTAAAGTACATGCCAGAAAAATCATCCACTAAAATCATAAAATATTTAGCACCCCCTAACGATACAGGATTAATTGGCCCACACAAATCTATATGAATCAATTCTAGAATTTCGGAACTTTGTTCTATATTAACAGGTGGATGATTTTTTCTAGTTACCTTACTTATATCACAAATTTCACAATTAAAATCATTTATGATATCTACATTTATATAATCACTCATTTTAAGCATATAGTTAGGATTTAAATGGCATAACCTACTATGCCAGGTTTCATAATTAATATCATTCATCACAACATTACATTCTTTACTAGTAATTGGTTCTAAATTAATTTCAAGTTTGTTATTATTTCTATATGCTTTAGTGACTAACTTATTATTACTATCAAAAATTAGTACAGAATTTTTAGTAGATTTAATGCTGCATCCCTTATCCATTAATGAGGTTACCGACAAAAGATTATATCTAAGATCTGGTACAAATAACACATCTTTGATAGTTAAATAAACAGGATTTTTACTTACGGTTTTTGCTTTGACGTTTCCGGTGCCATGGCACATGATTTTTGCTTCCTTACCTGCCAAAAAAATATCTTTATTTTCTGGTTTTAATTTATCAAACCAATTTTTATCTTTTACCATATGGTCGGTCGCCCCGGAATCTAAAACGAAAACATTATCACACAATAAATCAATAGTAGAAGCACTAAAAACAGAATTATTCTTTTCTTCTTTCTTATCAAAACGAGAATTGTTTTTTCGATTTTTATGTCCTTTATAACCATAAGTGTTAAATGTTCTTTGTGAATTGTTTTTATAAAAACAGTCCTTTGCAAGATGATTACTCCTTCTACAGATATAACACAGTTTTTTGTTCTTATCCTTCTTTACGAAGAACGCTTCGGGTTTATTTTGTTCATTATGCGGATTCAAGTTTGCTTCTTCCTCTCTTAAGATTTCTAAAACTTCCTCCATAGATTTTTCCCTTTGTGTTTTCAACACATCTCTGATTTTGCTAAAGTTTCCCGATAGTCCTCTGACTGTGTGATAGACCAACTCTCTTGTAGAAATTTCCAATCCTAACGATTGGCATTTTACAGCTAGTCCTTTTGAACGTGCTATATAGTCATTTACAGTTTCATTCTGTTTCATCAGCAAATTTTTTAGTTCATTTCCGGCGTCTATTCTTCTATCCTCTAATTGCCCAGTGAAAGTGTTTTTTATATTTTCCCATAAGATTTTGGCATTTTCTTCATTTGAAAATTGAAGAGCGTGTTCGTCGGATAGAGAAAGCTTCATATAGGCGACTGCGTCGGAGTTTTTCAGATCCCATTCTTGAGATTCCGCTGCGCTCAGTCCTTCTGGTTTCACCGTTGTAATAACAGAATCGAGTCTTTTAATTGATAGGGCTGCTTTTATTTTCATAGCCCATATGAAATAATTATTACCGTTTAACTCCGGTATATTTATTCTTTCCATTCTTTTCTTTTGGACTAATTATTTCAGAATTTTGATTTCAAGAATTTCCTAGATAAACACGCTCTGTTGCCATTTGTTGTAATATGAGTTCCATTAAAACGAAATTCTTGAATCTATATATAGCTGACATTTATTGTAGACGATAAACAAGACGATTTACATTACACACATTCAAAATAAGTAGAATTAAACATATTTAAATGCAGATTATCTTTGTAGTTTTAGTTATTTAACCACACAGGTAATAATGGCCACCAAGGCCGTTGCACACAGCTACATTCCTTTTTTAACTCTGGCGTGCTTCGCTGGGAGCAGTTGGAGAGCTCTCTTTCACGCGCATGCGCAATTAAAGGCGCATCTGTTTTATTTATTAAAATGAATCGTTCGCTACTCCAACAGATATATCATTTGAAACCTGTATAATAAGCTTTCTAATGATACCAATCTTTTATCTCTAAATTAATCAGGAAAGAAAATATGGGTACATTTGTAGTAGAAGAAGTTCGGAAATTTGCATTTTTTACCCATTTTTGCAGTCTTGTATATAAAAACTAAAAAAGGTAGGGACTAATTTATTGGTATACATTCATTTCTCAATAGGACAAATAAATGAGTCTAATTTCATAAAAACCTGAGAGGGTCGGGTTGAAAATTCTGTTTTTTTTTTTTTTTTTTTTTTTTTTGTGTGTGTGTGTGTGTGTGTTGATTTGTAATGGAATGACTCTAAAAAAAAATTGTGTCATTTTCAAAGATTTACAATTCCGATTTTCAAAATATTTAGGTAAAAGATACTTTTTTTTTTTTTTTTTTTTTTTTTTTTTTTAATAAGTCTGATTTAATTTAGCTACCGATAACAGAGTAAATATTTTAGCATTTTTAATAAGCAAAATAAATAAATCTAGTTATTTTTAATACAATGCTAAAAGTGTACGGATTTTAATAAATTTAATTTTTAATAAAAATAAATTTTTAGAAAAAAAAAGTATTTTTTCGTCTTAAAAAATAAAAATAAAATAAATAAATAAATAAAAATAAATAAACAAACTGTTTTCATTAATTTTTTATTATTTTAATACTTTCTACTATATACTAACATTTCTCCCAATAAGTACTATAAATTATTTAAAAAAAAAAAAAAAAATCGGACTTTGAAGTATTGTGTTGTCATCGGACCGTGAGCTATTCTGAAAGTTTCAATTCGATATCGTTTGTTTCGATGCTGATTATTATTAATTTTCTTTTCTTTTTCTTTCCAGAAGAAAAAAAAAAAACATTCAAACACTAAATACATCTTTAAAAGATACAACTTAACATTCTTATTTCAAATATGCCATAAGTTATATTTTCATACTACTCCAAAAATTTAGCATGAAATGATGCACTCAAAACTTTAAAAAAAACTTTTTCGATATCGCTTGTTTCGATACTGATTATTATTAATTTTCTTTTCTTTTCTTTTAAAATAAGAAATTCTGGCAAAAGCAGAATTTAGTTTATGACGGAGGACTATTATTCTTTTTTTTTTTTTCAAATTATAGCATCGCTTTCAAATTATTCAATTACATTTTCGATAAATTTTAGATTTCGATAAATGTCCAACTATCGAAAAATGATTTCGACAAATGTCCAACTATCGAAAAATGACGCCGTAAAAATCCCAAATTGAGACAAATAGTCCTCAGTCCTAAAAAAAAAAAAAAAAAAAGGCTTTCAGGGGTGATTGTGACTCAAAGATAAAAACCCTGAAAATTAGAGCCTCAAATTAAAAAACACCCAAAATATCACATAATACTCAAACTGATTAGGCCAGAAGCCCTCAATCCTTTTACATTTCATTTACATGTCACCTGGATAACAAATGAACAACCAATGAAAGCAAAAAATAACTTTATAGGAAATATGAAAATACAGATGGGTTGAGTAAAAACCCTGAAATCAGGGGTAAACCCTGAACACAAACACCCTTGGGCTTTGTTTCTGAACATATGAAAAGAACTGTAATATATCTGTAGAATAACTCTTTTATAAGAAAATTTTTTTGGATATAAAAACTTTGACTTCTTTTTATATGAAAACCAATGTTTTAGCTTTAATTCTCATATATTAAATATAAAATGACACAATAATACCACATTATTAAAAGCTTATCAACATCTAAAAGCCTTTAAGCTGTGATTTATATTATATAAACAATATATTGTCTGCTTAAGATTTGTCGAATTTGTTTTTTTCTCGTAAAATTCTCAAAGTTCCCAAAATTTTCGGTTTATTCCCCAAAATTCCCAGTTTTTTTCCCTTGCTTCGAAATTCTCGGGTTTTTTGCATCTCTAATAAAAATTGAATGAAAACTCACCAGACATGGTAACATCATGCAGGAATTGCAGTATAAATTCGAAGTTACCTCGAATTTGATTAAATATCCTGTTGAATTTCTCATTATATTCGGTAGCTTTCAAATTTCTTTCGTAATTTTCTTTTAACTCAGTTTCTTTAGAATCCATTTGCTTACGAATACATTTATACGCGAATTAAAAATAGTATTAAACGAACTTGTGAATAATGTGTCTTGTCTATTTTAAAAAGTAAATTGCAAACTCCTTGGAAATATCTATTATATAATTGTTATCTAATCTGCAATAATTCTGATTACTAAATCTTTCAGTGAAACAAAAATAGGAAAAATTTTTCAAAGTATTGCAAGATAACGATACAATGTTACAAAGTTTGTGTAATATGAACTGATTCTTAATCAGCAAAGTCGGAACGATAATATTTATATATCTTTTAAAGGTTTGAAAACTTAAATATGTTTAATCTTGTAAAGTTACAGGCAATATTAAAATACATATTTAAATGTGGTTAAAAATTGATTGAATTCCTGTTCCTCTGTCCACTTGAGTTTTAATTTTTATATATTAGCATTCTTATTATAAGGCCATAAAATTAATATATATCTAAGGTTCACGATAACATGGCGAAAATTGTCGCCGGTCATTCAAATAATGTCACCAGAATCACAAACATGGATGGTGATTTTGTCACCTAAAATATTTTTTTTTTCTAATTTCAGTTTATAATAACAGTAATAACCTGGTGTGTTCCTCGTAGGACTTTCTCTCATCCTGAATTTTAACACTGTAAAAAACAGATTATAGATTAAAGGGTATATATGTAAAGGTATATACAAAAACTTGGAATAGCATAACACAGCATCGGCTATTCTTTTACAGATGCAATTCACCAGACTGTGATGAAAATAACTCTTAACACATATATAATTATCCGTTTTTATAACGGTAGAATAACTCTAAAAAGATTTATACTCATAAAAATCCTCGTATTTCAACTCTTACTCTGTATTTTAATTACTCTTGAAACGAAAGAAACTCTAGCATTTTACAAGTCAGAACATAAACTCTCTCTATTCTAAAAACATCAAAAACTGGTTGCCAAAAATGATCTTTTAGTAATTTTGAAGAGACTATGGAGTTCAGATAGTCTCGTTCAATTACTTTCATTTTATGGGAGAAAAAGGAAGCATTTCCGAACACTGGGGTCATTCCATATGAAATCACCCAGGTCATGTCACCCACTATTTTAGATTTGCATGAAACATTGCACATTTGCTTGTACTTATGCCCTAAGAAGACCTGTGAAGTTTTATTGTTCTAGGATGCATATTTTTTTTTTTTTAATAGAATTTAAAAAATATGAATATTGCGATAATTTGGTTCCGCGGAATCGCTTGCGGGAAATGAGTAATATTTACAAAAACTATAACATTTCAGGTAATAAAAAAGATTTTGATCTGGAAATTTTTCCACAGTTTAATAGAAGTACACAGTTTACAAAAATGCATCCATTTAAGTAGCCATAGTATTAAAAAAAAAAATTTATAAAATTCATATTGCATGACATTATTGTGGTTTCTGAAACTGAAACAAGGGTTTACAGAAATGCTTGTAACTTTTTTCTCCAAATAGCTGGGAAGCTGGAAAAGGTTTCAAATAAAACCTAAGATTATGAGCTTTTTATTAATATAAAACACCAATTGGCTTTTTTGTGGGTACATTTTTAAATAATGCCATTTCCAATAAAATTGTGTAAAATTTGATGCCAATTGCTCAAACGGTACAATTTTTGCATTTCAGCGCCCCCTGGTGGCATAGATATAGAAAACATAGCATATTGTCAATTCAGGTGTGATAAAGAATCTATGTTTAAAATTTCATAACAATCACTTCAGTAGTTTTTTGTTTAGTGGTTAACAATAATGCCTCCCAGTCCCAGGAAGCTGAAAAGCAGTAGCTGTATGCCTGCAGCAACTTGCTTTGCATGCCCAGACATGAAAACTGCTGGCAGTGACAAGTAGCAAACAGATCATTTGTCATCAGTGTTCAGTTGTTCTCAGTCTTTCTGTGGAGCTGGTCATGTTTTTAATTTGTGCAACATTTTGTAATTCTCATATTTTTATGAATTGAGTGTGTTCATTATTATTATTATTATTAGTTCTATTGCAGTTGTGGCTCAAACAAAAATTTTTGTCGCTCAAAGGTATGGCACATATTATTACTTTCTTCTACATGTAATATGAAGTATAGGATTCGTAAAAATTTTCGACCTCCGTTTTTTAACGGATTTACACGTTTTGGGATGTCCTGAACACGAATTGACAGTTTTTAGAAAATGTCTGTGTGTATCACGTTTTTTGTGGACACTGTATCTCACGAACCAATGAATGAAATTTAACCAAACTTGGTATATAGTTGCACCCTGACATAAACTTGTGCTGATTAGATTTGGGGATCAATCGCTCAACAGGTGGCGGGGTGATCGCATTTTTTGTAAACTTTTAACATGGCAGTATAGGAAAAAATTTCGTATAAATGTACATAATGAGAGTTATTTTTAACTTGTGATTGTAAAATTAATATGAATTATTGATAATGTAGTAGTTAACTAGGAAAAAAATTCTGTGCATGTGGGGGCATCGCTTCCCCCCTGGGGGGTAAATTTTCAAGATGGGTATCTTTCGAAAGGTCTCGTCAATACCTTTAAAAGGAATGGTTGAATTATAAATCTGTGATAATTTAAAACAAAGTTATCAAATTTTTTACTTTTAACGAAAAAAAAAAAAAAAAAAATCGTAATTTTTTATAAAATATTGTTACTGAGTGAATTTGTACAGGAAAATATAGAAGAAAGTCTTGTGGTGGCCACAACATACTATTTTTTTATTTGCTAAAGATCGGGGTGCCAACTTCACATTTCCGTAGACACACATTATATTATTTTTATCTCCTCAACATTGATTGCTCAAACAAAAATTTTTGTCGCTCAAACGTATGGTGCGTTTTACTTTTTATTTGCTGAAGGTCGGGGTGCCAACATCACATTTTTTTTTTTTTTTTTTTAATATTGTTACTGAGTGAATATGTATTGGAAAATATAGAAGAAAGGTCTTGTGGTGGCCACAACATAGTAGTTTACGTTTGTGGCTCAAACCAAAATTTTCATCGTTCAAACACTCTCAGTCGTACGGTGTATTCAGTTTTTCATTTCCTTTAGATCGGGGTGCCAACTTCACAGACCTCATTTTTACTTCATTTTACAAAAAAGTTTTATCAATAAAGAAATCTTAATTTGATTATTTATCAATGTATAATTTTTGTAGAAAAATATGTAGTTTTCTACGAATGTCTCGAAATTAATTTTAAATCAACATATTTAACCTTCTTAGACTTTCAACGAATCATTGCACTTTTTGATTCATTCTATCAATACCGCTGAACAGTTCTGTTGAAATTAAGTGACTTTATAATCAGATATCTTTTAAACTAATTATTTTTATGTATATAGTATTCGCACGCAAAAATTGTTCAGTTTAAAAAGCTGTTTCTAATAATATGTGTGTGAGCAGTGGTGTATCCAGGATTTTACTTCGGGGAGGGCCGAGTTAAGTTCGATAATGTTTTTAAAGTACAGAAATCATGCATATTACTCTTAATCTTTATTTTTGACTTTCCATAATATTTCGGGAGGGGCTGCAGCCCATCAGCCCCCCCCCTCACCCTCGGGATATGCCACTGTTTAGGAGATTTATACTAGTACAAAAAAAAAAAAAAAAAGACATTCACTTTATCAAATTAAAATGATGTCGAGAATTTTTTTTTTTTTTGAAGAGGTCGTACCTGACACTTTATGAGATCTCTTCCTCAATATTACATAGGATTGTCAGAAATTAACTAAAAAGAAAATAAAAGCATAATCAAAATAAGTACCAAATTATTTTTGTTCCGCAAAATCCCCCCCCCTCCCCTTCTTTTTCCAATATGTATATATGTTACCGTTTCGAGCTTTAACGGTAACATATACAAAAGAAGTAAAAAATGAATTCGTAAAGACCAGCGAGCAGGCGACGCCCGCTTCGCTGGTCCCTATTTTTAAATGAATCACTATAATTACTGAATTCTCAAAATTGCATTAATTTTTATCACGTGAAAAAAAAGAAAGAGAAACAAAATTTGATTAGGAAAAATGTCGCACCGGGTTCTCACTGCCTTCGGAAAAAATTCCCAAAATGCTCTAACTCTTATTTCTATTATTTTCCCCCTTCGCCCCCCCCCTCCTGTCTATTTTAATAATTTTACAAATTCGAAAATATCCGCAATCGATTTGTAAGTATCAAAAACCTCTATGCACCAGTTTTGAACGATCTATCTCTGTTTTTATTTTTTTGCCCCTCCGCTCCCGCCCCTTCCAATAATTTTAAAAATTCGAAAATATCCCCAATCGATTTGTAGGTATCGGAAACATCTATGTACCTACTTTGAATGATCTATCTCTATTTTATTTTTTTTGCCCCTCCGCCCACCCCCCTTCCCGGCCCCACTAATAACTTTACACTTTCGAATATATCCCCATTCGACTTGCAGGCCTCTAAAACCTATCTGTACCAATTTTGAACGGCCAAACTGTATTTCTATTTGTTTTTGCACACAGCTCCCCCTTACCACCCTACCCCCTTGCCGCCCCTCCTAATAATTTTACAAATTCGAAAATATCCGCAATCGATTTGTAAGTATCGAAAACCTCTATGTACCAATTTTGAACCGTCTAACTCTATTTTTATTTTTTTTGCCCCCGCACTCTTCCCCCCCTTTCCCAATAATTTTAAAAATTCGAAAATATCCGCAATCGATTTGTAAGTATCGAAATCCTCTATGTGCCAATTTTGAATGATCTAACTCTATTTTTATTTTTGCCCCTCCGCTCCCCTCCCGTCCCTCCTAATAACGTTACACTTTCGAAAATATCCCCATTCGACTTACAGGCCTCTAAAACCAATCTGTACCAATTTTGAACGGCCTAGCTGCATTTCTATTTGTTTTTGCCCACAGCCCTCCCTTACCGCCCCTCCTAATAATTTTACAAATTCAAAAATATCCGCATTCGATTTTAAGTATCGAATTAAGTATCGACCATTTGTGTACCAATTTTGAACGATCTAACTCTATTTTTATTTTTGTTGCCCCGACCCCCCCCCCTCTCCCTTCCCGGCCCTCCTAATGACTTTACACTTTCTAAAATATCCCCATTCGACTTGCAGGCCTCTAAAACCTATCTGTACCAATTTTGAACGTCCTAACTGTATTTCTATTTGCTTTTGCCCCATAGCCCTCCCCCCCCCCCCCTGCTGCCCCACCTGGGGCTGAATTTCTAAAATTCCAGTTTTTAGATATTTGCATTAGCTATATTTTAGAGCAAAAATTTCATGTATATCTGTTTTTACTTTCTTCTATATGTAATATAGAGAAAGTATTGGATTCGCGAAAATTTTCGACCTCCGTTTTTTGACGGATCTACACGTTTTGGGATGTCCTGAACACGAATTGATAGTTTTTAGAAAATGTCTGTCTGTCTGTGGTTTAGTGTTTTCACCGTATCCCACGAACCAATGAATGAAATTCAACCAAACTTGGTATATAGTTGGACCCTGGCGGGGCATTGTGCTGATTAGATTTTGGGATCAATAGCTCATCAGGTGGCGCTGTGATCGCATTTTATGTAAATTTTTAACATGGCAGTATAGGACAAATTTTCGTGTTTTTCACCGTATCTCACGAACCAATGAATGAAATTCAACCAAACTTGGTATATAGTTGGAACCTGACGGGGCAAGGTGCTGATTAGATTTGGGGATTAATCGTCCGGCAGGTGGCGCTGTAATCGCAAAATTTCGTATTTTTCACCGTATCTCACGAACCGATGAATGAAATTGAACCAAACTTGGTGTATAGTTGGACCCTGACATGGAAAGTGTCTGATTAGATTCGGGGATCAATCGCCCAGCAGATGGCGCTGTGATCGCATTTTATGTAAACTTTTAACATGGCAGAATAGGACAAAATTTCGTATAAATGTACATAATGAGCGTTATTTTAAACTTGTGATTGTAAAATTAATATGAATTATTGATAATAGTAGTAGTTAACTAGGAAAAAAAATTTGTGCATGGGGGGGCATCGGTTCCCCCCATGGGGGGTAAGTACCCCCCGGGAGGGTTAAATTTTGAAGATGGGTATCATTCGAAAGATCTCGTCAATACCTTTAAAACGAATGGTTGAACCATAAATCTGTGATAATTTAAAACAAAGTTATCGAATTTTTTTACTTTTAACAAAAAAAAAACAAAAAAATCTTTTTTTTTTTTTTAACGAAATTTTACCAAACTTGGTATTTAGTTGGTCCCCGACATAAACTGGTGCTGATTATATTTGGGGATGAATAGCTCAACAGGAGGCGCTGTGATAGCATTTTATCTAAATTTTTAACATGGCAGAATAGGACAAAAATTCGTATAAATGTACATAATAAGAGTTATTTTACACTTGTGATTGTAAAATTAATATGAATTATTGATAATAGTAGTACGTAACTAGGAAAAAAATTTTGTGCATGGGGGGGCATCGCTTCCCCCCCCGTAAATTTTGAAGATGGATATCATTCGAAAGATCTCGTCAATACCTTTAAAACGAATGGTTGAACTATAAATCTGTGATAATTTAAAACAAAGTTATCGATTTTTTTTACTTTTAACCAAAAAAAAAAAAAAAAAAAACTTAGAAAAAAATTCGCATTTTTTTTTTTTTTTTTTAAATATTGTTACTGATTGAATATGTATAGGAAAATATAGAAGAAAGTCTTGTGGTGGCCACAACATACTAGTTTTGTTTGAGATATATAGGGTTATGCGAAATCGCGTTTTACGCATGTGAAATCACGTTTTGCCCCCCCCCCCGCCCCCCTTGGGGACCGAATTATAAAAATTCCAGAAATTGGTTTTTAGACATTTGTATTAGCTACATTTTAAAGCAAAAATTTTATAGATATCTGTTTTTTCTGTTTGAGATATGAAGGATTTTCTGAAATCACGTTTTGCCCCCCCTCCCCCCCTTGGGGGACGAATTTTGTAAAATCGCTTCTTAGTGGATGCCTACGTCATAGAAAGAACATTGTCACACAATTTCATGCTTCTAGGTCCAGGCGTTTGGCCTGGGCGATGATGAATCACCCCCTCACTCAGTCAGTCAGGAAGAACGATTTTATATATATAGATTGGGAGAAACATATCTTTCACAAACA
The DNA here is from genome assembly GCA_963930645.1 of Salticus scenicus. Classification (NCBI taxonomy): domain Eukaryota; kingdom Metazoa; phylum Arthropoda; class Arachnida; order Araneae; family Salticidae; genus Salticus; species Salticus scenicus. Next base: position 18,919,084 of record OZ005653.1, read on the forward strand.
ATCTATGAGTGTTTTTGTATACAAAAGAAGTAAAAAGTGAATTCGTAAAGAAATTAATGACTTCTGGTTTTGGATGAAATTACACTGTTTGTGAGACCCAAAACACGATTGACAATTTTTAGAAAATATCAGTCCGTCTGCGAGACAAAAATTTTGTGGCAGCTACAGCTCAAGAACTAATGTACAAAATTTCATATATTTTTTTTCAATTCCTACTATTAGTTCCCACTCTCCCTATACCTTGTAAAAATCTTGCAATCGATTTTTAACTAACTTCTCAACTAGCTAGAAATTTGAAACTTTCAGGATTGCTCAGAACACGGTGACAACACAATATTTCGAAGTCCGATTTTCGAATTTTTTGTTAGTTTTCTTATAATTAATTAAAATATGAAAATAACAACATCCTAAGAGCGTTATTATAGCCATTAAGATTTTGGCTATAATTTAATTGTTGCCAAAAAAAAAAGAGTTCATTTTCTTTCGACATAAAAATAAATACATTTAATTAAACGTGAACGTTAAAAAATTATAAAAAGTTAAATTATGCATTTTACAAAAATTGACGTCATTATCACTTTAAAAATTTTATGCACATTGATAAGAGCTCTATGATTCATCAAAAATTTTAAAACATGGTATATAATTTTTTTTTTTTTTAATCTCATAATTATTTTTTTTTTCATTTTTCCCGCGCGCTTTTTATTTCCTAATTCAAAATTAATAATAATAATAATAATAATAATAAAAAAAAATTCGACAGTGTTTGTAAGTAGGAATTGATTTAATTTTTTTTTTTCTTTTATAATACTTATTTTTATACTAGTTCTACCTTGGCTTATAATAGAATCTATTAACTTTTGGGGAAAATCGCGTAAGAGGTGGCGTTGCAATCGCGTTTTTTATATAATTTTTAATATGTCAGAATAAGTCGAAATATCGTATTACTCTGCACAGTGAGAATTAATTATGTTTAGGGAACGATAGTGAAAAGAAAATTAATCATTTAGAACAGCAACGGTCAGCTGAGCTAGGAAAAATATTTGGTATGTATACGGGCATCGCCTCCCCCCCAGCCCAGAGGAGTGCAAACTTTTAATATGTGTATGTATATGTCAGGGTTGGTAGGTTTTTGACGGTTTAAACCGTCATGTCAAAAACCTATATTTATAATTTAATTGTCATATAAAAACTTAGTTTAACTAAATATAGTTTATACAGATTTTTTAAAAAGTAAATCCATTGATGTTTTTTAAAAAACATATTGTTACAACATTTTGATTAATGTAGAAAACAAAACTTTAAGTTTTTAAAATTTTAAAATGAAATATTTCTATGTTCATTAAAAATATAGTGTAATACTTTTATATATATTACTAGCAGGCTACGCCCGCTTCGCTGGTCATTATTTTTAAATGAATCGCAATAATTAATGAATTCTCAAAATTGCATTAATTTTTATCATGTGATAAAAAAAGAGAAAAAAATTTCTGTTCGGGAAAAATGACGCTCCGGGACCCCACTGCCTCCGGCAGCGTAGACCCGTGCGCTGCGCGCACGTATTCATTCACCATCCTTATGACTTCTCAAAATTCCATGTTATTACTCATAAACTTTCATTCTTAAGAAAAGGAATTAAAAAATATATCATTTAGCATCGGGTAAGAACTCACGCCGGGACCCCACTGCCTTCGGCCGCGCAGACCCGTGCGCGCGCACATGTTAAGATATACGTGCGGTGAGCGCACATATTCCTTCTGAAATCAAACTCTTATTCTTAAGAAAAGAAAATTAAAAAAATCATTTTTCATCAGGTAAATTGTCGGACCGGGTCCCAACTGCCTTCGGAAGAGTAGTCTCGTGCGCGCTGCGCGCCTATTCCTTCCCCACCCTTCCAGCCCCTCCTAATTAACTTACATATACCAATTTTGAACGGTCTTACTTAATTAGCTGAGATGCAAAAGAAAACCTGATCAGGACACCTTAAAATTGTAAATCAGGTGAAATATCGAATTCCACATTCGATAATATAAAAGAACTTTAAAATATCTTTCGAATGATGTATTAGAAATAATTTAATCATAATTAGAATTCGAAATATTGGAATTTAAAAATATTACAGCGCCATCTGGCGGTAGAAAATTCTGTAATCTACTGTTCAATTCCAAATAATGTATTACTTATAAAATTATTTATTAGTAGCAGAGATACAAGAGAAACCCTAACCAGGACACCTCAAAACGTGTAAATCGGGTGAAATCTCGAATTCCATTTTCGATAATGTAAAAGTACTTTAAAATAAGTATCAACTCAACAAAGCTTTCAAATGATGTATTCTCAAAACGTGTAAATCGGGTGAAATCTCGAATTCCATTTTCGATAATGTAAAAGTACTTTAAAATGTGTATCAACTCAACTAAGCTTTCAAATGATGTATTACTTAATACATCATTTGGTCCTGATTAGGTTTTCTTTTGTATCTCAGCTACTAATTAAAATAATTTCATAAGTAATATATCATTAGAAAGCTTTTTTGATTTGGAATCGAACAGTGGATTATAGAAATTTGTACCGCCAGATGGCGCTGTAATATTTTAAAATTTCAATATTTCAAATTCTAATTATGATTAAATTATTTTTAATGCATCATTCGAAAGATATTTTAAAGTTCTCTTATATTATAGAAAGTTTTCACCAGATTTACACGTTTTGAGGTCTCCTGAATTAGTTTTCTTTTATATCTCAGTCATTAAGTAATACATCATTACTTTTATATCTCAGAAGTACAAGAAGCCTTCCCGAAGGGCTCCTGAAAACAGAATTTAAAAATTTTAATTAGTTGCGGAGATATTAATTAAAATGTTGACCCATGTCTATCGAAAAATGACCAAAAATCCTTACTGCTTAAAAAGAGGCATTCAGCAGACGATTTTAACTGCTGTCTCTAACGGAAACAAAACATGTGAAAGTCATTAATGTCACATGATCTTTAACTGGGGTGAAAAATTGCAAATTTCAAAGTGTTTCAAATTTTATTTTTCGCACACAACACTTAATATACAACCTATTCAGCACAAAATCAACCTGCAATTAAAATTTCATCAATTTTCATTAATAAACAAAGCAGTTACATTTTAATTGCAAATTAAATTTTATTCTAACACGTAATCTATCTTTCAATAGACGATAGGTGTTTCCATAGCAACAAAATACATTTGAAGGAACTAAAAAATACTTTTTCTTTTTACTTCCATGACCCGACTACCGTGGTATATATAGGTTTTGGGGACCTAAAAAATATTTTTTTTTTTTTTTTTTTTTTTTTTTTTTACTTCTATTAACCGACTACCGTAGATAATGGAATTAGAGATTTCACGTGATTTACATGTCTTAGAATGTCCTGATTAGGTTTTCTTTGGTATCTCAGCTACTAATTAAAATAATTTAATAAGTAACACATTATTTGAAAGCTTTGTTGATTTGGAATTGAACAGTAGATTACAGAAATTTCTACCGCCAGATATTTTAATATTTCGAAATTTCAAATTCTAATTAAATTATTTTTGATACATCATTCGAAAGATATTTTAAAGTTCTTTTAAATTATCGAATGTTTTCACCAGATTTACACGTTTTGAGGAGTCCTGATTAGGTTTTCTTTTGTATCTCAGTTACTAATTAAATTATTTCATAAGTAATACATCATTAGAAAGCTTTTTTGATTTGGAATCGAACAGTGGACTACAGAAATTTGTACCGCCAGATGGCGCTGTAATATTTTAAAATTTCAATTTCTAATTATGATTAAATTATTTTTAATACATCATTCGAAAGATATTTTAAAGTTCTTTTAAATTATCGAAAGTTTTCACCAGATTTACACGTTTTGAGGTCTCCTGAATTAGTTTTCTTTTATATCTCAGTTATTAATTAAAAAAATTTCATAAGTAATACATCATTTGAAAGCTTTGTTGAGTTGATACACATTTTAAAGTACTTTTACATTATCAAAAATGGAATTCGAGATTTCAACCGATTTACACGTTTTGAGGTGTCCTGATTAGGTTTTCTTTTGTATCTCAGCTACTAATTAAAATAATTTCATAAGTAATACATCATTAGAAAGCTTTTGTGATTTGGAATCGAACAGTGGATTACAGAAATTTCTACCGCTAGATGGCGCTGTAATATTTAAAAATTTCAATTTCTAATTATGATTAAATTATTTTTAATACATCATTCGAAAGATATTTTAAAGTTCTTTTATATTATAGAAAGTTTTCACCAGATTTACACGTTTTGAGGCGTCCTGAATCAGTTTTTTTTTTTTTTTTTTTTTTTTTAATCTCAGTTATTAATTAAAAAAAAAATTCATAAGTAATACATCATTTGAAAGCTTATTTTAGTTGATACACATTTTAAAGTACTTTTACATTATCGAAAATGGAATTCGAGATTTCACCCGATTTACACGTTTTGAGGTGTCCTGATTAGGTTTTCTTTTGTATCTCATCTACTAATTAAAATAATTTCATGAGTAATAAATACATCATTTGAAAGTTTTGTTGATCTGGAATGGAACAACAGATTAGAAATTTCTACCGCCAGATGGCGCTGTAATTTTTTAAATTTTAATATTTTAAATTCTAATTATGATTAAATTATTTCTAATGCAGCATTCGAAAGATATTTTAAAGTTCTTTTATATTATCGAAAGTGGAATTCGAGAGTTCACCTGACTTACAATTTTAAGGTATCCTGATCAAGTTTTCTTTTGTATCTCAGCAAATTGAGCAAGACCGTTCAAAATTGGTATATGTAAGTTAATTAGGAGGGGCTGGAAGGGTGGGGAAGGCATAGGCGCGCATGGGTTTGGGACCCGGTGCGAGTTTTTACCCGATGATAAAAGATTTTTTTAAATTTATTTTCTTAATAATAAAAGTTTGAGCTGAGAAGGAATATGCATGTACAGCGCACGTATATCCTCAAACGTGCGCGCTGTGAGTTTTTACCCGATGCTAAATGATATATTTTTAAATTTCTTTTCTTAAGAATGAAAGTTTATGAGTAATAACATGGAATTTTGAGAAGTCATAAGGATAGTGAAGGAGTACGTGCGCGCATCGCACGGGTCTACGCTACCGAAGGCAGTGGGGACCCGGTGCGACATTTTTCCCGATCAGAATTTTTTTTCTCTTTTTTTATCACATGATAAAAATTAATGCAATTTTGAGAATTCATTAATTATTGTGATTCATTTAAAAATAGTGACCAGCGAAGCGGGCGTAGCCTGCTAGCTAATAAATAAATAATTAAAAAAATATATATATGTGAAAAGGGATGGGGCTATTTTTTTTTTTTCAGATTTCGTCTATAGGGCGTAAAATAGACTTTTTTCGACATTTAGTGTTATGTTTCTCCTAGATGAACATCTGCATTCATCATGGAAAAAAACTTTAATAAATCTATAATAATAAAAGAAGATGTTTGTCTGTCTGTCTGTGCATCTATACGTTCAGCCCCTACTGAACGCAGAAGCATAAAATTTGACATACGGGTGCTCAGAAGCCTTCCCGAGTTGATAGTGAAAACAGAATTTAAAAATTTTAATTAGTTCCGGAGATATTAATTAAAACGTCGACCAATGCCTAATTAAAAAGCGAGCGGATCGTAATTTTCGTCCTTCAGCGTGTTCCTCAAAAGAGAAAGCAGAGAGAGGAAAATTTCGCGGGTTTTTCTAAAGCGATCGCTTCCGATCTGTTGGAAATATAGAAAATACACCTGTACCACGAGAACGAGCATTTATTACCGATTCTTACGGTACAATTTTTTTTAAAAAATACGGATTTTTTATATTTAAAAAAAAAGTTTTTAAAAGGGTCGAAAGTTTCTCTTTTTCTCGATTGTCTTTTTTGAAACGCCCTGTATGACCGAGTAACTGTTCCATTTCTTAAAAACTGGTATATTTGGAAAGGACATTTAATCCTCTTTCGAACCATATAAACATTTTTACAAAATACGGATTAGCGATCCATATTTTTAGATTTTACGAAACATCGATTTTTTCACAAAACATCTTATAACTCAAAAGCGTTTAGATATAAATAATTTCTTTTTTATTTGTATATAGATCTCGCTTCAACAATTGAATACCCAGAAGATTGAGAGAAAATTTGAAAAACTGAATGAGTTATAATTTTTTTAATTTTCAGTATCGCGGCAGTTTTCGATGAAATTCTTGCAACTGACCTTGACAGAGAAGAGAGAATAAGATTCTTCAGTGCCAGGTGCTAGAGGTCGGGAAAAATTGCTTTTTTGTTTTTCGCGCACGTGACAAAGTATACTGGAAATAAAAAAAGTAGTTTTTGAATTTTTTCAATTTAAAATCGATCAAAAGCAGAACTTCGAAATTGCCCGTCATTATGGCTCACCTGTATGCAGTTAAAAAATCTAAAGTATAGCTTTAAAAATAAAATAAATAGACATATTATATTTATTTAAATTCATTTTTATTTCATCTGTTAATGACGCCATTCACCAATTTCATCTGTTAATGAGTTACTTTTAACAGAATAATATTGATTCCCCCCCCCCTTTTTTTTATGAATTCGGTTGTAAAAAAGCAGTTTTGGAATTCTTAAATTTTAGATGGATTTCAATAGAAATCGTTAATCGCCCTTGATAGATTAGCCATTTTGAGTCTAAAATATATCATAGATATTCATTATTGTAATACATAATACATCATTCAAAAGATATGTTAAAGTATTTTTATTGCAGGCTATTAAAATTATATAAACCGTTCAAATTCTGTACGAAACTTTCGGAGAAAACTACGGAAAAACCAGAAAATTTTTATTCTTTTATATTTTACAGAGTTTCAAATTCAGATTTTCGCTCACATTTCGTACTAATAATTTTTAACGATATATAGCCCGGAATTAAGCAAGTTTTGGAGAAAACCACAGATAAGTCCGACACAAATCTTTTAAAAAAACGTTATACGGCGCCGCAGGCGCCACCGAGCGGGACTTAGCTAAAGTCAGAAATTTGAAAGATCATAACATGGTGAGCGAACAGGCTGTTTCAGATATTGAAAAGGGAAGAGGGCGCCGAAGGCGCTTCGGCATGGGAATTTACTGCACTTTCAATAAGGTATTTTCACGATATATCGATAAGCTGTTATTAGACCTGAAACGGGAAAAAGGCGCCGCAGGCGCCACCGAGCGGGAGTTTCGTAAAGTCGGATTTTTCAGGGATCGCGAACCAGCTGGTCGCCGAAGGCGGCTAGTAGCTAATAATCTTAATAAATAATTTGTACTGCAAGAATTTCTATAGAAAAAAAAAAAAAAAAAAAATTGTAGTGGCCTCTACATACAGGGTGGTCTCATAAAGATATAAATATATTTTTACTACACTAACATATTGTCGAATACAATCAGTATGAGAGAAATCCATTTAACAAATAACATAATAATAAATTACCACGAAAATAAATATATCTTTGTGATGGGTAAAGAAGACTGAACTGCTGGATAAAATCAAGCGTGAAATCACAAACTAGTCATACATACACATAGGTAGATTAACCGCTAAAACCTGATTTTCGTTTTTTAGAAAATTCTGTCTCAAAACGTACTTATGTCATGCAAAATTCAGATTGGAAAATTTGATGCTAAAGCAATCGATTCTTTATCATATGTGAGCGCAAGCGAAAGTAAAAATTTATTTCAAATAAAAATAAATACAATTCTGAATGTTTTTAGTACGACAGGACTACTGTTTCCAGAGAGCGATATTTTAATGTTATGGAAAATTTCAGTAGCCCACCTTGAATCAGACATACATATACGATATGTCAGGTTATAACTTTCTATACAGTACAACGTTCAACCAATGGCTACGAAAATTCGTGCACTTATTAATCAGGATAAAATATAGCTAACGCCTATTTTTTTTTTTTTTTAAGTCCAATGGGATGATTCGTTCAAAAGATATTAAATGAAAAGACCATTTTAACTTTAAAGTTATTAAAAAGAAAAATCAAGTTGATGCCATATATATATATATAAATATTAAAAAAAGTTCTTTTTTTGACATAAAAGAGAATATATTTATTTTTTATGTTGAGAAAAAGAAAATTAACGTATAACAATTTTCGGAACTGCTTTAGTATATGGCAACTTGGCAAAATTTGAAACCGAAATAAATCGGTTGCAAGTCAAGATCTTTACTGAGAAAATCGCGATAGCCATTTTAATTCATTACCGAAGTGGCAAAATTTGAAAGCAGATAAGGAGGGTCCAGTACTAAAGCTGTACCAAAGAAATTTTAACAAACGAATATAGTAACAGTTGCTAAGGAACGAAGCGGTTACTGCATGTTCTTACATAGAAGAGCAGATTAAAAAAAAGTCCTGCCGTAATAAATTAAATTTTGTTTTGTACAGAATTATGTCTATTACTAAGAAAACAAAAGTAGGCTTTGTTATTTTAAATATCATTCACACTTAATTATAAAACATATTTCAATCACTAATATGATGGGTATAGAAGTATATGTGAACTATCTAAACCCTAATAATGCCAAAGATATTATCAATTAGTTTAGTAGAATAAAACATTTAGATAATAGACATTTTTACATAATAAATCAATTATTTAAGAGTATTGAAAGAATTCTTAAAATGTTACTTTTATTAGGTAAATACTAACTAAAATAAATTATTTCTTTCTGAAAGATATTACAAAAATGAATTGAGATTGTTATTATTATTATTATTTTTAAAGAATAGAATGTTTTATTTACTGCATACTACAAAATCTTAGTTCAGTATCAAAGGTTCTTAGAAAGAAAATAAACATACTTTCCTGAAAATGCTTCATATTATGATTTTGAAAATGACAAGAAAAAATACTCGTATAGCTTAAAATAATTATTCACACAGCTTATTATCAAGAAGTTGTGTCATAATCAGCGATATTTATCACTTAGGCAAATTGCTGGAATCGGAGTTCTGGGAAATTTCATTACGACCATCTCCAGAGGAATCGCTTATTTTTTGCTCATCTTTCAATTTATTTTGTATTTCCGAGAACGAATTCTGAAATTTGGCTTTAAAATCTGACAGAAAAGATTCTAGTTCAGTAACAGTAACGGGTATATCGTCAACTTTTCTGAATTGAGATAGTTTTTCAATGTACTGATTCAGTTGTAGCTTTGATTCTTCCAATATTTTCAAGAGGCTTTGCATCTCTTCTTCTGTAGGTTTATTACTTTTTAAATTATCAAATGCATCATACCCTTCCTTTAAGGCCACATGATATTCATCAATGACAGATTGCCTCTGTTGCCATTCATTAAATTTTAAGAAAATAGGATCGGATAAACTTCTTAAGTCTTTGAACTTTTTTACATATTCTGCAGCTTCCAATCCATCATTTTCTTCAAGCCATTCTTCAATCGTATTGAAATTTTGCAGCAAAGAAATTTTCTTTTCTACCGAGACAAATTCTTTCAATTCTTCATTTAATTTTCCTTTGAAATCATAAATGAATTCCTCCAGAACATTACGAGCATCAGCATTTTCCTTCTCTTCAATATCTTTACAAATCATTTGTTGCTCTGCATCGATGAATTCATTTAATCTCAATTTAGTCAAGCCAGGAACTTCAGGTCTGACTGCGAGGTCATGCGGTTTAACAACACAGCTAATTTGCACTTCTTCAACAAGCTGCTCAGGGGATTCATCCTTTTCATTAATCTCAGGAGTATCAATATTTGCATTTTCAACAGAATGACCCTTATTATTTTTTAGTTCATTTCCTTCAATTTTCTTTAGCATTTTAGGCGATTCAATGTTAAAAATACCATGAATGTCCAAACAAACCTTCATTCTTACTTTCATGAAACCATCTTTCTCGGTATCTTCTGGAATGTTTTCAAAAATAAAATTACCTATGTTACGCAACTTTTCTTGCAAATCAACATAGTAAGCCTGTATAAGAAATGGTTTACCCATAGAGATTTTTAATGATTTAGAAGACGGCATTTTGTCAGAAAAAGAAAATAATTCAAAAGTTTCTTCTTTTGATTCCTTGTTCTTCCAGGTAATTCTAATGATATACGATGGAATATCATGCAGAATATAATTTCGAGTTCTAAGCGCCGGTGACAATATCGCACACTGTAAAGCACATCCTCTTGCAACAGCTTCGTCTTGATTTAAAGTTTCACTAGGTTTACAACCGAAAGTTTTCTTAATAAGTTCTTTAACAGCAGGCATACGGGATGCTCCACCAACAATTTCTACTGAATGGATATCACTGACTTTTAACCGAGTTTTTTCCAAAAGACGGAGGAAAGTCATTTCAATTGTCTCAAGTACTTGCTCAGATAATTTTTCAAACATTTCCCTGTTCATTTTACCACTTACATCAAAATCATTCATAAAGCATTCGATTTGAAGCGGTACTTCAAGTTTATTCATACTCATATATTTTTTTAATTCTTCACACTCCAATAACAATCTCGTAAGAGCTTTTTTACTGGTCATAGCATTAATGTTGTATCTATTTTTAAAATCCTCAACAAAATATTGCACTAATTTATTATCAAAGTCTCTGCCACCAACATTTTCCCATACACATCCTAAGATTTTAGCTTTATCTTTAGTAAATACACATGCTGTTACAGTAAGACAGGATTTTCCTAAATCTACGAATATAACATTTTGGAATTCTTCATCTGTTAAATTTTGCTTAAAGAAACCATATAAGAGAGTAACTGCAGTAGATTCGTTTATTAATTTAATAGCTTGTAATCCTGCAACATTAACAGCATCTAACATGGCACGCCTTTGTGCATCTGTATAATAAACAGGTACAGCTATAACACAATCATGAATTTTATTTCCGAGTTTTGACTCAGTAATCGATTTAAGCTTAGTAAATATCATTGCCATTAATTGTTCGATAGAAAATGTACAAATATTATCCAAATATTTTACCTTTATTCCAAAATTACCAGACGGCAAACTGCAATATTCTAAAGGCAAATATGTCAGTTCCTTATGGATCTCAGCATCACCAAGTCTCCTACCCAAAATCTTTTTAAATCCGAAGACAGAAGATTCCAAATTAGTAATTAATTTTGATTTTGCGGCAAATCCGATGTCTCGACATCTATCAGTGAATCCTATGTACGTTGGAGTCCATCGTTGATTGTAATCATTATCCAGAATTTCTATTCCACCAGATTTTACAACAGCAATGCAGCTTTTCTCATTGCCAACATCAAATCCAACAGCTGACATTTTCGTAGTTAAAAAATCAAATATAAAAATAAAAGAAAATAAACACTCCTAATCCTCAATAAACTAAGCAGGAAACATTTACAAAGCACATTCTTTTCGAGATCGAGATATTCTAGAAAAAAAAAAGTTTCTTTATTTTTATATTTCTATATCACGTGATATTTTTTACTCAATACTCACTTCACTTCATTTTCTTTTTAATGAAACCATCTTTTAAATAAATCATGGAGCATGTATAAGATAGAAAGTAGAAAAAAAAATTCTTTTGCAATGAATATGAATTTTTATTTCTATTTTTTTTTTTTTTTTTTATGAAAATAGGATACAGAAAAAGTGCTTTAATGATGTTTCTTTCCCTCTTCTTTTCTTCTTATTTATTTTTTATTTTTTAAATGCTGGGAGGATTATCATTACTTTCAAAATAAAATGGCAACGTTACGTTACATAAAGTAAGATGAATGAATGATGATTTATGAAATATTTTCTACTTTCTAGAAGAACCTTGCTTTCTACTTATTTTGTTGGAAAAAAAAATAGAATTAATGGCAAGTAATATGAAAATTTTTTTTGCTAAAACATGTGCATTTTTTCTCTTGTGTCAATATTCTTTCATTTCCAAATAGAATCACAACAAAATATTAATATATATATATATATATATATATATATATATATATTTTAAGAAAAGAAAAAATACATATAATTGCATATACTTACTTTTATTTTATGTTGAATGAAAACCAGTCAAGTATGACGAAGAAAAAGAAGGTCATTTAAAATTAAGTGAAAGAATTTCCGATATTTCTGAGAAAGACGAAAAAGAATTTCATATCATGTAATTATATCATTAATTTAAAATTCCAATTTGTATATTATTTGATTCAGAGGTAAAATTAATGTTTTCTCCTTTTGATTTTTCTTTCTTTTTAGTACGATAGGCGATAGGCCGTACTATTTCTTTCAGACAGCGATTTCGGCGTCGTTACCAATTTTTATGTATCGATTTCCCATTGTCGCCATTTGTAGTATTCCACCATGAATGAATGAGCAAGTATTTTTGTTGTTATTTAAAATATACAAAGCTGAAAAATTGCTATTGTGTCGGTCCGGATTATTTATTAGATTTTATCAAAAATTGGTACACTTAATAGTTAGGACAAAATCTAGCTAACGCCATATATTTCAGTTCAATGGGATAATTGGTTGAAAACATATTACATGAAAGCCTCATTTTAGGATTAAAATTAATATAAAGAAAAAAAAAATGATGCCAAAAATAATTGAATCTTCTATCTTCTTATATATATATAAAAATGAATGTTTGTCTGTATGTTATCTATGAAATCGTAAACGGCTTGACCGATTTCGATCATTCTTTTTTTGTTTTTTTCCTTATAGGTCAGGGATGGTTTAGGAAAAAAAAAATTGAAAAAATCTTTAAAATTAATTAAAATATGAAAATAATAAACTTATTGACTTAATATAAGCCATTTAAATTTTTAATTGTTGCCAAAAAAAGTTTACGAGATGTATTTATTTATTGTTTTCAGCATAAAATGAAATATGATTTCACGCGAAAAATAAGAAATTACTAAATGTTAAATTGGTCGAAAAGAAAATGACACTTTATAATTTTAAAATAAAATAGTAATATTACAAATCTAACATATTTCTTCTGAATTTTATTTCACAGCATTTTTTTATATACCTCAACTTCAGATTTTTTTTTCTTTTTTTTTATGGCGGATGAAACACGCTTGGCATAAACGCTAATTCAGCAATATATTAAAGGTATTTTCTTATTGATAATTCTTGACAATTTAGATAGAAAGAAATACGCAAGCGAAGTGATGACGTCACTGGCCGTTCGTGGATGTAAGAAAAATATTTCCTATGTTAAACGCCCATTGGATTTTTTGTGAAAAATCATGAAAAATCGAGGAAAAATAGTTCCCGATTTTAATTTAGGTATAGATATGTATTAGTTATCATGTCCATGCATTAGATTAAGTTATTTTTGTAGTAAAATTGACAAAATTTGAATTTTTAATTTCAAAACTCTAGAAAAAAAAATGCCAAACTTCCATATTCGATTGAAAACACAAACATTTCATTTCAAAGGATGATATTTACACAATATCCAACTAATATACTGATTAAAAGGGAAATGATAAATATTCTATCATAATTTGAAGTCAAATTTGTTTTCAAATGTCTAAATAAAGTATCTAATATAAGATACTAATATGCTGTAGCGGAATAGATTTGATATCGGTCATCCTTGGTAAAAAAATAAAATATCGCCAAATTATTTGGCGAACATAATTTAATTCCTTTCAAAAACCATGGTTATTTTAACAACTTATTTTAAGACAGTAATGAATAATATGAAACAATATTTCGTACAATGCATATGACGAAAATATACATCTGGCATGTATATTTTCGTATTACGTTTTTGATCACCAAATACAATAAGCGCCAAGAACGACAGAGTTTTGAAATTTAAAATTAAAATTTTGTCAATTTGACAGCAAAATAACTCAATCTAACACATGCACATGATAACTAATACATATATGTACCCAAATATGGGGATTAAAATCGGGAAATAATTTTCTTCGATTTTTAATCATTTTTTTACAAAAAATCCAATGGGCGATTAACATGGAAATCATTTTCTTGCATCCACGGATGGTCAGTGACGTCACATTTCGCTTGCGTATAGGAACAATAATCGCGTAAATTATATTTTGGTCTAAAACGGCAACAAAAATTTAAAAGTCGCTAAGGGCATTAAGGCTGTACCATGATCAAGTTTACGTATTAATTTATTTATTTTTCTATATACCAACTACTATTAACTAAGCATGAAGTATATATAACCACAAAATAATAATAATTGTCTCATGCGATAGAAGTAGCCGATCATAGCATATTGTAATATTATATTTGGCTTGAAATTGCTGTCATTCTATGGTTGATCGATTAAATCAAATAAATATAGAGAATAACTTGAAAGCAAATATTATGTACATCACGTATAATGTTGCTCATTTATAACTAGGATTCAAATATAAAGGGCTACTTCAAAATTTTCGATACTGTCCGTATCGAAATTGTCATATATGATAAGCACCTAAATGGAAGCCCACGGGTAAGGCATTGTCGCAGGCAATAGGGACAGGTATCGCAGAATGCGAGGATAACAAGGCGCTGCCGAAGGTAGCGGGAACCCAAAGCGAACTTTTGAGCGATTTCAGTACTATTATTTTCTCTTTTTTTCATAAAACTTTATAGAAAAGAGTTTCCTTTAAATATAGTGACCAGCGAAGCGGGCAAAGCCTGCTAGTATATATATAAAACATCTTATTTAAAATTTCATATGTTGGTATTTTCATCTATCTTTCATTTGCTGAGTGTTGTAAAGGAATTAACTTATTCAAATTATATATATATTTATATATTAAGTAAAAAAAAAAGAACGTGCAAACTTTTTTTTTTTTTTTTTTTTTAAATAATGGACACTTCCCAGTTTCGTCTGCTCAATCATGTGATAGAGGAAAGCGAATAATCGAATTCAATTAAACATTGTTCTTAAGAACAAAAATTTTAATATTTAATATAAAATAAAGTAATATTGTGCATCTCTAAACAGTAGAATAATTGAATTTGTAAATTTAATATTTTTTTTTAAAAACACTTTATGTGTTTATTTATTTTTAACTGTAAGATTCTTACAGTAAGAATCGATTTTTGTATGTTGTAGTGTAACTATAACATTAACTGATCTAGCAATAAGTAATAGGTTGTTCTTGTGGAATGTTTATGGATTATAATTTGAAATTTTAAAATGTCTTTATTTAATTTAATTGCATAAAGGTGTTACAACAAGTTAATTAACTAAGTAACTGGTCTAAATGGATTTACGCAGTACGATATTGCACTGTCACTGGTTTAAGTACCAAAAATCAGAGTTTACTATTTAATATGTTCTTCATGAACATCAATAACAAATATAAACTAAATGATGATTGAAAATGTATACAGCAAACGAAAGATGATGAATAATGATATAAAATGGATTAAAAATGATGATGTATGAAAAAATAACACAGATTAAATACGATTGATCAAAAATAAGAATAGAAAATATGTTATTTCAGCAATCGCTCTAGGTAAACAAGACTTCGTCTGCTATTTGTTTTTCCTCTATCATGTGACCTCTGACGTCAGGTGGGGCGAAAAATCATGCTAAAGAATGAAACAGCTTCAATGTAGAAGATCTTGGTGATATTTGAAATTTGGCACCGAACCGAAGTAGCTCGGACATTTCTCGCCAAGATGTTTACTTACACAAAAAATGAGATAACCATTTTATTCATCGCCAAACTGAAAACAAAAATTTAAAAGCCTCCTAAGGCTCCTGTGCTAAAACTATACAAAAGAAATAAGAAATTTTAAGAAATGAATATAGTTACCGGTTACCGATGCTAGTAAATGAAACATAGTTAATACATGATTTTATATGAAGGTACAACTGTAGTATTTCCCCTCAGCTAGATTTGGCGATTTTTCTTTGGCGACGATTTGAACGATAACGATGTCGTTCTGGATTGTTTGCCATATAATATGGCAGCCTACATGCTGATGCTATTTATTTTGGATTTATTATTTATAATTTATCTTACGATTTTATCATTTATGCTATATGATTTTTAGATTTATGATTTAGTCATAATCGCCAAATCTAGCTGAGGGGAAATACTATAGTTGTTCCATGAAAGAATAGATTAAAATAAGGCCTGTCGTAGTAAATTAAATTCTGTTTTCTGCAGAATTATATCTATTACTTAGAAAAGATAAAAGGGCTTCTTTTTGTTCGCTCCGCTCACCAAGCTTCGCCTGCCCCCGACTCGCTTCACTTATTAACAACTGCGGCGCTCTGCCTGTCGCTGAATAGGAATTGCTGATATTCGCTTCTTTACCTTTCACTGAATAAGAAAATTAATACTGCATAAAAAAAAAAAAAAAAGGAAATACCAATATTCAATGTCAAATTGAAATACATAATATTTAATACCATTTTTTTAATGAAATAATGTGCTAAGGATCAGTATATATTTTTTTTTTCTTCGGAAAAAAAGAAATGGCCTCTCCCCACCTGGCGTCAGAGATCACATGATAGGTGAAAAACAAACAGCAGACGAAGCCTTCCATATCTATAGCGATTTCTGAAATAACATATTTTCTATTCTTATTTTTGATCAATCGTATTTAATCTGTGTTATTTTTTTTATACAACTTTATTTTTAATCCATTTTATATCAATATCCATTATCTTTTGTTTGCTGTATACATTTGCAATCATCATTTAGTTCATATTTCTTATTGATGTTCATGGAGAACATGTTAAATACTCTGATTTTTGGTACTTAAATCATTGACAGGCAACATTCTACGGTGTAAAGCCATTTAGACCAGTAACTAAGTTAATTAATTTGTTGTAACACATTTACGCAATTAAATTTAATTGAAAACGCTTTAAAATATCAAATTATAATCCGTAAACATTCCACAAGAACAGATTATTTATTGCTAGATCACTTAATGTAACAGTTACACTACAACATACTAAAATCGATTCTTACAGGTGAAAATAAATAAACACATAAAGTGTTTTTTAAAAATTATTAAATTTACAAATACAATTATTCTACTGTTTACAAATGCACAATATTACTTTTATTTTATTTTATAGTAAATATTAACACTTTTGTTCTTAAGAACAATATTTAATTGAATTCGATTCTCAGAATTCGATTATTTGTTTTCCCCTATCACATGATTGAGCAGACGACGCTGGGAAGTGTCCATTCGTAACATCTAGATCATTTTATGTTACAGATACAGTATGTGAACATGTTCATAGAATTACATTATCCAGTATATTTTTCATAATTCCATTTGCACATTCAGAAATTTCTCAACCACTAAATGTGTTCTAGTTTTTTAAAAATTGACTTATTGATGCTTTTGGACGGGAAGTGTCAGGTTTGAACACAGATCACGCTTATCGGTCTAGCCGTTCGGAGTTTTCCGTTTTTTTTTTTTTTTTTTTTCCCCTGAAACTTGCGTAATTGTGGGCTAAGACCTTAGAAAGATCGCACGGAGGGCACACGCAGGTCTTGGACCCTAATGCAGTCAACTGGCTTTAATCTCCAACACCAACATTGATTTTAAGATATAAAGTCAAATGAATGATCTAAAAGCATGTTTCGAATCCCTTAGAAGGAAATATTCAGAATTAAAATAATTTTCCCATACAGTATTATGGGCTTTGATTCCAAAAATAAATAATTAATTAAAAAATGCTTCTTTCATGAAGCTTTTTGAAAGGGAATGCTCAAATAATTATGATCGACTCTTCTTTTCATTACATTGATATTTATATCGCGCATATACTTATATATATATAAGTTAATTTTATTTTTTGAATTAAATTATTTGCTTTAAATGAATAGCAAATAATAAAGATTGAAAATCTCTTTAAAGTGCAAATTTTAAAATTAAAAATAATGATAAAAATGATATAAAGTGCTGTATTTCTGTTTATGGATTGGGTTGGATTTGGGAATAAGGCCGATTGGCTGCTGTAGGTCCTATGCCTGAGGAGGGGATGCCCTCCGTGTGTGTGTGTGTGTGGGGGGGTCTTTCTAAGGGGTTCCAGCCCGTATTTATATAAGTTTATTTCGGAGAAAACCACGGAAAACTTTGAATGGCTAGGTCGACGAGCGCGACCTGGGATCGAACACGGCACCTCACGTCTACCAGCTTTGGGCGCAGAACCGCTCGGCCTCTGGTGGGCCCCATTTCTGTTTATGAAGTATATTTATTTTTTATCGAAAGAAAACTCTTACGATATCTCAGAAAATGTGTTATTATTAAGGTCAGTTGATAGCACAAGGGTCCTAGGCCTGGGTGGAATATCCTTTGTAAGGTGCCCCATACCGTATTTACGCGATTTTCAGAGAAAACAACGGAACACTCCGAACAGCTAGGTCAAACCGAAACGGCAATCTGGGATCAAACCCGGTACTTCCCGTCTATCAGCATTGATCGCGGAATCGCTCGACCACCAGTGAAGTCTCGGAAGGGAGAAGAGGGCCGCCTTTGTAAAAAAATCATAATAAATTTTTAAATTTTCTTTTTTATATACTTTGTAAAATTGTTTTTAAAATTGGAAATGCTGGAATAAATTGTGAATTTTGAAATACATTTATTGTTTTAAATTACGAAAATTCATATATGCATATGTATTTTTTAAATATCATATGTTTTCATTATATTCTTTCTTTTTGTTGTTGTTGTTGTTGTTTTTCTTTTTTCCCGGGGGGGGGAGACAAGCGAATTGTTTATATTTATAGATATATTTACATATAATAAATGTTTTCATTCTTGGATTTTGAAAAAAAAAAAAAAATCGATTTTTTTTCCCCCCTGTGAAATATCTGAAAAGGTTTTTCATATATATATATATATATACACTAAGCGACAAAAAAAAAAGCCGCACTGCAGAAAAAATGACTTATACCTTTTTTATTTGTAATAACTTTAAAATTAATGTTTGAAACAAATAAAACTGTCTTGTTTGCATAATACCAAAGGTATGAAATGATACCTATGTACATTTTTGATTTAATAATTGGCTTTATTGCACTTTACGAAGTACTTTTTTAAAATCTGCATAAAACTTTCTTTTTGAACATAATGCAATAACTATACACTTTGCATTCTATTATGATTTATTATATGAAATAAACAATTTATATTTTAATATATGAAATAAAACTATTTATTTGTTAGATCTAAGCAATTTTTTGTTAAAAATATGTATTCTGCATTGGGTTAATTCCACCTTTATATGGAATTACTGCATTAATGCGCAATGGCATAGTTTTATACAGTGTTTTAATATAAATCTCAGAAATTTCAATGTGCCAAATATCACAAATAAATTTTTCTAGTTCTGGCAGAGTTATAGGCTGCAAATTTCGAATCTTCTCCCCTCTCCCCCGCCTTTTTATAGACGAAACATTTTCGAGCGGATCGTGATTTTGACCATTTCCATGTCTGGTAAAGAAAAAATTCTACAATATCCTTTGTGGTATTTAACTTAAAGTGAAAAAAAGTATGATTACTTACAGAATTATAGGTTCTCATGGGAATGTATAAGAAATTTTGACAATTTGAAGTGAATAAACTTACCACGGACGCCGTGTAGTAAGGTGCCTTATTATCTTCAAATACTGTTTAACCCTACAAGGCACCCAGTTCCATATGTGGAACACCGACTTTAATCGTTCCTATAGCTATAAAACTATTAGTAGCGACATCTCTTGACATCTTGATAGAAGCTACTGACATTTAGCAATGTAGTAATACGAATCTTTACCTAAAGATGTCGTTCGTGTTTTTGTTATAGTGCACTCAGTGTGCAATTTGAATGAAAGTGATACGTTAGTCGTTTGTCTGAATTCAAAAATAAAAAAAGAATAGTTTTTGAACAGATTTGACTCGAAAAAAATACTGTGTGTTATAACGAAGTGTATATTTTGCAGAGGTAAGTTGTTTTTTTATATTACAACATTAACCTTTTAGTAAATCATATTTTTATGTATGTTCCAGATGCGGTACGTTGAGCTTTAGTGTCCGTTTTTACTTATACGTACTTAAGATAACTTTCTTTATGAATACTTTGATTTTATTGCAGATAATGTCGCGAAGAACATTACGTGATGAAGATATTGAGGGTTTCTTGAATATTCCTTCTGGGAAAGACCTCAAAAGACCCTCTCTAGGAAAAGACCTCAAAATACCTTCCATAAAAGACCTAAAAAAGGGAAATGTTCAGAGAGGTTATTCAGAGCAATGGGTAGCAAATTGTGATAATACAGATATTGTCACTGTTATGCGGTACGATAACAAACCAGTCGTTTTATCATCGTCTTTTGTGGGTCAAGAGCCAATAGAAACAGCAAGAAGATACTGCAAGAAACAGAAAAAGTATATACAAGTGGATTGCCCCCAAATAATCAAAACATATAACCAGCATATAGGTGGTGTGGACCTCCTAGATTCGTTCCTAGGGAAATATAAAAAAAAAAATTAGGACCAGAAAATAGTACTTGAGGCTATTTTATCATCTTCTTGATGTAACTCTTATCAGTTGCTGGTTATTGTAGAGAAGAGTCGGGGAGCAGCAGCATACGCCAACCCCAATGAAACAGAAAGATTTCAAATTTGAAGTAGGGAAAAGTTTATGCATGTTTGGGCTATCGATAAACAAAAAGAGAGGTAGACCAAGTTTATCTGATGAAATTGAAAATAAAAGGCAGAATACAAATACATCAATCCTACCTCCTCATGATGTCAGACGTGATGGGTTTGAGCATTTTCCAGTTTGGGGTGAAAAAAGACAATGATGCAAATATCCTGGTTGCAAAGGAAAAACATTCTTATCTTACGACAAATGTCGCGTAGAACTTTGCCTGAATAAATATAATAATTGTTTTAGATCTTTTCATCAATAAAAAAATAACAAATTTATTATATTAGTTATATGATTTTGTTTATTATAAGTTGCAATACATAAAAAAGTAAATTATATAATAGTTATTTCATTTTGTTTAAAATAATAAGTCACTAATTGAAAAAAATTCAAATAGGAAACTATTTCCAAAACAATTCAATTGTACTCGTTTAATACCAAAAAGCATAGTTAAGGCTCAGTGTACCGTATGTGGAACTGAAATAAAAAGTTGATTTTTCCGTAAAATATGGTTTTATTTTTATTTTTATGAGTTTTCCCTATCTTCTGAGCACTAATTACAACCTATATATTTTTGTCGCGCACTAAAAAAAAATTGAGCCTTGTAGGGTTAAGGAAATGTCTAAATGTCTAAATATAAACCTCCAAAATAGTCGGTCAGGCACCACTTTTATGCAGATTGTGTTTTATTTCGAGTTAATTGATCCCTTCAGCATAAAAATTTCCCCGAGTGTTTGAAAAGTTATGCTCCTCCGTACCATAACGTACGGAGAATGTGTTGCTGTTTTAAAAGTGCGATTTTCATTAAGTCGGTCATATTTTCGTCTTCATTCTAGCTTTTTTCAACTGCACGAAATAAAGAAAACTTGATTCATCAGAGAAAACCAGTTCAGCCTAATAATTAACTGATAATGTTTTTAAATTTTGGTCAACTAAAGTATTGTTTTTTCTAATTCTTTTCCTTAATAATGGCTTTTTTCGCAGATCTTCCGTTCTTTAACCCGCTTTGTTTAATTATTCCCGCATTGTTTTTGAAGAAAGTAATTTACTATACACTTTTAAAAAATCTTTTTTAAGTTCTGAACATGATACAAATCGATTTTTTAAACATTCGCATTTTAACTTGCGGTTATCTTGCTTGGATGAGCAACATGACCGCCTAAAGCCAAATTCCCAGTTTAAACGGCCAAAAAAATTTATATTTTGCTAAAATTCATTTTACAAATATTTCGTTCGCATTTAATTATTTTGCCATCTCACGTATTAAAATATTTTTTGATTTTCATTTAAAAATTAATACTTTTTGTGGCATCGTTAACTGCCTTATTCTTACCATTTTTAAAATAAATAATAAAATTACAGTTTTCCTGACAATTGCATTTTGTTTTTAACACTAGACTCAAAGCTAAAGTGTATGTGGAGGACAACATAGTAAAATCTGTTCGAAAATTTGCTTTTTAAACGATAAAATTGGCGGTTGTAGAAGGCGAAAAGGAAAACATTCAAGTGCGGCTTTTTTTTTGTCGCTTAGTGTATATTAGGTCTTTGCATATACATTCGTGCGGTTTTTTATTGCTTCATTTCATAAAAGTACATCAAATCAACTGACAATTTTTAATCAAAATACTGTCCATTACTTTCAACAACCTTTGCCCATTTTTCGGGTAACAAATGTATACCACGGCGATAGAAGCTCTCGTTTTTTTAGGCAATAAAATGATCCGCGTCCGCACGAACTTTGTCAACGACCTAATATATTAAAATCTGTACGCTTGTGTCTGTCTGTGAGAAACGGCTTGAAACAGCTGAGGCTCCGCCGCTAATGGTCGCACGGACTTCGGACAGGTACCGTCGGACGGAGAATTTATCGCAGATGTACGTTATCTAATTTGCTAAACGATGCGAACCTAATTAGCGGAGATATTAATTAAAATGCCGACCCATGTCTAATGAAAAAACGATTCAAAATGGCACGCGATCATCATTTTCGACCGGGACCGCTTACCTCAAAAGAAGAAAGAGAAAGAGGAAATTTCGTGGGTTTGTGTAAAGCGATCGCTGCCGATCTGTTGGAAATATCGAAAATACTTCTGTACCACGAGAAAGAGCATTTATTACCGATTCTTACGGTACAATCTTTTTTAAAAAATACGGATTTTTTATATTTTTAAAAAAAGTTTTAAAAAGGGTCGAAAATTTCTCTTTTTCGCGATCGTCTTTTTTGAAACGCCCTGTACGACCGAGTAACTGTTCCATTTCTTAAGAACTGGTATATAAGGAAAGGGCATTTGATCCTATTTCGAACCATATAAACATTTTTACAAAATACGGATTAGCGATCCATATTTTTAGATTTTACGAAACATCGATTTTTTCACAAAACATTTTATACCTCGAAAGCGTTTAGAGATAAATCATTTTTTTTTTTTTGTATATAGATCTCGCTTCAACATTTGAATTCCCAAAAGATTGAGAGAAAATTTCAACAAGAAAGAAAAATCATGCAGTACGCATTGATTAGTAACACTTTCCAACTGTACGTAATTGTTGTATCGAATAACTTTTAATATTCTTTGCCTACGTTATCACACAACAGACAGAAGGACTGAAAAGTATACAGATAGACTAATTCATTTTAAAATTACTCTTAGGCATTTTGGAAAGAATTAAAAAGGCTTAACGCAAAGGAAAATGCAGACGTTACTTTATAATTGCAGCTTTTGATCTCTCTGAATGATTTAGTGTAGCCCTGTAAATCAGAGAGGTAATCATATCATATTCCATACAAAGCATTATTTTAGATTATTAACAATATGTTTCAATATTTTTATGATTTTTACTGCAGAAAGATTTTTAAATATAACTTTCAAAAAATTCTGTCCTAAAACGTAATGCAGTGTTTTTTTTTTTTTTTTTTTTTTTTTTTTTTTTTTTTGGTCCCTGTAAACAAACTAGTTATACAGTACCTATTGATGTCATTTTAAATGGGGAACATTCTATAGGGAAAATATTTATAAAAATAACACTCATAGAACACAATGCTTTTGGGTGTCCCTGTACACAAACCAGAAGAGATATTCACTCAATTTTGAATATGGAACATCCGATAGTGAACTTCAATAAAACATATCAGTTTCGAGAAATTCAATAAATATTTACAGGAGTTAGAGCGCGGGCAGAAAGACAGATACACAAACTGAAAACATATTCACACTTAAAAATGTTAGAAAGTGTTAAAAACGCTTAATGTAAACGAAAGTACAATTCTAGCAATTTTTTATTAATAGCTCTTAATATAAATGGATATTTTTGTATCACCCTGTAAATCTAATGCTAATCATGCTATATTCTATGCAAAGCTTTTTTTTTTTTTTTTGTGCATATGAATAACATATTTCAATTTCCTAAAACTTCCTGGAAAGTAAAGATATTAAAATTTGATTTATAGAACTATCTCTCATAGAGCGCAATGCTTTGGAATACTTTTAAGTGTCTCTGTACATAAATCAGTAATGGTATTTCCTCCATTTTATACATTAAACAACCAATAGTGAACCTAAATAACATATTTCAATTTAATTGAGCTATGTCTACAATAAAGGTATGAATATATGGTTTATCGAAATACCTCTCATAGAACATAATGCTTTGAAATACTTTCGGGTGTACCTGTACACAAACCAGTAGAGGTACAAACTCCATTTTCAATAGGGAACATCCAATCGTAAACTTGAATAACATATATCAGTTTCAAGAAATTCCATAAATATTTACGGGAGTTAGAGTTCGGACAAACAGACAGGCAGACAGACAGACGGACAGGCAGATACACAAAACTGAAATCATATCCACACTTAAAAAAATGTTAGAAAGTGTTAAAAACGCTTAACGTAAACGAAAGTACAATTCTAGCAATTGTTTATTAATAGCTCTTAATGTAACTGGATATTTTTATGCCACCCTGTAAATCTAATGCTAATCATACTATATTCTGTGCAAAGCATTCTTTTGTGCATATAAATAACATACTTCAATTTCCAAAAACTTCGTGGAAAGTAAAGTTATTAAAATTTGATTTATAGAATATTTCTCATAGAACACAATGCTTTGGAATACTTTTGAGTATCCCTGTACATAAACCGATGGTGGTAATTCCTCCATTTTATACAGGAAACATCCAATAGTGAACTTGAATAACATATTTCAATTTCATTCAGATATGTCTACAGTAAAGGTATGAAAATATGGTTTATAGAAATACCTCTCATAGAACACAATGCTTTGAGATACTTTCGGGTGACCCTGTACACAAACTAGTAGAGGTATAAAGTCCATTTTCAATAGGGAAGATCCGATAGTGAACTTGAATAACATATATCAGTTTCAAGAAATTCCATAAATATTTACGGGAGTTAGAGCGCGTACAGACAGACGGACAGACAGATACACAGACAAAACAAAGTCATGAATACTTTTCAATCTTGTTGGAAAGTGTTAAAAGTGTTAGAAAGTGTTAAAAACGCTTAACGTAAAAGAGAGTACATATCTAGCAATTTTTTTAATAATAGCTCTAAATTATACTGGATATTTTTGTGGCACCCTGTAAATATAATGCTAATTATGCTATATTCTACTCAAAGCATTCTTTTTTGCATATGAATAACATATTTCAATTTCCTAAAATTTCGTGGAAACTAAAGTTCTTAAAATTTCATTTATAGAAATATCTCTCATAGAACGCAATGCTTTGGAATACTTTTGAGTGTCCCTGTGTATAACCCAATGGTGGCATTGCCTCCATTTTATGCAGGAAACATCCAATAGTGGACTTGAATAACATATTTCAATTTCATTAAGATATGTCTACACTAAAGGTATGAAAATATGGTTTATAGAAATACCTCTCATAGAACACAATGCTTTGAAATACTTTCGGGTGTCCCTGTACACAAACCAGTAGAGGTACAAACTCCATTTTCAATAGGGAACGTCCGATAGTGAACTTGAATAACATATTTCAATTTCATTAAGATATGTCAAGAGTAAAGGCATGAAAATATGGTTTATAGAAATACTTCTCATAGAACACAATGCTTTGAAATACTTTCGGGTGTCCCTGTACACAAACCAGTAGAGGTATAAACTCCATTTTCAATAGGGACCGTCCGACAGTGAACTTGAATAACATATGTCAGTTTCGAGAAATTCCATAAATATTTACGGGAGTTAGAGCGCGGACAGACGGACAGACAGACAGACAGACAAACCGAAGTCATAAACACTTTTCAACCTTGTTGGAAAGTGTTAAAAACTGAATGAGTTATAATTTTTTTAATTTTAGGCTTTAAAGCATTGGAAATTGCGAATTTCATTCCAGATTGAATTCCGTATTCAAATCAAGCAGCTGTCGGTTTTCGTCACCATGGCAACCTGTTCAGAGAGCATTTCTCGACGGAAGCGAAGGAAAAAAAACCAGCGGTAAACATCTGGCATTTAACGAGATCACGTGTTTTGGTACTGCGATTAAAAATTGCAATTTTAAAAAGGCTTCAGTTTTTCAATGTCGAACTCTAAACTTGGTACAGAAAACTAACATTACAAGACTGCCTTGCAGTTCAAATTTCATCGACTTTGCAAAAAATTTACATTTTAATTGGAAATAAAATTTTATTCTAATACGCGTATTTCAATTTCTAATTACGATTAATTTATTTTTAATACATCATTCGAAATATATTTCAAAGTTCTTTTATATTATTCAAAGTTTTCAACAGATTTACACGTTTTGAGGTCTGCTGAATCAGTTTTCTTTTATGGCGCTGTAATATTTTCAAATTTCAATTTCTAATTATGATTAAATTATTTTTAATACATCATTCGAAAGATATTTTAAAGTTCTATGATATTATCGAAAGTTTTCACCAGATTTACACGTTTTGAGGTCTCCCGAATGAGTTTTCTTTTGTATCTCAGCTACTAATTAAAATACATACAATTAATTAAAATACATACAATTAAAGTAATACAACATTAGAAAGCTTTTTTGATTTGGAATCGAACAGTGGAATACAGAAATTTCTACCGCCAGATGGCGCTGTAATTTTTTCAAATTTCAATATTTCAATTTCTAATTACGATTGAATTATTTTTAACACATCATTCGAAAGATATTTTAAAGTTCTTTTATATTATTTAAAGTTTTCAACAGATTTACACGTTTTGAGGTGTCCTGAATCAGTTTTCTTTTATGGCGCTGTAATATTTTTAAATTTCAATATTTCAATTTCTAATTATGATTAAATTATTTTTAATACGTCATTCGATACACATTTTAAAGTACTGTTACATTATCGAAAGTGGAATTGTATTATCGAAAGTTTTCACCAGATTTACACGTTTTTAGGTCTCCTGAATCAGTTTTCTTTTGTGTCTCAGCTACTAATTAAAATAATTTCATAAAAAATAAATCATTAGAAAGCTTTTTTGATTTGGAATCGAACAGTAGATTACAGAAATTTCTACCGCCAGATGGCGCTGTAATATTTTCAAATTTCAATATTTCAATTTCTTATTATGATTAAGTTATTTTAAATACATCATTCGAAAGATATTTTAAAGTTCTTTTAAATTATCGAAAGTTTTCCTCAGATTTACACGTTTTGAGGTCTCCTGAATCAGTTTTCTTTTATGGCGCTGTAATATTTTCAAATTTCAATATTTCAATTTCTATTTATGATTAAATTATTTTTAATACATCATTCGAAAGATATTTTAAATTTCTTTAAAATTATCGAACGTTTTCACCAGATTTACACGTTTTGAGGTGTCCTGAATGAGTTTTTTGTATCTCAGCTACTAATTAAAATAATTTCATAAGTAATACATCATTAGAAAGCTTTTTTGAATTGGAATCGAACAATGGAATACAGAAATTTCTAACGCCAGATGGCGCTGTAATATTTTCAATATTTCAATTTCTAATTATGATTAAATTATTTTTAATACATCATTCGAAAGATATTTTAAAGTTCTTTTAAATTATCGAAAGTTTTCACCATATTTACACGTTTTGAGGTGTCCTGATTATGTTTTCTTTTGCATCTCAGCCAAATTAGTTAGATCGTTCAAAATTGGTATACGTAGGTTAATTAAGAGGGCCTGAAAGGGTGGAGAAGAAATAGACGTGCACCGCGCGCGTATCCCTTAATTTGTGCGCGCGCACAGCGCACGGGACTGCGCTGCCGAAGGCAGTGGGGACCCGTTCCGACTTTTTAACCAATGAGAATTGATTTTTTTTTATTTTCTTCTCTTGCGCGCGCACCGCGTGTATACCTGAACTTGTGCGCGCGCAGCGCGCACGGGACTGCGATGCCGAAGGCAGCGGGCACCCAGTCCGACTTTGTACCCGATGAGAAATGATTTTTTAAATTTTCTTTTCTTAAGAATAAAATTTGACTTGAGAAGGAATATGTGCGCGCAGCGCACGTATACCTTCTTACGTGCGCGCGCAGCGCGCATGGGTCTGCGCTGCCGAAGGCAGTGGGGAATCGGTGTGAGTTTTTACCCGATCAGAAATGATTTTTTAGTTCCCCATCATACTATAGATATGGGGAACTTAGGTAATCGTGAAAATTTTCGACCTCGGTTTTTTGACATTTTTATACGTTTTCAGTCGTGAGGAATCCGAAAATGACAAAATTTCTATGGTGTCTGTCTGTAGGGTGTCTGTTAGTGTGTAAGTTCGTTAGTTTGTTAGTCTGTGTACACGATATCTCAAGAACAAATTGTCGCAGATAGGTCAGATCAGTTTTAAAATATTACTTTCGACACTGGCAAGAACCCTATTTATTTGCAACATTCGAATTTAAAAACTTCGTAAGTTATTAGAAATTTACGATTTTCTTAACATGGGAGAATAGGACAAAAATTCACCTAAACGTGCATTAAATGGAATTTTTTTACTGTAAAAATGTCAGACCAGTTTTAAAATATCAGTTTTGATGCCGGAATGAACACCAGTAACTATAAATTTGTTACTTTGAAAATTTCGCAAGTTATTGGAAATTTACGAATTCCTTAACATGGCAGTATAGGGCAAAATTTCACATAAACGTCAATTTTCGGAGATATTTTCATCGTAAAGATGTCAGACTACTTTTGAAATATTATTTTGGACACTGGTAATGAATATTAATGACTATGAATTTTGCAATATAAAAATTTCTTAAGTTATTGGAAATTTACGAATTTCTTAACATGGCAACGTAGAGCAAAATTTTACATAAACGTCAATCTTGAGGGATATTTTCATCGTAAAGATGTCCCACTTTCGAAATATTATTTAGGTTACTGGCATGAATATCATAGACTATGATTTTTCCAATTTAAAAAAATTCGTAAGTTATTTGGAATTTACGATTTACTTAACATGCCAGAATAAGGCAAAATTGAGCATAAACTTTCATTTTGAGGCTCATAAATACATTAGACAACTTCAGAATTACATTTATGATATTTGTTTGTGTTGTGAAATATAATTATTGTATGCCCAATATATGTGTTTTCACGGACAATCAAAACATTCTACTTTCAATTCGAACTGTGAAAAGAAACAAATGAGGCATCTGCGCATGCCTACGAAACAGCTCGCACCTGCATCAATGTACTTTTTTATTTTCTTCAGTTGTCATGTAGACCTTTAAGTATTCGGAGTGTGTTTAGCAGCTCCGTAATTCAATTTAATCTTTATGTTCTTTTCTTTCTTAATTCTTTTATTAAATATATAAAGGCCACAAAATCATCTCGTTATTGAGTGAATCTAATTGAGTGAATCTCTTAATTAATTGAATCTAATTAATGTTTTCTTTATAGAAGAATTGATAAATGATTTAGCTTTCAAAACCGAAACAGTAAAATAAAGATCGGATGCTCATTAGAAGAATACAGGTAAGAAGATTTCCTTAATATTATAATTACCTGTAAAATTATTCTATATAAAATATATATAATTATAATAGATATGTGTAACATCTCCGCAAATAGAAAATAACATTCTGTGCTACTGAGGCAATTAAAAGAACAGATTATGAGCACAGAACAAAAAATGATGTCACACTTTCTATATATATAAATTCATTTATATAAATATAAAAAGTATAATATTCTATTTTAAGATAATATGAATGAAATGTATTAAAAATACAAAAATAATAAATGAATTGAAATAAATTTCGATTTAAAAAGGCATCCGATCTCGAATTAGAACTGAAACCAAAAGTTTTGGTTTGAAAAATATACGTTCTAGAAACAAAAAGAAAAAAGGGAAATAAAACTCAATTGAATTGTTATTAAGTATAATAAGAAAAGAAATATTATATAATCAAAATATTTGCAGTGATCAAATAATAAAGTTAAAATGGCTTTTTCAAAAGATATATCGATGATAGATAAATTAAATTCCACGAATTATGATTTGTGGAAATTCAAAATAGAAATGATGTTATGCAAGGAAAATTTGTTTGAATTAATAACGAACGAACCTCCCAATCCTATCACAAATGAATGGACAATTAAGGATCGTAAAGCCAAAGCGATCATTAATTTATCGATAGAAGACGACCAGATCGTACATATTAAAAATCTCGCGACAGCTAGGCAAACATGGGACACTTTAAAAAGAATTCACGAGCGATCAAATTTATCCAGTAAATTATTTCTATTGAGAAAGTTATATTCTGCTAAACTAGCAGAGGGTGGAAATCTATCTCAACATCTAACGCACATATATCAGATCCGTGATAGATTGACCGCTATAGGTGAGGTGATAAATGATGAGCACATGTCAGCTCTTATGCTATGCTCACTTCCTCCAAGCTTCGATACCTTGATTACTGCAATTGAATCTAGAGATCAGGAAGACTTGACCCCAGAATTCATCAGGGGAAAGTTACTTGATGAAGATCTAAAAAGATCAGAAAACAATCAAACAAATAATGAGAGCGCATATAAAATGCACATTAAAAATAAAACACCACCACGAAAGTTTTGCAATTATTGCAAAAGGAGTTCGCATAATAAAAGCGATTGTTGGCATTTAAAAAATAAAGAAAGCAATGAATATAAACACAAAGAGAATAATGACTATAAAAATCCAAACTATCAAAGCACCTTCTACAATCGCAATAAATATAAAAACAAACAAAGATCAAACATGATGCAAGAAACTGAAAATAAAATGAAAAATCTGACTTTTGTGGTAGGAAATTCAAACAGAAACTCGTTCATCGTAGATAGCGGGAGTTCAAGCCATGTGTGCAATAATATGGAAAGGTTCATATCATTTAAAAACAATGATAAAACACAAGTTATGTTAGCCAATGGTCAATCTGTAACCTCACAAGGTTGTGGAGATGTAAAAATAGAAGTGAGAAATTCTAAAAACGAAATCAAACACATCACACTTAAAGACACACTCTTCATTCCTGAAATTGCCACAAATTTAATTTCAATAAAAAAGGCAACTGAGAATGGTTGTCAAGCGATATTTAAAGAGAACACTTGTGAAATTAAATTTCAAAACGAAGAATATATTTTTGCAACAGTAGCTGACAATTTGTATGAAGTTAGAACAAATGAAAAAACAGAAGAAAAAATAAACATGACACAAACTTGCGATAATAAGAATTGTGTTAAACTATGGCACAATAGATTAGGACACAAAAATATATCACAAATAAAAGAACTCGTCAGTAAGGAAATGGCAACGGGAATTAAATTGAACAATTGTAAACACGATAATAACTGTGAAATATGTATTATGTCAAAATTAGAAAATGATTCATACCCCAAAGTAGCTACACACAAGACAAAACAAACATTAGAAATAATACATTCCGACCTCTGTGGCCCATTCCAGACACCTACGGTGGGTGGAAAAAGTTATTTTCTCACTTTCATCGACGACCACAGCCGCTACACTTATATATATCTGTTGAAAAATAAATATGAAGCCTTAGAAGCTTTCAAAAATTACCATGCACTCACTTCCAATATATTTGGAAGAAAAATTAAAATTTTGCATTCTGACAATGGTGGTGAATATATGAATAAAGAATTTGAAAAATTTCTTCAAAGTGAGGGTATACAACACCAACTCATTGTGCCCCATTGTTCTCAACAGAACGGCGTAGCGGAAAGGAAAAACCGTACTTTGGTCGAAATGACCAGATGCATGTTAAATGAAAGTCAATTAAATAAAAATTTTTGGGGAGAAGCTTTAATGACGGCAAATTATTTACAAAACAGACTACCAACAAGTGCCCGTGAAAAGACACCATATGAGCTTTGGACTGGTATGAAACCAGACCTCTCAAAAATAAGAACATTTGGCTGCAAAGCTTATGTTTATGTGAACAAAACTGATAGAAAAAAGTTAGATGATAAAGCGAAACCAGGAATTTTCATGGGTTATGAACTAAAAAGTAAAGGATATAGGATTTATATAAACAACAACATAAAAATCTGCAGAACGGTAAAATTTCTCGAAGAGCATGAAACTCACGAACATTCTCGAAACATTGATCAAAATGCAATTAATGAGGAATCTAAAATTCCTGTTATTTTAAACAATGAAAATGACGTAACAGAAGAACACAATGAAATTCAGAATACACAAACCCTAAGGAGATCAGATAGAATAAACAAAGGGGTACCACCTGATCCTTTCGTTTTTCTCTCAACTAATACAAGTTATATTGAACCGAAAACATTTGATGATATAGTAAACATGAAAAATCATATTGAAAAAGAAAAATGGTTAGAAGCAGCAGAAGAAGAAATAAAATCATTAAATAAAAATGAAACTTGGGATCTTGTTGATCCTCCACCTAATACACACATTGTTGGCTCTAAATGGGCTTTTAAAGCAAAAATACAATGACTCTGGAAAAATTGAAAAATACAAAGCACGTCTCGTGGCAAGAGGTTTTAGTCAAAAGTATGGAACTGATTATGATGAGACTTTTGCCCCAGTGGCTTCACATACAACAATCAGAACCTTTTTGATAAATGCATTATACAAAAATTTGCAGTTAACTCACGTTGATGTTAAAACCGCTTTCCTACACGGAGAACTAGAAGAAGACATTTTTATGAGCCAGCCAGAAGGCTTCATAACACCAGGACAAGAGAATAAGGTGTGCAAATTACGAAAAGCCATATATGGCCTCAAACAAGCAGCCAGGTCTTGGAATACTAAAATCAATGATACACTGATCAAATTAAATTTCACTGCCTGTGAATCAGACAAGTGTTTATACAAAAGGTCAAAGGACAATAATACAGTTTACTTACTTATTTATGTCGACGACATATTATTGGCAGGAAACAAAAATGAAATACAAGAAGTAATAAAGGAACTTGAAAAAGAATTCGAAATCACAAATCTAGGTCAAGTAAATAAATACTTAGGAATACAAATAGAGAGAGGTGATAATGGGACATTAGCTATACATCAGAAAAATAAAATAAATGAACTGGTTAGGAAATTTAATTTGCAAGAATCCAAACCAATCAACACACCACTTGATCCAGGATACCAGAAAGATGATAAAATAGAAAATATTCTACCAAATAACACCAAATATCGGCAAGCTGTAGGAGCTTTGTTGTATATAGCAACGTTAAGCAGACCGGACATCTCGGCAGCAGTTAATATACTTAGTCGTAGAAATGAACAACCTAGAGAAAAGGATTGGCAAGCCGCAAAAAGGGTAATCAAATACTTAAAAACAACTAAAGATTACAAATTAAAATATAATGTTGATCAAGAACCTATTTTAAAAGTTTTTGCTGATGCTGACTGGGCAAATGACACACTTGATAGAAAATCTACGAGCGGTAATGTTTACTTTGTTGGGAAAAACCCGATTAACTGGACATCCAAAAAACAGAACTGCATAGCACTGTCAACAGCTGAAGCTGAGTATATCTCGGCTGGAAATGCAGCAAAAGAAACTATATCAATATTAAAACTACTAAAAGATCTTGATATGGAACAGAAACAACCAATCGTTATTTATGAAGACAACCAAGCCTGCATTAAACTCGCTGAATCTGATAAGTACCAAAGTCGCACAAAGCACATAGATGTGAAATACTATCTAATTAAACAGTTGTGTGAACAAGGAATTATTAAATTGAAATATATCTCAAGCAAGGATTTGACTGCCGATGTGCTTACTAAGGCACTTCCTAAAGCGGCATTCATTAAACACAGAGATAAACTGCAACTTATAAAAACTTAATATATATTGTGCAACGTGGAGTGTTGTGAAATATAATTATTGTATGCCCAATATATGTGTTTTCACGGACAATCAAAACATTCTACTTTCAATTCGAACTGTGAAAAGAAACAAATGAGGCATCTGCGCATGCCTACGAAACAGCTCGCACCTGCATCAATGTACTTTTTTATTTTCTTCAGTTGTCATGTAGACCTTTAAGTATTCGGAGTGTGTTTAGCAGCTCCGTAATTCAATTTAATCTTTATGTTCTTTTCTTTCTTAATTCTTTTCTTAAATATATAAAGGCCACAAAATCATCTCGTTATTGAGTGAATCTAATTGAGTGAATCTCTTAATTAATTGAATCTAATTAATGTTTTCTTTATAGAAGAATTGATAAATGATTTAGCTTTCAAAACCGAAACAGGAACATAAAGATCGGATGCTCATTAGAAGAATACAGGTAAGAAGATTTCCTTAATATTATAATTACCTGTAAAATTATTCTATATAAAATATATATAATTATAATAGATATGTGTAACATCTCCGCAAATAGAAAATAACATTCTGTGCTACTGAGGCAATTAAAAGAACAGTTTGAACATGATTGAATACAAATATTCTAATAGGAAAATTTCGTAAATTATTCGTAATTTACGATTTTACCAACATACCGAAATTGTAAATTTTTCATATAAATATGAATTTTGAGAATTATTGCATTGGAAATTGTAGCATGAAAACTAAACAACCGAACTGACCCTGATAAAATAAATTAATAGATTAGA
This sequence comes from Salticus scenicus, assembly GCA_963930645.1. Taxonomy (NCBI): domain Eukaryota; kingdom Metazoa; phylum Arthropoda; class Arachnida; order Araneae; family Salticidae; genus Salticus; species Salticus scenicus. The sequence continues at coordinate 18,953,806 of OZ005653.1, forward strand.
ATAATATAAATATATCGAAGTGAACTGTGGATAGCCTATTAGGCGGGGTTTTCATTCTGTCATTGTATCAAGCTTTTGTCAAATTCATTTCTTTTAACATGATTATATCTCTCAAACTAGAAATTTATGAGAACATAAATATGATGAGGAACTGAGCAGAGTCCACCTATGCCAACTAGTTTTAGGGGGCACGAAGGGTCAGGGAAGGAATACGGTGTATCCCGTAAGTTGTGCGCACGCAGCGCACACGGGACTGCGCTGCCGAAGGCAGTGGGGACCCGGGCCGACTTTTTACCCAATGAGAAATGATTTTTTTAAACTTTCTTTTCTTAACACAAAAAGTTACTGTTAGTGATTCATTAATTATAGTGATTGAGATATTTTGAGAATTCAGTCATTATAGTGATTCATTTAAAAATACTGACCCGCTAGCGGGCGAAGCTCGTTTGTTTAAATAATGTTGTCTGTACGTTAAAACGACATAAAACGAAAACAAAAGAACAACAAACAAGCAATGAGAGAATAAACAAATCAAACACATTTTTTTTTTTTTTTTTTTGACAAATTATTTTTGAATTAAGAATAGATATTTTCTCTATTTATGATGAAAATATTATTTTGCGGTGGAATATTTGCAACTGGGTTTTTGCTATAATTACACGTTTTGAAGTCACTTTAACTCAAAAAGCAGGTTTTTAGCTGTGGGTTTCTCAGCCAGTAATCAGCTAAACTCAAAAACAGGTATTATAGCAGGAAGTTCAAATTCATTGTTTTAGGTTTGTATCGCACGATGATAATCATTCTTGAAACTTTTTGTTGAGATCGGACAAATAATTTATATGTATCCATGTAAGGGCGGAATTTATCTTTGATATATTTTACCAATTGAACTACATTAATGCACACTATAATTTTCTATACTAAAGATGATGTAATATATATATATATATATATTAAAATGCATTTTCTATATACAATATTTTATGAAAAAATTCATCATTCGTAGTGGGAGTGCCAAAATTACTGTCAATAATATAACGGATTGTTTTTGATACATGGGAATTGGTCTAACTGGGGATAGTTTAAGAAATTGAAAGAAAATAATCTTTCAGAATTTAGATTTTAAAAATTACAAGTTAATGATACTGAGTGAATGATCTTTGATAAGTTACTAAATATCAAAAATTCAATATACAGAGCTAAATCAAACATGAGAGAAAAAAATAGATTTTTTTCTTTATTAACACTTAGTCTAAGTAAGAAAAAAAGGAGACCTTGGTGATCGTTTTTTTTTTTTTTAATTTGCTAGTGGAGTACAAATTGTAATTATTTAAAACAGGAGTGATTACCCTGAAAAGGAAATATATCTTAAATCAAAAATAAAATACATAAAAAGGACAAGAGAAAACTTGACTTACCAAAGTTTCTTTATTAGTATATCACTTTAATAATTAATCCAAAAATTAGCACTGAACTTGTGGCACCACAAATTGAAAACACTTTAACACTCTTAAACAAACACAATATAAGCACCAAAATTATAATTCTTGAATAATGTAGTAGTCATACTATTTTTATACATTTTAGAGATTGTGATGATGTATATATCCGAATGCAATGAAGTTCTACTCGTGAATTAGACCAAAAGTTCAAAAAAGAAATAAAGTTCTATTTCATGAAATCTTGCACAGTTATTTGAGATTTAGTGTTATCGTTCTGGAAAGCTTAGAAGGGAAACCATCAAGCACTCTAGTAGCCGGGTACACAGCTTCTGACTCGAGGCCTGGATATGTGGCCACTCAATTTCTACATTCAGCACTGTCTTCTGAGGAGTAAATGGTTAGAAAAGAATACTGTGCGGACATTAGCCGAGACGGACTAACTTTCAGGCATGACGGTAGATATTCTTCTTCACGATTGTTGTCGCTAAAACGCTATCATCCAGATTTGTATAAGTTACAAACCTTTTGAAGTAGAGCAGTTGGCTTTTCCTCATTTTAAAAAAAGACAATCTCGTTGATGACAGGTTTTGCTTGGCCGGACAGGAATATTACATCATCCAAAAAATATATATATATAATACTGCTGCACCTGCTCCGTGATAAAGGACATTTTTAGAATATAGCCGGTAAGTCATTCTAAGGGCTGAAGAACTTCATTTATTATTGAGCAGAAGAGCCGATTATCAGCTCCGAGCTTCGGCGCGGGAAGAATCCCGGCCTCGGCTTAAAAAACCCACCTTCTTCTACGGTGACCACCTACTGTTCTGACCGAAAGCTATGCGAAATTCGCGCTCTCTTCCGATCCAGCCAATGAGCGTGTACGAAAAAGACGCCAGTGACGTCAAGAACGGACGCCAGGAACATTCCGGAGTATTCTAGAACATTTCTTCCCCCTCTGAAAGCGCGGGAAAGTCGAGAATTTTAAGCAAACATGGCTGACCGCTGAATTTAAGAATACAGTCAAATAAAAAAGGTATTTTTGGACTTATGATTTTTTGAAGGGAAAACAATTAAATTTTAAGCTATTTCTATGAGCGATGGCTCAAATTAAAGAAATAAAATAAGCTATCTAATGAAATTAATGTTACATATAAATAAAGCTTGGAAAAAGTAATTTAAATTGCAAAATCGGGACACTGATTGCTGACAAGATAATTTAGGGTTTTTCTGATTTTATACATTTTAATTTTAATTTTGCACTTTTAGTAATTTCTCTACTATTATTTTCTTAGTGATTTATGCATAGAATATCGATTACGATATTATATTAATACGGAATTTCTGTATTTGTTTTTATTTTATTTTATTTTTGAAAAAGGCAAATTTTTCAAGTAAAAACGGAAATGTTTTAAATAAATAGATCGCGATCGATTTTGATAGAAATTTTCGCGGAGTATAAAATAAATTTCGAAAGAGAAAGCTTTTTAAATAAAAGGCAACTGAAAACCTATAATTTTAAATAAAATAGTGTTGAATTATTTGAAACTTAAGAATAAAGTAGTGTTATGTTTTTTAAAACATAACATTTCCCCCCATTAAAAGGAAAAAAAAAGAGAAAAAAAATATTTTGCCTGTAACTTAAAACTTTTACGTAAACATAGAACCAACGGAACAGGAGCAGCAAAACCAACAACAGATTTATAAATATTAAATGGTAAGTCATGTACATATTAGAGAAAAAAAAATTGACTCAAGATATATTTCAACAAATGTCTCAGACAATTGAAAAAGCACACATAAATACATATATATATAATAGTAAACACAAACAATTGGAAAAAATATAAAATTCTGGACTAGATAACCAATATCACATATCGTAGGAATTGAGCAACACATTTGTTAGACTTGGTACACTTTGGGACAGGCATATGGTAAGTATTTAGATTAAAGTATGTATCTAAAATTTTCTATACTTTTGCTATATTAAATAAGAAGAATTGGAGAATATTTATCCTAACATTTATAACCTTATTTAAAGACGGTTGAAGACACTATTGAATAGCTCAACCCTTTTTAGTCTTTGTAAGGAGTAATAGGAATCCAAATAAAGCATAATTCTGTGCACAGAGAATTGAGATAAAAAAAATTTTTAATATATCTCTTAATTTTCAAATTGATGTCAAATTTAGTTTGCCTGAACTTCTCAAAGTATTTCAACAATTTATAGTGACCTTGTGCGGTACATTTATTCTGAACTCAAATATGCAAGTTATAGGTAAGAAGAAAAAAAAAAAACAAATTTCCTTTGCAGAATCCCTCGTCATAATATTATGGTGTTAATGATCTACTTGTCTAAGGTAAGATTATCAAATGAGTGCAAATTAAAAGAGAATTTTCAGTTTCTTGTTATGATGTGATGATGGTTAAAAAAAAAAAAAAAAAAAAATCAAAAGTTTTCAATACAAAAGTAGCACTGAATGCCAGGACCCGCCTGAGCACAATTTGACAAGACTCTCTACCCAAATATTGTCAACCTTTTCTGTTTCCTCTTTTTTTTTTTTTTTTTTTACACTCTGCAAAAGGAATATGTGTAAGGATTGAATTCAATAAAACTGCATATGGCACAAAGTGTCTTGGAATTTTGCTGTTGCTGCGTATTACTAATGTGAATAAATGTACATAAATCCTTAACATAAAGTAAACAATATTTGTACTAAATAAATGTGTATAATGTAAAAATGAATAAAATAAAGATATATTTTGCAAACAGTGGACTTATTTTTTCTGGAGTAAAATTTTGATTTAACACACAAACATACACCAACGAAAATAGGAGAAAAAAAAATATCTATATACAAATTAATGTTTTTTGAAAAGTTTTGAAACATTCAAAGGGTCTTGCCGTATCATCATCCGCATCACGTATTTGATAGTTGTTATTTCTGAACTTTCTTAGAACAACATAGGGACCAGTGAATTTTGGCATAAAGGTAGAGGGTGGGTGTAGGGCTTTCAAATACACAATGTCATTTAAATCAATTTTAGGGTTTGGAATACCTTTCAAAAATTTCTCATGCTTATCAAAGTAATTCTGTTCATATTGTTTGACTAATTGTTTTGATTCATGAAAATGTTGTTTTTGTCTAAGCCAATATTTAGAGGGTGGTTCAACAAGGTTGGGGGGGTGATTTATGTCAATGGGGAGGTTTAATCTTCTGCCAAAAAAAAGTTGGGCTGGTGTAAAATTTGTTACAGAGTGCTTCGCATTGTTGTAATGTAGCACAAAAAATTTTAAACGTTCTGACAATTCAATTACTTTATCCGACAAAGAAGCTATAGATTGTTTAAGAGAGCGATGTATCCTTTCAAGAAGACCATTTGACCTTGGAAAATAAATAGAAGATTTTCTGTGTTTAATGTTGAGAGATTTAAAAAAAAATTCAAATTCATCGGAAATAAAATTCGGAGCATTATCAGAGAGAATTATCTTGGGGATGCCATAACGTGAAAAATAATCATTAAGTGTTTTAATTATAGTATGTGAAGTAATGTTAGGTAATGGAATTGCCTCAAGATACCTGAAATAATGATCGACAATGGTTAATATGAAAAATTTGCCATCATGTGACCTCGGCAGTTTGCCAACTACATCAATTGCTATCATCTCACCAGGGGCAAGATTAGATTTGGGAATGCATTTAGGTTTGGTTTCAGTTGGTTTGGATTTATTTTGTAAACATCTATGACATGAGTTACAAAATGATTTGACCTGTTCAAACATTTTTGTCCAAAAATAAATTCTTTTTAAGTTTGCAAAAGTTTTTTCTATGCCAAAATGAGGTTGATGGGCAATTTCAATAGCTTGAGGTTGTAATGAAGTCGGAATTACAATTTTATCTGTAGAATCGTTCTGGCTTTTATCTCTATACATAATTAAGTTAGTTTGCTGGTCGATGAAATAATTAGATTTTGATAATTTGTTTTCATTAATTTTGTTTCTGATATCTGCTAATTTTGGGTCCTCTAATTGATTTTTTAAGATGTTTGAAAAAGATAGTAAGTTTTCCTCAGGAGCAAATAAATTGATAGCATTAACATTTAAGTTTCTTGATTCATCACTGTCAAAAACTCGTGTAAGAAAATCTGCGGGGTTTGACATGCCTGGGATATGCTCAATTGTATAATTAAATCCTTGTAAATACATTAACCATCTAGCAATTATATCTGGTTGTTTGGTTAAATATAAATGGTAAGTTAAGGCTTTAGCATCAGTTAAAATTTTAAATTGCCTACCGTAGAAGTGTTCATGAAAATGTTTAACAGAAGAATAAATAGCAAACAATTCACGTTTAATGGAAGGATATTTAGATTCTGCTGGAGTTAAAAGTTTGGAAAAGAATTGAACAGGATGGAAAATGTTATTATGGCTTTGCATCAGAATACCACAGATTGCATGATGTGAAGCATCAGTTACGAGGTAAATATCTTTATTTTCATCAATGTTTTTTATGGTCGGATTGGCCAGTAAAATGTTTTGAATTTTCATGAATGCCTCCTGACAGTCAGCTGTCCAATTAAATTTTACCCTTTTTTTTGTAAGATTGATGATGGGTTTCAAGATTTCTGCAAAATTATATATTAAAGGTCGAAAATAGTTAACCATGCCCAAATACGATTGAACCTGTTTGACATTGGTAGGGATTGGGAAGCTATTAATTTTGTTGACATTATCCGAAGAGGGTGAATAGCCGTTCTCATGTAAATTAAAACCAAGATAAGTTATGTTGGGTTTACAGAGTTGCATCTTTGCTGGATCCAAAGTGAGGTTAAATTGTTTCAATTTGTCAAAGACTTTCTGTAAATAAAACATCATTTCTTCTATATTATCAGCTGCGACAATTATGTCATCTAAAAAAAATTGCACGTTGTTACCTTTAAGATCTGCTAAACATTTGTTGATAAGTGTGTGAAAATAGGAGGTGCTATTAACAAGGCCAAACGGAAGTCTACATGGTTGAAAATTTCCAAAGTCTGTTGCAAAAGCTAATTTAGATTTGTCTGATTCTTGAAGTTTAATTTGAAAAAAAGGCGCCTTTAGATCCAGCACAGAATACAATTTTTTTCCGGAGATGCTTTGAAGAATATCATTAATTTTAGGGAGACTGATTTTAAAAGACTCTGTTATGGAATTAAGCAATCGATAGTCAATTACCATGCGAAATTTTAATTGATCAGGAGGTTGATTAGGTAAGGATTTTTTTTTGACAAAAATTACAGGAAAACAATAATTTGAGGAGGATGGTTCTATGATACCTGCATCTATTAATTGAGCGATTTCTTTTTTGGCAAAGTCTTTGGCAATTTTAGGAATGGGATAGGGCTTAGTTTGAAGTGCAAAATCGTGAAGCAATTTGAATTGTGGAACAACTTTATCTGTAGAACCAAGTGTTTTATAAGAGGTAGAAAAAACTTCATAATTGTCTAAAAGTAATTTTAAAATTCTGGATTTTTCAGGAGGAGAAAGATGATTTAAGTTGAAATTTTCAGGTGATAATTCTTCTTTTCTGAGTTTAAGTATCTCCTGTGAGTTTAAAGCGTTTACTTGAAAAAATAGGCTGCTCACTACATTGTTTAATGTCATCATTCTCTAAAAATTGAATAGTACCCAATTTTGTTCCCTTCCTTAAAAAAATTTTGTGGTCAGAATTGTTCTGCACAAAAATAAAAAAAAAGTTTGTATCATATGGTGAATGTAGACTTTCATCCATTTTAAGAGGTAATTTTGTCACAATTGGGGAAAATAAAATAAACTCAGTGTTGGATTTAATCTTGGGAAATTTAAGAATAATAACTTTTGACTCTCCAGGTTTAAATTTTACAAATTTGAGTGAACGAGCAACTAAATTTTGGGCATTTGGATTTTGATCTAATTGGGAATTTACGAGATTGTTGGAATTGGTGGGTGAAGTTAAGTTGGGGGCTTTGTTTTCAAAAGGAAGAGCCAGATTACCAATAAACATTTTTTGATTTGAGGAATCTAAAACAATCTTATTTCTGTGTAAAAAATCATAACCTAGTATAAAATGGTAATTTGACGCCCAATTATTTGACGTCACAAAAAAAGCATTGGAGAACCATTTATCTGAAATTTTAAATTTTAAATCTACTGTTGAAAAATAGGGAATTGTGCAATTATCTATTGTTTTAATGTTTACTGACCTTGATAAGAAATTTAGTTTCATATCATCTTTCAATTTGTCTATTGCCTGTGGTTGTGCTAAACTTAGGTTAGCACCTGTGTCGAGGAGTGCCTGAAAATGGTGTTTTCCTATTTTTATGGTGACTATGGGTAAATTTGCATCAAAATTTGTAACTGAAGACACTAATTTGGTTTTGGATTGATTAAGATTTAAATCCTGGGAGTTTACTTCATTGTGTTGTAGTTGTCATTGACCTTGCCTTTTAGAATTTTTGTAATAAGGGCGAGATCTGTCCCTGTTAAAACGAAAATTACTCCTAAAACCTCTTCCTCTTCTTTCATAGTTGGAACTTTGATTAGACAATGATGGGTAATTATAACAATTGGTTGTTAGGTGGCCCTTACCACAAATGTGGCAAGTAACTGCCTGCAGTCTTGCAACTGTCTCAGTAAGCTCATTTATCTTTTTAGAATTTTCAATCTGTAGCTGAATTAAAGTCTGAATGTCTGCATTCTGTGCAGTGACATTCGCTACAGAGGCTTCATTATTGTTGAGGGCCCTTTCTATATTTTTTGCCATAGTAATGGCTTCTTCAAAGGTGTTGGGTCCCAATTTGGTCAATTCAAATTTAATGTCAGGGCGAACCGCTACCAAAAATTCGGAAAACATCAAACTATGCCTGATATCCTGAATTTGGGGGGCATTATCTGGATTAAGTATTAAATTTTGGACAGTGATACGGATGTGGTCTGCAAGAGCAGCAACATCTTGTTTAGGAGCTTGTTTTATAGCAGAAAAATTTGATTGTATTTCGTGGGGCGTGGGCACTTTTTCAAATTTGTTCTTTAAGAGTTGGCATAAATTGTCGAAGTTTTCTTCATTTGAAGCTTCTGGATCTGTGTTAAGAAAAGCCAAAGCTTTCCCTGAGACCTTTGATCTTAAAATAATCCGCCTTAGACTATTACGCCAATTGGCATGATTAGCCATTTCTGTAATGGAGCGGATGAAATGGTTGACATCCTGCCCTTCTTCCCCAGAAAACTTGTCAAGAGAACCGACTAAAGAATACATATTCATGAAGAGAAAAAAAAATATATCCAGACAAAAGGTGAAAAGAGAAGCCAACCCAAACAATAAAAAAAAATTTTTATTTAGGAGGACATTAAATTAATTCTAGTAAAATTTAAAAAAAAATCTGACATCAGGCACAGTTGAAGGAAAAACAAAATAAAATAAACATGCTTACCGAAACAGTTACGGTTTAAAAAAATTATATATAATATCTCCACATTTCCCTTCCAAAATGAGAAAAAGGAAAAAAGAAATTTTTAATATTTTATGCTGAAATTGATAAAATAAAATAAAAATAATACACTTGAATGCTAAAATCAGTTTCTGTATATGTTAATTAATATGCTTAAATACTCAAATTTAAAATATAAAATGAAATAGATATAAATATATATATGCAACTGCTCTCAAATAAATAAAAAAAAAAAAGAAAAATACAATAACAGTAAAAAAAAAAATTGTCTGAGAGATCTGCCGGAAAAATTTATTTTAAAGCATTTTATAAGGAATCACTCCAGCTTTAAACCCAAACCTGTGGTTGGAAAGATAAAAAAGAATAAACTAAGCTTTATGGTCCGTTTTTTGTCACGGCACCATAAATGATACATGGGAATTGGTCTAACTGGGGATAGTTTAAGAAATTGAAAGAAAATAATCTTTCAGAATTTAGATTTTAAAAATTACAAGTTAATGATACTGAGTGAATGATCTTTGATAAGTTACTAAATATCGAAAATTCAATATACAGAGCTAAATCAAACATGAGAGAAAAAAATAGATTTTTTTCTTTATTAACACTTAGTCTAAGTAAGAAAAAAAGGAGACCTTGGTGATCGTTTTTTTTTTTTTTTTTAATTTACTAGTGGAGTACAAATTGTAATTATTTAAAACAGGAGTGATTACCCTGAAAAGGAAATATATCTTAAATCAAAAATAAAATACATAAAAAGGACAAGAGAAAACTTGACTTACCAAAGTTTCTTTATTAGTATATAACTTTAATAATTAATCCAAAAATTAGCACTGAACTTGTGGCACCACAAATTGAAAACACTTTAACACTCTTAAACAAACACAATATAAGCACCAAAATTATAATTCTTGAATAATGTAGTAGTCATACTATTTTTATACATTTTAGAGATTGTGATGATGTATAAATCCAAATGCAATGAAGTTCTACTCGTGAATTAGGCCAAAAGTTCAAAAAAGAAATAAAGTTCTATTTCATGAAATCTTCCACAGTTATTTGAGATTTAGTGTTATCGTTCTGGAAAGCTTAGAAGGGAAACCATCAAGCACTCTAGTAGCCGGGTACACAGCTTCTGACTCGAGGCCTGGATATGTGGCCACTCAATTTCTACATTCAGCACTGTCTTCTGAGGAGTAAATGGTTAGAAAAGAATACTATGCGGACATTAGCCGAGACGGACTAACTTTCAGGCATGACGATAGATATTCTTCTTCACGATTGTTGTCGCTAAAACGCTATCATCCAGATTTGTATAAGTTACAAACTTTTTGAAGTAGAGCAGTTGGCTTTTCCTCATTTTAAAAAAAGACAATCTCGTTGATGACAGGTTTTGCTTGGCCGGACAGGAATATTACATCATCCAAAAAAAAAAATATATATAATACTGCTGCACCTGCTCCGTCATAAAGGACATTTTTAGAATATAGCCGGTAAGTCATTCTAAGGGCTGAAGAACTTCATTTATTATTGAGCAGAAGAGCCGAGTATCAGCTCCGAGCTTCGGCGCGGGAAGAATCCCGGCCTCGGCTTAAAAAACCCACCTTCTTCTACGGTGACCACCTACTGTTCTGACCGAAAGCTATGCGAAATTCGCGCTCTCTTCCGATCCAGCCAATGAGCGTGTACGAAAAAGACGCCAGTGACGTCAAGAACGGACGCCAGGAACATTCCGGAGTATTCTAGAACATTTCTTCCCCCTCTGAAAGCGCGGGAAAGTCGAGAATTTTAAGCAAACATGGCTGACCGCTGAATTTAAGAATACAGTCAAATAAAAAAGGTATTTTTGGACTTATGATTTTTTGAAGGGAAAACAATTAAATTTTAAGCTATTTCTATGAGCGATGGCTCAAATTAAAGAAATAAAATAAGCTATCTAATGAAATTAATGTTACATATAAATAAAGCTTGGAAAAATAATTTAAAATGCAAAATCGGGACACTGATTGCTGACAAGAGAATTTAGGGTTTTTCTGATTTTATACATTATAATTTTAATTTTGCACTTTTAGTAATTTCTCTACTATTATTTTCTTAGTGATTTATGCATAGAATATCGATTACGATATTATATTAATACGGAATTTCTGTATTTGTTTTTATTTTATTTTATTTTTGAAAAGGCAAATTTTTCAAGTAAAAACGGAAATGTTTTAAATAAATAGATCGCGATCGATTTCGATAGAAATTTTCGCGGAGTATAAAATAAATTTCGAAAGAGAAAGCTTTTTAAATAAAAGGCAACTGAAAACCTATAATTTTAAATAAAATAGTGTTGAATTATTTGAAACTTAAGAATAAAGTAGTGTTATGTTTTTTAAAACATAACATTTCCCCCCACCAAAAGGAAAAAAAAGAGAAAAAAAAATATTTTGCCTGTAACTTAAAACTTTTACGTAAACATAGAACCAACGGAACAGGAGCAGCAAAACCAACAACAGATTTATAAAAATTAAAGGGTAAGTCATGTACATATTAGAGAAAAAAAATTGACTCAAGATATATTTCAACAAATGCCTCAGACAATTGAAAAAGCACACATAAATACATATATATATAATAGTAAACACAAACAATTGGAAAAAATATAAAATTCTGGACTAGATAACCAATATCACATATCGTAGGAATTCAGCAACACATTTGTTAGACTTGGTACACTTTGGGACAGGCATATGGTAAGTATTTAGATTAAAGTAAGTATCTAAAATTTTCTATACTTTTGCTATATTAAATAAGAAGAATTGGAGAATATTTATCCTAACATTTATAACCTTATTTAAAGACGGTTGAAGACACTATTGAATAGCTCAACCCTTTTTAGTCTTTGTAAGGAGTAATAGGAATCCAAATAAAGCATAATTCTGTGCACAGAGAATTGAGATAAAAAAAATTTTTAATATATCTCTTAATTTTCAAATTGATGTCAAATTTAGTTTGCCTGAACTTCTCAAAGTATTTCAACAATTTATAGTGACCTTGTGCGGTACATTTATTCTGAACTCAAATATGCAAGTTATAGGTAAGAAGAAAAAAAAAAAACAATTTTCCTTTGCAGAATCCCTCGTCATAATATTATGGTGTTAATGATCTACTTGTCTAAGGTAAGATTATCAAATGAGTGCAAATTAAAAGAGAATTTTCAGTTTCTTGTTATGATGTGATGATGGTTAAAAAAAAAAAAAAAATCAAAAGTTTTCAATACAAAAGTAGCACTGAATGCCAGGACCCGCCTGAGCACAAGTAAGAGATCCCGCCTAGGCCTTTGACAAGACTCTCTACCCAAATATTGTCAACCTTTTCTGTTTCCTCTTTTTTTTTTTTTTTTTTTACACTCTGCAAAAGGAATATGTGTAAGGATTGAATTCAATAAAACTGCATATGGCACAAAGTGTCTTGGAATTTTGCTGTTGCTGCGTATTACTAATGTGAATAAATGTACATAAATCCTTAACATAAAGTAAACAATATTTGTACTAAATAAATGTGTATAATGTAAAAATGAATAAAATAAAGATATATTTTGCAAACAGTGGACTTATTTTTTCTGGAGTAAAATTTTGATTTAACACACAAACATACACCAACGAAAATAGGAGAAAAAAAAATATCTATATACAAATTAATGTTTTTTGAAAAGTTTTGAAACATTCACTTTAAAGGGTCTTGCCGTATCATCATCCGCATCACGTATTTGATAGTTGTTATTTCTGAACTTTCTTAGAACAACATAGGGACCAGTGAATTTTGGCATAAAGGTAGAGGGTGGGTGTAGGGCTTTCAAATACACAATGTCATTTAAATCAATTTTAGGGTTTGGAATACCTTTCAAAAATTTCTCATGCTTATCAAAGTAATTCTGTTCATATTGTTTGACTAATTGTTTTGATTCATGAAAATGTTGTTTTTGTCTAAGCCAATATTTAGAGGGTGGTTCAACAAGGTTGGGGGGGGGTGATTTATGTCAATGGGGAGGTTTAATCTTCTGCCAAAAAAAAGTTGGGCTGGTGTAAAATTTGTTACAGAGTGCTTCGCATTGTTGTAATGTAGCACAAAAAATTTTAAACGTTCTGACAATTCAATTACTTTATCCGACAAAGAAGCTATAGATTGTTTAAGAGAGCGATGTATCCTTTCAAGAAGACCATTTGACCTTGGAAAATAAATAGAAGATTTTCTGTGTTTAATGTTGAGAGATTTAAAAAAAAATTCAAATTCATCGGAAATAAAATTCGGAGCATTATCAGAGAGAATTATCTTGGGGATGCCATAACGTGAAAAATAATCATTAAGTGTTTTAATTATAGTATGTGAAGTAATGTTAGGTAATGGAATTGCCTCAAGATACCTGAAATAATGATCGACAATGGTTAATATGAAAAATTTGCCATCATGTGACCTCGGCAGTTTGCCAACTACATCAATTGCTATCATCTCACCAGGGGCAAGATTAGATTTGGGAATGCATTTAGGTTTGGTTTCAGTTGGTTTGGATTTATTTTGTAAACATCTATGACATGAGTTACAAAATGATTTGACCTGTTCAAACATTTTTGTCCAAAAATAAATTCTTTTTAAGTTTGCAAAAGTTTTTTCTATGCCAAAATGAGGTTGATGGGCAATTTCAATAGCTTGAGGTTGTAATGAAGTCGGAATTACAATTTTATCTGTAGAATCGTTCTGGCTTTTATCTCTATACATAATTAAGTTAGTTTGCTGGTCGATGAAATAATTAGATTTTGATAATTTGTTTTCATTAATTTTGTTTCTGATATCTGCTAATTTTGGGTCCTCTAATTGATTTTTTAAGATGTTTGAAAAAGATAGTAAGTTTTCCTCAGGAGCAAATAAATTGATAGCATTAACATTTAAGTTTCTTGATTCATCACTGTCAAAAACTCGTGTAAGAAAATCTGCGGGGTTTGACATGCCTGGGATATGCTCAATTGTATAATTAAATCCTTGTAAATACATTAACCATCTAGCAATTATATCTGGTTGTTTGGTTAAATATAAATGGTAAGTTAAGGCTTTAGCATCAGTTAAAATTTTAAATTGCCTACCGTAGAAGTGTTCATGAAAATGTTTAACAGAAGAATAAATAGCAAACAATTCACGTTTAATGGAAGGATATTTAGATTCTGCTGGAGTTAAAAGTTTGGAAAAGAATTGAACAGGATGGAAAATGTTATTATGGCTTTGCATCAGAATACCACAGATTGCATGATGTGAAGCATCAGTTACGAGGTAAATATCTTTATTTTCATCAATGTTTTTTATGGTCGGATTGGCCAGTAAAATGTTTTGAATTTTCATGAATGCCTCCTGACAGTCAGCTGTCCAATTAAATTTTACCCTTTTTTTTGTAAGATTGATGATGGGTTTCAAGATTTCTGCAAAATTATATATTAAAGGTCGAAAATAGTTAACCATGCCCAAATACGATTGAACCTGTTTGACATTGGTAGGGATTGGGAAGCTATTAATTTTGTTGACATTATCCGAAGAGGGTGAATAGCCGTTCTCATGTAAATTAAAACCAAGATAAGTTATGTTGGGTTTACAAAGTTGCATCTTTGCTGGATCCAAAGTGAGGTTAAATTGTTTCAATTTGTCAAAGACTTTCTGTAAATAAAACATCATTTCTTCTATATTATCAGCTGCGACAATTATGTCATCTAAAAAAAATTGCACGTTGTTACCTTTAAGATCTGCTAAACATTTGTTGATAAGTGTGTGAAAATAGGAGGTGCTATTAACAAGGCCAAACGGAAGTCTACATGGTTGAAAATTTCCAAAGTCTGTTGCAAAAGCTAATTTAGATTTGTCTGATTCTTGAAGTTTAATTTGAAAAAAAGCCGCCTTTAGATCCAGCACAGAATACAATTTTTTTCCGGAGATGCTTTGAAGAATATCATCAGTTTTAGGGAGACTGATTTTAAAATACTCTGTTATGGAATTAAGCAATCGATAGTCAATTACCATGCGAAATTTTAATTGATCAGGAGGTTGATTAGGTAAGGATTTTTTTTTGACAAAAATTACAGGAAAACAATAATTTGAGGAGGATGGTTCTATGATACCTGCATCTATTAATTGAGCGATTTCTTTTTTGGCAAAGTCTTTGGCAATTTTAGGAATGGGATAGGGCTTAGTTTGAAGTGCAAAATCGTGAAGCAATTTGAATTGTGGAACAACTTTATCTGTCGAACCAAGTGTTTTATAAGAGGTAGAAAAAACTTCATAATTGTCTAAAAGTAATTTTAAAATTCTGGATTTTTCAGGAGGAGAAAGATGATTTAAGTTGAAATTTTGAGGTGATAATTCTTCTTTTCTGAGTTTAAGTATCTCCTGTGAGTTTAAAGCGTTTACTTGAAAAAATAGGCTGCTCACTACATTGTTTAATGTCATCATTCTCTAAAAATTGAATAGTACCCAATTTTGTTCCCTTCCTTAAAAAAATTTTGTGGTCAGAATTGTTCTGCACAAAAATAAAAAAAAAGTTTGTATCATATGGTGAATGTAGACTTTCATCCATTTTAAGAGGTAATTTTGTCACAATTGGGGAAAATAAAATAAACTCAGTGTTGGATTTAATCTTGGGAAATTTAAGAATAATAACTTTTGACTCTCCAGGTTTAAATTTTACAAATTTGAGTGAACGAGCAACTAAATTTTGGGCATTTGGATTTTGATCTAATTGGGAATTTACGAGATTGTTGGAATTGGTGGGTGAAGTTAAGTTGGGGGCTTTGTTTTCAAAAGGAAGAGCCAGATTACCAATAAACATTTTTTGATTTGAGGAATCTAAAACAATCTTATTTCTGTGTAAAAAATCATAACCTAGTATAAAATGGTAATTTGACGCCCAATTATTTGACGTCACAAAAAAAGCATTGGAGAACCATTTATCTGAAATTTTAAATTTTAAATCTACTGTTGAAAAATAGGGAATTGTGCAATTATCTATTGTTTTAATGTTTACTGACCTTGATAAGAAATTTAGTTTCATATCATCTTTCAATTTGTCTATTGCCTGTGGTTGTGCTAAACTTAGGTTAGCACCTGTGTCGAGGAGTGCCTGAAAATGGTGTTTTCCTATTTTTATGGTGACTATGGGTAAATTTGCATCAAAATTTGTAACTGAAGACACTAATTTGGTTTTGGATTGATTAAGATTTAAATCCTGGGAGTTTACTTCATTGTGTTGTAGTTGTCATTGACCTTGCCTTTTAGAATTTTTGTAATAAGGGCGAGATCTGTCCCTGTTAAAACGAAAATTACTCCTAAAACCTCTTCCTCTTCTTTCATAGTTGGAACTTTGATTAGACAATGATGGGTAATTATAACAATTGGTTGTTAGGTGGCCCTTACCACAAATGTGGCAAGTAACTGCCTGCAGTCTTGCAACTGTCTCAGTAAGCTCATTTATCTTTTTAGAATTTTCAATCTGTAGCTGAATTAAAGTCTGAATGTCTGCATTCTGTGCAGTGACATTCGCTACAGAGGCTTCATTATTGTTGAGGGCCCTTTCTATATTTTTTTGCCATAGTAATGGCTTCTTCAAAGGTGTTGGGTCCCAATTTGGTCAATTCAAATTTAATGTCAGGGCGAACCGCTTCCAAAAATTTGGAAAACATCAAACTATGCCTGATATCCTGAATTTGGGGGGCATTATCGGGATTAAGTATTAAATTTTGGACAGTGATACGGATGTGGTCTGCAAGAGCAGCAACATCTTGTTTAGGAGCTTGTTTTATAGCAGAAAAATTTGATTGTATTTCGTGGCGCGTGGGCACTTTTTCAAATTTATTCTTTAAGAGTTGGCATAAATTGTCGAAGTTTTCTTCATTTGAAGCTTCTGGATCTGTGTTAAGAAAAGCCAAAGCTTTCCATGAGACCTTTGATCTTAAAATAATCCGCCTTAGACTATTACGCCAATTGGCATGATTAGCCATTTCTGTAATGGAGCGGATGAAATGGTTGACATCCTGCCCTTCTTCCCCAGAAAACTTGTCAAGAGAACCGACTAAAGAATACATATTCATGAAGAGAAAAAAAAAAACATATCCAGACAAAAGGTGAAAAGAGAAGCCAACCCAAACAATAAAAAAAAATTTTTATTTAGGAGGACATTAAATTAATTCTAGTAAAATTAAAAAAAAAATCTGACATCAGGCACAGTTGAAGGAAAAACAAAATAAAATAAACATGCTTACCGAAACAGTTACGGTTTAAAAAAATTATATATAATATCTCCACATTTCCCTTCCAAAATGAGAAAAAGGAAAAAAGAAATTTTTAATATTTTATGCTGAAATTGATAAAATAAAATAAAAATAATACACTTGAATGCTAAAATCAGTTTCTGTATATGTTAATTAATATGCTTAAATACTCAAATTTAAAATATAAAATGAAATAGATATAAATATATATATGCAACTGCTCTCAAATAAAAAAAAAAGAAAAATACAATAACAATAAAAAAAAAAATTGTCTGAGAGATCTGCCGGAAAAATTTATTTTAAAGCATTTTATAAGGAATCACTCCAGCTTTAAACCCAAACCTGTGGTTGGAAAGATAAAAAAGAATAAACTAAGCTTTATGGTCCGTTTTTTGTCACGGCACCATAAATGATACATGGGAATTGGTCTAACTGGGGATAGTTTAAGAAATTGAAAGAAAATAATCTTTCAGAATTTAGATTTTAAAAATTACAAGTTAATGATACTGAGTGAATGATCTTTGATAAGTTACTAAATATCGAAAATTCAATATACAGAGCTAAATCAAACATGAGAGGAAAAAATAGATTTTTTTCTTTATTAACACTTAGTCTAAGAAAGAAAAAAAGGAGACCTTGGTGATCGTTTTTTTTTTTTTTTTTTTAATTTACTAGTGGAGTACAAATTGTAATTATTTAAAACAGGAGTGATTACCCTGAAAAGGAAATATATCTTAAATCAAAAATAAAATACATAAAAAGGACAAGAGAAAACTTGACTTACCAAAGTTTCTTTATTAGTATATAACTTTAATAATTAATCCAAAAATTAGCACTGAACTTGTGGCACCACAAATTGAAAACACTTTAACACTCTTAAACAAACACAATATAAGCACCAAAATTATAATTCTTGAATAATGTAGTAGTCATACTATTTTTATACATTTTAGAGATTGTGATGATGTATAAATCCGAATGCAATGAAGTTCTACTCGTGAATTAGGCCAAAAGTTAAAAAAAGAAATAAAGTTCTATTTCATGAAATCTTCCACAGTTATTTGAGATTTAGTGTTATCGTTCTGGAAAGCTTAGAAGGGAAACCATCAAGCACTCTAGTAGCCGGGTACACAGCTTCTGACTCGAGGCCTGGATATGTGGCCACTCAATTTCTACATTCAGCACTGTCTTCTGAGGAGTAAATGGTTAGAAAAGAATACTATGCGGACATTAGCCGAGACGGACTAACTTTCAGGCATGACGATAGATATTCTTCTTCACGATTGTTGTCGCTAAAACGCTATCATCCAGATTTGTATAAGTTACAAACTTTTTGAAGTAGAGCAGTTGGCTTTTCCTCATTTTAAAAAAAGACAATCTCGTTGATGACAGGTTTTGCTTGGCCGGACAGGAATATTACATCATCCAAAAAAAAAATATATATAATACTGCTGCACCTGCTCCGTCATAAAGGACATTTTTAGAATATAGCCGGTAAGTCATTCTAAGGGCTGAAGAACTTCATTTATTATTGAGCAGAAGAGCCGAGTATCAGCTCCGAGCTTCGGCGCGGGAAGAATCCCGGCCTCGGCTTAAAAAACCCACCTTCTTCTACGGTGACCACCTACTGTTCTGGCCGAAAGCTATGCGAAATTCGCGCTCTCTTCCGATCCAGCCAATAAGCGTGTACGAAAAAGACGCCAGTGACGTCAAGAACGGACGCCAGGAACATTCCGGAGTATTCTAGAACATTTCTTCCCCCTCTGAAAGCGCGGGAAAGTCGAGAATTTTAAGCAAACATGGCTGACCGCTGAATTTAAGAATACAGTCAAATAAAAAAGGTATTTTTGGACTTATAATTTTTTGAAGGGAAAACAATTAAATTTTAAGCTATTTCTATGAGCGATGGCTCAAATTAAAGAAATAAAATAAGCTATCTAATGAAATTAATGTTACATATAAATAAAGCTTGGAAAAATAATTTAAAATGCAAAATCGGGACACTGATTGCTGACAAGATAATTTAGGGTTTTTCTGATTTTATACATTTTAATTTTAATTTTGCACTTTTAGTAATTTCTCTACTATTATTTTCTTAGTGATTTATGCATAGAATATCGATTACGATGTTATATTAATACGGAATTTCTGTATTTGTTTTTATTTTATTTTATTTTTGAAAAGGCAAATTTTTCAAGTAAAAACGGAAATGTTTTAAATAAATAGATCGCGATCGATTTCGATAGAAATTTTCGCGGAGTATAAAATAAATTTCGAAAGAGAAAGCTTTTTAAATAAAAGGCAACTGAAAACCTATAATTTTAAATAAAATAGTGTTGAATTATTTGAAACTTAAGAATAAAGTAGTGTTATGTTTTTTAAAACATAACATTTCCCCCCACCAAAAGGAAAAAAAAAGAGAAAAAAAAATATTTTGCCTGTAACTTAAAACTTTTACGTAAACATAGAACCAACGGAACAGGAGCAGCAAAACCAACAACAGATTTATAAAAATTAAATGGTAAGTCATGTACATATTAGAGAAAAAAAAAATTGACTCAAGATATATTTCAACAAATGTCTCAGACAATTGAAAAAGCACACATAAATACATATATATATAATAGTAAACACAAACAATTGGAAAAAATATAAAATTCTGGACTAGATAACCAATATCACATATCGTAGGAATTCAGCAACACATTTGTTAGACTTGGTACACTTTGGGACAGGCATATGGTAAGTATTTAGATTAAAGTAAGTATCTAAAATTTTCTATACTTTTGCTATATTAAATAAGAAAAATTGGAGAATATTTATCCTAACATTTATAACCTTATTTAAAGACGGTTGAAGACACTATTGAATAGGCTCAACCCTTTTTAGTCTTTGTAAGGAGTAATAGGAATCCAAAAAAGCATAATTCTGTGCACAGAGAATTGAGATAAAAAAAAAAAATAATATATCTCTTAATTTTCAAATTGATGTCAAATTTAGTTTGCCTGAACTTCTCAAAGTATTTCAACAATTTATAGTGACCTTGTGCGGTACATTTATACTGAACTCAAATATGCAAGTTATAGGTAAGAAGAAAAAAAAAACAATTTTCCTTTGCAGAATCCCTCGTCATAATATTATGGTGTTAATGATCTACTTGTCTAAGGTAAGATTATCAAATGAGTGCAAATTAAAAGAGAATTTTCAGTTTCTTGTTATGATGTGATGATGCTTAAAAAAAAATAAAATCAAAAGCTTTCAATACAAAAGTAGCACTGAATGCCAGGACCAGCCTGAGCACAAGTAAGAGATCACGCCTAGGCCTTTGACAAGACTCTCTACCCAAATATTGTCAACCTTTTCTGTTTCCTCTTTTTTTTTTTTTTTTTACACTCTGCAAAAGGAATATGTGCAAGGATTGAATTCAATAAAACTGCATATGGCACAAAGTGTCTTGGAATTTTGCTGTTGCTGTGTATTACTAATGTGAATAAATGTACATAAATCCTTAACATAAAGTAAACAATATTTGTACTAAATAAATGTGTATAATGTAAAAATGAATAAAATAAAGATATATTTTGCAAACAGTGGACTTATTTTATCTGGAGTAAAATTTTGATTTAACACACAAACATACACCAACTAAAATAGGAGAAAAAAAAATATCTATATACAAATTAATGTTTTTTGAAAAGTTTTGAAACATTCACTTTAAAGGGTCTTGCCGTATCATCATCCGCATCACGTATTTGATAGTTGTTATTTCTGAACTTTCTTAGAACAACATAGGGACCAGTGAATTTTGGCATAAAGGTAGAGGGTGGGTGTAGGGCTTTCAAATACACAATGTCATTTAAATCAATTTCAGGGTTTGGAATACCTTTCAAAAATTTCTCATGCTTATCAAAGTAATTCTGTTCATATTGTTTGACTAATTATTTTGATTCATGAAAATGTTGTTTTTGTCTAAGCCAATATTTAAAGGGTGGTTCAACAAGGTTGGGGGGGGGGGTGATTTATGTCAATGGGGAGGTTTAATCTTCTGCCAAAAAAAAGTTGGGCTGGTGTAAAATTTGTTACAGAGTGCTTCGCATTGTTGTAATGTAGCACAAAAAATTTTAAACGTTCTGACCATTCAATTACTTTATCCGACAAAGAAGCTATAGATTGTTTAAGAGAGCGATGTATCCTTTCAAGAAGACCATTTGACCTTGGAAAATAAATAGAAGATTTTCTGTGTTTAATGTTGAGAGATTTAAAAAAAAATTCAAATTCATCGGAAATAAAATTCGGAGCATTATCAGAGAGAATTATCTTGGGGATGCCATAACGTGAAAAATAATCATTAAGTGTTTTAATTATAGTATGTGAAGTAATGTTAGGTAATGGAATTGCCTCAAGATACCTGGAATAATGATCGACAATGGTTAATATGAAAAATTTGCCATCATGTGACCTCGGCAGTTTGCCAACTACATCAATTGCTATCATCTCACCAGGGGCAAGATTAGATTTGGGAATGCATTTAGGTTTGGTTTCAGTTGGTTTGGATTTATTTTGTAAACATCTATGACATGAGTTACAAAATGATTTGACCTGTTCAAACATTTTTGTCCAAAAATAAATTCTTTTTAAGTTTGCAAAAGTTTTTTCTATGCCAAAATGAGGTTGATGGGCATATTCAATAGCTTGAGGTTGTAATGAAGTCGGAATTACAATTTTATCTGTAGAATCGTTCTGGCTTTTATCTCTATACATAATTAAGTTAGTTTGCTGGTCGATGAAATAATTAGATTTTGATAATTTGTTTTCATTAATTTTGTTTCTGATATCTGCTAATTTTGGGTCCTCTAATTGATTTTTTAAGATGTTTGAAAAAGATAGTAAGTTTTCCTCAGGAGCAAATAAATTGATAGCATTAACATTTAAGTTTCTTGATTCATCACTGTCAAAAACTCGTGTAAGAAAATCTGCGGGGTTTGACATGCCTGGGATATGCTCAATTGTATAATTAAATCCTTGTAAATACATTAACCATCTAGCAATTATATCTGGTTGTTTGGTTAAATTTAAATGGTAAGTTAAGGCTTTAGCATCATTTAAAATTTTAAATTGCCTACCGTAGAAGTGTTCATGAAAACGTTTAACAGAAGAATAAATAGCAAACAATTCACGTTTAATGGAAGGATATTTAGATTCTGCTGGAGTTAAAAGTTTGGAAAAGAATTGAACAGGATGGAAAATGTTATTATGGCTTTGCATCAGAATACCACAGATTGCATGATGTGAAGCATCAGTTACGAGGTAAATATCTTTATTTTCATCAATGTTTTTTATGGTCGGATTGGCCAGTAAAATGTTTTGAATTTTCATGAATGCCTCCTGACAGTCAGCTGTCCAATTAAATTTTACCCTTTTCTTTGTAAGATTGATGATGGGTTTCAAGATTTCTGCGAAATTATATAATAAAGGTCGAAAATAGTTAACCATGCCCAAATACGATTGAACCTGTTTGACATTGGTAGGGATTGGGAAGCTATTAATTTTGTTGACATTATCCGAAGAGGGTGAATAGCCGTTCTCATGTAAATTAAAACCAAGATAAGTTATGTTGGGTTTACAAAGTTGCATCTTTGCTGGATCCAAAGTGAGGTTAAATTGTTTCAATTTGTCAAAGACTTTCTGTAAATAAAACATCATTTCTTCTATATTATCATCTGCGACAATTATGTCATCTAAAAAAAATTGCACGTTGTTACCTTTAAGATCTGCTAAACATTTGTTGATAAGTGTGTGAAAATAGGAGGTGCTATTAACAAGGCCAAACGGAAGTCTACATGGTTGAAAATTTCCAAAGTCTGTTGCAAAAGCTAATTTAGATTTGTCTGATTCTTGAAGTTTAATTTGAAAAAAAGCCGCCTTTAGATCCAGCACAGAATACAATTTTTTTCCGGAGATGCTTTGAAGAATATCATTAATTTTAGGGAGACTGATTTTAAAAGACTCTGTTATGGAATTAAGCAATCGATAGTCAATTACCATGCGAAATTTTAATTGATCAGGAGGTTGATTAGGTAAGGATTTTTTTTTGACAAAAATTACAGGAAAACAATAATTTGAGGAGGATGGTTCTATGATACCTGCATCTATTAATTGAGCGATTTCTTTTTTGGCAAAGTCTTTGGCAATTTTAGGAATGGGATAGGGCTTAGTTTGAAGTGCAAAATCGTGAAGCAATTTGAATTGTGGAACAACTTTATCTGTAGAACCAAACGTTTTATAAGAGGTAGAAAAAACTTCATAATTGTCTAAAAGTAATTTTAAAATTCTGGATTTTTCAGGAGGAGAAAGATGATTTAAGTTGAAATTTTGAGGTGATAATTCTTCTTTTCTGAGTTTAAGTATCTCCTGTGAGTTAAAAGCGTTTACTTGAAAAATAGGCTGCTCACTACATTGTTTAATGTCATCATTCTCTAAAAATTGAATAGTACCCAATTTTGTTCCCTTCCTTAAAAAAATTTTGTGGTCAGAATTGTTCTGCACAAAAATAAAAAAAAAGTTTGTATCAAATGGTGAATGTAGACTTTCATCCATTTTAAGAGGTAATTTTGTCACAATTGGGGAAAATAAAATAAACTCAGTGTTGGATTTAATCTTGGGAAATTTAAGAATAATAACTTTTGACTCTCCAGGTTTAAATTTTACAAATTTGAGTGAACGAGCAACTAAATTTTGGGCATTTGGATTTTGATCTAATTGGGAATTTACGAGATTGTTGGAATTGGTGGGTGAAGTTAAGTTGGGGGCTTTGTTTTCAAAAGGAAGAGCCAGATTACCAATAAACATTTTTTGATTTGAGGAATCTAAAACAATCTTATTTCTGTGTAAAAAATCATAACCTAGTATAAAATGGTAATTTGACGCCCAATTATTTGACGTCACAAAAAAAGCATTGGAGAACCATTTATCTGAAATTTTAAATTTTAAATCTACTGTTGAAAAATAGGGAATTGTGCAATTATCTATTGTTTTAATGTTTACTGACCTTGATAAGAAATTTAGTTTCATATCATATTTCAATTTGTCTATTGCCTGTGGTTGTGCTAAACTTAGGTTAGCACCTGTGTCGAGGAGTGCCTGAAAATGGTGTTTTCCTATTTTTATGGTGACTATGGGTAAATTTGCATCAAAATTTGTAACTGAAGACACTAATTTGGTTTTGGATTGATTAAGATTTAAATCCTGGGAGTTTACTTCACTGTGTTGTAGTTGTCATTGACCCTGCCTTTTAGAATTTTTGTAATAAGGGCGAGATCTGTCCCTGTTAAAACGAAAATTACTCCTAAAACCTCTTCCTCTTCTTTCATAGTTGGAACTTTGATTAGACGATGATGGGTAATTATAACAATTGGTTGTTAGGTGGCCCTTACCACAAATGTGGCAAGTAACTGCCTGCAGTCTTGCAACTGTCTCAGTAAGCTCATTTATCTTTTTAGAATTTTCAATCTGTAGCTGAATTAAAGTCTGAATGTCTGCATTCTGTGCAGTGACATTCGCTACAGAGGCTTCATTATTGTTGAGGGCCCTTTCTATATTTTTTGCCATAGTAATTTCTTCTTCAAAGGTGTTGGGTCCCAATTTGGTCAATTCAAATTTAATGTCAGGGCGAACCGCTTCCAAAAATTTGGAAAACATCAAACTATGCCTGATGTCCTGAATTTGGGGGGCATTATCGGGATTAAGTATTAAATTTTGGACAGTGATACGGATGTGGTCTGCAAGAGCAGCAACATCTTGTTTAGGAGCTTGTTTTATAGCAGAAAAATTTGATTGTATTTCGTGGGGCGTGGCACTTTTTCAAATTTGTTCTTTAAGAGTTGGCATAAATTGTCGAAGTTTTCTTCATTTGAAGCTTCTGGATCTGTGTTAAGAAAAGCCAAAGCTTTCCCTGAGACCTTTGATCTTAAAATAACCCGCCTTAGACTATTACGCCAATTGGCATGATTAGCCATTTCTGTAATGGAGCGGATGAAATGGTTGACATCCTGCCCTTCTTCCCCAGAAAACTTGTCAAGAGAACCGACTAAAGAATACATATTCATGAAGAGAAAAAAAAATATATCCAGACAAAAGGTGAAAAGAGAAGCCAACCCAAACAATAAAAAAAAATTTTGATTTAGGAGGACATTAAATTAATTTTAGTAAAATTAAAAAAAAAATCTGACATCAGGCACAGTTGAAGGAAAAACAAAATAAAATAAACATGCTTACCGAAACAGTTACGGTTTAAAAAAATTATATATAATATCTCCACATTTCCCTTCCAAAATGAGAAAGAGGAAAAAAGAAATTTTTAATATTTTATGCTGTAATTGATAAAATAAAATAAAAATAATACACTTGAATGCTAAAATCAGTTTCTGTATATGTTAATTAATATGCTTAAATACTCAAATTTAAAATATAAAATGAAATAGATATAAATATATATATATGCAACTGCTCTCAAATAAATAAAAAAAAATAAGAAAAACACAATAACAGTAAAAAAAAAAATTGTCTGAGAGATCTGCCGGAAAAATTTATTTAAAAGCATTTTATAAGGAATCACTCCAGCTTTAAACCCAAACCTGTGGTTGGAAAGATAAAAAAGAATAAACTAAGCTTTATGGTCCGTTTTTTGTCACGGCACCATAAATGATACATGGGAATTGGTCTAACTGGGGATAGTTTAAGAAATTGAAAGAAAATAATCTTTCAGAATTTAGATTTTAAAAATTACAAGTTAATGATACTGAGTGAATGATCTTTGATAAGTTACTAAATATCAAAAATTCAATATACAGAGCTAAATCAAACATGAGAGAAAAAAATAGATTTTTTTCTTTATTAACACTTAGTCTAAGTAAGAAAAAAAGGAGACCTTGGTGATCGTTTTTTTTTTTTTTTTTTTTTTTTTAATTTGCTAGTGGAGTACAAATTGTAATTATTTAAAACAGGAGTGATTACCCTGAAAAGGAAATATATCTTAAATCAAAAATAAAATACATAAAAAGGACAAGAGAAAACTTGACTTACCAAAGTTTCTTTATTAGTATATCACTTTAATAATTAATCCAAAAATTAGCACTGAACTTGTGGCACCACAAATTGAAAACACTTTAACACTCTTAAACAAACACAATATAAGCACCAAAATTATAATTCTTGAATAATGTAGTAGTCATACTATTTTTATACATTTTAGAGATTGTGATGATGTATATATCCGAATGCAATGAAGTTCTACTCGTGAATTAGGCCAAAAGTTCAAAAAAGAAATAAAGTTCTATTTCATGAAATCTTGCACAGTTATTTGAGATTTAGTGTTATCGTTCTGGAAAGCTTAGAAGGGAAACCATCAAGCACTCTAGTAGCCTGGTACACAGCTTCTGACTCGAGGCCTGGATATGTGGCCACTCAATTTCTACATTCAGCACTGTCTTCTGAGGAGTAAATGGTTAGAAAAGAATACTGTGCGGACATTAGCCGAGACGGACTAACTTTCAGGCATGACGGTGGATATTCTTCTTCACGATTGTTGTCGCTAAAACGCTATCATCCAGATTTGTATAAGTTACAAACTTTTCGAAGTAGAGCAGTTGGCTTTTCCTCATTTTAAAAAAAGACAATCTCGTTGATGACAGGTTTTGCTTGGCCGGACAGGAATATTACATCATCCAAAAAAAAATATATATAATACTGCTGCACCTGCTCCGTGATAAAGGACATTTTTAGAATATAGCCGGTAAGTCATTCTAAGGGCTGAAGAACTTCATTTATTATTGAGCAGAAGAGCCGAGTATCAGCTCCGAGCTTCGGCGCGGGAAGAATCCCGGCCTCGGCTTAAAAAACCCACCTTCTTCTACGGTGACCACCTACTGTTCTGACCGAAAGCTATGCGAAATTCGCGCTCTTTTGCGATCCAGCCAATGAGCGTGTACGAAAAAGACGCCACTGACGTCAAGAACGGACGCCAGGAACATTCCGGAGTATTCTAGAACATTTCTTCCCCCTCTGAAAGCGCGGGAAAGTCGAGAATTTTAAGCAAACATGGCTGACCGCTGAATTTAAGAATACAGTCAAATAAAAAAGGTATTTTTGGACGTATGATTTTTTGAAGGGAAAACAATTAAATTTTAAGCTATTTCTATGAGCGATGGCTCAAATTAAAGGAAATAAAATAAGCTATCTTATGAAATTAATGTTACATATAAATAAAGCTTGGAAAAATAATTTAAAATGCAAAATCGGGACACTGATTGCTGACAAGATAATTTAGGGTTTTTCTGATTTTATACATTTTAATTTTAATTTTGCACTTTTAGTAATTTCTCTACTATTATTTTCTTAGTGATTTATGCATAGAATATCGATTACGATATTATATTAATACGGAATTTCTGTATTTGTTTTTATTTTATTTTATTTTTGAAAAAGGCAAATTTTTCAAGTAAAAACGGAAATGTTTTAAATAAATAGATCGCGATCGATTTCGATAGAAATTTTCGCGGAGTATAAAATAAATTTCGAAAGAGAAAGCTTTTTAAATAAAAGGCAACTGAAAACCTATAATTTTAAATAAAATAGTGTTGAATTATTTGAAACTTAAGAATAAAGTAGTGTTAGTTAAATTTCTGCTTAACAGGTAATTACAGATTAATACTTAAAATTTTTTGAAAAAAGAAAAGGAAAAATTAAACAAATAAAAAAATCAACACTTTTAATAGAATATTTTTCAGAAGAAAGACAGAAAATTAATGTAAAATGGGAGAAAAATTAACTTAGTTTTATTAGAAAAACAACTATCTATAACTGTTTTGTAATTTCCCTTTAATAAACGTTTTTATTACTTTTTGGGGGAAAAAAAGTAGCATTTTAGTAATCGAAACAGATTAGGTATTAAAAGAAACAGCTGAACTATTATTTCTTTTCGAAAGATAAACAAAGTCACAGAATACGGAATTATCATAAAGATCGAAGTTAAAAATTAAGAAAAGATTTTTTTTTTTTTTAAATATCACTTAATAGACAAATCGTCGCTGCTAACAAAGTAACACTGACATGCCATGTACAGTGTACAGTACAATAGGATCTCCGGTGTCAATGCTACAAGCTACATTCTTTCGCTTCGGGAGAGTGTAAGAGTAGAGCCCCAAATAAAATAATAGGCCGGTGCATCACCGCCATTTTTTTGCCTCCGAAGAGGACAGCATTCCCGCTTGGCGTCCTTATCGCTTCCCTAATGATTTTAAGAAATCTTGATCTGAAGCTAATCCGGTCAAGATAAGAGCAATAAGCAACAATAATATTCCTAAAAACACATTTTTTTCACAGTACATTCTCAGGATGTCATTTTATTCTGAGGATATCACTATGTACAGTCGGTAACAAAAGTGTCCGAACACTAGCAAAAATTCCTATATGAGAAAAGTACACTTAAAACTGTTTCGCTAAACAAATCCTTGTCGAATCCTGTTCTTACTCAGTCTAAAAACAGGGTTCGACAAGGATTTGTTTAGCAAAACTGTATTAAGCGTACTTTTTTTATATAGGAATTTTTGCTAGTGTTCGGACACTTTTGTTACCGACTGTACGTACTTAGGTAAGATGTGTTGATAGGGCGGTTTCTCATTTTTGCTAGAGTGGTGGAGAGTCATAAAGTGTGACGTCACGTCGAAACACACCCCTTTTTCGAAACGGGCGGTTTACGCCGAATTTTAAAGTTAATTTACAAACGACTGATACATTTTTTTGGATTTTTAAGAACATTTTTGGAAACTGTGGGTCTAGATCCATCAGAAAAAAAGTAAATTTTATTAATTTCCCCATGTGTGCAAATTTCCTATTGTGTGTAGTTGTAGTAGCACCTAATTATTAACTTTCCCAAAATTGGAGACATCGCAGTACAGCTGAGCCATCTGTTGAGCAATTCGCACCATGTCATGGTGTCATAGTGAAACTGCATATTTAAGTCAGTGCAACTGTTTGTAAATTGCATGCAGTCGTGCGCAGTAGTACCTATGATACATTTGAAACAAATTTTTTGTCACACGCAAATGATTGACAATAAAGAAAGAAAAAGAAAAAAATATTAAATCGTTTTCAAGACATCAAGATAGAGAGCAGATCTATATGAATCCAGTATTTTTTTCAATGAATATAAAGGAAGGTAGGACTTGTAACTTGTGGCCAACACAAAACGTTGTTCTATATCATTCTATATAACAGCGCCGTTTACGATTTACCATGAAAGAACATTTAATTCTAGGTTTTCTCAAGAACTGTTTATGGCTTACTTACGTGTGTCCAATGCTTATTGTAATGAGATTTTGCGAAAGTCCCCCGCTTTCCCCCTTGAGGGTGGGGGACAATAAATCCGCTTCCAAGTATATATAACTTTGCTTCAAATTATCTCAGCAAGATTAATTTGTATATGTGGGTTGTTTATGCCTTCCCAACACGTATAGTAATGTGATTTTACGAAATTTCATCCTCCCCCCTTTCTAAGGGGGGGGGGAGGCAAAAATACGCTTATAAGAGTAACTGTGCTCCAAATTTTCTCACGATAGCGATTTTTTTGATATGTCAATTGGTTATGCGTACTTTCAAGACACATACCACAAAGAGATTTTTGAAATCCCGTCTTATCCCCTATTGGGGGTGGGGTGGGGGGTTAAAAAACACGTTTTAAAACATAACTCTGCTTGAAATATTCTTAGAATACAGATTTTTTAATATGTAGGTTAGATATGTGCATGCAACATGCACTATAAATAGATTTTGTGAAGTGTGGCGAGTGGAAAAACCGCTATCGAAGGTATCGAGAATTTCAACTTAGTTTTTGACTGATTTTAATGATTTTATCCTATATATTAAAAAAAAAATATGAAAACTAAAGTCAGTCCGTCTGGCCGTTCTATCCGGCCGATTTCCTTCATTTTTTTTTAAATGAAAGTTATTTAGACAGAGATATGTCATCAATCATTGAAATTTACTCAACTCCCACCTTACTCAAGTTATACTCAAACAAGATTCTTCCCTGTACATTTCTTATGGGGCACATTCACTCAAGCAATTCGAATTCTCATAGCTCCTCTTCTAATGAATGGATCTTGATCGTTTCACCCTCAGAACACTCAGTGGATCAAGCTCTTTCTTTTGAGCTATTAACTGCTTAAATTCGTTGAGTTTGAGAAAAGTTATGCGTGCACAATCAACTTTACATTCAATTTTTTCAAGAATTTTTCAAGTTTTTCCTTCACTCAAACCTCTATAACTAGAGTTCTAATTAACAACGTAGGCTGTTGACACAAGTCTAAGAACACTCAGTGGGTCAAGCTCTTTCTTTTGAGCTATTAACTGCTTAAATTCGTTGAGTTTGAGGAAAGTTATGCGTGCACAATCAAGTTTACATTCATTTTTTTCAAGATTTTCCTGCGTTTGGTGTAAATCAATTATTTGAAAAAAAATTAATATGAAGAAAATTTTATTTTTAATTAAACGAGTTTTAGATTTCTCAAAAAGAATCTAGAATTTTAATTTATATATTTAATTTATAATATGCCCCCTTTTTTTTTTTTAAAAAAAAAAAAAAAGCATCTTATAGTGTTCATCAAATTCAACAATCCTATACATTATTTTTCAACGTATTGAGGTTAGAAAAAAAAAAAAAAAAAAAAAAAAAAAAGAAAAGAAAAAAATGTTTTTCTTTTAAGTTAACAATTCGCATTTTCACTAAAGACATGTGTTTATCTAAGACGGAAATGTTGCTGCTTACTGTTATTTCTAAATCCTTTATAAGTGGAGATAAGTTTGTCACCAATCGAACAGATTATATCAACTGTTTCATATTTCCAGTGATTGTGCAAGCAATAGAACTAAACCACTGGGGATGCGAACTGAATGGAATTCTCTTATCTCTTCATTGTATTCAAGAAAGATTATCCTACTGCTATGACATCTTCTCTTAGTAAAGAAAACTACTGATAGTGTTATATTCTCTTACCTATGGGAGACACTTGAAAGTACGGAAAACAGGTGCGTATATATTTCATTATTGTAAGACATATTTTTAGAACTGATAGTGATATTCATATACGTATATTATTTAGTTTAGTGTCAATTATTTTAAATATTTGCATTTCAGTACTTTTAATTATGGGTCTTGGTAGGAAGACGAAGAATGCTAAAAGGATGTGTGAGGAACGGAAGTTGACCAAAAAAAGACGACTCTCTGCGGATGAGAATTCTCCAATGACGTGTGGTCCTTCTGCCACAAAAAAATACGACTCTCTGCGGATGAGAATTCTTCAATGACGTGTGGTCCTTCAAAGACAAACAATTTTGAAGTGATTCCTATTATTGGTGATGGTAATTGTTTATTCCGGGCAATTTCTCACTGTCTGTATGGTACTGAAGATAGGCATATTGAAATACGCTCAGTTGTTGTTGGCAATATTACAAAGAAGTGGCGTGCATATAAAAATTATATTATTGGTGACGAATCTTATGGAGGAAGTATTAGTAGAATGACTGATTATAAACATGTAATAGGTGATAATTGACAGAAAGGTGGGCATGCTGAACTTCACAGTGTGAGTGAGTTATTTTCCGATTACCTGTTCAGAGTTCACAGGGAGAATAGTGATGTAATTACAGACTATGGTTCTGACCTCATTATTCACGACTTATTATTTTCTGGCAACTTGGACGATGGACATTATAGTGTTTTGAAAAATAAGAGTACTACAAATACGAATGTAGCAGCTGTGGAAGAGTGTAATCATGTTGAAAACATTTCTTCATTCGCTGACAGTGAATGACAACCCAACAATGAAGTAGTTGCTGTTATTGTTCAGAGGCCTAAACGTAAAGCCACTTTAACAGGTCGTCGTGAGTTAACTGCTAAGACTGTAAGACAGCGTAATCACAAAATTGAGAAATTTGAGACTACTTCAAGGTGCGCCGTTTCAGATGTTATTCCAGATGTGAAACCTTTCTCTGTAGGTAGTCTTCAGGAGGTTTGTCAGCATTGCTCTGCACTGTTTTTTAAAGCCGAGAAAAATACAGCGGGCCACTTCACCCTCTGTTGCTATGATGGTAAAATTAAACTTCCACCCATTATTCTTCTTCATGAATTGGAAAAGTTGTTCACATGTATTAATGGAAAATCCAAGAATTTTAGAGAGAATATTCGCCAATACAATAATGCAATGTCATTTGTTTCATTTGGTGCAAAAGTTGAGTTGCCACCAAATTATGGTCCTTACACTTACAGAATTCACGTAATGGTACATCATCGAGTTTCACCTCTCTATCCCAAAGATTTACAAAGCACTTCATATGGTCAGTTATATATTCTTGATTTTGCCAAAGCTAATGAAATAAGAATGTCCCATGGTGCTAACCCAGATTTGACTGAATAAACACTTACAAAATTGAATAATTTGTTGGAAAAATGTAATAAGACATATAAGACAATGCATCAGAAAGTCGAGGAGGAAAAAGTTCTTGCTCAGAAAGACAATCGTCTTCCACTCAGTTTTGTTATGTGATTCTATCATGAACCATCTGAAGATAAGCGACGTTATAATGACCCATCATGTTCTGAAATTGCTGCTGTGTTTGAAACAGGTGACGGAGCGCCACCTTCTCACAGACATATCTCAGTGTATGAAAAATAAGGCGGATTGCAGAAAATAAATTATGATAGTATGCATTGTGATCCTATGTGTTATACTTTGATTTTTCCCTGCGGTGAACCTGGTTGGCATATAGATATGCCTATTGAAGGTGTACGTCAGACAAAAATAAAGAGACTTTTACTATGCGAGAGTATGTTTTATATAGAAGTGCGAGGAAGTGGTCCTGCTGGTGCCTTCAACCCTGTGATAAATGCTGGAAAACTTACTCAACAACTTTTTGTTGACTATTATTGTCGCATTGAATGTGATAGACTGAAGTACATCCGCCGAGAACAAACTAAATTGCGTGTAGAAACATATGTAGGCTTATCAGACGCTTTACGTGTGAGAACTGAACAGGAAAAGTTGAGAGTAGGTCGAATTGTAGTTCTGCTTTCGTCCTTCATTGGTAGTCCTCGAAATATGATGCAGAATTACCAAGATGCTATGGCATTAGTGAGGAAGTTTGGTAAACCAGATATTTTCATTACATTTACTTGCCATCCTGCATGGCCGGAAATAAAAGATAGTATTCATCCTTGGGAGACACCGAATAACAGGCCAGACATTGTGGTACGAGTTTTCCATGCTAAAGTGCAAGAGTTAATGCGAATAATTTATAAAATGGAGATATTTGGAGCAGTCAGAGCTCTTTTGTACACCGTTGAATTTCAAAAACGTGGGCTGCCACTTATTAATTTGCTTTTAAAATTAGAAGATAATTCCAAGTTTAGAAATCCGGAAGATATTGACAAAGTTGTATCTACTGAAATTCCCGATCCTTCACAAAAAGAACTGTATGACCTGGTAAAGACCCATATGGTACACGGACCGTGTGGTCATCTCAATCCGGCCTGTGTGTGTATGAAAGATGAAGAATGTAAAAAGAATTTCCCTAAAGCTTTTACAGAGGAAGCAAAAGAAAATGTGAATGGGTATCCACTCTACAGACGACGAGACAATGGGAGTACAATAACAAAAAATCCCTTTTCGGCAAGCTTAAAGGCAAAGGTAGATTCCTTTACGTTAATGTTACAGTTGTAAAGAAATTTTACATATGCATTAATACCTAGCCAATGGCTTTGTTCCCACACATTGCATTATTTACGCCACTATTCTGTTTTCAAGAAATTTAATTTTCAACTACAAAAGGGTTTTATTCATTATACTTAAAGTTTTAGGCTAAATTAATTGGTTTGTAAATGTTTCAATTTTTTAAAATTCAAGCTCATAATCATTCAACAAATAAAAGCCTTAAAGATATACAATCCCAGCAATGGTGAATCCCGGAGGGGGCTATTGGCCCCACCCAAGCTTAATCAAAATTACAATTTTTATTTAAAATCCATATAACTGTTGTTCAATATCTTTCTTTTAAAAGAAAAAGTTATAGAAACGTGAAAATGCACTTGTGATCTTACTAGTTCTGGTAAGCCTGGCGTTGCTATGGTCAAGTCAAATACAGATTAGTGGTAGCGGTTTTTGGATAGTTATTTCATTGTAATTTTTATTGAATTATTGAAAGTTTTGTATTGTGTTTTTGTGATTCTTATTGTCAGATGAGTAAAAATTGTAAAGTGAAACTGTTTTGGTTTACATATAAGCTGGAACATTAACATTAACATTAGTTAACTTTTGGCCATTTGGCACCGCTGAATTTCAATGTTAATTGTTATGAATTTAGTAAATTGTATGATTGGCGAGATTTTGATGACAAAACTTGCGACTTAGCAATGAAATTTGTGATTTGACGGCAAAAGTTGATAGTTGACGACGAAAATTTTGACTTGGCGACAAAATTTGGCGAGCTTGGCGATGGAGAAATGCAGCTTTGGCGTCATTATATTTTCTTTCCACGCAAAAACCTCATATCTCTTCACAGACCAATATCTTGTTTCGACAAGATAAAAAGTCAAAAGAAGCTGTAACGTATTACTCTCAATCGTAAATTTTAAATTCTTGCCTAAACTGACATTCTAAACTATTCACCACAAACGATATTTGTATTAAGATTGACGTATTATTTTAATTTTATATGATTTTTTATGTTTAATTTTAAATGATTAATTAAAGCGTTTAACAAGGTTTTTAATTAACAAACTTTTATTAACTTGATGTGATGCAACTATTATTAATGTATGTAACGGAATTTTGCAATCCAATTTTCGGCAACTTCTTGTCGTCCAAAGGACCAGAAATTTTGCACACAACTTCATAATCAATGACAATACTAGATACAAGTGTTTCCAGGCACTTTTCTCATCAGGGGCAGGTTGCAAGGGCAAAGAAAAAATCTATACTTATACAAAACTATCGTATGTGACACAGGATTTGGATGTATTTGTATAATGTCGAGTGGCAGCAATTAATTTTTTTTTACTAAAGATTTAAAAGTATGTAATAGTTTTCTAAAACCTTTATTAGTTCATTTTTCAATAAAAGAGAGATCTTTATTTTTTTTAAAATGGTATAGTTTTATTTATCAAAATAAGGGAATTCTAGTAATGAAATAGTACTTTAATTTAGATTTAAATTTTCATGAAAATAAACTTCAACGAAAAATTCATTAAAATCGTCCCTAGTTCATTTGTTAAAGGGATACCTAAATGTCCCCAAATTTATTACCTTCTCTACCATGCCAGTTTAATTCGTTTAGCATCGATTTACAAGATTTTTTTTTTTTTTTTTAACGATGACATTTATCTTTTACATTATAGCATCTATGTCATAAAGCTAAGTCTAAATCTGGTTAGCCCTTTATGGCTTAGCCCTAAGATATGTTGATTTTATTTACTTATTTCTTTATTAATTTTTATTTTATTTGTTTAAAATCACGGATAAAATTTTATTTCATTTTTCTCAGTACATTGTTGTAATTGTGACGTCATATTTTCTGTTAAATTAAACTTTTTCTTTTTTTTTTTTTTTTTTAATCAGATTATTATATTGTTTAAAAACATGATTAAAATTTTATTATATTTTCCGTGATCTTTTTTATTATCATTTGCACGTGACATAAGCATCAGATTATAAATTTTTGCAATGAAAGCTATAGAAAATGTCGGCTTCATCACAAGAAAAATCACTTTTTAACTTGTAACTTTTAAGCAATTGAAGTTACCGAAAAAGTTTAAATACAAAAGTTGTTCTTTAGGGTAAGGCGGTTATTCGCCTGATTTAAAGTATTTTCCTATTTTCAATATTAAAGAAATTATGGGCAAATGAAAATTTTCACCCCCCACCATTTCCACCCCCTTTGAGTTGGATACCCCCTCTACGAACTCGACCGAGATTTTTACTGTCCTGACAACATATCCCGAGTTGGTTAAATTTAAATAAAAATTACTCCAGTTATCGTGTTCACAACTTAACATGGGAAAAAGCGTTATACATATATATATATACCTATATATATATATATATAAATATAAATATATATATATATATATATATATATAAACTTTTGAACGGGGGGTGGTTTTGGGTTCTAGGGGTCATGATCGGTGAAGATATGAAGAAATTTTTCAGAAGTCGTGTCATGAGAACCATTGCAATAGGTAGATCTCCTATAAGGAATCTACCTAAAACGCGTTAATGGAGAGTATGTCGATATAACTAATCAATTCATTGTTCCATACAATCCATTTCTCTTGCTCTTTTTCCGCGTTCATGTCAATGTTGAAATCTGTTCGAGTGTACGTTCTATCAAGTACATTCATAAGTATGTATATAAAGGCCACGATTGCTGCAATATAGAGGTAGCTGCCGCCGCTGAAGATGATACCCTTGATCATGATGAAATAATTGTATTTCTGAACGCTAGATATGTTGGGCCAAGTGAAGCTGCTTGGAGAATGTTCGCATATCCCATGCATGTTCAATCGCACACTGTAGTTCGGTTGCCAGTTCATTTGCCCAATTCTCAGAATGTATATTTCAAAAATGATGCGCCTGAGGAAGCATTAATCCAAGCAGAGTTACGTACAACACAGTTAGTTGCGTGGTTTAAGTTGAACAGCAATCCTATGACAAGAAGTCCTCTTACATTGCTGAAATATCTTACCAATTAACTTTGCAGTACATTTCCAGTACGCTAAAATTACATGTTTTTTCTCTTTCATCTTTTGATTTACCTACCATTGAGGATGTCCCGCAAAATGTAGAGAAACATCGAGAGAAAATTCAATTTGGAGAACTAACACAAATGATGGCTACAGCTAATGAAGAACAAAATGTTTTTATTGAGGAAATTCTTCACTTACTTCAGAATAATGATGCGTCAGTAAGTGACTGCAAGGCATACTTCTTGGATGGACCAAGCGGGACTGGAAAGACTTTTGTGTATCGGTGTTTAATCCAAAGTTGCATTAATTCAGGAATACAAGTCATTTCTGTAGCGTGGACTGAAATTGCTACTATGTTGCTTCCCCATGGTCGTACAGTTCATAGCCGATTTAAATTACCTCTAAATTTACATGAACACTCTGTTTCAGGTCTGAATGTGAACAGTAAAGAGGCTAATATATTCGTTCTGCTAAGCTCATCATTTGGGATGAAGCACCCATGGCAAACAAACATTCTTTAATGTCTATAAACCGGTTACTGAAAGATATAATGGGTAATGATGTGCCATTTGGTGGAAAAATCATCATATTGGGAGGAGATTTCCGACAAGTATTACCTGTTGTTCCTCATTCATCACGAGCTACTACAGTACAAAATTCAATGAAGTTTTCACCTCTGTGGTCATTTTTTAAAATCTTCAAGCTCAAGAAAAATATGCGAGCTAAGGTGGACGAATCTGAATTTGAAGACTTCCTCTTGAAAATTGGTGATGGTGAGAATTTAATTGAATTGCCTTCTTCAATGATTTCAGATAAAGATATTGTATCTGAAATTTATAGTGAAAGTCTATCTTCATCCTCACATGACCATGTGAATCTTTCCACAACTGCAATTCTTGCACCAAAAAATGAACTTTGTGACGAAATTAATAGGACAGTTTTAAATCTACTTCCAGGAATTTCAAGGTCTTACACCAATGTCAATACTTTGATAACTGAAGAAGAAGGTGAACTATTGCAATTTCCTCCGGAGTTTTTGAACAGTCTTGAGATGAGTGGTCTACCCACGAGTAATAAGACAGGAGAAGAAGGTAACGCTGAAATTTTGTGATGTTGTTTTCTAATGTTTACAGATGGCGCCAGCGTGCAATCCTTCCTTCTCTCCAGCTTTCGCAATGTTATTCAATGGGGAAATGTCTCGTTTTAATTATTTTTTTAAAAATAATATCAAGCTGAAAAAATTTCGATTGAAAGCAAATTTCATTAAATAGAGTATTCTAACCAACATGTTTTTTTTTAAGAGCCAGTTTATACTAATTTTACTTTGAAAGAAAGCTTTTAAAAAATGACGATTCTTATGAACCGAAGCTAGCTAAAACAGACAATTGGGAGGAAGGAGAATGGATGAAATTTTGTAAAGAAAAAAAATAAACTTACTTTAAGTGCAGAAAACACGAACTCGGACTTTATTTTTCTCTTACGGCC
Organism: Salticus scenicus; assembly: GCA_963930645.1. Lineage (NCBI taxonomy): Eukaryota > Metazoa > Arthropoda > Arachnida > Araneae > Salticidae > Salticus > Salticus scenicus. Next base: position 18,992,277 of record OZ005653.1, read on the forward strand.
TTTTTTTTTCTTTTCTTATCACTATCATAGCCTGTTTTACAACTAGGAACGAAGCATTTATTTGAAACATCTGAATTATGCAGTTTTAAGAACTTACAAAGAAGTTAAATTGCTTAAAATAAAAAATTTTAAATGTACTCCAGCAAAATTCTATTGAAAACAACTGTATATCCGCGCCGAGGTAGGGAGGAATGACAAGTGGCGCCCTCAATACTTACCAAAAATTTAGATCACAGTTTCGTAGCTTTCTCCCATTGGACATTCAACTCCTATTAATATTACTCCGTGGGTCTACCTCCTCATGTGTTAACTTTAAAAGAAGGTGTCATTGTAATGCTTCTCAGAAACTTGAATGCAGTTAAAGGATTACTGAACGGGACGAGACTATTATTCAGGAAAATGTATGACAATATCCTAGATTTAGAAGTTTTAACTGGTGTGAATATTGGAGATCGAGTACTGTTACCTCGCATCGATTTATCACCATCTGACACGACAATGCCCTTCTCTTTTAAACGACGGCAATTTCCGATTAGATTAGCGTTTTGTATTACCATCAACAAAGCGCAGGGTCAAACGCTGGATCGAGTTGGAATTTATTTGCCTGATCCTGTTTTTAGCCACGGACAATTGTACGTTGCTTTATCTCGAGGAAGAACATTCAGAAATGTAAAGGTAGAAGTTAAACCTAAGGGCCGACGCACAGCTAATATTGTCTGGAAGGAAGTACTGTAAAATGATTTTAAAGGTTTAAAGGCCCTCAAAAAGCCCCGATTTAAACATAATGGAGAACGTATGGGGTAATCTGGTTCGCTGTGTTTACGCAAACGGAAGACAGTTTAACACGAAAGATGAACTAAAATCGGCAATTCTGTTAGCTTCGAAGACAATCAGCTTGGATGACCTCATGCCACTATATCAGTCAATGCCAAGGCTTTTACTGGCTCTTCTAGAAGCCCATGGTGGCTTTACAAAGTATTAGATACAATATTTGTTACTCAGTTATTTATTTTTTACATGTGCGTTTAAATTCATGCAACATGTATATTTGTCATAAATTCAATAAAATTATTTTCTAAAAAATCATATTGGTTTTTCGTTGTTTTGACTCATAATTTCCTTTCTTGAATCATATACATACGGTTTGCATCAAGTGTCACCTATTCATATTCTTTTATTACTCTTCTGTACCATTCTAATTCTTAAAGCTAAGGTGCGTTTATATTCATGCAACGCACTGTATGATGGGAAACTGAGCAGAGTCCACCTATGCCAACTGGCTTTTATAGCTTGAATTACTTAAATTTATAATCTGATGCTTACGCCACGTGCAAACTATAATAAAAAAGATCGCTGAAAATATAAAAAACCATGGTAACAGCTTTAATTAATCATTTAAAAATATAAAATTAAAATCATACGTTAGTCTTGATAAAAATATCCTTTGTGGTGAATAGTTTAGAACGCCGGTTTACGCAAGAATTTAAAATTTACGATTGAAATTGAGAGTAATACGTTACAGCTTCCTTTGATTTTTTATCTTGTGGAAACAATTTATTGGTCTGTGAAGAGATATGAGGTTTTTGCGTAGGAAAAAAATATAATGACGTCAAAGCTGCCATTTTTCATCGCTAAGCTCGCCATATTTTGTCATCAAATAAGAAATTTCTTCATATCAAAAATTTCGTCGTCAACTATCAAATTTAGCCGCCAAATCACAAATTTCCTTGCTAAGTCACAAGTTTTGTCACCAAATTGTATATCTTTATGGCATTCATTTGTTGAATGATTACGAGCTTAGATTTAAAACAATTGAAACAGTTACTGACCAATAAATCTATCCTAAAATTTTAAGTAGAATGAATAGTAGTAGTTGATAATTAAATGTCTTAAAAATAGAATTACGACGTAAATAATGCAATGTGTGGGAACAAAGCTAAGTATGTGTTAATGCATATGTAATATTTCTTTACTTTTGTAACATTAACATAAAGGAATCTACCTTTGCCTTTAAGCTTGCCGAAAAGGGATTTTTCTTGAGCATTGTTCTTATAAAATATTCAACTGAACATAATTCAAAATAGTAGATAATATTTTTAATATTTTTATATTATGATCGGGTGATAAAACTCCACATTCTTTGAAAAATAGTTTTATTTACTTGTTTGGTTTTCATACATTTTTGATGATCTATAATCCAATTACCTAAATACTTCTGTAAGATATTAAGAATTTTTATCCAAGGTATGATAAAGTCCCCAGATCTCTTGAAACACTTCGCCATCATTTCACTAGAAAATATTAAGTAAATTACAACTTTGTCCCAATTAATTTCATTTTTTTTTATCATTTCTTGTAAAACGATATCTAAACAGGCGTAACAATTTTCCTCAGACAACATATCAACATTTTCATAAAACTGTTTGCTAATTTCGGAATCGATAAATTTGTTCATTCGAAATTTAAGCTGGTTAATAATTTCTTTTTCTGAATTACGTAAATGAGATCGATTGAATATTCTGACGCCCAACTTGTCTTTTGCAAAACAGCTGTGTCTTTCCAACGTTTTTCGCGTGAAGTATATTGTATATTCGTTTTACCAGTTGTGGATGACAGATGAAACAGTACTTCATCCTAAGTTATCTATGTTTTGTATCTACTTTTGTGTAACATTAAATACAGAGGCCAAGAATGTTTTTTTCGTTTTTCTACGGTCTTTGCAGACATTGGATGACAAACTGTTTTAGGTTGATTTCTTTAGAAATCGACCTATTCCAATCACTTCGTTTATCTATCTATCTATATAGATATCTATCTATCTATCCATCTATAATGAAAATTTTGTCATCACGATAACTCCCGAAATAATACTCCAAATCGAATTAAATTTGGACAGTGAACTGATCTTATAAATATCTTGGATGAGTTCGTTAACCAAGTTGCTCCGACCTTTTGTTTTCAAGTGGCAGCCACTTGAATATTTCTAACCCACATTGTAAAAAGCGTATTTAAAGCAAAATTTTTTTGAATTTTGTTGTAAATACAGGCCACATAAGAGTCTCAATGAAGTTTATTAATGAAGTTTATCCACCATTTAGGTAGATTCCTTATAGGAGATCTACCTATTGCAATGGTTCTCATGACACGACTTCTGGAAAATTTCTTCATATCTTCACCGATTATGACCCCTAGAACCCAAAACCACCATCCGCTCAAAAGTTTATATATATATATATATAGGTATATATATATATGTATAACGCTTTTTCCCATGTTAAGTTGTGAACACGATAACTGGAGTAATTTTTATTTAAATTTAACCAACTCGGGATATGTTGTCAGGACAGTAAAAATCTCGGTCGAGTTCGTAGAGGGGGTATCCAACTCAAAGGGGGTGGAAATGGTGGGGGGTGAAAATTTTCATTTGCCCATAATTTCTTTAATATTGAAAATAGGAAAATACTTTAAATCAGGCGAATAACCGCCTTACCCTAAAGAACAACTTTTGTATTTAAACTTTTTCGGTAACTTCAATTGCTTAAAAGTTACAAGTTAAAAAGTGATTTTTCTTGTGATGAAGCCGACATTTTCTATAGCTTTCATTGCAAAAATTTATAATCTGATGCTTATGTCACGTGCAAATGATAATAAAAAAGATCACGGAAAATATAATAAAATTTTAATCATGTTTTTAAACAATATAATAATCTGATTAAAAAAAAAAAAAAAAAAGAAAAAGTTTAATTTAACAGAAAATATGACGTCACAATTACAACAATGTACTGAGAAAAATGAAATAAAATTTTATCCGTGATTTTAATATAGGTATATATATATATGTATAACGCTTTTTCCCATGTTAAGTTGTGAACACGATAACTGGAGTAATTTTTATTTAAATTTAACCAACTCGGGATATGTTGTCAGGACAGTAAAAATCTCGGTCGAGTTCGTAGATGGGGTATCCACCTCAAAGGGGTGGAAATGGTGGGGGTGGAAATTTTCATTTGCCCATAATTTCTTTAATATTGAAAATAGGAAAAAAATTCAAATCAGACGAATTACCGCCTTACCCTAAAGAACAATTTTTGTATGTAAACTTTTTCGATAGCTTCAATTGTTTAGAAGTTACAAGCTAAAAAGTGATTTTTCGTCAATTGTTCTATATAGCCGACATTTTCTATATAGCTTTCATTGCAAAAATTTATAATCTGATGCATATGTCACGTGGAAACGATAATAAAAAAGATCACGGAAAATATAATAAAATTTTAATCATGTTTTTAAACAATATAATAACCTGATTTAAAAAAAAAAAATGTTAAATTTAACAGAAAATATGACGTCACAATTACAACAATGTACTGAACTATTGAGAAAAATGAAATAAAATTTTATCCGTGATTTTAAACAAATAAAATAAAAGTTAAATAAATAAATAAATAAATAAATAAATATGTAAATAAAATCAACATATCTTAGGGCTAAGCAGATTTAGACTTAGCTTTATGACATAGATGTAAAAGATAAATGTCATCGTAAAAAAAAAAAAAAAAAAAAAAAAAAAAAATCGTGTAAATCGATGCTAAACGAATTAAACTGGCATGATAGAAAAAGTAATAAATTTGAGGACATTTAGGTATTATCCCTTTGACAAATAAACTACGGACGATTCTAATGAATTTTCCGTTGAAGTTTACTTTCATAAAAACTTAAATTTAAACTAAAGTATTTCATTACTCGAATTCCCTTATTTTGATAAATAAAATTATACCATTTTTAAAAAAATAAAGAACACTTTTTTATTGAAAAGTGAACTAATAAAGACTTTAGAAAACTATTACATACTTTTAAATCTTTATTAAAAAAAAAAATAATTGTTGCCACTCTACATTATATAGATGCGTCCAAATCCTGTGTCACACACGATAGTTTTGTATAAGTATAGATTTTTTGTTTGCCCCTGGAACCTGCCCCTGATGTGAAAAGTGCCTGGAAATAATTGTCATTGATTATGAAGTCGTGTGCAAAATTTCAGGTTCAGAAGTTACCGAAAATTGAATTGCAAAATTCCGTTACATACATTAATAGTTGCATCATATCAAGTTAATAAAAGTGTGTTAATTAAAAACCATCTTAAACGCTTTAATTAATCATTTAAAAATATAAAATAAAAATAATACGTCAATCTTAATACAAATATCGTTTGTGGTGAATAGTTTAGAATATCGGTTTTGGCAAGAATTTAAAACTTACGATTGAGTGTAATACGTTACAGCTTCCTTTGACTTTTTATCTCGTCGATACAAGATATTGGTCTGTGAAGAGATATGTGGTTTTCGCGTGGAATGAAAATATAATGACGCCAAAGCTGCCTTTCTCCATCGCCAAGCTCGTCAAATTTTGTCGTCTGGCATCGAATTTTGTCGCCAAGTCAAAACTTTCGTCGTTAACTATCAAATTTTTCTGCCAAATCACAAATTTCATTGATAAGTCGCAAGTTTTGCCACCAAAATCTCGCCAAATCATACAATTTACTAAATTCACAACAATTAACATTGAAAATCAGCGATGCCAAATGGCCCAATGTTAACTAATGTTAATGTTAATGTTCCAGCTTATGTGAACCAAAACAGTTTCACTTTACAATTTTTACTCATCTGAAAATAAGAATCATAAAAACACAATACAAAATTTTCAATAATTCAATAAAAATTACAATGAAATAACTATCTAAAAACCGCTACCACTTAACTTTTTTTTACTTGACCATAGTAACGCCAGGTTTACCAGTGCTTGACCATAGTAAGGTCATAAGAGCATTTTCACGTTTCCATTATTTTTTCTTTAAAAGAAAGATATCGAACTTCAGTTATATGGAATTTATATAAAAATTATAATTTTGATTAAGCTTGGTTGGGGAGGGGGGTGTAGCCCAATAGCCCCCTCCGGGATTCACTATTGCTGGGATTGTATATCTTTAAGACTTCTATTTGTTGAATGATTATGAGCTTGAATTTAAAAAAAAAAAAATGAAGCATTTACAGACCAATAAATCTAGCCTAAAATTTTAAGTAGATTGAATAAAATCCTTTTTTAGCTGAAAACTAAATTTCTTGAAAACAGAATAGCGACGTAAAAAATTCAATGTGTGAGAACAAAGCCATTAGCTAAGTATTAATGCATATGTAAAATTTCTTTACATTTGTAACATTAACGTAAAGGAATCTACCTTTGCCTCTAAGCTTGCCATAAAGGGATTTTTTTTAATAAAGTGGCAGATATTTTAAGCTAAGTGGGACCACTTGAAATCAGGCTACCACTTGAAAATTTAAAATCACTATAACTTCCGAAATAACACTCCAAAACGAACCAAATTTAGACAGTGTCTTAACTTATATTATAAATATCTCAGATGAGTTTATTAACCAAGTTGCTTTGCCATTTTGTTTTCAAGTGGAGACCACTTGAAAATTTCAAATTCAAATTGTAAAAAGCGTATTCCAAATTTGTTTGAATTTTGATGTATACATAGTGTACTCATAATAGTGTCTATAAGTGTCTCAATGAAGTTTATTAATGAACTATGGATTTTCTCGCCAAAAGTCGCCAAGTGGGAAAGTCGCCAAATCCATTACCTGCCATATTGGAGCTTTTTAATGCGTTTTTAAGGGGAAATTAGGCTATTTTTACGTTAAAACAAACTAGAAATGCTGAAAATTAACATTTAATCAACTTACTAAGCCTCTTTGAAAGAATTTCTACAAAAAAAAAAAAAAAAAAAAAAAAAGAATTATTTTCAAATTTGCAACAATATCTTAGATTAATTAGTTCACTGAGCAACTTTCTCTGCCATTTTGATCCAAGTGGCAGCCACTTAATTTTTCAACACGATGACTTTTGAGATTCTGAATTAATTTGAATTAAATTTGTACAGTAGTCTTATCTCACAAATGCATTTGATATATTTGTCAACTTGGTCCACCATCTTGTTTCCAAGCGTCGGCCACTTGAAAATTTTAAATTCACATAAAAAGGTATTTCTGAACCGATTTGCTTAAAACTCCATATGCAGATAGCCTACATCAATATTTCTACTAATGCATTAATAATTTGTAGCCGCCATTTTGAAACAAAATGGCGGCTACATGATAAGGAAAAAGAAATCAACCTACCCTTCCGAATAAGCCGGATGGACTTGTTTTATAGCCAATTTTCTTTATCTGACGACAAATTTTCGATTGCGATACCTGTAGTTTCTTTGCTAAAGTTATTTGAGGCAGATGATTTTCTACAGCGATAAGTCTTTTCAGCTTTTTTTTTTTCTTTTTCACCATAGACTTCCACATTTTTTTTCCTGGAGCTTCTGATTGCCAGACAAATTTTATTTCTTTTCGAAGTTTAGATAGTAATCCATTAGAAAAATGTCTTTTCTGATTTTTAAATGCTTTATTTATAACAGAATTTGAGCAACCATCGTTCAAAAGCTTTAATATTTCTTTTCGGGTTTGAGGATCGAATTTCGGAGCCATAATTTACATCCACTAATAAAATAAGCTAGACTGGTAATTTAACCGACTCATTTTTAAAATAAAACTGGTGGTTACAGCGATTAAAGTTTACCATAAATAGTTACATGCTTTTAAAATTGGTCACACTAATTTTGAATCAACCTGTAAGTTTGAAACCCATTTTTGTACACTTGAAGTACACAACACACATAAATAGTTAAAAATTATTATTAATCCATTTTTCAGATTTTTTTAATTTTTAACTTAGTATATTAGTAACTATATTTTTAATTATTTTCAAAACAATTTACAAGCAGCGTGACAATGAAAATGTACTTTTTTTTTTATAAATTAAAAATGTTTTGCAAGATTTTTAGATGAATTATTAACTTTCATTTAGATTCGGGTTTCGGGTCGGGTTCGGGTAAAAGAAATCGGGTTTCGGGTATAAAGAAATCGGGTTCGGGTAGGGTGCGGATTGTCAAAAATTCTTTAGTGCGGGTTCGGGTCGGTTTTCGGGTCGAATAAAATTATTTCTCGGGTTCGGGTTGGGCTTCGGGTTGATTCAAAATTCACTTGTCGGGTTCGGGTCGGGTTCAGGACTCTATAGTCGGGTATTGGAAATATTAGGCAGCGAATTATTTTCTCCTTTATTTTGTTTAATCAGCATGTGGAGAGTGGATATTTTCAGGTGTACTTCTTATCTAAATTTTTGTGAAGAGTAAGCGTTCTTGTGTATGACATGAAATCTGTATTATGTGAGGAAACTAGCTAAGCTAGCGATGATTCTGTGATTTATCTCGATTATATTCCGAACTAAAAATTTTCTAGAATTTATCAATTTGTTATTCAGTAGCACCTGCGTTTTCTCACTCAATCTGAGACAAAAATTCTGAATGTGTATTTATATAGCAAGCATGAATTTTAAATTTTGGAAGAATCTATAGACATCACGTCACAAGATAATTATGAGAATCTTGTTTGTCTTCTTTTTGGTATGGCGAATACAAGGTATGTGTAATAATATATATATTAATATATATATATATATATATATTAGTAAGGTTTTCGATATTATCAAATTTTCAAGTTATTTAAAAATTGAAATTTTCATTGACCATTTTTTCGTTCGAAGTTCATTTCTCTTATATGGTTACAGTTCATGATTCTCTTGCAAATTTTTAACATATTGCTCTTTTAAGGCCATTTTGAAAGAATCTTTCGGAAAAAAGCGTTTGATAAATTTTTATAATTTGTTAAAAAGAAATAGGGTGAGAAAGGGGCTAGTGTGAACACATTATGTATAGTTCGACTTTCACGAGTTGGCCCCTGTCAATCAAGCGTGACGTAGGCAACGACGATTCTATTAGCTTGAAATCGGTTGAGGGTGAAAAGGGAGGTGGTTTGCTAGCTTTACAGTTTTGCGACATTTTGGCGAAAATACTGTTTATTATCTATTTACTTATTTCCAAATTAGGAAAACTTTTGGGCTTTCTAATACGTTATATCATTAAAAAATATTTGTTACATTATAACTAATTATTAATACGATGAGGAATGTTATGATTGTCTAAACGATATTTCAAAATTTCGGTTTGCAGTCTTTTTTTTTCTCTTCTTCTTCTTCTTTTTTTCTTTCCTTATGTCCTAACTAGCACCATAAAAAAAAAAAAAAAAAAAACTACCAATTTTTACCAAACTTTCTTTTTGCTTTCTTTCTCTTAAAACTAAATAAATAAAATTGTAAAAAATAAAACTGTTAAAAAAAAAAAGAAAAAAGAAAAAAGAAAAAGAAAGAAAAAAAGAAAAAAATTTAAAATTTAAATAAGGAACTGCACTCTTGTAATTAAAATATTTCCTTTTCTTTTCTTTCTTTCTCTCTCTCTCTTTTTTTTTTTTTTTTTTTGACTAAATACATAGAAAAGAAAAGCCATTATAAGAATAATGTAAGAAATTATCTTTCATATTCGCATCTGATGTGTATGCAAATATTCTGAGAGCTATTGTACATAATACTGTAAATTATGTGTACATCTCAATTTATTTTAATAATATTCCCCATTTATTTATTCAATATTTTTAAAAATGTTTTTCTTTTCTTAAAAAAAAAAGCGTAAAAACTTTTTCTCATTTTTATTTTTTAAATGTTTTCAAAGAAAATTATTTTTTTCCTGAAATACAAAATAAAATGCGTGGACAATAATTTATCTTATATATATTATAAATGTGAATGTCCGTTTATTTGACTGAGTTTCACGCTAAAACTGCTCGATGGATTTCGATAAAATTTGTTATGGAGATAGCTTATACCCTAACTTAGAAATTTGGCTGCCTTTTATTCTAAAAAAAAAACTTTTTTTTGTTATTTTTATGCATAAAATAGCAATATTGTAAGCTAATAATAGCAAAAAATTAGCCATTTAAATTTTAACCATAGTTTAATTGTTGCCAAAATTAAGTTTAATTATCAATAATTTAATTGTTGTCGAGTTTATTTTTTTTCCAACAGGAAAATAAATAAATTTATCTAAACGTGAACAATCTTATACTATATATTAAAAATTTTGAATGTCCTTTTATTTAACTGAGTTTCACGCTAAAACTGCTCGATGGATTTCGATAAAATTTGTTATGGAGATAGCTTATACCCTAACTTAGATAGATGGCTGCCTTTTATTCCGAAAAAAAAAAAAAAAAAAAAACAATTTTTTTGTTATTTTTATGCATAAAATAGCAATTTTGTAAGCTTATAATAGCAAAAAATTAGTCATTTAAATTTCAACCATAATATAATTGTTGCCAAATATAAATTTAATTATCCATAATTTAATTGTTGTCGAGTTTATTTTTTTTTTTTTCCAACAGGAAAAGAAATACATTTATCTAAACATGAACAATAAAAAATAAAATAAATAAATAAATTATGCATCTCACAAAAAATGACGTCATTTTAAATTTAAAATTTCTTTTACAAAGTGCTAATATAGTTTACGATGGTAATGTGTTTTGTACTAAAATCAGTTTTATTTATAGATCCTCCTGGGTGATTTTTTATATTGTTGCGTTGAAGTACACCGAACATTTTTCGCCAAGAGGTTTAATTTAGCAACAGCGATTTTAATCTAGGTAGTTCAAGAAAAATATAAAAGAGGTTTAATTTAGCAACAGCGATTTTAATCTAGGTAGTTCAAGAAAAATATAAAAGAGGTTTAATTTAGCAACAGCGATTTTAATCTAGGTAGTTCAAGAAAAATGTAAAATTGATAAAGTTGTGTAGCACGATAATGTTTAGTTATTTATTTATTTTTTATATACCATTCACTACGCTAATTTAACATACAAATAAATGAGCTGCTGTGTGTGACTGCACTTGCACGTTGTCGGGCAGAAATATTTGATTAATTCAAATTAATATTTAAATAACTAAATAAAGATATGTTTAATAGAAAGCATAGTCTTGGAGACAAACTTGGCGAGTGGGCGACCAAATTTGGTGAAAAATGATAGTTTGGGGTTCCCGATGTTTCGAAGCTCTCACACACACGGGAACGTAGACCTTGAGCTTACCAAGGGATTCTCTATGGAGTCATCTCCAAGCCCCATCGCCAAAATTTATAAGTAGGTGTGAGTTGATTTTTGCGAAAGAGTATGTAGTCACTGCGATCCAGAGTTATTCACAGACCTATTCTGAGTCATTGCACTTTAGGGATTGAGCTCTAAGCAACTGGACATTTTTCGTGAGTGAGTGAAAATTTTTGCTCTGGTGTAGTTGATGTTATTTGCTTTACTCCTGTGGAACAAGTGACTATTTTTTAGACTGTCCCAGAACATTCATCGAATAATGACTTATACTGTACGAGTAACAGCTTCAACTGTTTCCAGAATATTCGAAGAATTAACACCAGCTATTGGACTATTTTCGAAAATATTTGTTTTAATAATAGTTTTTCTGTACAGATTCGAGAAGTTCAAAAAAGTTTTGATATTGCCAAGGAGGTCCCATACTGAAGCTGTGACGAAAATAGTCGCCAATCGAAATATATTCAGTTACAAAGAAATCATTTAAATATAGTGTCCAGCGAAGCGGGCAAAGCCTGCTAGTAATCCATAAAAGCAGCACGATTTTTTTTCTTGTTTAAATTTATTGCTCAAAACTTCTTTATGCAAATAAGGCATTAGTGCCTATTGAAATTTCAGACATGATTGAAAAGTGTTTTTTTTTTTCCCTTTTAGTTTATGTGTCATTGATTTTTAACTATTAACACATGCTCCTTTTAATAGGCAAAACGGATTTCAGCTGGCGAAAAGTAAAAATTATTGGCTTCATGTGTTATTTTCATGGCAACCTTCTTTTTTCGCCACCCATTTATTCTTTTCACTTTGTGCACCCCTACCTTAAAATAAACTCTTCGAAAAGAAGAAGGGACGATGTGCCAACTCGTGAAAGTTGAACTATATACTTGCCAACATACTGTTGCGTACTTGAGGGTTCGTGAGTTGTCCGGGAATGAAAGGCCAAACTTACAAAAATTCAGTAATTTATTCACAGAAAGTTCCAGAAAAATACAGGTCAATTACCCAATTATCAGCTTCAATTCAAGCAGTAACCACAGCTTAAACAACAGCTGTCAATAGCAAATCCACAGTACAAACGGTATAGCAATAACACTCGAAGCAAGTCTCTCTCAAAGAGGCTCAAGAGCAATGCAAGCACTAGCGAAGCTGGCTGAGATCTGAACTGAACTGACCGCCTTGGCGAGGAAGCGCTCCTTATATGCTGTTCCATGGAGCCCAGATTTTTCGAGAAAACTCTAGAAAGTGGTCAACCAATCAACTTACAGCTTCCATATTTGGTATATCCCATATAAGGATTTTCTCGCCAAGGTCGCCAAAAAAATCGCCAAGGTGGGAAAAAGTCGCCAAATTTGGCGCCAAATCCATTACCTGCATTACTGGGGCTTTTTAATGCGTTTTTAAGGGAAAATAAGGCTATTTCAACGCTAAAACGACTAGAAATGCACAAAATTAGCACTTTATCAACTTACTAAGCCTCTTTGAAAGAATTTATACAAAAATAAACACAATTATTTACAATTTCGTAACAATACTAATTAATATTCCGTAGTATTGTTAGCTCCGCCTTATTTTTCACACCGGTATCTTTTTTAGAGTATTTTTCGTCGTATTTAATCGTAATTGCATTTGGAGAATATTACTCTAAAAATTTACTGGTGTGAGAAAAAGTGCGGGACTAACAAGACTACGGAATATTAATTAGGATGTTGGCAAGTATGCATTATGTAGCATTTTTAACACCTTTTTTTTTTGTGTGTGTGTGTTACTATAATTTGCATATTTACCTTTATTTTGGTTAATAAATTAAATTATTTGACAATATATAATTAAAAAAAATTGTTTAATAGATAACAGGTTACAATACAACAAAAAATCTTCACAAAATTTGTTTAGTTATAGAGAACCTGTAACTTACTACAATTTATGCAGGTGCCCCTTATTAAAGAACTATGATACGTAAATAACACGTTTAAAAGCTTTTTTTTTTTTTTTTTTTTCGGATTAAGTCACAAAGTAAAAAGTGGCATCTTAAGAAAAGACTCTGCATCAACGCTTTATCCAGTTCTACCTGAAATATCAGAAACTGGGAAAGACTCACTGTGTGAGGCATTTCAATGCTGAACGTGTTTCAAGAGGAATAGCATATGGAATTTTAAAGCATACGCTGTAAAAAATGCTGCAGTAAAATTACGGGCATAGCCCGGCAGCAGAGATTCCAGTCAAAGCCCGTAAAAATACATTTAGACGACGAATGATGTATCGCCAGTAATTTTACGTTGTGATGAAACATACAACCGACCTGCAAAAAAAGTAGCATTGACAGTAAAATTAAAAGTTAAAGTTTCTCGAATGCATTAAAAAAGTTCCTTGCAATTATTACACATGCGTGCAGGAAAAAATCCACAACACTAAAAAACTTATTTATTTTTTTATACGCAAAAGTGAATTTATTAATTTTCATGCGAAGCAAACCATCTTGGGTAGCTCGGGATTCGGACTCACAATCACCTGTGTCAGACGCCAGCGCTTTGCTAACCGCGCCGCTGGGATCACATAGACTTTTCTTTACAAAAACAGATAAAGTCAACAACAGAACTGACTAGTTGATAAATCTTGTCATACGCACCAAAAGACTTCTGGAAAATTTTTTAAACCGATTTACAGCACAATGTGAAGTAACAAATCTTCAATTATTTTTACAGAAAAGGCTATATAAATTTACAGCAACCTATGCTGTATTTATGTTAGAAAAAGTGCTTAATTTTTACAGAAATTTTTTACAGCGTTTAAATTGTTAACGTTCAAACTATGCATAAAAAATATTTTATTTTAAGACTATTTTAAAATCTACATATGCTATTTTTGACAAAATTAAGAAGTCAGTCAATTCTCACATTGAAAAAACAAAAGCTTTTTTTTTTTTCCTGTAAAGACTACGATACTGAATTTTGTGAAAGAAAATCTAACTATTTTTCGAAATCATTTTTATTTGTAAACGAACTGGATTTGTTTGGGAATAAGGCCGATTGACTGCTGTAGGTCCTAGGCCTGAGGGGGAGTGCCCTCCGAGGGGTCTTTTCGAGGGGTCCTCGCCCGTATTTACACAAGTTTCGGAGGAAACCACGAAAACTCTGAACGGCTAGGCCGACGAGAGTGACCTATGATCGAGCCCGGCACCTCACGTCTACCAGCTTTGAGCGCAGAACCGCTCGGCCCTTTAGAAGTAAATAATGGGTGAGAATTTCACCCTTTTTCAAAAACAAAATGTAACTTTTGAAAACTATGTGAGATCTCTGAAAATTAACCGAGACGCAGAATAAACTTTGAATAATAATAATAAATCTTTTACATAAGTACAGAGAATTTGTATCTCCAATTAATACGATTTTTTTTTCATGGTTTTCGACCTTTATGGTTTTAGTAGTGGGTGTAAAGAAGAAATAACTAGAGCCTAATTCTTATTCACCTTAAAAGGTTTTCATGATAAGACCGATTTCAAACTGCGTTTATGAAGTGTTAGGCGTATTTGCACTTTTTAGAATAGCAGAAGAGTTTTTTTTTTTTTTTTTTTAAGCTGTATTCCATTGAAAGCCAGCGGCCGAGCGGTTCTGCGCTCAAAGCTTTTAGACACAAGGTGCCGGGTTCGATCCCAGGTCGTGCTCGTCTGCCTAGCCGTTCGGAGTTTTCCGTGGTTTTCTTCGAAACTTGAGTAAATACGGGCTAGGACCCTTTAGAAAGACCCCCACGGAGGGCACTCTCCCTCTGGCCTAGGACCTATAGCAGTCAATCGGTCTTATTCCTAAAATCCAAATCCATTGAATGAAGAAAGGACTGAAGTATTTCGAGAGTAGAACCTGCTATATATGATGTAATGTACATATCTGCTAGTAGTCAGATAAAACAGCTTTGTTTTTTAACAGTAAAGATTATACATAATAATCATAAGACTTACCTTCAAATGGTTAATTACATATTCATTTTATATTGAAATAAACTTTATTTAGCATATCGTAAAAAATGCACTGTGGAAACAACATTAAAGTTTTCCGTTTTCTAAGGCTTAACTAAAGGGTTAAGAACAATTAGAATGCTGTATGCTTGATTAAAAAAAAAAAAAAAAAAAAAAAAAAAAATGCTTTTAGTGGATAAAACATTTCTTAGGTTGTAGTTTGTGTTTTAGAAATCTGGCTTCAAATCAAGAAACCATTTCAGCTGTCTTTTTTAACGTTTTCGTGTTAATAGACAAAGAAAATCAATTTCATCAATATCAATTACTACTCAGTTTCAGTCAGATGGAAAGCTTTTGAATTAAATTAAGAAAACAATAGCTTATTAAAACAAATGGATGTTTCTATGCGTCATGCGTGCATAATTAAACA
Source organism: Salticus scenicus (assembly GCA_963930645.1). Taxonomy (NCBI): domain Eukaryota; kingdom Metazoa; phylum Arthropoda; class Arachnida; order Araneae; family Salticidae; genus Salticus; species Salticus scenicus. The sequence continues at coordinate 19,007,743 of OZ005653.1, forward strand.
CATTCAATTAGTATAAATAACAATCATAGTTTCAGTTTGAAAATGGAAGAAAATGGAATCCTCTCTTGATATCACTGAAATGATAGCAGTTGAAGAGATTTTCTCATAAGAAAATGTTTTGTTGAAAGATAAGAGCAATTTGCGTAGATAAACGGCTTTTTCTCGTAAAAATTAAAAAAGTTACATTTTCGAAACATCAGTTTACGGGCTACGACCGTTTTGCTAGAAAAACGGTTATTTCCCGTAAAGTTATACGGTTATTTCCTAAATTGTGCTTCCAAAACATTAATTTACGGATTATGACCGTTTAGGTAGCAAAACGGTCATTTCCCCTAAAATTATACAGTGAAATACCGTGATTTTACAATTTTTTTTTACAGTGTAGCCTCATGCAACTCTATGTATATTCAGGCATTATTAACACGCTTATATTAGCTTCACCTGTATGTATGTATGTATGTTTGTTTGTAACTTCTCTGGGAGCAAAACGTGATTGCACAAAATCCTTCATATCTCAAACAAAAAAAACAGATATCCGTGAAATTTTTGCTTTGAAATATAGCTAATACAAATGTCTCAAAATCGGTTTCTGGAATTTTTGAAATTTGGTCCCCAAGGGGGGCGGGGGGAGGGGTGGTAAAACGTGATTTCACCACTGAGCTCCATTGTAACAGGAGAGCTGACTTCCTATTCCCTAACGTTATCTAGCGCGGTCAGCGCGTATGAATACAGTGACGATAGTTTTGGTTCGCATTCGGGGCAAAAGAAACAATTTTCTGTATAGGCTCCTTTGCTTATCATGTAGTTTTTTTTTTTTTTTTTTTTTTTTTTTTCTTTCCTTTTTGAAATGAGATAGGTTTATGAATTATTAAGTATGGTTAAAAGCTGCTCAGCCTACGGCTGTACAAACCGCTATATATATATATATATATATAGTTTAATGTATTTTATCACTATACACTGTTAAAAATTTCTGTAAATTTAATGTAAATATTTATCCAGAGTCTCTGTAAATTTACAGTAATTGTTAGTTAAAAGTGAATAACTATAGATAGAATAAAGATTGAGAATAGAGATTCTCAATCTTTATTCTGTATTTTTACGTAATTTTATTATTTAAATTTTTAATTATAATAAAAAAATGACTGTTTCTACTTTAGAAAAAGCATTACAAGTCCGAAATATATTCTCACCAGTAATTAATTAAATTAGTATTAGTTATTAAAATGAATGTTTAAAATAAGTTTTTTAACATCTCCGTTTATTTTTCTCTGTAATTTTACGTAAGACGATAATAGATTACACAGAGTTTTCTGATGAAATTTTTAACAGTGTAGTTGAAATGAGGGAGTGGGAACTTAGTATTAAATGGCAAAAATTTTAACGCAATTTGTAAATACATATATACACACATATAAAGTTAAAAAGTGTGTATAGGAAAAGTGTGTAAAGTAAAAAAGTGTGTACAGTTTTTTTTTTTTTTTTTTTTAAATTAAGGAAATGCTTTCTTAGTTTAATTATAATTTAATTATAAATGTTTTCCAACTTGCATTTAAGCTTTTATTTCTTTTAACTTATCATTTACATAAATATTAATTATATATTATTAAAACTTTTACAGTGGTTTGAAAATTTTATTTTGAATTACTTTCAATAGAATTAGTGCAAGTAAAAATCCATTGGTCGTTTAAAATTGCAAATTTGAAAAAAATAATAAGAGAGGTGGGAGACAGATACTTTAAAATATATCCTGATTTAATCATCTGTCGGTAAATATAAAACGTTTTAATGAAATAAAATATCTTTCAAATACTCAAGTGTCTGGGTTCATTTATTTAACCCATATTTTTATTGTTCATTACAATTAATGAACAATGTAGAAATTCAATATGTTATCCTAATTAATTTAACATTCAATTTATAAATAAATAAAGCCTACTTTTTTTTTTTTTTTTTTTTTTTTTTTTTTTTTTTTGTTTGATAATTTTTTGAAATTTTATTAATACTCAAATGTTTTTTTTTCCTTATTATTATTATTTTTTTTTTTAAGATTTATTTAAATGAGATGACTGTAAACGCCAAGTTTTTTTTTCATCTATTAATTTAACTTTTACTTTCTGAACACTATAATTTTTGACCTGATTACAATATTTTCCGCACTAAAGTACGGTAATTATACCAAAAATCGAAATTTGAGATTTTGGTGTTTCAACATGTTTCCAGGTCCTCTGAACTCATATTTAATATTCTTACGATGATATATGTGAGTGAACACGATAGCGCCTAAATGCTTTGTTCGAATGAGCTGAAAGTTGGTACATATGTTATAAGTCTGTCACCATAGCATGGAGCCTATTGATTTTGACCAACCTAGCACTTTTTTTTTTTTTTACACAAAAATTCTTTAACATTATGGTCTATGGGCCCAAATTAGTTAAAGTGTTATAGCTTCTAAATGCGTTGTATGATTGAGCTGAAAATTTATATGCATGTTACAGATCACTTTCACACGAACTGTATGAATTTTGGAGAATCTACCACGTATAGTGTTTTTACAGGGGCTCAAATTATTTAAAGTGCGATAAGGTACAAAAGTCTCATCGAATTGAGCTGAAAATTTATATAATTGTTATAATTCACTGTTGCACAAACTGTATAGATTTTCGTTTGTCCAGCATTTGTAGCTTTTTTACAGGGGTACAATGAAAATCTCTTTCATTATAGATAAAATACATATTTATCTAAGCGTGAAAAAGTGATAAGAAAATTTTACACAAAATCATCTTTGTATCTGTCTGAAAAAATATTGTAAGGTTAAAAAAGTCATTTACATAGTTTTTGGAAAAGTGAGAGGGGTAGAATTTGCTATAATATTTACCGTTGTAAGATTTTTAGTAAATTTAGGGAGAAAACATGTCTCATTTTATTTATTTAAAGCAAAGTACATAAAAATCTTTAAATTTTAATTTAAATATGATTTTATAGTAATGATGAATTTGCACTATGAAATTTCTGTTTTTTCTCACTATCGCATACAGCAATTAAAACTTTGAGGAAAAAAAAAAAAAAAAAAAAAAAAAAAAAAAGTAAACTTATTTTCGATCGGATTTTTTGCAACTTAAATCCTAGCAAAAAATATTAGTCATCTGGATTGCATTGCTCTTTTCAATTTATGCTTTTACAGTTTATAGTTTTTATAAATTCAAATCTGTACCTCTCTAAAATGATTTTATTGTTATTTTTTACTTTCCAAGCATACATTATGTAAGGAAAGTATTGTAATTGCGAAAAAATATGATATTTTTGGATTCAGGGGACACCAAAACGTGTAAATATAACAAAAACTCACTTTTGAAATTTTGACCCAAAACAATATTTTCTCTGCTTTACAGGTAAGAGAAAATAATAATTGAATTGACAAAGTAGTTTGAAGCTTAAAATGATAACTTGAATTTAAAAAGGTTCTGCTAATACAGCACTGAGCTACAGATTGTAACAATGGCATTCAGTGGAATATAAGCAGTTCCATCTATAAGCAAGTTATATAAAAATATCTCAAGTAAATATCAAACTAAATGCATATTAAATTGTTCTGTTATTTAAAGATTATGATCTTAAAAATTTAACGTTTAACGAAATTTTTTATTATTTATTTTAATGTTATAAAAGTAAATAACCAATCATTTAAATGACCACCTCCCTCAAAATAATTAATAAAATAAGCTCTTTTATTTTAGCAGTGAATGTTCGATATTAAATAATTTCTGTAATATATCAAAATTGGGGGGAAAAAATAGAAAGAAAGAAAAATACGGTTGAATAAAACTAAAAGTAATTGGGTTAAAAGAGTAGTTTGGAACTCAAAATGTTAGCTTGAATTTAAAAAGATTCTTCGAATACAACACTGAGCTACAAATTGTTACATTAGGGCTCAGTGGAATATAAGCAATTCCATTTATAAGCAAGTTATATAAAATATATCTCCAGTAACCATTAAACTAAATGCATATTAAAATAATCTGCTACTTAAAGTCGCAAATTCACTTTATTTATTAACAATATGTTGGAGAATAATGAAATAATAAACAATAACAATCGAGAATTCATACTGTCAGACGCATAGTAAAACGGATTACTTTTTTTCTTTTTGCCCCCTATGCATTCATCAAGGCGTAATTCGTCTAGTAGACGACTGACCGCGAAGTCAGCTCTCCTGTTACAATGGAGCTCAGTGGATTTCACATGCGTAAAACGTGATTTCGCATAATCCTATATATCCCAAACAAAAAAAAAAAAAAAAAAAAAAAAAATAGATATACGTGAAATTTTTGCTCTAAAATATAGCTAAGGCAACTATCTAAAAACCAATTTCTGGAATTTTAGAAATTCAGCCCCCAGGTGGGGCAGCAAGGGGGGGGGGGGCTATGGAGCAAAAACAAATAAAAATACAGTTAGGCCGTTGAAAATTGGTACAGATAGGTTTTAAAGTTCTGCAAGTCGAATGGGGATATTTTCGATTGTGTAAAGTTATTAGGAGGGGCAACAGGGGGGGAGGGAGGGGGGGGGGGCAAAAAAATAAAAATAGTGTCAGATCGTTCAAAATTGGTACATAGAGGTTTTCGATACTTACAAATCGATTGCGGATATTTTTGAATTTGTAAAATTATTGGGAGGGGCGGGTAGGGGCGTGAGGGGGTAAGGGGGGGCTATGGGGCAAAAACAAATAGAAATACAGTTAGGTCGCTCAAAATTGGTACAGATAGATTTAAGAGGCCTGCAAGTCGAATAGGGATATTTTCGATTGTGTAAAGTTATTAGGAGGGGCCAGTAGTGGGGGAGGGGAGGGGGGAGGCATAAAAATAAAAATAGTGTCAGATCGTTCAAAATTGGAACATAGAGGTTTTCGATACTTACAAATCGATTGCGGATATTTTTGAATTTGTAAAATTATTAGGAGGGGCAAGAAGGGGGGAAAAATGAAAATAGTGTCAGATCGTTCAAAATTGGTACATAGAGGTTTTCGATACTTACAAATCGATTGCGGATATTTTTGAATTTGTAAAATTATTAGGAGGGGCGGGTAGGGGGATGAGGGGGTAAGGGGGGGGGGGCTATGGGGCAAAAACAAATAGAAATACAGTTAGGCCGTTCAAAATTGGTACAGATAGATTTAAGAGGCCTGCAAGTCGAATGGGGATATTTTCGATTGTGTAAAGTTATTAGGAGAGGCAAGAAGTGGGGGAGGGGAGGGGGGGAGGCATAAAAATAAAAATAGTGTCAGATCGTTCAAAATTGGTACATAGAGGTTTTTGATACTTACAAATCGATTGCGGATATTTTTGAATTTGTAAAATTATTAGGAGGGGCGGGTAGGGGGTGGGGCGGTAAGGGGGGGAATTATGGAGCAAAAACAAATAGAAATACAGTTAGGCCATTGAAAATTGGTACAGATAGGTTTTAAAGGTCTTCAAGTCGAATGGGGATATTTTCGATTGTGTAAAGTTATTAGGAGGGGCAAGAAGGGGGGGGGAGAGAGGGGCGGAGAGAGGGGGGGGGCAAAAAAATAAAAATAGTGTCAGATCGTTCAAAATTGGTACATAGAGGTTTTCGATACTTACAAATCGATTGCGGATATTTTTGAATTTGTGAAATTATTAGGAGGGGTGGGTAGGGGCGTGAGGGGGTAAGGGGGGGCTATGGGGCAAAAACAAATAGAAATACAGTTAGGTCGCTCAAAATTGGTACAGATAGATTTAAGAGGCCTGCAAGTCGAATAGGGATATTTTCGATTGTGTAAAGTTATTAGGAGGGGCCAGTAGTGGGGGAGGGGAGGGGGGAGGCATAAAAATAAAAATAGTGTCAGATCGTTCAAAATTGGAACATAGAGGTTTTCGATACTTACAAATCGATTGCGGATATTTTTGAATTTGTAAAATTATTAGGAGGGGCAAGAAGGGGGGAAAAATGAAAATAGTGTCAGATCGTTCAAAATTGGTACATAGAGGTTTTCGATACTTACAAATCGATTGCGGATATTTTTGAATTTGTAAAATTATTAGGAGGGGCGGGTAGGGGGATGAGGGGGTAAGGGGGGGGGGCTATGGGGCAAAAACAAATAGAAATACAGTTAGGCCGTTCAAAATTGGTACAGATAGATTTAAGAGGCCTGCAAGTCGAATGGGGATATTTTCGATTGTGTAAAGTTATTAGGAGAGGCAAGAAGTGGGGGAGGGGAGGGGGGGAGGCATAAAAATAAAAATAGTGTCAGATCGTTCAAAATTGGTACATAGAGGTTTTTGATACTTACAAATCGATTGCGGATATTTTTGAATTTGTAAAATTATTAGGAGGGGCGGGTAGGGGGTGGGGCGGTAAGGGGGGGAATTATGGAGCAAAAACAAATAGAAATACAGTTAGGCCATTGAAAATTGGTACAGATAGGTTTTAAAGGTCTTCAAGTCGAATGGGGATATTTTCGATTGTGTAAAGTTATTAGGAGGGGCAAGAAGGGGGGGGGAGAGAGGGGCGGAGAGAGGGGGGGGGCAAAAAAATAAAAATAGTGTCAGATCGTTCAAAATTGGTACATAGAGGTTTTCGATACTTACAAATCGATTGCGGATATTTTTGAATTTGTGAAATTATTAGGAGGGGTGGGTAGGGGGGTGAGGAGGTAAGGGGGGCTATGGGGCAAAAACAAATAGAAATACAGTTAGGTCGCTCAAAATTGGTACAGATAGATTTAAGAGGCCTGCAAGTCGAATAGGGATATTTTCGATTGTGTAAAACTATTAGGAGGGGCAAGTAGTGGGGGAGGGGAGGGGGGAGGCATAAAAATAAAAATAGTGTCAGATCGTTCAAAATTGGAACATAGAGGTTTTCGATACTTACAAATCGATTGCGGATATTTTTGAATTTGTAAAATTATTAGGAGGGGCAAGAAGGGGGGGAAAATGAAAATAGTGTCAGATCGTTCAAAATTGGTACATAGAGGTTTTCGATACTTACAAATCGATTGCGGATATTTTTGAATTTGTAAAATTATTAGGAGGGGCGGGTAGGGGGATGAGGGGGTAAGGGGGGGGCTATGGGGCAAAAACAAATAGAAATACAGTTAGGCCGTTCAAAATTGGTACAGATAGATTTAAGAGGCCTGCAAGTCGAATGGGGATATTTTCGATTGTGTAAAGTTATTAGGAGGGGCAAGAAGTGGGGGAGGGGATGGGGGAGGCATAAAAATAAAAATAGTGTCAGATCGTTCAAAATTGGTACATAGAGGTTTTTGATACTTACAAATCGATTGCGGATATTTTTTAATTTGTAAAATTATTAGGAGGGGCGGGTATGGAGTGGGGCGGTAAGGGGGGGGCTATGGAGCAAAAACAAATAGAAATACAATTAGGCCATTGAAAATTGGTACAGATAGGTTTTAAAGGTCTGCAAGTCGAATGGGGATATTTTCGATTGTGTAAAGTTACTAGGAGGGTCAAGAAGGGGGGGGGGAGAGAGGGGGGGGGCAAAAAAATAAAAATAGTGTCAGATCGTTCAAAATTGGTACATAGAGGTTTTCGATACTTACAAATCGATTGCGGATATTTTTGAATTTGTAAAATTATTAGGAGGGGCGGGTAGGGGGGTGAGGGGGTAAGGGGGGCTATGGGGCAAAAACAAATAGAAATACAGTTAGGCCGTTCAAAATTGGTACAGATAGATTTAAGAGGCCTGTAAGTCAAATGGGGATATTTTCGATTGTGTGTAAATATTTTAACCAAAAACTTACATACTGTATGTGAAAAATACGTACTTATGTGAAAAATAATAAAATAATAAATATAGTTTAAAATATAGTTTAAAAAGCATGCTTTCATAGTACATCGAACTAAAAAGTGAAAAATAAATATAGTTTAAAAAAACTAAAAAACACGCTTTTAAAACACATCAAACTAAAAAGTGACAAATAATTCTTAATATAAGCTGAAAACAACAATGAACGAAAAATACTAGTATAATTGTGAAAAAAGCGTGGGTTGCTCGATATACGAAAAATATGGCACAAAGCACCCCACGCTTTTTTCACAATTATACTAGTATTTTTCGTTCATTATTGTTTTCAGCTTATATTAAGAATTATTTGTCACTTTTTAGTTTGATGTGCTTTAAAAGCGTGTTTTTTAGTTTTTTTAAACTTTATTTATACTGATTTATAACCCATGAAGATCAAAAGTAACAATCAAAATATGTATTGAATATAATTATTTATAAAGTATTATAATTAAAGCATAAAAGGGAAACAGTCTACGCTCTCATTCAAAAAAAAAAAAAAAAAAAAAAAAAAAAAAATCAGAAACTTACTTTTCGACTACAAATAATCTGATGTGTCACTGACACGACTTTCTGTTACCCTGAAATTTTATACTATAAATACAGATTGGAGATTAAGGGGTAAGATAACGAGTACCATTAGTCAAACCTATGTTAAAACAATTCAAATTAGGCGTTGGAACAGCTTTATTTGACAAGAAATTCTGTGTGAAGGGGGCTACCGCCCCGTCAACTCCCTGTTTCATTACTGTACCCACATTTATATAGAATTCAAATCCGTTATTGAATTCAAATGTTCATTTAAATTTATTCAGGCAACTTTCATACCAACATTCCTTGAAACTTATCAATCTTGATCAAACTTTTCTGCTAACGCACATATTAACTTCAAAATACAACATTTGGATCGCCTGAAATTATTTGTTTTTAATTTACTCTAATAGACACAGACAAAGAAGAAACGTTAAAAACTTGACTTCGGTATTCAGGAAGCCTTAAAAAGTGTAAATATGCAAAAATCCAAGCGATGAATATTTAGCTTAAAAAAATATATTATTTACCATATGGCTATGAGGAATTAATTTCAGTTCTTGAGCAACTTTCCTGAACATAGTAAAATATTACAGTTAAGCACTTCCACTAACAATAAAAAAGAATATTATGGCTTAAATACTGGTAGCCCTATCTATATACCTTCTGAAAATTATGTATCCATCACATAGTGGACATAAATATAATCCTCTATTAATAACACACGGCACAACCTGAAGTATACTTTCATCAATTTTCAAGTATTGTCGCACTATAATCTAGCTCTTTTGTGTAGTCCTGTAAACGAACAGTGAATTATTTTTGTACCATATTCTACATGAAACGTTTTTTTATGTATATAAAATATTCGTTTCATTTGGTTTAGTGCAGTCTACAGATATTAAACTCTAATTACCTGCACTTTTCCCCGCAGACGTAATGTATTTGGATTCTCTTGGGTGACCCTGTACACGAACCATTTGCTTGATCTCAACGAAAAGTTTAGTGCAGCATTCCTATATCACACACATTTAAAATACCAAGTTTCAATTTTCTGCTATAATTTGTTTTTGATATGTGCTAATAACAGACAGACACACACACACACACACAAACAAACCTCTAAAAACGTTTTTAGATTCAGGGCACCTCAAAACGTGTAAATGTAACAAAAACTCACTTTCGAAAATTTGACCCAAAAAACAATACTTTTTCTACCTTATGGGTAAGAGAAAGTAAAAATGTGTTTTATAAATTAACAATTGAGTTATTATACAACTGTTTATGGAAATCAATACCGGCGTGAACATATTTAAAAAAAAAATCCCTTTATGGCAAGCTTAGAGGCAAAGGTAGATTCCTTTACGTTAATGTTACAAATGTAAAGAAATTTTACATATGCATTAATACTTAGCTAATGGCTTTGTTCTCACACATTGAATTTTTTACGTCGCTATTCTGTTTTCAAGAAATTTAGTTTTCAGCTAAAAAAGGATTTTATTCAATCTACTTAAAATTTTAGGCTAGATTTATTGGTCTGTAAATGCTTCATTTTTTTTTTTAAATTCAAGCTCATAATCATTCAACAAATAGAAGTCTTAAAGATATACAATCCCAGCAATAGTGAATCCCGGAGGGGGGCTATTGGGCTACACCCCCCTCCCCAACCAAGCTTAATCAAAATTATAATTTTTATATAAATTCCATATAACTGAAGTTCGATATCTTTCTTTTAAAGAAAAAATAATGGAAACGTGAAAATGCTCTTATGACCTTACTATGGTCAAGCACTGGTAAACCTGGCGTTACTATGGTCAAGTAAAAAAAAGTTAAGTGGTAGCGGTTTTTAGATAGTTATTTCATTGTAATTTTTATTGAATTATTGAAAATTTTGTATTGTGTTTTTATGATTCTTATTTTCAGATGAGTAAAAATTGTAAAGTGAAACTGTTTTGGTTCACATAAGCTGGAACATTAACATTAACATTAGTTAACATTGGGCCATTTGGCATCGCTGATTTTCAATGTTAATTGTTGTGAATTTAGTAAACTGTATGATTTGGTGAGATTTTGGTGGCAAAACTTGCGACTTATCAATGAAATTTGTGATTTGGCGGAAAAATTTGATAGTTAACGACGAAAGTTTTGACTTGGCGACAAAATTCGATGCCAGACGACAAAATTTGACGAGCTTGGCGATGGAGAAAGGCAGCTTTGGCGTCATTATATTTTCATTCCACGCGAAAACCACATATCTCTTCACAGACCAATATCTTGTATCGACGAGATAAAAAGTCAAAGGAAGCTGTAACGTATTACTCTCAATCGTAAGTTTTAAATTCTTGCCAAAACCGATATTCTAAACTATTCACCACAAACGATATTTGTATTAAGATTGACGTATTATTTTTATTTTATATTTTTAAATGATTAATTAAAGCGTTTAAGATGGTTTTTAATTAACACACTTTTATTAACTTGATATGATGCAACTATTAATGTATGTATCGGAATTTTGCAATTCAATTTTCGGTAACTTCTGAACCTGAAATTTTGCACACGACTTCATAATCAATGACAATTATTTCCAGGCACTTTTCACATCAGGGGCAGGTTCCAGGGGCAAACAAAAAATCTATACTTATACAAAACTATCGTGTGTGACACAGGATTTGGACGCATCTATATAATGTAGAGTGGCAACAATTATTTTTTTTAATAAAGATTTAAAAGTATGTAATAGTTTTCTAAAGTCTTTATTAGTTCACTTTTCAATAAAAAAGTGTTCTTTATTTTTTAAAAAATGGTATAATTTTATTTATCAAAATAAGGGAATTCGAGTAATGAAATACTTTAGTTTAAATTTAAGTTTTTATGAAAGTAAACTTCAACGGAAAATTCATTATAATCGTCCGTAGTTTATTTGTCAAAGGGATAATACCTAAATGTCCTCAAATTTATTACTTTTTCTATCATGCCAGTTTAATTCGTTTAGCATCGATTTACACGATTTTTTTTTTTTTTTTTTTTTTTTTCTACGATGACATTTATCTTTTACATTATAGCATCTATGTCATAAAGCTAAGTCTAAATCTGCTTAGCCCTAAGATATGTTGATTTTATTTACATATTTATTTACATATTTATTTATTTATTTATTTATTTAACTTTTATTTTATTTGTTTAAAATCACGGATAAAATTTTATTTCATTTTTCTCAATAGTTCAGTACATTGTTGTAATTGTGACGTCATATTTTCTGTTAAATTTAACATTTTTTTTTTTAAAATCAGGTTATTATATTGTTTAAAAACATGATTAAAATTTTATTATATTTTCCGTGATCTTTTTTATTATCGTTTCCACGTGACATATGCATCAGATTATAAATTTTTGCAATGAAAGCTATATAGAAAATGTCGGCTATATAGAACAATTGACGAAAAATCACTTTTTAGCTTGTAACTTCTAAACAATTGAAGCTATCGAAAAAGTTTACATACAAAAATTGTTCTTTAGGGTAAGGCGGTAATTCGTCTGATTTGAATTTTTTTCCTATTTTCAATATTAAAGAAATTATGGGCAAATGAAAATTTCCACCCCCCACCATTTCCATCCCCTTTGAGGTGGATACCCCATCTACGAACTCGACCGAGATTTTTACTGTCCTGACAACATATCCTGAGCTGGTTAAATTGAAATAAAAATTACTCCAGTTATCGTGTTCACAACTTAACATGGGAAAAAGCGTTATACATATATATATATATATATACCTATATATATATATATATACATATATATATATAAACTTTTGAGCGCAGGGTGGTTTTGGGTTCTAGGGGTCATGATCGGTGAAGATATGAAGAAATTTTCCAGAAGTCGTGTCATGAGAACCATTGCAATAGGTAGATCTCCTATAAGGAATCTACCTAAAATTACAGACTAATTTTTGTGATAAATAGCAGAATTATCCAAGTTGTTCAAAGTAGTTCTCTTTTCTCCAAAATTATGTAACTGGTTTGTTAATGTCATTGCAAACTTTCTTCTGTGTCAGTCTAGTATAAATATTAATTGGTCGAAAAACTACCCCAAACCTGAAAATGTCTGTATAGATAGCTACTTAACAGTCTATCTGCATCCAAATCGAATCAACATAGTTTTTTATTGGAGCATTTATACGCAATAGAAGCTGAAATATGGCCTTCTCGTAAAAGAGGAAAATTGCGGTATAGCAGCGTCAGTTCACGACTGATGTGCACCGAAACTGATTCAGCGTCCCCCCCCCCCCCCCCCAGAATTTATAACGTTACATCTCAGGATTGGTTTATTTATAAGATTTGAGACATAGCTTTCAACTAAATAGAGAAAATTGCAACGCCACCTGCATGTAATAGATACCAAAATCTATTCTACTTTAATTTGTATCAAGGTACAACTAAATATAAAAATTCGTAGAATTATGTGAATTTTTTTTTTGTGACATATGACAAAATTTTCAGAAAACTCACACAGACTGGCAAATATTTTCTAAATATGATTAAATAATGTTCACGAGACCTCAAAACTTGTAAATCTATCAAAAATCGGAAGTCGAAAATTTTTCCAAATATGATAGTTTTTTGTGATATAAGAAAAAAGTAATAAATATTACGGATTTATTTATTACCGAACTTTTGTATGTAAAGAGACTTTGTAGTTGTGGTTTGTGAGAGGTTAAGGCCAGTATACTACATTAGAGCTCTAGGCTTGCGTGGAATGCCCTTCGTGTGATATGACCTTCCTAGGATACCCTAGGCCGTGTATTTACACGAGTTGTGAAAGAAAACAAAGAGGACTTCAAAAAGACATGTCGAGGAGCGCGACATAGGATCGAACCTGGCACCTCGCGTTTGCCAGATTAGAGAGCAGATTCTTTCGGCTTCTGGTGGAGTGTATACACAAGGAGGTAAAAGCTTTTGAAATCAGGTAACAACAAAATATTTTGTTGAAGGAGATCCAAGAAGTATAATGTTATTTGTTGGCGTAGGAGTATGGATGATTCTTGAAATAATAAGTGGCGTGATCAGTTGTTTTATTTAGAAAAATAATTTTAAGATAAAAAAACTTTTTATATACCATGTTTTTAAATTTTCTGTTGAACCGTTGAATCATAGCTATATGGAAGCAAAGTGTGAGTCACTAACCGTCAATCCCCCCCCCGCCCCCCCCCCCCCCAAAAAAAAAAAAAAAAAAAAAGATTTCCTATGTAATTATCCATTGGATTTTTTGTAAAAAATTATTAAAAAATAAGAAAAATATTTCCTCATTTTAATCGTCGTATTTGGATATAGTTATATATAAGTTATTGTCTACATGTGTTAGATTGGGTTACTTTTGCTGTAAAATTGATAAGCTTTTAATTTTAAATTTCAAAATTGTGCCGCCCTTGGCGTTTTTTGTGTTTGGCAATCAAAAACGTAATACGAAAATATACATACCAGATGTATATTTTCGTAATATGCATTGTACGATATATTGTTTCATATTACTGATTGCTCTCTTAACATACGTTGATTTGGCGATTTTCTTTTTTTTTTTCTGCCAAAGACGACAGATATCAAATATTCCGCTGCAATATGCTAATATCTTATATTAGACACTTTATTTAGACATTTGAAAACAAATTTGACTTCAAATTATGATAGAATATTTATTATTAGTGCTAGAGGCCTATTTCAGTCGGTACAGTTGTCGAATTTTTATAGGTCACTCTTAATTAGTGCTAGAGGCCTATTTCAGTCGGTTTATTGAATGGGGATTTATTGAATGAAGTCCCCCCAAGGCACAACTTTGACATGAGTCCCCCCCCAAGGTACCCCTATTTCAGTCGGTACAGCGTTGTCGAATTTTTATAATACACACTTAATAGTGCTAAGGGCCTATTTCAGTCGGTTTATTGAATGGGGATTTATTGAATGAAGTCCCCCCAAGGCCGAACTTTGACATGAGTCCCCCCCCAGGCCCAACTTTGACATGAGTCCCCCCCCCCAGGCCCAACTTTGACATGAGTCCCCCGAAGGCCCAACTCTGACATGAGTCCCCCCCAAGGTACAACTTTGACATGAGTCCCCCCCCAAGGCACACCTTTGACATGAGTCCCCCCCAAGGCACACCTCCCCCTCATTGGGAAAAAGAGAAAAAACGTTGTTTTGCAGCTATAAGACAGTTTGGACTTCCAACGTTATTTGTTACAATATCTGCAGCTGAAACACATTGGTTTGATTTAATGAAAACTTTATCATGGAATTTAGATCGTCACGAATTAACTAAAGAAGAATTTGTCGATATTAACAAGTTTAGCAGTAGGCCTCTGGCACTAAATTAAAATATGTCAATGTCAGATTTTCATGTTTTAAATAATGAAATAATGTCGTGTCTGTATAATTTTCTTTTTTTTCTTTTAATTAGTATATTAGTTGGATATTTACTGTGTAAATATAAAACTTTGAAATGAAGTTTTTGTGTTTACCTTCGAAAATGAAAGTTTGACATTTTTTTTTTTTTTCTACAGTTTTGAAATTTAAAATTAAAATTTTATCAGTTTTACAGCAAATAAAATTTTTAAAGTGACGTCAATTTTTGTGAGATGCATAATGGACCATATTCCTCCTTTGGGTTCGAGACTATAAAAAATGTACTGTAAATAAACTATATGTGTTTTTTTTACGAAGTTGATGTCTTTTATGGGTTTATCGTAAACAAGATAGCGATTTTGCATTGTCGCCACTTATTGTATTACACCATGAATTTGCCAAGATGCCTGTCAATATCTGATTTTACCAATTAATTTCTTAAACTGTATTAAATACTAAGGAACAACTTTAGTATATCCCCACAACGGTATTTGGCGACTTTTTGTTGGCGATTATGGCTAAATCATAAATGATACAATCATAACCTAAATCATAAATTATAAAACAGAAAATCATAAATCCGCATAGAACATAAAATCAAAATAAACAACATATAGGCTGCCATATTATATCGCAAACAGTCCAGAACGACATCGTTATCGTTCAAAACAATGCCAAAGAAAAATCGCCAAATTCAGCTGTAGAATACTAAGTTAAATCGGAAGGGAAAAAAAAAAAAAAAAAATCACATTTTTCGAAATCTACTGATAAGGGAAAAATTCATCCTTGATTGTATTGTAAAAACGAATTGCCGGTTTCAAGTATGGATGGCTTTTGAATATTTGTTGACAATATTTTCTGAATAAGTGTTGATGATGGCTCCTGAATACTTGTTGGCGATATCTGCTGAATAATTATTATTGTTGGCGATATCTACTGGATATATATTGATCATGACATCTTAATAGTTGTTGGCGATATCTCCTGAACTTGCGTTGATTTTGGTCTGAATATTTGTTGGCAACATCTTCTGGATATGTACTGATTACACCTTGATTTTTTTTTTTTTTTTTTTTTTTTACATATATATTATGTAATATTAAATTTAGAAAATAAAAAATGAGCGTGGAGAAGGAAATTTAATGATACTGGATAATTTGATTTAATTTATAAAGACATCAATGGTACAGGAAAAACTACTTCAGCCATTTTCTTTCTAATAATGAACAAAACGAAAAACGGATATTTTACCTGGAGATATTTTGTACATTTAGACCAAATAAAAAATTTTCTTCTTTTTTTCCCTCGTGAATTAAGTTGAAAAATATTTAAAATAAAATTGAAAAACGTCGTTCTAAAACAATGGTACAGTTTAACCTCTTGGCGAAATTTTAAATTTGGCACCGAAGTAGCTTAGACGTTTCTCGCGAAAATCTTGACAGGCATAATTGCTATAGATAATTTAAGTCATCGTCAAAATAAATGAAAAATTTAAAATCTGTATTAAAGGAACAACTATAGTATTTCCCCTCAGCTAGATTTGGCGATTTTTCGTTGGCGATTATGGCTAAATCATAAATCTAAAAATTAGTGCTGCACCGAGTAGCACTTTGGCCGAGTAGCCGAGTACCGAGTAGTTGTAAGAAAGAATAATTGAAATTGACGTATATATGAAGAATTTTGCACATCTTGAAATTTAAAAAAGGCCTTTTGAACACAAAATTAAGTTAAATGGCAAACAGCATATTTACATGAAACGTTTCAGAACTTTTGTAGTGTATAAACACAATTAGGTTCATTGTTATATTTGATACTTCCAGCTTAGTGGATTATTAAAACCATAATAACTGATAACTTCATTCTTTATTATATAGTCTTTCTCAGATGTGAATCATTCTCAGATAATTCTTAGAGAATATAAAAGTTCTTTATAGGCTTAATTTAAGATGCATGAAATTTACATATGAAATGAGAACATTAAAATAAATATTTTATCATCATTTCAAACACGATAGACTTCATTAATCTTCAAATTCTAGAAGAGTAAAAAGGTAGGTGGTTTCGGGCCATAATTTGCAGAACAACAAATTTTATAATATATTTTTATTAACATTTTAGTGTATTTACCTTTTTCATAATTATTATTTTTTAAACTAGCAGGCTTTGCCCGCTTCGCTGGACATTAAACTTAAATAAGTTGTCAAAATCCCATAACTTTATTAATAACCTAAGTTCTCGCTGTGATTGGTAGAGGTTTTCTCGCTCGCAAATTAAGGTTTCTGGGTCTCCACTGTCTTCGGCACAACTTACTTACTTTTTACTTCCCCTTCCTCAGCGGTCAGTTCGAAGTTTTGCAAAATCACACTAATGTACATAATGCGTACACTTAATCAATATCCAGTCTGGGTCCCCACTGCCTTCGGAACACACTTCTTACTTCCCCTTCCTCAGCGGATGAGTTCAAAGTTTTGCAAAATCGCACTAATGTACATAATGCGTACAGTTAATCAATATCCGCGCACAAAAATTCGCCATTCTAAGATAATTCAAAGCGAATTCAAACGGAAAAACATGTTTTTACACATGTTTATTGGGAACAAATTCAGTATAACCCCACAACGATATTTGGCGATTTTTTTGTTGGCGATTATGGCTAAATCATAAATCTAAAAATCATAAATCATATATGATAAATGATAAAATCATAATCTAAATCAGAAATCATAAAACATAAAATCATAAATCCAAAATAAACAACATATTAGGCTGCATATTATATCGCAAACAGTCCAGAACGACATCGTTATCCTTCAAAACGGCGCCAAAGAAAAATCGGCAAATTCAGCTGTGGGGTTATACTAAAGTTATACCGTTTATTGCCCTCCGACTCCGAGAAGGTGTGTGTGTGTGTGGGGGGGGGGGAATTTCGAATTTCGTGAAATCCAGTTACAATAAGTGCTGGATGCAAACAAACAATTTACGCACCAAATTTCGTGACCACAGAAGTCTAATAGAAAATATTATAAATAAATAAATACAAAACTCACAGCTTTAGTATGGGAACCCTTTGGTGACTTTAAATATTTTAAGCCATTTCTGCGATGAACTGAATTGGCTATCTCAATTGTGAAATTAAAGATCTTGGCGAGAAACGTCCGAGATACTTCGGTTTCGAATTTCAAATTTTGCCAAAGGGATCCAATACTAAAGCTGTTCCATATCGAATCTGGTTTGAAAACGGAAAAAGGGTAAAATAAATTAGAAATATCAGACCTATATTTATAAATTTGATACCGAATGAAAGGGGCGATTTTGCTGAATCCAGGGGTTCAAACAGTTTTTCGATGCGACAATTAGATTTTTAAAAAATAACTAAAGTATGAAATTTAAGTGGCAACGGAAAAACGGATAAAATGAAAAATAAATTAGAAATATCAGACTTATTGTTCCAAATGAAAGAGGTGATTTTTCTGAATCCTGGGGTGTAAACAGTTTTTCGATACGACAATTATTTTTTAAAATTAACTAAAGTATGAAACTTAGATGGCAACACTTCATTTCAATCTTTTCATAATTTGTAGTGCGAATCACGCGAATACAAAAGTCTTTAACTTAAAAAAATTATTTTTATACTTTATTTTTCCATTCAAAGCATTTTAGTGAAAAAATATTTATGGCGCATGCGCAGGCGTTTTTTACCCACAATTTAAACACTAATCATAATTTTGAAAATTTTTATAGATATAATTTCAAGTTGGGTGAAGACCTAAGTTTCTGCCAAGCGACGTTGAATTCCGTCCAGCCGTTCTCGAGTGATGCCCGGACAAACGTGTTTTAGTCTTTTACCCCCTAGGGGGGGAACGGGGGAGAATTTCTGAAAAGTTGATAGATATAATTTTAAGTTGGGTGAAGACCTAAATTCCTGCCAAGCGCCGTTGAATTCCGTCCAGCCGTTCTCAAGTGATGCCCGGACAAAAAAAGCGACATTCGGACACGATGACACACACACACAGGCAAAATTTTCTGAAGTCATTTTCGGCTTTCACGGGGTGTAAAACGTGAAGATATCGCAAAATTTTTCGATTCCGACAAATTTACAGACAAAACTCTGATTTTATTAATATAGATTATAATGTGTCATTTTCTCATCGACCAATTTAACATTTAGTAATTTCTTATTTTTCGCATGAAAGCATATTTCATTTTATGCTGAAAACAATAAATAAATATATCTCGTAAACTTTTTTTGGCAACAATTAAAAATTTAAATGGCTTATATTAAGTCAATATAAGTCAATAAGTTTATTATTTTCATATTTTAATTAATTTTAAAGATTTTTTCAATTTTTTTTTTTCCCTAAACCATCCCTGACCTATAAGGAAAAAAACAAAAAAAGAATGATCGAAATCGGTCAAACCGTTTACGATTTTATAAATAACATACAGACAAACATTCATTTTTATATATATAGATTAAAAATCAATCTTTTTACTTCCTTATACAAAGTATAAGGAAGTATAGTAATCCCGATTTGCGAAATGGATTTTCTATTTCACATTGCTCGAAAACGAATGATCGCTGAATGTTGCCAATTTATACGTGTGACTGTCATGATGTATAGTTGTGCACCTGCAAGTTTCGTCTGAACACGAGCTCTCGTTTTAGAGATATAAGCGATTTTACACGATTTTTCGTGACGTCTGTATGTGTGTGTGTGTGTCTGTGTGTGCGTATGTCGCATAACTCAAAAGCGGTTCGACGTAGAAAGTTGCGAATTGGTACATAGGTTTGTTATAACATCTAGTTGTGCACCTCCCTTTTTGGACTTTCTATGATTTTCCGTTATGGAGATATTTAGGAAAATTAGGTTCATAATGACAAAAATACATAGGTTTTGGCCACAATGTATCAAAAAACGGTAATAACTCAAAAACGGTTGAACGTAGAAAGTTGCGAATTGGTACATAGGTTTGTTATAACATATAGTTCTGCACCTTCCTTTTTGGACTTTGTATGATTTTCCATTTCGGAGATATTTAGGAAAATTAGGTTCATAATGACCAAAAATACATTGCTTTTGGCCATAATGTATCAAAAAACGGTAATAACTCAAAAACGGTTTGGACAAATCTTGCAATTTAACTGACTTCCCGACTAGCTAGACATTTGAAACTTTCAGAAAAGCTCAGAACACGTTGACAATGCGTTTTTTTAATATTTTTGGCCAACTGTTTCCGATACCTGCTGCCTTCGGCAGCGTTACCAGTACATATCTTGCAATCGATTTTTAACTAACTTCCCGACTAGCTAGACATTTAAAACTTCCAGAAAAGCTCAGAACACGGTGACAATGCATTTTTTAAATATTTTTAGCCAATTGCTTCGTGTCACTGCTGCCTTTAACAGCGTTTATATGATTCAACAGAAAATCTATTTAACTAACTTCCCGACTAGTTAGAGATTTGAAACTTTCGAAATAGTTCAGAAACACGGTGAAAATGCATTTTTTAACACTTTTATCCAATTGTTTCGGATCCGAAGTCTCCCCCCAAGGCACAACTTTGACATGAGTCCCCCCCCAAGGCACAACTTTGACATGAGTCCCCCCAAGGCACAACTTTGACATGAGTCCCTTCCCCAAGGCACAACTTTGACATGAGTCCCCCCACGGCACAACTTTGACATGAGTCCCCCCCAAGGCACATGAGTCCCCCTCAAGGTACAACTTTGACATGAGTCCCCCCCAAGGCACAACTTTGACATGAGTCCCCCCAAGGTGCAACTTTGAAATAAGTCCCCCCAAAGCCCAACTTTGACATGAGTCCCCCCCAAGGTACAACTTTGACATGAGTCCCCCCAAGGCACAACTTTGACATGAGTCCCCCCCCCCACCCCAAGGATTTTAAAATGAGTCCCCTCAAGGCACAATTTTATTTATTTATTTATTTACTTTTTTTTACGTATGCATGCATTTTTTTAAAAATATTTTTAGCCAACTGTTTCGGGTCCAGTGACAATATTTTTTAATATTATGTATATTTCTAAAAGTGTATAAGGAAGTCATGTGGTGCCCACATCAGATTTTTTTTTTACAGTTTTAAAAGTGTCTTACTTTTATTTGCACAAATACGTAACTAAAGTTTTATCTACTATAGTAGTATTATATAAGGGGTTCTTTTTTCTAAAATATTTTATTTTTGTCTGTTTTATAGATACAATTTTATGTACAAAGTTTTTGTAAAAAAAGAAAAAAAAAAAAAAATGCATATTACACACATACAACATGGTTATACTTAAATTCTTGTAACTAAAATTGATAAGCTCAAATCATGAATCGTCTCTGTATCGAGTTTAGTGGCAATCTACTTGCCCGTTTTAACCGCAGAAAGCTGTTCGCAGCAAAAGTTTAATGACTATGTTTATATTTTCATATTTTTTAAGTTTAGTTATTAAGAAAACAACTCTTATGAATACATTTCTTTCAATAATACATAAAAATAATGAAATTCTTACAACTACTCGGTATTGGCCGAATACTTAGTCCATATTTGGCCGAGTACCGAGTATATAACGAGTACTCGGTACAGCTCTACTAAAAATCATAAATCATATAGCATAAATGATAAAATCGTAAGCTAAATTATAAATCATAAATCATAAAATCCTAAATCCAAAATAAATAGCATGTAGGCTGCCATATTATATCGCAAACAATCCAGAACGACATCGTTATCGTTCAAATCGGCGCCAATGAAAAATCGCCAAAATCAGCTGAGGGGAAATACTATAGTTGTACCGTATTAAATTCTGTTTTCTGCAAAGTTATATATCAATGCTTAAAAAACAAAATATGTTGCGGATTTTATTATTATTATCATTATTATTGCAATATTTTATAATTTATCTCTATAAGAAGGCATGGCTAGAGTTAAAATGGCTATTGTGGTTGCGTAAATGAATTCCTTGGCGAAAAACGTACGAGCTTCATTTCTAAATTTTAAAAATCGCTAAATTGGTCATAGTAAAGATCTATCCTATTAAATATGTTTTGAGTTGAAAAACTAAATCTTTATATAAACTAATATAAATTTTTATCTCATAAATTCCATTTTAAAAATGTCTGCGCTTATCTAACTCTATACCAATAATTGTTTAACATAATCATGGTATTCATTACTAAATCTTTTTCGCCTAACGTTAAAATAAAGGAACAACTTCAGTATATCCCCACAACGATATTTGGCGATTTTTTGTTGGCGATTATGGTTAAATCGTAAATCTAAAAATCATAAAATCATAATCTAAATCATAAATGATAAAATCATAATCTATATCATAAAACATAAAATCATAAATCCAAAATAAACAACATATAGGCTGCTATGTTATATCGCAAACAGTCCAGAACGACATCGTTTTCGTTCAAAACGGTGCCAAATAAAATCGCCAAATTCAGCTGTGGGGATATACTGAAGTTATACCATAATATAAACTAAAATAAAAATATAAACAAATTTTCGTTTCATCTTTATTAAATTTTTACGTAATATTTTAAAAATATCGGTTATTATCAAATGTTTTGCTATTCTAAATATTTTTTTTCTTCTCTCGAGCATCTCAAAGATGCCAATGGACTCTTCCCACCTGACGTCAGAGGTCACATGATAGAGGAAAAACAAATAGCAGACGAAGTCTTGTTTATCTAGAGCGATTACTAAAATAACATATTTTCTATTCTTATTTTTGATCAATCGTATTTAATCTGTGTTATTTTTTACACATCATCATTTTTAATCCATTTTATATCATTATTCATCATCTTTTGTTTGCTGCATACATTTACAATCATCATTTAGTTTATACCTATTATTGATGTTCATGAAGCCATGTTTAAATACTCTGATTTTTGGTACTTAAATCAGTGACAGTGCAATATCGTACTACGTAAATCCATTTAGACCAGTAACTAAGTTAATTAACTTGTTGTAACACCTTTATGCAATTAAATTAAATGAAAACATTTTAAAATTTCGATTTATAATCCGTAAACATTCCACAAGAAGCTATATTATTTATTGCTAGATCAGTTAATGTTACAGTTACATTACAATCTACAAAAATCGATTCTTATAGATAAAAATAAATAAACACATAAAATGTTTTTTAAAAATTATTAAATTTACAAATACAACTATTCTACAGTTTACAAATGCACAATATTACTTTTATTTTATTTTATATTAAATATTAAAATTTTTGTTCTTAAGTACAATATTTAATTGAATTAGATTCTCAGAATTCGATTATTCGTTTTCCTCTATCACGTGATTGAGCAGACGACGCTGGGAAAAGCCCATTATTCAATTTTTCTTATTTACACCATTGATCACATTTTAATTTTCCTGAGGAAAGTGACGTCAGAGACACAGAAAAAAACGTCATAAGAGAAACTTTTCCCTCCGGTGGCAAATAGAGTACCTTTATAAACCCGCGTTTTTACTTAATAACTTCGTTAATTAAAATGATAGAAATTTCTAAGCAGCTGAAATGCCTTCCTTAAAGCAGTCGGAATACACTGATCTATCTCATGACGCGGAGAACCCTGCCCTCCGCGAGAAGTTGCTGTCGCAGACAAAAAAAATTGACGCCTGCGACAGTTACTTTTTTTTAATATATAGAGATAACTAGCAAACCCGTGGGAAATTTCCGCACTTTGTTTCTTCTCTTATTTACCTTTAAAATTTGAGACTCATAAATACTGTACCAATTTCACCACCTAATTAAAATTTTAATTTACCAGAAGCAAAACAAAATTATTATTATAACCAAATAAATATTGTGCAATAGTGAAACCAGAATCATTCAAAGAAAATTTTCAAAACAAAATTCATGGTTGACAACCCAGTTTTCTTACTTTCGCAGGCAGTACAGTTTTAGTAAAGAACCCTTATGGCATGCCTTCTAAATTTTTATCGCCAAGAATGAGATGAGATTTTATTTATTTTGGCATAAATTTTTGATTAAAAAAAAAAAAAAAAAAAAAAAATCTTATTTTGATTATACTTTTTATGATTGCGTTTTTTAGTCAATTTATGATAATAATTCATATTCTATATATATATCTTTAAAATATTGCTCGGTTTAAAATGATATTTGGAAAGCTTCTGAAGAAGCAACTGTTAAAAATGCACTTTTCCACAAAATAATGTCATCATACAAATGTCGTCATTTTTTCTTATTAGTTCATTGAGCTGAGTCCGCGTACTTAAATTTAAATATTGTTCATTTTTAAATATTTTTTATCTTCGCGTATTTTATTAATTTTACCACTATCGCATCGTTTCGAAAAAAAATAATTGTAACTGGTCCACGTTAGAGAAATATTATATAGATTACAAATAATTGAAAAAGCTGTATTAACATCAAGTGTCATCCATTACAAGTTTAAAATAATCTATTTAAAAAAACTTTTAAACCCCAAATTCTTAATGTATCGTATCACATAAATCTTTTCGAAGTTAGAATAAAATTTAATTTGAAAAAAAAAAAAAAAAAAAAAATGAAAAAAAAGTAACTTTTCTGTTTATTAACCAAAAAAGTTGATGAAATTTAAAATGCACTTGTGGGGCTGTATATTATATTTTTGTGTTCGTGAGAGAAAATTAAAAAAAAAAAAAAAAAATTTGAAAACTGCAATTTTTAATCCCACTTTAAAACATGTGACTTAATGTGAAGTAATTTTTTTTTTTTTTTTTTTAAATTTCTCCTTACGGTTTCCATACAATCAATTAAATTTTAGCTGGGAGATTCACAAATATACCGTAGTGAATGACAATAAGTACATAAGAATTTGGAGAAAATGTATTTGAACTTGAGTGGATGAATAAAAAGTATTTTATTAATTATTGAAAGATTGAACAAGATGTATAAATATATATAGGGAGAGTGTGAACTAACAGTAGGGATTGAATAATTATAAGATAAAAAACACTTTTTATATACCATGTTTTAAATTTTCTGATGAATCACAGAGCTCTTACCAATGTGCATAAAATTTTTATTTTAAAGTGATAATGACGTCAATTTTTCTGAGATGCATAATTCAACTTTTTATAATTTTTTAATGTTCACGTTTAATTAAATGTATTTATTTTTATGTCGAAAGAAAATTAACTCGTACTTATTTATTTATTTATTTTTTTTTTTTTTTTGCAACAATTAAATTATAGCTAATATTTTAATTTTTTCCTAACGCTATTAGGATGTTATTATTTTCATATTTTAATTAATTATAAGAAAACTAATCAAAAATTCGAAAATCGGACTTGGAAGTATTGTGTTGCCATCGGGCTGTGAGCTATTGTAAAAGTTTGAAATGTCTAGCTAGTAGGCAAGTTAATTAAAAATAGATTGCAAGATTTGAACAAGATATATATAGAGCATTTCCTCGTGACGTCATGTGGTTGGCAAAAAAGCGCGCTCGACTTTCCCGCGCCCCGCCCACCATTGATTTTCCGTTGGTAGTAATCAAGTAATCGCCATCGCTATGCTTTTCCCAAGACATTTTGCCAACCACTCATAAAAGTTGAGATGTTTGTTTACAAACAAATAACTGCCCTATAGGAAGAGTGTGAGCTAATAGTAGGAATTGCACAAACAAGAATAGAAGTTAATAAAAACATGGTAATAAGACATTTAAATGCACTTTATTTAGACTACATGACTTATTTTACCGTAAAAATATACAAAGAAAAATAATCGTATTTTCTTTAAACTTTTAGCAGATTTAAAGAATTGAATATCTTTAAATAGAACGAATTTAATTTATAAAAGGAATAGTTTTGAAACCTGTTAGAAATTAATTTGATCATTTGTAAGTAATTGTTTAGCTAACGCCAGTCAGTATTGCTTTGTATATGATGTTTTCTTCCTTTATTATTCTCAGCCAAGAACGTCGAAAGAAGAAACAACCCTATGGAAAATGAGGACCTCTTCGAGGGCGACATCATGCGTATTGACCCTTCACAAGTAAATTTAACTTTGACAATTTTATGAAATGTAGTATTCAAATAGGCAGATTTTTTTTTTTTTTTTTTTAATGTTTTCTCCCTTTTTAACAATATATATATATTTCTAGTTGATATTGTGAATTATGAACTTTTCTTACGTAAGAATTAATTGTGTGCATTTTGGCTATTAGTGGCTTCCTAAGTTTAAATTGTAAAAAATAATAAACAAATAAAATAAAAATTTAACTTTTTTTTAATTAAAAAAATTAATAAATTAAGATTGCTTTGAATTGCTTATTGCTGGTGCTTTTTGGGATTGATATTTTTTACAACTTAGTTTAATTCTTGTTAATAACATTAAGATTAATCACTTCAGGTATAACAAAATTAAGATGTAACTAATTAATTAAATGGTACCACATATTCACTTACATCATTAGAATTAAACATCTTCTATTATATAATACTTAATAGCAGTTGCTTGTTTAAAACTAAATCCTTTTTAACTGACTTTTAATATTTTTTTAGTTCACGATAGATGGCGCTAGCACACTGATGAATTAATGTTTACTGACTTTATTCCTTTCCATGAATGTTTTTAAGTTACTTGAATTAAGAAAAGATTAAAATTTAAATAATTCATAATGCCGCATTTACAAAGTGAATTCGTTAGTGATCGTTAATGAAATCTCATTTGTTAATTTTTTATCGATTAATCGATGTTTGCAAGTAATTAATTTATTTGATTTGATGGCAATAGTTTATTCTCCGTGTTGTTTGGTAGCTTTACATGTGGTTACTCTGATTTTTTCCATTTTTCTGTCTGGTTTCATTGATAGTTTGATTTAAAATTTTATTTCATTTCTCATTCAAAATGGTTTTGCTGCTCGGTTAAAGCATGAACAATATAAATCTGCTATTGTTAGCTTTATTGTTTTACGAAATCTTGCAGCTCCATCTGCTTTAAAGAAGTACATGCTTCCTGATGAGTTAATACTTCTATTTTTAAGCATTTTTTAATTCCAATTAGTATTCATATGGTCCTTTATTTTTTTCTTTTTAATTGGATTCTTAATTTCTGAATCACTTTTAATACATTAATGAGTTCCTTCATCCATTTTCTCCGTCAATTGGTATAACGGTCCTTTTTACTCAGGTGGGCGTTAAGTAATTTAAATTGGTTTTGTCTCTTATTGGATCTAAATATGATTCGCAACATTTGTGTGATAGTTTTTGTACTGTGTTAAAATCAGTTTTACTTTTGTTGTGTTGGTATTGGCATGTATCTATTAAATGCTATAATTTTAATGTTAAAATTTATTATGATATCTATCATTTATATATTTTTATATATATATAAATTCTTTTATAGACTATGCGGGAAAAATAGTTTTCAAAATATTTTTATTATTATTAGTACGGCAGGACTATTGCTTTCAACGTGACACTTCGCGTCGTCATTATTTGCGTGTAAGTAAAGTATCGTGTTGTCACCGGGCTCTGAGCTATTGTGAAAGTTTCAAATGTCTAACTAGTAGGGAAATTAGTTAAAATGCGATTGCAAGATTTGTACCGGACAAACAAACATACAAACAAACAAACAAGAATAGAAGTTAATAAAAACATGGTAAATAATTATAAGATAAAAAACTTTTTATAAACCGTGTTTTTAAATTTTCCGTTGAATCATAGCTATAGAAGTAACTACATTAGCACTTTATCAGTGTGTATGAAAGCTTTAAACCGATAGTGGCGTCAATTTTTGTGAGATACATAATTTAAGTTTTCACAATTTTTTAACGCTCACGTTTAATTAAATTACTTATTTAATTACGTTTATTTATTTTTATGTCGAAAGAAAATGAACTCGTAAATTTTTTTTGGCAACAATTATAGCTAATATTTAATGGCTATTTATAAGGTATTAGGATGTTATTATTTTCATATTTTAATTAATTATAAGAAAACTATTCGAAAATCGGACTTCGAAGTATTGTGTTGTCATCGGGTTGTGAGCTGTTGTGAAAGTTTCAAATGTCTAGCTAGTAGAGAAGTTAGTTAAAATTCGATTGCAAGATTTGTACCAGACAGACGAATAAACATACTTACAAACAAACAAACAAGAATAGAAGTTAATAAAAAACATGGTAAAATAGTCATTAAAATATCTATAATTTAATTGTTGCCAAAAAAAAAAAAAAAAAAAAAAAAAAAAAAAAAAAAATTACGAGTTCATTTTCTTTCGACATAAAAATAAATACAAATAATTAAACGTGAGAGTTAAAAAATTGTAAAAAGTTAAATTATGCATCTGGCAAAAATTGACGTCATTATCACTTCAAAGATTTTCTACACATCGATAAAGTGCTAATGTAGTTCATGATGCAAATATATGTTGTTCTGAAAGGATTAATATTTTATTTTTAAAACCAACTTTTTTTTTTTAAATTCAATTTTCCCGTAACTCTTTAAACAATCACATTAGAACGTTCATCTTTGGAATATCAATAATAAGAATTTTCTCGCCAAAAGTCGCAAAAGAACTCGCCAGAGGGAAAAAGTCACCAAATTTGGCGCCAAATCCATTACCTGCCTATTGGAGCTTTTTAATACGTTTTAAAGGGAAAATTAAGATATTTTAACTCGAAAAAGAACTGGAAATGCAGAAAAATGACATTTTATCAACTTACTAAGCCTCTTTGAAAGAATTTATACAAAAATAAATACAATTA
Organism: Salticus scenicus; assembly: GCA_963930645.1. NCBI lineage: Eukaryota > Metazoa > Arthropoda > Arachnida > Araneae > Salticidae > Salticus > Salticus scenicus. The sequence goes on from OZ005653.1 coordinate 19,036,229, forward strand.
TTTACAATTTCGTAACAATACGCATTGATAAAGTGCTAATGTTGTTAGTTCTATAGCTATGATTCAACAGAAAATTTAAAAACATGGTTTATAAAAAGTTTTTTATTTTATAATTATTTTCCCTCCCTCTAGCATTAAAATAAATAAATAAAATAAATAAATAAATAAAAATAAAATTAAGAAAAACTGCATGAAAAAGAAATTTTAGAAATAACCGCAAAGGTACGCAACACAGTTAGTTGTCTTTATATGAAACAATAGACTAAAAAATAGTCTTGTCGTACTAGATTAAATTCTGTTATGTTAAAAAAAAAAAAAAAAAAAAAATGGTTAGAAAATAAAAAGTTTTTTTTCTTTTATTATTATTTTTTTTAAATTTATATGTATTGGTAACTGTAAAATTAGTGGTTGGTTGTTTGGTTGGGCTTAACTTAACATCGCACTATAGTACGGCACTGTGAGTAATTGCCGATGATCTGTGACGAATCCCCAAGGATGATCCGAAACATGTCATTACAATTTTGATCCTCCACTTAAAATTAGTGGACAATTTATGAATATTTTCTTGCCTTTGCTGTGTACTACTACCATTAATTTTAGTAGATTGTAATGTCAACCAGTGTTTGATATCTCAATCAACTCTCACCCCGCTCTGCAAAAAATGCAAATTGAAATATTTTTGTACTTGAAAATTATTTTTTTCCCGAAAGCTTAAAGTGCACCAGTAGTAGATACTTGACAACTCAGTACTGTACACATTTTCTGTTCCAGTGATGGATACCACTGATTTTAGGTTGATTTCTTTAGATATCGACCTATTGCAATCATTTCATTTATTTATCTATAATGAAAATTTTGTCACCACGATGACTCCCGAAATAATACACCAGATCAAACCAAATTTCGACAGCAAACTTATCTCACAAATATCTTTGATGAGTTTGTTACCCAAGTTGCTACGACTTTTTGTTTTCAAGTGGCGGCCACTTGAAAAGTTCAAATCCATATTGTAAAAAGCGCATTTAAGGCCGGATTTGCTTGAATTTTGATGAAAATATAGGCCACATAAGGGTCTCAATGAAGATTATTAATGAACTTTATCATCCATTTTTAACAAAGTGGCAGGTATCTTAAGTCTAACGAGGCCACATGAAATCAGGCTACCACTTAAAATTTTAAAATTACGATTACTTCCGAAATAATACTCCAAATCGAACTAAATTTGGACAGTGAACTTACCGTATAAATATCTTGAATGAGTTTGTTAACCAAGTTGCTGTGCTATTTTGTTTTCAAGTGGAGACCACTTGAAAATTTCAAATTCGCATTGTAAAAAGAGTTTTCCAAATTTCTTTCAATTTTGATGTATACATAGACCATATAAGTTTCTCAATCAAGTTTATTAATGAACTTTATCTGCCATTTTTAACAAAGTAGTGGATATTTTTAGTTAAGCGGTGCCACTTGAAATCAGGATACCACTTGAAAATATAAAATCCCGATAACGTCCGAAATAATGCTCCAAATCGAACCAAATTTGGACAGTTAACTTATCTTATAAATATCTTGGATGAGTTTGCTAATCAAATTGCTCCGCCATTTGATATTCAAGTAGAGACCACTTAATAATTTCCAATTCACATTGTAAAAACCGTATTTAAGACCGGATTTGCTTGAATTTTGATGTATACATAGACTATATAAGGCTCACAACAAGTTTATTAATGAACTTTATCCGCCATTCTTAACAAAGTGCGGATGTCATAAATTAAGCGAGACAACTTGAAATTAGGCTACCACATGAAAATTTATAAACTTGATAACTTTTTAAATGCTGATTCAATTCAACCATAGTTAGACAGTCATATTATCATATAAGTATCTTGGATGTGTTCACCGGGCAACTTGTTCCGACATCTTGTTTCAAAGTTGTGGCCACTTGAAATCACGCTGCCACTTGAAAATATGCCATCACGATAACTTTTAAAATACTAAACAAAAGTTGAATAGTGAACTTATGGTTCAAATATTTTCGATAAGTTCACTTGGTGACTTGATCTGCAATTTTAATTCCAAGTGGCAGCCACTTGAAAATTTGTCATTATGGTAACTTTGTAATACTGAATCAATTCACATCAAATTTGGGTAGTGGATTTATCATTGAAATATCTCAGATAAGTTTGTTGGGCATCTCACTACGCTTTTTTTTCCAAGTGATGTCCACTTGAAAATTTCTTATCACGATAATTTTTTAAATACTGATTTAATTTGAACTAAAGCTTGACAATGAACTTATTATACAAGTATTTTGGATGATTTCGCTGGGCAAGTTGTTTCGCCAATTTGTTTCCAAGTTGAAGCCACTTAGAATGCTACTTGAAAATTTGCCATAACAAAAACTTTTGAAACACTGCACTGATTCGAACCAAAGTTGGATAGTGAACCTATGCTTCAAATATTTTGGATGAGTTTGCTGGGCAACTTGCTACATTATATTGTTTCCAAGTGGCGGCCACTTGAAAATTTGTTAAAATACTTAATCAATTCAAATAAAAGTTGTAAAACGGATTTATCTTTAAAACAACTATGATTTCGGTGGACAAATTTGTTTCCAAGTTGCGTCCACTTGAACGCTGCCACTTGAGACATTGTTATCGTGATAACTTTCGAAATACTGAATTTATTCGAACCAAAGTTGGACAGTGGACTTATCTTACAAATATCTTGAATTAGTTCACTGAGCAACTTTCTCCGCCATTTTGAACCAAATGGTATCCACTTAATTTTTCAACACGATGACTTTTGAGATTCTGAATTAATTTGAATTAAATTTGTATAGTAGACTTATCTCACAAATGCATTTGATATATTTGTTTGTTAACTTAGCCCACCATCTTGTTTCCAAGTGCCGGCCACTTGAAAATTTTAAATTTACATAAAAAATTATTCATGAACCGTTTTGCTTAAAACGCCATATGTAAATAGCCTACATAAATATTTCTACCAAGTCCATTAATAATTTTTAGTCGCCATTTTCAAACAAAATGACGGCTACTCGGCGAGGAAGAAGAAATCAACCTACCCTTCCAAATAGCCGGAATGACTTTTTTTTTTAGGAAGAGTAAAATTAAATTAAATTGCCAAGTATTATTAAAAATTTCATGATGCCTCGACAAATTATCCATATTTTAAGCAATTTTAAAATAAAGAAGTTGCGTTGCATAAACACCACAATTTTGGTAGTTTTAGCTAGGTGGTGGCTTGATTATTATACAGACATATAATAAATTAAATTACAATCTGAAAACAGTAAGTTTGTTTATTTGATATTTGTAACCTTAATTTTTGTAAAAAAATTATCTAATATATACAAAATTGCAGTATACTTTTAAGTAACAGAAGATCACATAACAACAGTCATGTATTTTATACACATTTAAACTGTATTCATGTATTCTTATTTAAACTGTAATATGTATTCTATAGATATTCTATATACATTTAAAATAGTCTTGTATTCTATACATATTTTTAGACGGATATCTCAAAAATTTATATTCGTCATTTACTATTTCTGTTTGATGGCTTAAAAACCTTGAAATTTCGATAAGTTTTCAAGTCTGATAATAGTATTATTTCTTGCATAAGTTGTAGGGTAATACACATATCTTTTGTAGCGAGCTATCAAAGTTTAATGATATTTAGTTTAAAGCTTCCATATTCCATGACTCGTGTTGCAACATTAAAAATCTGTTTCAGTTATTTATTCATCACCATTATATATATTCTGAAATCAGTTATTATTTCGGTCTATCTTTTTATAAACTATTTTCAAAATTTAATTGCATTACAAATTTAGTTATTGATTGATTGAATAATTCATACAACTCGTTTGTATCGAATAACAATAATTGCGGAATACATCAGATAGAGATCATTCTGATCCATAATAATCAGAATGATTTAAAAAATTAATGCTGAAATTACAATGAAATGAATAAAAAATAGGATGAAAGATGTACTGTGCGTTTCATAAATATAGAGTCAGGTGATTTTTTGAAATAATAGTTAAAAAAAAATGAGGCAATAAGTCACTAAAAAATAATATGCTTACGGAATCAGCATTACAACAAAGTTATATGGTATAGATTTTACGGAATTTTTGTAAAAAAAAAATAACAAAACAAAATATACTGCTGTCTCAAAAATAAATAAATTAATTAATAAATAAACAAAATAAAATAAAGACCGTTCGAGTATTTGGTATTTAAATTCAAAATTAGGACCCATTCCTTTGAATTATCTGGAAAATCCTATCAGGCATGCTGAGAACTAGAGTTTGGAGAATATGTGACTGACATTACCAACTCTGCTCTACTTGTTGCTTTAATTTTTTAATAGTCGAAAACTGAAGACAATGACCATACTCCTCTCGTGCAAGTACTTTCTAAAGGTTTCAATTGGATTTAGAACTGGGCTAATGGCTGGCGATTCTATAACAATAACTTGACTCTACATAAACAAATCTTTTGTTGAGTAGGAGCAGGTGTGAATCGACGCATCATCCTGATAAAATTTCCAGTTTTACCTCTCTATGATGTTTTCATTTAGAAAGAGATTGCTTTTGAAGACATTTTAATAATCCCAATAGCACTGTCATTTGTTCCAAACCAATTAAGAAAAGCAATTTCGGCAATATCGGTTGTAACATAACGTGCCACACACAATGAGAAAACTCCTCCTTTTCGTCGACTAAAGAAATCGTGAGGTTCTCGTCGTTGAACGGATGAATGGTTCTTCAGTGACGAAAAAATATTCCATTTGGTTGGCCATAATGTTTGAGTTGGCCCTATGCCTATTTTCATGGTCTATGACGATAATCTCATGAGTTCTTTAGTCGACAAAAAGGAGGATGTTCTCTCATGGTGTAGGCCGCGTTAACAACGAAATAACGGATGACACCACGAAAAATTTCGAACATCTAGGCAGACAAATGAAACCTTGGATCGAACCCGGAATTTCTCGTCACTTTTCGGCCGCCCTATTCTTCTCAGCAGGTAGACAGTCGTAAGATATATGCTGATGTTTTACGTATTTTTCTGTTAAAAGGGCTGCTTATAGGAAAGGCTTCTGATGTTCGCGGCATGGAACAAAAGTCATATATTTTTAATTCGATGACTAACAAAAAAGGCTTCCTAATTATTAAGCTTCTAGGGTGTTGCCAATTTGCCGTAGTCCAGTATAATAAAAATGTTGAAAATGACAAATGAAGTGGATAATAGATGAAAAATCATGCAATGTTTACTTTTCATGAACTAATTTGTATAAAAGGTGCTTTCCCAAGTTGTGAAACAATTAAAAATTGAATGTAATGCAATTATAGCTGTATACAATGCACATCATTCCAAATTTTTTTCGAAAACGTATTTCATCGGTTTCTTTTGAATAAAAAAAACGTTACAATAGTTGACCTCTGCATGTGTTCTATTCATCGAATATTTCTGCTCTTTACGGTACTAATATAATGAATTTATCATAAAAGATAACAAAAAAAAAAAAAAAAAAACCTGGTCAGATAAGTTTCTGTTCTTTCTGTGTCGCGTCGATGACCATGTAAAAGTAAGGTATTTACCTTAAAAATTAAAATGTTCTCCACGTATGCACTAGTCGGTATATCTGTAATGGTTTTATTAGGCTTTTGAGAGAATTCTTATGCGTAGCTTGAGACTAGTGATGGCCGTAAAAGGTACCATAAAACATTTGTCAAATTCTGTATTACTGATCAGGTACAATCATTTATGTATTCTGTCTTCCTTAATAAAGCTATTTAAATCATTTAATATTTAAATTAATCATTCTTTTGTAAGTTTTTATTGTCATTTCTGCATACAAAAAATAAAAACAAGTCCTTCCGGCTTATTCGGAAGGGTAGGTTGATTTCTTTTTCCTTATCAAGTAGCCGTCATTTTGTTTCAAAATGGCGGCTAGAAATTATTAAAGTACTTGGTAGAAATATTGATGTAGGCTATGCACATATAGATTTTTAAGCAAATCGGTTCATAAATACCTTTTTATGTGAATTTAAAATTTTCAAGTGGCCGTCGCTTGGAAACAAAATGGTGAGTTAAGTTGACAAATATATGAAATGTATTTGTGAGATAAGTCTACTGTACACATATAGTTCGAATTAATTCAAAACCTCAAAAGTCATCGTGTTGAAACATTAAGTGGCTGGCACTTCGATCAAAATGGCAGAGAAAGTTCCTCATCTAAAATATCGTTTCAAATTTGAAATTTTTTTTTTGTAGAAATTCTTTTAAAGAGGCTTAGTAAGTTGATAAAATGTTAGTTTTCTGCATTTCTAGCTTGTTTTAGCAGTAAAATAGCCTAATTTTTCTTTAAAAACGCATTAAAAAGATCCAGCAACGCAGGTAATGGATTTGGCGCCAAATTTGGCGACTTTTCCTCTATGGCGACTTTTTTGGCGACTTTTGGCGAGAAAATACTTATTATCGATATACCAAAGATGGACGCAATAACGTGATTGGTTCACGAGTTACGTGAATTTTCTAGATTTATGTTGTTTGAATGATAAATCCATTTGTCAACTTTGATTTGAATTGATTAAGTATTTCTAAAGTTACCGTGATAACAAATTTTCCAGTGGCCGCCAGTTGGAAACAATACAGTGGAACAAGTTGCCCAGCAAACATATCCAAGATATTTGAAGCATAGGTTCACTGTCCAACTGTGGTTTAAATCAATGCCGTGTTTCAAAAGTTAATTTTATGGCAAATTTTCAAGTGGCAGTCTAATTGGTTGCAACTTGGAAACAAAATGGCAAAACAATTTGCCCAGCGAAATCATCCAGTATACTTGTATGAGTTCCTTGTCCAGTTCTAGTTCAAATTAAATCAGTATTTCAAAAAATATCGTCATAAGAAATTTTCTGGTGGCACCACTTAGAAAAAAAAGCGGAGTGAGATGCCCAGCGAACTTATCTGAGATATTTGAAGGATAAATTCACTACCCAAATTTGATGTGAATTGATTCTGTATTACTAAAGTTACCATATTGACAAATTTTCAAGTGGCAGCCACTTGGACATAAAATTGCGGATCAATTCACCAAGTGAACTTATCCTAGATATTTGAACCATAAGTTCACTATTCAACTTTTATTTGAATGAGTTTAGTATTTTAAAAGTTATCGTGTGGCATATTTTCAAGTGGCAGTGTGATTTCAAGTGGCTGGAACTTAGAAACAAGATGTCGGGACAAGTTGCCCAGTGAACATACATTCAAGATAATTATATGATAATATCACTGTCCAAATTTGGTTCGATTTGGAGTATTATTTCAGAAGTTATCGTGATTTTAAATTTTCAAGTGGGAGCCTGATTTCAAGTGGTCCCGCTTAACTTAAGATATCTGCCAATTTATTAAAAATGGCGGATATAGTTTACTAATAAACTTCATTGACATCCTTATGGGGTCTGTATTTACATCAAAATTCAAACAATTTCGGAATACGCTTTTTACAATTTAAATTTGAAATTTTCAAGTGGTCTCCACTTGAAAACAAAATGGCGGAGCTACTTGGTTAACAAACTCATCTAAGATATTTATAAAATAAGTTAAGACACTGTTCAAATTTGGTTCCATTTGGAGTATTATTTCGGAAGTTATCATGGTTTTAAATTTTCAAGTGGTAGCCTGATTTCAAGTGGTCCCGCTTAACTTAAGATATCCGCCACTTTATTAAAAATGGAGGATAAAGTTCATTAATAAAGTTATTTGAGACACTTGTATAATCTATGTATGCATCAAAATTTTAAAAAATTCGGAATATGCATTTACAATTTGAATTTGAAAATTTCAAGTGGTCTCCACTTGAAAACAAAATGGCAGAGCAACTTGGTTAACAAATTCATCTAAGTTATTTATAACTTAAGAAACTATCCAAATTTGGTTCGATTTGGAGTATTATTTCGGAAGTTATAGTGATTTTAAATTTTCAAGTGGTAGCCTGATTTCAAGTGGTCCCACTTATCTTAAAATATCTGCCACTTTATTAAAAATGGTGGATAAACTTCATTAATAAACTTCATTGAGATCCTTATGTGGGCTGTATTTACAACAAAATTCAAGCAAATCTTGCTTTAAATATGCTTTTTACAATGTCGGTTTGAAATTTTCAAGTGGCTGCCACTTGAAAACAAAAAGTCGGAGAAACTTGGTTAACGAACTCATCCAAGATATTTATAAGATCAGTTCACTGTCCAAATTTAGTTCCATTTCGAGTATTATTTCGGGAGTTATCGTGATGACAAAATTTTCATTATATATATATATATATATTAATCTATATTAATAAAATCAGAGTTTTGTCTGTAAATTTGTCGGAATCGAAAAATTTTGCGATATCTTCACGTTCTACACCCCATGAAAGCCGAAAATGACTTCAGAAAATTTTGCCTGTGTGTGTGTGTGTGTGTGTGTGTGTGTCTGTGTGTGTGTCATCGTGTCCGAATGTCGCTTTTTTTGTCCGGGCATCACTTGAGAACGGCTGGACGGAATTCAACGATGCTTGGCAGGAATTTAGGTCTTCACCCAACTTAAAATTATATCTATCAACTTTTCAGAAATTCCCCCCCGTTCTCCCCCTAGGGGGTAAAAGACTAAAACACGTTTGTCTGGGCATCACTCGAGAACGGCTGAACGGAATTCAACGGCGCTTGGCAGGGATTTAGGTATTCACCCAACTTAAAATTATATCCATCAACTTTTCAGAAATTCTCCCCCGTTCCCCCCTGGGGGGTAAAAGACTAAAACACGCTTGTCCGGGCATCACTCGAGAACTGCTGGACGGAATTCAACGGCGCTTGGCAGAAACTTAGGTCTTCACCCAACTTAAAATTATATCTATAGAAATTTTTAAAATTCTGATTAGTGTTTAAATTGTGGGTAAAAAACGCCTGCGCGTGCGCCATAAATATTTTTTCACTAAAACGCTTTGAATGGAAAAATAAAATGCAAAAATAAATTTTTAAGATAAAGACTTTTTTCATTCGCGTGAATCGCACTACAAATTATGAAAAGATTTAAATGAAGTTTTGCCATCTGAGTTTCATACTTTAGTTAATTTTAAAACATCTAATTGTCGTATCGAAAAACTGTTTACACCCCAGGATTCAGAAAAATCACCTCTTTAATTTGGTACTGAATTTGTAACGATAGGTCTGATACTTCTAATTTATTTTCCCCTTTTTCCGTTTTTCCGTTGCCACTTAAATTTCATACTTTAGTTATTTTTTTAATATCTAATTGTCGCATCGAAAAACTGTTTGCACCCCTGGATTCAGAAAAATCGCCTCTTTCATTTGGTACCAAATTTATAAATATAGGTCTGATATTTCTAATTTATTTTACCCTTTTTCCGTTTTCAACCTAGATTCGATATGGAACAGCTTTAGTATTGGATCCCTTTGGCAAAATTTGAAATTCGGAACCGAAGTAGCTCGGACGTTTCTCGCCAAGATCATTGATTGCACAATCCGCGATTGTAATGAAATGCTCGCCCTCTGGTGGGCTAAGGTGAAATTATCACACCATTGCATATCATCATATTATGCAATCGATTTTCCATGATGTAATGGCGGAGAAAGAACAATTATTAATCCACGTGGCTATTATATTTACTAACAACTGCAGTTCAGAGAGCGCCATCTATCGATCATTACAAACGCGTATTGAGATAGCCAATTCAGTTCATCGCAAAAATGGCTTAAAATATTTAAAGTCACCAAAGGGTTCCCATACTAAAGCTGTGCATTTTGTACTTATTTATTTATATTTTCTATTAAAGACTTCTGTGGTCACGAAATTTGGTGCGTAAATTGTTTGTTTGCATCGGCACTTATTGTAACTGGATTTCACGAAATTCGAAATCTCCCCCCCTTCTCGGAGTCGGAGGGCAATAAACGGTATAACTTCTGTATAACCCCACAGCTGAATTTGGCGATTTTTCTTTGGCGTTGTTTTGAAGGATAACTATGTCGTTCTGGACTGTTTGCGATATAATATGGCAGCCTAATATTTTGTTTATTTTGGATTTATGATTTAGATTATGATTTTATCATTTATCATATATGATTTATGATTTTTAGATTTATGATTTAGCCATAATCGCCAACAAAAAAAATCGCCAAATATCGTTGTGGGTTTATACTGAAGTCGTTCCCAATAAACATGTGTAAAAACATGTTTTTCCGTTTGAATTCGCTTTGAATTATCTTAGAATGGCGAATTTTGGTGTGAGGATATTGATTAAGTGTACGCATTATGTACGTTAGTGGGATTTTGCAAAACTTCGAACTCACCCACTGAGGAAGGGGAAGTAACAAGTGGGTAAGTTGTGCCTAAGGCAGTGGGGACCCAGACTGTATATTGATTAAGTGTACGCATTATGTACATTAGTGTGATTTTGCAAAACTTCGAACTCACCCGCTGAGGAAGGGGAAGTAAGAAGTGGGTAAGTTGTGCCGAAGACAGTGGAGACCTAGACTCCTCACTTTGCGAGCGAGAAAACTTCTACCAATCACAGCGAGAACTTGGGTTATTAATAAAGACTAGTATCGCCCAGTGGTCGAAACTCGACCATTTTTTTTGCAAAGCGAGGCAAAGCAAAGTTATTGCCTTGTCCTAAACGGAATGCAATTGCAACACAGCTGCGGCAATTGTTTGCCAATATTCACTCTAACTGAATCAGCAGAGTTTTACTTAATATAACTATTTCTCTCAGTAGATGTTAGCCTTTCCTGAAATGAGAGAAAATCGCAACGTGAAAACGCCCCTTGTTGTGTGATACAGCCCAGAAGCTAATAGGTACAATGTCAGACCAAGGTCCAACCAAGTATCAAATTCTGTTAAATTAATTCGATTGGTTCATAAAGTGCAGTGTTTGAACAATAAAAAAAAAAAAAAAAAAAGATATTTTTCAAAAATGGTCGAATTGAGTTCGGGAAATTTCAAAACGTGTAACTTTATCGAAAACCGAAAATCTAAAACATTTCTGAATCTTATATTTTCTACTTATATATGCAGAGGAAAGAATAATAAATCCACTTTTTAAAAAATAAAAATAAGTAGTCAATTTCACTAATTTCACTTAATTAAAATGCAAGGAAAGCTCAAAACGTGTAAATTCATCGAAAACCGAAAATCAAATTTTTTATGTATCTTGTAGTTGCTTCTTCTACCCACAAAAGCTAGCAATAAAGACACTTTTTTAAAAAATAAGTAGCCAATTTCAGTTAATTGAAACGTAAAGAAAGCTCAAAACATGTAAATTCAGCAAAAAACGGAAATCGGAATTTTTTCCGTATCGTCTACTTATACATGCAACAGTTAGTAACAAATCCATTTTCCTTTTATTTAGTATATTAGTTCAATATTTATCCGCGATTGTAATGAAATGCTCGCCCTCTGGTGGGCTAAGGTGAAATTATCACACCACTGCATATCCTCATATTATGCAATCGACTTTCCATGATGAAATGGCGGAGAAAGAATAATAATTACACGTGGCTGTTATATTTACTAACAACTGCAGTGTTCAGAGAGCGCCATCTATCGATCATTACAAACGCGGATTGTTTAAATATCACCCTTTGTAATGAAATGTTTATGTTTACATTCGAAACTGGAAGTTTGCCATTTTTTTTCTGGAGTTTTGTGATTTTATCTTAAAATTTTATCAATTTTACAGAAAAAATAACTTAATCAAACACATGTAGACAGTAACTTATATATAACTATACCCAAATATCGGAATTAAAATCGGCAGATAATTTCCGTTATTTTTTAATAATTTTTTACAAAAAATTCAATGGACAATTAACATAGAAAATCTTTTACATGGCTCCATGGACAGACAGTGACGTCATCACTTCGCTTGCGTATAGTGATGCTACATTATACAAATTACTGTGTCTATGGTTTTATTTGAGCTTTATGAAATTGCCAGATTAAACAACTTTCTACTTTTAGGTATTTTTTAATGTGAAGGATTACGTGTATAAAAGGGAAAAATGGGGGAAAATGCATAACAAATAAATGTATTTTTAAATACCTTCTTGACATCGTAAGAAAATAATATTTGTATTCGCACCTTCCGGCTAACCATACATTTCGAATGATACCATTTTCAACCCTCTACTCCCATAATTAATATGTTAAAAAGGGACAACAAATTTTATGCTTGCCTATTAATATATAGATATGGGATTTTGACAACTCATTTAAGTTTAATGTCCAGCGAAGCGGGCAAAGCCTGCTAGTATATACATATATAGATAAACGAAGTGATTGCAATAGGTCAATTTCTAAAGAAATCAACCTAAAATATAATTAATAATAATAAAATAATAATAATAATATGTGTGTTATAATTTTAATATATATACCGGGTGATCCAAAAGTCAGGACAAACTTTAAAAATGAATAATTCGAAAACGAATCAAGATACAAAGATACGGTTTTCACCAAACGGATGAAAAAGAAACCGGGTTTTGTGTGGCAACGAAAAAAAAAAATTAGTTCTGTTGGCGACCAACAGATGGCGCTATAATGTTTTATTTTACCAAAAGATGATTTACAAATGAAAAAAGTATTTATAACTTACAAGTCAGCTTAATTACAGTTAATTAGTACTACAACAATAACTGCTCAATGTGCTGTCCATCATTCAGAAGTACAGCTGTGAGATGATTCACCACATCGTTCACAGGATTTAGTAGCATTTTTTGCGTTATGGCAGACACATTTTGGCGGATGTCATCTTTCAGTGCTGCTAGTGATTCCGGTTGGTCGCTGTACACTTTTGACTTCAAGAATCCCCATAGTCAAAAGTCACAGGGTGTCAGATCGGGAGATCTTGGAGGCCATGCGTGATTAAAGTAGCGACTGAGAATGCGATATTTCGATGCATGTAAGCTTCGACAACCATTACCTGTCGCAGTTGCTTCTTTTTATATCGTTTGTTGCTTTGCATAGTCCTGCATCAGAAATCCGACAGCGCCATCTCTTGGTCGCCAACAGAACTATTTTTTTTTCGTTGCCACAAAAACCCGGCTTCTTTTCCATCCGTTTGGTGCAAACCGTATCTTTGTATCTTGATTCTTTTTCGAATTATTCATTTTTAAAGTTTGTCCTGACTTTTGGATCACCCAGTATATATATTGATAATTTTGTACAGGATAGAAATGCCATTCCTTCAGATTCCCAAAGATAGCCTGGAGGAGTGATACCATATGAGATCGATAGATCATCATGTAAGCATAAATTAGGCTAAAAAGGTACCATAGAACATCTGTCTAATTCAGTATCACGGATCAGCTACAATCATTTATGTATTCTGTCCTCCCTAATAGTGTTATTTAAATCATTTACCATTTAAATTAATCATTCTTTTGCAAGTTTGTTTTTGACAGAAATGCATGCGAATATTTATATAATATATATATATATATATATATATATATACATATTAATTAAAAAAAATAATATGTGTGTCATAATTTTAATATTATTTTGATAATTTTATATAGGATAGAAATGCCATTCCTTCAGATTCTCAACGATGGCCAGGAGGAGTGATACCGTATGAGCTCGACAGATCAGCATGTAAGCGTAAATAAAGCTTTATTTCTTCAATTACTATAATCTTTCATTTTTTTTTTTTCAATCCTTACCATTTATTATTACTTACAGCTGATCTCCGACCATTTTTAAAAGCAGCTATGCAACATATAGAAAAACGATCTTGTATCCGTTTTGTCCCAAGAACCAATGAAAAGGATTACCTTTTGATATTCCAAGGAAACGGGTGACATTTGCTTTTTTATATTTGTAAATTTTTAAGTGTGTGTGTCATTGGGTGCATATACGCGTGGGCTTATAGTAAAACTATGTATCTGGTGTGGAGTTGCTAAATTGCTTTCTTTTCTTTTTCTTTTTTAAGGAAAAAAAAAAAAAAAAAAAAGATTCTCTTTGAAATTTTGAATTGGACAATTTCTTATGATATTTAATTTCATTAAATTGGCCAATTTTCAGTTTTTCCACACTATATACTGAATTTTTTTCATATCTTAAAATATTTATTTGTTGGTCATAAATGTTTTCTATATTTTACATACTACAGTATACTAATAATTTATGGGGATGTTTTTTTACCTAACTTGGGTGACAGTCTAACAGCATATTACAGAGTTGTCAGCTTTTATAACTTATTCCAAAGCAAGCCCTGCCTTTTTTTCATACCAGTAATTTTTAAGAATGATTTTCTTCTTATTTAATTGTTGTTCCATAATGAAGAGAAATATTCTATAAAAATTCAAGTGCAAAAATAGGGCGGGGTTAAAATGCCCCAGAATAAATTATAAAAGTTGGCAACTCTGGCGTTATTCTACGGAGAAAATTGTTAAGCAAATCACACAGGTTTACATCTAAAATTTTGATGTGATAATTTTGGCTGAATTTATGTTTTTTGGTACGCTGAAACTGAAACTGTAGCGAAGTTTTTGCTACCAAGTATAGATTTTTGAGGTATAGATTTTTGAGTATAGATAGAGGATGTCTATTGACACAGTTTCTACCTTTACTCTTCCACTAATATAATTATATGATAACTTTTATAGTATGTTATTAATCATGGAAACATAAGAAAAACTACTAAAAATTCTTTATACACCATATAATGTCAAAAATCTATGCGTGATAGAGAAAAATTGGCTTCAGTTTCAGTTTCAACACACCGAGAAACATAGTGTTACGAAATTGTAAATAATTGTGTTTATTTTTGTATAAATTCTTTCAAAGAGGCTTAGTAAGTTGATAAAGTGCTAATTTTGTGCATTTCTAGTCGTTTTAGCGTTGAAATAGCCTTATTTTCGCTTAAAAACGCATTAAAAAGCCCCAGTAATGCAGGTAATGGATTTGGCACCAAATTTGGCGACTTTTTCCCACCTTGGCGATTTTTTGGCGACCTTGGCGAGAAAATCCTTATATGGGATATACCAAATATGGAAGCTGTAAGTTGATTGGTTGACCACTTTCTAGAGTTTTCTCGAAAAATCTGGGTTCCATGGAACAGCATATAAGGAGCGCTTCCTCGCCAAGGCAGTCAGTTCAGTTCAGATCTCAGCCAGCTTCGCTAGTGCTTGCATTGCTCTTGAGCCTCTTTGAGAGAGACTTGCTTCAAGTGTTATTGCTATACAGTTTGTACTGTGGATTTGCTATTGACCGCTGTTGTTTAAGCTGTGGTTACTGCTTGAATTGAAGCTGATAATTGGTTTATTGACCTGTATTTTTCTGGAACTTTCTGTGAATAAATTACTGAATTTTTGTAAGTTTGGCCTTTCATTCCCGGACAACTCACGAACCCCCAAGTACGCAACAATATGTTATCAGCTGAAATTATCAAATCGAATTTTGCCAACATTATTTTTATTACCATGTTTTTATTAACTTCTATTCTTGTTTGTTTGTCCGGTACAAATCTTGCAATCGAATTTTAACTAACTTCCCTACTAGCTATATACATTTGAAACTTTCACAGTAGCTCAGAACCCGGTGACAACACAGTACTTCGAAGTCCGATTTTCGAATTTTTGATTAGTTTTCTTATAATTAATTAAAATATCGAAATAATAACATCCTAATAGCGTTAAAATAGCCATTAGGCCGTGGGCCATAGGTTGATATCGTTCAAGTCCGTTTCAATCATCGAGGGGCAATTTCAAATTAATGTTAAAATTAAAAGAATATTCTATTATCTACGAATTCGCAATGTTCTGGTCTGAAGATGTGCACATTATTTTAAAATTAATTAAATTAATTCTACAAATTTGACATTTCTGCGGTCCTGCTATTCTACTTACACTTAGAGATAGTCAAATTCTCTACTCATTCAGTCGCTTATCCTCCAATCAAAACAGTAATTTCATTTTCGCTTTTATTTTTAGACCAATGGCAGCTGCTGTTGCGGCGCGCGCTAGCACTTGATATGTTTTGTTTACGTTTATTTATGTTTACATTATCTTGAGTATAGTTGACATTTTCATTCAATTATTGCTTTCTTT
Source organism: Salticus scenicus (assembly GCA_963930645.1). Classification (NCBI taxonomy): domain Eukaryota; kingdom Metazoa; phylum Arthropoda; class Arachnida; order Araneae; family Salticidae; genus Salticus; species Salticus scenicus. Next base: position 19,052,370 of record OZ005653.1, read on the forward strand.
TCGTGTATTTTTAAGTAATCTTTACATTTCATATAATGTAAGAAAAAAATGACATATTGTTTATATATCGGGAATGAAGTAAATTAAAAAATGTAGTATTTTTCTCAAATAAGATGTAAAGTTTCTCTCGACATCATTATCTTGCGTATTATTAACATTTTGATCGAATTATTTTATTACTCTTTTTTTCCCCTTTACTTTTTAAGTAGAATTACTACAGGTAATATAATATCAGAAGAAATTACTAATTGTTTGTACATCGGAGATGAGATATATTCAAAGGTGACGTGTTTTTCTCAAATAAGCTGGGCTGAAGTGAGATTGTTTGCTGATCAGTGGAAAGTTTTAAATATTCGTGAAAGAAAAATATCTACCGATTTGCTTCTTCTTCAAATTAATGAACTGTCCAAACTGTCTTTAGACAACAATATTAGAGTCCTGCGCGGGTCGGGTTTTACCCGACCCGAACCCGACAAAAAAATTTTCATCAACCCGAAACCCGACCCGAACCCGACAAAAAAATTTTCATCAACCCGAAAACCGACCCGAACCCGCAACAGAGAATTTTTTGCGACCCGAACCCGACCCGAAACCCGACTTATTGAACCCGAACCCGACCCGAAACCCGAAAAATAAATCAACATTACTTATTCCTCTAAGAATCATGCAAAACAAGGTAAAATGATATAACATGATATAAAATAAAGTAAATTTTCATTGTCACACGGTTGGTAAGTTATATATATATATATATATAAAAAAAAAAAAAAACTAGTATGTTGTGGCCACCACAAGACATTCTTATATATTTTTTTGTCAAATTCACTAAGTGCGAATAATTTATAAAAACTATCATTAAAAAGTTTAACGTGATGAATGCAAATAATTTTCATCTTAGGGAGACCTAACACTAAATATCCAAAAAGAGACAGTTTTGTCGTCTATAAATAACTTCTTAAACAATGTGTTTTTATAATGGTTATCTCACATATCATGGTTCGTACAGTCACATGGCATAGAAGTTGAGATATAGCCACCCTGTTATCGATGAAATTTGCAGTATAACAAAACAACGCCACCTATTGGACGACAAGCATTCAAACTGAGTCAGCATAATTTCTCACAATCTCGCCTTCTCACATATTAAGTTTTGTTTGATGGATACACTATAAAACATGAGATATAGCTTTCCTTGTAATTGTGGAAATCGCTGTGTAGCAGCGCCACCTGTTGAGCGGTTTACACCAAAAGTTGACAGGCGCTAATATATATTAAATGGCGCCTACATACAAATTTACATGAAATTCTGTGCAGTAGTTCTTGAGATATAGCTTTTCCTTAAATTGCGGAAATCGCTGTGTAGCAGCGCCACTTGTTGGCTGATAGGTATTCAAACTGAATCAGCATAATATCTCATATTGGTCTTCTCACATATCACGTTTTGTTGGATTATACGCAACAGAACCTGAGATATAGCCTCCCCTGAAATTGCAGAAATCGCTGTATAGCAGTGTCACCCGTCGAGCGGTTGACACCAAATGTTGATAGAATCTAATACTTTCTTCTACTGAATATAGAAGAAAGTAAAATAAAAAAAAAACTTGTAAACTGCGAAATCTTTTTAATTTCTAGAATATAATTCGAGGTTATACTGTATTTGTATTTCTTTATATTTATATATTAACAACAGTCGAGAAAGATTTATAATACTTTTCTAATTTTCATACAATTTCTACAAAGGTACATATTAGTTCCGTTGAAGAAAAGAAAACAGATCCAGATACAAATACGGATCTATTTTTCTGGCGGATATCCGCGAATACGAATAGGGAGCTCCGGTACATGTCTGCCCACCAGCGGCCGAGCGGTTCTGCGCTCGAAGCTGGTAGATGGGAGGTGTCGGATTCGATCCCAGGTTGCGCTCATCGACTCAGCCGTTCGGAGTTTTCCGTTGTTTCCTCCGAAACACGCGTAAATACGGGCTAGGACCCCTTAGAAAGACTCAAACGGAGGGCATTCTCCTATAGGCCTAGGACACATCTGGAGTCAATCGGCCTTAAATCCTCCAACCAATCAACCAACCGATACATGTCTAGTATGTGCAGAATGTTTAAATTAGTTACATAGTTGTAAACATGCCTATAAATTTATGTTTATAATTGTAAAAAATATTTTGAAAGGTGTTCTCAAGTCGACCCGACTTGTTGAAAACCAAACCCGACCCGAACCCGAACCCGACCCGCAAGAAAAAAAATTCAGTCAACCCGACCCGAACCCGACCCGCACGAAAAAAAGATCAGTCAACCCGACCCGAACCCGACCCGCAAGAGAAAAAATTCTGTCAACCCGACCCGAACCCGACCCGCGGGTCGGGTCGGGTTCGGGTAAAATCGGGTTACCCGACCCGATGCAGGACTCTAAACAATATAGGTTACCATAGAAAGCGTTACACAGTAAGTTTTACTCTGACATGTAGCTAAATTATTACCGAAGCATTAGTGGAGGCCTCCATATCCCTTTCCGACCGAAAGCGTACATTTGTACGGGTTAGACATCCACGACATCCACTCGCATTTTTGCATCTGGAACAGTCGTATGTAATAAAATCAGGGGGGGGGGAACGATCGAGCTAATTAGCAGAAAGTGTAAAGTACAATTTTCAATCAACAAATGTTGGTTATAGTCCATATTATTCTTTCAGTTTGCAAAAAAAGAAGAATGTAATGCTTTAAAGTAAATATGTTCCCGGTCTTAGATATGGCGACTCAAAAAATTTTTGGTTTATGTTTGTGTGTCTGTTTCTTGCGTGTGTACAGGGAAACACCAAAGTTTTTTTTTTTTTTTTTTTTTTTTTTTTTTTTAATCATTACGGCCTATGGACAGAATTTGTACCGCGATAGAGGCCGCAAAAATCACCCGGTTGATTTGCAAATTGGTATAAATGTTCAGACTCTGTATAAAAATAGTTGTGTAATATTTTTATGTTTAGATTATTCATGGATCGTGTAGAGGGATACACCAAAGATTTTCTTATCATTGTGGCGTATGAGGTGAATTTCGTTTAAGCGAATTTTATCTTCGTTAATCTGTATTCAACGAAATTAAATTAGCGTACATTATTGAGATGCTTAAATTTATGATTTCTGTAGAAAATATGTGTACTTAGGCTTCATAATTAATGTACAGGACCTTACAAAAATATTCCGACAATGTCATGTAATCATCCAAATTTTGTTAAATTTCGAGCAATTATTTTTGAAAAACATAGAATAAGTTGAAATGTTTTTACTGCTGTTCTTTTACAGAAAAACGCAAAATAATTTCATAACATTAGAATCTATGAGCAAATTTTTACCTAAGCGCATTTTAACGTGTTTATACTGCATTTAGTGGAATTAACGTATATTATAAACATATTTAAAGGCATGTTTTCTCGCTCAAAAAAAAAAAAAAAGTTATGTATAAGCTAAATTTATTTACAGGACCACACAAAAGAATTCCGGTGATATTCTGTAATCATTCAAATGATGTCAAATTAGGTTGAAATATTAGTGAGTTATTAATTAGGTGTATCATTTTTAGTTGTGTATATAATAACGGTAACTCGTTTTGAGGAACACGCAAAAGAATATTGTACCATTATGATCTATAGATGGTATGTATTAAAAATATATTTTAACACGGTTACACTAAATATAATGAAATGTTATTAGAATGTTTCAAAGCCTGTTTTTCTATGAAAAATTTTTGCGATAGAATTGATAATTAGTTTAGAGAGTTATACAAAATAATTCCGATATTTTATGTAGTCTTTTTACAGGAAATTTGGTACGTTTTTATTATTTACAAGGCATTAATAGAAGGCTGTTTCTAAGAAAATATATAAATATACATATGTAGAGAGATAGATATAGACAGAGATATACAGCGGAAAGTTGAAGGGGAGTGGTAACCCCGCCAGAAATGTATCTGTTTATGTAGCGAGTCGTCATATATATGCATACATTACATATGTATAATAAAGAGAGAGAGATGCATGTTAGGATTCACCCGAAGAGACAGAAAACGAAACATTTGTATTAGATTAGGGAGCAAACGAATTTTACTGACGTTATTTCTAGAATTAAGTTAAAATGGAGCTGGACTGGGCACTTCCAGAAGAAATGGTGATAGATTGACCACAACTCCTACTTGGGATCCCGAGATAAAACAAAAGACCGAGAAAGAGACCAGTGTGTTGTTGAAGAGATAAAATTGTGAAGTTTGAAAGAGAGAATGGAGAAGAATTGCAGAAAACATGGCAGACTGGAATCACCTAGAAGGGGCCTTTATCCTGCAGTGGACTGATAAAGGTTGAAATTGATGATGATAATGATAGATATAAATATGAAATTAATAAAAACTATCAATGATCTAATGAGTAATGAGTGATGAAAATAGGACGTCGAGGCTCCTGATCTGCAGATCCACTAAATATTAATATTTTTTCCTTTTTTAGTACTTTTTCCCAGGAGTATGATTTTAGCACTTGTGTGCTAAATTTTAAAATTTATTCAACGAATCACAGTATTATCAGAAATATATTACACACTGCTTTAAACCAGCATCCTAAATGTAAACTCAATTCCTTCAAATTGAAATTAGTTTTCCAAATTTATGTGCAAAGTTTACTTCCAGAACATTTGATATTTTCATTACCTATCTTAAAAAGAATATATTAGCAACATTTTCAGGTTGCCCCCGAAAAGTTGAAACGAACTTGTTTTTAAATGACATTTTTAGCTTATGGCCCACGGTCTACATTAAAATAAAATATTAGCTATAATTTAATTGTTGCCAAAAAAATTTACGAGTTCATTTTCTTTCGACATAAAAATAAATACATTTAATTAAACGTGAACGTTAAAAAATTTTAAATTGTTAAATTATGCACCTCACAAAAATTGACGTGAGGTCATTATCACTTTAAAAAAAATCTGGAGTGACTCCACTCGACTTTCCGAACATTGAGTAATTAACAGTTTTGTAGATAAAGTAAAGAAAGAGTAGTTGTTAAACAAACAAAAGAGAGAAAACCATAATAGAGTGTTTGAGTATTTTTCTCCATCTATAACACGTTGTTTTATTTAACGCTACTGAACTTTGAGCCCATAGATCATAATGACAAAGAAATTTTCGTTGTGTCCCTGTAAAAACTTATAAATGCTACATTCACCAAAATGCTTATAGTTAGTGCAACAGTGATTTATAATACTCATATAAATTTTCAGCTCAATTCAATAAGGCGTTTAGATGCTATCGTAATTTTAAAAATTTAGTCCCATAGGCCATAATGATAAAGAATTTTTCTTTGTGTCCCTGTAAAAAAACTGTAACTGCTAGATTCACCAAAATCTATACAGTTAGTTCAACTGTGATCTATAACATGTGTACAATTTTTTTGCTCGGATTAATAAGGCGTTTAGACACTATCACATTTTTTAAAATTTGGCCCCATAGGCATAATGATAAAGAATTTTTCTTTGTGTCCCTGTAAAAAAACTATAAGTGCTAGATTCTCCAAAATCTATACAGATTGAGTATTTGTGATCTATAATACGTGTATAAAATTTTTGCTCAATTGAATAAGGCGTTTAGATGCTTTCGCACTTTTAAGATTTTGCTCCCATAGGCCATAATGATAAAGAATTTTTCTTTGTGTCCCTGTAAAAAAACTATAAGTGCTAGATTCTCCAAAATCTATACAGATTGAGTATTTGTGATCTATAATATGTGTATAAAATTTTTGCTCAATTGAATAAGGCGTTTAGATGCTATCGCACTTTTAAGATTTTGCTCCCATAGGCCATAATGATAAAGAATTTTTCTTTGTGTCCCTGTAAAAAAACTATAAGTGCTAGATTCACCAAAATCTATAGGGTTCGTACTATGGTGACTTACAATATGCGTACCAACTTTCAGGTTAATCGAACGAAGCGTTTAGACGCTAGCGTGTTCACCCACAGACATACACACATACACACATACACACATACACACATACACACACACATACATACATCATCGTAAAAATAGTGAAAACGGACTCGTTGGACCTCGAAACGTATAGAAACATCAAAATCTCGAATTCGGATTTTTGACATGATTACAATACTTTCCTCACTATAGTGTTCGGAAAGTAAAAATTATGCACATTGATAAGAGCTGTATGCATCATTAGAAAATTTAAAACATGGTACATATAAAAAGTTTTATTTATCTTATAGTTTTGTACACTTGTGTTATGTAATGTATTTTTTCAATTCCTACACTGTTAAAAATTTCAACAGAAAACTCTGTGTAATCTATTATCTTAAGTCTTATGTAAAATTACAGAGAAAAATAAATGGTTAACATTGTACTATTAGTTCACACTCTCCCTATATGTGGTACAAATCTTGCAATAGATTTTTAACTAACTTCCCGACTAGCCAGTAATTTGAAACTTTCAGGATTGCTCAGAACACGGTAACAACACAATACTTTGAAGTCCGATTTTCGAATTTTTTACTAGTTTTCTTATAATTAATTAAAATATGAAAATAATAACATCCTTATAGCGATACTATAGCCATTAAAATATTAGCTATAATTTAATTATTACCAAAAAAAAAAAAAAAAAAAAAAATTACGAGATCATTTTCTTTTGACATAAAAATAAATACATTTAATTAAACGTGAACATAAAAAAATTATAAAAAGTTAAATTATGCATCGCACAAAAATTAATGTCATTATCACTTTAAAAAAATTATGCACATTGATAAGAGCTCTATGATTCATCAGAAAATTTAAAACGTGGTATATAATTTTTTTTTTTTTTTTAATCTTATAATTATTTTTATTTCATTTTTCACGCGCACTTTTTATTTCCTAATTCAAAATTATTTAAAAAGAAACTTTTTCGATAGTGTTTGTAAGTAGGAATTGACTTAAAATTTTTTCCTCTTATATTACTTGGTTTTAAATTTTGCTTTCACATTTAGAAGAAATAAAATCGTTAAACTGGTTCTTATTTCTCACAAATAGATTTTGAAAAATTTTAATATTTTATATTGAATTAAATGGGCAACAATCGCACTTAGTTCATTTTTCGCACTTTATAGTTTTAAAACTAGATTAATAAGATAATAATTAAAAAATAAATAAATAAAGAAGTAATATAAAAGAAAAATTTTTTAAGTCAATTCCTACAAACACTATCGATTTTTTTTTTTTTTTTTTTTAATAATTTTGAATTAGGAACTAAAAAGCGCGCGTGCAAAATGAAATAAAAAACTTTTTATATACCATGTTTTAAATTTTCTGATGAATCATAGAGCTCTTATCAATGTGCATAAAATTTTTATTTTAAAGTTATAATGACGTCAATTTTTGTGAGATGCATAATTTAACTTTTTATTATTTTTTAATGTCCACGTTTAATTAAATGTATTTATTTTTATGTCGAAAGAAAATGAACTCGTACTTTTTTTTTTTTTTTTGCAACAATTTAATTATAGCTAATATTTTAATGGTTATTTTAACGCTATTAGGATGTTATTATTTTCACATTTTAATTAATTATAAGAAAACTATAATAAAAAATTCGAATATCGGACTTCGAATTATTGTGTTGTCACCTTATTGTGAGCAATCCGGAAAGTTTCAAATTTCTAGCTAGTCAGGAAGTTAGTTAAAAATCGATTGCAAGATTTATACAAGATATATATAGGGAGAGTGTGAACTAATAGTAGGAATTGAATACATAAACTTTAACACGATAGTCAATTTAACGTTTATGAATTTTTTGAATGTAAAAACGGATTTTAAGAAAATACATTAGGTAATGAGTGGTTTGAATAATAATTTTTTTTCCATAGAATACGTAGCGTTCGGCTATCAGTGACGATAGGCGAAGTGCCAACTAACTCGGTCCCCAATAAAACACAAAAATCAATCACCATTGATTGTGATCAGTACGTAGGAGGGTTATGCCTCTCTAAACTGCTCTGCGAAGGAATAATATGTGACGTGTTGTATGGCACTGATTGATCAATGCAAATGATTTATTATTTAAATAGCCAAGGGCTGGACTTTGCGCGCTTGAGTTTGTAAAGCATCCTTTTCAAACTATGAAATCGGTATTTGGAAACTGGAAACGTTCGCCGAAGATCAGATAAGTTTAAGATACGTACTTTTAAGTACTTTGTTAAATCTAATAAAATTCTTATTTAATATTAATGGGAATATCTCGAATACTTGTTAGAAAAAATCATATGTAATTTTTCTAAGTCATGCATAATATAGTATAATATTTTTAGTTGAATATATAGGATTTAAATTAATTCAAATTTACTTTTTTTATAATTTACTGATAATAATATAATGCAATTTAAAACTGAAATATTTTATATATTTTTTTTTCTTATTGTTATAAATTAATTGGAAATATTAATAAGCAGTATTATACGAAGAATAGGAAATTATACATAATTTAACTTAAAACTAATTTTCTACTTCATTTGTTTCTATTTAAAGCTTTCATTCAAAGCATTTGATGTGAAAAAGTAATATAAACACAATCATAAAGCACTATTAAACTTGATTTTGAATTATTATATCTCATACACTTCTGCTATTTTATTAAGCTTTTTAAAATATTATTATTATTATTATCTATAAATATTTTCATAAATGAAGAGCCTCCTACACTTTCAAATATTTATTTGTATATTTTTCTAAACCCTATTTATTATTATCATTTTTTTTTTTTTTTTTTTTTAATTTTAATTGATGGAAAATAAAATTTGAAATAAAATAAAAGATTCTGAGTCTTAGATTTATATTATTTAAAAAAAGGTTGAAAGGGAAAATAAAATTTCTGAAAGTGAAAATGTTTGGTTAATTTCATCGGTAATAGAGGGTAGCACCGGCGGCGAATCAATATCTTACTAGACCTTCATGATTTTGGCCGGCAACTTGAGCAAGTCCCCGCGCATGCTCATTAGAAGAAGGAACGAGCTGGAGCAGTTGTGATGGGCGCGATCTAACCTCTTGTGTCAGCATCAACACAAAGTGAGGATAAAAATTTTACACTAACGCCCCAAAAGAAACGCAGTATGAATGCCATTCTATTGGAACGGCACGTTCAGAGTTTCGACTCAAATTCAAAATAGCTCCTATTATTTTGAGTGTGTATGTTCAAATTACTTAAGCTCCCCTTGCAATGAATGTCACCTAAAGGATTTGTGTCGTGCAAAGTACACAGGGTCTTATTATAGTTAAAAAAAGCCTCATAACTAGTACTTTAATAATTATAGACACGAATCGCAAAAAACTCTTGTGATAATGAAGGTTGTTTTTACTATTATGAGGCGGCAACCAATTTGACTTTTTTTTTATTAATATATTAATAATTTATGATCACTAAGGATTATAACCAGATTAACTGTTTGTAAATCTGTTGTGAAAAAGCCCAAACACGGTGATCTTTACCATTTTTAGGTTTCACGGATTATATATCAGGTTTTTATATAACAAATTGCATCGTTTTATATGTTAATATATATTTTTCTCTGATTGATTTTCTAACATATCGAAAATTATCATTGCATAGAACATTATGTACAACAATGAATTTATTATTTTAATATGCATATAATCATCTTTAGATGATTATAAGTTTATTAAATTTAACTAGATTTTACCCCCCCCCTTTTTTTTTTTAATTGAAAAATTTTATTAATAATAAATGACTCTTTAATAATAAGATTAATTAAATTATTAATAATAAAGTTTAATAAAAAGATTAGTTAAGATTAGTCTTTGATGAGATTAATCTTTATTTTCCAAAACATTTTTTTTTTCGAATGATATTCCTGTTTGATCTTTTTAGAATGGTTTGTGACTCCTGTGACTCTCTCCTTTATAAATGTTACCTGTTCTTTTCTTCTTTTGCAGGTGCTGGTCATACGTGGGTCGCACGCAAATGGGCGAACAAAAACTTTCCTTGAATGCTGAGGAATGTTTATATCCGGGCATTTTCGTTCATGAATTAATGCACGCCATAGGGTTCGAACATGAGCATACAAGATCTGATAGGGATGAATACTTATATATAAACTATCACAATATAATGAAAGGTGAGAAACAATAAAAGAAATCGTAATGATGCCACATGCATGTTTAAAAATCCTTATTTCGAACATATAACTTAGTGGAAACTTATCTCAAAAAATAACTTATATTTATACAGACTTTACACAGACAATACAAATTAGGCGGTTACTTCCTTCATAAACATATCTGTTCTTATAGCGAGTTAATCATATGTATATGTATATTAACCCGTTACCTGCCGAAGAAAAATTACGAGATTCGCTTCCCATTGCCACCATTTTTCACACAGGTGCGTGTAGTTATGTGTTCACTGTTCCAGAAATATTCCCTTTATGATTCTTCCCACTCCCCATCGTCTCTGGAATAAGTAAATTCTACGAAAACACTGTCATGGTTATTTAATTGCATTACAAAGCCTTCAGAATAGCAACGTAACACAAAGGATCGTACTTCGGCAACCCGTCTATACACGTCCGTGGCAGTTAACGCATCGGCATAGCGAGACGAGCATATTCGCACTGGGCAGTTAGTTAAGGGGTTAATAATTATTTTAAATAATATAGAATACTTAAAAATGGTCTATTCAATAATGAGTAATTCAAAGGGAACGTTAAGACTGCTGATCTAGTATATAATTTCGTATACTGTATGTATAAAAATATAAAAATCTTTAAATATATACCTCTCATACATCGTAATGCATCTGAAATCTTTTGTGAGTTTTTTTTTTACACAAACTAGTTGAGCAGTTTGTACCATTTTCATTGAAAAACATGTAACAGTGAACTTAATAAATATTTAACAGTTTCAAAGAATTCTAATATATTGGTAGAAATTAGAGCACTGAGAGATAGACAGAGTGAGAGATAGACGATTCGAGGCCATAACTACTTTCAAACTTTGTTCGAAAAACGCATAATACAACTGAAAAGTGCATTTCCAGGAATTTCTAATCATGCCCCCAAACACAGTGAATAGTTTTGTTTGGCCCTATAAAACAATCATTAATGCTAATCATACCATATTCTCTATTAAACACGATTTTGTGCATAATTTCCTTATACTTTGTGCGCTACAAAAATTCTAAAATATGCTTTATAATAGTACCTCTCATACAGAATAATGCTTTAGTATTCTTTAGGATGATGTTCCTTTACACAAACTAGAGGTGTTATTTTCACCGTTTTCAGCGGGTTGGTTGATTGGCTGGGTTTTACGTCGCACTAGTGCTGCGCAATGGGCAACTGGCGACGGTCTGGAACTCACCCCTAAAGGTGGTCCGGAGGCATTCCATCACAATTTTGATCCTCCACAGAAGGGACCCTTTTTCAGTGGGAAACATGCCACTGTGAATTTGATTAGCTAATATCAGTTTCAAGGAATTTTATCGAAATGTACAGAAATTAGAGCACGGATAGACAAACAGACAAACCTAAATCATAAACACTTTTCAAATTCGTTGGAAAGTGTTAACATGTATTTTAAAAATATATATACTAGCTTTCCTTACAGGACAAAAGTACGTGCCGATAGCAAGTTATTATACGTTGTTATTTTCTAGGGGTTATTTATAATTATTTCAAATATCGAATATGATCTGGACAGTATTAAAAAAAAAAAATGGCTTGTTAGAAAGTGTTTCTGACTTAAGTGCGTGTATCTGTCCGTCTGCACTCTATTTCTATAAGTAATTATTAATATGAGAGACTCACAAAAAAATTCTGATACATTATGGTCTGTCAGAGATATTACTTTAAAGCATATTTTTATACATTACAAAATATAACGAAACTTACATATAATAATTAGACTTACGAAAGCATGCCACACAGGGCTACATAAAATATATTTTTATCTATTTTGGCTAGGGCTTAATTTAAGTGTAAGCTTTCACGCGTTTAGTACAGCTCTCATATTCCTTTATTTCAAACAATTTTTACGTATGAGACTGAGCGATTGGAAGCTCGTTGATATAACTTATCATTGCCGACTAGTGCATCATTTCTGAAAAATGAAAATCTCTGAATCGCTATTTCCTCCATTACAACCTTTGCCACTATTTCCTTATTAAAAATACCTGCATCTGCTATGTTGTACTAAAGTACATAAGCTTTACCGTTTATCTCCAGAAGGTTATAGACTAGTCGTTTTCTTTCTTTTAAATGACAGCGACCAGCAATGTTCGAATTAACCATAATTGAATACACTTTGTATTTTTATATTTTACTGAGCATCAAATTGCAAACCTAAAAATATTCATTATATGTAATAAATTAAATATCAGTAGTAGAAAAGTAAATAATAGAATATGCTGAAGATTATTACTTTCTTCTATATTCAATAGAAGAAACTATTGGATTCGTAAAAATTTTCGACTTCCGATTTTCGACGGATTTACACGTTTTGAGAAGTCTAGAACACGATTTTACCATTTTTAGAAAATGTCTGTCTGTCCGCCTGTCTGTCTGTGTGTGTGTGTGTGTGACAAAAATTTTCTGGCAACTGTATCTCCGGAACTACTGCTCAGAATTATATATAAATTTATGTATAGATGCACCTTCACCTAAATTAGCGGCTGTCAACTTTTGGTGTCACCCGTTCAACAAGTGGTGCTGCTATACAGCGATTTCCGCAGTTTAAGGGTATATCTCAGGTTCTATTGCGTAAAATCAAACAAAAATTGATATGTACGAAGGTCATTATGAGACATTATCCTGATTTAATTTGAATGCTTATCGACCAACAGGTGGCGTTGTTACTTATCGATTTCCGCAATTTAAGGGTAGACTATATCTTAGGAACTACTACACAGAATTGCATATAAATTTATATGTAGAAGCAACTTGACATAAAATAGTACCTATTAACTTTTGGTGTCAACCGCTCAACAGGTGGCGCTTCTAAATAGCGATTTCTGCAATTTAAGGAAAGGCTATATCTCAGGTTCTATTGCAAACAAAACTTATTATCAAACAAAACTTAATGTGTGAGAAAATCATTATGAGACATTATGCTGATTCAAATTGGATGCTTATAGGCCAATAGATGGCGCTGTACACTAGAAATTTCTTCGATAACGGGAAAGCTATATCTAAACTTGTATGGCATATAACTGTACGAAACTTGACAAGTGAGATAACCATTATGAAAACACATTTTTTAAGAAGTTATTTATAATAGATACTAAAACTGTCTTTATTTGGATGTTTAGTGTTAGTTTTCTCTAAGATGAAAATCATTTACATTTATCATGTTAGATAATTTTAATAGATAATAGTTTTAATAAATTATTTGCCCTTAGTGAATTTGTATAGGAAAATATAGAAGAAAATGTTGTGGTGACCACAATATACTAATTTTTGAAGAAGAAAACGATTAATTTAATATGAAATTTCAAATAAAAATAAGACTACGCCAAGCTCATTTTTCTAAGATTTCATTTACGATTTCATAAACTATAGGAGTCAAAGATTTTTGATAGGTTAGTAAGATAAGATATATATTCGAAAAGAAATTCTGAAGAACATTGAGGCCGCCTTACATCCCCTCTCTCCCTCCTTTTATTTGTTTAAAAATTAATCTTCGATAGTGGAGATATAGGTGAAAAAAATTGCTCTAAGTGCATTTTACGTTGCATTACGCGTGTTTAACATTTTCCAACAAAGTTAAAATGTCTTTATAACTTTAGTTGTGGTCCATCACTACGTCTGCATAAGCTCTCATCTATATAAATAAAGCAAAGATATTGTCGGGAACATATCCGGGTGGACCACTCCTATTTTTGATTGGTCTAAATTTAACTGCTTTGGTGATGAAAGTTGGCCATTTTTTTTAGTAAAAACTGACGACTTTCTCTATATATTAAAAAAAAGTTACTGTCACTGGCGTCAAATTTTTTTTGTCTGCGACAACATCTTTTAACGGAGGGCAGGGTCCTTCGCGTCATGGGAGGTATCAATGTGTTCCGAGTACTCCAGGGAAGACATTTCAGCCGCTTAGAAATTTCCATCATTTTAATTGAAGAAGTTATTAACTAAAAACGACAAGTTTATGAAGGTACTCTATTTGCCATTTTGAAAAAAGTTTCTCCCAGTGACGTTGTTCTTCTGTCATGCAGTCATTTTACACGAGAAAATTAAAATATGATCCATGGTTGTACGTTGGTAGGGAAGTTGGTTGGATTTAACGTCATACCAACACTGCGCTATGGGTAATTGGCGACGGTCTGGGATGCACCCTTAGAAATGTTCTGGAGACATGACATCACAATTTTGAATCCTCACGGAGGGGATCCCCAGAGGTATAGTGGTGATGGGAACATGGAGGACTTTGCAACCACGACGGATTTTATGTGCACCAGCCACCACTAGTGTACACGACGGTCTTTGGCCGGCTTAAGTATAGAATCGGCAATCTTCCAATTACGTGCTCAGCGCTTTACCGACTAGGGTACTGCGGCCCGAAATCATGGATGTAAAAAGCAAAGAAAACAAATATCAACTTTTTTTCTCTACTTTTAGAAAATTAATCTTCTTACACGAAAAAATTAAAATATGATCCATGGTTGTAGGTAGGTAGATAATTAGGTAGGTTGTGTTTGACGGCGCACCATTACTGCGCTGTGGATAATTGGCGACGGTCTGGGACGCATCCCTACGGATGTTCCGGAGACATGCCACCACAGTTTTGGTCCTACACGAAAGGGATAGCTCCCCAGCTTCGGTGGCCCCCAGAGGTATAATTTTGATGGGAACACGGAGGATATTGCGGCCGAGACATATTTTACGTGCACCAGCCACCATTAGTGTACACAACAGTCTTTGGTCGGCTCGAGAACCGAACCCAAAATCTTCCAGTTACGAGCTCGGCGTTCTACCGACTGGAGTACCGTGGTTTAAGGTTGTAAAAAAGAAATAAAAATGGTCATATACTAAAGCTCTAATGCAAAATGGTCTAGATATTATGATTTTCTTTCTGTTAAAATATATATTTATAAATATTATATAGTTCAATTTGACATTGAATATGAGGATTTCCATAATAATTTTCACCTTTTGTCTTGTAATATGTACTATTAATATTCCTTTTCAGTGAAAGAAAGCAGCGAATAGGCGGGCAGAGTTCTGCATGTGTTAATAAGAAAAGTGAGTCGGGGAGGAGGCGAAGCCTCCTTCGGTGGTTGGTGAGCGGAGCGAGCAGGGGGCGGAACCCCCTAGTTTTTAAAAAAATACTGCATAGATGTTATAATTTTTAAAAGAGTTCTAAAAATTGTTCATTTTTTTTGTATGGACACTATTTATATCAAGTTATTAAAGATATTACGTTGCAAAGTTTTCTTTTAATTAATTAAAATATTAAAATAAATATTAGTTATAATTTAATAGTTGCAAAAAAATAAAAATTAAAAATAAATAAATAAATAAAATAAAAAATACGAGTTCATTTTTTTCGACATAAAAATATATACATTTAATTAAACGTGAACATTAAAAAGTTGTAAAAAATTAAATTATGTATCTCACAAAAAATGACGTCATTATCACTTTAAAATTTTCTACAGATTGATAAAACGCAAGCGAAGTTGACGTCACTGACTGTCCGTGGATGAAAGAAAAAGATTTCCTATGTTCGTCCCATGCTTTTTTCTATGAAATTTTGACTCTTTTTTTCCCGTGTTTCTATGGGTTTTTAGCAGGCGAGTCGTAACCGTCTTCAACGGTTGGAATGCCCCAACTCTGCCCTGCCGTTTCTCCATGTCTTTTTCTAATCAATTTTGTCCTTTTATTCCTTCCGGTGTTAGCCTCTTTTTTTTTTTTTTTTTTTCCACACTTGACATGATGAGTTTTTTTGCTTTCGTCCCATGCTGTTTTATATAGAATTTTGACTCTTTTTTTCCGTGCTTCTATGGGTTTTTAGCTTTTTTTTTTTTTTTTTTTCGTGTTTTCTACATCCTAAAGTGCGGTGGTCCATTAGATTTTTTGTGGGAAAAAAAAAAAAAAAATAAATAAAAATCGAGGAAAATTATTTCCCGATTTTATTTGGATATAGATATGTATTAGTTATCGTATACATGTGTTAGATTGAGTTATTTTGCTGTCAAATTGACAAAATTTTAATTTTAAATTTCAAAACTCTGTCATCCTTGGCGTTTTGTGTATTTGACGTTCAAAAACGTAATACGAAAATACACATGCCAGATGTATATTTTCGCAATATGTATTGTACGAAATATTGTTTTATATTATTCATTACTCTTTTAATATAAGTTGTTAAAATAACCACGATTTTTGAAAGGAATTAAATATGTTCGCCAGATAATTTGGCGATTTTTTTTTCCCGCCAAAGATGACAAATATGAAATCTATTCCGCTGCAACATATGAGTATCTTATATAAGACAATTTACACTCATGTCCATAAATTAAGGATAATTCAGATTCACACTGAAGTCGAACATTAATGCAAAAATTTCACCTGTAGAAATACCACACACATCTTTAAGAATATATGCAAATTATAGGAAGCCTTCAGATGACGCCGATATGATGTTACAATGACTAAAGTGTAAGAAGGGCGTAGATAAGGAATGGGAGTAAAGAAGGAAAATTGTCCACAGGCGTTCTGTGTGCCGCTCAGTGCCACAACCAATTGGTTATGACACAGAGGACGCATGCAGATAATTTTTTACGCGGTAGAATTATCGGCCAACTAGAATATGGGCGTACTCAGATAGAAGTATCGGGGGAATTTAGAATCGCCCAAAGTGTCATCTCTAGGCTTTAGCAACGATTCCAAAATGATAGAAATGCCAGTCGACGTTACAGTACTGGTCGGCCCCGAGTTACTATGCCGAATGACAACCGGTATTTGGCAGTAACTTGCAAAATAAGCAGATAAAGTGCAGCATCAGACCTGTCTCGTCAGCTGTCTGCAGCCACGAGTGCCACAGTTTCAAGACAAACCGTGTATAGACGTTTGGGTGATATTGGTCTATATGCTCGCAGGCCTGTTAGATGTGTTCCACTCACAGCAATGCACTGTGCCAGCGGTTAACTTGGAGTAGAGAACATGCAATGCGGACAGCGGCACAGTGAGCTTGTGTGATCTTTACCGACGAGTCCAGGTTTAGCCTGCTGTGTGATTCACGCCAGAATTTCATATGTTGAACGTCAGGAACCCGTTACCACGAAAACAACATCATTGAACGACACCGTTACTGTGGGGCAGGAGTGCTCGTTTGGGGAGGGGGGGGGGATCATATTGGGCACCAGAACAGATCTGCATGTTCATATCGGAAGAATGATAGACCAAATTTATAGGGACATCATTCGGAAACAACATGTACGTTTGTTTAGGGGTGCCATGAGCTCAGAATTTGTGTTTATGGACGACAATGCGCGTCCTCACCGTGCAAACATTGTACACAGATGCCTACAATCTGAAGCTATCACCCGCATGGAATGGCCAGCATTCTCATCTGACTAAAATCCGATAGAGCATGTGTAAGACATGCTTTTCCGACGAATTGTAGTCCCTCAACCACCCCCTACATGTGTACCGAAACTTCGGAGAGCATTGCTTACTGAGTAGAGTAATCTTCCCCAAGATCAGATCAATAATTTAATACTCAGCATTCCTAAGCGTTGTAAAGACTGTATTTCATCATCTGAGAGACATACAATGTATTAACTATCATACCAACCATGTAATGTTAAGATTTTGTAAGGGAGATATTTTTTGTAATTGCTTCAGGGAGCAAAAACCGTAGTTTTTATAAGTGGTATCCTACATAAACCGCCTTTTTTTGTTCTTGATCTTTTGTTTAGTAAATGGACTCTATGAATAAGTCATATTTGTTATGCTTCTGAACCTTTATTTGCCTCAGCTAGCATTATCCTTAATTTATGGACATGAGTGTATTTAGACATTTGAAAACAAATTTGACTTCAAATTATGGTAGAATATTTATCAGTTTCCTTTTAATTAGTATATTGGATATTTATTGCGTAAATATCATCATTTGAATTGAAATGTTTATGTGTTCAATCGAATATGGCAATTTGCTTTTTTTTTTTTTTTTTTTTTTTTCTAGAGTTTTGATGTTTAAATTTCAAATTTTATCAATTTTACAGCAAAAACAACCTAATCTAACCCATGCCCACGATAACTAATACATATCTACACCCAAATATGGGGATTAAAATTGGGAAATAATTTTCCTCGATTTTTAATAATTTTTTACAAAAAATCCAATGGGCGATTAACACAGAAAACCTTTTTCTTGCATCCACGGACGGCCAATGACGTCATCAATTCGCTTGCGTATAGCTATAAGATTCAACAGAAAATTTAAAAACATGGTATATAAAAAGTTTCTTTTTATTATTATCTTATTATTATTTATAATTTTGTTGTCATTTCGGCGATGAGTTGATATGGGTATCGCAAATGCATAAGTAAACATTTTGCTGAGAAACGTCCGAGCTACTTCAGTGCCAGATTTCAAATTCCGCCAAGAGGTCCAAGCTGTTTCAATGCTTTTGCACAATTTTCTCAATTTTATTTTAAATATTTTTGTAATGCGAGTGGGAAAAAAAGGAAAAGCATTTTTTTTTTTTTTTTTTTTTTTTAATTGATCAAATTATACAAAATATCTCCATGTAAAATATTATGCGTTTTCCGTTCTGTTTATTATCAAAAAGAAAGTGACTAATGAAATTTTTCCTGCATTGTGAGGTTCTATAAATTAAATTAAATTAAATTATCCAGTACCAAGACGTTTCGGTAAAGATGTCTCTGCCGAAGTCAGCGAAAGCCTGAAGCGAAGTTTTTAAGCAATTTCAATTCAATGTATTTTCTTTTCAGTTTTAATTTGTAGAACGGTATAAAAAATATTGATTCTTTTTTTAATTCATTTAAATATACTGACTATTGAAGCGGGCAAAGTCTGCTAGTTATCTATAAAATATTTCTCTAACGTGGACCAGTTACAATTTTTTTTTTTGTCGAAACGATACGATAGTGGTGTAATTAATAAAATACATGAGGATAAAAAATATTTAAAATGAACAATATTTAAGCTGGTGAACTCAGCTCAATGAACTAGGTAGAAATAATGACGACATTTGTATGATGACATTCTTTTTCGTAAAAATTTATTTTTAAAAGTTGTTTCTTCAGAATCTTTGCAAGCGTCATTTTAAACAAGATATATACAAAATATAAATTATTGTTATAAATTGACTAAAAAATACAATCCTAAACTAGCATGTTGTGGCCACCACAAGACTTTCGTCTATATTTTTCTATATAAGTTCAGTAAGTGCAAATTATATTAAAACTATTATTTATTAAAATCAACTAACATAATGAATGCAAATGATTTTCATCTTAGAGAAAACTAATCTATAATAATAAAAGAAGATGTCTGTCTGTCTGTCTGAGCATCTATACGTTCAGCCCCTATTGAACGCAGAACTACAATATTTGACATACGGGTGCTCAGAAGCATGCCCGAGTGCATAGTGAAAAGAGAATTTAAAAATTTTAATTAGTTCCGGAGATATTAATTAAAATGTAAACCTATGTCTAATCAAAAAGCGATCTCAATGACTGAGAATTCACCGCGATTGCCACCACAGAAAAGCCAGAACACCTTGAAAGCTTTGTTGATTTGGAATTGAACTGTATATTACAGAAATGTCTACCGCCAGATGGCGCTGTAATATTTTAAAATTTCAATATTTCAAATTCTAATGAGCGAGGAAGGTGTTGTAAGTTCCAAAACGGGGATAAGGCGATTTTAAAGATCATAAAATGGTGAGTTAACAGGCTGTTTCAGATATTGAAACGGGAAGAGGGCGCCGCAGGCGAAACCGAGCGGGAATTTACTGCGATTAAATTTTTCAATCAAGCTATTTTCACTATATGTCAATAAGCTGTCGTAAGACCAAAACGAGAAAAAGGCGCCACCGAGCGGGAGTTTTGTAAAGTCGGATTTTTCAAGGATCGCGAACCAGCTGGTCGCCGAAGGCGGATAGTACTAAATATCCAAAGAAAGACAGTTTTATTGTCTGTAAATAACATCTTAAAAAGAGCATTTTTATAACGGCATGTCATATATCAAGTTTCGTATTG
Source organism: Salticus scenicus (assembly GCA_963930645.1). Taxonomy (NCBI): domain Eukaryota; kingdom Metazoa; phylum Arthropoda; class Arachnida; order Araneae; family Salticidae; genus Salticus; species Salticus scenicus. Next base: position 19,072,646 of record OZ005653.1, read on the forward strand.
TTATATGCCATAAAGAATGAGATATAGCCTTCCTGTTTTCGAGGAAATTTTCAGTATAGCAGCGCCACCTACTGGCCGATAAACATTCAAATTGAATCAGCACAATGTCTCGTAATGACCTTCTCAAATATCTAGTTTTGTTGGATAATACGCAATAGAATCTGAGACATAGCCTTCCCTTAAATTGCGGAAAACGCTGTGTAGCAGCGCCACCTGTTGATCGGTTGACACCAAAAGTTTAAAAGCGCTAATTTAGGTCAAGGTGCTAATTTAGGTCAACGTCTACATGTAAATTTATGTGCAATTCTATGCAGTAGCTCCTTAGCTATAACCTTCCCTTAAATTGCGGCAATCGCTATATAGCAGCGCCACCTGTCGGCCAATAAAAATTCAAATTGAATTATTATAAGGTCTCATAATGGCCTTCTTACATATCAAGTTTTGTTTGATTGTACGCAATAGAACCTGAGATATAGCCTTCCCTTTAAATTGTGGTAATCGTTGTATAGCAGCGTCTCTGTTGAGCAGTTGACACCAAAGGTTGGTAAGCACTAATTTAGGTCAAGGTGCATCTACATATAAAATGATGTGCAGTAGTTCCTGAGATATAGCCTTCCCTTAAATTACAGATATTGCTGTATAGCAGAGCCACCTGTTGGCCAATAAACATTCAAATTGCACCAGCGTAATGCCTTATAATGGCCTTCTTACATACCAAGTTTTATTTGATTATACACAATAGAACCTGAGATATAGCCTCCCCTTAAATTTCAGAAATCGTTCTATAACAACGCCACCTATTGAGCAGTCAACACCAAAAGCTGACATTCCCTAATTTAGGTCAAGGTGCATCTACATATAAATTTATATGTAATTCTGTGCAGTAGTTCTGAAGATACAGTTGCCACAAAATTTTTGTCACACACACGCACAGACAGATAGTTATTTTCTAAAAATGGTCAAATCGGGTTCTAGACCTCTCAAAACGTGCAAATACGTCGAAAACCGGAAGTCGAAAATTTTTACGAATCCAATACTTTCTTCCATTGATTATAGAAGAAAGTTAAAATATAATCTAACAGGAATTAGTTAAATATTTATACATTATAATAAAAAGTCATCGCCAGCATGGCTACAAATATTTAAAAGGGTCGTGGGAGTCCTATACTAAAATTGTACTACTGTACTACCGTCACGAGAAAAACCCTCAGCAGGGTTGTTTCCTAAGAATAAACCAAAAGGGAGAGGTAGATTTTTTTCTACATGTACTACCTTGGTGCAATTAACATATGTTTGATTTCTTTTTTACTTTCTTCTATATTCAATAGAAGAAAGTATTGGATTCGTAAAAATATTCGACCTCGGGTTTTTGATGGATTTACACGTTTTGAGAGCTGTAGAACACGATTTGACCATTTTTAGAAAATGTCTGTCTGTCTGTCTGTCTGTGTGTGTGACAAAATTTTGTGGCAACTGTATCTCAGGAACTACTGGACAGAACTTCATACAAGTTGGTATATAGTTGCACCATGACATAAATTAGTGCCTATCAACTTTTGGTAAAAATTGTCTTACAGGTTGCATTGACATCCCTCTTTTTCTAAATTTTAACATGGTCATATAGGACAAAATTTTGTATAAATGTGCATAAAGAGAATTATTTTTTAGTAATCATTATGAAATTTACAAGAATTATTTATAATAGAGATAGTCAACTGGAAAATTTTTTTTGTATGTGTAGGAACCTTGCCACCCCCTCCTGGGGTGAAGTCCCCCCTCGAGGGGAGTAAATTTTCAAGATGGGTACCTTTCAAAAGGTCTCGTTCATACCTTTAAAACGAATGTTTGAACTATAAATCTGTGATAATTTAAAATAAAATTATCGATTTTTTTTACTTTTAACGAAAAAAAACTTAGAAAAAAAATCGTATTTTTTTTTAAACGAAATTTAACCAAACTCGGTATTTAGTTGGCCCCTGACATAAACTGGTGCTGATTAGATTTGGGGATCAATCGCTCAACAGGTGGCACTGTGATCGCATTTTTTTTAAATTTTTAACATAGCAGTATAGGACAAAATTTCGTATAAATGTACATAATGAGAGTTATTCTTAACGTGTGATTGTAAAATTATTATGAATTATTGATAACAGTAGTAGTTAATTATTAAAAAAAAATTGTGCATGTGGGCGCATCGCTTCCCCCCCCTGGGGAAGGGGTAAATTTTCAAGATGGGTATCTTTCGAAAGGTCTCGTCTATACCTTTAAAACGAATGGTTGTACTATAAATATGTGATAATTTAAAACAAAGTTATCGATTTTTTTAACTTTTAACGAAAAAAAAACTTGGAAAAAAATCGTAATTTTTTCTTTATTGTTATTGAGTGAATTTGTATAGGAAAATATAGAAGAAAGTCTTGTGGTGGCCACAACATACTAGTTTTTTTTTTTTTTTTTTTTCCGATAAGGGTAAGGATTCATTTTATTGAAATTTATACCCCAGAGAGGGGGAAAACTACTCATGTAAACTGTCACTATTCAATTTAAATCAATTTTCTAATTAAACATATATACAACTTTTGAAAAACATAATTAATATATATAATGACCCTCATCTGTCATGAGCGAATCCGGTTAGTACTGCTTCAAAACAGAAACTTTTGGCAGCCATTTTTTTTTACCGTTTGTTGAATTCAACTTAGGAAACATACATATCATTTTCATACATGTTTTGTATCGCACATATTCTTATTAATTTCCTATAAAACCTTGAAAAACTATTCAATTGTAATGTTTAAATGTCTAAATTAAATGTAACGGATCACTGGCTGTTATAAACATGAACCTATAAATAGAATTATGTAACTTCATGATTATAAACAATGCAATACCAAATAAAAACAAACCAAAACTGTTGCCATTCAGAAAATACAAATTCCAAATGGAGAACTTTTTAATTCCTAATGAATGACTCTTTGACTGTTTCATTAAAAAAAACGCATAAAATATTTCTAAAACATAAAACCTTAAAAATCGTAAAATATTTGTAAAAACGCATTAAAGCCTTTAAATATTTTTATCAAACTTCATTGTTTGTTTACATTGTAAGGTATGATTGGCGTCGAGTAGATGCCGTCAGTTGATTTTAGTTTTGAAATTAGTGTAAAATGATAGTTGGGATAGAATGTTTGGTTGGGCAAGTAAAAGTCACCAGTTGAAATGAGTACTGAAAGTAGAGTAGTCTAAGGTGATAATGTCGAATCAAGGTAAAATGTTCGGTTGAGAATGAGAAAGTCCCTAGCTGGATCCTGGATATTTTGGCGATGTTGTAGGTGAGATAGCTGGTTGGAGGTATCGAGTAGTGGTGAATTTGGGTTAGCATGGAGTGTCTGTAGTTATTGGATAGTTAGTTAGAAAATTTGAAAACAGGATCTACGATAGTCTTAAAAAAGAGTAATTTGGTAAAATGAAGTGAATCGTTTTTTCTTATTATGAGGACTTTAAATACGCAAGCGAAGTGATGACGTCATTTGCCGTTCGTGGATACAAGAAAAATATTTCCTATGTTAAACGCCCAATGGATTTTTCGTAAAAAATTATTAAAAATCGAGGGAAATTATTTCCCGATTTTAATCCCTATATTTAGGTATAGATATGTATTAGTTATCATGTGCATGCGTTAGATTAAGTAGTTTTTGTTCTAAAATTGATAAAATTTCAATTTTAAATTTCAAAACTCTAGATTAAAAAAAAAACTTTCACATTCCATTGAAAACATAAACATTTCATTTCAAACGATGATATTTACACAATAAATATCCAACTAATATACTAATTAAAAGGAAAATGATAAATATTATTATTAATATATATAATGACTCTCATCTGTCATTCACGATTCCGGTTTACACCGCTTCAAAACAGAGACTTTTGGCAGCCTTTTTTTTTTTTTTTTTTTTTTTCCCGTTTGTTCAATTTACCTTACGAAAACATACATATCATTTGCATACATGTTTTGTATCGCACATATTGTTATTTATTCCCTCTAAAACCTTGAAAAACTATTCAATTGTAATGTTTAAATGTTTAATTAAATATAACGGATCACTGGCTATTATAAACATGAACCTATAAATAGAATTATGTAACTTCATGATTATAAACAACGCAATGCCAAATAAAAACAAACATAAACTGTTGCCATTCAGAAAATACAAATTCCAAATGGACAACTCTTTAATTGCGAATGAACGACTCTTTGACTGTTTCATTAAAAAAAAAACGCTTAAAATATTTCTAAAACATATGGACAATATTCCCGTGACGTCACAGTAGGTACAATCGCCGAACACGTGGCCGATATTTTGTAAACAAACTAGATTCAAGATGCTATTTTATTGTTACGCATAACATTTTCCTAAATATTTCTCCAGTGAAACTTAATAATCAGATATCTGTTCAAACAAGAACAAAAGAGAAATGTAAACAACTGAATCGAATGATAAAGTTAAGACTATTCCATATCGTAAAATTGCAGAACATTTTATGTACACACACACACACACACACATATATATATATATATATATATAATGGATAAAAGATTAATAAGAACATTTTATACAGACACGCATATATATATAGACATCAAAGCTTAAATAATTAGAATTTCAATCACTTTAATAAAGTAATTTATTAAATGGAACACCCATATAAATTTGTTAACATCGCCACAGTTCACATGGCAACTTTTAATATTACATATGTTGATTAATATTAAAGTATACTCATAGAATAATAATAAAGGAAGAAGGAGCACGCTAATACTCTAATGCTTACAAACCCCTTCTAGTAAAATGCCAGCGAAAGCTACTTTTGCTACTCAAAACATTAAAGTAGGACACCCATGCTTGGCACTTTTATCGCTGTTTGATGTGGGTGCTGCCTCGCTGACTGATTGACAGAGATGAGACGATCACGGAGTAAAAAGACAGGAGAAGAAGGTAACGCTGAAATTTTGTGATGTTGTTTTCTAATGTTTACAGATGGCGCCAGCGTGCAATCCTTCCTTCTCTCCAGCTTCCGCAATGTTATTCAATGGGGAAATGTCTCGTTTTAATTATTTTTTTAAAAATAATATCAAGCTGAAAAAATTTCGATTGAAAGCAAATTTCATTAAATAGAGTATTCTAACCAACATGTTTTTTTTTAAGAGCCATTTTATACTAATTTTACTTTGAAAGAAAGCTTTTAAAAAATGACGATTCTTATGAACCGAAGCTAGCTAAAACAGACAATTGGGAGGAAGGAGAATGGATGAAATTTTGTAAAGAAAAAAAATAAACTTACTTTAGGTGCAGAAAACACGAACTCGGACTTTATTTTTCTCCAAGGGCTTTTTTTTGTTTTTCTTATCACTATCATAGCCTGTTTTACAACTAGGAACGAAGCATTTATTTGAAACATCTGAATTATGCAGTTTTAAGAACTTACAAAGAAATTAAATTGCTTAAAATAAAAAATTTTAAATGTACTTCAGCAAAATTCTATTGAAAACAACAGTATATCCGCGCCGAAGTAGGGAGGAATGACAAGTGGCGCCCTCAATATTTACCAAAAATTTAGATCACAGTTTCGTAGCTTTCTCCCATTGGACCTTCAACTCCTATTAATATTACTCCGTGGAGACGATTCAAAAATCTCGCCAGCAAGTCGCCAACCAATCAGATTGAAGCACTGTTACAACCCTATACCCAGCATTCCTGGATTTTACAAACCAAAACCAAAACATATACGCTCCTTCTTCCTTTATTATTATTCTATGAGTATACTACTAAAACTGGATTAAAAACAAAACAAAGGTATCACTATATCACTCTTACTTCAATTTCATATAATCTGTAGCTCTTATAAATAATATTGCAAGATAAAAATTTTCAAGCCACAATGCTTTTCTATGGTAGAGTTGAGGATTGTTTGCCTAACCAGCTGATATTCTTGTAGCCTCGAACCCAAAGTGGGAATATGGTCCATTAAAGCCTTAAAAATCTTTGTAAAAACATATTAAAGTCTTTAAATATTTTTATCAAGCTTCATTATTTGTTTACATTGTAAGGTATGATTGGCGTCGAGTTCAGTACGTAAATGTCGCCAGTTGATTTTAGTTTTGAAATCAGTGTAAAGTTATAGTTGGGATAGAATGTTTGGTTGGGCAAGTAAAGGTCACCAGTTAAAATGAGTATTGAAAGTAGGGTAGTCTAAGGTGATAATGTCGAGTCAAGATAAAATGTTCGGTTGAGAAGGAGAAAGTCCCTAGCTGGATCCTGGATATTTTGGCGATGTTGTGGGTGAGATAGCTGGTTGGGAGTATAGAGTAGAGGTGAATTTGGGTTAGCATGGAGTGTCTGTAATTATTAGATAGTTAGTTAGAAAATACGCAAGCAAAGTGATGACGTCACTGGGCGTAAGTGGATGCAAGAAAAAGATTTCCTATGTTAATCGCCCATTGGATTTTTTGTAAAAAATTATTAAAAATTGAGGAAAATTATTTCCCGATTTTAATTCCCATATTTCGGTATAGATATGTATTAGTTATCGTGTGCATGCGTTAGATTAAGTTGTTTTTGCTGTAAAATTGATAAAATTTAAATTTTAAATTTCAAAACTTTAGAAAAATAAAATAGCAAACTTCCATATTCGATTGAAAACATAAGCATTTCATTTCAAAGAATGATATTTACACAATAAATATCCAACTAATATACTAATTAAAAGGAAAATGATAAATATTCTATCATAATTTGAAGTCAAATTTGTTTTCAAATGTCTAAATAAAGTGTCTGATATAAGATACTCATATGTTGCAGCGGAATAGATTTAATATATCTGTCATCCTTGGCGGAAAAAATATATCGCCAAATTATTTGGCGAACATATTTTATTCCTTTCAAAAATCATGGTTATTTTAACAACTTATTTTAAGAGAGCGATGAATTATATGAAACAATATTTCGTACAATACCTATTACGAAAATAAACATCTGGCATATATATTTTCGTATTACGTTTTTGATCGTCAAATACACAAAACGCCAAGGATGACACAGTTTTGAAATTTAAAATTTTGTCAATTTGACAGCAAAATAACTCAATCTAACACAGGGATACGATAGCATATCTATACCCAAATACGGGTATTAAAATCGGGAAATAATTTTCCTCGATTTTTAATTATTTTTTACAAAAAATACAATGGACGATTAATATAGGGAATCTTTTTCTTGCATCCACGGACGGTCAGTGACGTCACACTTCGCTTGCGTATTTGGAAACAGGATCTTCAATAGTCTTAAAAAAATGTATTTTGGTAAAATGAAGTGAATCGTTATTTACTTCCTCTTACTCATAGGTTCGAGAAATTATTGTTTTAGGGTCAAATTTTCGAACGTGAGTTTTTGTTATACTTACATGTTCTGAGGTCCCCTGAATACGAAAATCACGTTTTTAGCGAATAGTCTCTGTGTCTGTCTGTCTGTCTGTGTGTCTGTTATCAGCATATCTCAAGAACAAATAGTAGCAGAAATTCCAAACTCGGTATTCTAAATGTGTATCATATAGGGATGCTACAGTAAGCTTTTCGTTAAGATGAAGCAAATGGTTCGTGTACAGGGACATTGAAATACATTACGTCTATGGGGGAAATTGCAGCTAAGTAGAATTTAACATCTATAGACTGCACTAAACCAAATGAAACGAATACATATTTTTTGTAATAGGGATAGTCAACTGGGAAATTTTTTTTTGTGTATGTAGGAGCCTCGCCTCCCCCCCTGGGGTAGATGTCCTCCCTCGAGTAAAGTAAATTTTCATGATGGGTATCTTTCAAAAGAGCTCGCCAATACCTTTAAAACGAATGGTTGAACCATCGATCTACGATAATTTAAAATAAAGTTAGTGATTTCTTTCATTTTTAACATTTTTTTTTTTTTTTTTACTTTAATATTGAGAATAAATTCAACTTTTTTTTTGGATATTTAGTGTTATACTATTTCTCTAATATGGAAATCTTCTGTATTATCATACAAGATAACTTTTTTAAATAATAATTTTAATAATCTATTTTTTTTTAAACTGAATTATTTTTTAATAACCGAATTAAATTCTATATAAATGTAGGTGCATTAATGAAACGGGGGGTTGAGGAGGGCCAGAACTAATTACCATATAAAACTCTTCCGAAGCCTAATTTGAATTGTTTAACATAGGTTTACATAACAGTACTCTTTATCTTACCTCTTAATCTCCAACCTGTACTTATAGCATTAAATTTCAGGGTAAAAGAAAGTCGTGTGAGTGACACACTAGATTATTCTTATTATGAGGACTTTAAATAGAGCACTTAACGGAACACTGGGATGTGTTGTTGCTGTTGTGTTTTCGGGCCTACATGTTTTGTCAACCAGCATTTTTTTTTATTGTCATTCATATTTATTGACCGGGTAGAATTTTTTTAATTTCAGAACGAAAATTAATATATATAATGATCCTCATCTGTCATGAACGAATCCGGTTAGTACCGCTTCAAAATAGAATCTTTTGGCAGCCATTTTTTTTCCGTTTATTTTACTCAACTTAGGAAACATACCATTTTCATACATGTTTTGTATCGCACATATTCTTATTTCCTATAAAACCTTGAAAAACTATTCAATTGTAATGTTTAAATCTCTAAATTAAGTATAACGGATCACTGGCTATTATAAACATGAACCTATAAATAGAATTATGTAACTTCATGATTATAAACAAAGCAAGACCAAATAAAAACAAACCAAAACTGTTGCCATTCAGAAAATACAAATTCCAAATGGACAACTTTTTAATTCCGAATGAACGACTCTTTGACTGTTTCATTAAAAAAACGCTTAAAATATTTCTATAACATATTAAAGCCTTAAAAACTTAAAATATTTGTAAAAACGCATTAAAGCCTTTAAATATTTTTATCAAACTTTATTCTTTGTTTACATTGTAAGGTATGATTGGCGCCGAGTTTAGTACGTAAATGCCGCCAGTTGATATTAGTTTTGAAATCAGTGTAAAATGATAGTTGGGATAGAATGTTTGGTTGGGCAAGTAAAAGTCACCAGTTGAAATGAGTATTGAAATTAAAGTAGTCTAATGTGATAATGTCGAGTCAAGGTAAAATGTTCGGTTGAGAATGAGAAAGTCCCTAGCTGGATCCTGGATATTTTGGCGATGTTGAGGGTGAGATAGCTGGTTGGAGGTATCGAGTAGAGGTGAATTTGGGTTAGCATGGAGTGTCTGTAGTTATTGGATAGTTAGTTAGAAAATTTGAAAACAGGATCTACGATAGTCTTAAAAAAATTTTTTTGGTAAAATGAAGTGAATCGTTTTTTCTTATTATGAGGACTTTAAATAGGCAAACGAAGTGATGACGTCACTGGCAGGTTCGTGGATACAAGAAAAATATTTCCTATATTAAACGCCCAATGGATTTTTCGTAAAAAATTATTAAAAATCGAGGGAAATTATTTCCCGAATTTAATCCCCATATTTAGGTTTAGATATGTATTAGTTATCATGTACATGCGTTAGATTAAGTTGTTTTTGTTCTAAAATTGATAAAATTTGAATTTTAAATTTCAAAACTTTAAATTTCAAAAAACTTCCACATTCCATTGAAAACATAAACATTCCATTTCAAAGGATGATATTACACAATAAATATCCAACTAATATACTAATTAAAAGGAAAATGATAAATATTCTATTATAATTTGAAGTGAAATTTGTTTTCAAATGTCTAAATAAAGTATCTGATATAAAATACTAATATGTTGCAGCGGAATAGATTTGATATCGGTCATCCTTGGCAGAAAAAAAAAAAAAAAAAAAAAAAAAAATATATATCGCCAAATTATCTGGCGAATATAATTTAATTCCTTTCAAAAATCATGGTTATTTTAAAAATTTATATTAAGAGAGTAAGGAATAATATGAAACAATATTTCGCACAACACAAATTACGAAAATATACATCTGGCATGTATATTTTCGTAGTACGTTTTTGATCGCCAAATACAAAAACGCCAAGGACAACAGAGTTTTGAAATTTAAAATTAAAATTTTGTCAATTTGACAGCAAAATAACTCAATCTAACATATGCACATGATAACTAATACATATATATACCCAAATATGGGGATTAAAATCGGGAATTAATTTTCCTCGATTTTTAATAATTTTTTACAAAAAATCCAATGGGCGATTAACATAGGAAATCATTTTCTTACATACATGGACGGTCAGTGACGTCACACTTCGCTTGCGTATAGAGCACTTAATGGAACACTGGGATGTGTTGTTGCTGTTGTGTTGTCGGGCCTATATTTTTTGTCAACCAGCAGTTTTTTTATTGTCATTCATATTTGTTGATCGGGTAAAATTTTTGAAGTGAAAACTTCTTTAGGCGCGTTGAGCACTTTTGGGTTAATAAAAATCATTGAACTCCCATCATCGTCAGCTAACGCTTTCCATTTGAAGTGAAAACTTTTGGGTGAAGAAAAATCATTGAATTCGCGTCATCGTCAGCAAACGCTTTCCATCCTTGTATGATAGAAATAATGTATCACACAATTAACTTGCTAATGTGATGTGTTAATAATTATATACTGTATATTGTTTTAAAATCTGGTGCGGCGTTACACGACTTCTCTCATCTCCGGGCACTGTCTCTATTGCAGTTAGACCTCACAAAACAATGAGAAAGCCCAAAGCTGCCATTTTTCTCACGTTTTTACAATCTGGTGCGGCTCTACACGACTTCTCTCATCTCCGGACACTGTCTCTTAAAGATTGCAGCCGGAAACGTTGCAGTTAGGCCTCACAGAACCGTGAGAAAGACCAAAGCCTCCATTTTTCTCACGTTTTTACAATCTGGTGCGGCTCTACACGACTTCTCTCATCTCCGGCCACTGTCTCTATTACAGTTAGATCTCACAAAACCGTGAGGAAGGCCAAAGCCGCCATTTTTCTCACGTTTTTACAATCTGGTGCGGCTCAACACGACTTCACTTAACTCCGGACACTGTCTCTTAACGATTGCATCCGGAATCGTTGCAATTAGACTTCACAGAACCATGAGAAAGACCAAAGCCGCCATTTTTCTCACGTTTTTAAAATCTGGTGCGGTTCTACACGACTTCTCCAGAGCTTCCAACCTAATCCGGCAAATTGTTAGTACCGCCCCTTTTTCTTCACCACTTAATTTTTAGAGTATTTTTCTTCTTAATTCATTGTAGATACATTTGAAGAGAATTTCTCTAAAAATTAAGTGGTGTAGAAAAAGAGGCGGTACTAACAATTTGCCGGATTAGGTTGGCAGCTCTGCTTCTCTCATCTCCGGACACTGTCTCTTAAAGATTGCAGCCGGAAACGTTGCAATTAGACCTCACAGAACCGTGATAAAGGCCAAAGCCTCCATTTTTCTCACGTTTTTACAATCTGGTGCGGCTCTACACGACTTCTCTCATCTCCGGACACTGTCTCTTAAAGATTGCAGCCGGAAACGTTCCAGTTAGACCTCACAAAACCATGATAAAGGCCAAAGTTGCAATTTTTCTCACGTTTTTACGATCTGGTGTGGCTCTACACGACTTCTCTCATCTCCGGACACTGTCTCTATTACAGTTAGACCGCACAAAGAACGAAAATTATAAAATATCGAAACACATTTGATTTATAAACAAAAAATTGAAAATACATTTAAATGATCACGTGGTAACCATCATGATCTAAACATCGTTTTGAAGATTTATCGTTCACATTCCGTCATTTTTGATGGGTTATATACTAGTTATAAAATATCGAAACACATTTGATTTATAAACAAAAATTGAAAATACATTTAAATGATCACGTGGTAACCATCATGATCTAAACATTGTTTTTAAGATTTATCGTTCTAAGGCTTATCATATGCTTAGAAATTAAATACCACTAATTAAATTCTACTAACAGTACATTCTGTTGGAAGAATGTATGATGATATTCCAATTGTTGAAGAAATTGTACTTTGCATAGCCCTGTATACGGATAAATCAAAACTTACCATTTCATGAAAGTGTGAATGTAAGAGGTGAAATAACCACAATGTTCAAACTAGTTGGCATAGGTGAACTCTGTTCAGTTCCCCATCATATTTATGTTCTCATAAATTTCTAGTGCGAGACGTATTATAATAATGTTAAAAGAAATGAATTTGTCCAAAGCTTGACACAGTGACAGAATGAAATCCCCGCCTATTAGGCTATCTACCGTTCACTTTGATATATTTATCTTATTCTAACCTATTCATTTATTTTATCAGGGTCAATTCCGTTGTTTAGTTTTCATCCTACTATTTCCAATGCAATAATCTTCAAATTTCATATTAATATGAAAAATTTTCAATTTCGCTATGTTGATAAAATGTGTGACTAAATGTGTACTTTATTAAACTAGTTGGCGTAGGTGGACTCTAGGTTCCCCATCATATGTATGTTTTCATAAATTTCTTTTACAGGACATTATATTCATGTTAAGAGAAATAAATTTGACCAAACGCTTGACCACAGTGACAGAACGAAATCCTCGCCTAATAGGCTACCCACCATTCAGTTCGATATATTTATCTTATTCTAATCTATTAATTTATTTTATTGGGATTAATTTCGTAGTTTATTTTCATGCTACTATTTCCAATCCAACTTTCCCAAAAATGCATATTTATATGAAATATCGCCCCATTTTGCTATGTTGATAAAATCTTAAATTTCGAATAACTTACGAAATTTTTCGAAAGTGGTTTGACATCTTTACGATGAAAATATCCATCAAGATTGACGTTTATGTGAAATTTTGCTCTATTCGTCCATGTTAAGAAATTGTAAATTTCCAATAACTTACGAACTTTTTATATTGGAAAATTCATAATCAGTAATATTCATGCCAGTGTCCTAAATAATATTTCAAAAGTAGTCTGACACCTTTACGATGAAAATAACTCTCAAAATTGACGTTTATGTGAAATTTTGCCCTATACTGCCATGTTAAGAAATTCGTAAATTTCCAATAACTTGCGAAATTTTCAAATTCATATTCTGTCTTTAAAGTATTGTTATGTTTAAAATGGCACTTGCAAAGATTCTGAAGATGCAACTTTAAAAAATACATTTTTCTTTAAAATAATCTTATCAGGCAAATGTTGTCATTTTTTCTTATTAAATCATTCAGCTGAGTCCGAGTGCTTAAATATTATCTATTTATTAATACTATTTTTTATCCTCGCGTATTTCATTAATTACTTCACTATCGTATCGTTTTAACAAAATATAATCTGAACTGGTCCACGTTAGAGAAATATTATACAGACTAGCAAACACGTGCGAAATTTTTGTCCTTTATTTATTTTCTGAGTTACCTTTAAAATTTTAAACTCATAAATATTATACCATTTTCCCCACCTAATTAAAATTTAATTTACCAGAAGCCAAATTATTATTTGAATCTAACTAATATTGTGAAATATAGAAACCAAAATCATTCAAAGAAAGGTTTCAAAATAAAATTCATGGTTGAAGACCCAGTTTTCATTCTTCCACAGACAGTACAGTTTTAGTTATAGGACCCCCCTGACTCCTTTTAAATTTTTGTCGCCATGTTAGCGATAATTTTTTTATTTGATTATTTTGGTATAATTCTTTGTTTTAGAAAAACTAATTTCTATTTTGATTATACTTTTTACCATTGCTTTTTGTGACCAATTTATAATAATAATTCACATTCTGTATATATCTTTAAAGTATTGCTAGGTTTAAAATGATGCTGTCGAAGATACTGAATAAACAATTTTTAAAAACACGTCTTTGCATAAAATAATCTCATCAGGCAAATGTCGCCATTTTACCATGTTTTTATCTATATATATAAAAGAGTACTTCCACTCACTCACTCACTCACTGACTCATCAACGCACAGCAAAATCTACTGGAGCCACTGATTCGAAACTGGGTCAGATTATAGAACATGCAGTGTAAGCACCCACTAAGAAGCGATTTTGCCCCCCAAAGGCGTGTAGGGGGCAAAATGTGATTTCACGAAAACCTTCATATCTCAAAGAAAAAAACAGATATCCGTAAAATTTTTGCTTTAAAATATAGCTAATTTAATTATCCAAAAAGCAATTTCTGGAATTTTAGAAGTTCGGTCCCCAAGGGGGGAAAGGGGGCAAAACGTGATTTCACATGCGCAAAACGTAGTTTCACATACTCCTATCTCAAACAGAAAAACAGACATATGTGAAATTTTTGCTCTAATATATAGCTAATACAAATACCTAAAAACTAATTTCTGGAATTTTCGAAATTCAGCCACCAAGAGGGGAGGAGAGGGGGCAAAACGCGATTTGAAATAATCCTTTATATTGCAAAGAGAAAAAAATATAGGTGTAAGATATTTTTGCTCTAAAATATAGCTCCCATAAATACATAAAAACTAATTTCTTTAATTTTAGAAATTCGTCCCAGGTGGGGCGGGAAGGGGGGGGGGCTATGGGGTAAAAAAATAGAAATATAGTTAGACCGTTCAAAATTGGTACAGATAGTTTTCAGAGACCTGCAAGTTAAATGAGGATATTTTTGAAAGTGTAAAGTTATTAGGAGGGTTAGAAAGGTGTGTGTGGGGGGGGAGGGGGGCAAAAAAATAAAAAAATAGTTAGACCGTTCAAAATTGGTACATAAAGGTTTTTGATACCTACAAATCGATTGCAGATATTTTCGAATTTGTAAAGTTATTAGGAGGGGCGGGAGGAGGGAACGAAGGGGCAAAAAATAAAAATAGAGTTAGGTCGTTCAAAATTGGTACATAGAGGTTTTTGATACTTACAAATCGATTGCGGATATTTTCGAATTTGTAAAGTTATTAAATTGGTACATGGAGTTTTTTGATACCTATAAATCGATTGCGTATATTTTCGAATTTGTAAAATTATTAGGATAGACGGGAAGGGGAGGTGAAAGGGCAAAATATATAAATAAGAGTTAGAGCGCTGAAAATTAGTGTTGTTAGGTTTTGAGGCCCGATAAATCGATTGAGGATATTTTCGAAAGTACAGAAATATTACGAAGGTCGGGAAGGGATCGGGCGCAGGGGTAAAAATAAAGAAATTCAGATAAAATGTTGGAAGTTAGTATTATTAGGTTTAAAAGCCAGAGAGAACGACTGCGAGTATTTTTTAAAGTCTAAAATAATTAGGAGGGGCGGAACGGTAGGTGAAGGAGCATGCGAGCCTTGCGTGCCTGTATGCGCTGCCGCAGGCAGTGGTGGCCCGAATCGATTATTCCACTGATGGGAGATTTTTTTTTTTATGTTTTTCCCTTACGATAATATAATTCATTAAGAGTGTTGAACATAAATGCGCGCGCGCAGCGCACAATTGCCTGCGCTGCCAAAGGCAGTCGGGACCCGTTGCGACATTTTTTCAAATCACATTTTTTTCTCTCTTTTTTTTTTTCGCATGATAAAAATTGATGCAATTTTAAGAATTCATTAACTTTCGTGATTCATTTAAAAATAGTGACCAGCGAAGCGGGCGTAGCCTATATTCTTGTTTGTTTGTCCGGTACAAATCTTGCAATCTATTTTTAACTAACTTCCCTAATAACCAGACATTTGAAACTTTCACAGTAGCTCAGAATCCGGTGACAACACAATACTTCGAAGTCGGATTTTCGAATA
Organism: Salticus scenicus; assembly: GCA_963930645.1. Lineage (NCBI taxonomy): Eukaryota > Metazoa > Arthropoda > Arachnida > Araneae > Salticidae > Salticus > Salticus scenicus. The sequence continues at coordinate 19,088,445 of OZ005653.1, forward strand.
GTTTTCTTTTAATTAATTAAAATATGAAAATAATAAGCTCCTGATAGCAATAAAAATAGTCATAAATATATTAGCTATAATTTAGTTGTTGCAAAAAAAAAAAAAAAAAAAAAAAAAAAAAAAATACGAGTTGATTTTCTTTCGAGATAAAAATAAATATATTTAATTAAACGTGAGCGTTAAAAAATTGTAAAAAGTTAAATTATGTATCTGGCAAAAATTAACGTCATTACCACTTTAAAGATTTTCTACATATTGATAAAGTGCTAATGTAGTTCATGATGCAAATATATGTTGTTCGGAAAGGATTAATATTTTATTTTTAAAGCCTTTTTTTTTTTTTTTTTTTTTTTTAGGACTGAGGGCCTATTGGTCTCAGTCTGGGATTTTTGCGTTGTCGATTTCGATAGTTGGACATTTGTCGAAATCTAAAATTTATCGAAAATATAATTGAATAATTTGAAAGCGATGTTATAATTTGAAAAAAGAAAAAAAAAAAAAAAAAAAAAACCTAATAGTCCTCCGTCCTAAACTAAATTCTGCTTTTGCCAGAATTTCATCAAAATCTTTTATTATTATTATTATTATTGAAAGAAAAAGAAAAGAAAATTAATAATAATCAGTATCGTTACAAGCGATATCGAAAAAGTTTTTTTTAATAATTTTGAATTAGGAAATAAAAAGTGCGCGTGAAATAATATGAAATAAAAATAAATGAAAAAATGAATTTAATGATTTAATGTTTTTGTTTTTCGAGGGCTGCTCATGCATATAAAAAATGCGCATTAAAACGAGTCGAAGAAGGAAGCGAAATAAGTATTGAGTTATATTACGATAAATACGATACATAAAATGATACGATATATTAGACCTATCGTCCAGGGTTAGTAGGCATTTTCGTTGAACGAAATAGTTTGTTCGTTCGGTGCAACTTGCACATTAGTCCCGTGAGGTACAACTTTCACATTAGTCCCTTGAGGTACAACTTGCACATTAGTCCCCATTAAATATAGTGACCAGCGAAGCTGGCAAAGCATTCGTTGATTCACTACCTCAATTGATTTTTAGTGCTAGAGGCCTATTTCAGTCGGTACAGTTGTCGAATTTTTATAATACACTCTTAATTAGTGCTAGAGGCCTATTTCAGTCGGTTTATTGAATGGGGATTTATTGAATGAAGTCCCCCCAAGGCACAACTTTGACATGAGTCCCCCCCCCCAGGCCCAACTTTGACATGAGTCCCCCCAAGGTACCCCTATTTCAGTCGGTACAGCGTTGTCGAATTTTTATACGTCACTCTTAATAGTGCTAAGGGCCTATTTCAGTCGGTTTATTGAATGGGGATTTATTGATGAAGTCCCCCCAAGGCCCAACTTTGACATGAGTCCCCCCCAAGATACAACTTTGACATGAGTCCCCCCCCCCCAAGGCACACCTTTGACATGAGTCCCCCACAAGGCACACCTCCCCCTCATTGGGAAAAAGAGAAAAAACGTTGTTTTGCGGCTATAAGACAGTTTGGACTTCCAACGTTATTTGTTACAATATCTGCAGCTGAAACACATTGGTTTGATTTAATGAAAACTTTATCATGGAATTTAGATCGTCACGAATTAACTAAAGAAGAATTTGTCGATATTAACAAGTTTAGCAGTAGGCCTCTGGCACTAAATTAAAATCTGTCAATGTCAGATTTTCATGTTTTAAATAATGAAATAATGTCATGTCTGTATAATTTTTTTTTTTTTTAAAGATCTAAACAAACGTTTCCACCACTTGGAAACAGGAAACTATTACAAAGCCGGTTAAACCTCTGTGCTATATGTGTTTGAAAACCACGATGTGCTTCAAACCAATCAAATCCTAAGGCTTGAAACTCACCAGCCAAATGTTTAATGACTTTTCGGTCAAATAGCGGAACAGTTGATATTTCGGTTAAACTTTGCCTGGTAATTATATCGAAAATTTTGATGAATATTTTGAAATTAAAATTTTAAGAAAATTAATTATCTTGGTTAGACTCAAGATAACGTATGCGTTGTACTATACATTTTTTTTTTTAATTCAAATTTCCCGTAACTCTTTAACCAACATTGAGCTGAAGAACGACTGGAGCAAATGCTTCCAATACTTTTACACAGTGTTCGTGCGTGCCAGTTTTTCTGCAATCGTTCGCCTGCCTTGCACGGCAAGCAACATTTTTCGGGTCGTCTATATATAATCTTTATACTATTATAATCTTTAAAGAATTAAAATTTAAAATTGTAATGTCATGTTTAGCATATGGTTGTTCGAACAGATAACCTTTACACAATTTTACTTTGAAATATAAATATATCAAATGCTTTTTGCCGTGAAACGCTCGGAAGACAAACCTTTAAAAAACGGCACGCGAAAATCGGTCTAGCATTTCCTCCAGTTGTTCTTCAGCTCAGTGTTAACCAATTACATTAGAACGTCCATCTTTGGAATATCCATATTAAGGATTTTCTCGACAAAAGGGGCCAAAAAAGTCCCTAAGGGCAAAAAGGCGCCAAATCTATTACCTACATATTATAGCTTTTTAATGAGTTTTAAAAGGAAATTTAAGCTATTTTAACGCGAAAAATAGCTGGAAATGCAGAAAATTGACATTTTATCAACTTACTAAGCCTCTTTGAAAGAATTTATACAAAAATAAATACAATTATTTACAATTTTGTAACAATACGCATTGATAAAGTGCTAATGTAGTTAGTTCTATAGCTATGATTCAACAGAAAATTTAAAAACATGGTTTATAAAAAGTTTTTTATCTTATAATTATTTTGTTATTAGATCGTTGAGCTGAATCTGCGTGCTTATATATAGCCCATTTATAAATATTTTTTCCTCCGCGTATTTTATTAATTAGATAACTATCGTATCGTTTCGACAGAATATAATCGCAACTGGACCACGTTAGATAAATGTTATATAGATTTATGATAATAATTCTCATTCTGCATATATCTTTAAAGTATTGCTAGGTTTAAAACAGTGTTGGGCATAATTCATTATAAAAAGTAATTCAATTACAAGTGAATTACAATTATAATTATTTTACGTCAATTAACAAGTAATTGATTACAAATAAATTGAATTACTTATTCGATTTATTTGTAATCATTCAATTTATTTGTAAACAATTACTTGTTAATCGATTGACAATACATATATATATATATAAATATATATATATATATATATATATATATATAAATATATATATGTTACCGCTAAAGTGCAGAAATCAGTTAATCTGCAGATTAGCTAGGTAATCTGCACATTAACTAGGGTGATCCGTTAAAGTGAGGAAAATTGTTTCATTTCTCAAATTATCTACGTTATCTGCGAATTACCTAAATAATCTGCACATTACCTACTAGGCACTCGTTAAAGTGAAAATAAGATATCTGGCGTTGTAATTTTAGAGCACGCTGTGTTGTATTTTTACTTTCCGAACACTATAGTGAGGAAAGTATTGTAATCATGTCAAAAATCCGAATTCGAGATTTTGATGTTTCTATACGTTTCGAGGTCCAACGAGTCCGTTTTCACTATTTTTACGATGATATATGTATGTGTGTGTGTGTGTATGTGTGTATGTATGTGTGTATGTATGTGTGTATGTCTGTGAGTGAACACGCTAGCGTCTAAACGCTTTGTTCGAATAATCTGAAAGTTGGTACGTATATTGTAAGTCACCATAGTACGAACCCTATAGATTTTGGTGAATCTAGCACTTATAGTTTTTTTACAGGGACACAAAGAAAAATTTTTATCATTATGGCCAAGGGACCAAAATCTTAAAAGTGCGATAGCATCTAAACGCCTTATTCAATTGAGCAAAAACTTTATACACATATTATAGGTCACAGATAATCAATCTGTATAGATTTTGGAGAATCTAGCACTGATAGTTTTTTTACAGGGACACAAAGAAAAATTCTTTGCCAAATTTTTAAAAGTATGATAGCGTCTAAACGCCTTATTAATCTCAGCAAAGAATTTGTACACATGTTATAGGTCACATTTGAACCAACTGTATAGATTTTGGTGAATCTAGCACTTACAGTTTTTTTACAGGGTCACAAAGGAAAATTCTTTATCTTTATGGCCTATGAGACCAGCGATAGCATCTAAACGCCTTATTCAATTGAGCTGCAAATTTGTATGAATATTATAAATCACTGTTGCACTAATTATAAGCATTTTGGTGAATTTAGCATTTATAGATTTTTACAGGGACACAACGAAAAATTCTTTATCCTTATGATCTAAGGGCTCAAAGTTCAGTAGCGTTAAATAAAACCTCGTGTGATATATGGAGAAAAATACTCAAACACTCTGTTATGGTTTTCTCTTTTTTGTTTGTTTAGCAACTCCTCTTTCTTTATTTTATCTACAAAACTGTTAGTTACTCAATGTTAGGAAAGTCGAGTGGAGTCACTCCAGATTTTTTTTTTTTTCATTCGGGGGAAAAAAGTTTTTTTTTTTTTTTTTTTTTTTTTTTTACTTATTTTAATCTGTATGTGTTTTTATTTTTAAGTCTTTTAAAGTTATATTTGTTTTATTTATTTCATCTTTTTTATTCTGTGAATATAAGTTTGAAGATGTTATGCATTTTTAATATGAAATATAATAACTTTAATAGCTTTCAATAAATTCTATTTTATAAATGAATGCTAGAATTGTAATTCAGTAACGATTTCTTTTCAAAATAAAAATATTTAACCATTAAAAAAAAAAAAAAAATTATTAACAACTTATATTACTAATATTAACAACTATTACTATTTTTAAAAAAATGTTATGCACCAATTTTTAATTCGCTAAAGAAATATTAAATTAGACAAATCAGAAGCATCTTTTAAGAAGTACTTCAAATAATAAAAACTGCTTTAATAATTTTTAGAAAGCATGAAAATTAAAATGACTGTTTTCCAATGCTTTATTAAACTACATTTTGCACATATATCTGTACAAGTTTAGCAAATATATTAATTTTACAGTAAAAAAGAAAAAGAAAAAGAAAAATAAAAATAAAAATAAAAACTAGTATGCTGTGGCCACCACAAGACTTTCTTCTATATTTTTCTATACAAATTCACACAGTAACAATATTAAAAAAAAAAAAAAATACGATTTTTTTTCAAAGTTTTTTTTCGTAAAAAAAAAAAAAAAAAAAAAAAAAAAAAAATCGATAACTTTGTTTTAAATTATCACATATTTATAGATCAACCATTCGTTTTAAAGATATTCACGAGACCTTTCGAAAGATACACATCTTGAAAATTTACCCCCCCTCTCCCGGGGGGTACTTTCCCCTGGGGGGAGGGAAGCGATGACCGAGATTTTTTTTCCTAATTACCTACTACTATTATCAATAATTCATATTAATTTCACAATCACAGGTTAAGAATAACTCCCATTATGTACATTTATACGAAATTTTGTCCTATATACTGCCATGTTAAAAATTTAGAAAAAATACGATCAGAGCACCACCTGTTGAGTGATTGATCCCGAAATCTAATCAGCCCCAGTTTATGTCAGGGGCGACCTAAACACCAAGTCTGGTTAAATTTCGTTAAAAAAAAAAAAAAAAAAAAAGATTTTTTTTCTAAGTTACTTTTTGTTAAAAGTAAAAAAAATCGATAACTTTGTTTTAAATTATCACAGATTTATAGTTCAACCATTCGTTTTAAAGGTATTGACGAGACCTTTCGAAAGATACCCATCTTGAAAATTCACTCCCCTCGAGGGGGGACTTCCCCCCCAGGGGGTTTACGAGACTCCTACGCATACAAAATTTTTTCCCCAGTTGACTACCTCTATTATAAATAATTCTTGTAAATTTCATAATGATTACTAAAAAACTAGTATGCTGTGGCCACCACAAGACTTTCTTCTATATTTTCCTATACAAATTCACGCAGTAACAATATTAAAAAAAAAAAAAAAATACGATTTTTTTTTCAAAGTTTTCTTTCGTTAAAAAAAAAAAAAAAAAAAAAAAATCGATAACTTTGTTTTCAATTATCACATATTTATAGTTCAACCATTCGTTTTAAAGATATTGACGAGACCTTTCGAAAGATACCCATCTTGAAAATTTACCCACCACCCCGGGGGGTACTTTCCCTGGGGGGGGGGGGGAAGTGATGACCGAGATTTTTTTCCTAATTAACTACTACTATTATCAATAATTCATACCAATTTCACAATCACGGGTTAAGAATAACTCCCATTATGTACATTTATACGAAATTTTATCCCATACTGCCATGTTAAAAATTTAGAAAAAATACAATCACAGCACCACCTGTCGAGTGATTGATCCCCAAATCTAATCAGCCCCAGTTTATGTCAGGGGCCAACTAAATACCAAGTCTGGTTAAATTTCGTTAAAAAAAAAAAAAAAAAAAAAAAAAAAAATACGATTTTTTTCTAAGTTACTTTTTGTTAAAAGTAAAAGAAATCGATAACTTTGTTTTAAATTATCACAGATTTATAGTTCAACCATTGGTTTTAAAGGTATTGATGAGAGCTTTCGAAAGATACCCATCTTGAAAATTTACTCCCCTCGAGGGGGGACTTCCCCCCCAGGGGGGTTCACGAGGCTCCTACGCATACAAAAATTTTTCCCCAGTTGACTACCTCTATTATAAATAATTCTTGTAAATTTCATAATGATTACTAAAAAATAATTCTCTTTATGCACATTTATACAAAATTTTGTCCTATATCACCATGTTAAAAATTTAGAAAAAGCGGGATGGCAACGCAACCTGTAAGACAATTTTTACCAAAAGTTGATAGGCACTAATTTATGACAAGGTGCAACTATATACTAATTTGTATGAAATTCTGTGCAGTAGTTCCTGAGATACAGTTGCCACAAAATTTTGTCACACACACACACACAGACAGACTGACAGACAGACAGACAGACAGACAGACAGACAGACATTTTCTAAAAAGGGTCAAATCGTGTTCTACAGCTCTCAAAACGTGTAAATCCATCAAAAACCCGAGGTCGAAAATTTTTACGAATCCAATACTTTCTCTATATTACATATAGAAGAAAGTAATAATTATCGTTATGCACATTTATACAAAATTTTGTCCTATATCACCATGTTAAAAATTTAGAAAATGCGGGATGGCAACGCAACCTGTAAGACAATTTTTACCAAAAGTTGATAGGCACTAATTTATGTCAAGGTGCAACTACATACTAATTTGTGTGAAATTCTGTGCAGTAGTTTCTGAGATACAGTTGCCACAAAATTTTGTCACACACACACACACAGACAGACAGACATTTTCTAAAAAGGGTCAAATCGTGTTCTACAGCTCTCAAAACGTGTAAATCCATCAAAAACCCGAGGTCGAAAATTTTTACGAATCCAATACTTTCTCTATATTACATATAGAAGAAAGTAATAATAATAATAATAATAAAAACCTTTATTAACACATTTTGTGCGATAAACTACAACGAGATTATCTGAAAAGCAAACAAAATTAACTAGTATGTTGTGGCCACCACAAGACTTTCTTCTATATTTACCTATACATATTCGATCAGTAACAATATTTATAAAAAAAAAAAAAGTACGATTTTTTTTTTTTTTTTTTTTTTTTGTTAAAAGTGAAAAAAATCGATAACTTTGTACCCCCCCGGGGGGGGAAGCGATGCCCCCCCATGCAGAAAATTTTTTTCCTAGTTACATACTACTATTATCAATAATTCATATTAATTTTACAATCACAAGTTTAAAACAACTCTAATTATGCACATTTATACGAATTTTTGTCCTATGCTGCCATGTTAAAAATTTAGATAAATTGCTATCACAGCGCCACCTGTTGAGCTATTGATCCCCAAACATAATCAGCACCAGTTTATGTCGGGGACCAACTAAATACCAAGTTTGGTTAAATTTCGTTAAAAAAAAAAAAAAAAAAATTGCGATATTTTTCTAAGTTTTTTTTGGTAAAAGTAAAAAAAATCGATAACTTTGGTTTAAATTATCACAGATTTATCGTTCAACCATTCGTTTTAAAGGTATTGACGAGATCTTTCGAAAGATACCCATCTTGAAACTTTGTCCCCCCGGGTGGGAACTTCCCCCCCCGGAGGGGGGGCAACCGATGCCCCCACATGCACAAAAAATTTTTCCAAGTTAACAATTACTATTATCAACGAGACCTTTCGAAAGTTACCCATCTTGAAAATTTACTTCCCCGGGGGGGGGGGAACCGATGCCCCCCCATGCACAAAATTTTTTTCCTAGCTAACTACTACTATTATCAATAATTCCTATTAATTTTACAATCACAAGTGTAAAATAACTCTCTTTATGCCCATTTATACCGAATTTTGTCCTATGCTGCCATGTTAAAAATTTGCATAAAATGCGATCACAACGCCACCTATTGAGCGATTGATCCCAAAATCTAATCAGCACCAGTTTATGTCAGGGTGCAACTAAATACAATAAAGTTTGGTTAAATTTCATTCATTGGTTCGTGAGATACAGCGTCCACAAAAAAATGATACAGACAGACAGACAGACAGACAGATAGACATTTTCTAAAAACTATTAATTCGTGTTCTCCATATCCCAAAACATGTAAATCCATCAAAAAGTGGACTTCGAAAATTTTCGCGAATCCAATACTTTCTCTATATTACATATAGAAGAAAGTAAAAATATAATCATGATATATACAATATATAAAGGAAACTTGAAATGGGAAAAAAAAAAAAGTAGTGAAATGCTAAAAAATGCATAAAAATTCCATATTAAGTATTTATTAAATAATGCCATAATATAGAATGCCATATTTTCCAGAGTTAAAAATTAATATTATATCTGTTTTTTTTTTTTTTTTTTTTTCCAGTAAGTAATACTAATTTAAATCAATTTTAAAATAAATTAGTTTTAAAAAGTTGTGGTTTAATAGTTTTATTTCGGGAGGAAATAATTACTGTGCTGTAAATTTAATATTCATAATTTAAAATGAAGTCTCACGAGAGAGAGCTTTTAATTAAGATTAGATTTCATTAACAAAATGCAGACCCTTATCAAATGTACATTGACAGAATTAAACTAGTATGTTGTGGCCACCACAAGACTTTCTTCTATATTTTCTTATACAAATACACACAGTAACAATATTTTAAAAAATATATATATGATTTTTTTTCCAAAGTTTTTTTTCGTTAAAAGTAAAAAAAATCGATAACTTTGTTTTAAATTATCACATATTTATAGTTCAACCATTCGTTTTAAAGGTATTGACGAGACCTTTCGAAAGATACCGATCTTGAAAATTTACCTTTCCCCTAGGGGGGGAAGCGATGCCCCAAATTTTTTTCCTAATTAACTACTACTATTATCAATAATTCATATTAATTTCACAATCACAGGTTAAGAATAACTCTCATTATGTACATTTATACGAAATTTTGTACTACTTTTGTCCATGTTAAAAATTTAGAAAAAATACGATCACAGCGCCAGCTTTTGAGCGATTGATCCCCAAATCTAATCAGCCACAGTTTATGTCAGGGGCCAACTAAATACCAAGTCTGGTTAAATTTCGTTTTTAAAAAAAAAAAAAAAAAAAAAAAAACGATTTTTTTTTCTAAGTTTTTTTTTTTCGTTAAAAGTAAAAAAAATCGATAACTTTGTTTTAAATTATCACAGATTTATAGTTCAACCATTGGTTTTAAAGGTATTGACGAGACCTTTCGAAAGATACCCATCTTGAAAATTTACTCCCCTCGAGGGGTGACTTCCCCCCCAGTGGGGGTGGCGAGGCTCCTACGCATACAAAAATTTTTTCCCAGTTGACTATCTCTATTATAAATAATTCTTGTAAATTTCATAATGATTACTAAAATATAATTCTCTTTATGCACATTTATACAAAATTTTGTCCTATATCACCATGTTAAAAATTTAGAAAAAGCGGGATGGCAACGCAACCTGTAAGACAATTTTTACCAAAAGTTGATAGGCACTAATTTATGTCAAGGTGCAACTACACACCAATTTGTATGAAATTCTGTATAGTAGTTCCTGAGATACAGTTGCCACAAAATTTTGTCACACACACACACACACACACACACAGACAGACAGACAGACAGACATTTTCTAAAAATGGTCAAATCGTGTTCTACAGCTCTGAAAACGTGTGAATCCATCAAAAACCCGAGGTCGAAAATTTTTACGAATCCAATACTTTCTCTATATTACATATAGAAGAAAGTAAAAAGAGAAGAAATAAAATCAAAATCAAAACAATTATAACTTACTTGTTACTTTAATTTTTGTGTTGGTCATACTCATAACAAGAAACCTAATATCACAGCTTCAATGTTTCACGATTTGCATTTACTGTTTATCATAGCGGAGCGGAAGGGATAAAAGCTTTAGTTCCTGTTTGAAGGTCAATCGCGTCACACTCACAGACTAATCTGTGATTCGCGTAGCTGTATCACATGACTGCTTGACGTCACAGTGAATGTAAAAAAACTAAGGCTCGAAAGAAACATTTGAACTTTAACGACACAGAAGCCGCTAATGTGCAGATTACCTAGTTAAAATGCGGAAAACACTTGATTCCGCACTTTAACGGGTCATTTTAGTTAATCTGCAGATTAGCTGTGTAATCTGCACATTAACGGATTTCGAGCTTTAACGGTAACATATATATAATTGTAATTTAATTGTTATTCAATTGTAATTCAATTACTTTTTAACCAATTATGCCCAACACTGTTTAAAATGATGCTTGCAAAGATACTGAATAAACAACTTTTAAAAATACGCCTTTCCATAAAATAATCTCACCAGACAAATGTCGCCATTTTTTCTTATTAGATCATTGAGCTGAATCTGCGTGCTTAAATATAGCACATTTATAAAAATTTTTTTCTTTCGCGTATTTTATTAATTAGATAATTATCGTATCGTTTCGACAAAATATAATCGTAACTGGACCACGTTAGAGAAATATTATATAGATTATGCAAACTGCGTAACTTTTCTTTCATGTTTAAAAATCTAAAAAAAATTAACTTTTTTTTTTCCAGGTCACGAGCACAATTTTGAAAAACTTAAACCTAACCAGAACAGACTTTTAACTGCCTTCGACTTTGATTCCATTATGCTGTATGGATCATATACTTTTTCCAAAGACTTTCGCGAGAAAACCATGGTGGCAAAAGATGGTAGGAAGTTGGAAGGTGTGGCTAGTAAGCCTGGATTATCCAAATCTGATATCGAAAGAATAAAAATTCTGTACGAATGTAAATGAATATCAACCTATTTTAATGATGTTTTCAATGAAATATGAATGAATAATAATAATAAAATGTCGTAAAAGTCAAAGAAAAAATATTGTGTATATTGTGTTTATTTATTTATTTTTTCACATTAAGTCAGTATAAAGCAGAAAGTATGAAATATTTTCAAAACATTAGTTCCTGTTAGAAGAAATCCTAATATGACAGCATAAGAATTACATGATAAGAATGAAAGCCTAGCATTCATACCATATATACTATAAATCTGAAACTGAGTAGCTTTTATACTGCACTAGAGCTAGAGCTATGCATTAGGCCTGTTAGCGACAGTGTGCATTGTACAGATGTTTCCGCTTTAAATTGCCTTTTTTAACAGCAGTGTGTGCTGACAAAATGAGAGTAGGGCACTCTTCTAAGTGCAAATTTCTAAATGACAGGAAAAGTTATACCGGGTAACTAAAAATAGATGTTACACTGTAAAAAAGAAACGGAAGCTTTTACAGCAAAATATGCTGACACCCATATTGCCAGTACATTCTGCTGTTAAATAAGACAATTTACAGCGGAAATATCTGTAAAGAAAGACTCTTTTACGGTTGTTTCTGCTGAAAATTACTTCTTTCTAACCTTTCTACCGGACAAACAAACAAGAATATAGGCTACGCCCGCTTCGCTGGTCACTATTTTTAAATGAATCACGAAAGTTCTTTCTAGAAATCGACTTATTGCAATCACTTCGTTTATCTATCTATCTATAATGAAAATTTTGTCATCACGATAACTCGCAAAGTAATACTCCAAATCGAGTTCGTTAACCAAGTTGCTCCGACATTTTGTTTTCAAGTGGCTACCACTTGAAGTTTTCAAATCCACATTGTAAAAAACATATTTAAGGCTGGATTTGCTTGAATTTTGATGCAAATATAGACCGCATAAGGTTCTCAATGAACTTTATTAATGAACTTTATCCGCCATTTTTAACAAAGTGGCGGTTATCTTAAGTTAAACGTGGCCACTTGAAATCAGGCTAACACTTGAAAATTAAAAATCTCACGAGATAACTTCCGAAATAATACTCCATATCGAACCAAATTTGAACACTGAATTTATAAATATTTTGGAAGAGTTTGTTAATCAAGTTGCTCAGCCATTTTGTTTTCAAGTGGAGACCACTTGAAAATTTAAAATTCACATTAAAAAAAGCGTATTCCGAATTTCTTTGAATTTTGATGTATACATAGACCACATAAGTATCTCACTCAAATTTATTAATGAACATTATACCCATTTTTAACAAAGTGGCGGATATCTTAAATTAGCGGAGCCACTTGAAATCTTGCTACCACTTGAAAATTTAAAATTACGCGATAACTTCTGAAATAACACTCCAAACCGAACTAAATTTGGACGTCGAACTCATCTTATAAATATCTTGTATGAGTTTGCTAATCAAGTTGCTCCGCCGTTTGGTTTTCAAGTGGAGGCCACTTGAAAATTTCAAATTCAAACTGTAAAAAGCGTATTTAAGACTGGATTTGCATGAATTTCGATGTATACATAGACTATATAAGGGTCACAACCAAGTTTATTTGATGAACTTCATCCGCCATTTTTGCGAAACAACTTAAAATTAGGCTACCACTTGAAGATTTATAACCTTCGTAAATTTTTAAATTCTCATTCGATTCGAACCAAAGTTGGACAGTGATATTATCATGGATGTTGGACAGTGATATTATCTTGGATGTATTCACTGGGCAACTTGTTCCGACATTTAGTTTCCAAGTTGCGTCCACTTTAAATCACACTGCCACTTGAAAATATGTCGTCGCGATAACTTTTAAAATACTAAACAGATTCAAACAAAAATTGGATAGTGAACTTATGGTTAAAATTTCTTGGATAAGTTCACTTGGTGACTTGATATGCATTTTTATTTCCAAGTGGCAGCCACTTGAAAATTTGTCATTATGGTAAATTTGTAATACTGAATCAATTCGCATCAAATTTGGGTAGTGAATTTATTTTTCAAATATCTCAGATTTTGAAAATTTCATATCACGATAATTTTTGAATTACTGATTTAATTTGAACTAAAACTGGACAATGAACTTATCATACAAATATATTGAATGTTTTCTCTGGGCAAGTTGTTTCGCCATTTTGTTTCCAAGATGCAGCTACTTAGACTGCCATTTGAAAAGTTGCCATAACAATCACTTTTGAAACAATGCACTGATTGGAACCAAAGTTGGACAGTGAACCTATGCTTCAAAGATCTTTGATGAGTTTGCTGGGCAACTTGTTCCATTATATTGCTTCCAAGTGGCGACCACTTGTAAATTTGTTATCGTGGGAACTTTTGAAGTACTTAATTCAAACCAAAGTTGAAAAATGGATTTATCATTCAAACAACTATGATTTCGGTAGGTAAGTTTGTTTCCAAGTTGTGTCCACTTGAACGTCGCCACTTGAGACTTTTTTATCGCGATAATTTTTAAAATACTGAATTTATTCGAACTAAAGTTGGATAGTGGATTTATCTATTGAATTAATTCACTGAGCAACTTTCTCCGCCATTTTGATCCAAGTGGCGTCCACTTAATTTTTCAGCACGATGACTTTTGAGATTCTGAATTAATTCGAACTAAATTTGTAGAGTAGATTTACCTCGGAAATGCATTTGATATATTTGTTTGTCAACTTGGCCCGCCATCTTACTTCCAAGTGCCGGCCACTTAAAAAATTTAAATTCACATAAAAAGTTATTTATGAACAGATATCTTTAAAACTCCATATGTACGTAGCCTACATCAATTTTTCTACCAAGTCTATAATTTTTAGCCGCCATTATGAAACAAAATGACGGCTAGTTGATAAGAAAAAATAATTATAAGATAAAAAAAACTTTTTATAAATCATGTTTTTAAATTTTCTGTTGAATCATAGTTATAGAACTAACTACATTAGCACTTTATCAATGCGTATTGTTACAAAATTGTAAATAATAGTATTTATTTTTGTATAAATTCTTTCAAAGAGGCTTAGTAAGTTGATAAAATGTCAATTTTCTGCATTTCCAGCTCTTTTTCGCTTTAAAATATCTCAATTTTCCCTTTAAAACGCACTAAAAAGCTCCAATAGGCAGGTAAAGGATTTGGCGTCCAATTTGGCGACTTTTTGCCTTTGGCGACTTTTTTAGCGACTTTTGGCGAGAAAATCCTTATTATCGACACTCCAAAGATGGACGTTGTAATGCGATTGGTTAAAGAGTTACGGGAAATTTGAATAAAAAAAGAAAGTTTGTTTGAAAAATAAAATATTAACCCTTTCCGAACAACATATATTTGCAGCATGAACTACATTGGCACTTTACCAATGTGTCGAAAATCTTTAAAGTGATAATGACGTCAATTTTTGTCAGATGCATAATTTAACTTTTTACAATTTTTTAACGCTCACATTCAATTAAATGTACTTATTTTTATGAATGTATTTTTATTTTAAAGGTATTTATTTTAATGAACTCGTATTTTTTTTTTTTTTTTTTTTTTTTTTTTTTGCAACAATTAAATTATAGCTAATATTTTAATGACTATTTTTATTGCTATTAGGAGCTTATTTTTTTCATATTTTAATTAATTGAAAGAAAACTATTCGAAAATCTGACTTCGAAGTATTGTGTTATCACCAGGTTCTGAGCTACTGTGAAAGTTTCAAATGTAGTAGGGAAGTTAGTTAAAAATACGTTGCAAGATTTGTACCAGACAAACAAACAAGAATAGAAGTTAATAAGAACATGGTAAAAAATCAACCTACCCTTCCGAATAAACCGGAAGGACTTGTTTTAATTTTAAAGTCATAGTAACATCATTCTTTCATGTGCATAAGCAAATCTAATTTTTGACATTTTTTATTAATCACGAGAAAATAATGTTAAAAAAAAAAAAAAAAAAAAAAAAAAAAAAACAGCGAATCGGAAAACTTTTTTGGTAACAATTAAATTTAAAACAGATATTTAAATAGCTAATATTTAATTGATATAGGTTGACATTTAATTAATATTTCCGGAACTATTTAAAAATTCTTAATTCTGTTTTCAGGAGCTCCTCGGAAAGGCTTCTGAGCATCTGTAAGTCGATTTTTGTACTTCTGGCTTCAATAGGGGATGAACAAATAGAAGAACATCTATACAAACAAACAGATAATCCTTTCCTTTTATTATTATAGAAGATACTCACGTGTTGCATTCAGTTTCACTTAATCTCAAATCATATAATATATATATTTATATATATATATATTAATTCAGTTATCAATATAGGTGACAAACAAAAATGAGATAGTATTTGGTTGCTCTAAACATTCTTCTAATTGACACTGTCATTATCAAAGCATCTTGCATAAGCTACTTAACAGCTTTAAGCAATTTGATTTGAAAATAAAAATGAGAGAAAATTGCTGTTTGAATATAATATATATATATATATATATATATATAAGATATTATAATATATATTTTCAGTCATACAAAAATTGAAAATATGTAACAAAAATAATTTAAGATAAACTTACATGAAAATTGAAAAATTTGAAACAAAGCATAAGTAAAACTTATAATCAAAACCATGAAATAAATGATTTAAACTGCCAAAAATACCCCGTATGACTTGAGACGTGTGGGGTTACAGCATGCTTTTAAATGATCAAAACTCTCCCCCAGGCAGACAGTTTAACAAAAAAGTATGTATAAGGCTAATATCAGTATGAATAAAATAATATGGAATAGGCAGAAAATTGATCAATTAAAATAGAACAGGCAAAAAAAAAAAAAAAAAAAAAAAAAAAAAAAAAGATTAACATTCACTCAAACAGCAGCATGAAATTTGCAAGATCTCTAGCGAGATAACTAACAAAAATCCGAAACCATAGAAAATATTAGAAACCCTGAGAGATACGACAGGTATTTAGTACGCATGCTCAGTGGACAAACGCTTGTGCAGATTCCCTCTTGCTACAGTAACCCGTTTTACAATGCTTGGCGCTGATGGCATATTTGGTGATTTATCGGTGTAAGGTTTAGTTCCCCATCATACTATAGGTATGGGGAACTTAGGTAGTCGTGAAATTTTTCGACCTCGGTTTTTTAACTTTTTTACACGTTTTCAGGTGTGAGGAATCCGAAAATGACAAAATTTCTATGGTGTCTGTCTGTAGGGTGTCTGTTAGTGTGTCAGTCCGTTAGTGTGTCAGTCCGTTAGTGTGTTAGTCCGTTAGTTTGTTAGTCTGTTTACACGGTATCTCACGAACAAATGATCGCAGAGAGATCAGATCAGTTTTTAAATATTACACTCATGTCCATAAATTAAGGATAATTCAGATTCACACTGAAATCAAACTTCAATGCAAAAATTTCACCTGTAGAAATACCACACACATCTTTAAGAATATATGCAAATTATAGGAAGCCTTCAGATGACGCCGATATGATGTTACAATGACTAAAATGTAAGAAGGGGGTAGATAAGGAATGGGAGTAAAGAAGGAAAATTGTTCACAGGCGTTCTGTGTGCCGCTCAGTGCCACAACCGAGTGGATATGACACAGAGGACGCATGCAGATAATTTTTTACGTGGTAGAATTATCGGCCGACTAGAATATGGGCGTACTCAGATAGAAGTATCGGGGGAACTTAGAATCGCCCAAAGTGTCATCTCTAGGCTTTGGCAACGATTCCAAAATGCTGGAAATGCTAGTCGACGTTACAGTACTGGTTGGCCCCGAGTTACAATGCCGAATGACCACCGGTATTTGGCAGTAACTGCCAAAAAAAGCAGATAAAGTGCAGCATCAGACCTGTCTCGTCAGCTGTCTGCAGCCACGAGTACCACAGTTTCAAGACAAACCCTGTATAGACATTTGGGTGATATTGGTCTATATGCTCGCAGACCTGTTACATGTGTTCCACTCACGGCGATGCACTGTGACAGCGATTAACTTGGAGTAGAGAACATGCAATGCGAACAGCGGCACAGTGAGCTTGTGTGATTTTTTCCGACGAGTCCAGGTTTAGCCTGCAGTGTGATTCACGCCAGACTTTCATATGTAGAACGTCAGGAACCTGTTACCATCAAAACAGTTAGTTCCCATTTTCATGAAATTCTTAAGTGAATTATGATGTAAAACTAAATCTATAAAATCCATATTACCAGTTATAATATGATTATGACGTGTGTCAATAAATAGTTTTAAAATTTTCTCAAATAAATGGTTCAGTATTTCTATCACTCATTTTAATGTTATAATTAAATAGTAGTCTGCCAATAGGGATACTATATTTATAAGTCTTTTTAATAATTATGTTTTTAATTGAGAAATATTTTTCATTTTTATTGTAATTTTATTAAAATTCATATTATCATAGGATGTTATATTTCATAAATAAAAAAACCAGATATTCATTATTCTTTGAGTCAATTTGAATATCTTTAATAAATATGTTTTATACATCTATATTTTGTCAAATCTCTAAATCAAAAGCATGTGTATTTTCAAAAATTCCTTTTCGGCAAGCTTAAAGGCAAAGATAGATTTCATTACGTTAATGTTACAAAAGTAAAGAAATATTACATATGCATTAACACATACTTAGCTAATGGCTCTGTTCCCACACATTGCATTATTTCCGTCACTATTCTATTTTTAAGAAATTTAATTATCAACTACTACTATTCATTCTACTTAAAATTTTAGGCTAGATTTATTTGTCAGTAAATGTTTCAATTTTTTAAAACTCAAGCTCATAATCATTCAACAAATAGAAGCCATAAAGATATATAATTTGGTGACAAAACATGTGACTTAGCAATGAAATTTGTGATTTGGGGCAAAATTAGATAGTTGACGACGAAACTTTTGACTTGGCGACGAAATTAATTATTTAATGACAAAATTTGGCGCACTTGGCGATGAAAAATGGCAGCTTTGGCGTCATTATATTTTCTTCCCACGCAAAAACCTCATATCTCTTCTCAGACCAATATTTTTTTCCATAAGATACAAAGTTAAATGAAGTTGTAACGTATCACTCTCAATTTCAATCGTAAATTTTAATTCTTGCGTAAACCGGTGTTCTAAACCAGGCCTGTCCAACCCAAAACACTAGGTGGGGCGCATTGGAAATCTTTTTTATTCAGGCGGGCCGCATCATATGTATATATGTTCGTAAGTATATGAATCATGCATGTACACTCATTGCCATAAAAATTTGTGCACCAAGAAATAATTATTGGACCGTAATGAAACGTGGCATGAAGGTACGTGCCAGGCAGATATGCAAATGATTAGAAATGCAGCATGACTGCGCATTGTGTAATGCCACCAGAGGGCGTTGAAGTTCGTTTTTCTTGGAGTATAAAACAGATAAGCAGAGCTTGCTTGATGCGGATAATCTGTTGCAGAGGGACACTTTTTTAAATAGAGATGTCGTCACGCCGCCATCGAAGACAATACGAACAGCTGTCAGAGTCCGAGAGGGGAAGAATCAACGGTGTGATGGAATGCGGGTGATCAGCGTGGTGAGTAGCCAGCCACCCAGGCCGCTTACACGGCGACTAGGCTCAGGACGTGCTATACAGATCAATAATCGAAAAATCGTCATATCATACGAAACGTACATATAGCACCAACTGTCTCGTTGTCCGATATCCGGACATATGCAACACCTATTCCTAAATGATCTGTCCTTGTGTCTGTACGTACCATCACAAGGCCCTGGCTGAAAGGCATTTACTATCGCGACGCCCATTACGTTTGTTGCCAATAATACCCTTCTATCTTTTGTTTGGAGTAGTTTCGTGTCGTGCTCGACGGGTTTGGATTGCAACCGGATGGAACCAGGTCGTCTTCAGCGACGAATCCAGATTCAATTTGAGCAGTGATGACAAACATGCATGTGTATGGAGGCATCATGGTAAACGCCTCAATCCTGCCTTAGCTTTACAGCTGCACACTTCACCCACAGCTGATGTGATGGTATTGGAAGGGGATGACATTGCACTCGATACACGGCCATCCCTAATATTGATCCACGGCACCATGACAGACCAGCGGTACGTTCGTAACATCATTCAGCCATAAAGGTTGTCACTTATGACAGGGCTCCCAGGAGCCATCTTTCAACAAGACAATGCACAGCCACACACAGCAAGGGTGTCTCAGGACTGCTTCCGTCATAATACACCCTTCTCTGGTCTGTTCGATATCAGATTTGTTACCAATTGAGCATATCTGGGATCATCTGGGACGGCAAATTTGGCGGTCTACGAGTTTGGACGAATTAGAGGTACATTTACAACAAATGTGGAACGAGATGCCATAGGGCATCATACGGGACTTGTATACCACAATGCTTGCCCGTATCGCATCGTGCATTCACGCTAGAGGTGGCCCAACAGGTAAAGGGCAAAACTGGGAAAATTCATTAGTGGCCAGTGGCCGGTACTGTCAGTTTCATTAGTAGCCACTTTTTTAAGTTAGTGGCCACTTTTCACATGATATGATAAGACTATTTCTTTCAGACTGCAAAAAGCATTGTCACCATTTTGCGGTATAATTACCACAAGAAAAATATGAAAATAAGAAATACATATAATAATAAAATTAACACAGGGACACTGAATTTGTAATTACACTCTTTTTAAAAATCCTAAATTGCACATCCTAAATTAAAATCTGCTTAGGGCTTAATAATAACAGCAAAAGTTATTATCTTTCAGATAATTCAGTAGTACTTTTTTTTTTCAATTTATTTAAGTGAAATAAGCTGTTACCATTCACAGTTCACATTGATATTTTCTAGTAAATTAATCAGCTGATTCATCATCATCACAACGTTTTACATGGTCATGTGTAAATACAGTTAGCAATTTTATTATTTTTTCTTATTTCTAAAGACACACTTTTTTAAATGATTTTATTTCAATAGAGTTAAAATACTTCCTCTTAAAAAGTATAGATATGGAAACTTAGCTGCTTCATTAAAAATAATTTACTTAGCTGCCAAATTTGTAGCTTTAAAAATAAGGAGATTTCTACTTTAAAATGGGAAGGGAAAAGGAAGATTTCTACACAAAAGAAAGCAAATACAAAATTTTTTGAAAAATACACATTTAAGTCAAATCATATTTTGATACACACATTTGTCAACTATCTTAAATGGGTTAAATATACACTAAACACTATGGAGATATTAATGGAAAAAGATTGTGCTTTGCAGGACATTTGATCATTAACTGCTTGTGGAAATGGAGCTCACATGTGTGTGTGTGGAAAGGGGGGGGGGAGAAGGGTACAACTATATTCTTCTTTATAGGTTCTAGAATCTAATCAAGAAAGTTTAAAATGAATATTTACATTTATGTTATGGATAGAGAAAGATTGTAAACCACAAGGCTTCAGTGGAGCATGTGATTGCCAATCGTTGGAGGAGGGGGGGGGGGGGGATTACAAGAATTATGAGTAAGAGATATTAAACAATTCTACTTCTTTACAGATTCTAGAATCTAATAAAGTAAGTTCAAAATATATATTTACATTTTTGCAGCAAATGGAGAATGATTAGAAATTATAAAGATTTCTATAAGCTGTGTGATCACAGATCGTTAGGGGGAGGAAAAGGGAGGGGGGGGGTCCAAAAAATTATATGAGTGAGACATATTAAACAATTCTACTTCTTTATAGGTTGTGGAATATAATAAAGCAAGTTTAAAATGAACATTGACATTTATGCCATGGATGGAAAAAGATTGGAAATCACAAGGCTTCGATTGCCTATCGTCGCTCGATTTTTAGATTATTTTAATGATCATAAAAAGTGGCGACTTTAGTGGCGATCGATGCATAATTTTTAATCGCCATCTTTTTTTATTTAGTCGCCACATGGCCGGTGGCGACCGTTAATTTTGCCCTTTACCAACAGGGTACTAAAACATCCCTTCTTTTGTAATTTTTCCTGTAATAAATGATCATTTCGCTTTGATTGTGTAATCATTTACTTATATCAACATTGAACTTACGTATGTAAAATTTTGCTTCATTCTGACAACCCTTTCTTGGTGCGCAAATTTTTATGGCAGTGAAAGAATATACTTTTTTCGGGGGAAGGGCAGGGTGAAGATTCGGAGCAAAATACATTTTTTTTTTTTTTTCATTCATAAATTAACAACATATTCGGGAAAAAATTATGTCTATACATTAAGAAGTATAATAAAAAGAAGAAATACTGGATCTAATAACAATTTCGTTACAACAGTGTGATTTAGCTACCATGATCGTTGAAAGATATTTTTACTGTGAAAAGTGAGAAAAGCTTTATTAGTTTTTAAACTTTTAACCAAATTTGCCAAAATTTAAGTATTGTTAGACTCCTCGCGGGCCGCACGAAACTACACGGAGGGCCGCATGCGGCCCGCGGGCCGCGGGTTGGCTACCCCTGTTCTAAACTATTAACCACAAACAATATTTTTACCAAGACTAACGTATTATTCTAATTTTATATTTTTAAATGATTAATTAAAGCTGTTACCATGGTTTTTATATTTTCAGCTATCTTTTTTATTATCGTTTGCACGTGACGTAAGCATTAGATTATAAATTTAAGCAATTAAATATTAAAGCTAAAGAAAAAGTCGGTTTCATTACAATTGACGAAAAATCACTGTTTAACTTGTAACTTTTAAGCAATTGAAGTTATCGAAAAAGGTTAAATACAAAAATTGTTCTTTAGGGTAAGGCGGTAATTCGCCTGATTTGAAGTATTTTCCTATTTTCAATATTAAAGAAATTATAGGCAAATGAAAATTTCCACCTTCACCATTTCAACCCCCTTTGAGCTGGATACCCCATCTACGAACTCGACTGAGATTTTTACTGTCCTGACAACATATCCCCAGCTGGTTAAATTTAAATAAAAATTACTCCAGTTAATCGTGTTCACAACTTAACATGGGAAAAAGCGTTACACACACACACACACACACACACACATATATCTATATATGTATTTATAAACTTTTGAACGGAGGGTGGTTTTGGGTTATAGAGGTCATGATCGGTGAAGAGATGAAGAAATTTTCCAGAAGTCGTGTCATGAGAACCATTGCAATAGGTAGATCTCCTACAAGGAATCTACCTAAAACTATCTTTATCCATAAATGTTTTAATACTTCTAAGTTCAGCCTCATTTAAACTAAAAACGTAGTTCTTTATCAAGTTAATTTAAAAACTTTTTTCAGAAGTATTGTTTATTTCTATTAACTTATCAGAAATTTCTTTTTCTAGAATTTTAACATATTTACTTTTTTTACTTTTCTTGTTAACATCTCTATATTGTCTTAAGTTTGCATATTGGTTATTATAGTTATTATAAATGTATTTATCATTTTGTTTCATCACAGTGGATGTTATACATTTATTAAAGTATTTTAGATTTAGACCATAAGGATGTATAGTTAAGTAACTATTCATGTACGAACTTTCATACCATAGCCTTTGTTTATGATTTATTACAACTTTAATTATACTTATTTTAACATTCTGAAAACCATAAAAGTGAAAATGCTTTATTTTAATTCTATCTCTATATTTGGCAGCATTAACTTTATAATGTTTTGAATCATTTCTGTGATTATTCATTCTAATATTTACAGATATACTTGTCTCTCCAATATATTTCATATCACATAACTCACAAGTTAAAATGTATATACAATTATAAGTTTTACAAAAAATTTTTTCACTATCCTCACCTATTTGATCTAGATTTGCTTTTTTACATCTCAAATATCTTTTATCACCACATAACTTGTATTTAGGAAGCCTTTCCTTATCTTTAATTTCACTTAAATAAATTCCATGAGAATTATAAGTCATGACCTTATTTTTACCTAAATTTCCTATATTCGTAATGTTTTAGTTCCCCATCATACTATAAGTATGGGGAACTTAGGTAATAGTGAAAATTTTCGACTTCGGTTTTTTGGCGTTTTTACACGTTTTCAGGTGTGAGGAATCCGAAAATGACAAAATTTGTATGGTGTCTGTTAGTGTGTTAGTCTGTTAGTGTGTTAGTGTGTTAGTCCGTTAGTTTGTTAGTCTGTGTACACGATATCTCAAGAACAAATTGTCGCAGAGAGGTCAGATCAGTTTTAAAATATTACTTTCAACACTGGCAAGAAGTCTATTCATTTGCAACATTCGAGTTTAAAAACTTCGTAAGTTATTAGAAATTTACGATTTTCTTAACATGGGAGAATAGGACAAAAATTCACTTAAACGTGCATTAAATGGAAAAGTTTTATTGTAAAAATGTCAGACCAGTTTTAAAACATCAGTTTTGATGCCGGAATGAACATCAGTAACTATACATATGCTACTTTGAAAATTTCGCAAGTTATTGGAAATTTACGAATTTCTTAACATGGCAGTATTGGGCAAAATTTCACATAAACGTCAATTTTGAGAGATATTTTCATCGTAAAGATGACAGACTACTTTTGAAATATTATTTAGGACACTGGCATGAATATTAATGACTATGAATTTTCCAGTATAAAAATTTCGTAAGTTATTGGAAATTTACGAATTTTTTAACATGGCAGAACAGAGCAAAATTTCACATAAACGTCAATCTTGAGGGATATTTTCGTCATAAAGATGTCAAACCACTTTCGAAATATTATTTAGGATACTGGCATGAATATCATACATTATGATTTTTCCAATTTAAAAAATTCGTAAGTTATTTGGAATTTACGATTTACTTAACATGTCAGAATAAGGCAAAATTGAGCATAAACTTTCATTTTGAGGATCATAAATACATTAGACAACTTCAAAATTTCATTTATGATATTTGTTTGAACATGATTGAATACAAATATTCTAATAGGAAAATTTCGTAAATTATTCGTAATTTACGATTTTATCAACATAGCGAAATTGTAAATTTTTCATATAAATATGAATTTTGAGGATTAATGCATTGGAAATAGTAGCATGAAAACTAAACAACGGAATTGACCCTGATAAAACAAATTAATAGTTTATATCAAGTAAAATATATCGAAGTGAACGGTGGATAGCCTATTAGGCGGGGATTTCCTTCTGTCACTGTATCAAGCTTTGGTCAAATTCTTTTTTTTTAACATGATAATAATATATCTCGCACTAGAAATTTATGAGAACATAAATATGATGGGGAACTGAGCAGAGTCCACCTATGCCAACTAGTTTATTTTTAGTTACCGCATCACTACATTTAGCCAGTTCAAAACTTTTTAGTTTGAGTTTATAATTATAGAATTTAAAAAAAAATCTAGTTTTGTAATGTTTAGCTGGAACATTCAAATAATTGTTTGTAAATTGTTTTCTTTTTTCTGTTTTTAATTTTTATAATTATATATATATTTATAGGTAATCTTCAAGGAACATGGTACTTGAACACGAGTTTCGAAGAACATGGATACCTTCTCCTGAATTACACGATTTTGGAGTAATTCTTTTGTAAAAGAACTAGCACGTTGTGGCCACCACAAGACTTTCGTCTATATTTTCTTATAAAAATTCACTGAAGTGTAAATAATTTATTAAAACTATTATTTATTAAAATTATCTAACACGATTAATGCAAATAATTTTCATCTTAGAGAAAACTAACACTAAATATCTAAAGAAAGACAGTTTTAATGTTTATAAATAACATTTTAAAAAATGCGTTTTTATAATAGTTATCTCCCATATCCAGTTTCGTATAGTTATATGTTATCAAAGTTGAGATATAGCCTTCCCGTTATCAAGGGAATTTGCAGTATAGCAGTGCCTCCTATCCACCGATAAGCTTCCAAATTGAGTCAGCATAATGACCTAATTACATATCAAGTTTCATTTGATGATATACAATAGAACCTGAGATATAGCGTTTCCGTAAATTGTGAAAATTGCTGCGTAGCAGCGCCACCTGTTGAGCAGTTGACACCCAAAGTTCATAAACACTAGTTTATGCTAAGGTTCATCTACATATAAATTTATATGCAGTTCTGTGCAGTAGTTCTTGAGATATAGCCTTCCTTTAAATTGCGGAAATCGTTGCATAGCAGCGCCACCTGTCGTCGATAAGCATCCAAATTGAATCAGCGTAATATCGTAAAATGGCCTTCTCAAACACCAAGTTTTGTTTGATTATATGCAATAGAACTTGAGATATAGCCTCCCCTCAAATCGTTTTATAGCAGCTCCATCTGTTGAGCAGTTGACACCAAAAGTTGATAGGCTCTAATTTAGGTCAATGTGCAATTCTGAGCAGCAGTTTCGGAGATGTAGTTGCCAGAAAATTTTTGTCACACACACAGACAGACGGACAGACAGACATTTTCTAAAAATGGCCAAATCGTGTTCTAGACCTCTGAAACGTGTAAATCCGTCGAAAACCGGAAGTCGAAAATTTTTACGAGTCTAATACTTTCTTTTATTGAATATAGAAGAAAGTAATACATATATTATTTGATATAATTTTTTTTCCCAAATATGTCATTTGTTTGATAAAATAGAGAGTTTATTATCAAAGGCAAAATTGGTCAGAATAATTATAAAGGAGTTATAAATTTTATCACGAAGTTTGAAAATCACAGCTATGAATTCTCATTTCCATTCTATTTTAATTGAAATAAATACACATTACATACACATTATTTAAAAATGTATATTCAAAGTAATATACATTTATAAGTAATATAAGTAATATAAGTATATAAGTAATTCAAATTTCGTTGCGATATTTCTTTGAAATTTCATCTTGTGTACTTTTACCTATCTTATTATTTTATGAAAAATAAGGAAAATATCCATCGACCATAATTTATTGTATAAATTCGATGGATTTTTTGAACTTTTCGTTAGATGGAAATTTGAACTCATTAGATCCTGAGTTTCGAATTTTTAATATTTTCAACCAAGTTTTTTATATGTATTTGGTCAATGAATCTCTAGTTTTTTTTTTTCTTTAATCCTTAATTTACAAAATGTCCGAAGAAAATCGAAAGATATTTCGAAAAAGGTGTACAATTTCACTTGAAACTAAAGTAAAAATTTTGGACCGATTAAAAAAAGGAGAAAAACTATCAGTTGTTGCAAAGACAGAGAAGTTGAATGGGCGGTTACTATTTATACAGCAAAAAAGAATGAAGAGAAAAACAGAGTATGTATCAATACATATAAGATTTCTTAAAAGTGTTTATCAATTATTATAGGGCATTACTAAATTCATTAACTGCTAGCTCAGCATCAGATGAGGGACTTTTCTCAGCATTTCGGTTTGTTCAAAACAAAGTTTGAAACAGATTAGGGAGCAAAAAAATGAAAAAATTATTACAGTGCAACCATTTATCGAAAAGTAAATGGGAAGAAGACTGGTATAAATTATACATTTGTTTGAAATTTTATCTGAAAATCTCTCGCATGGAAAATAAACTTTCATTAAAGTATTTTTATCTGTGCCCTCGTTATCTTTCCGCCATTTCTGTGTTACTTAATAAAAAAGATAAAACATTTACTTTTAAATTACGAATGTAAACTTATTTTTCTCTATTACTTTCTAATTGTCAGTTTCGTTTCATTATTATTTAACTTTAAATTATTTCTTATTATATTCAATTTTAAATTAAGAAAACTTAAAATAATAAATAGTAAATATTGATTGATATTCCTGTATGTAAAGTTCTCGAGTAAAGAAGTATTTTACTGAGGATTTTTGCTTTTTAAAAGTGCTTAAATATTATAAAATTCTTTTATTAAAAAAAAGAAAAAAAAAAAAAAATCTCCAAAAAACCCAGCCTAGCGGGGAAAATGGGTATCTAACAGGGCAGCAAATCTGACAACCCTGATACATATACACATACACACTGACTAATTGACGGAAACTACTTTTTTCGAGTTAGAAAACATGCCAATCAGGTGAAAACTCGATATCGAATTTTTTGACAGACTACAATATTCCTATTACCTATGATAGTCATTAGTCGGGTATTAGAAATATTAGTCAGCGAATTATTATCATTTTTTTTCCTTTTAAATTGCTACTTTATTTTGTTTAGTCACCATGCGGCGAGTGGAGATTTTCAAGTGCACTTCTTAAGTAAATTTTTGTAATTAGTAAATGTGCTTGTGAATAACATGAAGTCTGTATTATGTGAGGAAGTCAAGAAAAGAATTCTTGCGATGATTCTGTGATTTATTTCGATTGTATTACGAACTAAAAATTTTCTAGAATTTATCAGTTTCTTCTTCAGCAGCACCTGCATTTTCTCACACAATCTAAGAGAAATATTCTGAATGTGTATTAATATAGCAAGCCTGAATTTTAATTCTTGGAAGAATCTCCAGACATCGCGCCACAAGATAATAATGAAGCTCTTGTTTGTCGTCTTTTTGATATGGCGAATACAAGGTATGTGTAGTAATATATATTAATAATATATATATATATATTATCCTTAAATATGGTTTTCGATATTATCAAATTTTCAAGTAATTTAAAAGTTGAAATTTTCACTGACTATTTCCTCGTTCGAAGTTCATTTCGCTTATACGGTCACAGTTAATGATTCTTGTGTAAATTTTTAACATTTTAAGACCATTTCGAAAGAATCTTTAGAAAAACATATTACAAAAAGCGTTTGATAAATTATTATAATTTGTTAAAAAGAGACAGAGGGAGAAAGGGGCTAGTGTGAACACATTATGTAGCATTTTTAACACACCATTTTTACTTTCTCTTACCCATAAGGTAGAGAAAGTATTGTTTTTGGGTCAAATTTTCGAACGCGAGATTTTGTTATATTTACACGTTTTGAGATCCCCTTAATACGAAAATCATGTTTTTAGCAAATGGTCTGTGTGTCTGTCTGTGTGTGTGTGTGTCTGTCTGTTATCAGCATATCTCAAAAACAAATTATGGCAGAAAGTTCAAACTTGGTATTCTAAATGTGTATCATATAGGGATGCTACAGTAAGCTTTTCGTTAAGATCAAGCAAATGGTTCGTGTACAGGGACAATCAAGAGAATTCTAATACATTACGTCTTTGGGGGAAATTGCAGGTAAGTAGAGTTTAACGTCTATAGACTGCACTGAACGAAATGAAACGAATATATATTTTTTGTAATAGAGATAGTTAACTGGGAAAATTTTTTTGTGTATGTAGGAACCTCGCCTCCCCCCCTGGGGGGAAAGTCCCCCCTCGAGGGGAGTAAATTTTCATGATGGGTATCTTTCGAAAGAGCTCGCCAATACCTTTAAAACGAATGGTTGAACCATCGATCTGCGATAATTTCAAACAAAGTTATCATTTTTTTTTTTTTTTTTTTTTTTTTTGTTTTTGTAACAAAAAAAAAAAAAAAAAAAAATCGTTTTTTTTTTTTTTTTTTTTTTTTTTTTTAATATTGAGAATAAAATGGACTTTTTTTGGATATTTGGTGTTATATTACTTCTCTAATATGGAAATCGTCTGCATTATCATAAAAGACAATTTTTTTAAAAAATAATTTTAATAAATTATTTTTTAATAACCGAATTAAATTCTATATAAATGTAGGTGCATTAATGAAATGGGGGGTGGAAAACTAATTATCATATAAAACTCTTCAGAAGCCTAATATGAATTGTTTAACACAGGTTTACATAACAGTACTCGTTATCTTACCTTTCAATCTGCAACCTGTATTTATAGTATTAAATTTCAGGGTAAGAGAAAGTCGTGTGAGTGACACACCAGATTATTTTTTTTTGTTGTTGTTGTTACTATAATTTGCATATTTTCCTTCATTTTGGTTAATAAATTAAATTAAATTGTATGTTGTTCCCATTAGCTCCATATCCAAGCTAAATTATTGGTTGGACAATTTTATATAATTTATAAAAAAAAAAAAAAAAAAAAAAAAACATGTAAAACCAAGATAAAATAAAATTTAACATAAATAAAAAAAAAGCCCTAAATGTCTAGAAAAAAGAAAGATTTACTCTGTTTAACTAGAAGAGTTGCTTTGTGAATTTTTCTTTTCAATTCCGTCAACACAGTGCACGAAAATAGTTTGAGAAACTTGACCAGAACAAAGTCATTCATGCCATATGTCCATACTAGTCTCATGCTACTCTTTATATATTTAGGCATTATACTGATTTATAATACCCATGAAGATTAAAAGTAACAATCAAAATATGTATTGAATATAATTATTTATAAAATATTATATTTAAAGTATAAAAGTGAAACAGTTCAATCTTGCCATTCAAAAGCAAATCAGAAGCTTACTTTTCGACTATAAAAATATGTTTTATAAATTAACAACTGTGTTATTATATCACTGCTCATGGAAATCAATACCGGTGTGGTCAAATTTCAAAAACGTACTGACGAATTTTGAATGAAAATAGTTGAATTATTCAAGTTGTCTACAGTAGTTCCCTTTTCTCTTAAATTATGTAACTGGTTTGTTATCGTCACTACAAAACATTCTTCTGTATCAGTCTAATATAAATACTAATTGGTCGAAAAACTACACAAATCCTGAAAATGTCTTTATAGATCGCCACCTATCAGTCTATTTGCATCGAAATAGAATCAACATAGTTTTTCCTGGAGCATTTATACGCAATGAAAGCTGAAATATGGCCTTCTCGTAAATGAAGAAAATTGCGGTATTGCACTTCGACCGATGTGTACTCAAACTGATTCAGCGAAATCCCCCCCCCCCCCCCCCCCCCCACACACACACTGAGTTTGTAATGTTACATCTCAAAGATTGGTGCATTTATAAGAGCTGAAACGTAGCTTTCCACTAAATAGAAAAAACTGCAGTTTCGCAACGCCACCTTCATGTAATAAATGCCAAAATCTAATCTACTACAATTCATATCAAGGTACAACCAAATATAAAAATTCATAGAATTACGTGAATTTTTTTTCGTGAGATGTAAGAAAATTTTCACAAAACTCACACAGACTGGCAAACGTTTTTTAAATATGATCAAATTATGCTCACGAGACCTCAAATTTTGTAAATCTATCAAAAACCGGAAGTCAAACATTTTCCCAAATGTAATAGTTTCTTATGGTATAAGAGAAAAGAAATAAAGATTAGAAATTTATTTATTACCGAACATTTGTATGTACAGAGACTTTGTAGTTGTGGTTTGTGGGCGGTTTCGGTTACGGCTAGTAGACTCCGATAGAGCTCTAGGCTTACGTGGAATGCCCTCCGTGGGGACATTTCTAAAGATGTCCTAGCCCGTATTTACACGAGTTTTGGAAGAAAACAAGAACTCCGAAAGAATATACCGAGGAGCGCGACTTAGGATCGAACCTATTATCTCGCGTTTAACGTTATTTGGTAGCTTAGCAGTATGGATGATTCTTGAAATAATAAGTGGCGTAATCAGTTGTTTATTTATAAAAATAAGACAATTAAATGCACTTTATTTAGACTACATGGCCCATTTTACCGTAAAAATATACAAAGAAAAAAAAATAATATTTTCTTTAAAATTTTAGCAGTTTTAAAGAATTGAATATCTTTAAATAGAGCGAATTCAATAATAGTTTTGAATCCTGTTAGAAATTAATTTGATCATTTGTAAGTAATTGTTTAGTTAGCGCCAATCAGTATTGCTTAGTATATGTTGTTTTTTTCCTTTATAATTCTCAGCCAAGGATGTCGAAAGAAGAAACAACCCTATGGAAAATGAGGAACTCTTCGAGGGCGACATCATGGGTATTGACCCTTCACAAGTAAAACTAACTTTGACAATTTTGTGAAATACAGTATTAAAATAGGCAGATTTTTTTTTTTTTTAAATATCCCCCCCCCCCTTTTTTTAACAATATATATATTATATTTAAATTCTTTTATAGACTCCGGGAAAAAAAAAAAAAAATTATTAGTACGGCAGAACTATTATTTTCAATCTCACATTTCGCGCCATCATAATTTGCTTTGTTTCACTTTGAATATGCCAGAATGTTTTTTTCCCTTTGTTAACAAGTTAAAAAAATATAAAATTAAAATTGGGGTAAAATCTGCAAAAGAAATTTTAAGTAACCTTTGCTAAGGAACGTAACTTTATATTTTAAGGTTAATATCAATTATTTTTATTTACTTATTTGTCTATTTATACACATTTTGTATATATCTCGACCCTTATTTTTCTCTCTCTGGCATTAAAATAAATAAATAAAAGAGAAAGGAAAATAATAGAAAATTGAGAGAAAATGTATGAAAGAAAATTTAGGAAATGAACTTAGTAACCGTACTGGTACGCAACACAATTACTTCATGCCTTTATATGGAAGAGGAGACTAGACAATAGTCCTGTTGTACTAAATTATATTCTGTTATGTAAAAGAAAAAAAAAATGCATTTTTTGCTTAGGAAACTTTTTTTAAAAAAATCTATTGTACATATGTATAGGGTAACTGTAAAAATAGTGATTGGTTCGTTGGGTTTAACGTTGCACAAGTACGGCGCTATGGGTAATTGGCGACGGTCTACGACGAAACACTAAGGAATGTCTGGAGGCATGCCATCGCAATTTTCATCCTACACAGTGGACAGTTTAAGATTTCTTGCTTTTTTTGTGTACTATTATCCTTAATTTAAGAGGTTGTAATTTAAACCAGTGTTCGATACCTCAATCAACTCCTTCTTGCTCAGCGAAAAATGCAAATTGAAGCATTTTTCTACTTGAAAATTCATTTTTTTTTTTTTTTTTTGAAGAGCTTATAATGCGCCATTAGTGGGCACTTGAAAACCCAGTACTGTACATATATCTTCCGTTTTAGTAGTGGGCACCATTGAATTTTTTTTTCTTTTTTCTTTTTTTTTTTTTTTTTTTTTTTTTTTTTGAAAAATTAAAATTAGATTAACATGCCAAGTATTATTAAAAATTTCATGGTGCGTCGACAAATTATCTATACTTTAAGCGACTTTAAAACAATGAAGTTGTATTGTATAAATAGGCGAATTTTGGTAGTTTTAGATAGGAGGTTGCTTTATCATGATAGGGACATAATAAATTGAATTACAATCTGAAAATAATAAGTTTCTTTATTTGATATTTCTAACTTTAATTTTTGTAAAAAAAAATCATTGAATATAAATACGAAATTACAGAATACTTTCATAGTATTCCATACGTATTTTTAGATAGATATCTCAAAAATTTGTCTTCATCATTTACCATTTCTTGAATAGCCTTGAAATTTGGATATATTTTCAAATCTCATTAGAGTATTATTTCTTAAGTAAGTTGTAGTTTTACACGCATTTCTTTTGTAGAGAGCTATCAAAATTTAGTGATATTTGATTTACAGCTTCTGTATTAATGACTCGTGTTGTAACAATAAAAATTTCTTTCTGTTATTTACCGATCATCATAATATATATTCAGAAATCAGGTATCATTTCGTATCTTTCTTTTTATAAAGTCTTTTCAAAAATTTCAATGCATTACAAATTTAGTTATCGATTGAATAATTCATACAACTCGTTTGTATTGAATAACAATAATGGTAGAATACATCAGATAGAGATCATTCTGATCCATAACAATCAGAATGACTTAAAAAATTAATGCTGAAATTATAATGAAATGAATAAAATTGTGATGTACAGTGCGTCTCATAAATATAGAGACAGGTGATTTTTTGAAATAACAGTAAAAAAAAATGAGGCAATAATCACGAAAAATATTATACAAATACAGAATCAGAATATAAGTGTATTACAACTAAGTCATATAGTATAGGTTTTACAGAAGTTTTGTAAAAAAAAATATATATATATATATATATATGCTGCTGTCTCATAAATAAATAAAATAAAGACTGTTCGTGTATTTGGTATTTAAATTCAAATTTCGGATCCATTTTTTTGAATTATCTTGAAAATCCTATTAGGTATGCTTAGAACTAGAGTTTGAAGAATGTGTGGCTGAAATGAATACCAACTCTGTTCTACATGTTCATTTAATTTTTAAATAGTCGAAAACTGAAGATCATGGGCATATGCCTCTCGTTCAAGTACTTCGTAAAGGTTTCAATTGGATTTAGGGCTGGCCTAATGGCTAGCCATTCTATAACAATAACTTGATTCTACATAAATCAAGCTTTTGTTGAGTAGGAGGTGTAAATCGACGCTTCACCCTGTTGAAATTTCCAGTTTTATCCCTCTAAAATGTTTTCAATTAGAAAGAGATTGCTTTTGAAGACATTTTAATAATCCCAGGGCAACGTCAATTGTCCCAGAATAATTAAGAAAAGTAATTTCAGCAATATCCGTTGTTTTGTTGAAACATAACGTGCTATACACTATGAGAAAACCCCTCCTTTTTGTCGACTAAAGAAATCATGAGGTTCCCGTCGTTGAACGGATGAATGGTTCTTCAGTGACGGAAAAATATCCCATTTGTTTGGCCATAATGTTTGAGTTGGACCTATTTTCATGATCTATGACGAGAACCTTATGAGTTGTTTAGTCGACAAAAAGGAGGAGGTTCTCTCATGGTGTAAGGCGCGTTAATTCCTTACCTGCCGAAGAAAAATTACGATATTCGCTTTCCGGTGCCACCTTTTTTCACACAGGCTTGTGTAGTCAAGCGTTCACTGTTTCAGAAACATTCCTTTTTCGATTCCTGCCGCTTCCCTTCTTCTCTGAAATTAAGTAAATCCTTCGAAAACACTCTCATGGTCAATTAATTGCACTCCAAAGCCGCAAGAGTGGTTTAACTGGTAGTAGAGTAACAGAAAGTGTTGTACTTCGGCAAGATGTGTATGTACGCCCGGGGCAGTTAACGCATCGGCATAGACGGATATACACGCCCGGAGCAGTTAAAAGGTTAACAACGGAACAACGGATGAAACCACGGAAAACTTCCAACGACTAGGCAGACAAATGCGACCTTGGATCAAAACCGTCACTTTTCGTCTACCAGCTTAAGCAGAAATTCTGGGCCGCATTCTTTTAAAAGCAATGTTTATAAGAAAGGCTTCTGATGTTCGCGATATTGAACAGAAATCATACTTGTAAACTTGATAACTAAGAAAATTCTTCGTAATTATTAAGCTTCTTGGGTGTTCCCAATCTGCCGTTGTTAGTATTTTAAAAATGTTGAAAATGACAGACGAAGCGGATAATAGACGAAAAAGCATTTGTTGTTCACTCTTCGTAAACTAATTTATATAAAAGGTGCTTTCGCAAGATGTGAAACAAATAAAAATTGCCTGTAACGCAACTGATAGCTGGATGCAATGCACATAATTCCAAATATTTTCGAGGACATAATTCACCGGATTCTTTTGATAAAAAAACGTTGCAATAGTTGATCTTTGCATGTGTTCACCGAAGCTATTTAAGACACTAATATAGTGAATTTATCAAGGAAGTGAACAACAACAACAAAAAAAAAAAAAAAAAAAGCCCTTGGTCAAGTTTGGGTTCCTTCTGTGTCGCGTCGAGGGCCATGTAAAAGTAAGGTATTATTTTCCTTAAAAATTAAAATATTCTCAAAGTTTGCACTGGAGGGTGTTTTGGGAGTAAGGCCGATTGACTGCATTTGAGTCCTAGGCCTGAGGGGAGCATCCTCCGTGGGGAATCTTTCTAAGGGGTCTTAGCCCATGTTTACGCGACTTTCGGAGAAAACCACGGAAAACTCTGAACGGCTAGACCGACGAACGCGACCTAGGATTATACCCTGAACCTTACATCTTCCAGCTTTGAGAGCTGAACCGCTCGGTCACTGGTGGGCCATACACTGCCCAAGCAGCACCGAAACGTTCTCTGAACGTTCAAAAATTGTTCTGCAAACACGTTCTAAGAACGTTCACTCTGAACGTGTTATAGACGTCTATCTGTCCATCTTGAAGACGTACAATAGTACGGTTCAGAGAACGTTCAATGAACGTGTAACTATCACCATCGGTGTTATAGAAGCGTTCTGAGAACGTTCTATGTACACGGTCTCAGAACGTTCTAAACGTTTTTAGAACGTTTTCAAAACGTTATACACATTTTCAGAACGTTCTAGAAAACGTACTGTAAACGTTCTAAAATAGTGTAGAAACGTTCTGAAAACGTTCTATACACACGTTCTCACAACGTTATGTAAACAATTTTTAAACGTTCTTTGTACGTGCTAAAAATGTCTTGTATCATAAAATGGAAGAACTCGCAACAATTGTTCCGGGTCGAAAGAAGACACGACCCTTCGTCAGACGAACATAGTAGGCACGAGTGCTGAAAATACAAGAGCTACGTTGCAGTTTTTTTTGCAGCATTCGTGCCTACTTTGTTCGGTTGATGAAGGGTTATGTCTTTTCTCGACCCGGAACAATTGTTGCGAGTTCTTCCATTTTCTTCGAATTCTTGAATTTTATAGTGTCTATTCAAAGTTCTGCACTTGTTATTTTATTTACTTATTTTATTTTTCTTTTTTTCCTTCCTTTCCTTATTTATCTTTTCTTTCCTTTTTTCCTTTTTGTGTAGTGCATTGTAATATGGTATAAGAAACGATCAAGTATTTTGAATATTCTGGATAAATATTTGAATTCAAAAACGAATAAATAAATTCAAGATTTGGAATATTTTGAAAAAATTTAAGATATATGCCCCCTGCTAACTAATTATTATTCCCCCCTAGATTTTGCATCATTATAATTTAACAATAGAATATAACCATATTTTGATATTGATTTTAATAAGTTAAGCAAAAAAACTTAAATATATTTTTATGTCTAAATTTTGAAACTTACTGCAAATTTTAGCATTCAAACACAAAAATTTTTTATTAAATTTTAAATTATCAATGGAATCTCAGATTAATGCCCAGATATGTTACATATTCTATTTTTAAACTATAATAATGCAGAGTCAATGGAAAACAAAAAATAAAAATTAGTTAAAAGAAGTACCCAAGTGTACAAAATTAAAACAATGAACTGTTTCCTCGTTTTCTTTTTTTCCACATAATTCTTAAACAAATAAACACAGAAGTATAAAATTTGGATAGCATGTTTTTTAAAATACCATGAATCGAATTTTATATAACTTTAGCATAAGTAATAATTCTTAAACTAAAAATCAGTAAATTTTTCTCGAAAATAAACTTTGGAAAAATGAAAAATTTCAGCAATTTTAGAAAAGAAAACTTAATGAAAAATGGTCATGAAGGTGCATTACAGATAGGTTAAAGATGTACGTGCATCTATATTTTATTTGTAGATTAAAACCGAAAATTTTTTCTTGTAGTAATTTTTTTTTTTTTCTTTTTTCTTTCTTTATTTTTTCGCGTGTGAATATTTTTTTTTAATTTTACATAGAAACATGAAAATCGGATAAAACGTTCATTATTAAATTATTTATCGACGTTTTTATTATTCTAGTGATGGTCACAGTTTATACAAATTAGTAATTATTATTATTATTATTTTTTTTTTTTTTTTTCAAAAATTCCATTATTAAAGTAAAAGAGAAATGAACACAGAAAGAAAAATCAGGATTTTGTTTTTAACATTTGAGGGCATGTGCGTGTTCACTTGTCTATAATGCATCATTAACACAATTTTTCATTAAGTTTTCTTTACTAAAATTGTTGAAATTTTTCATTCTTTCCAAAGCTTACTTTTGAGAAAAATTAATAATTATTACTTTAAAATTATTGCTTATGTAAAGTTATGTAAAATTCGAATAATGGTATGATAAAGAACATGCCAGCCAAATTTTATGTCCATGTGTTTATTTGTTTAAAAGTTATGTACAAAAGAAGAAAATAGGAAAGCAGGTTTGTTCCTTTAATTTTGAACAGCGGTGTATTTTAAATACGTTAAATAAATAAATAAATAAATATATATATATTTAAATAGATTCCGTGAAATTTCCTTAATATTTTCATATTTCAAATCATGCGTATGCAAAATTTATTTAAATTATTGATTTTGAGTTTATAAATTTTACATACACCATGCAGTGAAATATAACAGTATAAAATGTGGTAAAACTTTTTGAACAATAAATAAATAATTAATTAAAAGTTGTTTCTGCAAACAAAACAAATAATAAAATAATAATAATAAATAAAATAAAATAATTTAAAACATTTAGAAATATTAAGAATCACCTTCATATTGTTTGTCTATGTTTGTTTGTTTTTTTTCTTTATTTCTTTTCTTTCTTTCATTTTTCTTCCCTTTGGATTTTGTGATTCATTTGTATGTATGTGTGCCTTTGTGTTATAAAATTTTACGTACATGTCTTCAAATATAATAACATACAGTATTTTCATTTTTTTTTTTTTTTTAAACTATAATTAAAGAAAACTGAAAAGTTTTAAGATGCTCCTTACTGACTAATTATTATTTTTCCCTTTGATTTTGCATTAATATATTTTAACAATAGAACCTAACCATATTTGGGTAATTAATTTGCGAAATTCTTGTTAAGTTAAATATATATATATATATATATATATATATATATATATATAGATATATACAGTCGGTAACAAAAGTGTCCGAACACTAACGAAAATTCCTATGTAAATTAAGTACACTTCGTAAGGTTGTATTAAATAAATCCTTGTCGAATCCTATTCTTAGTCAGTGAAGAACATAATTCGATAAAGATTTATTTAACAAAACCGTATGAAGTGTACTTTTTTTACATAGGAATTTTTGCTAGTGTTCGGACACTTTTGTTACCGACTGTATATGTTTAAATACTGAAACTTATTGCAAACTTTTGGCATTCAAACATAGAACTATTTTTAAAACTTTAACTTATCAATGAATTCACAAATTAATACCTAGATATGTTATATATTCTATTGATAAAGAGTAATAATGTACAAATGATGGGAGAAAATAAAAATATTTAAGAGAAGTATTAAAAAAAAAATTAAAATTAGTTAATTAATTTATTTATTATCGATTTTGTGAAGATTTAATTTTAAAGTATTGATTTAGAGTTTATGAATTTTACTTACACATGCATTGAAATATAACAATATAAAATACGATAAAAATTCTTGAAAATCTTTTAAATATAAAATAAATAAATTTTAAAATTTAAAATATTTTTAAAATTTTTAGAGAGCCGGCTGCTAACTATTTTTCCCTTGATTTTACAATACTACAGTCTAACAATAAAATCTAAACAAATATACTTAAATATATCTAACATTAAACTGTAATAATACAAAATCGAATGGGGAAAAAAATAATAATAATAAATAATTAAAAGGTAGTTAGCATGAAAAATTTAAAAAATTAATGTTTTCAAATTATTATTATTACTCTTTATTTATTTATTTATTTATTTATTTGTTTATTTTTTATGGTTTTTGAAAACTTTAATTTATTTAATTTTGTTAAATTTGAATGCAGATTTGGGCAAAACTATGGAAATCCTAGACTAGACATATGAAAATTGTGTAGAATAAACTTATCTGTAGATAGTGTATCCAAATGTCAGGAAGAAATCTCAAACCACACGCAATGAAAATAATGACAGAAAAAGTTACCGTTATCTATCTTGGACCTTGGAGTCCAAGTGCTTCCGTTGTCATAACTGGCAAACCCAATAAAAATTTCACAGTTTGGCGAATTTTTTCGTTTTTTTTTTTTTTTTAAGATTCAAGATTCAGCAAAATGTATATCACTTTTACATTATTAATTGAAAAGGAATTTAATTTAATTATATTTATTATTTTTGTGAGAAATACAAAACTCAAGATTTTTATTCAGATTTTTTTTTTTTTTTAATATTACGTGTTATTGCGTATCTATTTAATAATATTTTGCAAAATAATTGACGTTTATTATGAAGTAAAATATAAAAATTTGATCGCAACTAAAATAATCGCATGCCTGCTTATATGAATCAATTACAATAAATTACAGGAAATGTTAAACTAGTGTCTTGTGACTATCACACAATTTTTTTCTTTATTTTCTAATACAATTCACATAGTTTAGATCAAATCACACATTTTACACAGTAAAATTGAAAAACAAAATAAAATATATATATATATATATAATAATAATATTAACTTTTTTTTTTTTTTTTAAATATCTATAACTTTGTTTTACATTATCACAGATAATTGATTCAACCGTTCGTTTTAAAAGATATCAACGAGTAATTTTGAAAAAATATTATAAAAATTTACACACCCGAGGAGGGGGGAAGGATTGCTATTCTTCTTGTTAAAAGTCTTGTTCACCGTTAATATTTTTTAAAAAATCAGTTTGACAATGTTCAACTAAAGAAATCCCTATTGTGTGTATTTATAAGAAATTTTTTCCTTTATTGTAATATTAAAAATTTTGAAAAAAATAAATGACAGTGCGACCTGTTGAGCGTTATATGTGTAAAAAAAAAGGGGGGGGGGGTAATAATCACTAACTGATATCAAGGGGGAGCAAAATATAAGTTTTCAGGAAATTCTGTTCATTAGTTTTTGACCTAGAGATGACACAAAATTCTTATCACACATGTCCAAACACACAGACAAACTGGCATTTTCTAAGAAATATCAATTTTTTATTAGAACATCTTAAAAAGGGAAAAATCTATCGAAACGCGGGAGCCAAAAATATTTACGAATCAAACCTTTCTTCTTTTTATTATAGAAGAAAGTAATAAATAAATAAGGAAAACAAAATTTTTAGCTACTTTATTTATTATTTTTTTTTTTTTATTGTTTCAGCTTCTAAATTTACAATATCATAGATTATTTACAACGTATGATCACTTCACTGTTTATTATTATTATGTTTGTTACTTACATAAGAAAAAAGCACTAGATTTGTGAAAATGTTTAACTTCCGGTTTTCGATAAATATACACGTTTTGTGACTTCTGAGTATGATTTGGCTTTTTTTTTCACTTGAAAATGACTGTGAGTTCGTTAAAAAATAAAGAAATAAATAGAAATAAATAAATGTGGACGCGGTTTCTCAAGAAGCAATTGACGCAAAGTAACATAACATTTGAATGGACCAGGAAGTAAATTAGTGCTTATTAGCTTTTAAGATATTATTGTCCATTTTGTGGCGCTGATATAATGTGATCCCATATAAGGAAAGGTTGTATCAGAACTTGTATGATACATAAATGCACTAAAGTTATATATGAGATCAGCATTATGTAAATCTCTGCTGATTCAATTTGGGTGCATATCGGTCGACAGGTGCTTCTGCTATGCTGCAATTTAATCTTGTTAACGGGAAGGCACTATATCAGTTTCTATGATATTTAAAAGCATCACATTTCGTTTGTGAGATGGCTATTGTAAAGTTAAATAAATTAATTTTCCATATCGGCTATGTTAGGTGGCGCTACTACGTTGAAGTTTTACCCGTTTAGTTAAAATTTTATTTCAACTTTTGTCATTTAAATACCACAAACTTGGTATGTGAAAAATATATTATTAAAATTTATTCTGATTGAATTCGGATACAAATTGGCAAACAAGTTGTGCTGCTATTACTTTTTACGATTTCTAGATGTCTACAGTCTACATTTCAGCATCTATTGCTGAAAATTACACGAAATTACATATATAAAAAGTTTTTTATATGATGGTAAGTTGATTAAAATTCTGTAAATGCTAATCGTAGCTAACTTTGTTCATATAGAATGATATAAAAGAAAGTTTTGTGATGGTCCCAGCGTAACTAATTTTGTATTATAGTTGTGTCACTCAAAGAAAAAATAGTTATATTTTTATTGATACGAGTATAATACAGAAATTATTTATTTTTTAGTAATAAATTTCGTAATTAACAAAAGAGAAAAATAATTCGAATCTCATTGTTTATAAAAAAGTTTCCATCTCTTCTTCACTATATTGTTTAATTTAGTGATAAACCCTACAGTTAATGCCTTAAAATATGCTTGATTTCAAATGAAGAAGAAGAAATCTCCTGAAATCTATCTTTAGAGCTTTATATGGAAAATAAAAGTTTAAAATAGGTTATTTTTTATATAGCTCTTATATCGTATAAAAATTTCGTGCACATTATTGTTTTCTTCAGTAAATATTTATCGAGTCATGGTCTTAGTCTT
Source organism: Salticus scenicus (assembly GCA_963930645.1). NCBI lineage: Eukaryota > Metazoa > Arthropoda > Arachnida > Araneae > Salticidae > Salticus > Salticus scenicus. The sequence goes on from OZ005653.1 coordinate 19,129,967, forward strand.
ATGCTGTTCATAGAAAAGTAAGTTTGTGATAAAAAATAACGGTCAAACTATTAAAAAAAAAAAAAAAAAAAAAAAAAATGGTATATGAAAAATGTGGATGTGTTCAGTAATTTTGCTGCCGATTGTATAAAAAGTTTTCTTGAATGATTATCAATATTATATGAACAAAAGAAAATTCATTTCACAATCCTTAGTTTAAAAAAATCTGTGCATTTTTATACAAAATGTTATACCAGAGGTCTGCACGAGCCGAAAGTTTAAGGCCTGAGCCCAGTCCGGACGAAAACCGATAAAGTCAGGCTCGATGAAGAAAGGGGGAAAATGAATAAAAACAACAAGAAAAAATTGCATGCATTTCTACGCTTTTTTATTTTTATTTTATTTTATTTTTATTTTATTTTTATTGTATTTATTTATTTATTTATTATTATTGCTATTATTATAATAAGTATTAGTATTATTATTTTGTATCTAATTTTCAGAGGCTTTATTAGATTAGAATTTTTTTATTCAGAGGCTAAGCAATTTATTAATGGAAAATGATGCCATTCTCATGTAATATCCTGACAAAAATAGCGTTATAAACATACACACAATGACACACACATGCACTCACATATAGAAAGAGAAAGTTTTCTGAAATCATTTTTGGCTCTCATGATGTGTGGAACTTCAAGATATCGCAAAATTTTTTAATTACGAAAAATGTACAGACAAAAGTCAGATTTATTAATATAGATTTATCATAAAACATATTTTTTTTTTTTTCATTTATCAGACCCTTTCCAAACCCAAATAAATAAATAAATAGATAATGAAATAAAAATTACTTTTAGTTCCCCATCATACTATAGGTATGGGGAACTTAGGTATCGTGAAAATTTTCGACCTCGGTTTTTTGACTTTTTTACACGTTTTCAGATGTGAGGAATCCGAAAATGACAAAATTTGTATGGTGTCTGTCTGTAGGGTGTCTGTTAGTGGGTTAGTGTGTTAGTGTGTTAGTCTGTGTACACAATATCTCAAGAACAAATTGTCGCAGAGAGGTCAAATCAGTTTTAAAGTATTACTTTCGACACTGGCAAGAACCCTATTCATTTACAACATTCGAATTTAAAAACTTTGTAAGTTATTAGAAATTTACGATTTTCTTAACATGGGAGAATAAGACAAAAATTCACTTAAACGTGCATTAAATGGAAACTTTTTACTGTAAAAATGTCAGACCAGTTTTAAAATAGTTTTGATGCCGGAATGAACATCAGTAACTATAAATAAGCTACTTTGAAAATTTCGCAAGTCATTGGATATTTACGAATTTCTTAACATGGCAGAATAGGACAAAATTTGACATAAATGTCAATTTTGAGAGATATTTTCATCGTAAAGATGTCAGACTACTTTTGAAATATTATTTAGGATACTGGCATGAATATTATTGACTATGAATTTTCCAATATAAAAATTTCGTAAGTTATTGGAAATTTACAAATTTCTTAACATGGCAGGATAGAGCAAAATTTCGCATAAACGTCAATCTTGAGGGATGTTTTCATCGTAAAGATGTCAAACCACTTACGAAATATTATTTAGGATACTGGCATGAATATCATAGACTATGATTTTTCCAATTTAAAAAATTTGTAAGTTATTTGGAATTTACGATTTACTTAAAATGACAGAATGGGGTAAAATTGAGCATAAACTTCCATTTTGAGGATCATAAATACATTAGACAACTTCAAAATTACATTTATAATATTTTTTTTGAACATGATTGAATACAAATATTCTAATAGGAAAATTTCGTAAATTATTCGTAATTTACGATTTTACCAGCATAGCGAAATTGTAAATTTTTCATACAAATATGAATTTTGAGGATTATTGCATTGGAAATAGTAGCATGAAAACTAAACAACGGAATTGACCCTGATAAAATAAATTAATAGATTAGAATAAGATAAATATATCGAAGTGAACGAAGGATAGCCTATTAGGCGGGGATTTCATTCTGTCACTCTATCAAGCTTTGGCGAAATTCATTTCTTTTAACATGATTATAATATGTCTCGCACTAGAAATATATGAGAACATAAATAAGATGGGGAACTGAGCAGAGTCCACCTATGCCAACTAACTAGTTAATTATATATTATCAATATTAAAAAAAAAAAAGACTGTTTTTTATTTAAATTTTAATAATAATCTGGTGGCACTCATCCGACTTTTTCTTACTCTTACCTAGCATTTGAATGCTATAAACACAAATTGCGGATTAAGGTGTAAGGTAACAAGTACTATATATAAATCTACGTTTCAAATATTTCAAACTACTTTTAGGAACAAATAAATTTTGATGAATAACTCTCTTAGTGAGGGGGTTAAATATAGTACTTACTATAAATAATTCTTGGTTGATATTAAATTTAAAAGTTCATTTGAAATTATTCAATCAACTTCGATCTCACCACTTTTGAAGCTTATTAATCTTAGTCAAATATTTTAAGTAGCAACCTCATAATCAACTTCAAAATACAAAATTTAAATTGTCTGCAAATATATGTTCTAAAGTTAGCTGATAACAGACATACACAAAGATTAACATTTTAAAATTTCATTTTAGTATTTAGGGACCCTCAAAACGTGTAATTATGCGCGAAACAAGCCTTAAAAATTTCACTTTAAAATTTTTTTATTTTGTTCTCTGCATAGGTATAAAGAAATTTTTATTCCTGGGTAGACCTGTAAAGGAAAGGGGAACGATTCTCATACCATATTTTCCACAAAACATGCTTTTATGCATATAAAAAATATATGTTCATTTCATTTTGTTTAGTACAGGCTATAGATGTTAAACTGTAAATAGCAAAAAATTTTTCCCACATACTTAATGTATTTGAATTATTATGGATATCCCTGTACACGAACCATTTCCATGATCTCAACGAAAAGCTAAGTGCAGCATCCTTATATGACACTGATTTAGAATGTTAAGTTTTCATATTCTGGAATTATTTGTTTTTTAGCTATGCTGATAACAGGCACACACGCATAGACATACACAAAGACACACATACACACTCAGAGATCAAACGTAAAAACTTGATATTTGGAGTCAGGGGACCTCAAAACGCGTAAGTATTAAAAAAACGCAGTTTTCAAAATTTAACCCAAAAAGCAATACTTTCTCTATCTTATCTAAGGATAAGAAAATGCATAAAAGAAAAGAAATAATTAAGGATAGGAGAAAATATAGCCAAATTAGCGATAAAGTTGCCAAACCGTTTTGTTTGACTTCCCGCAACAGCTGCAAATTAAAGCGCGAAAATCTTTGTGACTGCAATTCTGCTGACCATGCACTATATTACTCATTCAATAACATCCGGGATTTTCTTTTTTGTTCACGATTTCCATTAGACTCAAATCTTAAACATTTTTAAAACTTGTACATTGAGGCCATCACAAAACATTCGTCCATATTTTCCCATTCAAACTCTTGCAGTACAGAACATGTTATTTATTAAATTTATTATTTATCTAAATACTTTCCTCTGGCGAATGCATACGATTTTCATAAATCAGAATACAATCAGTTTTATGCTAGATCTAGAAAATATAATCTTAGAAAACATAATTTTCTAAAGATTTTCATTTTTGTTATTATTATGAAAAATGATAAAAAAGTAGATAAATTTGTTTTTAAATCATCAGAAATCGATGGTTCAACCATTCGTTTTAAAGGTAAACATATTGAAAAATCTTCCATACACCCCTTCTCCTCCCTCGGGAATGATGGATACTTATTCCTTGGAGAGAAATTGATGTCCGATGAATACCCCCCCCCCCCCCCAAAAAAAAAAAAATAAATAAATAAATAAATAAAAATAAAATAAAATAAAATAAAGAAAAAAAAAGCATTGAGTATTACTGGTTATACAACCAAGTTGTATCAACAATATATCAAATGTATGTCACACACAAGGTTTGATGAGTATATATATTATAGAAGCTGAGATATAGTCTTTCCGTAAATAGAAAATATAGGCTTTTTATAAATTGGAACGTGGCAGCGCCACCTGTCGTCCGATAAGCACCCAAAGTTAATCAGTAGAGTTTTATATACTAGCAATTTTACGTACAACTTTTACAACATTTATAAATCACAGAAGTTGAGATATTTCGTTCCCGTTATGGGATTAAATTGCAACATAGCTACGCCACATGTTGGCCGATGTGCATCAGTGACGTTTTACATAAAATCGATTTCACATATAACTTCAGTATATTACAAAATTTAGAAGTTTAAGTTTTGTTTTAAATCACATGAGCTGAAATATTGCCTTTCAGATAACGTAATTAAATTGCAGATTAGTAACGCCACCTGTTGGCCAATGTATACATTCAAAATGTATATACACCTCCTTATACATACACCCCGTGTATCAAGTTTTATGAATTTGTACACTATAGAAGTTGAGATATAACCATCACATAACTGGTGGGATTCACTACGTAGCAGCGCCACCTATCAGGCGAAATATCCCATATGCAATTAAAAAAAACACCAATTGAGGGCAAGTTCCAATTATATAACAAATTTCGTTAAATTCTGTCCATTGATTTTTGAAATAAAATATCCACAATTTTATTTTCACCAATTTAAAATTTTGTAATTTTTTTCACTTCACCGCTACTACTTCTAGTTGAGCATTCTTCATTGACGTGCTAACAAAACGTTAAACTGAAAATATAAAAAAGGCCCTATCCGCTATCATGTTAAAAAATTATAAATTTCGAATAACTGACGAAGATTTTAAATTAGAATGTTGCAAATCTCTGAATAGGATTGATATCATACGTGATATTTTAAAACTGGTCCGATTTCTCTGCAATCATTTGTTGTTAAGATTTCGTTTACCTGGACTAACAGACTAACACACTAATAGGCACCGATACCCATTAACAGGCACCATACCAACCTTTGATTTTCGGATTCTTCACACCACAAAACGTGTAAAAAATTCAAAAACCGAAGTCTAAAATTTTCATGATTAAACTAGTTTGCCTACCAATAGTATACTTAAAAATCCTTTTGTCATGTTCGTTATAATTACACTGTTACAGAACGTGTTATGACGGTCATATAGTTGAACGTTCTATATAGAACTAGAATTGTACGTGTTATAGATGGTACAAAGCACACATTTTCAGAACGTTTTAAATAATACTATTTTTGAACGTACAATAGAACGTTCTATTGACACGAAACACGGTGTTTGAACTACTGTAACCGTTATTAAACGTTCAAAGAACGTTCTTGTGCTACTTGGGTGGTACGTATGTCTGTAATGGTTTTATCAGGCTTTGAAGAGAATTCTTATGGGTAGCTTGAGACTAGTGATAGCCGTAAAAGGTACCATAAAACATCTGTCTAATTCAGTATAACGAATCAGCTACAATCATTTGTGTATTCTGTCCTCCCTAATAAAGTTATTTAAATCATTTACCATTTAAATTAATCATTCTTTTGCAAGTTTGTTATTGACAGAAGTGCATACAAATATATATATATATATATATATATATATATATATTTACATACATATTAATTCCAAAAAATAATATGTGTGTCATAATTTTAATATTATTTTGATAATTTTGTATAGGACAGAAATGCCATTCCTTCAGATTCTCAAAGATGGCCCGGAGGAGTGATACCGTATGAGCTCGACAGATCAGCATGTAAGCGTAAATAAAGCTTTATTTCTTCAATTACTATAACCTTTCATATTTTTTTCAATCATTACCATTTATTATTATTTATAGTTGATCTCCGACAACTTTTAAAAGAAGCTATGCAACATATTGAAGAAAGATCTTGTATCCGTTTTGTCCGAAGAACCAATGAAAAGGATTACCTTTTGATACACCGCGGAAGCGGGTGACATTTGCTTTTCTATATTTGTAAATTTTTAAGTGTGTTTGTATTTCTAAGTGCGTGTGTAATTGGGTGTATATACGTACGGGCTTGTAGTAAAACGATCTATCTGACGTAGAGAAGCTAAATGTTCTTCCTTCTTTCTTTCTTTCTTTCTTTCTTTTTCTTTTTTTTTTTTTTTTTTTTTTTTTTTTAAGATTCTCTTTTTTTTTTTTTTTTTTTTTTTTTTTTTTTTTTTTTTATGGGTGAATTTGCACATTTTGAATTAGACAGTTTGTTATAATATTTAATTTCATTAAATCAGCGAAATTTTGTTTTTACACACTATATACAGAGTTTTTTTCCTCTCTTAAAATATTTATTTGTTGGTTATAAATGTTTTCTATATTTTGCATACAGTGTACTAATAGTTTAAGCGGATGCTTCACCTAACTTGGCTGACAGTCTAACAACATATTACAGAGTTACCAGCTTTTATAATTTTTTCCGGAGCATTGTTAGCCCCCGCCTTTTTTCCATACCAGTAAATTTTAAGAATGACTTTCTTCTTATTTAATCGTTGTCACATAACGAAGAGAAATATTCTACAGAAATTCTGGTGCGAAAATAGGGCGGGGCTAAAAATGCTCCGGAGTACATTATAAAAGTTAGCAACTCTGATGTTATTCTACGGACAAAGTTGTTAAGTATATCACACTAGTCTACATCTAAAATTTTGATATGATAATTTTGGCTGAATTTATGTTTTTTCTTGTGATATAACCGAAACTGTAGCGATGTTTTCTCTACCAGGTATAGATATTTGTCAATACAGGATGTCTACCGACACAATTTCTTCCGAAACTCTTCCACCAGTACAATTATATAACTTTTATAGTATGTGAAAACGGAATTTAAGGAAATACAATAGGTAATGAGTGATTTGAATAAATTTTTTCCCCGTAGAATATCGTAGGGTTTGGTTGTCAGTGAAGATAGGCGAAACGCCCCATAACTCGGTTCCCAATAAAACACAAAAATCAGTCATTATTGATTGCGGTCAGTACGTAGGAGAGGGTTATGCCTCTCTAAACTACTCTGCGAAGGAATAGATATGTTACGTACACAAACATCAAACCGTCTCAATTATATATATTAAAATTATATATTCAATTATATTATTATATATATTATACGGGTTTCGAAACGTCTAGATTTTAATTATTTTTATATGTATATTTTGTTTTTAAATGTATTTTAACTTAAGTTTTGTCTCGTAAATAAAATAGATTTGTTTTTAAGATATGTGACGTGTTGTATTGTCCTCATTAATCAATGGAAATGATCTGTTGCTAAATAGTCAAGGGCTTGACTTCGCACGCAGGTTGTTGAGTTATTAAATTGTCATTTCCAATCTATGAAATTGGTATTTGGAGACTGGAAATGTTCACCGTAGATCAGAACACAGTCGTATGTCTGCATCAACAGAAAGTAAGAATCGGAGTTTAACATTAATGTCCAGAAAAAAAAAGCAGTATGAATGCCATTCTAATGGAACGACACCTTCAGAGGGCTACTAGTAGCAGAATTTCGACTAAAATTCGATACAAAATAGCTCCTATTATTTTGAGTATTGTATGTTCAAATTACTTAAGTTCCTCTTATACAGAATGTCACCTAAGCGATTTGTGCCGTGCAACGTACACAAAGTATAAAGTCTAATAGCTATTATTTTAATAATTATGGACACGAATCTCAAAAAACCCTTGTCATAATGATGGTTATTTTTACCCTTATATGGGGCGGCAACCATCATGACTTTTTTATATTAATCAATATAGGACTAATTTATGATCACTAAGAACTTAGGGCTCCTTTATTTATAACGAGATTCATTATTTGTAAATTTGTTGTGAACCAGCCCGGCTACGCTGATCTTCACCATTTTTAGGTTCCATCGATTATATATCAAGTTTTATATAACAAATTCCATCGTTTTATGTTAATATATATTTTTTCTGATTGATTTTCTTACATATAGAAAATTATCATTTCATAGAACATTATGTACTACATTATTATATGCGCAATGTATCATTATGTACAGGGTGATTATAATTAAAGTTACGATTTCAAAACGCTATAATTTTAAAACTACCCATCAGAGCGATTGGATATTTTAAACATAGCAATCATGAGGCAATGAAATTTTGTTTAGGGGAGGAAAAAATTAGTTTCAGCATGTTCCTATAGATGGCGCTGTCAGGGTAATGTCAGGGGACACGCCTAAATGGATTCATTAAACACAGGAATGTTGTTAGCAACACACTGGAATAGCAGGAAACAATAGACTTTAAGGAGTTACTACAATTTTTTTAGCAAATAGACAAGAATACGTGTTTACAGCGGAAACAATCAGAGTAAAAAGAGAAAAAGAGGAGCTTCATGAAACAAATAATTAACGGCACATTTTGGAACTATTTGTTTTTTCTTTTGCCAAACAAAATTTCATTGCCGATTGATTTCTCTGGTAAAATATCAAATCGCTCCGATGGGTAGTTTTAAAATTATAGCGTTTTGAAATCGTAACTTTACTTATAATCACCCTGTACAGCAATAAATTTATAATTTTAATATGCATACAATTATCTTTAGATGATTATAAGTTTATTAAATTTAACTGGATTTTACCCCCCCCCCCTTTTTTTTTTAATTGAAAATTTTTAATATTGTTGAATAAAATTACTCTTTAATAATAAGATTAAGAAAAATAATAATAATAAAGTTTAATTAGAAGATTAGTTAAGATTACTCTTTGATGAGATTAATCTTTGTTTTCAAACATATATATATATATTTTCCAAATGATAGTCTTGTTTATTCTTTTTAGAATGGTTTGTGACTCCTCTGATTCTCTCCTTTATGTTAAAATGTTACATGTTCTTTTCTTCATTTGCAGGTGCTGGTCATTTTGGGGTCGCATGCAAATGGGTGAACAAAAAGTTTCCTTGGATTATGGATGTGAATATTTAGGCACTATCGTTCATGAATTAATGCACGCCATAGGCTTCCAACATGAGCATACAAGATCTGATAGGGATGAGTACTTATATATAAACTTTTACAATATAATGAAAGGTGAGAAATAATAATAATAATAATAATAATAATAATAATTCTTAAAAAAATCATAATGATGCCACATATATGTTTAAAAATGCTTATTTCGAACGTTTAACTTAGTGGAAACGTATCTCAGAAAATACCTTATATTTATTCTTCATACAGACAATACAAATTAGGCGGTAGTGCCCCGCATAAATATATCTGTTCTTATAGCGAGTTAATCATATAAATGAATGTTCATGTATATTTATATATATAATTATTTTAAATAATATGGAATAACTAAAACTGGTCTTCTCAATAATGACTAATGTAAAGGGAACGTTAAGACTACTGATCTACTAGTATATAATTTCGTATATTGTGTGTATAAAAATATTAAAACCTTTAAATATATATCTCTCATACACTGTAATGCATCTGAAATCTTCTGCAAGTTTCTTTACACAAGCTAGTTGAGCAGTTTGTACCATTTTCAATGAAGAACATGTTATAGCGAACTTGATAAATATTTAACAATTTGAAAGAATTCTAAATATATTGATGGAAATTAGAGAACTGAGTATATGCACAGTAAAGTTCTAGATTAGAGGTCGCCAGTCGCCAATTGGCGAACATTACACTGAAATTGGCTACCAGAAAATCAAACCCTTGTCGCAAAAAATGGCGACGATGCAAACATGAAAAAAAAAAAAAAAATAATAATAAATAATAAATAATAAAAAAAAAAAAAAAAAAAAAAAAAAAAAAAATCAAAATCATTAGTCCTACGAGGTTTTATGAAGTGTTCGGACCATTAAACAATCGAAGGCGAGGGGAAAAAACAAAACAAAACTAGAGCTTCTGTAAATACGACTCAAAATGATAGTATGATTCTATGATTCTTTAATTATTTTCTGCTATATCTATAAGAAGAAAGTATCAGATTAGTGAAAATTTTTGAAATGCACTTTTCGATGGATTTACATGTTTTGAGATGGCCAGAAAACGATTTGACTGTTTTTAGAAAATGTTTGTCTGTCTGTCTGTGTGTCACAAATTTTGAGCACGCTGTATCTTACGAACCAACGAACGAAGTTTAACCAAACATGATATTTAGTCGGAACCTGACCTAAACTGGTGTTGATTAGATTTGGGTTCAATTGTTCAACAGGTGCCGCTATGATCCCATTTTTTATAAATTTTTAACATGACAGTATAGGACAAAATTTCGTATAAATGTACATAATGAGAGTTATATTTAACATGTGATTGTAAAATTAATAATTATTAATAATAGTAGTAGTAAACTAGGGAAAAAGGTTTGTGCACATAGGAACACCTTGGTGGGGAAGTATCCCCCGGGGGGTGTAAGCGTTCAATGAGGGCATCTTTTGAAAGAACTCGTAAGTATCTTTAAAAAGAATGTTTGACCATAGATGTGTGATCATTTAAAATAAAGTTATTATTATTTTTTTTTCATTAAAAAAAAAAAAAAATAAAAAAATCTGATGCTGGCGCAAAATTGAATTTCTTCCGTCATTTAGAGTTATAATTCTGTTAAATGATAATTGTCTGCATTCATCGTGGAAAATAGTTTTAATAATTAATTTGTACTGACTGAATTTGTGTAAAATTATACTGAAGAAAGTCTTAAGGTGGCCACAACAAACTAGTCTGAAATTGTGATTATATTTGTAAATTCTTTTACTTTGGTTGTATCTCCCATACTTAAAAATATATCCGATTAGAATTATGCAAATTAGAACACCTTGTATTCTCCAAATTTCCTGATCTTGCATTTTAATTTAAAATTTATAAATTGCTTTTAAATGATGACTGCAATCTGGTTAAATAAATGTTCTAATTTCAACTATTCTTTTCTGCTTCAAAAGTGGACTATTAGTTATTGTACCGTGATAAAATGCTCACCACTTAAAATTTTTGGATTATTTTCCATTAAATATTTTGTTTAACATTTAGTGCATACTTATATTGATTATACTGTGTTTCAAATTTAGAAAAATATTTTTTGGAATTTACTCATTTTTTTAAATATTTTATAATGTTTATTGAACTCAGTTTGTTACTTTTGCAGTTTTGTTTATTGAATATACTTATATATACAATATAAATTTTTATTCGAATATAGTGTACTCTTTTACTACCAGTGAAATTGTATTTATTATTTTCTTTTATATGTAAGAAGAAAGTATTAGATTAGTGAAAAATTTCGAACTCCAGTTTTTAATAGATTTAAACGTTCTGAGATGTCCTGAAGACGATATGACTGTTTTTAGAAAATGCCTGTGTGTGTTTATGCCTGTGTGTGTCTATCTGTGTGTGTTTATCACAAATTTTGTGGACATTGTACCTCACGAATCGATGAACGAAATGTAACTAAACTTGATATTTACTTGGACCCTGACATAAATTAGTGCTTATTAGATTTAAGGATCAGTCGCTCAACAGATGATTCTATGATCCCATTTTTTCTAAATTTTTAACATTATAATATAGCACGAAATTGTGTATTGCTGTATATAATGAGAGTTATTTTCACCGTGTGATTGTAAAATTAATATGAATCATTGATAATAATAGCAGTAAACTATGAAAAATGTTTGTACATGTGGGAGCATCGCTTCCCCTCTAGGGAGAAGTACCGCCGGGCGGATGCGTGCAAATTTTCAGTATGGGTATCTTTCGAAAGATCTCGTCAATACCTTTAAAACGAATGATTGAACCATAGATCTATGTGATAATTTAAAACAAAGTTATCGATTTTTTTTTCATTTTTTAACGAAAAAGAAAAAAAAAAATCTCATTTTTTCTGATGTTGGCACAAAATTGACTTTCTTTCAGTATTTAGTAGCCCTATCCACTACTGGCTCATGTGACTTTTAGGTCAGATCCAGTAGTGGACACAGTTCTGTGATCTCACAATTTTAGAGTTTAATTCAGTGGTTTTAAAGGTCACTCTAAAGCTACGCATTTAGCAATTGGCGCCGGTCTGGGACTCACTCCTATAAGAGTGAGTCCCAGACCGGAGGGACACTCCGTACCCTCCTATAGGAGGGTAAGGAGACTTGCTATCACTATTTTGATCTTCTGCGGAGAAGGTGGATCCTAGGTTTTCCTAAATTTAGAAAATTGAACGAAATTGAAATTCGCTTGAATCATGAGATAATCTGGGTACATTTTAATTTTTTTTATTCGCATTTCTTTTTTTGGGTTAAATATTAGACTTGTTGGCTAAGTTCGGTTCTCATTGAAACATCGACATAGAAATAGCATAACTGCGGTCAGTATTTAGAGGGATGAGCATGAGTGAATTTTATGTCGCACTAGTGCTACACTATGGGCAGTTAACGGTGGTCTGAAACTAACCCCCTAAGGATGGTCCGGAGACATTTGATAACCCTCAAAAGTTTAACTTTGATGGGAACATGGAGGATATTGCGGCCACGAGGAAAAAATTGTGATGGAATGTCTCCTGACTAGTCTTATTAGTGATTCCCAGACTGCCTCCAATAACCAATAGTGTAGCACTAGTGCGACGTAAAATTCACTCAAATTTCAGCCCTAAATGTTGGCCCTAACAGGGATTCATGTATGTGAGGATAAACTGCTAAGACGGGTCTGTCCGCAAGACATAGAAACGTTTGGTCACCTTAATTGTAAAGCAAAAATTCAAATTGGTCCACTACTGAAACAAAAAAGGGTCCACTTCTGGCTCATTTTAAGCTCTCCGGATTTTTGATTTTTTACTTATATAAGTGCTACAATTAGCAATTTTCATAATACAGTCAGGTTAAGAAAGAGTTAGTAAAGGTGTGAAATATTAATTACTTTTTGAAACTCTAAAATTTAGGAAATGACACAAAAAATAGCCGATAAATATCTTTAAAGTGTCCACTACTAGTGCGTTTATCTTAAATGACATGTTTGACATTTCTAGAAAGTGTTTCTGACTTAGGTGCGTGTATCTGTACGTTTGTCCGCATTCTATTTCCATAAATAATTGTCAGTTTGAGAGACTCATAAAAAAATTCTGATACGTAATGGTTTTTCAGAGATATTACATTAAAGCATATATTTATATTTTTACACATGACAAATTATAACAAAACTAACATATTATATTTAGACTTACGAAAGCATGTTATACAGGGGCTACATAGAATATACTTTCATATATTGTGGCTTGGGCTTAATTGACCTGTAAGCTTACACGCATAAGTTTTCACGCGTGGAGCTCAACTCCCATACTTCTTTATTTCAAAGAATTTTTACGTATGAGACGGGGCGAATTGAATCTCGTTGGTATGGCTTATCGTTGCTGACTAGAGCATCATTTTTGAAAAATGAAAGTCTCTGAATCGCTATTTCCTCTATTACAATCTTTTCCATTATTTCATTATTAAAAACACATGCATCTGCTATGTTATAATATGGCACACAAGCTTTACTATTTATCTCCTGCAGCTACAGACTAGTGTTTTTCTCTCTGTTAAGTGACAGCGACCAGCAATGTTCGAATCAACCACAACTGAAAACACTTTGTGTTTTTATCTTTTAATGATCAGATTGCAGCCCTAATATTGTTCAAGTTACATGTAATAAATTAAATATCACTAGTAGAAAAGAAAATAATAAAATATGGGCAAGTTTGTTTTTGAAGAAGAGAACAATTAATTTAATATGAAATTTCAAATAAAAATAAAACTGCGCCAAGCTCATTTTTCTAAGATTTCATTTACGTTTTCGGAAACAATAGGAGTCAAAATTTTTTACAGGCATGTGACATAAGATATATGGTATATACGAAAATATATTCCGAAGAACATAAAGGCTGTCTTTCCCTTGTCCCCCCTCCCTTTTTTCCGTTTAGAAATTGACCTTTGATAGCGGCAATATAGGTGAAAATTGCTCTAATTGCATTTTCAGTTGTATTATGCGTGTTTAATATTTTCCAACAAAGTTAAAATGTCCTTATGACTTTAATTGCGGTTTATCCGTATGTTTGCATAAGCTCTCATCATCATAAATATTTTTAGAAGGCCTTGAAAGGGACATACAGTAATCTTCCGATTATCCGCAGAATTGAGTAGCTTGAGTTTCATGGATAATGCAAATTGCGGATAAACCATAAAAGGCTGAAAATTAAGAATAAATGAGATAAAAAATATTCTAGATCCTTAATCGTACTGTACCTAAAACATAATACAAATAACGAAAATATTCACAATACAATAAAAAATATTCATATTTTATATACTCTAAAGGACTTAAACACAATAAACAAAAATATATACTTACAGTGAAGCCATGGTACACTCTGTAACCTAATTTATGTATTAAATTCCCACACAGCCACTGATATTCATTAGACATCTTAATTAGATCCAATTGATCCATAAAAGGTACAAAATATCTAAATTATGTCCATTAAATGTCCTGGATATCCTGTTCTAATTATTAGATATCTATTAGATGTTTAAATATAGACGAAGTTTAGACGTGTCTTTTCGATGTCTATAATAGATGTAACATGTTAGATTAAAACAAGATTTAGATCTTTTCAGTATCTTTTAGATCTAACAAGTTCAATTATTGGATATCTGGTGAATTATTGGATATGTAACAGACTATCTAATGGATGGAAAAAAGAGTGACATTTGTCGTGCTAATAGAAATCTGTAGGATATTTATACAAGTTTAATGGATAATTTTTAAACATTTATATGTGTTTATAGATGTCTTATTGATGTAAGTGGCTGTGTGGGTTAAACAAAGTTCCATACCGTACTGCAGAAAAAATAAAATAAAAACAACGTAGTTATTTATATTTATATATATTTTTAAATCAACTATTTGCTTTTGTTTCTTCTTAAGAAAACGCTCTTTCTTTATTCTGTTTCAGACTTTTCCCGCGTCCGCGGATAATCCGCACGCACATGATTCGATCGTTGATAGTTGGGAATTTATGTTATTCAGAATATCATGAAAATTTACTCTCCATAATTAAAAGCAAAATATATTTTACAATATTATTTTATAGGTACAAAACATTAATGATCAAACAATGGAATGGAATACTAGTTTATAATCTAATTATGTAAATTGTATAACTTTTCTTTCATGTTTAAAAATCTAAAAAAAATTAACTTTTTTTTTCCAGGTCACGAGCACAATTTTGAAAAACTTAAACCTAACCAGAACAGACTTTTAACTGACTTCGACTTTGATTCCATTATGCTGTATGGATCAAACGCTTTTGCTAAAAACCGTAACGTCAAAACTATGGAGGCAAAAGATGGTAGGAAGATGATAGATGTGCCTGATAAGCCTGGATTATCCAAGTCTGATATCGAAAGAATAAAAATTCTGTACGAATGTAAATGAATATGAACCTATTTTAATAAAGTTTCCAATGAAATCTGAATAAATAATGATAATACAATGTCGTAAAAATTAAAGAAAAAATGTTGTGTATATTGTGTTTATTTATTTATTCTTTTTTACAATAAGTCAGTATAAAGCAGAAAGTATGAAATATTTTCTAAACATTAGTTCCTGTTAGAATAAATACTGATATGACAGCATAAGAATTACATACTAAGAATGAAAGTCTGGCATTCATACCACATTGACTATAAGTCTGAAACTGAGTGGGTGTTATATTGCACTAGGGATAGAGCTACGCATTAGGGCTGTTAGTGACAGTTTGGGGCTCACCACTAGTTGTAGTTCAGAGACATGTCATCACAATTTGGATCCTCATTTAGTAGGGCACTCTCTAAGTGCAAATTTCTAATTGACAGGAAAAGTTATATATGCCATTCAGGTTTAATATGACATATTTCTATATGACTTGAAGGATTATAGTGAAATTGGCTTACAGAGCAACAAAAGAATATTTTGACAAATTATGGGACATAAGTGAAAGTTGTTGAAAATGAATTTTCAGTTATGGTCAGAATTATTTTATACTAAACTTTTAATATATTGCATTATGTGCTTGCGGCTGTTACAGAATGTATAGGGATGCACAAAAGCAATTTATTTTATGAATTCTCTTTAAAAGTAAAGTTATAAAGATAATTTTTTATAATATTTCTTCTAGTTAGTTGAAAACAAAATGTATTATTATATAAAAATATCGTACAATACATATATATAAACAATGTAATGATATACAGTCGGCTGCAAAATTATTCGAGCACTAGCCAATAATTCCTATGTTTAAAAAGTACACTTAAGACTGTTTTGCTAAGTAAATCCTTGTCGAATCATGTTCTTAGACTGATTAAAAACATGACTCGACAATGATTTATTTAACAAAGCTGTATTAAGTGTACTTTTATTTGGCAAGGATTATTGCTAGTGCTCGAATAATTTTGCAGCTGACTGTATATATATGTGTGTGTGTGTGTATTACTTATTTCCTTCAGATCAGCTGGCAACGGATATTCAGAGACTGTCGCACTGCCATGCTGACACTCGAAACGACTTGGTCCTTTAGTACTTTATCGATGCCGTTCGAGATTCAGAAATTCAAAAAGCACTTAGACTCTCCAATATCAGGGATGTTGAATAAAATTTAGGCCACGCATTGAAGATAGTGGCAGCCCAACAAGCCTCCCGTAAAGACCGCCATACCATTAGAGCAGTCTCACTAGATGATACACCAGTTGATCTGAAGGAAATAAAGAAAAATCTTGCAGACTTTACGAGGACACTGCGCAGCTTCGGAAATAATAAAGAAGTAAAGGATCTGAATATAAAATGCAGGGGCTGTGGAAGAGATGAACATGTGAAGAAAAACTGTCTTATATGACCGACTAAAGAAAATAACCCGGCTTCGCAATCATTGCAGGGAAACTAAGAAAAGGTAATCTCGCGGAGCGGAGTTTGGCCGGAATAAGAGAGCCCCAATTTTCAGTGTTCTATGTTTCTGCGATGAATGGCGGCGATAATGGACTTTGTTTATGGTCAAGTTAACAACACCACCTGCCGTATGATTTTGGATACTGGAGACAACGTAACCATCATTAGAACGGATATAGCTCAAGAGCTTAAAGAGAGGATCATCTGGACGCCGCAATGCGTAAAACTCCTGACAGTGACTGGTGACGAAATAAAAATATATGAAAAATAAAACTTGACCATCACTTTTGGAAATGTCAGTTACCACCATATGGCATATGTGGCTCATATAAGAGATCCTCTAATCCTTGGAATTGATTTCCTGAGAAAGTTTAAATTGAATTTCAAGAATAATGAACTGAATTTATATTCGGAAGACATAGCTGCGTTCAACACTGAAAATCGAGACATTCAGCTAATTTGTTAGATAACAGCCAAGTCTGAAATTTCCATTCTTCCACACACAGAGACAATAGTTTCCGGGACACTTCCAAAACAGCAACACTTCCGCTATGGACTGATTGAATACCCGAATACAGACAATAGCCCAAGAGGAGTTCCGGTGGCTTCCTCTCTGGTTGATCTTTCAAAGAGCACTATTCCTGTGAGAGCCGCAAACATCAGCGATAAAGTAAGGACAGTGAAGAAGGATGAGGTATTAGCAACCTGTACTCCTGTTACACGCATTAACCGGCCCACGCAATCAACCGAGTTTCAACAACAGAATAACTCAAGGATGCAGAATTAGAAAATGAACAGAGAAGTGCTGCGGAGAAGTTACTCTATGAATTTAAGGATCTCTTTTATCGAACATCTGAAGAAGACGGAAGGACTAACATCATCTAGCACCGAATTGACACAGGAAATCATCCTCCAATCAAACTACATCGAAGAAGATTTCCATTTGCTAATCAGGAAGAGGTCTCTGAAGTTCTAGAGGAAATGCCGCGTAATGACATCATCGAACCATCAGCCAGTCTGTGGGCCTCTCCCGTAGTCTTTGTGCGAAAGAAGGACGGTTCAACAAGATTTTGAGTGGATTATCGTCGTTTGAATGACATAACGAAGAAAGGTAGTTACCCTCTTCCTAGAATTGACGACACTCTGGACACACTCGTTGGCAATAAATGGTTCTCGACTTTGAATCTGAAGAGCGGTTACTGGCAAGTAAAATTACATCCTGACGATCGTCAGAAGACTGCATTCAACACGGCAGTTTTAAGTTATGCTGTTTGAGTTATGTAATGCAAAAGCAACATTCGAGCGTCTGGTGAAAACAGTGCTAAAAGGATTTTCCTATGAAGCCCGTCTCGTGTATTTGGATGATCTTGTCATTGTGGGGCGCACCTTTAAAGATCATCTAAGAAAAATCCGTAGGGTGCTAGGAAAACTCAAGATTGCTAACCTGAAATTGAATCCTAGCAAGTGCAACTTGTTCCGTTGTGAATTGAGTTATCATGGCCATAACATCTCTGCTGAAGGTGTGAGAACTGATCCTGAGAAGATCTCTGCAGCCGAGAACTGGAGTCGCCCTGAAAATGTACATCAACTCCGAAGATTCCTGAGATTATGTACTTACTACAGGAAATACGTGAAGGATTTCTCGAATATTGCAGAACCACTCCACAAACTGACGGAAGCCAAAGGGAAGTTCCTGTGAACAGATGAATGTGAAAAAGCATTCAAGAGACTTAAAGAGGCTTTAACATCATCGCCTATTTTGACGTATCCAGCCCGACAAACAGTTCATACTTGATACAGATGCCAGCCATGAAAGTGTCGGTGCTGTTCTGTCGCAGGAAGTTGATGACCAAGAACGTGTCATTGCCTATTGGAGCTCAGCGAAATTACTGTACCACCAGGAAAGAGCTACTCGCCATCGTAAAATCCATAGAAAATTTCCATCATTATATCTGGCAGAAGATTCCTGCTCCGGACTGACCACGCATCTTTAACGTGGTTGATTCAGTTCAAGAACCCGGAAGGTCAGATTGCCAGGTGGATACAATAACGCCTCCAGGAATATGAATTCGAGATACGTCATCATAAAGGGACTCTACATGGTAGTGCAGATGCCTTGTCACGGAAGCCCTGCTCGGAAAGCTGCAAGTACTGCACTGGAACCGAAAAGAAATACTAGCAGATAAATCCAGTTGCCTGCCAAGCTACAATCTCAACACCTTCGACACTGGACCAGTGGAGTGACCAGGAACTTAAACGAGCCCAATTGGATGATCCGGACGTAAAGCCAATATTACAACTGAAGGAGACGACCAGCAACAGATCTACCTGCCAGGACATCTTCATATTTAGCCCCATTACGAAGAGTTATTGGGCACTCTGGGACTCTCTTTATATTATAAACGGCGTACTATATAGAAAATGTTAATCTGATGATGTCAGGAGTTTCAGATGGCAATTTGTTTTACTAAGGTCGAAGATTCCAGACGTTCTAAAGCAGCTGCATAGTAGCCATACCGGAGGCCAATTTCGGGGGATCAAAACTCTACAGAAAGTCCGAGAACGCTTTTACTGGTACAAGGCAAGGGAGGACGGAGAAAAATGGTGTAAATCCTGTGATGCTTGTGCGGCACGCAAAGGCCCAAAGAAACGAAGTCGAGGAAGACTGCAACGATATAACGTAGGAGCATCATTTGAACGGATCGCACTCGACAACTTGGGTCCTTTACCAAGGACATCCAGTGGAAATAAGTACATCCTCGTAGTGATGAACTATTTCACCAAGTTGTATGGGTTTCACCAATGTATTTCACCAATGGGATATGCCTCTTGATCGGGCATATCCCATTCCCGATCAAGAGGCATGCACAGCCGCAGAGGTCCTAGTGCACCAATGGGTGTCAAGGTACGGCACACTCCTTCAACTTCTTACCGGCCAAGGTACGAACTTTACCTCTGCCGTTTCCAAGGGATTGTGTCAATTACTCGGCATAGACAAAACCCAGACAACAAACACCCTTACATCCACAGTCAGACGGAATGTCGAGAGGTTTAAACGTACCATCCTGAATAATCTCTCTTTTCTAGTATCAAGAACTGTAATGTTCAAATCTGAAATGTAAATATTCGTTAAATTTTTGCATGTGTAATGTAAATACTTGTATATAAATATTTGTACTTATCTGTAAATTTTGTAAATTATTCTCACTTGATTATGCAATCTGTATTTTTATTTTATTGTTATATGCAACTTAGTTTTTGTACTTTAAATTGTTTAGTTTGTTTAGTTTCGCCTCCTGACCAAGGGTTGCACTGCCCGGGACGTGCAGTCCTTGGGAGGGGCCAGTGTTGCAAGTTTGTAAATAATTCTGTTTATTTTTGTAGAAATTCTTTCAAAGTGGCTTAGTAAGTTGATAAAATGTTAATTTTCTGTATTTCTAGTTGTTTTAGCGTTAAAATAGCCTATTTTTTCCTTAGAAACGTATTAAAAAGCTCCAACAAGGCAGGTAATGAATTTGATTTCAAATTTGGTGACTTTTCCTCTTGGTGACTTTCTTGTCGACTTTTGGCGAGAAAATCCTTATTATTGATATACCAAAGATAAACGCTCTAACGTGATTGGTTAATGAGATACTAGCAATTTCCGGAATATTCTGGGTTCGATAGAGGGGTATTTAAGGAGCTGCATCTCGCCAAACCCGGATCAGTCTCAGATAGTTTTCGCCAATGCTTGCACTGCTATTGAGAGAGCTCTAAGCCTCTTTGGAAGTACACTTGCATTGCTATATGTGTTATTACTATACAGTTTGTACTGTGGATTTGCTGTTGACAGCTGTTTTTTAAGCTGTGTTTATTGGTGGAATTGAAGTTGTACCTAATTCATTAGCCTGTATTCTTCTGGAATTTTCTGTGAATAAATTATTGCAATTTTGCAAATTTCGCCTTTATTTCTCGGACAACTCACGAGCCCCCAAGTACGCGATATTACATAACGAGTGTACTATAAGTTTGTAGACATTTTAAAAATTCATAACTATTCAATGAATTGATAGAATTGAACGCGGTTTGCGAAAAAAACATTTTCGTGAAGGGGGATATTTTTTGGTAAGGAAAAAAATATTGTTAATTTTTTTTGTGGACATAGTTAGACAAATAGTTACATTTTTCGCATGGATGTGAAAAAAAAAAAAAAAAAGCAGAATAAAGTCCTATAAATTGCACAGTCTTGCGATCAGAACAGTTTATTTCTTATTTTGCTTCCTACTTGTGTATAAATGAAGTTTTAATCGCGATGCTGACTTGGTGGATAAAGCGTTATTGGTGAAGATGTTTTTCCTCAGGTAAGAACCGCCGACTGAACTTGTAGTTAGCAGTGTTATAACTCGTTTGCAAACTGTAATTTGTGGTGCATGACGACGGATACATAGAATAGGATTTGTATATCTGTAAACATTTTCAGGCGAATGAGTACAGTTTTTTATAAAAATGTGTGATCTGGTCACACACAGCGCCCTCTGTCAACAAATAGCTTAATTATTATGTTTTCTTTACCAAAAAAAAAAAAAAAAAAAAAAAAAAAAGAAGAAGAAGAAAAAAATCCCCCTTTACGCGAATGATTTTTTAGCAAACCGCGTTCAATTTTATCAATCCATTCAATAGTTAATGAATTTTTAAAATGTCTACAGACTTATGGGACACCTGGTATATATAAAGTGAATAAAAACAAATATTATACGGAGGTAAAATGCATTGAAGGTTAAAAATTATGGGGAAATAATGTTGGAAAGTTATTTATAATTATTGTTATTCCCTTGATTTTTCGTTCTTGTTTAAGTACTACTTGCGATGACTCTTCTCTGTGTATTTTATCTGTTTTTAAGCGGATATACAGTATATGTACATACGAATTCATAGTTCATTAGAAATGTAATAGGTTATATTTTAGATTCTTAGTAGCGTGAAGCGCTAGGATTTCAAAAGATAAGGTACCTAATGTTTTGTATAGCAATTTAGTTAGGATTGGAAGAATTTGTAATGATTGCAATAGATTTGGTGAGGCATTTCTCAATTTGTTTGATACTTCAAAAGTAAACAGCTATCCTGTATATATTTTTACTACTGTCCGTTATTGTTAAGTATTTTATTTCTTGTTGTTTAGTGTGTCTTCCTTTTGATATTTTTCATACGAGACATTTATGATTTCAATTTTTGGACGGGTTTGTTGTTTCAATCTTTTTATAGGTTTATACATTCGTATGTATTTTACACGTTTTCTTTTGTATTTACTTCATTTTTCATTTTTATTCTGAATTAAAGTGGTTAAGTTCTTTTCTCTTAGTAAGATGTAAATGGCTGAACTATTTTTTGCTTTTTCTAGTAGCTCTTTAAACACCTCAGTTTTCACTGTTTCTTTCGTGCACTGAAGGCTTCCCTGACAGTGGTCTCATTATTTTTGGGTTACTCAGTTTTCTATCTAGATTTTAGCCTACTTTAATTTATAAATGTTTGTCTTTTTTTTTTTTTTTTAATATAATTTATATATATATGTATATGCAGGAGTATCGTTTCCATCGCCTGGAAGTCTGGGAACATATTAATTCTTTTTCAATTAGGTCTTTAATGAACGTATTTCAGATGGGATTGCTGAAACCACAGATCATTTTATTTTAATCTGTAATTTCGCAATTTTGTTGGAAAAAAAAAATTTTTCGTCAAAGGAAATTCTATGTAGCTATGTGAAAGACCAGACCTTGTGTATGTGCTTCCTTTACTGAAAACAATTCTAAAACTCAAAATGCGCATTTCTAATGCGCTTGTGTTGGTGAATACAGGTATGCTTTAGAACGTATGAAGTGTAATGGATCATCACTTAAATGTTGTCCGTACTACCATGGGAAGTCACTACACATAGAACATTTATTAAACATGTAAACATCATTCTAAGTTTTCTTTTACATTCTGTGTAATTCTTATCGATAAATTCTTTTCATTTAAATAGATATTGCCGTTTGTAATCACTATATTCATTTGAATTACCCTGAAAATTAAAGCACTTCTATCAATTACTATCCACTAGAAAAGAAAGCATTCGAGTAATTTTTGGTAGTCATGTATATTGTCCATATATTGTATACGTTCTATTTAGTGTACTTAAATTTAGTACTCTAAGAAAAAAAAAAAAAAAAAAAAAAAAGATGCATAAGCGCAATTAGAATTGTTCTTTAAAGAATATCAAACCGTACAGACTCTTATTTATCTAAATTATTTTGTGAATGAGTGATGAGTATTATTTAGGCTGTATTCTATAGAAAACAACACTTTTGTGCATATAAAGAATCCACGTTGATTTAATTAGTTTAGTATGGTCTAAAGATATTAAAAAGGTACCATAACGAGAAATTACGAGCAATGATGTAATGTAATTGAATTTTTCAGTGTATGCCCTTGTACATGTTCTACTTGGCTTGTGTTTAGTTCTAAGTAATATCATCATCATATGATAGAGGTTTAGAAATTTTAGAATACCAAATTTATATTTACTGCTAATATCTGTTTTTTAACTCTGCTCATGACAGACACACAGAAACAGGAATAAACCTTTAAAAATCTGAATGTGTGACTCATGGAACCTCAAACGTGTAAATATAGTAAAGCGATCGTGGTAGATTTTTTTAATCCAATAAATTTAGAAAGTTCTAATTTCTATTTCCTTTCTTTTATTGGTTTTAATCTCACTTTCTGTGCTAAAAAATATTCAAACAAGAAATCAAATGAAGAACACGAAAAAAGAGATTAACATCTGATTTTTCTCTAGGGAAAGAAAAGTGTTAAGGTTGATAAGATGTGACAGTCGGAATAGTCAGATTGTTTAAACGTCTGTTGCCAAATGGTGAAGTGACCCCCATCAACATGTTGTATTTACTTCTTCTTATGGTATTATCCCCAGTGTGTAAGTAAATAATTTCGCTTTTTTTTTTTTTTCATTTCTCTCATTTCAAACAACTTTAATTATGAACCCCCACGAACTCATAAAATCAACGAAAAATATCAAACAATATATGTAATTTTAAATAGGCGTATTTCAAATTGGGTTCAAAGTTTTTTAATATTTCACAGAAACTAGAAGAATTTAAAATGTTACATAAATTGCATTTTTACTTTCTCCTATATTTATAAGAAGAAAATATTGAATTAGCGAAAAGATTTCCTCTAGTTTTCGACGAATTTACACGTTTACAGGTTTACTTAATTCTATTTGTCTATTTTTAGAAAAATGTTTGTCTATCCAGTGTGTCACAAAATTTATTGGAAACTATACCGCCCAAACTAGTGAACGGAATTCAAAAAAAATTTATAGATATTTCAACCTTGACTTAAAAACTGGACTGATTAGATTTTGGGATATATCATCCAAAAAGTGGCGCTGCTGTGTTGCAATTTTCTTCATTTAAGAGAAGGCTGCCTTTTGCTTTCCTTAATTCATAAGTCCGTAAAACATTATATGTATAAGGGACATGAGAACAATTAAGTCCATTCAATTGCGTGAAAAACTATGTTGATTTAATTTCGTGTACATCGGCCAACAGATGGCGCGGTTATGCTGTATTTAAATACGTTTACGGAAGACAATATCTGAACTTCTATCATATAACAAAAATGTACCAAATTTGGGCTATTATGAAATACTATACTGGTTCGATATGGATGCAAATCGGACGACAGTCGTCGCTCTTTTACAGTAAGGTTATTACTAATGTGAACATATAAATATAGTTATATATTTATACATAAGTATATAGGCTCCAACAATATAAAAATGCACCAAACGTCGTATGGAAGAGAAATATAAAAAATTACACTGTTTCAATTTGGGTATATATAGGCCAAGAGGTGGTGCTGCTATTGTTCACAGTCTGTGATTTTTGAGATTACAATATCTCAGCATCCATTGATGGAAATTGCACGAAATTTCATAGGTAAAACAATGATTTTGAGAAGTTATGTGGATTAAATTTTTGTGCATATCAACTTGTAGGTAGCGCTGTCATATGGAATGATATCGAAGAAAATATTATGATGGCCACAGCTTATTAGTTTAAATTTACTCTTCTTCCAAATTTAAAAGTTACGCATGTAATCTCTTAAAAAAAGCGCAAAACTTTGAACTATTCTTTTTATAATAACGATGTTGTGAAAAAGAAAAAGATCTTCAAACATCATTGAGCCGCGGCTGCCCAGTCGGTAGAGCGCCGAGCTCATAATTGGAAGATTGCGGGTTCTATACTCGAGTCGACCAAAGACCGTCGTGTACACTAATAGTGGCTGGTGCATGTAAAATCCATCGCCGCTGCAATGTTATCCATGTTCCCATAAAAAGTGTATCTCGAGGGGTCACCGAAACGGGGGAACTATCCTCTTCGTTCAGGATCAAAATTGTGATGGCATGTCTCCGGACCATCCTTAGGGGTGCATCCCAGACCGTCGCCAGTTATCCATAGCGCAGGTACTAGTGCGTCGTTAAATCCAACCTACCTACCAAAAATCACTACCAAGACATAAAAATAACACCTTTTCTTTGCGTAAGTAATTCTTTCATCTTCGTTGCTACTGCCAAATTAAACTATCAGGCAGTCAAGAATGAAACTTGTAGTTAATATTATTGCTACCACTGCCTATTATTTGACATCGCTTAATATTTTACCATTCTGCTTTTTTTGCTGGAAAATTACACATCTCGCCTATTTAAAAAATTCATTGTATGCTCTAAAATGTATTAAAATCTTCTTCTTCTTCTTTTTTTTTTTTTTTTTTTTTTTTTTTTTAATTATTAATTTTGTTGAAGATGAAATTTTGAGAAATTCACACTGTTAAGAAATATGAGTTCTTATGTGGAACTACGGCATCGCAGATCCTGTAAAACATTAATAGTGCATTTGGCTCTAGTGTTGCTACACAGCACACAGTATCAAATCGGTTCCCCAAATTTCATACAGGTTACTTTGAGTTCACAATTGAACCACACAGTCGTTCAGAATTAAAGGTCAATGGTGATAAACTAAAGGTCACCGTTGATACTGACTCATCTCAGATTGTTTATAAATTATCGTTGAAATTTGGTGTTAGAAAAGAGCAATATTAACTCATTTAGGTCAAACCAGTAAAGAGAAAAAATTGCATAAAGGGTTCCATGTGAACTGGATGAAAAACAGAAACAAAAGCGTTTGAAAGCTTGCTATTTTTGCTTTCTTGTCACAAATCTGATCTATTTTCGGATCAAATAGTCATTTGCAAGGAGAAATGGATGCAGTATACCAATTGCACAGTGGTTGGATAAAGATAAATCACCAAAACACACTCCAAAGCGTAATATTCATCAAAAGAAGTTGATGGTGAGTATTTGATGGTTTTAGTGCATTGTGATACATTACGATTTCAGGAAACCTGGCTCATCAATCATAGCTGAAATATACCGTAACAAACTGGACGAAATAATGCAAAAACTTTAAGGAAAACAGCCTAGATTGGTTAAGACATTGACTACTATCTTATTACATGATGACGTTAAACCACACACTGCACAAATGACTGTGGCAAAACTACTGGAACTGGAGTTGAAACTTCTTCATCACCTTCCATACTCTGCAGACCTAGCCATCACTGACTACCATTTCTTTTGCAATTTGGACAAATAGGAAATTTTAATAGGAAAACAATTCAATCCCGAATAAATTGTAAAATGGCCTTCCAGGAATCAGGAATTCACTGACTCTCGTCAGCCAGGATTTTATACCACTAGCCTGAACAACCTGGCAAAAGTACGTAGACAATATGGATGCGTACTTTGATGAATAAAATTATTCATCAAAGTATGCACATACAAAGTACATTTATACGGTACCAACCAACTTTTTTCTACAAGTTTTATCCTTGACGATCTAATAATACCTTGTGATCTGTGTAGAGCATAATTTTTTCGTCTGTGATATCTTAATATCAAATTGAAAGTCTTATTATTACCGCATAAGAAAAGAAGGCATTTGATTGACAACGCAAACTTGAAGGGCCTCTAAATTGTTAATTAAATTTTTAATACTTGTTTTCACCTCTACCAATATTTTATTTATTTTTTAATAAAAATCACTAATAGATAAAACAGGATAAAAACTACATAGATAAAAACTACAAAAAAAAAAAAAAAAAAAAAAAATGATTTGATGATTTTAGCTAATATATGAGTTTTTTGGTGTGCTGAAGCCGAAAATGCAGCCAGTTTTTCTCTATCACGTGTTGATTTTTCTCAAATACGAGGAGTCTACAGAAAAAAATTTCTTCATTTTCGATAGTTTCTAGTTTCTTTACGTAATTGATCGTGGGAAAATACTTTAAAAGTTACCATATAATCATATTGGTGGAAGAGTCACGGAAGAAATTATGGCGGTAGAGAACTTGTATTGATAAAACTCTATAATGTGATATGTGATATTTTATTTATATGTGTATATTGATAAAAATCTATAATCTGTACATGAAAATCTATACGTATATAAAAATCTGTACGTGATAGAGAAAAACTGGCTTCAGTTTCGGCTTCAGCATACAAGAAAACATAATGATCAGCCAAAATTATCAAATCAAAATTTTAAATGTAGACCAGTGTAATTGGGCCAAAATATAGACAATTTTAGAAAATGTGAATTTTTTCATTGCTAAAACATCGTTCTACGTCCAACCGTTTTTGAGCTATGCGAGATACATACAGATACACACCTCTTTGTATGTTTGCTATTATTAATATAATTTTCTTAAATATGTCCAAAGCGGAAATTCACAGAAAGACCAAAAATGAGAGGTGCACAATTAGATGTTAAAACAAACCTATATACCAATTTTCAACTTTCTACGTCCAACCGTTTTTGTGTTAGGCGAGATACATGCACACACCTTTGTATAGTTCCCATCATGAATATAATTTTCTTAAATATCTCCAAAACGGCAATTCACAGAAAGACCAAAAAGCGAGGTGCACAACTAGATGTTGTAACAAACCAATATACCATTTTTCAACGTTCTACGTCAAACCGTTTTTGAGTTATGCGAAATACATACACACATACATACACACACATACAGACGTCACACGAAAGATCGTATAGTCGTTGATATCTCAAAAAACGAGAGCTCGTAGTTTAACGAAACTTGCACATGTGCAACTAGACATCATGACGGTCACACGTATAAATTTGCAACATTCTACGATGATTCCTTTTGAGCTATGCGAGACATATAATCCATTTTGCAAATCTGGATTCCAAAACTTCCTTATACTTTGTCGCCAAGTTTATAGCTAACGCTAATTTTGGTCTTGGCATCGATTTTCGCGATTTTGCGTCGAATTTGGTCACCTGGCGACCGAATTTGGCGAAAATTTGTAGTTTAGGGTTGCGAAATTTTGGAAGCTCTAACTTCAGTAAGAACAGAATTCTGAAATTTTCCTGAAAGATTTATTGGTTTATAGCACTGAACTAAATCCTACGAAAATTCTATTAATGACAAAAAAGATTAAAATAAAGTAAAGTGCATTCGTTGAATAGAACCTTCTTATATATTAAGAATTACTTTCTACACTCAAAAACGTCTCACTCAACTTTCATAACAATATCATTACGTGCTCTATCTACAAGCTGAATATTCACTAAAGTGCATTCATCGACTAGAACCTGTTTATGTTTTTAAGAATTACTTTCTACACTCAAGAATATCGGCAACTTTTATGAAAATATCATTACGGGCTCTATTTACTGGTTGAATATTCATTAAATAAAATGCATTCGTCCACTAGAACCTGCTTATGTCTTTACAAATTACTTTCTAGATGCAAACATGTTGATACCTTTCATAATAATATCATTACGGGCTCTATCATTAACTTATTTTGAAATATCTATGATGGTAGGTCATATAGAATGGCCAAAACCTTTGTATATTTGCAATTATGAATATAATTTTCTTAAATATCTCCAAAAGGAAAATTCGCAGAAA
Organism: Salticus scenicus; assembly: GCA_963930645.1. Taxonomy (NCBI): domain Eukaryota; kingdom Metazoa; phylum Arthropoda; class Arachnida; order Araneae; family Salticidae; genus Salticus; species Salticus scenicus. The sequence continues at coordinate 19,158,924 of OZ005653.1, forward strand.
TACCAAAAAGGAAGGTACGCAACTAGATTTTATAACAAACCTATATACCAATTTTTAACGTTCTACGTCCAACCGTTTTTGAGTTATGCGAGATACATACACGCATACATACACACACCTTTATATATATGCCATTAGGAATATAATTTTCTTAAATATCTCCAAAACGGAAATTCACAGAAAGACCAAAAAAGAAGGTGCACAACTAGACGTTATAAAAAACCTGTATACCGATTTTCAACGTTCTACTTCCAGCCGTTTTTGAGTTATGCGAGATATACACACACACGCACACACACACACATACAGACGTCATGAAAAATCGTGTAAAGTCGCTGATATCTCTAAAACGAGAGCTCGTATTAAGACGAAACTTGCAGGTTACAGCTAGACATCATGACAGTCACACGTATAAATTTTCAACATTCTACGGTGATTCGTTTTTTAGCTATGCGAGATATAAAATCCATTTTGCAAATCGGGATTTCAATACTTCTTTCTTCCTTATACTTTGTATAAGAAAGTAAAAACATTTATTTTTATATATAAGATCAACATATAAGAGTAACCACATTTCCAACGCTTAGCATTGACGCATTGAGGATGATTCTAAAGGCTTGGCGTGATACCGAACATAATAAGAGAAATAGAATAAAGAATAAAAGAACTCAAAGCATAAAAATACTCAAATTATGTAACTGTTCATTTAAGTTAGTGTTGTAGCATAAAGGTGCAGGGATCTCAAAATGTGTTATATATTGATCCTCATGATGTCATAATTGGGACCAGATTAAATTTTTGTTATATTTGGAGCAGTATGTGGGAAGGTTATGACTCGGCTACTGTAGTTTATAAATTCACCAAACTTGATATATGAGAATGCTTTTATGAAAAACCATGCTGATTTAGGTGGCACTGGCGACTTCTTCTTTTACTGTGTGAGACTTTTCAGATGGATATATTTTAGTAGGGGAAGCCGGAGTAATAAGAGACAAAAGGGGTAATAAGTGACAAAAAATATTAATAAAATCTATACTATTAATCAAAATAACTTGAAATAAATGTCTCGTATTAATTTCATTAAATGGACTCCTCTTCATTTTTTAGGTGATTTTTGAACTTAATTTTTTTGTTAAATTCTTTTTTTAAATTTTCATTAAATCCTTGTCTCTAATAACCCCACGCGGGGTAATAAGAGACCAGGCTTGTAACTGTCCATATATAGCAATGTAAAATCATGTGAGATAATTAAAGATATCTGGAAATTATTCTGAAACAGCCAATAGTTTTAAATTTTTATTATTTACATCCATTGTTTGCTCGAAAATTAACTGTCATAAATGTGTTTGTGAAATTCATTTCTTTTAATATTAGGTCCTAAATAATATAATATTGTACTTAATGATAGTTCTACATAATCAACATAACCTAGGGATTAACCAAAAACATCAATATAATTTCTAAAATGGGCAGAAAATATTTTACCCATTTTCTAAAGTGTAGTCGAAAATAGGCAAAAAAAGACGTATCTTTGAAGTGTATACAAGCGAACAAAATGTTATAAAATATTTTTCTAGTAATTATAAATGAACTTATTTATTATGTAATGAAGTATTAATGACTAAATACTAACTTATACACATTCTAAACATAAATTTACATAATCATATCAACTAAATATGGTCTAGCCTAATGAGTGAAACTGCTTTTTGATTTAAAGTGGAAAAAAAAATGTTCTCTTGGTAAACTTAGACTGAGCCTAACACTAGGTAAACTCTTCGTAAACTAGTCAGGCAGAATTAACAGGAACTACAATTGGGGGGGGGGGACACAGGAATTAACTGTGGGGGCAATAAGAGACTCATGTCTCTTATTACCCCCACAAAAAATAAAAATGGTGTAATAAGAAACATGCCTAGAACATGTAAATAAAGAATGCTTTCAAGGTTTTAAAAAATTGTACATTAAAAGTCATAGTCTTGGTCAAAAGGCTACACATTAATAAATCCCAAACATCTTACTTACAAAAAAATAATAAAGAAAGAAAGAAAGAAAGAAAGAAAAATTTAGAAAAAGTGACGAACTTTCAGGGTAAGTTCAAAGTGAAGGTTTTTTTTCGTCGTATAAAAATAATTCAAAATATGTTATAAACTTTTCAATAAGTGTATTGTAGCAAAGAATATACATAATATTTAATATTACATATTTTTAATGCTGTCTAAGTATATTTTTGGTGGGTTTTTTGACTGCGTCTCTTATAATCCCTGTCTTTTATTACCCCGGCTTCCCCTACCTATTGTATAAAATTTCGTCAAACTGCATATGCAAAATTTTTATGATGAGAAGTTGTGTCGATTAAATTTTTATTCACGGTAACCGGTAAATTGCTCTGTGTAGAATGATATAGAAAAAAGTTGTGCGAAAGCAACAGCATACTAGTTTTTTACGGTTTTGTAAAAGTAGTACTAATACACGGATAAATTTATATCCGTGCCAATTTATAACTGCCAATTTATAACTGACTATAAAATAGTTTCATACCAATATTTATAAATAGTTATCTTCGTTTTATTTAATTGCAGATAAATATTATAAAAGAATGCTATTAAAAATTATTAGTTAAAAATTCGTATAATTCATAATAAATTGACACCTATATTACCTACTTACATTAGTTTATAGAAAGACAGTAGCATTAATGCCTACATTTAGTTTATAGAAAAACAATAAGTAATATTTTTTATACCTTGATTAAAAGTATTAAGTTTAGATTGTGATAATACAGTCGGCAGCGAAACTATCCGAGCACTACCAAAAGTTCCTATATAAAAAAATAGTATTCTTAATACTGTTTTGTTAAATAAATCCTTGTCGAATCATGTTCTTAGTCAGTCTAAGAACATTATTTGACAAGGATTTATTTAATAAAACAGTATTAAGAGTAATTTTTTATGTAGGAATTTTTGCTTGTGCTCGCATACTTTTGCTGTCGACTGTAACTTAACACCTTGTTATAATTAACATTTATATTTTATTTGTGTATAACAGGGGGTCGATATATCCGCAACCCAATGGAGAATCCTGACTTATTCCAAGGTGACATTTTGGGGATTGAAAGTGCAAAAGTATGTTAAAATTTTCTTGATGCATGCAGACCATATAGTATGTAATTAGCAATATCAAACTACACGTGAAATATAAATTTACTTACACTGGCGGTGTGGTTTTGACGTTATTTAGAAAGTTAAATTTATTTTTTACTTTGAAGCAAAATAAGAAAGATATAATGGTTAATAGAGTTTACTACTACATCAATTTTTGCTTTTTTTTTTTTTTTGCTTTTTAAATACACTCGTATTATCTATCATTATACATTTTGATACAATTCTGAAAAAAATGTAAAATATTTATGAAAGGTTTAGTAGTTTTTTTAAGTGCTTGATAAGTAGAAATTTAATAAACTCATATTAATATAGATGATGCAATCAAAATCAACAGTCGCCAACATAAATTTCTTCGACAACTATAGTTCGCGGTCTAACAAGTTTTTATGAGCAAAAAATGATAGTAAAGCGGCATTTCAAACTTCACTAATCTGGATTACTAAATCCATGGTTTAAAACCCGCACTGTTTTCGGAAAAATAAACTCATTTATTTAGTTTTAAATAATTTGTAATTTGATCTATATCTCTTAACTTACCAATTTAGACACCAAAATATTATTAATTTTTGTTGTCAAAATTTGGGAAATTTATTTGATTTATTCTTGCTTCCATGTTGTTTTCTCTGTAAACTATAAATGAATTAAATTAAATTGATTTTATTACATCGTTTATGAAAAGAATTTGATTCAATTGGATAGCTGATAAGTTTTAAAAGGTTTAAATAAGTTTTGTTTACATTATAGAAAAACGTTTTTATCTTGAATAAAGTTAATGTAATTTTTACATGGAAGTAATTATGGATATAAATTAAATTAAAGTAAATGTGAAATATTGCCACTTACTGTTTATTCTGAAAGATATACTTTTGTTTTTTTGGATAACACCTGGAAATTTAAATGATGTTTATCATCGGCATTTTTGTTCACGCGTTCTTTCAGCGATTGCTAAATTAAACTAATAAGTTTAGTTAAAGTTCAATAGATGGCGTCGTGACTATTTCCGAAAGGAAAAATGCAAATTAAGTGTGACGTTACTTGAAATCGCTACTTATTGGATGCATGTTAGAATCCTTTGAATAGCATATAAGAGCTAACTTCATTGCATTCGGCGGTCAGTTTTTAGTTTGCTGCATTAGCGATAGCTCTGTTTGCTAGTCGTAATGAAGGTGTTATATTAAGTTTAAACACTAAAGCTGTTTTATTAAATTATTTTTTCCTTCATTTAAAATAATTTCTTCAGATATAAGTAATTAAAATACAATGTGGCTTTAGTTTTCAAGTTTGTTTACCTTTTCCTCCCGTTTCCCTTCCGTGTAGTGTTGCCGTTCATTATAAAAGTTTGAACCATGGAGTCAGGTATTTGAGTCTGTTGTTCGTTGGCCTTTAGGGTTAACGTCGTATGCCTGCCATGTTCTTTGAGAAATGTTGTTTGTTAACTTTAAGAGTTGACATCGTTTTTTTTTTACATTTTATATAAGGTTTAAGATTAACTATTTTTGAATATAAAGTTTTAAATTGAGTTAGTGCTGGACGCTAATTTTTATCACTTGCCTGAGATGAATTTAAATGATTGTTTCAACTTTTATTAAATATTTCAATTGTTAAGTTTTAATTTTTTCTTGTTAAGTTTGTTCAATAAAATTGTTAGTTTGTTTTATAATGACTTTGTCATTCTTTGAACTGCCTTATACACATTAACTTAAGTCTTTGAGCTAACTAATGGAGTTGTTTCCACTGCATGATATTATGCTTTGCTAAATGTTAAATTAAGCCATATTGGCGACAACAAAGGTTATGGGCTACTTGGTATAGTATTACAGCCCATTGGTTGGTATTTTTTTGAAAGTTAATTTTTTTGGCAGTTCTAATTTTTTTGAGGATGGCAGTCAATATTTTACCTAGTATTGAAAAATTAGGAACAAACAACTATCATACTTGGAAAAAGGATATTCTTTTTGTGTTAATTGAGAAAAATTGTTGGAATATAGTGAATGGGAGTGAAACACTACCGGAGGAGAAGGACGGAGCAGTAACAGGGAAAGGTCACATAAATGACTTTAAGCAAAGAGCTAGGGTAGCACTTTCAACTATTTATTTAAATGTGTCTCCACAGTACAGATGTTTGATAGACAGTTGCGAGTGTCCTGTTGCGGCCTGGAAAATTTTAAAGCAAAATTTCATTAGCGATTCAAGAGCGCAACACATGCAGCTTGTAAATGAGCTGTTCCATTGTGTAATGAAGCCTGGTGGGGGCATAAATATGTATGCATCACGAATCTCCAAAATTGCTGACGAGTTGAAGGAGTCTGGACATGAGATGGAAGATATATATCTTTGCTTCCAGCTGCTGAGGAATGTTCCTGACAAATTTGAGTCTGCCACCCAGTATATCTTGCGATGGTCTGAAAATTTTGAGTTCAAGAAAATAGTCGTGGAACTAGTAGCTGAAGAAACGAGGCTGAAACTCAGGGATGCAGATCGAGGAGCCAATAGAGTCGAAGTCCAGAATGTTCACCATCAGCAAAATGGTAAGAAATCATTTCCTAAATCTATCACCTGCCATCGCTGTGGTCGTCGGGGACATATTAAAAGAAACTGTTTTGTTAATTTAAATAAACAGGACAATAGTACTTCTGAGAACTCTAAATTTAATAATAGTAAATCTAATGTTAAAAGAGCTAACTCTGTCACCCGTAACAAATCTAAACAAAATTCCCCCATGTCTTATATTGCTCAATCTTGCATAAGTAATTCTGATGATGAGTGCTGTTGGGCTTTTGATACCGCGGCCTCTCATCACTTTTGCAAGAATTTAGACTATTTTTCTGAATATAATCCTATTGAAGGTGAAAGTTTATTTGTTGCCGTTGACGGAGTTAGTTTTCCTATTATTGGTAAAGGTTCTGTTCATTTAATTTTTGATAATAATTCTTGTATTTTGCAAAATGTTTTATATTCCCCCAGACTAAGAAAAAATTTAATATCTGGTCCGAAAATGGACATTAATGGCGCCAGTTTCTCTGGTAGAGGAGGAAAAATTGATGTTATTGGTAGAGATAACGTAAAAATCTTTTCTGCTGTGCTTGACAATGGTATTTACAATGTTTACCCTAAAGTTTATAAAAATGTTGATTTTAAAGATAATGGGGGGCACGTTTCAACTATTACTTCAACTGTTAATGTACCCAGTAATAAAAGTATTGAATTTTGGCATGGCCGTTTTGGACATGTTAGTCCAGAACTTATAGTTCATACTAGCAAGTGTAATGGGGTAAAAGGTTTACCAAAGTTGAAACGTGGAAATTTTTTTTTGTGAACCTTGTCGTCTAAGCAAGCAGAAAAGGATTTCTTTTAGATTAAATGAGAACTTTCAATGTAAATCTCCTTTAGAGAGAATTTTTATGGATGTCTGGGGACCGATAAAAATTTCTGGTAACAATGGGGAGAGGTTTTTTCTATCTATTATAGACATGTTCTCAAGAAAAACTGCTTTATATCCTATGTTTGAAAAATCGCAGGTGTTTTCAATTTTTGAAAAACACATAGCTAGAGCTGAAAGGCAGTTAGGAAAGAAGCTTAAGTTTTTGAGAACAGACAATATTTCTGAGTTTTTTAATGACAGTTTTCGAAATTATTGTGAAAAGAATGGTGTCACACATGAATTAACCAATACCTTCTCTCCTGAGCAGAATGGTTTGTGTGAACGCGTAAATCAAACTGTCTTAAATTGTGCCAGAGCCATGTTAATAGATAGTGGACTGCCCCTCACTTTTTGGCCAGAGGCTGTACTTTATTTTGCATTTACATGGAACAGAGTAATACACAAAGGTCAAAGTAAAACCCCCCTTGAATTGTATAGTGGACATAAACCATCAGTTAGGCATCTTAAGCCGTTTGGGTTGATCACATATGTAGGTATCCCTAAACAGAAGCGGTCTCATAAGCTTGACCCTAAAGCTCAAAAGGGTGTTCTTGTAGGTTATGCGTTGCGAACCAAAGGTTACAGAGTCTGGTTAGAGGAGGAAAATAGAATTATAGAAACTTTGAATGTTACGTTTGGTAATTCCCTCTTCAGCAAAAACAGTGGAGCCGTGCTGGGCACCTCTTCAATTGATTTGGATCTGTTCGGGGATAATCCAGTAGATCGTTCTGGATCCGATCCTGTTGATGTAATCCTCCAGGACAGATCTGATGAAGTTGTTGAGGATGACCCAATAGCAAGCCCTGTTGATCCTGAACCAGATGTTGTATGGGTTCGTAAACCTGTCCCAAGGCCCACAGGAAAACGTGTGGATATTTACTATTATCCTGAGGGGTCAAGTACAAGGCTGAGGTCAATGAATGATGTCCAAAAATATTGTTCAAATCATAATTTAAATTTTGTGCCGGAACTTTTTGACTTTTCTGGTAATAATCTTTTTGAAGGGGTGGTAAAACAAGAACCTGTTACTTCTGTTTCACAGACTGAATGTAAGAAACTTATCTGACTAGATTTAACTGTTCCAAAAACTTTTAATCAAGCCTTAAAATCTGAACAATATCTAAACTGGAAAACAGCTATGGATGAAGAAATTGACAGCATGCGTAGTCGCAAAGTCTGGCACCTGGTTGCGTTACCAAAAGGCAAAACCCCGTTGGGAAATAAATGGGTTTTTGCAGTAAAACGAGATGAGCATGGAAACATTGCTCGTTTCAAAGCAAGATTAGTTGCCCAAGGGTTTAATCAGGTGAAAGGCGACACGTTTGATGAAACATTTTCTCCAGTTGTTAACTTTTCAGTTGTTAGATTTTTCTTTTCTCTTTTGGTGTCCCATTTAAATTGGTTTAATTCCCAGTGTGATGTGAAATGCGCTTATTTGTATGCTCCCTTAGATGAAGAGATATACATGTATCAACCACCTGGGTATGTTGTCAAGGGCAAGGAACATCTTGTATGTAAACTTGACCGAGCATTATATGGGTTACATCAAAGTGGACGTTTATGGTTTTATGAGTTAAATCGTGTTCTTTTAGATTTGGGTTTTGAAAAATTTAATTGGTGCAATTGCACATACAGGTTTAAAGATTTTATCGTTCTACTTGTTTATGTAGACGATATTGTAGTTTTTGGTAAAACTCAATCACAAATTGACAATGTGATTAGTTTATTGGGACAGAAATTTGATTTGAAAGTTTTAGGAAAGACTAAGAAACTATTGGGAGTGGAATTTGAGTACAATAATGGAGACGTTCAATTGTCCCAGTGTACCTATATAGAAGTTTGCTAGGTTGCTTATCTTTCGTTGCTGGTCGTACACGTCCTGATATTGCTTATGCCACTAATATTTTTAGTCAATTTCAGAGCTGTCCTGGTCTAACTCATTGGAATGGTTTGGTCAGATTATTAGGATATGTTTCTTACACTAAATATTATAAACTTAATTTAAAATGTAATAAACCAGATTTAATAGCCTTTTCAGATGCAGATTTTGCAATGAACCGTGATGATTTTGTGTCAATGGGAGGGCAAATAGTTTTTTTGGATGATAGTCCTATTTCATGGAGGACGTTTAAGGAGAGGGGTGTAAGTTTATCCACCATGGAGAGTGAATTTATCTCCATGTGTGAAGGTGTAAAGGAATTAAAGTGGTTTGACCATATACTGGAAGATAGCTACAAATTTAATTTAATTTCTGGTAAACATAACTCTCCTGTTCTATATGCTGACAATCAATCCGCTATAGATTTTACAAAATCTCCCATTGAAAATAACAGGTCAAAACATATAAATGTTAAATTGTTTTTCATTAGGGAATGGCTTTTCGAGGGGCAGTTCAGTCTTAAATATATTCGTAGTAAATTAAATTTGGCAGATCCTTTTACAAAATCGTTAACTAAATCTGATTTATCAAAATTTATTAATAAAGTTTTATTAAAGTAAATATAAATTTTTTTGGAACTATGTTTTTCTATAAAGTTTTTTGGAGCTATGTCTCATATAAATTTTTGGGAACTATGTTTCTCTATAAAGTGTTTTTGGAGCTATGTCTCCTATAAAGTTTAAATATAAATTTTTTATGGAAGTGCTTCCATAAGTTTGTTTGAAAACTGTTTTGCACATGATTCAGGGTTTTCATGTTCCCATTGAAATTGTATTGTATAATATAAGTTCAATTAGTTTTTATTCCTTAGTTGGGATATGTGAGACACGGCGCCGTGCGAATGATTTTTGTATTATGTGAATGTTTTTCATATTTCATGTTCTTCATATTTATGGTTTGAACTCATCTTAATGTGTTAATGTTTTTTTTAATGGGGATATGGAAATTTTGTATATAAATTGTGTTTAATGTTTTCCTATTTTTTTTCCTATTCTAGTAGATTGATTAATGGAGAACTGTTTGTGGAAAAATGCTTTGTATTTGGAAGAGCAACATATGAACTGAAGCTGACCAACAACAAAATGTTTCTAAAATTTTTTTTCCAGTAGAAGTTTTACTGTGTGTATTTTTCTTTATTGTTATATGTAAAAATTTCAGGCAACTGATATTTTTTATAAAGAAAACCAACATGGTGGGGGGCATTGTTGTCAAAATTTGGGAAATTTATTTGATTTATTCTTGCTTCCATGTTGTTTTCTCTGTAAACTATAAATGAATTAAATTAAATTGATTTTATTACATCGTTTATGAAAAGAATTTGATTCAATTGGATAGCTGATAAGTTTTAAAAGGTTTAAATAAGTTTTGTTTACATTATAGAAAAACGTTTTTATCTTGAATAAAGTTAATGTAATTTTTACATGGAAGTAATTATGGATATAAATTAAATTAAAGTAAATGTGAAATATTGCCACTTACTGTTTATTCTGAAAGATATACTTTTGTTTTTTTTGTATAACACCTGGAAATTTAAATGATGTTTATCATCGGCATTTTTGTTCACGCGTTCTTTCAGCGATTGCTAAATTAAACTAATAAGTTTAGTTAAAGTTCAATAGATGGCGTCGTGACTATTTCCGAAAGGAAAAATGCAAATTAAGTGTGACGTTACTTGAAATCGCTACTTATTGGATGCATGTTAGAATCCTTTGAATAGTATATAAGAGCTAACTTCATTGCATTCGGCGGTCAGTTTTTAGTTTGCTGCATTAGCGATAGCTCTGTTTGGTAGTCGTAATGAAGGTGTTATATTAAGTTTAAACATGAAAGCTGTTTTATTAAATTATTTTTTCCTTCATTTAAAATAATTTCTTCAGATATAAGTAATTAAAATACAATGTGGCTTTAGTTTTCAAGTTTGTTTACCTTTTCCTCCCGTTTCCCTTCCGTGTAGTGTTGCCGTTCATTATAAAAGTTTGAACCATGGAGTCAGGTATTTGAGTCTGTTGTTCGTTGGCCTTTAGGGTTAACGTCGTATGCCTGCCATGTTCTTTGAGAAATGTTGTTTGTTAACTTTAAGAGTTGACATCGTTTTTTTTTACATTTTATATAAGGTTTAAGATTAACTATTTTTGAATATAAAGTTTTAAATTGAGTTAGTGCTGGACGCTAATTTTTATCACTTGCCTGAGATGAATTTAAATGATTGTTTCAACTTTTATTAAATATTTCAATTGTTAAGTTTTAATTTTTTCTTGTTAAGTTTGTTCAATAAAATTGTTAGTTTGTTTTATAATGACTTTGTCATTCTTTGAACTGCCTTATACACATTAACTTAAGTCTTTGAGCTAACTAATGGAGTTGTTTCCACTGCATGATATTATGCTTTGCTAAATGTTAAATTAAGCCATATTGGCGACAACAATTTTTCGTAGTACATACAACACCTTTTCTTTTTCTTTCTTTTCAGGGCGGAGGACTATTAGTTTCAATTTGGAGTTTTTGTAGACCAGTTTTGAGTAACACCAAAATAAATTAGAAATATCAGTAAAATAAATTAGAAACATCAGTCCTAGTATCGTTACAAATTCGGTACCGAATGTTAGGACAATTTTTCCGAATCCAGGGGTGCAAACAGTTTTTCGACACGATAAATCAGATTTTTTAAAATCAACTAAAGTATGAAATTTAGGTGGCAACACTTTCTTTTCATTCATTTCAGTCAATTTAAAAAGTACGTGGCCCAGTTTTACGGTCAAAAAATGAGATAAAACATAAATTAAAATTAAAATAAAATAAAATAAAATAAAAATTTTACAGATTGAAATTAATAGTTCTTCGTACTAAACTAAATTCTATCTTTGATAGAATTTTTAATTATGTACACACATATATATATATATATATATATATATATATATATATATATATATATATACACTGAATATACTATCTTTCAGAATAATCAGCAATAATTATTTTAAAGGATGTTCCTTGTAACAATAAAGAAAAGCTGTATGAAAATTATTCATACCGAAAATTATAAAAATTATTCAATCCTTCATTTATCTTCATACTAAGAATTGGTTTACTTTTACGGCGAACAAAAATTTTGTAAAAACCACTCAATTTGAGATTTGTTGTTACAATAATGTATTAAGATAACTAGTTGGCATAGGTGGACTCTGCTTAGTTCCCCATTATATATATATATATATATATATTCATAAATTTCTAGAGCAGGACATTCTCTTAAGATAGTTATCATGTTAACAGAAATGAATTTGAAAAAACGCTTGACACAGTGACTGAATGAAATCCTCGCGTAATAGGCTATCCACCGTTCACTTCGATATATTTATCTTATTCTAATTTATTAATTTATTTTATCAGGGTCAATTCTGCTGTTTAGTTTTCATGCTACTATTTCCAATGCATCAATCCTCAAAATGCATATTTATATGGAAAATTTTCAATTTTGTTATGTTGATAAAATCTTAAATAACGAATAGCTTACGAATTTTTCCTATTAGAATATTTGTAATCAGTCATGTTCATACAAGTATCATAAAAGTTATTTTGAAGTTGTTTGATACATTTATGCTCAATTTTGTATTATTCTGCCATTTTAAGAGGATCGTAAATTCCAAATAACTTACAAATTTCTCAAATTAGAAAATTCCTACTCTATGGTATTCATGTCAGTATCCTAAATAATATTTCAAAAGTAGTCTGACACCTTTACGATGAAAATATCCCTCAAGATTGACGCTTATGCGAAATTTTGTTCTATTCTGCCATGTTAAGAAATTCGTAAATTTCTAATAACTTACGAAATTTTTATATTGGAAAATTCATAGTCAGTGATATTCATGCCAGTATCCTAAATAATATTTCAAAAGTAGTCTGGCATCTTTACGAGGAAAATATCTCTAAAAATTGACGTTTATGTGAAATTTTGTCCTATACTGCCATGTTAAGAAATTCGTAAATTTCCAATAACTGCGAAATTTTCAAAGTAGCATATTTATAGTTACTGATGTTCATTCCGGCATCAAAACTGATATTTTAAAACTGGTCTGACATTTTTACAGTAAAAAGTTTCCATTTAATGCACGTTTAAGTGAAATTTTGTCCTATTCTCTCATGTTAAGAAAATCGTAAATTTTTAATAACTTACGAAGTTTTTATTTCGAATGTTGTAAATGAATAGGGTTCTTACGAGTATCGAAAGTAATATTTTAAAACTGATCTGACCTCTCTGCGATCATTTCTTCATGAGATATCGTGTAAACAGACTAACAAACTAACACACTAACACACTAACGGACTAACACACTAACAGACAAACTACAGCCGGACACCATACAAATTTTGTCATTTTCGTATTCCTGACACCTGAAAACATGTAAAAAAGTAAAAAAAAAACGAGGTCGAAAATTTTCACGATTACCTAAGTTCCCCATACCTATAGTATGATGGGGAACTAATAAAAATAATAAAATTTCATTCATGATCTGAAACGAATAACATAATTTTTAAAAGGATTAATTAACAGAAAAATTATGGAGACATAGCTGCAACAATGTATTAAGAAAACAGTAATTTACTCATGGTTTGAATAGAATAAAAAGGATAAAAAGATAATTCTAAAGAAAGAAATTAAAATTATATTCTAATCTAAACATATAATTTTTCTTACTTTAAGCTTAGCAAATATAATTTGAAATGCAACAGAAGAAATAAAACTATTCTTATTTTACACATTTGTGGAATTCATAAATTGCTTATCATTTAATAATTTCGTTTATTTTTTATTTCTTGCATATTTACAGCGTGCAATTCGTTAAATAAACAGTGATAGAATTATCAAAACGCATTTAACAGATTAGGAATTAATGCATAGTTGAAAGAAAGTATTATGTTTTAAATTGTTTAGAGTTTTATGGGTTTTTAAAAGTCCTTTAAATATCCCCGAGAGAGCATAATTAATTAACATAATTGATACATAAGTTGTGAAACAGCATAAATTTTATCTTTCTTTACGAATGATTTAACTAATAAAAACTGCTGTGCGAGTATGAGTGAAACAGAAAATTATTCTGAAGTGAAAATGAACAGAAGCAACCAGTATGATTTCTAAAATAATAAAAAAAAAAATAAAAACATAAAAAAATATTATTATTATACAGATTTTTCTGTGAACATTCAGTTGGCGAAATCTAATCTCATTTATTTAGAATAAGAAAAACTATTTTCCAAAAGAAGTTTTATTAAAGAAAGTAATATTTATATATATACATATATATTCAGAATGTGGAAAAATTTCCTTTTATCGGATTACAATGAATTTTCATATCAGTGTGTTGGGGTCCGGACAAAATATCGCGTCAAAAATATAATATAATCTATTTGAAAATTTGTATTTCTGTCACGTGTGATCTCTGATTAAGGCCACAGGGCCTTATAAATTAATATTAATTAATTAAAATAAATAAATACATTATAGAATGGAATTTTATTATTTTATCTATATTTAATTTTATGTTATTTTATCATTTGCTTTTCACCATTCAAAATACATTTTAAAAATATTATACATTACTGCTGACATCAAAGATGAACACTGTTCACAAACCTTAATTAAGAATTTTAAAATAGATAAGCACGATTGAATTCTTTATGACTAATCTTTAAAAAAATATTAATAAATATAGTCTTTAAATTCTTTTAAGCAAAATTTATGACAAATTTTGTGGTGGGTTTGTGTATATGCCAGTGCTCTGACTAAGGTATGTGTTGGCATGAAATTTTATACAAAATTATTAATAATTACCAACTTATTTTTGCTTTCCATTTATTTATGTAGGCGATATTTTGCCCACGCGAGATTTTGTCCCAACACCCGTTTGTTTTCTATTACAATTTTAGAAGAAGTTATCCTTGCGTCCTAGTTATAAATGCTTTCGAAAGAAACCATAAATTTGAAGTCAATTTTTAAATAGCGAGCATTTTTAGTTACATCTCCAAAAAAGAATATATATATATATATATATATATATATACATATATACACCCCGCGACAAAAAGATAGGTACAAAGGGTTTTTTCTTTGATTTTTCATAAAATAACATTATCTAAATTGTGCTTATCATTTATTATTATCATAAAATAACACTATTCCCGGACTCATTTTTGTTTTAAGACTAATTTAGAAAAGTTTTAAGACTACACACCGCGACAAAAAGATAGGAACAAAGGGTTTTTTTAAATTTTTCATAAAGTAACATTATTTAAATTTGTGCTGATCATTTATTATCATAACAAAATATTATTATATCAAAAACATATTAAATATTTGAATCATATTCAAAATATTCATATTCAAAATAATCATATTAAAAAAAAAAAAAAAAAAAAAAAAAAAACCTTTGTTCCTATCTTTTTTGTCGCGGTGTGTAGTCTTAAATTAGAAAAATTTTACTCTTAAAATTCTTCTAAATTAGTCTTAAAACAAATATTAGTCCGGGAATAGTGTTATTTTATGACAATAATAAATGTTAAGCACAATTTAGATAATGTTATTTTATGACAATAATAAATGTTAAGCACAATTTAGATAATGTTATTTTATGAAAAATCAAAGAAAAAACCCTTTGTACCTATCTTTTTGTCGCGGGGTGTATATATATCGGAAAAGAACAGAAAAGAAATGAAGAGAAATATAAATTTCATTTAAATTTTCTTTATTTGTGTGACTAAATTATAAAACTTAAACAGTAAGTATATAGTAAAATTATTGCTGTTGCTGTATAATTTTATTAGCAACTTCAGTTCTACTATATTACTTAAAGTATTAAGTACTTTTTTAGGACAGAAATGCAGTTCCAACGAATGAAAAAAGGTGGCCAGGTGGTATAATACCTTACAGAATGGATAAAAGTGTAGGTAGGTGCAAATTATTATAAATCTTTTTTAAATATCATATACGAGGTTTTCTCTGTTCATTTTAGTAATCTTGCATAAAATTGTATTCGAACGTCCAAATTTTATATGAACTCTCTAAACTAAAGATCAAAACAGTGTTGCCAGATCAATTTCAGAACGTACCCCTTCCTAGAAATAAATAATCTGGTGTCTCACTCTTGACGTAACGGAAGCGAATTTTAGAGACTGATGCCAATAAAACTGTTTATATCTCATGCTTCTAAATCCTAATTAATGTCAAAAGATAATGTTATAATGATGTAACAAAACTGTAATATAGAGTTCTAACAGATGACGTCACGAGCATGTTTGCTGAGGGACAGTTGACCTCACTGACCCATTTTATCAATGCGGAATAGTGTTACAAATTTATTGTAACACAGTGTTGTAAATGTTTTTGCAAAAGCATAAAATAATTCGACTAATACGCTTCCAAAGGCATGGAAAAATTAGCGTTGTCCTTCAGCAATGTACGGTTACTAAGAAGAAAGTCACGTGGATGTTAGAACTCTATCCGCGTTTGTAATAATCGATAGATGGCGCTTTCCCAACTGCAGTTGTTAGTAAATATAATAACCGCACGTGTATTTATTATTGTTCTTTCTTGTTGTTCTATCATTGTTTCAGCGTGAAAGCTTTCAGTGGTGTGATAATTTCACCTTAGCCCACCAGAGGGAGAGCATTTCATTACAATCGCGGATAGCTTTTTAAGAATTAAAACAATAAGTAACGGACCAATCAAAAATTTTAAAGCAAGCTTAAAAACGGCTTCGTAAAAATTATTAAAGAAGTATTTTTTTCTTTAAACAATAGATGATATAAAGACTGAAATTATGGAAGCTATGAAACATATCGAAGAAAAAACATGCATCAAGTTCGTTCCTAAGGATAGTTCTGTAAAAGATTACATCAGGATTTTCTCTGGAGATGGGTAAGGCACTTTTTACAGAAATTAACTGGATAAATTAAGATAAATTAATTGTTTTAATTCTAAAATTATTTTGTGATTAATAGTTTCAGGTTCTCGCAGGTTTGCTTTGTACCCTTATTTTTGGCCTTTCATTTAACCAGTGATGTCACGTCAAATGCTATTTCCAAATGACTTTGTATTGAAAGTAGAAGATATAAATATTCCATATACAAAAACTACTAACTTCATAGTAAAAAGTTTTCAAAATAAATATTAAAAATTATGAAAATTGCATTTTATACTATAGTTGTTGGGATAGATTTTTATAAGCCTTATAAAATATATATGTTCTCGAGATGAAATGCTTTGAATGAAAATTTTTAAAATTAACTATAAATGTGTATTTTATTGAGAATATGGTCAATTTTTTTTTTTTTTTTTTTTAATTTGAGCTTAGCCATTCTTTGGGGTGGGGGTGGGAGGGAAGGGGATATAATTAATAGCATATTAGTACCTATAAATGGTTATTGATGTGGAAATTGAACTAGATCTGAAGCAGTTGATGATGCACTTTTGTTCAAGTAAAAAATTTAAATAATAATTAAAAAATATATACATTTCATACCATTAAAACTCTATAAAAGAATTTCAGGTATAAGGTATAGTCAGGCCGTGCATAGGTTCGCCTCGTATTCCAGGTAAGTGTTACAGCAATCTACTAATGATGTCTTGAGCTATGGGGGTTTTAAGCCATCAGTCTTGCAATAAGATCAATTTCCTTAAACGAAACAATTTTTTTTGACATCTTATCACTATTTTGTTGTTTCGAATAAGGGAAGCCAAATTTTGTTTCCTTTGTATTTACTTATTTAGAGCTGATTTCTTGTGCCTACTGCTTTATATGACTAAAATAAACATGCAAAATTTATTTGTCGTGTAAAAGTTTGATTTTCTATTAGAATATAACAATTTTCGGGTTCCGTTAGAGGTAACACAATACTTCATCATTACAAGTAGGGGTAACTCTGTCTGTTACTAGGTCAAATGGTTTTGAAAGGGAGATCCAGTAGTAGACACAGGCTCATATTCTTCGAAGTTCAAAGTGTGGAACCAAATGCGAATTCATTACTCTAAAAATCAGATTTAAATACCTCAATATATTCGGAAGATTTTTTTTAAAAACTAATATTACCTAAGCGGACGATTAAAATTTTATTTATAAATTAAGACTCAGTGTAAACAAAAAAAAAAAAAAAAAAAAAAAAAACAAGTGGAACAATTAAATTTTCAGAGGTAATTTGTTTTCAATTTATGATATAAGCTTACTCTTTTTTTATTTTTTTACCGCACTAATGAAACAAAAATGTCTTTCTTTAATTAAATATATTTTTTCACTCAATTTCTATTTTAGTTTTTGAGTTTACTGGAAAATTTAAAAGACCACTACTGGGTGTTTTAGCGTCCACTACTGGTGCATTTTATGCTCTTTGGCAAAACAAAATTTTGGGCATAACAATACTCCGAACAGCATTTTTCGAAGTACTGTCAGGATCAGAAAGTGTTAATTGAAGTTTTGAATGCTGAATGCTGGTCATAGTTGCACTATATAAAATTAGGAAACACACACACTCACACACACACACACGAAAAAAAAAAAAAAAAAAAAAAACAGAAAATGATTTTACGGCGTGTTCTACTGGTATAATTGCTCTACTCCTTTAAAACAACCTCAGTCTTAAGACTGACTTGCGATTTAACTATCTGTTTTATACTTTAACCTTCAAAAAAAGACTTCTCCGATATTATGAATTTCTAGCGTCCTGTCCGCTTATCCAATTGAAAATTGAAATGAAATGTCAGTTATTGTTATTTGAAAATATGCACTCGTGATTGCGATGATTTAAAACAATAGAGCTCTTAAGGTCATCGTTACAGCGAAAAAAAAATTCCAAATTATCAAATGGAAATTCCAATTGTTTGCTGCTCAAATCAAATAATCTGGTGTGTCACTCACACGACTTTCTCTTACCCTGAAATTTAATACTATAAATACAGGTTCGAGATTAAGAGGTAAGATAACGATGTTATGTAAACCTATGTTAAGCAATTCAAATTAGGCTTCGGAAGAGTCTTATACGATAATTAATTCTGTGTGAGAGGGGCTACCGCCCCCCTCAACCCCCCGTTTCATTAATGCACTTAGATTTATAGAAAATTTAATTCGGTTATTAAAAAATAATTCTGTTTTTAAAAAATAATTTATTAAAATTATTATTTTAAAAAATTATGTTTTATGATAATGCAGACGATTTCCATATTAAAGAAGTAGTATAACACTAAATATCCGAAAAAAGTCCATTTTAATCTTTAAAAAAAAAAAAAAAAAAAAAAAAAAAAAATACGATTTTTTTTCTAATTTTTTTTTCTTTAAAAGTAAAAAAAAAAATCGATAACTTTGTTTTAAATTATCGCAGATCGATGGTTCAACCATTCGTTTTAAAGGTATTGGCGAGCTCTTTTGAAAGATACCCATCATGAAAATTACTCCCCTCGTGGGGGACTTCCCCCCCAGGGGGGGGAGGCTAGGCTCCTACATACACAATTTTTTTTCCCAGTTGACTATCTCTATTACAATATATATATATATATATATATATATATATATATATATATTCGTTTCATTTGGTTTAGTGCAGTCTATAGACGTTAAACTCTACTTACCTGTAATTTCCCCCATAGACGTAATGTATTAGAATTCTCTTGATTGTCCCTGTACACGAACCATTTGCTTGATCTGAACGAAAAGCTTACTGTAGCATCCGTATATGATACACATTTAGAATACCAAGTTTGAACTTTCTGCCATAATTTGTTTTTGAGATATGCTGATAACAGACAGACACACACACACACACACATACACACAGACACACACACAGACTCACAGACACACAGGCATACACACAGACCATTTGCTAAAAACATAATTTTCGTACTCAGGGGACCTCAGAACGTGTAAATATAACAAAATCTCGCGTTCGAAAATTTGACCCAAAAACAATACTTTCTCTACCTTATGGGTAAGAGAAAGTAAAAACCATAAGTAGCGTTCAAACAATCTTGTATGACGAAAATTGCCGGCAAATTGCAAACTATAAAACATTTGCAGAGAAGAGCATTATGAAAAGTCAGTGATAATACAAGAGGAGAGGGATGATTTTATAAATTTTCAGCGTGCACACTTTTGCAGATGCTAATGCATTGTATGCAGAAAATTATTAACAACAATGATGGACGTAGTATTGCAGGAGGAATCAATGTAACTTCAAGTTGTGAGGTTTACGTGGATGCAAACTTTATCTTAATTAACTAATTAACTAGAGGTAAATTAAAGTACGAGACTTGATTAAAATAAAATAAGGCTTTTATTTAAACTGAAATAATGAGAAGGTAAATCAGGCCTATGAACTCAATCAGTGGAAGCTTTAGGTAACTTAGAAAAAATAACTACAAGAAATAACTTACAAGGAAACATTCAAAAGGTGTCATCTTCAAAAAGTATTGAAAAAAAATATATGTGATTCTACTCTTCATAAAACACCGGAAAATGAAAAAATTATCGGCTGAAATTAATTACAGCGACCACAAAAAATTATCAAAATTAAGCATATTTGGCGATTTCACACTGCTAGGCGATTGATTTTGAGTACTTGGCGGAAAATCAAAACACAGTTCTGTTCGTACACGGCAATCTCGGTGCTAGCAAACGTATCGCCTAACAGCGCTAATTCGCCAAATATGCTTAATTTTGATAATTTTTTATGGTCGCTGTAATTTCAGCCGATAATTTTTTAATTTTCTAGTGTTTTATGAAGAGTAGAATCACATATATTTTTTTCAATACTTTTTGAAGATGACACCTTTTGAATGTTTCCGTGTTAGAGAAATATAAATTCACGCTCACCCAGAGGAGATAACAGAAGAAGGTTGAAGACTGTTCTCTTTGATCATTAACGATGTGAACGCAAACTTGCCGGCTGAATTCCCATGGCACATCAAATTCTGCACACAACTTTTTGATATTTTATGACTCCCCAATACTCATCAGAGTAACAAACTCCATTAACTTATAACTTCACCACACCAATATAATAATCTGAACTCATCTACAGCACTAACTACAGTTCAGGCTAGCATAAGAGCTATCCCATCTACACCACACACTCTACGAAAATATCTTCCTATTTATCCTTCATTCAATCGACTTCAATCTCTTCACTTTAACAAAACCTTAAAGCCGCTTCGTATTCGCTTACACTCCGCAATTTTCTTCCTCCGTTGCAGCTCTATGCTGAAGCAAAACCATTCCAACCTACTCTAAAATTTCGCCGACTTTTGGCGTCGAAGCATTCAACTCTTTCATCTATTGCGTCACCGGGAGTCGCTGGATCCAGCTCAATTTGAAAAACTGCGGTGACCTACCTTTGTCTCAACCTTACAACGTTTTGTGGCACCTTCTAATATTATATTAAAAAGAGACTTGACACTGGAGTATTAAACCAATAAAAATTACAACGTTAGGACCGTCGAAGAGAAAAATATATAGGAAGCATACAGCTGTTTCGGTAGCCTTTAGCGTACCGTCTTCAGTGCATAAAGATATCTGGAACTGGAGAAGTGCTCATACATATAGAAGAGGGACCGAATTGGTTGAACAGAAGTCGGTCCCTCTTTTATATATATGAGCACTTCTCCAGTTCCAGATATCTTTATGCACTGAAGACGGTACGCTAAAGGCTACCGAAACAGCTGTATGCTTCCTATATATGTTTTCTCTTCGGCGTTCCTAACGTTGTAATTTTTATTGGTCTAATATACCTTTTAATATTGAGAAATGTCGTGATTTGAAGTGCATACTTTAGGTTTTAGATAGTCCAAGAACGAGAAATTTATTGTAGTGATTTCAGGGGATTTTGGTAGCAATGAATCTGCAAAGTTACGGAAGATGACTCTATACTACCAAAGTGATTTTGCAGTACTTGTCTAAGACATGTGGCGATGTGTGAAGGAGTATCATTTTGTCATTAACAACATCTTATTGTTACAATTCTGAAATTGCGTAATTTTGTATATCATGCAATTGAAATGAAGCAAGTTTTCAGACCTTTGGAACTGATCTCTTCAAAGGGAGTACAGACTGAGAGCGACTGTGCTTGCGATGTCCACCACACAGCAACATCACCTTCATGTAAAAACTCTGACACAATTTCGTGAAAATTTTTGTCAGCCCAGTGAATACTGTTCTTAAAGTTCAAGTTCCCAGTGAAGGCGAAATGTGCCTCCTTAGTCTATAATATCCGCAGATATCACTTATTATGTTCATCATGTCTAATAGGATAAAAATCGTAGTAAAACACTGTTGCGCGCCTCCAGATTGTAGCATCTGAATACGTTGGAATCAATTCACGATATACTCAGAACGCTTAAGGACTGTAGTTTTTGGTACATTCAAATTACAGAACATCCAAATTACAGTATTCGATGAATCTGCAGTTGTCGAATTATGCATTTCCTCAACAACTTTAACGAGAGCAGGTTGTCGTCTGGATAGTTGCCTATGACAAGTGTATCATGTTTCTACAAATTTTTTAAACTAAATTATGTAAAATTTTTAGTGAGCCTGGGCATCGTCTTAGCTTATGATTTTGTCGATAAATTCGTACTGCTTCTACAGCACTTTTTTGTTCTGATAAAACAATTTTATCAATTCCGTCCTCTGCTACCCTGTAAGTGTCCCTTTTTTTAAGAAGGTTCAAACATTTAATCTTCTAACATTACTTAATAAAAGTTTTCTACAAGCAATTCTTTGTACATGGTGTCTCAGGATCAATGCGTCCACTGTCTAGCCCTCTGAACCATGCAAAATGCATTAACGCACTGCTTTTATTTGCTGTCAATGGTATTTTAGAATGCTCTTTAAAAATATTTTATGTCAGCAATTTTTGGCGCGCATATATGGTTTCAACACCATATTGTTTTCCAGCGTCCTGATCAGTTTGCGTAAAAAAAACAGAAATAGGCATTGCCATTCAAAAATGTAAAAAGAGAAAAAAAAAATCATTGTAGCCGTAAGCAAGAGATTTCTATTGTTTTAAACGCGGGCCTACTAGATCATTCTTCGGCATCAACTTGCTAACTTTGTAAAAGCGGTCATAACAATCGACGATTGCTGCGGAAACAAAATAGCTGTTGTGGCGCTGCAATCCCACAATAACTGGCAATCGCATTCCGCGGCATGCTTTGATCATTGCTGCTTTGTTATGGCTGCTCGGCCATAACATTTGACAGTTGCTCCAGAAACGAAATTAAGTTAGTTTTACTATTGTGGCGTTGCACTCCCACCATAACTAGAGATGCTACATGATAAGAGACTGGACACTGACCCGCTAACCGATCCGCTATGTTTGTTCAATCTCTTATACATGATACAATTTTGAAAATTGAAAATTGAAAATTGTTTCAATAATTCTATGCATGAATCTCTAAAGATGACAAAACTATTTTCTTAAGATTCTTTTAAAAAGGAAAGTCTCGGACGCTGGTAAAAATAAATTACGTTCTACAGCGATCGAGTAGTCTGTGAATGAATACCCGCTATTGTTATTCAATGTCCGAGGCATCCTTTGATCTTTGTAGTTTTCTATATCTTCTTCCACGCTGGCGCTTTGGCGTTGAGATCTAGAAAGGCCGTTGTTTTAAACAACAATACCTGACTTTAGATTTTGATTGATTGAGCGGATAGGCCGACATGGATTCATGTCTCGGGAGACCGCCCTGTTTAAAATCGTAGTCATGAAAGACAGATCATACTTTGGAATTTCTCAATCACCTCAGAATTTTCTCATCAATCATGTAAACCTGGACTTGTCTTTCACATTGTTAGAATGTTACTGTCGTGTGTTTCCAGTTTATTTTTTATTTATTTATTTTTTTTAACAAACTTTTTTTGACAAACTTATCATATTCATTAACTATATCCAATAGAAAAGAATATATTCGTTTTTTTTTTTTTTTTTTTTTTTTTTTTAAAGTACCGTTGTATATTGTCTATAAGTTATATACGTACGACACAGATATAGTGTACTTACATCTAGCGTAGTGAAAGAAATCCATAAAACAAGTTAAAATGAGCTTAGAACCGTTTCCAATTATAGCCTCTGTTATGTACGAATTCTTTTGCGTGACCTTGTAAATGAATGATGGATGTTTTTTATACAATATTCTACATGAAACATGTTTTTGTGTACGTAACAAATAAATGTTCACCTGATTTTGTTTATTGCATTCTAAAAATGTTAAAATTTTCCAACGAGAAATTCCATCCATAAGACGCAATGTATTTGATTTTTCATGTATGTTTTTGTACAAGAACTAATACACCTGTACACGACCCTATGCGATCACAATAAAGAATTTTCATGTAATATACTGATTTCATACAGATTTTGAATATTCAATTTGTACTTCCCGTTAATATCTATTTTTAAATTATTTTGGTAATATATACACAGACACACAGATGAACCAGTAAAAATTGAATATAGGAATTCAAGAAATCTCAAAACGTGCAATTACAACAAAATCGCATTTTCGAAAATTCTACAAAATCATATTTTTTTCAATGATATATATGTAAGAGAGATTAAAAATAATCAAATAAAATATGAGACATTAATATCTGAACTAAACGTATCTATCATTTGTTAGATGTTATTCTCATTGGGGACACACTGGTAAAATGCAACCTGTTTCTCTCGGGATCGGCTGCGAATCTGTGGGAACAATCATCCACGAACTGACCCATGCCATTGGATTTGATCATGAACAAAATAGATCTGACAGAGATGACTATCTACTTATATATTGGCAAAACATAGCCCCAGGTAAGTACGTCATTACCCATAAATTATTTTATCATTTATAAAACTTGATGGAATAAGTATAGTTGAATGCGGTTTAAGAAAAAGTCATTTCGCGAAGAAAAGGGAAAGATTTTTTAAGCAAAGGAAAAATAATATTTTCCAACCAAAAATTTTCTGAATATATTGGCACTAGACGCAATCAGTCATAGGAAATATGCAAATCATAATCTAAAAAAAAAAAAAAAAAAGAAAAAGAAGGTTGTACGATAAAAAACTCATCTTTGATAGCGAATACTGCCGCCGCCCAAAATTTTTCACTATATTTGTATAGTAATCTTTACTTTATTTAATCTTATAACACATTACAAAACACTGTTATTTATGAATAATAGGTGAAGAAAACTGTGGGCAACGGCTACTAAACAGAATACCTAGAATGTGTTGTCTTGCATTGTGATGCTCTTGTATACATTTGCTTGAAAATAATCGTAGTTTTAACAGAATTTTCATAGTTTTCGCAAACTGCATTGAAATATGTCAATTACTTTAAACTTTATGAATTTTTAAACTATACTCATGTCCATAAATTAAGGATAATGCTAGCTGAGGCAAATAAATGTTCAGAAGCATAACAAATATGACTTATTCATAGAGTCCATTTATTAAACAAAAGATCAAGAACAAAAAAAGGCGGTTTATGTAGGATACCATTTATAAAAACTACGGTTTTTGCTCCCTGAAGCAATTACAAAAAATATCTATCTTGCAAAATCTTAACATTACATGGTTGGTATGATGGTTAATACATTTCATGTCTCTCAGATGAGGAAATACAGTCCATACAACGCTTAGGAATGCTGAGTATTAAATTATTGATCTGATCTTGGGGAAGATTACTCTACTCAGTAAGCAATGCTCTCCGAAGTTCTGGTACACACGTAGGAGGTGGTTGATGGACTACAACTCATCTAAAAAGCATGTCCTAAACATGCTCCATCGGATTTTACTCAGGTGAAAATGCTGGTCATTCCATGCGGGTGATAGCTTCAGATTGTAGGCATCCGTGTACAACGCTTGCACGGTGAGGACGCGCATTGTCGTTCATAAACACAAATTCTGAGCTCATGGCACCCCTAAACAAACGTACATGTTGTTGCTGAATGATGTCCCGATAAATTTGGTCTATCATTCTTCCGATTTGAACATGCAGATCTGTTCTGGTGCCCAATATGATCCCCTCCCCCCAAACGAGCACTCCTGCCTCACAGTAACGGTGTCGTTCAATGATGTTGTTTTGGTGGTAATGGGTTCCTGACGTTCTACATATGAAAGTCTGGCGTGAATCACACTGCAGGCTAAACATGGTCTCTTCGGAAAGCTTCTCCTCCATGCGGGTGATAGCTTCAGATTGTAGGCATCCGTGTACAACGTTTGCAAGGCGAGGACGCGCATTGTCGTCCATAAACACAAATTCTGAGCTCATGGCACCCCTAAACAAACGTACATGTTGTTGCCGAATGATGTTCCGATAAATTTGGTCTACCATTCTTCCGATTTGAACATGCAGATCTGTTCTGGTGCCCAATATGATCCCCCCCCCTCCAAACGAGCACTCCTGCCCCACAGTAACGGTGTCGTTCAATGATGTTGTTTTGGTGGTAATGGGTTCCTGACGTTCTACATATGAAAGTCTGGCGTGAACCCCACTGCAGGCTAAGCCTGGTCTCTTCGGAAAACATCACACAAGCTCACTGTGCCGCTGTCCACATTGCATGTTCTCTACTCCAAGTTAACCGCTGGCACAGTGCATTGCCGTGAGTGGATTACATCTAAGAGGCCTGCGAGCATATAGACCAATATCACCCAAACGTCTATACACGGTTTGTCTTGAAACTGTGTCACTCGTGGCTGCAGAAAGCTGACGAGACAGGTCTGATGCTGCACATTATCTGCTTACTTTGGCAGTTACTGCCAAATACCGGTGGTCATTCGGCAATGTAACTCGGAGCCGACCAGTACTGTAACGTTGACTTGCATTTCCAACATTTTGGAATCGTTGCCAAAGCCTAGAGATGACACTTTGGGCGATTCTAAGTTCCCCTGATACTTCTATCTGAGTACGCCCATATTCTAGTCGGCCGATAATTCTACCACGTAAAAAATTATCTGCATGCGTCCTCTGTGTCATAACCATTCGGTTGTGGCACTGAGCGACACACAGAACGCCTGTGAACAATTTTCCTTCTTTGCTCCCATTCCTTATCTACCCCCTTCTTACACTTTAGTCATTGTAACATCATATCGGTGTCATCTGAAGGCTTCCTATAATTTACATATATTCTTAAAGATGTGTGTGGTATTTCTACAGGTGAAATTTTTGCATTAAAGTTCGATATCAGTGTGAGTCTGAATTATCCTTAATTTATGGACATGAGTGTATTTACGAGTTTATGCAACACTGGTATTTCTTTGCAGTTCGTAGACTTCAAATACCGTTTAGAGAAAATTTAAAATGTTGATTATAAAAAACTTCTCTTGTAGATATCTTGAAATTTGTAGTTTGTTTATTGCCTGAAGAAAAACATGATTGTGATGAATGGTTTTCATGCATTTTGTGTATTTTTTAGGTTTGTAGTTAGCGAGTTATAAATTGTATGTATGTTGTATGTGTTGTAAGTAGGGGAGATCCGTGTAATATGGACTCCCTAAGCACGAATGCTCATAACACTAAAATTATTAAAATAAAAATATTTAACTTGTTGGCTGCTCATTACAATTGTATAGTTGCATGGTTCAAGCTTGGTAAAGCACTTTGGGAACTATTAATAATTGCAGGAAATAATTATTTTATTTATGTACCGGTGATCCATAGTACACACACGTTCGTGTAACATGGACCAAGTGGTCCATTGTGGTCCTTCCCGAAAAGTTGACACACTTAGAATTGTGAAAAGAACTGTCCCTCATACTCTTATTCATCTTTTGGGAATAGTAGAAATAGACGAAAAGAATAATAGTTAATGGACGAAAAAAAGAGAGGTCCAAAGGATATATCCAGTGGGTAGTAGGCGAAGGAAGTGATAGCTTGATTACCCCTGCTTCTCTGACCTATTCTATAGTCTCAAGATTTTGAGTGTGCGACATATGTACGCCGACCATTAACAAAACCTCTCTGTTTTTATCATGACCGTCCATATTACACAACAGAGCATGGTTCACATTACACGCCAGAGCATGGTTAACATTACACGCATAAACAAAGCAAAATTGTTTCCAATCACATATCGCTATGCAAATTGGCGCCCATGAAACACATGTCTAAATTGTTCAGAAAATAAGTACCTTTGCAACTATTAACGCGAAAATTATATTACAATTACCTAACAGCAGAAAGTAATACTTTCATTTTAACATACTTGTTACATCAATAATCATATAAACCGAAAACTCAATTTCATAATCGTCCAAATACAATAAGACAATAAGATGGTTAAAGACAATAAGATATAAAGACAATAGTATAATGACATGGTATAAAGACAAGGTATAAAGACAATAAGATGGTTTCACTATCAAGATGTTGAATATATAAATTTCCTCATGGTCCGTATAAGGGTCATTCTCAGATAATGGTAAATATTGGTTTCAGAAAAAAATATTAAAAAAAATTGTTTTAATTCCTGATTTTTTTACATTAATGCAATTATCCACGTCTCCTATAGAGGAAAAAATTACGAGCAGAGATCGTTTGCCTTAATTACAGCTTAAATTAATTTTTTAATTTTCCATTGCAACATGGTAATGATATTTGTGAACTTGGTAATGACAGACAGAACCGCAGAAATGACCAATGGCCAAATAATTACACATTTATTTATTTATGGATAGCTGTATTTATCATTCTAATTTGCAACAGAAAAATAAAAATGTCTAGATGATATATCAATGGTGAGATTTTTGGAATAATTTTCACTTTATGAATCCTATAACTTTCTGTCAAATGAGACAAAAAGCTTTATGATAGACTAAATTAGTCCATAAAATGGAATTTTGGCAATTTCTGCTAATGAACAGTTCTGAAATGAAAAAAAAAAAAAAAAAGGGTCTAAAACAGTCATTAACGCGTTCCTAGACATCATTACCATGTTTTCAGAACACCTTGGTAATGACCACCTTGGTAATGACATTTTTAATGTCAAGCCTATTTATGGCTAAATTATAACAATTAAAAGCTAATGCAATATTTATTCTGTATGCGGTCCCAAGGACTTTTATAAATCATTCAGCAAATTCAAATTTATTAATTGTGTATTTCTGTAATAATGGACTTTGTAATGACACACAATAAATACACTGACTATAATTTTAGAACAAAAACAGCAAAAAGAAATAATTTGTATTTACTTAAACTAAAAAAAACTTGTCTGCTTGTAAGTGCATGAAATACTTTACTTTTGAAAGGTTGATAATTATGACAGCACCATCTAGTAGTGAGGTACTGAAAAAAACTTACTCACCCTGGTAATGACAGTTACACATAGGGACAAGTTTTAAATAAGAATAATTAATAGAATTTTTTCTTTTATGTCTAAAGTTCCAAATATATTAAAAATAGAAACATTAAATATACCTAGAAAATTGTTATCTTTATTTTTAAATTTTTCAATTCTTTAAAATAAAGGTTCAAATAATAAAGTTTGGAGTTTGGGACGAGCCTTGGTAATGACATTTACAACTTTAAAATTTTTTTAAATATTGAAATTTTAATTTTTTTGATATTCAAATTACTGCACAGTGTAGTGCTTGAAAAGAATTGTTGAAAAAAAATGTTAACTTTCATAGCTGACTTGCTCAAGTAACATTTTTTAGCAAAGGACACAAAATTTATCATTATGTGAGAATGACCCATAACACGATGGACCATATTACACGGTTCTCCTCTATATAAATTTTTCACGAATTATCGTCACATACTGTAACGAAAACAGTAAAATTTGCTGATAAAAAAGTTTAAGCATAATTTTAATCAGATTGTGAACTAATTAATGCAGGAAGGAAAAAAAAAGTAACCATCGGTTGTTTTTGCTGATATGTATTTTTCTATGCTATAGCATTTTTCTCTTTTAAAGGGGCCCACCAGCAATCGAGCGGTTCTACGCTCAATGCTGGTAAATTGGAAGTGCCGGGTTCGATCCCAGATCACGCTCATTGACCTAGCCGTTAGGAGTTTTCCGTAGTTTTCTCCGAAACTCGCGTAAATGCGGGATAGGACCCTTTAGAACCCCCCCCCCCGCGTGGAGGGCATTCCCCCCATCGGCCTAGGACCCTTGCGTAGTCAATCGGCCTTAAATACTACAAAGAACTAACCTCTTTTAAAGGGTTGTTCAGAAAATTAAGACATTACATCATCCGATTTTCAATACATCTGTTATCTCAATTTGTGCGAATATATATGCATTTTATTATTATCAAAATTATTACCACTTATTAGATGTCAACGTTAAATTTCGCTGTTTTCAAACACACAGAAAAGTGGTACGCAAGAACCAAATTAGTGAGACTAATTATTTTTCTTCTTCGACACTCGTGTTTTTGGAATTCTTCTTTTTATTGAATTTTGTACATAATATTTATAATTTTTGACAGTTTAAATTACTTAGACGAATACTGCATTGGATTTTTACAAATAAATAAATTTCAATTTTTTTTTTTTTTCTGTCTGTAGAATTCCATCTCATGAGACGCAATGAATTTTTCTGGTTGTGTATATTTGCTTATATCTGATTCTGATAATGTAGCAAGATGTTGAAAATGATTACTGCATTGCTTAAAACATGTAGTTGTGCATTAAAAATAAATGTAACATGAAGAGCAAGGCTCCTAAAATATGCTAGGTCCCAAGGACCTCAACATATCAAAATTAGGGACTAACAGCTAATCGTAAAAAAGAGAAATGAAGACTTAGAGAGAGACGTCTATTTTTCAAAATTGATATATTAGTCGGTTTTGGTACGTAATATTAATGAGCCCTTATGATCTCTATCTAATATGTTAAATTTTAGAGGGGGAAAATGTGTAGGTGATAAGTTCCCGTATAAATTAAACTCTGTTAATAAATGAATGAAATGCTTATACAATTTCTTTTTTCTTACAGATGCCGTCGATCAATTCATTAAACTTAAGCCAGAAGAAAATCGTTTGTTCGACAAGTTCGATTACGATTCTATTATGTTATACGGAGAAAAGACTTTCTCGAAGGACTGGTCCAAGACTATGAAACCTCGACAGAAGGGCGTAAAAATCCTAGATGTCAACCAGAAGGGCAAACTCAGTGACAGCGACGCATACCGAATAAATGTTTTGTACGAATGTGATAAGAAAATTTAAATATAAAGAAATTAAAAAAAATTACTTTTGCTAATTTTTGTAATTTTTTGCAGTGATGATAAGATTGCTTTGGTTTTTCGCACGTTAAGGTAAATTATAGAAAGTCGTTCATATGGAATCGATTTTATAATTTATTTTTCTCTTTTGGAGTTTGAGATAAAAGTTTGGCAACTTTAGAATAATCCTGAAACTTTTACCAGGAATGGATCGGGAGAGCACGTTTGCTCGTCTATGTATACTTCCGTTTAAATTATTGTTTTGGAGCCGTCTATCTGCCCTATGTTAAATATAAAGTTTTTTAGAAGTTATATTTTTTAAGAAAAAAATTTAAAACTATAAAACTTTAAAGGCTTATTTATTATAAGGAATCAAGTTTTAAAGAATTAAATTATACAAACATGGATACTATATAAAATAGAATTAACCTTACATTAAGGAATTAATAAGAAGGTACTTATCCACATGCCAGAGAATAATCGCCAAAGATCGCCAAATTTAAATTAATATAAATATAAATGATACAGGAAATTTATAATTAATTATTGTTTATAATATATTTTTCCATTTTTATAAAGTTTATATTAATTGTACTTACGGATAGTACGTAAGTATCGTAATTTCGTGCACTTTTGCGATTCATACACATCAAGGTAGGGGTATTCATTGATTCTTTTTTTTTTTATTTATTTTTCTTTTCGGAGGGGGGGGGGGGGAGGTTTATGTTCGTGATACTGATTGCTGCGAAAACGAGTTACATGCGTTCTCAGATTCATGCACAGCAAGGTAGGGGTGTCCAGTGTTTTTTTTTTTATTTCGTGTGCGCGAAGCGTACATACGTGCGTGATACAACAGAAGTTTTACATGCTTTCCCGTTACACCTTTCGTTTTCTATTTCATTACTTTCAGTGGAAGGATCTAAATTCATACCGGGGGTTTCAGGTAGCAGGAGGCGTTTGCATGTCCGAGGGCAGTTGGTACTTTTTTAAAGTGGGGGAAAAATAAGTGAGTTCAGTTGGTAGTCGTCCTCTTATTGTTTATAATGAAAAGTAAAAGAAAAAATTTAAATTTAAACAGGTTAAATTAGATTGTCATTTTTAAAAATTTTTTTACTTGTAATAAATACAGGAAGAAATAATAGGTTAATTCTATTTATATAGCGTGCAATTTTATGTAATTTAAGCCTTTAAAATTTTATTCCTAAAAATAATCTAAGTTTTATAATTTTATGATTTTGCCTAAAAAAATATAACTTCTGAAGAACTTCACATTTAACATATGAATCGATAAATTTCGCTAAGACAATAATTTAAATGGAAGCATAGACGAGCAAACGTGCTCTCCCGATCCATTCCTCTTTTACCCTTTGACTGGAATGTAACATTAAAAGATTTATTTTGAAAATGGCTCTTAAAATTGATAGATGACTCTAAGATAACGTAACTGCATTTTCCGAGAAGAAGTATTCATATCACCGAATTATAAAGCTGTCTATATATCGTGGTTATGGTCTTTCTATAAAAGGTATTTGTAATATATTAAATTTCAAAGGAAAAAAAAAAGTCCAAGTGAAAGTAAAAATCAAAACATGACCGAGAAACTTCCTCCTAAGTCTGTTTAAACGCAGATAAATATCAAGAAAAGAAAGTCCGGGATCCTAAAAGAAAATCCGCCGATTGAAAATTCCATTGCATCGAAACTAGGAGTGTTTTTTGGCTCTTTATGTAGAAGGTGGGCAATAAGTCCATAAATATTTAAAAAAATCATAAAACCCGAAAAAATAACCGAAATAAAAAACGGTTTGCAGGTTTAGCATTGATAGGTCACGAGATTTTTTTTAAGATGAGAAAAAATAAAATAAAAATAAAAAATAAATAAATAAAAAATAATAATAATAAAAAAAAACAGCCGATAGACGGCGCTGATATGAACAACTTAGTTGGAAATATGCAAATGAGACAGGCGATTATGAATACTTTTGGCTATGAGAATTTTTTAAATCCCGGGTGCATCGATCCCGTCCATCCAATCTGTCGGAAATGAAAAATGCAATCCGCCGAGAGCTGTCATGTATACTGCCGGACATGCTGCACTCTGCCGTTGCTGGATTTGTGACACGTCTGCAATGTGTTATCATCTATGTGGTGGTGGACATGTGGAACACATATTGCTATAATAAATGATTTGGTAACATTATTTTTGTTATTTACATGTCTTTTCTTTCACTTATGTACGAAACGCCCCCTATCGATTGTTTTTTGAACTTTTTTTTCTTATCTTAAAAAAAAAAAAAAAAAAAAAAAAAAAAAAAATCCCGTGACTTATCAATACTAAACCTGCAAAATGTTTTTATTTTGGTTATTTTTTCGGTTTTTATGAATTTTAAAAGTATTTACGGACTTTTTACCCAACATGTATAATCATTCATAAAGATATGAAGTAAAAAAAGATGTTTAAACCCCAAGCTCATCTGCTTTTGCAAAAACATATTGCTGAGAAAAACAAATTGTGGAAAATTATATGAAAAAAGCTGCTGAAAAATGGAAATTTGTAGTAACACTCGATGAGGTATGGGCATATTTAGGTGACTGTAATAGAAAAAAAAGATCAATTTCCTAGTGCTCAGCTGAAGGGAATGACAGTGCGAAATGGCTTCGTCAATGTACAGAAAAGTTCCCAAAGGGATAGTTGCAGGATTTTGCTACAACGGGAAAAAAAAAAAAAAAACCTCAAATAAGGCCAAAATTAATTCAATTTAGTACCAGCAAAATATTTTAGAACCGATTTTTGATGAAGAAATCCCAGTCTTACATAGAAAGGACATTGATAAATTTAAGCTTCATATGTAAAAAGCCCCTACTCACGCGTTTAAATCAACTGTCGTTTATATAGCAAAGAAACAATCAGAAACCGGAATAAATGCTATCCCATTTAATGAAATACCTGTAAAATAACCCGACGTTTCTCCAATGAATTTTTGCGCTTTTAGTTTATTAAAACGAGAACAGCTTCCAAAAACATTGAACGGACTTTGGAAAGCGGTACTAAAAGAATGGGGCAAAACTGACATGACAGTACTAAGAAAAAGTTTACTTTCATGGAAAATTTCAGCTAGAGCTATTGTAAAGAACTATGGCTATCAGATAAAAGCAAATCGATGCAAAATACGGCATTTATATATAGAACTCAAATACTAATTTCGTTTCCATAAAGTGGGAACGACCTTCTGTGTACTAGAGGTTCTTAAAATGGATTCTGAACCACATCGAACATCCATGCCTGAACGAGAACTCGTATCACCATTCAGCAACTAGAGGAGCATTCAGCGATAAGTAAATTCTATTTTATCGACTATGAGGTCAATCTTTTCTTGTAGGTATATTGCATACAATAATGTATACAAACAGGGAGTTTCAATACTATGTTTCAGAAATTTTAGGAGAGAGTGCATAATGTTGGTACAAAATCATATAGCAATGCGGGGTCAAAAATACTTTCCTGATGGAGTAGTATACACAGATGCATCAGAAATTGTTGCGATTATTCGTTTCAATAATGAATATGTACATCATTTTTATAATCGATGAGTACCGCATTCTAATCAGATGATAAAATTTCGAACATTATCCTAGAGTCATGTTCTTTTTATTCATGTGCATTCATCACTGAAACGAATAATCACAAAATCTTTTTATTTCTGATATTTCTGTATACACCACTGCCGCCAAGAAAGCTTATGATAGGCTAGAATCGACCAAGCGAAAAATGCTTACTAAGGCAATTAAACATAAATTAAGTCAAACAGTGGGGAAATGATCCTGCATTTCATAAATCAGGCACAAAAATATTCTACATATCAATTTAAAGTCCACCATATTACCTTGCTTATGATAAATTATTTAGTAATTATGATTAAATTAAATTAGCAATTTTATGCCTTATAGAATAAATAAGCTACAAGCTAAGGATGAAATTAATAAA
The DNA here is from genome assembly GCA_963930645.1 of Salticus scenicus. Lineage (NCBI taxonomy): Eukaryota > Metazoa > Arthropoda > Arachnida > Araneae > Salticidae > Salticus > Salticus scenicus. The sequence continues at coordinate 19,193,632 of OZ005653.1, forward strand.
CGAAATGAGTAAGTACAAAGTGAATAGCATTTGTCCACTCTGCTAGTTTATGTCTACTCGGTTACCATTAGTTTACTTTGCTACCTAATGTATTATTCCAATAAAGCAATATTTTAACTTTTAAATTGGAATGTGAAAAGGAAAAGTAGTTGGACTATAAATACAAGAATAAATTGATATTTGGGAAAAAAAAAATCTGAATTTTTGTTAATAAGAATTGTTGTATTGTTTGAGTTGTACACGAGTAAGTGAGTGGAAATATGATACATTGATGAATATTTTTATTTACATATCAAGAGTTATTGAATATTACTTATAAAAATTATTCGACAAAATGGGCCGCGGTAGCCCAGTCGGTAGGGCGCCGGCCTCGTAATTGGAAGATTGCGGGTTCGGTACTCGAGCCGGCCAAAGACCGTCGTGTACCCTAATGGTGGCTGGTGCACGTAAAATCTGTAGTGGCCGCAAAGTCCTCCATGTTCCCATCAAAAATTATACCTCTGGGGGTCACCGAAGCGGGAGAGCCATCCCTTCCGTGGAGGATCAAAATTGTGATGGCATGTCTCCGGACCACCTCTAGGGGTGTGTCCCAGACCGTCGCCAATTGCCCACTGCGCAGCATTAGTGCGACGTAAAACCCAACAACAACAACAACATATTCGACAATAAACACATATGAACTGGTAAATATATGTAAACAACGAAAGGTTTATTTTGCCAAAAACATATTCAGGATTTTTTTTTTTTTTTAGAAAAATTAAAATAAAATGCACATTTTGAAAGTTAGAATTGTAACAATATTTTTTGGAATGTGCTGAAAGAATCAAATTGTTGGAGGTATGAGATTTTCAATAAGGTTATAAAAATTTGATACGGATGCAGACTAATTCTTAGAATAAATTATTTATTTAAGTACAGTCGACACAGGCTGTTTTTTAATATGCATAAAAATATGTGCCAGATGAACAAAAACATATGGACAGTTTACTTCGGAAAAAAAAAATATATATATATATATACATAAACGAATAACTTGATTAATTAATAGATATCCAATAAAAGAACTACCCATTAATGTCAAAATTAATGACTTTCTGTCCCCACTCCCTCGGAGAATAGCAAGGTGAAAACGGTAAAATTTCCTAGGAAACCTTTATTTCTCTTAAAAATTGAAATTTTAAAAGAAATTTTTTTTTTCAAAATTCTGCTATTTTGACTCGCATATTTTCTTTCACGAATGACACGGTAATCAATCAAAATGAAACAGAGACACGGATGTTCAGAAATAGGAAAGCTCAGAATATTGAATAACGCATGAAAGTTCTCGTATGTATATACAGGGTGTCCGAAATTAAATTATCCTATTTTAAAGTCGGCTGCAAACAAAACTATTTTTGAGAAAGTTATAAAATTTTGTGTGGGACATATTGAAGGTATGAGAATTCATTAAAACGAATAAAAATATTAGTTCAAATTTTCGCCACCAAGGGGTGTTTTTTAATGAATTACACACTTCCTGATCCGTGGTCTCTCCGGTCTGTAGTCCTTAACCCATGCGACATTTAGCTTTGGGGCAGTTGGAAAAGTCTGTATGCTAAATGTGTACTTTATTAAAAAACACCCATGGGGCGAAAATTTGAACTATTTTTTTTTTTTTTTTTATTAACCGACTTCATAAAAAGAAGGAAGGTTCTCAATTCAAACCGTATGTTTTTTTTATGTTTTTTTTATGCTGTATTTTTAAATTGTGTGACTTTTCTTGCCTTTATCGGATATGACCAAAAAGCTATCTATTGAACGAACATACGTTAAATTAAAAAGTCTTTAGAAATATAAAGAAAGGATACGCTGTATTCGTAACCGAAAATTCTGTTAGGCATATATATTGAACTTTACAGTGAATACGTGTCGGTTTAAAAAGCCTATGCGTTAATCGATGTGACCGCTTACAATAACCATCCTTTAATTTTACATACCATAAATGTCACCCGCTACTCTACAATATATGCAATGTTTTTCAAGTGTGCACAAAATAGGAAATTGTGAACAAACAAATGCACGTTTTAAGCGTTCTGTTTTTAGCATTAATGTCTAAACTATCTTTGCGTACTACATCTATGATGCTCTGCAATTTTATAATTCACTTTTTTCCCCTGTCTTGAAACGTTTCCGAGATAAGATCGCCAACTCCACTCTTTTCCACCAGGTGGCGCTTTAGGCGGTTGAATCGCGTAGCACATGTCCACTTAACTGTACCTACATACCACTTTTATGACTATAGCTGTAGCTCTTCAGCAGTTAAAAGAGTCGGGACTGACTTTTTTGGGCACCCTGTATTTTCTTTTGATCGTAAAGATCTTACAATGGGACCTATTTCAGACCAACACCTTTACAATAAAACAAAAAGTATCAAAATCGAAGTCGGCGCAAAATTAAATAAAAATTGATACCTTTATTCAATAAAAAATCAAATCCTATTCAAAATACACGTCTCCCATTGTTACCTGCAAAACGCAGCCAAAAACCACTTTGATTCAAGAAAACAAATAAGATTTCGTAAGCAGCAAAAGTTGGCGAAGATGCTGGAATCTGACGTTCTTGGTGAACGAAAAACCGCAAAATTATCTGGCAAAAATATTTAATTTCTTTGGGATATCATGATTATTTTAATAAGGTATATCAAGAGAGTAATCAAGAATATGAAACAACACATCGTACAATATATATTATGAAAATATACATCTTGCGTGTATATTTTTGCCTTACGTTTTTATCGCCAAAATCAAAAGCCATCAAGGATGATCTAATTTCGTAGAAACATAAATACCGCAAAGTGAAGAATGTTCACTTTTCTATGTGAATGTTACTAATGGACTAATTGTACACAGTGATAAAATAATAAAGGAAACATGAAAATGAATCATTCGAGACAACAGCATTTGTTGCTACCGATCTAAAGACAAACCTTCAAAAACTAATTAAATTTTATTTAATTTTGCGCCGACTTCAAAAGTTATGATTAATTGTAGTGTTATAGGTTGTTTGGCGAAGGAAATTATTTTATACTTTTAGGCGCAATCTACAGTTCCATTTTCTGCCAAATTTCTTTCATTTTTAGTTGTTTGAATAGTAGTTCCTTTTTGGAGTCGGTTCTATTTTTTTACAAAAAGATTTTATTATTTATTCAATTAAATTCCCATACTTTCATTATACCCTATACGAAATTTCATAATTTTCTCAACAATAATTTCGTCTGTAGAAAACTTTAAAACAGGGTCGTTTAATTTTGGACACCCTGCAGATGTGCATTATTACTGTGAATTTTTGTAACATGAACCATTCGAAGCAAAAGTCATTATAACTGCAAATCTTAAAACTATCAATTAAATAAAATTAAATAAGAAATACTTAAAAACATTCTTCTCTTTGAAAAACTAAAAGTACGTCTTTAAAGTTTTCACTTCCTCATCATACTATAAGTATGGGGAACTTAGGTAATCGTGAAAATTTTCGACCTCGATTTTTTTACAGGTTTTCAGGTGTGATGAATCCGAAAATGACAAAATTTGTATGGTGTCCGTCTGTAGGGTGTCTGTTAGTTTGTTAGTCTGTGTACACGATAGCTCAAGAACAAATAGTCGCAGAGAAGTTAAATTAGTTTTAAAACATTACTTTAGACGCTGGCAAGAACCCTATTCATTTGCAACATTCTGATTAAAAAACTTCGTAATTTATTATAATTTTACGATTTTCTTAACATGGGTGAATAGGGCTAATTTTCGCTTAAACGTCTATCAAGTAGAAAATTTTTACCGTAAAGATGTCAGGACAGTTTTAAAATATCAGTTTTGAATTCGCAATGAACACGATTAACTATAAACATGCAAATTTGAAAGTTTCGCAAGTTATTTGGAATTTACGAATTTCTTAACATGGCAGAAGAGGGCAAAATTTCACATAAATGTCAATTTTGAGGGATATTTTCATCGTAAAGATGTCAGACTTCTTTTGAAATATTATTTAGGACACTGGCATGAATATTATTGACGACGAATTTTCCAATATAAAAATTTTGTAAGTTATTGGAAATTTACGAATTTCTTAACAAGGCAGAATAGGGCAAAGTTTCACATAAACGTCAATCTTGAGGGATATTTTCATTGTAAATTCAAACCACTTTTGAAATATTATTTAGGATACTGGCATGAATATCATAGACTATGATTTTTACTTTCCGAACATTATGGTGAGGAAAGTATTGTAATCATGTCAAAAATCCGAATTCGAGATTTTGATGTTTCTATACGTTTCGAGGTCCAACGAGTCCGTTTTCACTATTTTTACGATGATGTATGTATGTGTGTGTGTGTATGTATGTATGTGTGTATGTATGTATGTATGTGTGTGTGTACAGTCGGTAACAAAAGTGTCCGAACACTAGCAAAAATTCCTATGTAAAAAAAGATCACTTCATACAGTTTTGTTAAATAAATCCTTGTCGAATCATGTTCTTAGACTGACTAAGTATAGGATTCGACAAGGATTTACTTAACAAAACCGTATGAAGTGTACTTTTTTTACATAGGAATTTTTGCTAGTGTTCGGACACTTTTTTTACCGACTGTATGTCTGTGAGTGAACACGCTAGCGTCTAAACGCTTTGTTCGAATAAGCTGAAAGTTGGTGCGTATATTGTAAGCCACCATAGTACGAACCCTATAGATTTTGGTGAATCTAGCACTTATAGTTTTTTTACAGGGACACAAAGAAAAATTCTTTATCATTATGGTCTATGGGACCAAAATCTTAAAAGTGCGATAGCATCTAAACTCCTTCTTCAATCGAGAAAATATTTATACACATATTATAGGTCACAGTTACTCAATCTGTATACAGTTTTGAGAATCTGGCACTTACAGTTTTTTTACAGGGGCACAAAGAAAAATTCTTTATTATTATGGCCTATGGGGCCAAATTTTTAAAAGTGCGATAGCGTCTAAACGCTTATTTAATCAGAACAAAAAATTTTTACACATGTTATAGGCCACAGTTGCACGAACTGTATAGATTTTGGTGAATTTAGCACTTACAGTTTTTTTACAGGGACACAAAGAGAAATTCTTTATCATTATGGCCTGTGGGACCAAATTTTTACTTTCTTCTGTATTCTATAGAAGAAAGTATTGGATTCGTAAAAATTTTCGACCTCGGGTTTTTGATAGATTTACACGTTTTGAGAGCTGTAGAACACGATTTGACCATTTTTAGAAAATGTCTATCTGTTTGTCTGTCAGTCTCTGCGTGTGTGTGACAAATTTTTGGGGCAACTGTATCTCAGGAACTACTTTACAGAATTTCATACAAATTGGTATGTAGATGCACCTTGACATAAATTAGTGCCTATCAACTTTCGGTAAAAACTGTCTTACAGGTTGCGTTGCCATCTCGCTTTTTCTAAATTTTTAACATTGTGGTATAGTACAAAATTTTGTATGAATGTGCATAAAGAGAATTATTTTTTAATAATCATTATGAAATTTACCAGAATTATTTGTAATAGAGATAGTCAACTGGGGAAATTTTTTTGTATGTGTAGGAGCCTCGCCTCCCCCCCCCCCCCCGATGGGGAATTCCCCTCTCGAGAGGAGTAAATTTTCATGATGGGTAACTTTCAAAAGAGCTCGACAGTACCTTTTAAACGAATGGTTGAACCATATATCTGCGATAATTTAAAATGAAGTTATCGATTTTTTTTAATGTAATATTGACAATAATTTTTTTTTTTTTTTTTATATTTAGTGTTATACTACATCTAATATGGAAATCATCTGCATTATCATGTAAGATAATTTTTTTTTAAATAATAATTTTAATAAAATATTTTTACTGAGTGAATTTGTATAGGAAAATATAGAAGAAGGTCATGTGGTGGCCACAACATACTAGTTAAAAGTGCGATAGCATCTAATTAGATGCTATCGCACTTTTAACACATAAATTTTCACATAACTTACACATCTTACACATAAATTTTCAGCTCAATTGAATAAGGCGTTTATAAACGCCTTATTCAATTGAGCTGAAAATGTATATGAATATTATAAATCACTGTTGCACTAAATATAAGCATTTTGGTGAATCTAGCATTTATTGGTTTTTTACAGGGACACGACGAAAATTCTTTATCATTATGATCTATGAGCTCAAAGTTCAGTAGCGTTAAATAAAACATCGTGTTATTTATGGAGAAAAATACTCAAACACTTTATTATGGTTTTATGTCTTTTGTTTGTTTAACAACTCCTCTTTCTTTACTTTATCTACAAAACTGTTAATTACTCAATGTTCGGAAAGTCGAGTGGAGTCACTCCAGATTTTTTCAATTTAAAAAAATCGCAAGTTATTTGGAATTTACGATTTACTTAACATGGCAGAATAGGACAAAATTGAGCATAAACGTCCATTTTAAGGATCATAAATCTATCAGACAATTTCAAAATAACATTTATGATACTTCTTTGAACAAGTTTGACTACAAATATTCTAATAGGAAAATTTCGTAAGTTATTCGCAATTGAAGATTTTATCAACATAGGGAAATGATTATAATATGTCTCGCACTAGAAATTTATGAGAACATAAATATGATGGGGAACTGAGCAGAGTCCACCTATGCCAACTAGTTTAAAAGCTATCCAGTGATGTTAAACTTGACTTTTTTCATTCATTTTTCTAAAGGTAAGTCAGGGAAAGCTTTGAAATCGTAAACACATTAATTTTTATTTTATTTTATTTTTTAAATAGATTTAATTTTGTCTATGAAACTTAATTTTTACATTAAGGGCTAAAACTGCATACATTGATTGATCTGCCAATATCTACTTTCAGGATAAAATGTAGATTAATCATTTCTAATGATGTTGGGGGCCTAGGTCCTTACCTGATGCAAATGGTATTAATCTATACACCTACACTCACGTCTACTAATGTTGAATTCGATTATTTGAATTTTTGTGATAATTCTTTGACTAAAATCATCTGTTGTATTTGCATCGGTGCCAAGTCTCCCTTTTTTCAAGGGAGACTTAATATTGGTAAGTTTTTATCGCTGTTTTCAGCTTATTTTCCCGTCGAAAATATATGTGATATATTCCTTTAAAAAACAATGGTTATAAATCTGATTAAAAATTTAGAAAGGTTGGCAGCTATGTATTTGGTTTCATTTGATAGATACGGCTTTTCTGATATCCGGAAAAAAAAAAAAAAAAAAATTAGTCCAATGGCATTAATCATAAGAACGAGCTGACCAATCAATTTCATCTTTCTTTCCAATCTTCCGATGGAGAAATTGTAAGTAAATGGAGTATTTTTCGACAAAATGTTTTGGCAACGTTGCTGTCATTATATAGTATCTGAAATAATCTTGTTTTTATAAGTTTAAACAAATTCAATTTTCCTTCGAAAAACAATTTATTTTCTTCTCCAAGAAGCGTCCTCGATTTCAAGACTTTAGTGGTAATTTTATTACTGTATTTTATAATTACTGACATATTATAAAAACGTTACTGATAAAAATTTAGCACATTATTCGTACAAAACTTCCCAAGAAAGTTCCTGAATTTATTTTGCAGCATTATTTTAAAAGTTAAGTTTATCTATATTAATAAAATCAGACTTTTGTCTGTAAATTTCTCGGAATCAAAATTTTTTGTGATATCTTCAAGTTTCACATATCGTGAAAGTCAAAAATGACTTCAGAAAATTTTCTCTGTGCGTGTATATGTGTGTGTGAGAGAGAACACGCTAGCGTCTAAAAGCTTTGCTCGAATGAGATGAAAGTTGGTACGTATGTTGCAAGTCACCGTAGCACGAACCCTATTGATTTTGGTGAGTATAGCACAGATAGTTTTTTTACAGGGACACCAAGAAAAATTGTTTATCATTATGACATACGGGGACAAATTTTTAAAAGTGCGATAGTGTCTAAACGCCTTATTATACTGAGAAAAAAACTATACACATATTATAGGTCACAGTTGCACGAACTGTACCGATTTCGGTGAATCTAGCCATTACAGGTTTTTTACAGGGACACAAAGAAAATTTCTTTATCATTATGGCCTATGGGACGAAATTTTTAAAAGTGCGATAGCGTCTAAACACCTCATTCAATTGAGCAAAAAAATTATACACATATTATGAGTCACAGTTTCACGATCTGTATTGGTTTTGGTGAATCTAGCACTTATAGTTTTTACAGGGCCACAAATAACTCTGTATCATCATGGCCTATGTGGTGAAATTATTTAAAATGCGATAGCATCTACATGACTTATCTGTTTGAGTTAAAAATTTATATACATGTTTTAGGTCACCATTACACATACTGTATAGATTTTGGTAACTCTAGTACTTACAAAGTTTTACAGGGACACAAATTGTTTATCATTATGGCCTATAGGCTCAAATTACTTAAAATGCGATAGCGACTAAACGCCTCATCCAAATGAACTGAAAATTTATATACATGTTATAGGTCACCGTCACACAAACTTTATAGATTTTCGTGAACTTAGCACTTACAGTTTTTTACAGGGACACAAAAAATAATTCTTTATCATTATGGCCTATGGGACCAAATTTTTTAAAGTGCGATAGCGTCTGAACGCCTTATTCAATTTCAGGAGTTGAAAATTTATATGAATATTATAAGTCACTGTTGAACTAACTATAAGCATTTTGGTGAATCTAGCATTTATAGGGACAGAGCGAAAAATTCTTTATCATTATGATCCCTAGGCTCAAAGTTCAGTACCGTTAAATTAAACATCATGTACTATACGGAGAAAAATACTCAAACACCCTATCATAATTTTCTCTCTTTTGTTTATTTAACAACAAATTCAGTGTTCGGAAAGTCGAGTGGAGTCACTGCAGATTTTTTACTAAACTTTTTTTTTTTTTGATAATTAATTATTTCAGACTTTTTCCGCCTCTCTTGACATTTATATAGAATTCAAGGCTGTAATCAAATTTAAAAATCTGTTCCAAAATATTGAGGCAATATTCCCTCCCACACGACTCATTGTAACTTTTCAACCTTGATCAAACATTTCAAGTAGCAACTTCATATGAACTTTAAAATGCAATATTTCAATGCTGCAATAAGTTGTTTTTAAGTTACGCTGATAACAGGCATACACAAAGATAAAACATTAGAAATTTGACTTTAGTATTCAGGAAACCTCTAAACGTCCAATTATACAAAAAACAAGCACAGAACATTTAACCTAAAGAACTATTTTTTTTACCGTATAGGTATGAGACATTAATTTTCATTCCAGTGCAGTTTTCTTGCACTTTCCATTGCATAGTCCCGCTACATTCTAATTCTTTTGTGTAGCCCTGTAAACGAATGGTAAATTGTTTTCGCACCTCATTTTACACGAAACATGCTTTTATGTATATAGGAACTATATACTCATTTCATTTAGTTTAGTATGACCTATAGATTTTAAACTGTACTTACCAAAAATTTGCCCATAGATATAATATATATGAATTCTCATGGAAGTCCTTGTACCCGAATCATTTGCTTCATCTCAACGAAAAATTTAGTGTAGCACCCCTATATAATACCGATTTATAACAGAAAGTGACGGACTTTCTGTTACAGTTTTTTCTTGAGATATGTTAATAACAGGCACACATACGGACACACATAAAAACCTTAGCAGTGAAAAATGAATTAGAAGTGCATGTTTACAAGCAACAGAAAACACAGGTCACAGTTCCGGCTTGCTTGAACACCGGTGATAATCATTAACTGCCCCTTTTAGCGATTGGAAAATCTGCACGTCCTGTGGGCTTCAAAAATATTGAAATTGGATCTTTACAAGTACAGTCGGTAACAAAAGTCTTCGAACACTAGCAAAAATTCCTGTGTAAAAAATGCACACTTAATAAAGTTTTGTTAAATAAATCCTTGCCGAATCCTGTTCCACTCAGTCTAAAAACATTATTCGACAAGGATTTATTTAACAAAACTGTATTAAGTGTACTTTTTTTACATAGGAATTTTTGCTAGTGTTCGGAGACTTTTGTTACCGACTGTACAGTAAAAAGCGTGACTAGGACATTAACATTTCAGAATTGGTTTCATTTTGTATTCTTTCCTCTTACAAGCAAAGAAATTACCATCAAAGACTGTACTGATTTTAGACAATGCTCTGTCACACTCTCATGTAGATGATCTAATTGATGGTGATATCCGAGCCGATTTTTCGCCAGCGAAATTTACAGCAATCATTTAGCCATAGAATCATGCTGTTCCGGTGGAATTAAAAAGGCGTTACAGACGAGCTTTGCTAGTACCATTGCTTCATTCTATGGACAGCGGGTTGACTACAGAAAAGTTATTAAAAACTTGGAAAGGTGTAACAACCTTCATCATGTTGTTTTTTATTTAACATAAGCATGGGATAGCATTTCCGGCGAGCGAAAAAGTAAAGACATGCTGGAAAAAACTTTGGGCCGGCGCTGTCAATAGCGAGGATGCGACTGCTAATAACAATCTCATCAGTAATAAGAATTTCAAAGAATTATTCAGCCAACTGTCTGGGTGTAAAGACGCTTACGAGTCAGACATTGTGAACTGGTTTCAATACGACCAAACGGAAGTCCCACGCCACGTTCTGACTGACGAAGAAATCATTGAGAATGTGATGAGGATGAGATTGAAGATGAAAGCAATGAAGAGTACAGCAATGCGATTGAAGACCATATTACCCACGCAAACACATTTTGAAAATGCCCTAACAGCCCCACATATGTAATGTAATGAAGATTGTTTACGACGCTCGAAATCCGGGAAACAGAAGAAAATAGCGGAAGCGTTTAAATACAAAGATTCGCATGCTTCATTTTTAAAATCTGATTGTAATTATTGATCATTTGTCAATCTTTATTTTATTTTATTTTATTTTTTTTTTTAACCTTAAATTTGTTATTTAACCAATGTAATATGAAATTATGTAACTTTTTCAATGCAATTTTGCTAATAAATTTTTACCATTAAAAAACTAGTTGGCATAGGTGGATTCTGCTCAGTTCCCCATCATATTTATGTTCTCATAAATTTCTAGTGCGAGACTTATTATAATCATGTTAAAAGAAATGAATTTGACCAAAGCTTGATACAGTGACAGAATGAAATCTCCGCCTAATAGGCTACGATTCCATTGTTTAGTTTTCATGCTACTATTTCCAATGCAATAATCCTCAAAATTCATATTTATATGAAAAATTTACAATTTTGCTTTGTTGATAAAATCGTAAATTACGAATAATTTACAAAATTATCCTATTAGAATATTTGTATTCAATCATGTTCAAAAAAATATCATAAATGTAATTTTGAAGTTGTCTAATGTATTTATGATCCTCAAAATGAAAGTTTATGCTCAATGCTTTATTCTGTCAAGTTAAAACCCATTAGGCGCCAAGTCTCCCATTTTGGGAACCTTTTTTAAGATTTTTTTTCTCGAAAAGTAATTAAGATATATATATTTTATATTTTTTTTATTGAATATTGAAGTACTTAGTTTGTGATTTTTTAAAAAACATTTGTAATATAAATTCAATATTTTAAAATTGTTCAAATTTAAGCAAAATTGCTTTTTTTTTTACTTTATAAGAATAAAAATTCACTAAAAATAAATAATTCGAGAGCGAGGGTTCTGGAACATTGAATATGAAAGCCAAGAGTTCTTTTTTCAAGTCATAACAAACAGGGGACAAAAAAAAATAATTTCAAGGGGTTTTACAGTTATTTATTTAGAGAGGTCCCAAAATGGGAGACTTCGCGTGTTCTGATAGTAGAAAGAAGTCCCCTTACCCCTCTTGTGGCAATAGCCTCTCTTGTTATTTTTTCACTATTCTTGGAAAGGGTTACTCGTTTTTCTGAAAGCACATGATAACAAGCAGGTGTTGAATTAGTCACGTGTCCATTCCTTTGTGTTCTGAGGAATGCTCTAGATAACCGTTAGACAAATTCTTGGTTAGCATTCTATGTGAAGCGTTCAGTAAGCGAGGTTGATTTTCAAGAAAGTTTCTTTAATTTCATTTTAAAGTAAAAATGCCGGTAAAGTTTTTAACTGTGCAGCAAGCTTTGGATTACATGGAAACATTAGATTCGGACGAATTCTCAGCAGATGAGTGTAGCATTACTTGTTTACCACCTGATCCTGGACATATAGCTGATGAAGAGAATTTTATTGAAAATAATTTAGATGAAATTGTACCAGTGGATGTAAGCGGAGAAGTTGAACTTAGTTTAAAACAGCGCGAAACAACAAAGGATTCAAGGAGGAAAACAACACCAAAAAAGAGGAAAAGGTGTCCGAAAGAAAATTATTTTTCGAGTGATGAAGATGACTTGAATAAAAATCAAGACCAACAATCAAAACCTATAAAATCGACAAAAAGAAAAAAGCTCGTTAAACTAAGTGATTCTATTAGCGCTAGCAAACAAAATGAGCCAAAAAAGAAATCATATGTTTGGAAAAAAGCCGAGAATTTAGCTCCAATTCAATCTGAAAAAACATCACTTTTAGAAGAGACGCACCCTGAATTAGGAGAGAAAACGCCTTACGAATTATTCAAAATGTATTTTGATCCCGATATCATGAATCTTATCTTAGAAGAAACTTTAAGATACGCTACGCAAAAAAATAATTATGCATTTTCATTATCTGAAAAGTTATTGGAAGTGTTTATTGGATTTATATTGTTTAGCGGATATCATTCCTTGCCTCAAGAAGATTTATATTGGAGCAATTCGGAAGATTGTAATTTACCCTTCATACAAAATGCCATGAGCAGGCAAAGTTTTAGAGATATAAAGAAGTACCTTCATTTATGCGATAATAATTCAATCGATGGTTCTGACAAGTTAGCTAAAGTTAGATGTTTCATTGAGATGTTTTGCAAAAGATTGCAGCAATTCGGAACATTTTCTGAATGTTTAAGCATTGACGAGGAAATGATCCCTTATACAGGCAGGCATTCCGCAAAAATGTATATGCGGGGAAAACCCATAAAATTTGGATACAAATTGTGGGTTCTTGCTTCTTCCCAAGGTTATCCATTCAATTTGCAAGTTTATGTGGGAAAGGAAGCTTCAAATGAAGACAAAACTCCCCTTGGAACCAGAGTTGTTTTGGATCTAATAGAATGTGTAGAAAATAGTAGAAAACACAAAGTGTATGTTGACAATTTCTTCAACTCTCTTCCATTGCTTGAAGAAATGCGGAAAAGGGAATTCCGCCTCACTGGAACTGTGAGAGAGAATCGACTTCAGAACTGTCCTTTACAAGACAGTACAGTTTTGGTAAAAAAAGAAAGAGGGACAGCTGACTACATTATAACAAAGGATATTAGTGTAGTAAAGTGGAAAGACAATAAAGTTGTATGCTTCGCATCGAATTTTGAGTGTATGGAGCTTATGGGGCAAGCAAAACGTTGGTGTCAAAAATCTAAAAAGAAGATTGATTTGCCCCAATCAGGAATAGTTGGATCGGACAACAAAAATATGGGTGGAGTAGATCTCCTTGATCGATTTTTGAGCTCTTACCGACCAAGAATAAAGAGCAAGAAATGGTGGTGGCCATTTTTCACCAACACACTAAACATGGCTGTGGTAGCGGCTTGGAGAATCCATCGCGAGATGAATGGACAAATGACTCAATTAGCATTTTTAAGAGACATTGTGATGTGTCTGATGAAATCAGAGAGACAGGAATCGTTGGCAAAACCTCGACTAGGACCACACACGCCAGTGAACTCTAACATACGCTTTGATAATGTGAATCACTTTATCACACAGTCTGGAAAACAATCAAAATGTAAACTTTGTAAAAAGAATACTCGCCTGTGGTGCGAAAAATGTAAGGTCATGTTGCATAAAAACTGCTTAGGTCCATTTCATACAAAAATGTAAAAGAAAAAAGAAATTAAACAGGTAAGAAAATTTTCGAGTTTCTTTATTTTAAAGCTTGAACATAATTAATATGCATTTAAGTTATCAATAATTAATTTTTTAATAATATAAAAAATACTCTAGGTGATTTCTAACTTAATTTTCAAGATATTAAAATAAAACATTGAATTCTCTACATTTTGGAGGAAATATCTCTGTTACTCCCATTAAGCGCCAAGTCTCCCATTTTGGGACCCTATCATATCTTCTAGACAAATAAAGATTTTTGAAAAATTTAAACTGCTTAGAGACGTATATTGAACCTCAAAACATACAAAAATTCAAATATTTTCGGTGTCGTTCATATAGCGGCGTTTAATGGGTTAAGTAAATCGTAAATTCCAAATAACTTACGAATTTTTTAAATTGGAAAAATCATAGTCTATGATATTCATGCCAGTATCCTAAATAATATTTCGAAAGTGGTTTGACATCTTTCCGATGAAAATATCCCTCAAGATTGACGTTTATGTGATATTTTGTTCTATTCTACCATGTTAAGAAATTCGTAAATTTCCAATAACTTACGAAATTTTTATATTGGAAAATTCATAGTCATTAATATTCCTACCAGGGTCCTAAATAATATTTCAAAAGTCGTCTGACATCTTTACGATGAAAATACCTCTAAAAATTGACGTTTATGTGAAATTTTGCCCTATACTGTCATGTTAAGAAATTCGTAAATTTCCAATAACTTTCGAAATTTTCAATGTAGCCTATTTATAGTTACTGATGTTCATTCCGGCATCAAAACTGCTATTTTGAAACTGGTATGATATTTTTACAGTAAAAAGTTTCCATTTAATGCACGTTTAAGCGAATTTTTGTCCTATTCTCCCATGTTAAGAAAATCGTAAATTTCAAATAACATACGAGGTTTTTAATTCGAATGTTGCAAATAAATAGGGTGCTTGCCAGTGTCGAAAGTAATATTTTAAAACTGATTTGACCTCTTTGCGACAATTTGTTCTCGAGATATCGTATGCACAGACTAACAAACTAACGGACTAACACACTAACAGACACCATACAAATTTTGTCATTTTCGGATTCCTTACACCTGAAAACGTGTAAAAAAGTCAAAAAACCGAGGTCGAAAATTTTCACGATTACCTATAGTTCCCCATACCTATAGTATGATGGGGAACTACAAAAAAAAAAAAAAAAAAAAAAAAAATGAAAAATGAGTAAGTAAAATAAAATTAACAACAAAAACATAGTTGGCATAGGTGGACTCTGCTCAGTTAACCCTCATATGTATGTTCTCATAAATTTCTAGTACAAGACATATATTAATGTTAAGAGAAATGAATTTGACCAAACGCTAGACACAGTGACAGAATGAAATCCCCGCCTAATAGGCTACCCACCGTTCACTTGGATATATTTATCTTATTCTAATCTGTTAATCTATTTTATTGGGGGTAAATTTCGTTATTTAGTTTTCATGCTACTATCTCCGATGCAACAATCCCCAAAATACAAATTTATGTGGAATATCGCCCAATTTTGCTATGTTGATACAATATTAAATTTCGAATAACTTAATAAATTTTTCTGTTATAATATTTGTAGTCAATGATGTTCAAACAATTATATCGTAAATGTTATTTTGAAGTTGTCTGATATATTTATGATCTTCAAAATGGACGTTTATGCTGAATTTTACCCTATTCTGAAATGTTAAGTAAATCGTAAATTCCAAATAACTTACGAAATTTTTAAATTAAACACTTCATAGTCACAGATGTTCATGCCAGTATTCTAAATGATATTTTAAAAGTGTTCTCACATCTTTATGATGAAAGTATCCCTCAGAATTGACATTTATGCGGAATTTCGCCCTATTCTGCCATATTAAGAAAGTCGTAAATTTCCAATGATTTACGAAATTTTTAAATTGGAAAATTCATAGTCAATGATGTTTATGCCAATATTTTAAAAGATGTCTGACATCTTTACGATGAAAATATCCCTCAAAAGGGACATTTATGCGAAATTTTGCCGTATGAGAAGCCGTATTAAGAAATTCGTAAATTTCGAAAAATTTGCTAAATTTTTAAAGTAGCATGTTTATAGTTAATGATGTTCCCCCGGCATCAAAACTGATATTTAAAGCTGTTCTTATATCTCCACGATAAAAATATTGATTTTCATGTACATTTAAGTGAATTTTTACCCTATTCTCCCATGTTAAGAAAATCGTAAATTTCGAATAACGTCTGCAGTTTTTTAATTAGAATGTTGAAAATCAATAGGGTTCTTCTCAGTGTCATAAATAATATTTTAAAACTAATCTGACCTCTCTGCGATCATTTATTCGTGAGATATCGTGTACACAGACTAACATACTAACACACTTATGGACTAATACACTAACGGATAACCTACTAACGGACAAACCCACACATGGACTAACACATTAACGAACTAACAAACTAACAGACACACCCAACAGACGGGCATCATACCTATTTTGATATTTTTGGATTCCTCACACTTGAAAACGTGTAAAAAAATTAAAAAAACGAAGTCGAAAATTTTCACGATTACCAACGTTCCCCATACGATGGTATGATGGGGAAATAATACGCATTAACGTAGTAAGGTAGTAACGTAAAAAAAATGGATTAACGACAAAAACAAAAATTGCCGATTCACCATGTGTTGTTGACTTCACGCTTTATGGCGCGCCAGTCATATTAGTCCAGTCAATAGGTATGTAAAAAAGGGCTTACCTAGCAAAAGGTGGGGTAGAAGATTTTTCTTTTTTAATTTGTACATATTAGTGTCAATATGAAAAAAACGATTTATCCAACATGGTAGACCCCGGGAGAACTTTTGTCGGCTGAAAAACCTCGAAAATTTACTACTTTTTTGGCTTTTTTTGAAATATCTCAGAAATGGCTGAATTTAGCGATATTTTTCTATTATAAAGTTTAAAAAGGATTAAATTTCCTACAATTTTCTTCATTACAACTTTTTTGTAGTACTAATAGCAAGCGCGTTACAGCCTCTTGAAAGTCGGCATTTTTTCTCAAGCTAATAAAATACAACTCAAAGCAATGGGTTGGTGCATAAACGTTTATTAGAAAACGGAAAAACAAGGGAAAGGACATAATCAGCTGTCTGACCTTAGGAAATGATATCTGCTTCGTAGCAAAGGAGGTAAAAAAAAAAAAAAGAAAACTGCCCTCCCCCCTCCCCCCCTCCACAAAAAAGCTCTCCCTTTCCTCCCAACTCTTCCCATCTTGTAGTACGCTGCCTCGGCTGAGCATCTACCTATGTTATTCAGTTCAGTTCGAATGTAAGAACATACTCTTTCAACCCATGAGCGTTTTCTATTACAATAACCGGAGTGTTTGTTTTATTTTGAAATCAGTTTGAATAAAGGTAAAATAAAGATTCTGAAGGAGAAAGGTATACAAAAAATCTGCAAAAGTGCAATGCAAAACGTCAAAATGAAGAATATCGCTATTTTTTGAAGAACCTACAACAAGTAAGAATTCACAATGCCTTTCACAAATGATACACCAATGAGCGAATGATTGCAGAATATGTACGGCGTCATACAACTGGTGATGGAGCTGGTCCAAACTGTGAGGCTACATATCTTCCATCAAGAACTGAAGGTTTCAATTTTTAAGGTCAGTGTTTCTTGTGTGGAGAAGGGGATACTTGAAAATTTCTTTAAAAAACAGGAACGACTTCCTGAGCATGAAAGAAATTTTATCCACCATGCTATGAAACTGGGTGTGAAAGAAACAATTGTAAATGGTGCCGAAAATCGTGGGGATGAGTGAAGAAAAAAAGTATTTGAATGCATCGGAAATGTAAAAGTTTTAGTTGCTGTAGATGCTTGGTATCACAGGGTTTGTCAGCAAAAACAGCATCGGAGGCCTAAAAGTGAGAAGAAACGAGGATACTACCCTGCAAGTAACACTGATGAGGCAATGGAATCAATTTACTCCTACCCTGAAAATGACTTGGAGGAGTGCCAATCTCATTAAGTATTTGAATAATAAAATAGAGGGTGATTTTCATCCTGGCATCAGAACGGTTACATTACGCCTTTGCAAAAAATATGGTGAAGATGTTTTAATAGCCGAAACTGCCAACAAGAAAGCAGTTGTTTGCTTTCAAAATGTTGGCTATAAAATACTCAGTGAAACTAGTATAGAAACAAGGACTCTTATCCACAACAGGAAAATGTCGTATTAATTTCATCATTGGACGAGACTGAAGAAGATGATAAGATATTCTAAGAGCTTTTGTAATTACTGCAAGAGGGAGAGGAACAATTTGAGGATGACACACCTTCCTTCTACCTCTGATGACTATTGAAATTTTAGAACCCGGGCTTTCAAAACAACCACGAAGAAAATAAACATGCATTTTATACATTAATGTACTTTTCTTTATTTGTTTCAAGGCTAAATGATCGCCCTATAATTTATATATAAAGTTAAATTTCTACAATTTACTTTTGTAATGCAATTATTTGCTAATGTTCTTCAAACAAGTTAAACTATTTATGAAGTTTATTTAAAATTAAGATTGTACATTGTTATTATCCTCAATATTAATATAGCAGTAATTAACGTTTTTTACAACATTATGTATTATATCTAAGCATCATTAATATTTTATAATTTAATAAATAGTAGAATTAAAATATTTATGTATCAATGCATTGAGTTTTTGCTTATTAGTACCATAATATTTATTCATTTATATTTATGTACAAATGTTTTTTATTTTATTTTTTTCTTTGTATGTGTTTGTGTGTGTATATTATGCGTTAAAATGGTAGAATACTATACATCAGCAGTTATTGGAGTCTGATGATGACTACTGTTGTTAGGCCAGAATTGTCAGTGCGTGGCCGGGGGGGGGGGGAGTTAGTAAAAAGGGGAAGGGAAAAAATAAAAGGGTGATTGTCAATTTACCTGGCTAACATATTTAATTCTTTTCAAAAATCACGATTATTTTAACAAGGTATATCTTAAGAAAACAATCAAGAAAATAAAACAGTATTTCTTACAATATATATTGTAAAAATATACATATGGCATGTGTATTTCCGTATTATGCTTTTGATCACCAAATCCAAAAATCCCAAGGATGACAGATATCAGAGCTATATCATTAAAAGTTGTTAAGCTTTCTGTAAATAAAACTTCTAATTCTAATAATTACTGTACATTATTTATAAGGAGTAATGCGCTTTTTTTACGAAGTTGAGAAAATTGTTTATTTCCAAGAAGCTGTTACGCGCTTGCTATTAGTTCTACAAAAAAGTTGTAATGAAGAAAATTGTAGGAAATTTAATCCTCTTTAAACATTACAATAGAAAAATATCGCTAAATTCAGCCATTTCTGAGATATTTCGGAAAAAGCCAAAAAACTAGTAAATTTTCGAGGTTTTTCAGCCGACAAAAATTCTCCCGGGACCGACCATGTTGGATAACTCGTATTTTGCATATTAGTACTAATACATACAAATTAAAAAAATAAAATCTTCTACCCCACCTTTTGCAAGGTACATTGTATTTATTTACTGGACTATATGGCTATTCGTCTGTTAACGAGGCAATGGACTGTATTAAACTAAGATTCATCCTTTAACCAAATTTTATTTGCGTGCTCATGATAGAGCCATTAAGCGTCCGTTTGCTGCGGAATACCAGTACAAACTGAAAACATTAGCGGCGCCCGACAGAGGGCGCTAGATTCATATTACAAATTAACAAAGGAAGAATATTAACATAAACATCCTGGCCAGCCTTGCAACGGCTGGACGTTGCAAAAATTCGATAATCAGTAAACATAACAAAATATAAAGATAAAATATACAATATAATAGCATAATAATTAATATCCATTTAATTAATTAACAAATGGTAATTTTGCAATTTTGGTAATTGGTCTTTTAAAGATGCTATCCTTACTTTTTAATGTAACTACTCTAACAAGTCCATCCTCTCCAGGGTGGACCTTCAAAATTCTAGCAAGATGCCATTTTAGGCTCCACGTGCTCTCTATTGGTTTAACCAACACTAGATCACCCTCTTTAAACTCTGTTTTAATCTTACACCACTTAGGTCTTTGCTGAAGTCTATTGAGATATTCGGAAGACCATTTCTTCCAAAAGATCAGGTGCAATCTCTGAACTAACTGCCAACGACTCAATCTGTTTTGAGGAGTCGAGGTAAAATCCAAATCGGGTGCTGCAAGCAAAGAAGATCCGACTAAAAAATGGGCTGGGGTTAAAACTTCAAGATCGTTTGGATCGCTTGAAAGAGGACATAAAGGCCTAGAGTTCAAAACGGCCTCGACCTGTGCAATAAGGGTCGAAAATTCTTCATTATTTAAAATAGTGTCACCTACAACCCTGCGTAAATGAAATTTCAAGGATTTAACCCCTGCCTCCCATAATCCACCAAAGTGTGGAGCAGATGGAGGGTTAAAATTCCATTTGATAGCTTCATTAGCTAAATGATTATCAATTTCTCTCTTATTGCTGAACAATTTTTTAAGAATTTTTTTTAGTTCATTATTAGCGCCAACAAAGTTGGTGCCATTGTCACTGTATATTTCTGCTGGGCGACCGCGTCTGGCGATAAATCGTTTAAATGCTCCTAGAAAAGATTCTGTTGTTAGATCACCTACAATTTCTAAATGAATGGCTTTAACACTAAAACATATGAAAATAGAAATAAAACATTTTCTTACTTGTTTGCACCTGCCTGGTAGCGGTTTCACCTGAAACGGACCGCAATAATCTAAACCTACATGAGTGAATACTCTTGAGATGTTTACCCTTGCAGCTGGCAGATCAGCCATAAATTGCTGCTCTCCCTTTGCGTTTAGTTTGTAGCAAATAAGGCATTTTCTTAGTACCTTACGGACGATATTTCGTCCTCCCGGTATCCAGAATTGTAACCGGATATTTGTTAATGTAGCTTCAGGACCTGTATGGAAATATAAAGAATGGTAATAATTAATAACAGTGCAAGTAAAGTTATGATCTGAGGGAATTAACATGGGATATTTCCTAATACTTGGTAAGTTAGAATTTTTTATCCTGCCCCCCACCCGGAGGATGCCTTGGTCATCTAAAAAGGGACTCAAATTTAAGATTTTACTAGAATTGGAAAGAGGAACACCTTTAGTTAAACAATTAATTTCTGTGGCAAAAGATAGTCTTTGAATGCCTTTAACAATACAAAATAATGATTCTCTTAGTTCATTAGTTTTAAGAGAGCCAGTCTCTGGGTATAATGGGTTTCTTATATTATGTATGAATCTTCTGCACCAAGCTATTACTCTTTGAATTTTTAAAAACGATGAACAGTTATTAATTATATTTATTGGTTCAGAGTTCTGCACTAATGCACACACTTGATTGTTTGGCACATCCTTTAATTCTCGTAAAAACAAATTGTTCGTTTCTATGATATCTGTCGGAATAGAGGAATTATAATCGATCTCTTGATGTAAGAAAGATGGCCCAAACCACCATAGCTGACACTGTTGAATTTTATTAGGGTCAAGACCCCTAGAGATGATGTCTGCAGGATTGTCTTGGGAGTTAACATGATGCCAACAATCTGGCTTTGTCAGATTCTGAATTGTGCTTACACGATTTTTTACAAATGGTTTAAGTTGTGAAAGAGGCTTTCTAATCCAGGCTAGCACAATACTGCTGTCTGACCACAAGAAAATGTCACTTATGTTTAATTTCAGAGAAGTGATTACTTTGGAAATTAACTTCGCTAATAATACAGCAGCACAAAGTTCGAGTCTCGGAATGGTAACTTCTTTAATAGGGGCTATTCGAGACTTGCTACATAGAAGACTAACCTTAATTTGTTTGTTGTCACTTATGCAACGGAGATAAATCACAGCTCCATATGCACCCTTGGCGGCATCTGAGAATCCATGAATCTCGATATCTGTTGTAAAGTTTGTTAATATAAACCGTGGTATGCCGATAGATTTTATGGCTGGCAATGGTTTCCGGAAAGCTTCCCACTTTTTTCTTTCAGTTTCCGGAAGTTGTTGATTCCATGAAAGGTTTAACTTCCAAAGATTTTGCATCATTATTTTTGCCTGAGTTATGACGGGACCTAATAAACCTAAAGGATCATATAACCGAGCAATTTCAGATAATACAGAGCGTTTTGTCGGAGATTCTGAACATTGCGGATTTACATTGAAGTAGAAATTTTCTTTCTTAGGGTCCCACCTTAAACCAAGAGTTTTTACCGAATTATTTTTAGTTTCATCGAAAGTATATTCTTTAGAATTTTGAGAGATATTTTCTAACAGTACTTTATCGTTAGCGCACCACTTGTGCAATTCCATTCCTGCACCTTTTAACATAGTAATTAATTGATTCTGAAGTTTTTTCGCAGATTCTAAATCACTGGTTCCCGTCACAATGTCATCCATGTAAACATCAGAGTTTAATGCCTCAGCTGCCAACGGGAACCTTTCACCGTCATCAATACTTAATTGTTTTAAACATCTTGTTGCAAGAAACGGAGCACTTGTGGTGCCGTATGTAACCGTAGCCAAATTATACGTTTTCACAGGATCCGTGATGGTATCCTTCCAAACAATGCGCAATAAATTTCTTTGCGTTTCATCTATTTTAATCATTCTAAACATTTTTCGAATATCAGCCGTAAAGGCATATTTATGTATTCGAAACCGAAGTAAAATTGAAAACAAATCGTTTTGAATTACACCACCGTTCATC
Organism: Salticus scenicus; assembly: GCA_963930645.1. NCBI lineage: Eukaryota > Metazoa > Arthropoda > Arachnida > Araneae > Salticidae > Salticus > Salticus scenicus. The sequence continues at coordinate 19,216,440 of OZ005653.1, forward strand.
TGCAACGAATTGAGGGATTCTCCCGTAGTAGTCATACTTGAAGCATTAAAAACTACCCTAAGAAGAGTGGTGCTATTGTCCGGACGGTGGATACCGTGATGCGGTAGGTAGTATGACACAAGTGGTTCTCTTTCTTCAATAACCTGTTCCATATGACCCATATTAATATATTCTTTGATAAAATTTCTATATAAATTTAACATTTCTTGATTTGCATTTAATCTTTTCCACAAAAAATCTAGTCTACGTAATGCAATTTCCTTTGAGTTTCCTAAACAGCTAGGATCCTTAGATAAGGGCATCTGAACTATAAATCGACCGGAATTGTCTCTTTTATGTGTGTTTACAAAATGTTGTTCGCAGAGTTCTTTTTCTTCTAACCCATCCATGGATTCAATGTCAGTTGGGTTTTCGATTTCAAAGAAACGTTCGATATCCTTATGCAATTCACTTAAATTTATAAACCCACAAAATGAGTAAAGAATACTATTCTCATATTTTAATACACCACTAACAGTATAGCCAAACTCTGTATTTTGAAAAATCAAATTGTCATTTAATCTGAATTTTTCTGGTTTCAAAATATCAAAAAATAATTCATTTCCAATTAAAATATTAATTTTACTAGGAATATGAAAACTGTTATCTGAAAGATTAATAAATTCAGGAATGCGTATTTCATTTATATCTAGCCTATTAACTGGCGTGGAATTTGTTATGCTTTTAACTACAAAACATTCAATGTTTCTCTTGAATTTATTTTCTTTGTTTGAAATCAAAACATTAACCTTATACTTAATTTGATGATTAAAATTACCTACTCCACTTAATAAAGTATTTACTTTTTCAAATCTCAGACCCAAGGCCATTGCTGTTTCTTTCAAAATTAAATGACAATTACTTCCGCTATCAAGAATTGTTTTTAATTGATATCTTTTCCCATCATAAGCTTCACCATAAATTCTAATTGTAGATAATAAAACACACTTTTTATTTCCCTGACAAAAATTCGACAAAACAAAATCATCTTTCGTGATTTCAGATTGTTGCGCAATTGAATCCGAAACATTTTCACGCTTCATTGCATTCGAGAATGAAAGAGAGTCAAAATTTTCGTTATAGGCGCCAATATTTTTTTTGTCTGGGAGAGAATAATTATGTAGTAATGTATGATGATTCTTTTTATGACAGACAGAACAAGAGTTATTAGATTTGCATTTCGATAGCACGTGAAAATCTGATAAACAATTAAAGCACAATCGATGCCTTTTAACTAGTTCTTGCCGCTGTACTAATTTCATTTCTTTAAATCTATTACATTGATATAATAAGTGAGATTGTGTTTTACAAAGAATACATTTTTTGGCAACTTTATTAGAACTATTAACGAATAATAATTTCGGTTTTTCAAGATTAACCTTTGAAATGTTATTGTTTATGCTACTTAAAATCTGACACCTTCTTTCTAGATATTCTAGGAAATTATCAAAATTTGGTACCTCATTGTCTTTGAGTGTTAACTCAAATTGCTTCCTTGTTTCTCGATCTAGTCTATCCAAGATTATATTCATTAATAAAGCATTAGAAAGTTTATCTCGATGAAATTCGTAAAGTTGCAATGATCTCAAATTTTTAGTAATATTATCTAATAAATATCTAAGTTCTTTAGCTGATTCATGTTTCAGCGGTTGTAAATTCAGAATATTTTTTATGTGAGTGTCAATAATCAATCGACGGTTTTCATACCGCCGTTCAAGGGCTTTAAAAAGCGAAGTAAAATTATCATCTGTTGTTTCAATTAGTTTGGCTTCACCCTTTAAACAACTGCGTAAGTAATGTAATTTCTCTTGATCTGAAAGATCAATATTTTCATTAATTAAACTGTTAAACTGAGTTTTGAATAGATTCCACTCTTCTATTCTGCCGTTAAATATCGGCAAACATATGTCAGGGAGTTTAACAGAATTACGTTTAGCACATTCATTATGCATCAAATCTTTATTTTTTAAAACAGAATTATCAATTGAATATTTGACTTTATTAATAGAGGTTTTCAGACTTACCTCTATTTGGTACAGCTCATCATCAATCTCACTTAAGCTAGTTTCTGTTTCAGCAAATTTTTCTTCATTTTCTAAAGAATAGTACTCTTCCTTTAGATCTTCAAATTTAGCTTTAATTTTCAGTATACTATCTAACTGTGCTGATAATTCTTCAATTGTAAGGGTCTCCTTGTTGTCGCTTATATGACTATTTATTTTAGTAATCTGACCCTTAAAATTTCCTCGTTTGCGGTTAAGAGCCTTTAACTTGTTCTCCATAGTTTAGAGGTTTGGTTTTTAAACCGAAAGTACAGTTTATACATAAACTTATAATAATATCAAATAAAATCAATTACTGAGTAAGCCTCCGGTCGCTAGGACCATATGTTAACGAGGCAATGGACTGTATTAAACTAAGATTCATCCTTTAACCAAATTTTATTTGCGTGCTCATGATAGAGCCATTAAGCGTCCGTTTGCTGCGGAATACCAGTACAAACTGAAAACATTAGCGGCGCCCGACAGAGGGCGCTAGATTCATATTACAAATTAACAAAGGAAGAATATTAACATAAACATCGTCTTTTTTTTGTAATCCTACGTTTATAAGCAATCCGATGGTACTTAAGAATAGAAACAGGCGGATTATAAGGTTTCAAGTGTATGAGTAAAAGAAAGAAATTAAAGATTTTGTACTGTTTTCGCATAAGAGCATTGATATATGTAGAACTTGAACTTGCATATAAATTTGTATATAGAGTTTTATTTTTGTACCATTAAATGGTATTCTAGTTGGCGTCAATCTTACATTGACTTAAACTAGTTGGCATAGGTGGACTCTGCTCAGTTCCTCATCATATGTACTTTTTTAGTATGTTCTCATAAATTTCTTGTACAGGACATATTATATACATGTTAAGAGAAATGAATTTGACCAAACGCTTGACACAGTGACAGAACGAAATCCTCGCCTAATAGGCTATCCACCGTTCACTTCGATATCTTATTCTAATCTATTAATTTTATTTTATTGGGATCAATTTCATAATTTATTTTCATGCTACTATTTCCAATACAACTTTCACAAAAATGCGTATTTATATGAAATATCGCCTCATTTTGCTATGTTGATAAAATCTTAAAATTTGAATAACTTACGAAATTTTCCTATTAGAATATTTGTAGTCAATCATATTCATACAAGTATCATAAATGTTATTTTGAAATTGTCTGATATGTTTATGATCCTCAAAATGGACGTTTATGCTCCATTTTGCCTTATTCTGCCATTTTAAGTAAATCGTAAATTCCAAATAACTTACGAATTTTTTAAATTGGAAAAGTCATACTCTATGGTATTTATGTCAGTATCCTAAATAATATTTCAAAAGTGGTCTGACATCTTTATGATGAAAATATCTCTCAAGATTGACGTTTGTGTAAAATTTTGCCGTATTCTGTTATGATAAGAAATTCGTAAAATTCTAATAACTTACGAAATTTTTATATTGGAAAATTCATAGTGAATAATATTCATGCCAGTATCTAAATAATATTTCTAAAGTAGTCTGACATCTTTACGATGAAAATATCCCTCAAAATTGACGTTTATGTGAAATTTTGTTCTATTCTGCCATGTTAAGAAATTCGCAAATATCCAGTAACTTGCGAAATTTTTAAAGTAGCATGTTTTTAGTAACTGATGTTTATTCCGGCATCAAAATTGATATTTTATAACTGGTCTGACATTTTTCCAGCAAAAATTTTTCATTTAATGCAAGTTTAAGTGAAATTTTGCCCTATTCTCCCATGTTAAGAAAAACGTAAATTTCAAATAACTTACGAAATTTTTTAATTCGAATGTTACAAATAAATAGGGTTCTTGCCAGTGTCGAAAGTAATATTTTAAAACTGGTTTGACCTCTTTGCGATCATTTGTTCGTGAGATATCGTGTACACAGACTAACAAACTAACACACTAACAGACACCCTACAGACAGACACCATACAAATTTTGTCATTTTCGGATTCCTCACACCTGAAAACGTGTAAAAAAGAAAAAAAAACGAGGTCGAAAATTTTCAAGATTACCTAAGTTCCCCATACCTATAGTATGATGGGGAACTAATAAATACTCAGCAAACAGGTGCTCTCTTCTAAGACGCCAGACTAATTACACTGTACAGGAAAATAATTTTTTTTTCGAGCTCTGATCCCATTCTTCCTGATTCTTATGTAAAATGACTTCCTGATTCCGAATATGACCCCCATTTTGCCCAATCACCCACCCTTTTCTCGGGACGCCACCTCCTCCCCCAATTTTTATCACTGTTCGGGAATTTTAAGGCCATGATTTTGATTTGGAGAATGAAAAAGAATTATTTTAACACTTAAGAATGAAAAAATATAATGTATAATAAATAATAATAATAATTGATTAATAAAATATAATAAATACAATATATAATTTCAGTGGAACCCCCCCCCCCCTAAATTTTCGCCTTGCTGCAAATGTTTCTGTTTTAGAATTTTCCACCTCTGTAGCCCCTCAGAAGACATTTAACAATTAAAATAATCCTTTCCTCCTCTACAAATCAAATGTACATCCATAAAATTACCGAAAAGTGTTAAAAAGAGGGGGATGTCACTAAAAAACGGTGGATGATAGGGCAAAATGATCATCATATTGGGATTCAAGTGGTCATTTTATAAAGGAATTTGCAAAAATGGTGTTGGGAATGATTTTCATACAGAGTTACATAGTATTAGTTCACCGTCTATCTTCGTTTTGTTGAGTTTTTTTGCTTCAGAAAGCTAATTGGCATAGGTGAACTCTGCTTAGTTCCACATCATATATTTAATATTATAAAATTATACTACAGGTAATATTACAGTGGGTGATGAAATTATTACACTTAAAAAAATAATAAATATAAAAACATTTTTTCCATTTTCTAAAAAAAATACTGGACGAAATGGCCTTTTATGTAGACATTAGAGGAACATTTATAAACTCGCATTTTCCACTATCGATTTGTTCACAAGTGCAGTTAGAGGACCAACATCAAATTAATGAAAAGCACAGATACTTTGGATTACCCTGTACCATAAAAAGCTGCAAATCACTTCTTACTTTAACACATTTTTTCCCTTACTATGTTAACAATTTGTATTTTGTAGGAATTGCTCAATTACTTAAACACACACACACGCACACACACACATATATATATATATATATATATATTATTTATTTATTTATTTTTCAAATATTATTAACTTTCTTGGCAAGTTTTTTGCTTATAACAAGAATGGATTAAAAAAATTTTTTTACAAAACTTGCAGAAAAATTGACAAAACATTAATGAAACGTTATCATGAAACATAAAATTCGCATGCGTAATACTCGTTGAGATATGAGCATTTTTAGTAAATATTCTTTTACCGCGCATACGTAAAATATGGATTTTTTTCTATTACATAGGTTGAAAACTAGACATATTGAGAAACTAAAGTCAAAAGTTCGTTTGAATAGAATAAAAATTAAGTAAATTATCGAAAAAGAACGAGTTCGATTTTAGATATTTTCCAGAGTTTAAATTTCATAAAGAGTTTTTAACATGCTACATATTTAATTTGAAGTTCCAGTTATTTTAACTACGTTGCAAAACTTGTTTTTTGAGTAAAAGCCCTTATGGGCTCTAATAAATTTTTATTCATTAACTGTTAATTATACTATATATTTTATACACTATTACAAAACTCTAGCAAATTTGTATTTATTTACTACTAGCAGGCGTTGCCGGCTTCGCTAGTCACTATATTTAAATTAATTTTCTAAATTACATATAAATTATTAATATAAAAATTTCATAAAAATTACGAAAAAAAAAAAAAAAAAAAAAAAAAAAAAAAGATTAAATGAAATCGTTAAAAACCTCAGTCTCCCCCCCCCCCTTCCCCCTCCCCGCGGCAAAGGAGGGGGAATTTATAAAATTTCGTTATTGTGTGTGTTGGCACATATAACCAAACCACATATAAAGAAATTACATTCCTGAGATCATTTAGAGCAGAGTTACTATGGCGATCACGTTTTTTGTTCCCCTAAAAGTGGAAGGGGATTTTTCAAAAAATCAATTTATATTGCGTGTTCGGTAGACATAGAACACCCAAATAACAAAAAATTTCAGATAATTTTAAATGGAGTTACGCTTGGAAACGTGTTTTTTTTTTTTTTTTTTTTTTTTTTTTTTGTCTTAAAGGGGGTAGGGAAAAAGTTTTACAAAATCCATTTCTAGAGTGTTTTAGTCACACACAACCATTCAGTACACTGCAAAATCATCTTTCTGGGACAAATTAGAAGAGCATTTCAATTAGAAATGGGCTCTTTACCTTCCCAACCCCAAGGAGAGGAAGGGGGGACACTTCATAAAATCCCTTTATAATGAGTGTTGGGTACACACAGCACACACAGATACCAAAAAGTTGTCGTTTTGAGGTAATTTGGGACAGAACTACGCTTAGAAAACTGCCTTTTCTCCCCACCCCCATAGGCGGGAAAGGGGGAAATTTCGTAAAATTCCCCCACACAGTTCATGTTCCATGCAAATAATCAACCTACGCACCAAAATTTATGAATGCAGCTCCTATAGATTCCCCAGGACAAATTTAACGTAAAAAAGAGGTTCTCGAATCTGCCTAGTCGTAAAATCGCCTCCTCTAAAAAAATTGAAAATTACAAAACATCCTAATTGTTTTTTCGAAAGTACTTCAGAAAGCGCAATTTCAACTTCTATGGTGGCCTTTTTGGAAGAAATTCAGGATTCTGCAAAATTTTGGTGAATCTAGCCTTTATAGATTTTTACGGGACACAATTAAAAATTCTTTATCATTGTGATCTATGGACTCAAGTTATTTAAAGTAAAATAGCGTAAAATTAAACAACGGGGAAAAATACTCAAACTCCCTATCATGTTTTTCATGTTTGTTTATTTAACGACTTGTCTTACTTTAATTTATTTATATAACGGTTCATTATTTAATGTTCGGAATGTCGAGTGGCGTCACTCCAGACTTTTTCATAATCTTGTATATAAAATCGTTTGTCCTGAGTGAATGAGTGACTGATTCATCATCGCCCAGCCCAAACCCCTGCACCTAGAAGCACGAAAATTGGTGAAAACACTCCTTCTTTGAAGTCGACACCCATTAAGAAGCTGTTTTAGAAAATTCGAAAAAAGGGGGTAAAGGGGAGGGGAGCAAAACGTGATTTCAAAGAAACCTTCGTATCTCTAAGAAAAAAAAAATATATATCTGTAAATTTTTTACTTTAAAATATAGCTAACACAAATCTCTAAAAAACATTTTCTGGAATTTTAGAAATTCGGCTCCCAAGTAGGGAAGGAGGCAAAACGTGATTTCACATGCACAAATCGTGATTTCACGCGATCCTTTATATCTGAAAGAAAAAAACAGATATACTTACAATTTTTACTTTAAAATATAATAAATGGAAATACCAAAAACCAGTTTTTAAAATTTTAGGTATTTAACCACCAAGGGAGGTAAAGGTCAAAAAGTGTTTTCAAATGGATCAAAAACTGATTTCACATAATCCTTCATATTTCGAAGAAAGAAAGAGATATCCGAATGATTTTTGCTTTTAAATGTTGCAAACACAAACACCTGAACCCCAATTTCTGGAATTTTAAAAAATCGTCCCCCAAAGGCAGAGAGGGCAAAACATGATTTAACATTGACTGAATACCGATTGTCCGCTAAAATGTCAGAATTCGCACTTTTCTTTTCTTTCTTTCGTTTCTTTTTTTTTTTTTTTTTTTTTTCTTTTCAAAGTGGGCAATCGAAATACGTGATTATTCAACAACAAATAAAGAACAGTCTTGTGCTTTTTTATGTCTAATTTTCAAAATACTATATTTTTCAGGCCATTATTCAAAATACAAGATCACTTCATCGCTGTTTGACTTATTCAAAGCTGTAGCCAAAGAGGGGCAAAGAGGGGAAGCGGGGCGAGGGGGTTCAACCACCTCTTGCCTCTCGAAAATTTTGTAGATGTATAAAAATTTTGAGTTAAACTTCATTTTTAACACTCAACAACATGTGCTAAACTTTAATCCCCCTCCCCCCTACACCGAAAATTTTTTCTGGCTACATCCTTAGACATATTTTACGTTCTAACTGCCGAGAAATGAATGCTCTTTTATGTTGTTTCATGAAATTTATGGTTACAAAGGTCACATCAGAAAAAAAAAAAAAAATCTATTATATCACAACCACATGACTCGACTTCCATTACTCACTATCACACGTATTTTATGCACTGTTTGGAGATAACGTAGTCAGAAGACATAAAATTAATCTAACAATTTTCCTTAAGAAAAAACTGATACGTGTGTAAAGACATATAAAGCAGAGTTTATATAGCGAGTTTTTTTTTTTTTTTTTTTAAGGTACAGCGGTGTTTTAAAATACTCATTTCTGAATTCTATAACTGACGTACCTAATCAGAATGACTGTCAATTTTCTTACAATAACCACATAATACGTGGGAAAGAATATCAAAAAACGGGGTTTATAAGGCAATTTTCAAGAAAATTGTTAGAACTGTTTTTGAGATACTGATTTTCCTCAAATCTTCGAAAACTCAACTGTCATCCAATAAACAACAGTTATATTCCGAAGGATAGTTAAAAGGGAGTTAATATGGCGAGTTTGAATAAAAGATTCCTACAGCCGTTTTTAAAGGAATGCACTTGCGAGACCACAAATTTGCCTACTTATACATTACGCTTATAATCTTTCCTGAACAAATCAACTAATACATCTAATAAACTGTTTATATAGCAACTTTGAAAAAAAAAATCGTTAGAACAGTTTTTGAGATACGAGCTTACAGTCGTATTTTCGGTTTTGAATGTCCTATTTCTGGCTTTCCAATTTTTACCAAAAGTTAAAGTATGCATCTGTACATCAGATCTGTCTCAATTCTAAAGTTTCGTCTAGCTATCTTTATTAGTTTTGGAGATATAATAGTCAGAAATTTCCCCAACCCATACACACATACACACTGACCAATCACCGACAACAACTTTTTTTTTTTTTTTTTTTCGACTTAGAAAACATAAAATATATAAATCAGGTAAAAACTCGATATCGAATTTTCTAAGCGAATACAATATACCCATTACCTACGGTTGTCGAGTAATTGTAATATTAGAGAGCGAGTTATTTTTTCCTTTTAAGTTGTTACTTTATTTTGTTTAGTTAACAAAACATGTTAGACATGTTAGTTAACATGTAGCAAGCAGATATTTTCAGGTGTACTTGTTATGCAAACTTCTGTGAGCAGTAAGTGTTCTACACACAGAAAAATAAGTTGGTCACAGTGACCTGGCAAAATGCTCAACTGACAATACAGAATTGACTAACCAAAATCGCTGACTAGCCAAAAAGTGTACTTGCTGAACTAGTCTCCAAAACTGAAAAGTGTACTTGCTGAACTAGTCTTCAAAACTAAAAAGTGTACTTGCTGAACTAGTCACCAAATCTGAAAAGTGTACTTGTTGAACTAGTCTCTAAAACTAAAAAGTGTACTTGCTGAACTAGTCACCAAAACTGAAAAGTGTACTTGCTGAACTAGTCATCAAAACACTACTCCAGACTAGGAAGGTTAATATTATCAAACAAAGATGGCTAGTCCACAATCAAAACTATCTGACCAGTAAGATTAGTCATCAACCACTTTACCAGACAAGGCAAGTTAGTCATCAATTGCATTTATCAGACAAGGCAAGTTAGTCAGAATCTACACTTGATTCAGAAGGTTAGTCAGCAGCCACCAGGTATCTGACTAAGCAAGCGAGTCAGTTTTTAATGAATATTTGAAGAGGCAAGTTAATCAAGACTATTTGCCTGACTAGCATGTCTGATAACATATGAAGAGGGAAACTAGTCTTTATTTGACAAAGCTGTCTAATAATACTTGAAGAGGAAGATTAATCCAATATATATGTACAGTTGAACCTCGAAAATCCGGAATCGGCGGGACCGCGGTGATTCCGGATTTTAAAGATTTATTAAAAATTAATTTTTACGACATAATTACATAAAAAATGCAATTTTTACGCTAGTGAAAATAAACGACGATCGAATTAGAGAATTAAATTACAAAATAGAAATACAATAGATTTAATTTAGAATTAAAATATAAACACATTAAACTAAAAATGTTATAGACAATAAACTATTTATTTATTAAAAAATACTCAAATAAAACTATAAAAAACAAAGTAATTTGTGTTTTTTTTTTTTTTTTTTTTTTTTTTTTTTTAACATTTCAGCAATTTAAAGCTGATTTTTTGCAATTTAAAGGTAATGTGATTTTTTTTTTTTTAATTATTATTCCGTTTTTAACTTACCTATTTTCAAAAAATAAATTCTTTAATTAACAATCAAGTAGTATAAAAATATGTAAAATTATGACTATGTATTCAGTGTTCAATAAAAAAGATTTTTTGGATTCCACAAGAAATGTGGAAATAAGGTACATCAAAATCTTATTTTAAAAATAAAAAGTACAACCGGAAAAATGTCCGGATTTTAGAGATTTCCGGGTTTTCAAGATTCAACTGCATATATATATATATATGACTAACCTGTCTCATAATATTTGAGCCAGATTAATCTAAATTTTTATTAAAATCCCCCATATTTCATGATGAAGAGATTCCATGCTTGTTTGCAGGGGGCCTTTTAAAAAGCATTGTTATCAGACTTAACCTGATTAGTTTTGTAATTTTTAAAAGTTTCTTCCTTCCCCCACCTCCCTTCATGGTGTTCAACCTCAAAAAAGCATTTTAAAAACTTTTCTGAAAAACTACTTGTTCATTATTTGGAATAAAATAAATATAGCTGCCAACTTTTTCAATTTATTCTGCAATGTTTTTAACATTTACCCTTTTTTTTTTTTTTTTTTTTTTTTATTACTACATATTATTTCTATATTATTATTTTTTTTTAAGCATGCAATTACAATTAAATGTGAAGAAAATTACTCGTACAAAATAAATTTAAAAAGTTTGCAGCTATGAATAGTGGAAAATTAACAAACATATGGTACATCGGTAAAAGAACTCTACCCAAGTGAAGACTGCAATGGCTATATTTATCTAAAGGTATCTAAAGCTCAATTTAGTGTTAGTGAAAAAAATTTCCAAAGCTTAAATAAATGTTCTGAAATTATTGCACCCATGGTATGTTTTAACTGAAAATTTGGCTTATAAAAAAGCATAACTAGAATATGCAGTTGCAATCAGCCTGTCATATCCTGACAAGCTATCTTTCATCGAGATATGTGTGTCAAAAATAATACCAGAAACGGCTTCAAACAAACAAAGTAAATCTTTAATAATAATAGTTTAAAGCTTCACAATTGCTTTTTATAGTTTATATGGTAATTTAAATACTGGTATAGTAAATAGCCCATCTCTTCACAATTTCTTTGTAAACACTTAATAAGCAAATTTTAAATCAATGAAAATTTCAGTGGACCACTAAATGTATAAAGTATTTGTTTTTAGTCCAAAATTTTTTTTTCGTGTATTTAATATGCTGTGAAACACTTTTTTTTTGTGTACACAAGTATTAAAATTGCTACGATTTCATTCTAAATACACAAATACTTTACAGCATGTTTTGTGAAGAACATCAGGATTTTTAGCTCAATAATTAAAATTGAGACTAGTAATAAAGTCAAAAATAGTCTTTGCTATTTTTTTTTTTTGTTCGTCAGCAATTTTAATACTTTTTGTTTTCTCAGAATTTGCATTTTTTGATGCTAATCACGAGACTGAATAGATAGAAATTATTAGCTTTGTTATATTTACAAAAAGTTTTACCCTATTGGCTTGTAAAATTTCTTTGCGGTGATAATCTTTATTCATAGGGCAATAAAAATACTGTTCTTTGTTAAATACTTCAAGTTGTTTCAATATTCCTTACAGAAACAATTTTCTGAATGTGCAACTTACTTAACTAAATTTTACTATATTTCACCCTAAAACAATGCAATCTTTGTTTCTTCCCCCTTATTTAATTATTATTTCTACTATTTAATTCATACATGATTGCAATTAGTTCTGCGCCAAGATAGAGTTGTAAAAAATAATTTATGCATATACGAAGAATTTTGCACATCTTGAAAAAAAAAAAAAAAAAAATATTTTGAACACAAAAGGCAGTTAAATAGCAAGCAGCACTATTTCAAGAAATATTTCAGAACTATTGTAGAAAGCTGTATGTGTTGCACCATTAGGTTCTTTATTATATTTGATGATTCCAGTTTAGTAGATTATTTGTACCATTAATGATTGATAATTTTAATCTTAAAATCTTAAGATGTGAAACTATAGTCCTCAGCTAATTTTTGGAGAATGTAAGTTACTGAATACTCAGACTTAATTTTAAGATGAAGAAATAAAAACGTTCAATATTTTATCCCTTCAAACATGATAGACTTAATTAATTTTTGTTGTTATTGTTACTTATGCCACTTGGAACTCCGAGCCCAGATACATTGTTTCCAAACTTTGCGACTTTTTAATTCAATAGTCACCAATAATTTTGAGAAGTGATATTTGATATACATAATAGACGATTCTTGAATTCGGTTCGTCTTTTATGTATATCAAATATCACTTTTCAAAATTTTTGGTGACTATTGAATAAAAAAGTCGCATAGTCTGGCAACACTGCCCGGGTATTGTAACAACAAGGATTTAAGGTAGCATAAAAACACTTTCTGTTTAGATCCTAGAACTGTAAAGAGATTAATAGTTTCGGGAAACAGCTTGCAGAACAGATTTTTAAAGAAATATGTTTAATGAAGTCACTCTATTTATATATTTATTTTCAGAGTTTATGCACAAAAAATAGAAGTTCATCAACAGGCTACTCTCTCTGTCTCACAATTTTTTTGTTTCTAATCTTCAGATTCCCAGAACTATCATTATCGAAATTTTTATAATCTGAGTTTTTTGATTCGAAAAATTCACAATTAAATTGGTACTCAGTTTTTAAAAAAATATTATTTAAAATTTTTATATTTCATTTTACAGCAGACTACTAAAAAAACTCATTAATTTTTTTACTTGTTTAATTTTAATTTAAAAAAATTAATTTTTTAGAAAAAAACAGTACCAATTTAAAGGTTGTGAACTGTTAAAATGTGCAACCAAACTTAAAAAATACATTAAATAATGAGTAATTCTACCCATAAATTTCTCTAATAACATATCTTCTGGAAACGATAGGGATCGAGTCCTTTTAAGAATCAGTCTAATAGATTTTTCAGAAGTGATGCAATAAACACATTGAAAAAAATAAAAAATTATAAATTTTATTTAAATATATTTACATGTTGAAGTACTAATTCAAAAGTAGTAACTAAATCAGTACTTGTTCAAAACTATTTATTTTCTGAATTTAACAGGGCTGATTGCAGGGTTGGGCCCCAGTTTTTTTTTTTTTTTTTTTTTTTTTTTTTTTTATAATAATAAAAACATTTGAAAATATCCACAATTTTGCCCACTTTGGGTTTTTTTTAAAAATTTTATACGAAAAAAAAAAAAAAAAAAAAAAAAAATACTAAGCAATTGAAACACATTTTTTTTTTCATTTATATATAACGAAACAATTTACATAAAAAATGAGTTTTATTTTGAGTTATAATTTTTACAAACAGAAGATTTACCATTATATTTACATTTAGATACTGCAAAAGTGCAACAACTAAAAAGTTTGGACTTGTGCACAATACAGATTTATCACAATAAAATGCAAAAATATATATTTTGTAAATAAAGACACAAAAATGTACAACTGTTAATTTACAATAAACTAATTAGTTAATTAGTGCATACAATGAAGGCAGGAAAAAGAAAAGAATCATCAACTTTTGCATGTTTGTTAAACATACATTTAAAAAAAAAAAAAAAAAAAAAAAAAAAAAAAAAACAGAAATTTTAATGAAATAATTACATATTTCACACGCACACATTAAAAAAAAAAAAAAAAAAAAAAAAAAAATTCAGGTAGAGTCAAAATATTGATTATTTTGGAAACTGACAGCAAAAATTATCCCTAACTTCAGCATTTATAATAAACGTAATTCCTTTTTTTTTCTTTTTAAGAGTAGTGAAATAAACCCAAAATCCCCCAATCAAAAAAATTTGCTACCAAAAGAGCAAGTTTTATTTTACACTATAATAATCTTTTATTTGTGGAACCAACTTTGAAAATACAGTATAGAATTCGTAATCCAGAATGCTCCCAAAACCAGAATGTAAAATACCAACTACCAAAATTTTTAATTATCATAAAATTTAAGAATAAAAGTTATACAATAGCAGCGGTCAGAATTATACTATATTTAATGCAACGGTGTTACTCTGAGGAAATATGGTGAGCACATAATTGTACAAATAATTACTGAAAATTTTGCAAATTTAGATTGGGAAATGAATTTTTATGGTATTTTTTAATAGTTATTAAACACTAATAACAGAAAAATATTTTGTAGAAGATGTTGTTGCAGAGGGCAACATTGTTTCCAGACATGTTAAAATTAATATTGCTGTCCCTGCATGTATGGCCCTTCATGACATTTTTAATATGCACTACTATCAAAAAACGGGCACCATTGCAGCATTCGAACTTCTATATGGTTTTCCAAACAGATTTTGCTGCAGGAAGAGACCATACAGAAAAATCATGCAGTTTTTAAATCAGGAGTGATTGTGTGCAGAATTTTTTGTCTATATATTTTCTGATATCAAGATTTTTTTCAGTTTATTTTTCAGTGACTGTTAAGAAAGAAATCTGTTATTTTGTTGAAATTTAAGTCCCCCCCCCCCCCCTTAAATTTAGTAGTATTCTTTTATATTTACAAATATGTATAACCAAAATTTATTGGGAGGGGGGGGGGAGGGGTTACAAACTATTTTAACTTCCCAAAGCTGATTATTTTGCTGAAAAATCAAAAATTACTGCTTTAATTCTTTTAATTTTTATTTTGCTGCAAATTCCCAAAATAACATAATTATTTTGCTGTTAATTGTAACAGAATTTTATACTACAATATAGGATCCATTATCCAGAAAGCTTGGGACCTGGGATATTCTGGATAAGGGGTTTTTCCATAATTCGGAACACTTTAATATATGTATAAAAATGGTAAAAAATAATTCCATAAATAGTAGTGATAAACATGAATAAACACTTTCATATAAACACTTTACCTATATATTTGTTCATTTAATAAATTATTTCTACAAAATAAAAAACATTCTTAATTAGAATTTTAAACTATAAATAATAGTAATAATAAATGAAAATAAATAAACATATATAAAGTTTAATTTTGGACCTGAGAATAAAATCCTTTCACTTGGATTTTGCAAACATTTCTATGATTTTTTTTTTTTTTTCCCTCATGATTTTTTTTTTTTTTTTTTTTTTTTTTGCTCTGATACTAATTGTTTATAAATGTTTCAAAATTGTTATAACAATTGGGATTTCATGCATGTAACTTGGGTTGAAGAATAAAATTCATCTGCTATTGGCCACTTTAACAAGTATGTGGTTCATCTGTGCATCCACTATAAATAACCATATGCGGTACCGCAACACCTTCTCTCTAGTAAAAAAGAAAAAACAAAGTATTAATAATTATGATAACTCATTTTTATGCCAATATTTATATATATATATATATATCGGGGGTCGATCCAGGCAAAAATTAGGACCCTGCTGCCCCTTCACAAAATTCAAATCCATAAAATGGGCCCCTTCACAAAATTCAAATCCATAAAATGGGTCCCTTCACAAAATTCAAATCCAGAAAATGGGTTCCTTCACAAAATTTAGATTTATAAAAGTAATACTTTTGTAAAATTTTTTCCATGTTTACAGTATTATTTTTAATGAGTGTCTATACTTGTTTAATAAAATGCTACTAACTTGATATTAAACATTAGACAGAGTAACTGCTAAGATGAAAGGTTTCTAGCGACAATTCCCTTTTTTTTTTTTTTTTTTTTTTACAAAAACATTTTGGTTTTTCACAAAAATGGGCCCCAAAAATTAAAACCTGGATCAACCCCTGTATATAAAAACTTATCAGTTTTACAGCAGTGATATTGAGATATATGTACTGTGAATTCAAGTTAATACATTTTTGTTAACTTTTCCAACCCTCAAAATATGTAAACAATTCGTGATAAAAGTCTCCCCAAGTGCTAGCTTGTACCTTTTGGTGCGAAGCAAAAAGTTGACGAAATTTCTCTGGAGTTAATTTAAATCGCCTCAGCAACAATTCCTTAAGGGCCCCTCTTCACTCACCGCTGCCGGAAGCCGAAGCTAATGTTATTAATGGAAAATTTTTCTTTACAAATAACTTATTAACTAATACATATTTTAAAATTCTGTTTTCACATTCAGAAAATTTCCAGCTGTTAAATTGACGGACCTTTTTTAAAAAATTATTTTTTTAATTTTTTACATTTTATTTTGAAGCTGCAAAGTACGAATTTTCAATATGTGAATTTTTTTCAGTTTGCAATTTCAAAATAAAATATGAAAAATTAAAAAATACATTTTTAAAAAAGATCTGTCAATTAAACAGTTGGGAATTTTCTGAATGTGAAAACAGAATTTAAAAATATGTATTAGTTAGTAAGTTATTTGTAAAGAATATTTCCCCATAGAATAACATTAGCTCGGGCTTCCGGTGACGGTAAGTGAAGAGGGCCGTTAACATATTTATATTTGTATACCTTATCTTCCGGTTCTCGCGCAATTAATTAATTTATTTCATAAGGTAAAAGTGCAAGAAGATGCGTAATCCACTCTTCTTCAGGTAAAGAAACACGACGGGCTTGTCTTTCGAAAAGAATTAAATAAAGATTTATATCTTCTTTCATGTAATACTTTTGCATGAAATTTCGGAATTCTTTACTTGGATTTCTCGTTTCGCTATCTTCAACCCTAGTTTGTCTATTTCTCAACCCTAGTTCGGTCTCGACTTCATTCTTTCAAGTTCAAATTGAATTGCTCCTTTTCTGTTCTTCAATTACTTCTTTCCTAGCATTCATAATTGTATTTAACCTTTCTTTACAAAATTTCTCATCGTAGTCTTTGCCTTTGAGAATAGCATTTTTAAAATAAATTATTCTGAAATCTGGCTGAGCCGCTATACCTAGGTCGTCAGCTAATATTTTTAAATCCTCTTTAATAGCCCTCGCTAAATATACCATTTTAAAATATTTTTTTGAGAAAAATTATTATTTAAACGAGAAAAAAATAATTTAAGTTACTATTATTAATTTTCTTTTAATATCTGTATTAAGCCAAATTATTAAAGGAAATTAATTATACCTTCCCTAAAATCGATATCAATAATATACACCGACTGCTTAAACGAAAAATTCTAAATAAATCAAATTACTAGAAAAATAAACTAAACTACCTCTGCGTAACATAATTGAGTATGAAAACACAAATAAATAAATGCGTTTAACTCTTAAACATAAAACAGCATTGATTTAAAAAAAAAAAAAAAAAGTATTTTAAAATATATCTCATACACACGCATATAGATTCATAATAATCAGTTAATATATATATTTTAAACGAGAACAATATTTAATTTATGCTTCGCATACCTTAGTAAATCTTTACTGAAAAAGAAAATATTATATCTCTAACAGAATGATTAAAAATGTGTTAGGAATAGGAAATTATTTTAATCATCAAAAGCAAAAAAAAAAAAATAATAATAATCTGGTGTGTCACTCGCACGACTTTCGCTTACCCTGAAATTTAATACTATAAATACAGGTTGCAGAATAAAAGGTAAGATAACGAGAACTGTTATGTAAACCTGTGTTAAACAATTCATATTAGGCTTCTGAAAAGTTTTATATAATTAGTTCTGTGTGAGGGGGGCTACCGTCCCCCTCAACCCCCCCGTTTCATTAATGCACCTACATTTATATAGAATTTAATTCGGTTATTAAAAAATAATTCTGTTTTTAAAAATAATTTATTAAAATTATTATTTAAAAAAAATATATTTTATGATAATGCAGACGATTTCCATATTAGAGAAGTAGTATAACACCAAATAAAAAAAAAAAAAAAAAAAGTCCATTTTATTCTCAATAAAAAAAATAAAAAAAAAATTTTTTTTTTTCGTTAAAAGTAAAAAAAAAAAAAATCGATAACTTTGTTTTAAATTATCGCAGATCGATGGTTCAACCATTCGTTTTAAAGGTATTGCTATTGGCGAGCTCTTTTGAAAGATACCCATCATGAAAATTCACTCCCCTCGATGGGGGACTCCCCCCCCCCCCCAGAGGGGGGGTAGGCTCTTACATACACAATTTTTTTTTCCCAGTTAACTGTCTCTATTACAAAAAATATATATTCGTTTCATTTGGTTTAGTGCAGTCTATAGACGTTAAACTCACTTGCAATTTCCCCCATAGAGACGTAATGTATTAGAATTCTCTTGATTGTCCCTGTACACGAACCAGTTGCTTGATCTTAACGAAAAGCCTACTGTAGCATCCCTATATAATACACATTTAGAATACCAAGTTTGAACTTTCTGCCATAATTTGTTTTAGATATGCTGATAACAGACAGACACACACACAGACCATTTGCTAAAAACATGACATTCGTGTTCAGGGGACCTCAAAACAATATGTGTGATACATATATGATATAAACAATATACTATAGATATAAACAATATGTGTGTAAATATAACAAAATCTCGTGTTCGAAAATTTGACCCAAAAATAATACTTTCTCTTCCTTATGGGTAAGAGAAAGTAAAAATCGGCAATGCAATCGATAAAAAATAAAGAACAAATAAATACATGTCTCTCTCTCAAGAAAATTTCACCAAACAGATTTCAAGACAGAAAAATAAATAAATAAATAAATGCTTTACTGTAAAGTAATAATTTGTAAAGTAATAAGTATATATTTAAGATAAACAAGAATAAAATTTAGGATATGATAACAGAAATAATCATTCTCTTCTTTTTTCCCTTACTCGTAGCAGTACACTCAGGCGATCGTCAGATTAATTATTTGGGAGAACACAGAAACATATACAAAATAAACGTCAGTTACTTTAAATCGAAAGTATTTTTTGCTATTTTAAGGAAACATAATTTCTGTTATTAAAATAATACTTTTCCAAGGATATGTTTTAAATTATAATTAATAAGGATAAATAATCTTATACTCTTTTAAAATGAAAGTATATTTGAATAGAATTAATTATTAAGAACAAAATTACTCATTTAATACTAGAATAAATATTCCATAAGAAATTTCAACTCCTAAAAACAATTCAAAATTTTTAGAAAACACTTGATTCTATATAAAATATTCAATAATTTTTAAAAAAAGAACAATTTTTTTTATTTTTTCCGAAGGTCAAGTGTATGTGCACTTAAAAAATAAATGAACGACGATAATTTAGTTCAAAGATTTAACCTCAGAAAACAAGTATATTTACTTTAAAACATTCAGATAAAAATTCTTAAATATTCTAAACTTGAGAATATATTATAGTTAAGTTTTATCAGAAATATGACAAAGACAAAATAAATAAACACAATATTTATTAGTTTATAATTTTCCTTATCCTACTATTAAAAACAATAAATAACTTACTTATACAGATACCGAAGAAATTAAAAAGAAATGTTCTTGAAAGTGTTCTAAACACAGCTCAGAACCAGGGTGGCTCCTAAATCAAGTCAGAATCCGAGAGATTCTATTAAAGATGCTGAGCAAGGACGATTTCCACAGCGGGAGAACACATTCGCTTTTCAAGCATGGCTGGTAAAACAAAAATAATAAAATCGAAATTGGCCGACCAGTTCATCGTGGCCAGATCCCCCAAATTATCTATGCGACGGTGGCGTCTAGGGATATGAATGATAAACGAGCCATTATTTTCGAAGACTGACATACATTTATTTAAACAATCACGAACGCACACACATATTAAATTTACATTTTACATTTTAAACAATAGCAATGATGCGACGCCAACACGCTTCGAACGAACAGCAAACACAAGGTTCTGCAAACAGAACTCTTTAGCAAAGCAAGCAACTTATTGGTCACGAGCATGGTCACGAGTCACATGACCCTTTTTCCTTTTACATCGTTGCCATTCACTCAGAAGAAATGTAATAAAACACATTTACATGAATATTCTAATAGATAAATATCCTACATATATATATATATATATATATATATGTAAACAAGTATGTTGTGGCTACCATAAGACTTTCTTCTTTGTTTTCTAATACAAATTCATTCACTACAAATAATTTATTAAAACTATTATTTATTAAAATTATCTACCATAATGAATACAGGCGATTTTCATCTAAAACTGACACAAAATATACAAAGACAGTTTTATTCTCTATAAATATTATGTTATAAAATGAGTTTTCATAATGGCTATCTCAACTATCAAGTTTTGTACAATTATACACCATAGAAGTCGAGATACAACTTTCCCGTTCTCGGGGAAAATGGCAGTATAGCAGCGCCACCTATTGGCCGATATGCATCCAAATTGAATCAGCATAATGTTTCATAACTGTCTTTTCACGTATCAAATTTTGTTTTATTATACCCAATAGAACCGGAGATATCCCTTTCACTTAAACTGTGAAAATTTCTGTATAGCAGCGCCACATGTTCAGTTATTGGCACCAAAAGTGGACAGACAAGTTATGTCAAGGTACATCCATATATAAATTTATGTGCAAATTTGTGCAGTAATTCCTGGGATATACAGCCTTCCTTTAAATTGTAGAAATCGCTGTATATCAACGCCATCTGTGGAGCGATGGACACCAAAAGTCGATAAGCACTAATTTTGGTCAAAGTGCATTTACATATACATTTATATGCAATTATGAACGGTAGTTCCAGATATACAGTTGCCACAAAATTTTCGTCACACACACACAGAGACAGACTGATATTTTCTAAAAATAATCAAATCTAGTTCTGGAGCTCTCAAAATGTGTAAATCTATCAAAAACCGAAAGTCGAAAATTTTTACGAATCGAATACTTTCTTCTATTGAATATAGAAGAAAGTTAAAGAAAAAAAGAAAAGTAAATTGTGAATTTTTTTTATTTTCTAGAACGTAAATGCGAAGTTGTACAGTATTTCTTTCATTTATATATTTAAAAATAGTCGAGAAAGATTTAGAATTTTCTAATTTTCGTACAGTTTGTACAAAAGATACGAATTAGTTTCGTTAAAGAAAAGAAAACGGATCCAGATGTAAATACGGATCAATTTTTCTGGTGGATATCCGCGGATACGGATACGAATATATACGGAGCTCCGATACACAGTATGTTTAAATCTTTTATATAGTTATAAATATGCCTACAACTTTATGTTTATAATTATAAGAAATATTTTGAAAGATGTTCTCAAGTCGATCAGACTTGTTGAAAACTAAACCCGAGCGCGACCAGCAAGACAGATAATTTTGTCAACCCGACCCGACGGGTAAAATCGTGTTACCCGACCCGAACCTCATATCTTGAAACCCAATTTCAGTTTCAGACGAGCAACTGACTGGAAAATTCTGTTTACATTCCCAAGCGGGACAGTTACGTTATCAAAGCTACCGGAGTGGCTTGAGGGGGGGGGGGGATGTCATACAACTACGGGGAGGAGTGGTTAGAAGGTTCTAGATTGAAATTACTACTTTGGAACTGTATAATGTAATAAATAACAGTTCGCTTCATGCGATAATAAAATAAGTTTAAGAACTGAGAACAAGTTAATAAATTTGGAATTAGTGAAACATTTAGAAAATTAATTAATTAAAAATTAATTAGGGAGCTGTCGGTGGATTAGTGGGAGATAGAATCATTTAAGTGTGTAAAATGAGGCTTTAATTTTAAGGGAGCTTTTAATTATATTACATATATATGAGTAATTAAAAAACATATAATATATATAATCATATTAATTTTACTTCTAAAATAATTTGTTGAAAAGCATAATGCGATGTAAAAATTACGAAGTGAAAACTTCTTTAGGTGCAATTTACACATTAATTTATTCAGAGTGATTCCTTTTGGTCCTATGTTAAAATAAGCTTACTCGTTTTATAAAGTCGTGCATATTAATGCAACAGAACACGTAAATTGATTTTATTCTAAGCTAAGTAAACAAATCTCTATTGCAAAGTTCAGATGAAGGTCTTCCAAATCCAGAAAAATGATTTTAAAGGATGAAGTCATATTAAATTGACTAGAGTGGATGGGGTAGGGTTTTACGGTTATTCCTCATTAAAAGTTATATTAAACTGATGTGTAGAACTGGATGTTCATATTCAGGAACGAAAAATAATTCCTATACATTGTAGTCTATGTATAGAATTTCTAAGAGTACATTATTAACCTCATTTGTTTATTTGAATTAAAGATAATAAAATTAACATATGCTTTTGAGTTGCACAAAAGCTTGTCTTCTGTATAAAATTGGAGGTATAGCATTAGTGTTTTGTGTTCAGGGTTACTCGAAGAATTCAGATGCATTACAGGTTACGAATGATAAGCTTGAAAATGCATATTTAATTGTATTACGTCATTTTTATTTATTTATATATATTATTATTTTTTTTTTTAGTGCTTTGTACAGTATATATACAATATACAGGACCACGTGCAAGGCTTAGTTAGAAGAAGTCAAATCCATTATTTTCTGTTGGATATAATCGATAGGGATATTTTTTAAAATATATGCATTACTAAACAAATGTACACTTCAGTTATCTCAAAAATAAGCACTTATTTATCTATTTATTTTAAATTTGTGAGTGCTGGAAAGACCCTAAAGTAATTCTAAGAACAGAAACAAAAATCAAATTCGAACTACACCGAAACTAAACCTTGACCAACACTTCTTTCCCAGTGAAACAAAGAATTCACTGGTTTAAACATTCTTCTTTTCATCATTATCACATGCATTTATCTCCCATACATGTTCGTGAAAGCTCAGAGACCAGTGGTATGTTGATGTTGGGTATTTAGGCCGATTGACTTTTCGAGGATCCTAGGCCTATTGATTGGGTAATCGAACCGGGGTCTTAGGCCTGATGGGAGTACCCTCCGTGAGGGGGGGGGTCATTCTAAGCGGTCTTAACCCGTATTTACGCGAGTTTCTGAGAAAGCCACAGAAAACTTCGAACGGCTAAGTCGATAAGCACGACATAGGATTGAATCCGGCACTCCCCTTCTATCAACTTTGAGCGCAGAACCGCTCGGCCATTGGTGTGTGTGTGGAGGGGAGGGGGTCTTGGGGTCTAATAAAAAAACAAAACGTGTACCATTGTTTCCAAAAAATTAGATGTTTCTAAATCTATGTTCGTATGTCCCTAACATGATGAAGCTGACGAAAATAGTCTCAAAAGCCCCACAGTTAGCAATACTTTAAAGATTATACAATAAAATTTTTCTAAGAGGTCCATACACCGTGGTACATGAAATTAGCCTTTTACGGAGGTGGCCTTTTAATAGAGGTTATTCAGAAAATTTAACTCTGAGAACAAAGTGATATTCAAATTTACATAATCTGTCTATATATGTAATGTAAAAAGAAGCATAGAAAGAGCTTTTACTAATTAATTATCAAATTAATTAAAGTTTAATAAAAAATAACTATGTACAAATATTTACATTAATGACCACATAGGTCCAAAAAACATATTATAAATCCACTTAGGATTCTATATCATCAAAGAATCTATTTTCTATAATAATAAAAAGAAAGGTTTGTCTGTCTGTCTGTTCTTCTATACGTTCAGCCCCTGCCCCTATTGAACGCAGAAGTACAAGAATTGACATACGGATGCTCTGGAGCCTTTCCGAGGTCCTCTTCAAAACAGAATTTAAAAATTTTAATTAGTTCTGGAGATATTAATTAAAATGTCGACTCATGTCTAATCAGAAAGCGATCTCAATGACTGAGAATTCACCGCGATTGCATAAAAATAGATATATTAACGGAGTTAAAAGCAGAAAAAGTGTAAAATAAATTAGAAATATTAGTCTAATCGTTACGAATTTGGTACCAAATGAAAGGGACAATTTTTCTGAATCTAAGAGTGCAAGCGGCTTATCTGTACAACAATTAGATTTTTTTAAAAATTAACTAAAGTGTGAATTTTTTGTGGCAACATCATTTCAAATGCCAGACTATTGTCTGAGATGAAAAAAGGAAATGATTGTAACCGATTAAGATGTCACGTGTTTTATAGTGGGGGGGGGGGGGGAATTGCAATTTTCAATTTTTTTCAAATTTTCATTCACGTTACATTTGAGTTAATATTCGGCCTAGACAGCATACTATAAAGCTACTATTCAATTTTCATGAAATTATGTGTATAAACAAAAAAATTACATTTTTATTGGGAATTATATTTATCACGACTCATGTGACCAAAATACAATGTAAGATTAAGTTTTGTTTAATATTTTGCAGTATTTTAAATTGAGATATGCCGTTGAAATTTCGTAATATTTGGTTTTAACGGCCGATAATCCGATTGTGAATATTTTTGAAAGTGTAGAATTATTAGGAAAGGCATGAGGGGGAGGGGGGGCAGAAAAAAAAAAGAGTTACAGCGTTTGAAATTGGTATTATTAGGTTTTAAGGCAAGATAAATCAATTGCGGATATTTTCAAGTGTAAAATTATTAGAAGGGACGGAAAGGGGGGGGGGAGGGGCAAAAATGTATAAAGGGAACGGTTGTTTCGGAGAAAACGAGGGAAAACACAGAACGCTTTTATTCTTTTATATTTTGCAGAGTTTCGAATTCTGATATTCCGTTCACATTTCATACTATGGATTTTTAACAGTATTTAGTCCGGAATTACGCAAGTTTCGGAGAAAACCACGAAAAAGTCAGACATAAATCGTTTTATAATAGTGTTTATATCATTTTTGTATCTCAGCTTCTAATTAGCATAATTTCAAAAGTAATATGTCATTTTAAAACTTATTTAAATTGAATTTCAAGAGTAGACGCCACAAATCTCTGTCGTCTTCCATTAACCGACTACCGTAGGTAATGGAATTCGAGATTTCACGTGATTTACATGTTTTAAGGTGTCCTGATTAGGTTTTCTTTTCTATCTCAACTAATAATTAAAATAACTTTATAAGTAATATATTATTTAAAAGCTTTGTTGATTTGGAATTGAACAGTAGATTACAGAAATTTCTACCGCCAGATGGCGCTGTAATATTTTAAAATTTCAATATTTCGAATTCTAATTATGATTAAATTATTTTTAATACATCATTCGAAAGATATTTTAAAGTACTTTTATATTATCGAAAGTGGAATTCGAGTTTTCACCCGATTTACACGTTTCGAGGTATTCTGTTCAGATTTTCTTTTGTATCTCAGCTACTAATTAAAATAATTTCATAAGTAATACACCATTTGAAAGCTTTGTTGATTTGGAATCGAACAGAAGATTACAGAAATTTCTACCGCCTGATGGCCCTGTAATATTTTAAAATTTCAATATTTAAATTCGAATTCTGATTAAATTGTTTTTAATTCATCATTCGAAAGATATTTTAAAGTTCTTTAATATTATCGAAAGGGGAATTCGAGATTTCACTTGATTTACACGTTTTAAGGTGTCTTGATTAGGTTTTCTTTTGCATCTCAGCTAATTGAGTTAGACTTTTCAAAATCGGTATATGTAGGTTAATTAGGAGGGGATGGAAGGGCGGGGAAGGAATAGGCGCGCGCAGCGCTCACGGGACTGCGGTGCCGAAGGCAGTGGGGACCCGGTCCAACTTTTTATCCGATGAAAAATGATTTTTAAATTTTTTTTTTTTCTTAAGAATAACAGTTTGATTTCAGAAGGAATATGAGCGTGCAGCGCACGTATATCTTCACACGTGTGCGCATGGGTCTGCTCTGGCGAAGGCAGTGGGGACCCAATGCGAACTTTTACCCGATGATTAAAGATCTTTCTAAAATTCCTTTTCTTAAGAATGAAAGTTTGTGAGTAATAACGTGGAATTTTGTGAAATCATAAGGATGGTGAAGGAATACGCACGCACAGCGCACGGATCTTCGCTGCCAAAAGCAGTGGGGACCCAGTGTGAGTTTTCATCCGATCACAAATGATTTTTTTTTCTTTTTCCTTTTTTTAAGAGTAATATTAATGAGTAATAATATTCAATTTTGAGAATTCTTTCATTAGAGTGGTTCATTTAAAAATACTGACCCACTAGCGGGCGAATGCAGAGGGGACCCGGTGTAAGTTTTTACCCGATCAGAAATGATTTTTTTTTTTTTTTCAAGAATAAAAGTTCATGAGTAATAACATGGAATTTTGAGAAATCATAAGGGTGGTGAAGGAATACACGCGCGCAGCACATAATTAAAAAAAAAAAAAAAGAATAGTTCTCTGAGTCATCCTGGCGACAGATGTCCGTCTACTACATGATGCAATCTCTTTCGATGTTTCGAATGCACTTGAGTATAGATTTTTTTTTCTCTTTTTTTTTTCTTCTACATATTAGTTTTAAAATATTTTAATGTTAGTTTCCTTGAACTTTGTGTGATTTTTAAAAAGATTTTCTTTTTTTTTTTTTTTTTAAATACATTGGAACAAATTTTGCTGCTTAGTGTCATTTCTCAGTGGAAAGATATTTCTATTTAAGTTTACGTGCAGGGAATACAGATTTCAGTCTTTTTAATTTTAGTTGGGGTAAAAAATTAAATGTCTGTTTTCAAAAAAAAAAAAAAAAGAAAAGAAAAAAAAAATACCTCTTTTTCTATCTGTTATTAAAAATTGCCGTGCTCCTTTGCTATCGTTTCATGTCATACTTAGAAAATTATTTATTAGATTTAAAAATACAAAAACTGGGATTAGTATGGCACAAAGTTCTTATAAAAAATATGCGTTTCCCAAATAACTTTAAGCGCAATTTTCTTTTTCAGAATTAATGAAACTGACACTATACCGCGAAATTCGATGGGTTTATTTTTCGATTTCGGTTGACTAACTCAAGTTGTCAGGAGACAAAAAATAAATAAACAAATAAAAAAAAAAGATTAAAGAAAAAAAAATAATAATGCTGAGCTTTTGGACTAGCCAAACAAATTTTTCTTAGTCAATTGACAAAATAGGAATAATTTATTTTTATTCTCTCATCTGACTAACCGGTCCAATTTGAGGAAAATGAAAACTGTACCTGGGAAATTAGTCATCTGACAAGTTTTAGAGCCAAAACGGATCAACAGACGAAACACATTAAAGATACATGGTAAAATAAAACGATTTTTGTGTCTCATGACTAAATGGGATTGTCAGGTAGTGTTTTGATTGTTTAAAATGTTGCGTAATTTTGTGCAAATTTGTCAATATACTAGGAAAACGTGTACTATGACAAAGATAACACGTTTCTTGACAAGTTTCGATTTTTCATTTTTCTGTGTGTACTGTATTACACGAAGTCTGTATTACGCGTGAAAGCCAAGCGAGAAAGCCATTCTTGCGATGATTCTGTGATTTATCTCACTAAAATTATTTTAGGATTTATCAGTTTCTTTTTCAATAGCACCTGCGTTTTCTCACACAATCAATATCAAATAGGCTGAATGTGTATTAATATAGCAAGCTTGCATTTTGATTATTGGAAGAATCCTGACATCACGTCACAAGATAATGATGAAACTTTTGCTTGTCGTTTTCATGATATGGCGAATTCAAGGTATGTGCAATAATATATATATATAAACCTTTTAAATCAGGTTTTTGATATTATCAAGTTTTCAATAATTTAAAAGTTGAAATTTTCATTGACTATTTGTATTTCTTCACTCAAAATTCGTTTTATTTATACGATTACAGTTCATGATTCTCTGGTAAATTTTTAACATATTGTTCCTTTAAGGCAATTTCGAAAGAGTCTTTCAGAAAATACAATTATATTACGAAAAGGCGTTTGATAAACTACTGTAATTTATTAAAAAGAGATACGGTGAAAAAGAGGATAGTATGAACACATTATGTAGCATTTTTAACACACCATTTTATTTTATTTTTCTTTTTTTGTTACTATAATTTGCATGTTTGTTTTAATTTTGGTTAATACATTAAATTGTTTTAGAATATATAGATTTTATTATTATTATTATTATTATTATTTTAATTTGATTAATATATATATATTGTTCACATTAGTCTCATATCCAAGCTAAATTATTGATTGGACAATATAATATAATTTATCAAAAAACATATTAATCCCAAAAAAAGAAAAAAATTAACTTAAATAAAACAGTCCTTTCCTTATATATAGCAATCCTTATGTGTAATAAACCCTAAAAAAAAAAAAAAAAAAAAATTACTCTGCTTACTAGAAGAATTACTTTGTCTTTTTTTTTTTTTTTTTTTTTTTTTTAATTTCGTCAACAATGTACACAAAAATGCTTTGAGAGATTTGACCATAATAAAATGCCATATGTCCATACTAAACCCATGCAACTTTTTATATTATTTAGGCATTATACTGATTTAAATTACCCATGAAGATCAAAAGTAACAATAAAAATATATATTGAATATAATCTATATAGTATATAAAAGAGTAAACTCACTGATTCACTGACTCTACACAGCCGTGGCTATTCTGTGGGAGATAGTCACAAATTTTGGTGAGCAGGTTGTTTTTAGGACCCTGACTCCCACTAAGACGGGATTTTGCGAAATACCCCTCCCCTGGGAGAAAGAAAGCAAAAACACCTTTATAAGCATAACTCGTCTCCAAGTAACTTCACGGTGAAGAAATTGCAGATGGGAAGACTAAACTTGAGTACAAAATATCATTTTCCGCAGTTTTCAAATTTTGGATCTTTAAGCGGGAGGATGGGGGGGGGATAATTTTCAAATGCAAATTTAACAAAATACTGATTTTAAAATAGAACTCTAACATTAATAGCACAAAGATATGAAAAACCTCCAAGCATCTTCTTGGGGATATTTCCAAAAACACATTTTTGTTTTGTTTTTTTTCGATTTTCGATTTTTTTTTTTGGGGGGGGGGTTACAAGGGGGCAAATTCGGTGCCCCTTTAACCGCTAAATTTGTTCTGGGAAATCTATAGGAGATGAGGTCACAAATTTTAGTGTGTGGCTTACTTACGTGTATTCAACACCCACTGTAACAGCATTTTGCGAAAATTCCCCCCCCCCTTGGGGCGGGGGGAGCAATAAACACGTTTCCAAGCATAATTTTGCTTCAAATTATCTCAGTAAGATTAATTTTTATGTATAGGTTTGTTATGCGTTCCCAAAACGCACTGTAAAGGGTTTTTATGAAATCCTCCCTTTTAAGGGAGGGGGGGGGGGGAGAAACACGCTTTTAAGAGTAACTCTGCTCCAAATTATCTCAGGATAGCGATTTTTTGGTAAGTCGATTGTGTATGAGTAGACACACACTATGAAGGGATTTTGTGAAATTTCTCCCAATCCTCCTTGGAGGGGGCAAAAAACCTGTTTCCATGCTTAACTCTGCTCCGAACTATCATAAAAAGGCGATTTTTTATGTGCAGGTTGGTTATGCGTTCCCAAAACGCACTATAAAGGGACTTTGCGAACTATCCCCTTTTCCCCTCTTTAAAGGCGGGGGGGAGGGGGCAAAAACACGTTTTTAAGAGTAATTCTTCTCCTAACTATATCAGAAAAGCGATTTTTTGGCATGCTGATTAGTTATACGCATACTCAACATACACACTCCAAAGGGATTTTTTGAAATTCCGTCCTCCCCCCCCCCTTGAAGGTTCGGTTGGAAAGAAACATGTTTTCATATTATCTTAGAACGTCAATTTTTGATACGTGGACTGCTTATGCACTCAATATACACAACAAAGGGATTTTGTAAAGTTCCAGCCTACCACCCCTTGGGGGTGGGGGCAAAACAACATACATCCATGCGTAACTACTCCGCTCCATATTATCTTAGAACGGCAATTTTTGATATGTGGGCTGCTTATGCGCACTCACTACACACTGCAAAGGGATTTTGTTAAATTCCAACCTACCGCCCATTGGGGGTGGGGGTAAAACAACTTGCATCCATGCGTAACTCCGTGCTAAATTATCTTAGGATGGAGAGTTTTTATGTGTGGGTTGGTTATAGGTAACAAACTCATAGAATAAAGAGATTATGCGAAATTCCACCCTTCTTCCTTCCTTTAAGAGCGGAGGTGGGGGAGGTAAAAAAAAAATAATAATCTCAGGATCTCGATTTTTTTATGTGTCGGTTAGGTATGTGCATGCTACATGCACTATAAAGGGATTTTGCGAAATTACCACCCTCGCCCCCCTTTGGGGCGGACGGAGCAAAAAACACATTTTCAAGCTTAAATTTGCTCCAGATTACCTTAGAATGACGAATTTTGGAGTGTGTGTATTAATTAAGTGTAGGCAATAGATGCACTTTGATGGCATTTTGCAAAACTTTCAACTTTATCCGCGGAGGAGGGGGAGTAAAATGCAGGTAAAGCACAGCCGAACGCATTGGGGCTCCAGACTCGGCGCGTGGAGAGCAGGAACTTTAACTTAGATTTTGACTGATTTCAATGATTTTCGATTTATTTATTTACTTATTTATTTATTTATTGAGAGTTCTTTTTTTTTTTTTTTTTTTTTTTTTTTTAATTATTATTAATGATATGGTATTTTGCGAATTCATTTCAATGTAATGACCTGTGCAGCGGGCAAAGCCTGCTAGTTATTTATAAAATACTATAATTAAAGCATAAAGTTCAATCTCGCTATTAAAAAGAAAACAAGAAACTTACTTTTCGACTATAAAAATATGTTTTATAAATTAATAATTGTGTTATTATGTAACTGTTCATGGAAATCGAAAACCGTGTACGGTGTGATTAAATTTAAAAATCTTACAGACAAATTTTGAGTGATAAATAGCAGAATTATTCAAGTTGCCTACAGTTTTTATCCTACATTATGTAACTGGTTTATTATGTTCATTACAAAACTTTCTTCTGTGTCAGTCTAATATAGTATTAATTGGACCAAAACTACACAAAACCTGAAAATGCCTGTATAGATCGCCACCTATTGGCCTACCTGCATCCATATAGAATCAACATATTTTTTCGTAAAAGGTATCTTACATAGGAAGTTTGGAACATTTATACGTAATAGAATCTGAAATATGGTCTTCTCGTAAATAAGGAAAATTTCAGTATAGCAGAGTCAGTCATCGACCGATGTGCACCCAAACTTTTCACTAAATAGAGAAAATTTCAGCTTCGCAACGCCACCTGCATGTAATAAATACCAAAATCTATTCTACTACAATTTATATCAAAGTACAACCAAATACAAAAATTCGTAGAATTATGTGAATGTTTTTCGTAAGATGTAACAAAATTTTCACAAAACTCACACAGACTGGCAAACGTTTTCTAAAAATGGTCAAATCATGTTCATGAAACTTAAGAACTTGTAAATATATCAAAAACCGGAAATCGAAAATTTTCCTGAATCTAATAGTTTTTTGTGATATAAGAGAAAAGTAATAAATATTACCGAATATTTGTATGTACAGAGGCTTTGTAGTTGTGGTTTGTGGGCGGTTAAGGCCAATAGACTCCTTTAGAGCTCTAGGCTTGTGTGGAATGTCCTCCGTGGGGACTTTTCTAAAGTGTCCTAGACCGTATTTACGCGAGTTTTGGAAGAAAACACGGAAAACTCTGAAAGGATCTGCCGAGGAGCGCAACATAGGATCGAGATCGATTCTGGAACCTCGCGTTTGCAGATTTGAGAGGAGAACCTCTCGGAGTCTGATGGTGTGTATTGGTGTATACACAAGGAGGTAAAAGCTTTCGAAATCAGGTAACAATAGAATGTTTTGTTGAAGAAAATCCAAGAAGTATAATGTTATTTGGTAGCGTAGCAGTATGGATGGTTCTTGAAATAATATGTGGCGTGATCAATTGTTTGTTTATAAAAATGAGACATTAAATGTACCTTATTTAGACTACATGGCCCATTTTACCGTAAAAATATACAAAGAAAAAAAAATAATATTTTCTTTAAAATTTTAGCAGTTTTAAAGAATTGAATATCTTTAAATAGAGCGAATTCAATAATAGTTTTGAATCCTGTTAGAAATTAATTTGATCATTTGTAAGTAATTGTTTAATTAACGCCAATCAGTACTGTTTTGTATATGGTGTTTTTTCCTTTATAATTCTCACCCAAGAATGTCGAAAGAAGAAACAACCCTATGGAAAATGAGGAACGCTTCGACGGCGACATCATGGGTATTGAGCCTTCACAGGTAAAATTAACTTTGATAATTTTATGAAATACTTTATTAAAATAGATTTTTTTTAATCCCCTCCCCCTCTTTTTCTTAACAATACATATGTATGAATTCTTTTATAGATTGCGAAAAATATATTTCTAAAAAATATTTTTTATTAGTAGCAAATCAACGCTTCACCCTGTTGAAATTTCCAGTTTTATCCCTCTAAGATGTTATCAATTAGAAAGAGATTGCTTTTGAAGACATTTTAATAATCCCAGGGCAACGTCAATTGTCCTAGAATAATTAAGAAAGTAATTTCAGCAATATCCGTTGTTTTGTTAAAACATAACGTGCCATACGCTATTAGGAAACCCCTTTTTTTTGTCGACTAAAGAACTCATGAGGTTCTCGTCGTTGAACGGATGAACAGTTCTTCAGTGACGAAAAAATATTCCATTTGATTGGCCCTAATGTTTAAGTTGGACCTATTTTCTTGATCTATGACGAGAAGGCGTGTTAACCCCTTACCTGCCGACGAAAAATTACGAGATTCGCTTTCCAGTACCACCATTTTTCACATAGGCGCTTGTAGTTATGCGTTCATTATTCCAGAAATATTCCCTTTCCGATTCCTTCCACTCCCCATCTTCTCATTCCAGATCCTTCGAAAACACTCTCATGGTCATTTAATTGCACTCCAAAGCCGCAAGAGTAGTTTAACTGGTAGCAGAATAACACAAAGGATCCTACTGCGGCAAGACGTGCATGTACGCCCGGGACAGTTAACGCATCGGAGTAGCGAGACTGATATACACGCCCGGAGCAGTTAAGGGGTTAACAACGGAACAACGGATGAAACTACGAGAAACTTCGAACGGCTAGGCAGACAAATGCGACTTGGGATCGAACCCGACACTTCTCCCCTACCAGCTCAGAGAGCAGAACGTCTGGGCCGCCCTATTCTACTATAATGAGGCAGACTGTTTTATCGCAAGGTATATGCTGATGTTTTACAGATTATTCTGTTAAAAGTGCTGTTTATAGGAAAGGCTTCTGATATTCGTGATAGTGAACAAAAGCCATACTTTTAAACTCGATGACCAAGAAAATACTTTCTTACTATTAAGCTTCTTGGGTGTTCCCAAGCTGCCGTTGTCAGTATTTCAAAAACGTTGAAAATGACAAATGAAGCAGATAATAGATGAAAAAGCATTTAATGTTCACTCTCCATGAACTAATTTGTATAAAAGACACTTTCCCGAGTTATGAAACAAGTAAAAAGTGCCTGTAGCACAATTGATAGCTGGATACAATGCACATCATTCCAAATATTTTCGAAGTTCATCGTATTTTTTCGAATAAATAATGCTGCAATAGTTGTTCCTTGCATGTGTTCTGTTCATCGAATATTTCCGCTATTTACGACACTAATATAGTTAATTTATCATGGAAAGAGAACAAAAGAAACCCCTAGTCAGACAGGTTTCAGTTCTTTCTGTGTCGCGTCGATGACCACATAAAAGTACGGTATTTCCCTTAAAAATTAAAATGTTCTCGACGTATGCACAGGTGGGTATGCTAGTAATAGTTTTATTAGGCTTTTAAGAGAAGTATTCTGGGTATAGCTTGACATAGCTGTAATGATAGCTGTAAAAGCTACTATAAAACATTTATCTAATTCAGTATTACTGAACAGCTACAACCATTTATGTTTTCTGTCCTTCGTAATAAAATTATTTAAATCACTTAACATTTAAATTATTCATTCTTTTGTAACTTTGTTATTGGCCGAACTGCATTAAAGAAAATATATTATTAATCATAATAATGACCATCTTCTGTCAGGAACGATTCCGGTTTAGAACGCTTCAAAACAGAGACTTTTGGTAGCCTTTTTTTTCCCCTTAGAAATGCTATGTATTTTTTTTTTTTCCCTTAATCTCAATATGTAAAAAGATTTCAACGAAAGTTTATAACTACCATTGCAATTCTAAAATACCCACGGAGGATAAAATTAAAATGTAATATAAAATTCAATCATAAAAATTATGGGCTAATAGTTATTACATCATTTTCTTGCAATCATGATAATGAACTTGTCTGATATAAACAAACAGTTGATTGTGACGTGATATTTATAAAATTAGTTAAAATAAATAAGGTTACAAATAAGGTACCTAAGGTTACTGCGGTACAAATATGGTACCTTTCATTTGATACCTTATTTGTAATGAGGTTTTGATTAGATATTTTAGAATTAATTAAACTATGAAAATAATTTCAAAATTGGACATTTAAATTTATTATTGTTGCCAAAAAAATTTACCAGTTACTGTTATATATATATAATTTTTTTTCTTTTGAGGTGGAGGGGGGGGGGGGGGGGTGCATATAAAAAATACTTATTAAGACGAGTCGAAGAATTAAATGAAATAAGTACTGAATTATATTACGATATATAATATGATACGTTATATTAGACCAATCGTCTTGGGTTAGTAGGTATTAGTAGAGGGAAAAGGCGGGTTCTCGACCTGCGGCGTTGGCGGCAACCACGTGACCGGAAGTGGGCGTGACCGGAAGGGGCGTGGTTATGACGTCATCGAGTTGAGTTGAGTTGTTTTGAGCTGAATGTTGAGTTGTTGGGTGCTGCAGGTTTCGGTTTCGTTTTATTTCGTGAAAGATGACGAGGGTTTTATTTTTGAGAATGGCAACACCGAATTACTTTTTAGAGAA
The DNA here is from genome assembly GCA_963930645.1 of Salticus scenicus. Classification (NCBI taxonomy): domain Eukaryota; kingdom Metazoa; phylum Arthropoda; class Arachnida; order Araneae; family Salticidae; genus Salticus; species Salticus scenicus. Next base: position 19,251,691 of record OZ005653.1, read on the forward strand.
TGGCAACGATTTTAGTTTCGGAATCGGGACTTAGAAAATTTTTTGCTGTAAAATATGACGAGGGTCCTTGAGTTTTTAGTTTGGAGAAACGGTAGTTACTTTTTATCGAATGGCAACGACTTTAGTTTCGGAATGGGCACTTAGAAAATTTTTCGGCGTGAAACATGATGAGGGTACCGCTTGCAAATTAAAAGTTCATTAAGGAAGATTTTTAATTAATACTTAATTAAGACGGAATTAATATTAAATATGTTTTTTTAATCTCTTTATTTTTTTCCGACATTAATGACAGGTGTTTATGACGCACTCCTTCGTGTTGGAACAAGACTCGTTCATGTTAGAACATGTATCATTTCTAAATGAAAAGCTCGTTAGTGAAGATTACAAATAATACTTAATTGAGATGTAATTAATTTTTAATTTTTCAGCTGTAAGTTGAGTTGTAGTATTCTGCTGGTTTCGATTTTGAATTTTTGTAAAAGTTTAACAGTGTTTTATTTTAGACAATGGCAACACCGTTTTATATTTTAAGGAATGGCAACACTAAATTGCTGTTTTAGAGAATGGCAACACCGAGTGTTGTTTCTCTTGGAAGCAAAGGTTTTCGTCAGTTGCTGCTTTTCTCTTGTGCGTGTTGCACCACGTTAAACTTTCTTAAAAAATGTCGATGAAACGTAATGCCGACACTAGCGTTGTTAGTTCAACTAAGAAGGTATGTTTTAGTGAAGACACCATGAAGGATTCTTCTTTTAATCCAGATTATATTCCAGAAAATTTATTTCATTTGGGTGAAAACAACTATGTCAGTGTTTCAGATTTCTGTGATGTGATTAGAATTCATATTAGACTTTATAAACCTGATCTATCTGGGTGTTTTAGGCCAACAAAACGTGGAATTAGCTTGACGACATCCCTATGGCTAGCACTTTCTAGTGCAATGGATTTTATTTCTCCATCGGATTTACGAGATGTGATTATAATTGAAAACTCCTTATTGTTATCTACAGAAAATATTAATGACGCTAGATGTATCTCTCTACAACGATTCTTTCAGAAAAGTGACTTTTCGAGAAAATTTGTGCCTTCTATCTGCATGATAAGTGAATCAGAATGGAATGAACTCAAAAAAATTCGCAAAGAAATCACTTCTTTTGCTGTGAGAGTCATGTTTGATCGCCTTATCCGAAGAATGTTGTTGAGAGAAGTAAGAAATCGAATTCCGCCGGGTTACGTCTGTGAAAATAATGCCGATGTTGATATTATTTTAACAACTTCAATGTCTGAGCTCTTAAGTGATTATCTCAATAGAAACATTGAAAGTATTTTTGTGTGTAATGGCTGCGACCAGGAGTTAGGAAATCAACTTGGACATGAGTGTGTAACTCAAAACAATGAAATTAGAGCTCAAATTTATGGTGAAAGAGCACTTTTAAAAGTGGATTTATGCAATTTAGTTAAAGACTATGTTGAAAAGAACATTCAAATTTGTAATTATATTAATGAAAGTTTTGTGAATTCTTTGAACATGTGTAACATATATAAATCTGCTATTGGTTTGTATGTGGCGTCAGATTCTGACCCCATGAGATTAGTTTAATATTAAAAATTAAGTTTTCATATAATTGTCTGTTTTCTTTTGTTACAATGTTTTTTTTTATTATTTTAGTTTTATTTACTTATTTATTTTAATTTCTACTTTTACTTTATTAACAAGAAAGGTTGTTGGAGTTTCAAAAAAATGATCATTAAATTTCTTCTTAGGCAAAACAATTTATTTTTTGTATTGAGGGTAGTTCAGAAATTTTAAGAAGTTTAAAATTTATTTCATATTTAATTGCTGTCATCTGTTGTAAAGTGAAGAAACTTTAGTTTCGAGATTTAAAATGAGTTAGTATTAATTATTTTGTGCGGTGAGTGGGATCGAACCTGAGTAAAATAGTATCATGGCTTAGTGATTCATAGAAATTTAACCACTAAGCCATGACGCTATGACTTTTTCTCAGATTTTAGGGTATAAATAAACGAACACTACATAAAAAGTGTTTATTCTAGAGGATGCCTTCTAGAGAGGAAGTTGTTAATGTGATTAGCTTACACATTGTACTATGCGTTTTGTTTAGCATAATTTATATTTTTACTGGCAGTGACAAATTATCGATTGATTTTATTTTAAAATTAAATGAAACAGGAAATTTTACATTCTCATTATGAGCGAAAAAAATGTCATTTCGAATTAATGTGACGAATAATAAAATTTTATGTTGTAATGAAGTCTACATATCAAACGCCGAGTCACGCAGCAAGTTTTGGAGGTTTAAATGCTTTATACCGTGTCGCAAAAGGCAGACTTTCGAAGAAAGAAATTCAGAAATGGTTGTCGGGAATAGATTCATATACACTGCACAAGCCTGCCAGGAAGAAATTTCCAACGAATCGAGTAATGGTGGGTTCGATCGATCAACAATGGCAAGCCGACCTAGCCGATTTAAGTTCTCTGAAAAAGTACAATAAAAATTTCCGTTACATTCTAACTTGCATAGACATTCTGTCTAAATATGCGTGGGCGATTCCTTTAAAATCAAAAAGAGGTGACGATATAGTGGATGCGTTTAAAACTATTTTTTCGACGAGGAAGCCAAAGATTCTGCAAACTGACCAGGGGTCAGAATTTAAAAATCATAAATTTCAAAACTTTTTAAAGCAGCAAGGTGTTCGATTTTTCACGACTTTTAATAACACTAAAGCTTCAGTGGTGGAACGCTTTAATCGTACATTGAAAACAAAAATGTGGAAATATTTTACTCATAATCATACGTATCACTACCTTAATGTGTTAGACCAGTTATTGCATAGTTATAATAATACTTACCATTCGAGCATAAAAAGAGCCCCTTCAGAAGTGACGCCGGAAAATGAAAGAGACGTATGGCTTACCTTATACGGAAATATTAAAAACGAGAAAAGAAAATCATTTAATCTTCAAGTGGGGGATACCGTACGCGTATCCAAACAGAAATTAACATTTGAAAAAGGATACGAAACGAATTGGACCGAAGAACTGTTTGTAATAACAGAGTGTATTCCTAGAAATCCACCTGTATACCGAATCAAAGACTTATTGGACGAACCTATTCAAGGCACATTTTACGAGCAAGAACTTCAAAAGGTGCGACCTAAACAGGACTATACCATTGAAAAAATTTTACGAAAGCGCACAAAAAAGAACCGTGTGGAATATAAAGTCAAATTTAAAGGTTATCCATCTAAATTTGATCAGTGGATACCATCGTCCAATTTATTTTCCTTATAAGTAAAAGCGAAACGAGTTTTAATGTTATTTATCAACATGTCTTTCTACGTGACGTTACCCTCAGACAGTTCAACGAATTATTTTCCCGAAAATAAAATTTCTCATTTTGTTACAAGATTACCTTCTCCCATCGAACTGAGAGGAGAATGGGAAGTGGGATTAGTCGAATTTATTTATCCCCATACCTGGTATAACGTGAATCACACCAATAATTTAATTGGTTTTGATTTAAATGATGGAATAAATTTAGGAAGACGAATTCCTTCCGGATTTTATGAGTCAGTACCTGATATTTTGAAAGCGATTGAAATTGAAGATCATCTAAATAAAATTTATTTTACCTACAACACAGTCACAAAAAGGGTGCAAATTAACGTGAAAAATAATGCTAAAGTGATATTGCATGACGGTTTAGCTCAGATGCTAGGATTTGATCCATGTGAAATTAAATCTCCCAATGCCAACAGAGAACTAACAATCGAAAGTCCGTACGTGGCAGATCCATGCGCTCACTATAGAGTACTGATGGTTTATTCTGATATAGTTCAACCGCAAATTATTGGGGATGTATTAGCTCCGCTTTTACGTATTGTGAATGTTACAGGAAAAGACGGTGAAGTGATTTGCATGAAATATGACAGACCACATTATTTACCTGTCAGTCGAAAACTGATTGACACTTTAGAAATCGTTATAAGAACTCACATCGGCGAATTAACGCCATTTGAACGTGGACGATCGTACGTGAAACTTCATTTTCGACAAAAGTATCTGTCATAATGTTTGTTCCCTATCAGTGTTGTATTCAGTCATTTGAAGATTATTATAACCATCAGTCTGGAAGTGGGTTAAATTATTATCAAGGCACCACTTTTCAGAAAGGATATGGTTTTGGTGGACTTTTTCGATCGCTTTTCCGTGCTGCAGTTCCTCTTTTCAAATCGGGAGCGAAAGCTGTGGGAAAACAACTGTTCCATAGCGGTGTAGATATACTGAACGACCTGTCACGTGGTGATGACATTAAAGCGGCCTCTAAGCGACGACTTAAGGAAGCCGGACAAAACTTAACTGATAAGGCTGCGACTAAAGTGAAATCTATGATTGGTTCTGGCCAACGAAATAAAAAGCGAAAAAAGCCTCAAAAGCGTATCATTCGAACTAAGACCAAGAAAGTAAAAGGACACGATATTTTTGCTTAAAGATGTCAGGTCTCATTCATAAAGATTCTGTTGCTTGTGTCAAATCCGAATTAGATTTATTTTTGATTCCTCCTACACAAACGGCAATTGAAAAAGGATATTTCGTCGAATACCATCCACTAGCTAATATAACTGAAAACGGACCTGTGGAATATAACATATCTGGTAACGGTGAAGATTATATCGATTTATCCTCCTCTTACCTCTATGTGAAAGTGAAAATTACCAAGTCGGATGGCTCAGATTTACCTGACAACGAACCTATAGCCCCCGTTAATCTATTTCTACATGCCTTGTTTTCACAAGTAGATGTGAGCCTCAACGAAAGAGTCATATCCTCGTCTAGTAACACCTATCCCTACCGTGCTTACATTGAGACGCTATTGAACTATGGTGAAGACGCCAAAAAGAGTCTCTTAACGTGTGAATGTTTTTATAAAGATGACTTCTTAGCTGTTGCAGACCCATTACAAGGGCAAAATGGAAATCCTGGACTTAAAAAACGCTACGACTTAACTTCTAAAAGCAAAATTTTAGATATGATTGGACCTTTACATTGTGATATTTTTCAACAAAATCGCCTTTTACTGAATATGGTAGATCTGAAAATAAAAATGATTCGTAGCAAACCTAGTTTTTGTCTTATGGCTAGTCTACCAACAAAAGCAGATCAACCGATTAAAGAATACAAAGTGATACTGAAACATGCTTCTTTATTTATTCGCAAAGTGAAAGTCAGCGCCGGTGTTTCCTTGGGTCACGCTAAAGCCTTAGAAAAGAATACAGCTAAATATCCTATAGATCGAGTATTGTGCAAAACTTATTCCATTTCATCAGGAAGTTGGTCATTTATGCAAGATAATGTGTTTCTAGGTCCTATGCCGAAACGTGTTGTCGTAGGTTTATTAGAAAATGCCGCTATGAACGGTCAGTATAATTTAAACCCTTTTTTATTTAATCATCACAATGTAAACTTTCTAAGCCTATACGTTGACGGACAACCTGTACCAAGCAAGCCTCTCGAGCTGAATTTCTCAGAAAAAAATTATATAACAGCCTATCATCGATTGTTTTCGGGATTTAACAGAGACGCCGGAATTTATTTAACTCGTGAAGATTTTGCGAATGGACATACATTATATGCTTTTGACTTAAGTCCTGATTTGTGCGACGGGCCTCATCTGAATTTACAGCACCAAGGTAATTTAAGAATTGAAATTAAATTTTCTACTCCTTTGACAAGCACTCTTTCCGTATTCATCTATGCAGAATTTGAAAACATCATAGAAATTACCAAATCAAGGCATGTTTTATGTGACTTTCCTAACTAATTGAAAATGAACACGAATCAGATAAAAAATATTTTATCACATGACATATTTACGAAAAAATATTTTCTGGACGTGTTTCCGTGTGATCATTTACCTGAGAGGGTCGCACGTTATCCTGCCTGCTTCGTATGCAATGTGGATGCGTCTACAGAACCGGGAAGCCATTGGGTGGCATTTTTTCTGTCATCACCTGACAAAGTGGAGTTCTTTGATTCATATGGAAACGAACCAGCGTTTTTTAAAGGGCCTATTTCAGACTTCGCTTCCAGATATTCAGAAATATTCTACAATCCTTTAAGCCTTCAAAGTAATGTAACGGCTGTGTGTGGACAATATTGTATTTTTTATTTGTATTCCAAATGTAGAGGTAAAACTCTTCAATGCATTTTATCTTCGTTTGTAACAAAAAATGTGTGTAATGACCAACGTGTCTATAATTTTGTAGCCAAGCGATTTCGTGTATATGCCAACTTTTATCAATAAATAATTTTAATCCTGTACATACTGTGTCTGCGTTCATTTATAATGGAGTATCCTCGATTGCAACACCCATTTACAATGGTGATTGCTGGACCAACTAAATCGGGAAAGACATTTTTTCTATGTGATTTACTGTACTATAGAAAGCAAATGTTTGATCCCAAAATTGATAAAGTTGTGTGGTTTTACGGCATTCATCAACCTTTGTTTAATGAAATACCGCATGTAACATTTGTAGAAGGTTTTCCTTCAAATTACCAAGAGCATATAACAGAAAATACATTGTTTATAATAGATGATCTTATGGCTGAATGTGCTAATGACAAGCAATTAACCAATCTGTTTACTAAAGGTAGTCATCACTTAAACCTTAGCGTTATTTTTATCACACAGAATTTATTTTACAAGGGTAATCAAATGCGTGATGTTTCTTTAAATGCTCAATACTTAGTATTATTTAAGAACCGTCGAGATTTAAGTCAAGCTATGCATTTAGGTAGGCAGTTATACCCCCGAAAAAACAAGTTTTTTCAAGAAGTCTATGAGGATGCCACGCGTAAACCGCATTCATATTTATTAATTGATTTACGAAATGAAACCCCAGAAGACTTGCGTTTGAGAACGCAGATATTACCAAATCAAACGCAATACGTGTATAAATTAAAAAAGCTATAAATAAAGAAATCACACATATGCATGAATCAGTTGATAACATGACTTTATCCAAGAAACAACTTCGAGATTTAGAGCTGATAAAGACTTGTCCAAAACCATTACGCAAACATTTATTAAAAAAATTATCAACCAGTTGCGTAAAAGCAATCTGCGAGTGTACCTTAAACGTTTTAAAGGGCAACGTTCCTTTAACGAAACATCAAAAAAATATTTTAGGAAAATATAAATCCACTTTACGAAAAATAGGCACTCGAAAAGGCAGTTTATTTACTAAGAAGAAAATCATCGTACAGCACGGAGGTTTTTTAAATATACTAATTCCCGCTGCGCTTACAGCTCTGACAAGTTTAATTAATGGAGTACGCTAAGAAGTATGCATTAGTTCCTGAACAAACTTTTTCTAAACATGTGCCTGATGAAAAGCAGATGACGGATTTCGATATAGCCATGTCGAAAATTTTAAAAAGTACTCTGCCTGATCATGAAAAAGTTCAACAATATTACGAATTATTAAAAAGAAAAATTAATTTAAAGGAATTCAACTTACCATGGCTGGCTGCGTCATCTACAGAAGAAGAAAAACAAGAACCTAAAAATATACCTAAACAAGAATCTCTTAAAAATGAAGAAATATCTGGTGAACAGTTCGAAGGAGATTACAGTCAGACTATTTTAAATGCTGTACCGAAACAAATGATGAGACAGGCTAATAGTTTACTGCAAATTTTAAAGTCTCACCCAAACACAATTCGTTGGAATGACAGAGGCGAAATATTTTATAAGGATCAGAAATACCCGAATTCGAATTTAGCTGATTTGTTTAACTTCATTTTCTCAAGTCATAAATCTAAGACTGTCAATGCAAAAAATGAGTTTTTACAAGCTCTTCAAGATCTGAATATTCCAAAGCATTATATAAAAAATAAACATATGCTGAGTACATCAATCAAACGTGAAATTGTATCTCCAACTGTTATTAAAAAAAAGAAAAAGAAAATCAAATGTAAAATGGGAGCCTTTGTGAATAAATAAATCATTACTTTAAATAAACTATGTCGTGTCTTTCTTTTTCTTTTTACAATAGACATATAAGATATTTTCCAACATAGTTTTCTTTTCTATTTTTTTTTTTTCTAGTACAATGAATAATATCATGTAATAAAGAAAGAAGAAGAAAAAATATATTTTTTTTTCCAAACAAAAATTTAAAATTAAAAAAAAAAAGTTACTAAAATATTAAAAATTTCAAAAATAATAAACAATTTCCTTCTTCTTCTTTCTTTCATTATTATTTTTTTTTATGCATATATATGTATCTATAAATAGATACAGGAAATGAGAAAATATTAATTTCATAAAACAATTTGAGATTATATGATATTATTTAAAATAGTATAAAGAAATTACACTTACGTATAAATAAATACAAAGGTTAAAGATTAAACAAAGGATTTATTAAATTTAAAAAAAAATCTACTTACAGACTTTTCAAACGAATTAAAAAAGAGAAAAAAAATCATTATAACACATCTATGAAAGTGATTGAATTTTATGATGGCCCCAAGCCAAAGTAGTTATGCCGTCAGCACAAATAAATCTCTTTTCATCGTGTGGTGAAAGAGCCAGTTTGTTCAGTTTTGAACTGAAAATATTGTGCTTGTTACTTCGTATGGTCTGCATTGTAGTAAATTTTTCGACGCGATTGAACAAACATTCTTTATAATCTTGGAAAGTTATTCTTCGTAGAGCATGTTTCTTCACACCCTTCAATTTTTTTGTTTCATCTTTATCTTCAATTACATAACTATAAACCTTGCTACTTAAAGAGGCGAATTCTGTCATGATGGATCCGTTGCACTCGTCTTTCATCAATCCTAATTTCTTTTTGTTCACTTGAGGCATTCCATATACGTTGTCAATTGGATAATCAGATGTATCGAATCTAGAGATTTCTTGTTTCATATCTTCATATAAATCACGGGTCTTTATATGAAAAATGAAAGAGTCCGTATCGGTATATAAAAGTTTGAAATTCTGATGATAAGTCGACTTCATATAATCATAGTAAAAATCATACATCAAAATTTTTGAAACATCTAGTATTGTCATACCTACGGTAATGGGTTTCCTAAAATTAATTTCGGTTTTCTGTAGATGTACAGCGGCAAGATTCGACGAAAAAATTGTTCGTCCTTTAAAATTTGGTTTTGCAATGAGTTTCTCTGCTTGTGTGGCACTGCAACATAACCTAATATCTTTTCTTCTGCGCACATCTTCCATGCATTTACCAAATACACTATTGTTCATTAGTTTGTAAAAGTTTTTTTCAAAGGTATTAGTGGCGGCTGTTCTAAAATTAGTATTGTGATCGATATACGCCTTGAGAAAAGGTTTTTGTACAAATTGCAGTATCTTATGAATTTTTTGGATTTTCAAACCATACTTCAAATACAACTTTAAATTTCTGTAGTGAACTATATAGTTTTTCCTATTTTCCAAACTCAGCAGAAGTCTCTTCTCTTTACATGCAGGGGGAACTTCATTCGATGGAGCCAAAGGGTATTCATTCTGTTCGTCGTGCAGAGCTTCAGGGTACTCTAAATCTACTTCCAGAATGTAACCCACTTCAGCTTCATCAGAAATGTGTGTGACATCTAATTCGGTGTTGCACCATTGAAATTCTTTAAGGGGGAGGGGTTGGCACATGGCCCAGCCATACAGGTTATTTATATCCAAATACATTAAATAAGATTCTTCTTCATGAGGTTGAAAAGATTTCATGAATTTATTATTTGCAGCGGCATACCGATGACTGCATTGGGAGATGCCTCCCCGAATGCCCTTCTCAACAAATAACAGTTTCTCGAAGTCAGTTAAGAGTTCTATTTGAACTTTAGTGTGCTTAAGCATAGCATCCCACGATAATCCAGGAGCTGTGAAATACCATGCCATGTCTAATCCGTATGTTTCAAAACACTTTTTCCGAAATGTTTGGAGCACATCTGCTAACAAAAGTACGTCAGTTTTCACGTACAAGTCTGCATATTCGCCCAAATTTTTTATGTCAAATTCTTTCCACACAGTCAAGGCATGTGAATAATCATCGTCAGATATTTCGGTTTCGTTTAAAATGCTATAAAATTCGTTTTTACTTGGCAAGGTCGTTTCTTCAAATTTTTGAAAATCATCCATATAATCATACGGGAAAATTCCTTTTCTTAGTAGAAGATTCACTTTAGATGATGGGAAAAATGAATTCATGAATTGAAAATCTTCTTTATTTAGGTTTGACACCAAAGATTCTAAACTGGATGCCATGAAGCGGAAACTGTCTAAAAACCTCAGTTGTAACTTGCCCACTGTTTTACTGAAAGAAATATATTTTTCTTCATTTTCTGCTATTACAGATATTTTCTTTTCATCAAAACCCAACTCCTTAACAATGAAATGTGCATCGTATCCTGAAAGGTTGTGTAAAAACACCGGAATAAAATTAGGCAATTTGAACTGTAAATTGCAATTATTGCAAGCAGCTCCTCTGTATTTACCTGTAAGGTGACAGTGTTCGACGACTTTCCAATTACTATCTGTAAATTTATTCTTACACAAATAACAAATTGTAGCTTCCGTGTGATCTTTCCTTTGTTCTTCTGAAAGATATTCGACGGGTTTCACTGATCGATATATTGTTTCGATTTCCTTGGCTTCCTCTGTCAACATTTGCATAAATTTTTCAGCCGCATTTTTTCCACGGAATACTACGGGGGGTTTATAAAGTCCATGCTGATATATAATATAATACGAAAAGCAGACCGCTTCATGTTTTTGGTAAGGCATGCTGAAAGGATGTATTCTGTTAGGTTCACAGTTGTCAATTTTTTTCGTTAGTGCCTCAAAGTCGGCCACAATGATGAAAGGGATAATTTGTTGATGCTTGATATTAGAAAACTTTAACATTTTTTCCTTCTCTGAAGGCATTTTTACTCTAGCTGCGTCATGCTCAGAACATAGCATTTCATGTTTATTTAACAACTCAGACGATCCAAAAGCTGATAAACAACGTCTGCAGATAAATTTTCTCTCTTTTTTCTTTGATATTTGAGAACTAATCAGCCTGGATATATTTTTTATCCATGCATAGTGACTTGTAGTTTCATTTTTGAAATATAAAAGATCAATGATTTTTTCGCATTGCTTTTCGCTAATTCTTAGAGGGTAAATCTGAGCTTTACCGTTTAAGCAGAACACATTTATTCCAATATTATTAAGTTTTTTAAATTTGCATACATCTGCTATGCTTACAGAAAACGCTATACCTTGAAAATTTAAGACATTTTCATAAGGAATATAATTCGAAATTCTATCTGCGTGATCTTTTGCTGGATACAAAGCCGATAAAACAGCCCACTTAAAGCACATTTCGTCCCTGTTTTGAACATTTATAATTGCGTGCTTTTGTCGTATTGTTGGTGGGAGAGAAATGTAGGAAGAGGCTCTCAAAGGATTATATCGATTAAACCTTAACTCTAAATATCGAACCTCGACCAACCTCCAGCCTGATTCTTTCTGTTCAAATTCCGTCGCTTCTTTTTGTAATTTTTCTGAAACTTCAGAATAAAATTTGACGAAATCTATCGATGACAAAACAGTTTTGTTACGCGTTTTGAAGTATTTAATTTCTTGAATGACACCGCCATCTACATCTTTTTCATACAAACAAAATAAACGAAAATTTACTTTAAATTCATGTTCTTTTAACAAAACTTGAAGCGCATCAATTACTTTCTCTTGCAAATCTTCCAGGAAAGACTTAATGTCTAAAAAACCATCATCATTAGGCATAACAAAAGTTTGCATCACACCGTTGAATGCTTGCTCGCTTCGTGCTAAATTAACAATTTCAGCTTGAGGCTTCAATTTCTTTCTAGGCGTTTCATGCGAAGTTTCATTAGGACGTTTGATAGGTAACCTTTCATGAACTTTGTTATGTCGCAACAAAATATCTTTTCTTGAGAAATTTTTCTCGCAGATGCTGCACTTAAATCTTTTATCTTCGTGTCTTGATTTTATATGACGCTTCAGATCATAACTCCGCGAAAAAACTAAGTTACAAATTTCACATTTATTCGTAGCATTCAGTCCTGCACCAACCATATCACCAAATGCTGAAGTAGAACCTCCAACCTCAGGATCAACAGTGATAGACGGGAGGGTCGAATAGTTTTTAGGAAATGCTGGAATAGTAAATTCAACTTGAGGTATCGTTATGGATATATTAGTATTATACAATTCTTCTGCGGTATAATCACCAAAAATTACTGGATTCAACTCTTTTACGTCATCCAGAAATCTTATGTCTTGCGATGACACATTTTCGATGTTTAAGGGTTCAGAAGGAGAAATTGCAGGAGATAATTCAAAGTTTACGACTGATTCGGCAGCTTCTTTATTATCAATTAATATTATATCAGCATCCGTGAAACCCGACGGTATTTTCAAACTTTCTACTGCAGGTGTGGGAATTGACTCATTAGTGTCATATAGCTGTTCTGCCGTATAATCACCAAAAATTATCGGATTCAAGTCTTTCACGTCATCCAGAAATCTTATGTCTTGCGATGACACATTTTCAAAATTCAAGGATTCAGAAGGAGAAATTATAGAGTTCACATTAGAATCAAAAGATTCTTTACGATCGATTAACATTATATCAGCATCCATGAAATCCAATGGTATTTGCGCACTTTCAACTATAGGTGTGGGAATTGACTCATTAGTATTATATAACTGTTCCGCCGTATAATCACCAAAAATTCTCGGATTCAAGTCTTTCACGTTATCCAGAAATCTTATGTCTTGCGACGATACATTATCGATGTTTAAGGGTTCAGAAGGAGAAATTATAGAGTTCACATTCGAATCGAAAGATTCTCTATCGTTTATTAACATTGTATCAATCTCCATGGGAGGGGTTGGATTCGTTTTATTCCCATCAAACTGCTCCGCTGAATATCTACAGAATTCAGGAGACTTTATCAGACTGTCTAAACATATTATATCCTGACTGGGCAGTCCATCCATACTTTGAAGCAAATAAATGCAACGATCGATATTTAAACTTATTTACTACTCATAAACTGTTTAAAATAAACACAAAACTAGTAAAATTTAATAAAATCTCTGCGAAAACTCGAGTAAGAATAATAAGTTTTTAAAATATTACTCTCTGAACAAGTCTTAACAGTAGAAAATATCCTTATCACTCTGCTAGCACATACTTTAGTTACATGTTTCAAATCATGTCAAAACCATTCAAAGCAAAATAATACCTTTGTATACTGTACTTGTAAGTTATTTTCTTAAACATTTATTCTTAAACATGGGATTTCTCAAGTAATCATTGTTTCGAATAACAGACTGTCTCAGTTCATATAGTTTCAACAGATATGTGAAAGTGTCATATTCAGTATGCCTCAAAAATAGTTAATCCGATAAATCTATTTCCCAAGTCCAACGAATTTTATACTGTAAATATGAAAGGTGGTCACTTAATCCTCAACCATGAAATGTCAAACTAAACAAAGGCATACCCCCTATTGAACATGCTTGGTTTTGTTAAAAGAATATGTTTCTGATAATAGTTAGACGTGTGCAGGTGAAATTTCTAAGGATAGGAAGGAATTAGAAGGGGAGATAAGGAAAAAACGGAACTAACAACTTCTACCGTTTATTCCATTGTCTGAAGGGATTTTGAAAATCTCATTCACTGAAAAAGGCATAGAGTGAAATCTGTCTTGATAGGTATTATGTAGTCTTTTAAAATAAGATATCTTTACATGTCAATAACATAATTTTTTTTTTCAAAGATAATTCTTAATGAAGCCTGATACTGAGGAACGGCATATGGGCAGATACTTAAAAAAGTAATTTGAAAAAAAAAAAAATAATAATAATAACTTGAAAACAAAATCGATATTTATTCCATCTTAATTAATAAATAATACTGAATTACTTGTGAATACTTATTCCAACACGAAATAGTGCGTCATAAACACCAGTCATTAATGTCGGAAAAAAAGAGATTAAAAAAGAGATTTAATATTAGTTCCGTCTTAATTAAATATTAATTAAATGTCTTCCTCAATGAGCTTTTAATTTGCAAACGGTATCCTCATCATGTTTCACGCCAAAAAATTTTCAAAGTGTCCATTCCAAAACTAAAGTCGTTGCCATTCTCTAAAACAGCAATTTAGTGTTGCCATTCCTTAAAATATAAGACGGTGTTGCCATTGTCTAAAATAAAACACTGTTAAACTTTTACAAAAATTCAAAATCGAAACCAGCAGAATACTACAACTCAACTTACAGCTGAAAAATTAAAAATTAATTACATCTCAATTAAGTATTATTTGTAATCTTCACTAACGAGCTTTTCATTTAGAAATGATACATGTTCTAACATGAACGAGTCTTGTTCCAACACGAAGGAGTGCGTCATAAACACCTGTCATTAATGTCGGAAAAAAATAAAGAGATTAAAAAAACATATTTAATATTAATTCCGTCTTAATTAAGTATTAATTAAAAATCTTCCTTAATGAACTTTTAATTTGCAAGCGGTACCCTCATCATGTTTCACGCCGAAAAATTTTCAAAGTGCCCATTCCGAAACTAAAGTCGTTGCCATTCGATAAAAAGTAACTACCGTTTCTCCAAACTAAAAACTCAAGGACCCTCGTCATATTTTACAGCAAAAAATTTTCTAAGTCCCGATTCCGAAACTAAAATCGTTGCCATTCTCTAAAAAGTAATTCGGTGTTGCCATTCTCAAAAATAAAACCCTCGTCATCTTTCACGAAATAAAACGAAACCGAAACCTGCAGCACCCAACAACTCAACATTCAGCTCAAAACAACTCAACTCAACTCGATGACGTCATAACCACGCCCCTTCCGGTCACGCCCACTTCCGGTCACGTGGTTGCCGCCAACGCCGCAGGTCGAGAACCCGCCTTTTCCCTCTAGTTACCATTATTCCTAGTCAAATCTTCAAATGTTAAGTCAAAAAATTCTGAAGAAAATTTAAGTCATGTTGCAACATCTAGTCATAAAACCTTTCCTGATTTTCTACTCAAATTCTCTTCTTTTTCAAAACTTTGCAGAGTCCTTACATTGTGTTTGAGATTCATTTATAACATTCGTAGTTGTAATCGTAATTCTAGACGTATTGGACTTGTCAGTACGCCTGAAGTTTCAAGTGCTATTACACATATTCTTAAATTGATTCAGGAACAAGAGTTTTCGGTAGAACTGAATTTGCTCAGGAAAAATCAACCTTTACCAACCAACAACAAATATTTATCCTTAAATATATTTCTAGATGACCAAGGTTTAATCAGAGTTGGCGGATGGTTGTCCAGACATCAGTCACTTAATCAAGATCAGAAATATAAGTTAATCCGATAAATCTATAGAGGGAAAAGGCGGGTTCTCGACCTGCGGCGTTGGCGGCAACCACGTGACCGGAAGTGGGCGTGACCGGAAGGGGCGTGGTTATGACGTCATCGAGTTGAGTTGAGTTGTTTTGAGCTGAATGTTGAGTTGTTGGGTGCTGCAGGTTTCGGTTTCGTTTTATTTCGTGAAAGATGACGAGGGTTTTATTTTTGAGAATGGCAACACCGAATTACTTTTTAGAGAATGGCAACGATTTTAGTTTCGGAATCGGGACTTAGAAAATTTTTTGCTGTAAAATATGACGAGGGTCCTTGAGTTTTTAGTTTGGAGAAACGGTAGTTACTTTTTATCGAATGGCAACGACTTTAGTTTCGGAATGGGCACTTAGAAAATTTTTCGGCGTGAAACATGATGAGGGTACCGCTTGCAAATTAAAAGTTCATTAAGGAAGATTTTTAATTAATACTTAATTAAGACGGAATTAATATTAAATATGTTTTTTTAATCTCTTTATTTTTTTCCGACATTAATGACAGGTGTTTATGACGCACTCCTTCGTGTTGGAACAAGACTTGTTCATGTTAGAACATGTATCATTTCTAAATGAAAAGCTCGTTAGTGAAGATTACAAATAATACTTAATTGAGATGTAATTAATTTTTAATTTTTCAGCTGTAAGTTGAGTTGTAGTATTCTGCTGGTTTCGATTTTGAATTTTTGTAAAAGTTTAACAGTGTTTTATTTTAGACAATGGCAACACCGTTTTATATTTTAAGGAATGGCAACACTAAATTGCTGTTTTAGAGAATGGCAACACCGAGTGTTGTTTCTCTTGGAAGCAAAGGTTTTCGTCAGTTGCTGCTTTTCTCTTGTGCGTGTTGCACCACGTTAAACTTTCTTAAAAAATGTCGATGAAACGTAATGCCGACACTAGCGTTGTTAGTTCAACTAAGAAGGTATGTTTTAGTGAAGACACCATGAAGGATTCTTCTTTTAATCCAGATTATATTCCAGAAAATTTATTTCATTTGGGTGAAAACAACTATGTCAGTGTTTCAGATTTCTGTGATGTGATTAGAATTCATATTAGACTTTATAAACCTGATCTATCTGGGTGTTTTAGGCCAACAAAACGTGGAATTAGCTTGACGACATCCCTATGGCTAGCACTTTCTAGTGCAATGGATTTTATTTCTCCATCGGATTTACGAGATGTGATTATAATTGAAAACTCCTTATTGTTATCTACAGAAAATATTAATGACGCTAGATGTATCTCTCTACAACGATTCTTTCAGAAAAGTGACTTTTCGAGAAAATTTGTGCCTTCTATCTGCATGATAAGTGAATCAGAATGGAATGAACTCAAAAAAATTCGCAAAGAAATCACTTCTTTTGCTGTGAGAGTCATGTTTGATCGCCTTTTCCGAAGAATGTTGTTGAGAGAAGTAAGAAATCGAATTCCGCCGGGTTACGTCTGTGAAAATAATGCCGATGTTGATATTATTTTAACAACTTCAATGTCTGAGCTCTTAAGTGATTATCTCAATAGAAACATTGAAAGTATTTTTGTGTGTAATGGCTGCGACCAGGAGTTAGGAAATCAACTTGGACATGAGTGTGTAACTCAAAACAATGAAATTAGAGCTCAAATTTATGGTGAAAGAGCACTTTTAAAAGTGGATTTATGCAATTTAGTTAAAGACTATGTTGAAAAGAACATTCAAATTTGTAATTATATTAATGAAAGTTTTGTGAATTCTTTGAACATGTGTAACATATATAAATCTGCTATTGGTTTGTATGTGGCGTCAGATTCTGACCCCATGAGATTAGTTTAATATTAAAAATTAAGTTTTCATATAATTGTCTGTTTTCTTTTGTTACAATGTTTTTTTTTATTATTTTAGTTTTATTTACTTATTTATTTTACTTTCTACTTTTACTTTATTAACAAGAAAGGTTGTTGGAGTTTCAAAAAAATGATCATTAAATTTCTTCTTAGGCAAAACAATTTATTTTTTGTATTGAGGGTAGTTCAGAAATTTTAAGAAGTTTAAAATTTATTTCATATTTAATTGCTGTCATCTGTTGTAAAGTGAAGAAACTTTAGTTTCGAGATTTAAAATGAGTTAGTATTAATTATTTTGTGCGGTGAGTGGGATCGAACCTGAGTAAAATAGTATCATGGCTTAGTGATTCATAGAAATTTAACCACTAAGCCATGACGCTATGACTTTTTCTCAGATTTTAGGGTATAAATAAACGAACACTACATAAAAAGTGTTTATTCTAGAGGATGCCTTCTAGAGAGGAAGTTGTTAATGTGATTAGCTTACACATTGTACTATGCGTTTTGTTTAGCATAATTTATATTTTTACTGGCAGTGACAAATTATCGATTGATTTTATTTTAAAATTAAATGAAACAGGAAATTTTACATTCTCATTATGAGCGAAAAAAATGTCATTTCGAATTAATGTGACGAATAATAAAATTTTATGTTGTAATGAAGTCTACATATCAAACGCCGAGTCACGCAGCAAGTTTTGGAGGTTTAAATGCTTTATACCGTGTCGCAAAAGGCAGACTTTCGAAGAAAGAAATTCAGAAATGGTTGTCGGGAATAGATTCATATACACTGCACAAGCCTGCCAGGAAGAAATTTCCAACGAATCGAGTAATGGTGGGTTCGATCGATCAACAATGGCAAGCCGACCTAGCCGATTTAAGTTCTCTGAAAAAGTACAATAAAAATTTCCGTTACATTCTAACTTGCATAGACATTCTGTCTAAATATGCGTGGGCGATTCCTTTAAAATCAAAAAGAGGTGACGATATAGTGGATGCGTTTAAAACTATTTTTTCGACGAGGAAGCCAAAGATTCTGCAAACTGACCAGGGGTCAGAATTTAAAAATCATAAATTTCAAAACTTTTTAAAGCAGCAAGGTGTTCGATTTTTCACGACTTTTAATAACACTAAAGCTTCAGTGGTGGAACGCTTTAATCGTACATTGAAAACAAAAATGTGGAAATATTTTACTCATAATCATACGTATCACTACCTTAATGTGTTAGACCAGTTATTGCATAGTTATAATAATACTTACCATTCGAGCATAAAAAGAGCCCCTTCAGAAGTGACGCCGGAAAATGAAAGAGACGTATGGCTTACCTTATACGGAAATATTAAAAACGAGAAAAGAAAATCATTTAATCTTCAAGTGGGGGATACCGTACGCGTATCCAAACAGAAATTAACATTTGAAAAAGGATACGAAACGAATTGGACCGAAGAACTGTTTGTAATAACAGAGTGTATTCCTAGAAATCCACCTGTATACCGAATCAAAGACTTATTGGACGAACCTATTCAAGGCACATTTTACGAGCAAGAACTTCAAAAGGTGCGACCTAAGCAGGACTATACCATTGAAAAAATTTTACGAAAGCGCACAAAAAAGAACCGTGTGGAATATAAAGTCAAATTTAAAGGTTATCCATCTAAATTTGATCAGTGGATACCATCGTCCAATTTATTTTCCTTATAAGTAAAAGCGAAACGAGTTTTAATGTTATTTATCAACATGTCTTTCTACGTGACGTTACCCTCAGACAGTTCAACGAATTATTTTCCCGAAAATAAAATTTCTCATTTTGTTACAAGATTACCTTCTCCCATCGAACTGAGAGGAGAATGGGAAGTGGGATTAGTCGAATTTATTTATCCCCATACCTGGTATAACGTGAATCACACCAATAATTTAATTGGTTTTGATTTAAATGATGGAATAAATTTAGGAAGACGAATTCCTTCCGGATTTTATGAGTCAGTACCTGATATTTTGAAAGCGATTGAAATTGAAGATCATCTAAATAAAATTTATTTTACCTACAACACAGTCACAAAAAGGGTGCAAATTAACGTGAAAAATAATGCTAAAGTGATATTGCATGACGGTTTAGCTCAGATGCTAGGATTTGATCCATGTGAAATTAAATCTCCCAATGCCAACAGAGAACTAACAATCGAAAGTCCGTACGTGGCAGATCCATGCGCTCACTATAGAGTACTGATGGTTTATTCTGATATAGTTCAACCGCAAATTATTGGGGATGTATTAGCTCCGCTTTTACGTATTGTGAATGTTACAGGAAAAGACGGTGAAGTGATTTGCATGAAATATGACAGACCACATTATTTACCTGTCAGTCGAAAACTGATTGACACTTTAGAAATCGTTATAAGAACTCACATCGGCGAATTAACGCCATTTGAACGTGGACGATCGTACGTGAAACTTCATTTTCGACAAAAGTATCTGTCATAATGTTTGTTCCCTATCAGTGTTGTATTCAGTCATTTGAAGATTATTATAACCATTAGTCTGGAAGTGGGTTAAATTATTATCAAGGCACCACTTTTCAGAAAGGATATGGTTTTGGTGGACTTTTTCGATCGCTTTTCCGTGCTGCAGTTCCTCTTTTCAAATCGGGAGCGAAAGCTGTGGGAAAACAACTGTTCCATAGCGGTGTAGATATACTGAACGACCTGTCACGTGGTGATGACATTAAAGCGGCCTCTAAGCGACGACTTAAGGAAGCCGGACAAAACTTAACTGATAAGGCTGCGACTAAAGTGAAATCTATGATTGGTTCTGGCCAACGAAATAAAAAGCGAAAAAAGCCTCAAAAGCGTATCATTCGAACTAAGACCAAGAAAGTAAAAGGACACGATATTTTTGCTTAAAGATGTCAGGTCTCATTCATAAAGATTCTGTTGCTTGTGTCAAATCCGAATTAGATTTATTTTTGATTCCTCCTACACAAACGGCAATTGAAAAAGGATATTTCGTCGAATACCATCCACTAGCTAATATAACTGAAAACGGACCTGTGGAATATAACATATCTGGTAACGGTGAAGATTATATCGATTTATCCTCCTCTTACCTCTATGTGAAAGTGAAAATTACCAAGTCGGATGGCTCAGATTTACCTGACAACGAACCTATAGCCCCCGTTAATCTATTTCTACATGCCTTGTTTTCACAAGTAGATGTGAGCCTCAACGAAAGAGTCATATCCTCGTCTAGTAACACCTATCCCTACCGTGCTTACATTGAGACGCTATTGAACTATGGTGAAGACGCCAAAAAGAGTCTCTTAACGTGTGAATGTTTTTATAAAGATGACTTCTTAGCTGTTGCAGACCCATTACAAGGGCAAAATGGAAATCCTGGACTTAAAAAACGCTACGACTTAACTTCTAAAAGCAAAATTTTAGATATGATTGGACCTTTACATTGTGATATTTTTCAACAAAATCGCCTTTTACTGAATATGGTAGATCTGAAAATAAAAATGATTCGTAGCAAACCTAGTTTTTGTCTTATGGCTAGTCTACCAACAAAAGCAGATCAACCGATTAAAGAATACAAAGTGATACTGAAACATGCTTCTTTATTTATTCGCAAAGTGAAAGTCAGCGCCGGTGTTTCCTTGGGTCACGCTAAAGCCTTAGAAAAGAATACAGCTAAATATCCTATAGATCGAGTATTGTGCAAAACTTATTCCATTTCATCAGGAAGTTGGTCATTTATGCAAGATAATGTGTTTCTAGGTCCTATGCCGAAACGTGTTGTCGTAGGTTTATTAGAAAATGCCGCTATGAACGGTCAGTATAATTTAAACCCTTTTTTATTTAATCATCACAATGTAAACTTTCTAAGCCTATACGTTGACGGACAACCTGTACCAAGCAAGCCTCTCGAGCTGAATTTCTCAGAAAAAAATTATATAACAGCCTATCATCGATTGTTTTCGGGATTTAACAGAGACGCCGGAATTTATTTAACTCGTGAAGATTTTGCGAATGGACATACATTATATGCTTTTGACTTAAGTCCTGATTTGTGCGACGGGCCTCATCTGAATTTACAGCACCAAGGTAATTTAAGAATTGAAATTAAATTTTCTACTCCTTTGACAAGCACTCTTTCCGTATTCATCTATGCAGAATTTGAAAACATCATAGAAATTACCAAATCAAGGCATGTTTTATGTGACTTTCCTAACTAATTGAAAATGAACACGAATCAGATAAAAAATATTTTATCACATGACATATTTACGAAAAAATATTTTCTGGACGTGTTTCCGTGTGATCATTTACCTGAGAGGGTCGCACGTTATCCTGCCTGCTTCGTATGCAATGTGGATGCGTCTACAGAACCGGGAAGCCATTGGGTGGCATTTTTTCTGTCATCACCTGACAAAGTGGAGTTCTTTGATTCATATGGAAACGAACCAGCGTTTTTTAAAGGGCCTATTTCAGACTTCGCTTCCAGATATTCAGAAATATTCTACAATCCTTTAAGCCTTCAAAGTAATGTAACGGCTGTGTGTGGACAATATTGTATTTTTTATTTGTATTCCAAATGTAGAGGTAAAACTCTTCAATGCATTTTATCTTCGTTTGTAACAAAAAATGTGTGTAATGACCAACGTGTCTATAATTTTGTAGCCAAGCGATTTCGTGTATATGCCAACTTTTATCAATAAATAATTTTAATCCTGTACATACTGTGTCTGCGTTCATTTATAATGGAGTATCCTCGATTGCAACACCCATTTACAATGGTGATTGCTGGACCAACTAAATCGGGAAAGACATTTTTTCTATGTGATTTACTGTACTATAGAAAGCAAATGTTTGATCCCAAAATTGATAAAGTTGTGTGGTTTTACGGCATTCATCAACCTTTGTTTAATGAAATACCGCATGTAACATTTGTAGAAGGTTTTCCTTCAAATTACCAAGAGCATATAACAGAAAATACATTGTTTATAATAGATGATCTTATGGCTGAATGTGCTAATGACAAGCAATTAACCAATCTGTTTACTAAAGGTAGTCATCACTTAAACCTTAGCGTTATTTTTATCACACAGAATTTATTTTACAAGGGTAATCAAATGCGTGATGTTTCTTTAAATGCTCAATACTTAGTATTATTTAAGAACCGTCGAGATTTAAGTCAAGCTATGCATTTAGGTAGGCAGTTATACCCCCGAAAAAACAAGTTTTTTCAAGAAGTCTATGAGGATGCCACGCGTAAACCGCATTCATATTTATTAATTGATTTACGAAATGAAACCCCAGAAGACTTGCGTTTGAGAACGCAGATATTACCAAATCAAACGCAATACGTGTATAAATTAAAAAAGCTATAAATAAAGAAATCACACATATGCATGAATCAGTTGATAACATGACTTTATCCAAGAAACAACTTCGAGATTTAGAGCTGATAAAGACTTGTCCAAAACCATTACGCAAACATTTATTAAAAAAATTATCAACCAGTTGCGTAAAAGCAATCTGCGAGTGTACCTTAAACGTTTTAAAGGGCAACGTTCCTTTAACGAAACATCAAAAAAATATTTTAGGAAAATATAAATCCACTTTACGAAAAATAGGCACTCGAAAAGGCAGTTTATTTACTAAGAAGAAAATCATCGTACAGCACGGAGGTTTTTTAAATATACTAATTCCCGCTGCGCTTACAGCTCTGACAAGTTTAATTAATGGAGTACGCTAAGAAGTATGCATTAGTTCCTGAACAAACTTTTTCTAAACATGTGCCTGATGAAAAGCAGATGACGGATTTCGATATAGCCATGTCGAAAATTTTAAAAAGTACTCTGCCTGATCATGAAAAAGTTCAACAATATTACGAATTATTAAAAAGAAAAATTAATTTAAAGGAATTCAACTTACCATGGCTGGCTGCGTCATCTACAGAAGAAGAAAAACAAGAACCTAAAAATATACCTAAACAAGAATCTCTTAAAAATGAAGAAATATCTGGTGAACAGTTCGAAGGAGATTACAGTCAGACTATTTTAAATGCTGTACCGAAACAAATGATGAGACAGGCTAATAGTTTACTGCAAATTTTAAAGTCTCACCCAAACACAATTCGTTGGAATGACAGAGGCGAAATATTTTATAAGGATCAGAAATACCCGAATTCGAATTTAGCTGATTTGTTTAACTTCATTTTCTCAAGTCATAAATCTAAGACTGTCAATGCAAAAAATGAGTTTTTACAAGCTCTTCAAGATCTGAATATTCCAAAGCATTATATAAAAAATAAACATATGCTGAGTACATCAATCAAACGTGAAATTGTATCTCCAACTGTTATTAAAAAAAAGAAAAAGAAAATCAAATGTAAAATGGGAGCCTTTGTGAATAAATAAATCATTACTTTAAATAAACTATGTCGTGTCTTTCTTTTTCTTTTTACAATAGACATATAAGATATTTTCCAACATAGTTTTCTTTTCTATTTTTTTTTTTTCTAGTACAATGAATAATATCATGTAATAAAGAAAGAAGAAGAAAAAAAATATTTTTTTTTCCAAACAAAAATTTAAAATTAAAAAAAAAAAGTTACTAAAATATTAAAAATTTCAAAAATAATAAACAATTTCCTTCTTCTTCTTTCTTTCATTATTATTTTTTTTTATGCATATATATGTATCTATAAATAGATACAGGAAATGAGAAAATATTAATTTCATAAAACAATTTGAGATTATATGATATTATTTAAAATAGTATAAAGAAATTACACTTACGTATAAATAAATACAAAGGTTAAAGATTAAACAAAGGATTTATTAAATTTAAAAAAAAATCTACTTACAGACTTTTCAAACGAATTAAAAAAGAGAAAAAAAATCATTATAACACATCTATGAAAGTGATTGAATTTTATGATGGCCCCAAGCCAAAGTAGTTATGCCGTCAGCACAAATAAATCTCTTTTCATCGTGTGGTGAAAGAGCCAGTTTGTTCAGTTTTGAACTGAAAATATTGTGCTTGTTACTTCGTATGGTCTGCATTGTAGTAAATTTTTCGACGCGATTGAACAAACATTCTTTATAATCTTGGAAAGTTATTCTTCGTAGAGCATGTTTCTTCACACCCTTCAATTTTTTTGTTTCATCTTTATCTTCAATTACATAACTATAAACCTTGCTACTTAAAGAGGCGAATTCTGTCATGATGGATCCGTTGCACTCGTCTTTCATCAATCCTAATTTCTTTTTGTTCACTTGAGGCATTCCATATACGTTGTCAATTGGATAATCAGATGTATCGAATCTAGAGATTTCTTGTTTCATATCTTCATATAAATCACGGGTCTTTATATGAAAAATGAAAGAGTCCGTATCGGTATATAAAAGTTTGAAATTCTGATGATAAGTCGACTTCATATAATCATAGTAAAAATCATACATCAAAATTTTTGAAACATCTAGTATTGTCATACCTACGGTAATGGGTTTCCTAAAATTAATTTCGGTTTTCTGTAGATGTACAGCGGCAAGATTCGACGAAAAAATTGTTCGTCCTTTAAAATTTGGTTTTGCAATGAGTTTCTCTGCTTGTGTGGCACTGCAACATAACCTAATATCTTTTCTTCTGCGCACATCTTCCATGCATTTACCAAATACACTATTGTTCATTAGTTTGTAAAAGTTTTTTTCAAAGGTATTAGTGGCGGCTGTTCTAAAATTAGTATTGTGATCGATATACGCCTTGAGAAAAGGTTTTTGTACAAATTGCAGTATCTTATGAATTTTTTGGATTTTCAAACCATACTTCAAATACAACTTTAAATTTCTGTAGTGAACTATATAGTTTTTCCTATTTTCCAAACTCAGCAGAAGTCTCTTCTCTTTACATGCAGGGGGAACTTCATTCGATGGAGCCAAAGGGTATTCATTCTGTTCGTCGTGCAGAGCTTCAGGGTACTCTAAATCTACTTCCAGAATGTAACCCACTTCAGCTTCATCAGAAATGTGTGTGACATCTAATTCGGTGTTGCACCATTGAAATTCTTTAAGGGGGAGGGGTTGGCACATGGCCCAGCCATACAGGTTATTTATATCCAAATACATTAAATAAGATTCTTCTTCATGAGGTTGAAAAGATTTCATGAATTTATTATTTGCAGCGGCATACCGATGACTGCATTGGGAGATGCCTCCCCGAATGCCCTTCTCAACAAATAACAGTTTCTCGAAGTCAGTTAAGAGTTCTATTTGAACTTTAGTGTGCTTAAGCATAGCATCCCACGATAATCCAGGAGCTGTGAAATACCATGCCATGTCTAATCCGTATGTTTCAAAACACTTTTTCCGAAATGTTTGGAGCACATCTGCTAACAAAAGTACGTCAGTTTTCACGTACAAGTCTGCATATTCGCCCAAATTTTTTATGTCAAATTCTTTCCACACAGTCAAGGCATGTGAATAATCATCGTCAGATATTTCGGTTTCGTTTAAAATGCTATAAAATTCGTTTTTACTTGGCAAGGTCGTTTCTTCAAATTTTTGAAAATCATCCATATAATCATACGGGAAAATTCCTTTTCTTAGTAGAAGATTCACTTTAGATGATGGGAAAAATGAATTCATGAATTGAAAATCTTCTTTATTTAGGTTTGACACCAAAGATTCTAAACTGGATGCCATGAAGCGGAAACTGTCTAAAAACCTCAGTTGTAACTTGCCCACTGTTTTACTGAAAGAAATATATTTTTCTTCATTTTCTGCTATTACAGATATTTTCTTTTCATCAAAACCCAACTCCTTAACAATGAAATGTGCATCGTATCCTGAAAGGTTGTGTAAAAACACCGGAATAAAATTAGGCAATTTGAACTGTAAATTGCAATTATTGCAAGCAGCTCCTCTGTATTTACCTGTAAGGTGACAGTGTTCGACGACTTTCCAATTACTATCTGTAAATTTATTCTTACACAAATAACAAATTGTAGCTTCCGTGTGATCTTTCCTTTGTTCTTCTGAAAGATATTCGACGGGTTTCACTGATCGATATATTGTTTCGATTTCCTTGGCTTCCTCTGTCAACATTTGCATAAATTTTTCAGCCGCATTTTTTCCACGGAATACTACGGGGGGTTTATAAAGTCCATGCTGATATATAATATAATACGAAAAGCAGACCGCTTCATGTTTTTGGTAAGGCATGCTGAAAGGATGTATTCTGTTAGGTTCACAGTTGTCAATTTTTTTCGTTAGTGCCTCAAAGTCGGCCACAATGATGAAAGGGATAATTTGTTGATGCTTGATATTAGAAAACTTTAACATTTTTTCCTTCTCTGAAGGCATTTTTACTCTAGCTGCGTCATGCTCAGAACATAGCATTTCATGTTTATTTAACAACTCAGACGATCCAAAAGCTGATAAACAACGTCTGCAGATAAATTTTCTCTCTTTTTTCTTTGATATTTGAGAACTAATCAGCCTGGATATATTTTTTATCCATGCATAGTGACTTGTAGTTTCATTTTTGAAATATAAAAGATCAATGATTTTTTCGCATTGCTTTTCGCTAATTCTTAGAGGGTAAATCTGAGCTTTACCGTTTAAGCAGAACACATTTATTCCAATATTATTAAGTTTTTTAAATTTGCATACATCTGCTATGCTTACAGAAAACGCTATACCTTGAAAATTTAAGACATTTTCATAAGGAATATAATTCGAAATTCTATCTGCGTGATCTTTTGCTGGATACAAAGCCGATAAAACAGCCCACTTAAAGCACATTTCGTCCCTGTTTTGAACATTTATAATTGCGTGCTTTTGTCGTATTGTTGGTGGGAGAGAAATGTAGGAAGAGGCTCTCAAAGGATTATATCGATTAAACCTTAACTCTAAATATCGAACCTCGACCAACCTCCAGCCTGATTCTTTCTGTTCAAATTCCGTCGCTTCTTTTTGTAATTTTTCTGAAACTTCAGAATAAAATTTGACGAAATCTATCGATGACAAAACAGTTTTGTTACGCGTTTTGAAGTATTTAATTTCTTGAATGACACCGCCATCTACATCTTTTTCATACAAACAAAATAAACGAAAATTTACTTTAAATTCATGTTCTTTTAACAAAACTTGAAGCGCATCAATTACTTTCTCTTGCAAATCTTCCAGGAAAGACTTAATGTCTAAAAAACCATCATCATTAGGCATAACAAAAGTTTGCATCACACCGTTGAATGCTTGCTCGCTTCGTGCTAAATTAACAATTTCAGCTTGAGGCTTCAATTTCTTTCTAGGCGTTTCATGCGAAGTTTCATTAGGACGTTTGATAGGTAACCTTCATGAACTTTGTTATGTCGCAACAAAATATCTTTTCTTGAGAAATTTTTCTCGCAGATGCTGCACTTAAATCTTTTATCTTCGTGTCTTGATTTTATATGACGCTTCAGATCATAACTCCGCGAAAAAACTAAGTTACAAATTTCACATTTATTCGTAGCATTCAGTCCTGCACCAACCATATCACCAAATGCTGAAGTAGAACCTCCAACCTCAGGATCAACAGTGATAGACGGGAGGGTCGAATAGTTTTTAGGAAATGCTGGAATAGTAAATTCAACTTGAGGTATCGTTATGGATATATTAGTATTATACAATTCTTCTGCGGTATAATCACCAAAAATTACTGGATTCAACTCTTTTACGTCATCCAGAAATCTTATGTCTTGCGATGACACATTTTCGATGTTTAAGGGTTCAGAAGGAGAAATTGCAGGAGATAATTCAAAGTTTACGACTGATTCGGCAGCTTCTTTATTATCAATTAATATTATATCAGCATCCGTGAAACCCGACGGTATTTTCAAACTTTCTACTGCAGGTGTGGGAATTGACTCATTAGTGTCATATAGCTGTTCTGCCGTATAATCACCAAAAATTATCGGATTCAAGTCTTTCACGTCATCCAGAAATCTTATGTCTTGCGATGACACATTTTCAAAATTCAAGGATTCAGAAGGAGAAATTATAGAGTTCACATTAGAATCAAAAGATTCTTTACGATCGATTAACATTATATCAGCATCCATGAAATCCAATGGTATTTGCGCACTTTCAACTATAGGTGTGGGAATTGACTCATTAGTATTATATAACTGTTCCGCCGTATAATCACCAAAAATTCTCGGATTCAAGTCTTTCACGTTATCCAGAAATCTTATGTCTTGCGACGATACATTATCGATGTTTAAGGGTTCAGAAGGAGAAATTATAGAGTTCACATTCGAATCGAAAGATTCTCTATCGTTTATTAACATTGTATCAATCTCCATGGGAGGGGTTGGATTCGTTTTATTCCCATCAAACTGCTCCGCTGAATATCTACAGAATTCAGGAGACTTTATCAGACTGTCTAAACATATTATATCCTGACTGGGCAGTCCATCCATACTTTGAAGCAAATAAATGCAACGATCGATATTTAAACTTATTTACTACTCATAAACTGTTTAAAATAAACACAAAACTAGTAAAATTTAATAAAATCTCTGCGAAAACTCGAGTAAGAATAATAAGTTTTTAAAATATTACTCTCTGAACAAGTCTTAACAGTAGAAAATATCCTTATCACTCTGCTAGCACATACTTTAGTTACATGTTTCAAATCATGTCAAAACCATTCAAAGCAAAATAATACCTTTGTATACTGTACTTGTAAGTTATTTTCTTAAACATTTATTCTTAAACATGGGATTTCTCAAGTAATCATTGTTTCGAATAACAGACTGTCTCAGTTCATATAGTTTCAACAGATATGTGAAAGTGTCATATTCAGTATGCCTCAAAAATAGTTAATCCGATAAATCTATTTCCCAAGTCCAACGAATTTTATACTGTAAATATGAAAGGTGGTCACTTAATCCTCAACCATGAAATGTCAAACTAAACAAAGGCATACCCCCTATTGAAAATGCTTGGTTTTGTTAAAAGAATATGTTTCTGATAATAGTTAGACGTGTGCAGGTGAAATTTCTAAGGATAGGAAGGAATTAGAAGGGGAGATAAGGAAAAAACGGAACTAACAACTTCTACCGTTTATTCCATTGTCTGAAGGGATTTTGAAAATCTCATTCACTGAAAAAGGCATAGAGTGAAATCTGTCTTGATAGGTATTATGTAGTCTTTTAAAATAAGATATCTTTACATGTCAATAACATAATTTTTTTTTTTCAAAGATAATTCTTAATGAAGCCTGATACTGAGGAACGGCATATGGGCAGATACTTAAAAAAGTAATTTGAAAAAAAAAAAAATAATAATAATAACTTGAAAACAAAATCGATATTTATTCCATCTTAATTAATAAATAATACTGAATTACTTGTGAATACTTATTCCAACACGAAATAGTGCGTCATAAACACCAGTCATTAATGTCGGAAAAAAAGAGATTAAAAAAGAGATTTAATATTAGTTCCGTCTTAATTAAATATTAATTAAATGTCTTCCTCAATGAGCTTTTAATTTGCAAACGGTATCCTCATCATGTTTCACGCCAAAAAATTTTCAAAGTGTCCATTCCAAAACTAAAGTCGTTGCCATTCTCTAAAACAGCAATTTAGTGTTGCCATTCCTTAAAATATAAGACGGTGTTGCCATTGTCTAAAATAAAACACTGTTAAACTTTTACAAAAATTCAAAATCGAAACCAGCAGAATACTACAACTCAACTTACAGCTGAAAAATTAAAAATTAATTACATCTCAATTAAGTATTATTTGTAATCTTCACTAACGAGCTTTTCATTTAGAAATGATACATGTTCTAACATGAACGAGTCTTGTTCCAACACGAAGGAGTGCGTCATAAACACCTGTCATTAATGTCGGAAAAAAATAAAGAGATTAAAAAAACATATTTAATATTAATTCCGTCTTAATTAAGTATTAATTAAAAATCTTCCTTAATGAACTTTTAATTTGCAAGCGGTACCCTCATCATGTTTCACGCCGAAAAATTTTCAAAGTGCCCATTCCGAAACTAAAGTCGTTGCCATTCGATAAAAAGTAACTACCGTTTCTCCAAACTAAAAACTCAAGGACCCTCGTCATATTTTACAGCAAAAAATTTTCTAAGTCCCGATTCCGAAACTAAAATCGTTGCCATTCTCTAAAAAGTAATTCGGTGTTGCCATTCTCAAAAATAAAACCCTCGTCATCTTTCACGAAATAAAACGAAACCGAAACCTGCAGCACCCAACAACTCAACATTCAGCTCAAAACAACTCAACTCAACTCGATGACGTCATAACCACGCCCCTTCCGGTCACGCCCACTTCCGGTCACGTGGTTGCCGCCAACGCCGCAGGTCGAGAACCCGCCTTTTCCCTCTAGTTACCATTATTCCTAGTCAAATCTTCAAATGTTAAGTCAAAAAATTCTGAAGAAAATTTAAGTCATGTTGCAACATCTAGTCATAAAACCTTTCCTGATTTTCTACTCAAATTCTCTTCTTTTTCAAAACTTTGCAGAGTCCTTACATTGTGTTTGAGATTCATTTATAACATTCGTAGTTGTAATCGTAATTCTAGACGTATTGGACTTGTCAGTACGCCTGAAGTTTCAAGTGCTATTACACATATTCTTAAATTGATTCAGGAACAAGAGTTTTCGGTAGAACTGAATTTGCTCAGGAAAAATCAACCTTTACCAACCAACAACAAATATTTATCCTTAAATATATTTCTAGATGACCAAGGTTTAATCAGAGTTGGCGGATGGTTGTCCAGACATCAGTCACTTAATCAAGATCAGAAATATAAGTTAATCCGATAAATCTATAGAGGGAAAAGGCGGGTTCTCGACCTGCGGCGTTGGCGGCAACCACGTGACCGGAAGTGGGCGTGACCGGAAGGGGCGTGGTTATGACGTCATCGAGTTGAGTTGAGTTGTTTTGAGCTGAATGTTGAGTTGTTGGGTGCTGCAGGTTTCGGTTTCGTTTTATTTCGTGAAAGATGACGAGGGTTTTATTTTTGAGAATGGCAACACCGAATTACTTTTTAGAGAATGGCAACGATTTTAGTTTCGGAATCGGGACTTAGAAAATTTTTTGCTGTAAAATATGACGAGGGTCCTTGAGTTTTTAGTTTGGAGAAACGGTAGTTACTTTTTATCGAATGGCAACGACTTTAGTTTCGGAATGGGCACTTAGAAAATTTTTCGGCGTGAAACATGATGAGGGTACCGCTTGCAAATTAAAAGTTCATTAAGGAAGATTTTTAATTAATACTTAATTAAGACGGAATTAATATTAAATATGTTTTTTTAATCTCTTTATTTTTTTCCGACATTAATGACAGGTGTTTATGACGCACTCCTTCGTGTTGGAACAAGACTTGTTCATGTTAGAACATGTATCATTTCTAAATGAAAAGCTCGTTAGTGAAGATTACAAATAATACTTAATTGAGATGTAATTAATTTTTAATTTTTCAGCTGTAAGTTGAGTTGTAGTATTCTGCTGGTTTCGATTTTGAATTTTTGTAAAAGTTTAACAGTGTTTTATTTTAGACAATGGCAACACCGTTTTATATTTTAAGGAATGGCAACACTAAATTGCTGTTTTAGAGAATGGCAACACCGAGTGTTGTTTCTCTTGGAAGCAAAGGTTTTCGTCAGTTGCTGCTTTTCTCTTGTGCGTGTTGCACCACGTTAAACTTTCTTAAAAAATGTCGATGAAACGTAATGCCGACACTAGCGTTGTTAGTTCAACTAAGAAGGTATGTTTTAGTGAAGACACCATGAAGGATTCTTCTTTTAATCCAGATTATATTCCAGAAAATTTATTTCATTTGGGTGAAAACAACTATGTCAGTGTTTCAGATTTCTGTGATGTGATTAGAATTCATATTAGACTTTATAAACCTGATCTATCTGGGTGTTTTAGGCCAACAAAACGTGGAATTAGCTTGACGACATCCCTATGGCTAGCACTTTCTAGTGCAATGGATTTTATTTCTCCATCGGATTTACGAGATGTGATTATAATTGAAAACTCCTTATTGTTATCTACAGAAAATATTAATGACGCTAGATGTATCTCTCTACAACGATTCTTTCAGAAAAGTGACTTTTCGAGAAAATTTGTGCCTTCTATCTGCATGATAAGTGAATCAGAATGGAATGAACTCAAAAAAATTCGCAAAGAAATCACTTCTTTTGCTGTGAGAGTCATGTTTGATCGCCTTTTCCGAAGAATGTTGTTGAGAGAAGTAAGAAATCGAATTCCGCCGGGTTACGTCTGTGAAAATAATGCCGATGTTGATATTATTTTAACAACTTCAATGTCTGAGCTCTTAAGTGATTATCTCAATAGAAACATTGAAAGTATTTTTGTGTGTAATGGCTGCGACCAGGAGTTAGGAAATCAACTTGGACATGAGTGTGTAACTCAAAACAATGAAATTAGAGCTCAAATTTATGGTGAAAGAGCACTTTTAAAAGTGGATTTATGCAATTTAGTTAAAGACTATGTTGAAAAGAACATTCAAATTTGTAATTATATTAATGAAAGTTTTGTGAATTCTTTGAACATGTGTAACATATATAAATCTGCTATTGGTTTGTATGTGGCGTCAGATTCTGACCCCATGAGATTAGTTTAATATTAAAAATTAAGTTTTCATATAATTGTCTGTTTTCTTTTGTTACAATGTTTTTTTTTATTATTTTAGTTTTATTTACTTATTTATTTTACTTTCTACTTTTACTTTATTAACAAGAAAGGTTGTTGGAGTTTCAAAAAAATGATCATTAAATTTCTTCTTAGGCAAAACAATTTATTTTTTGTATTGAGGGTAGTTCAGAAATTTTAAGAAGTTTAAAATTTATTTCATATTTAATTGCTGTCATCTGTTGTAAAGTGAAGAAACTTTAGTTTCGAGATTTAAAATGAGTTAGTATTAATTATTTTGTGCGGTGAGTGGGATCGAACCTGAGTAAAATAGTATCATGGCTTAGTGATTCATAGAAATTTAACCACTAAGCCATGACGCTATGACTTTTTCTCAGATTTTAGGGTATAAATAAACGAACACTACATAAAAAGTGTTTATTCTAGAGGATGCCTTCTAGAGAGGAAGTTGTTAATGTGATTAGCTTACACATTGTACTATGCGTTTTGTTTAGCATAATTTATATTTTTACTGGCAGTGACAAATTATCGATTGATTTTATTTTAAAATTAAATGAAACAGGAAATTTTACATTCTCATTATGAGCGAAAAAAATGTCATTTCGAATTAATGTGACGAATAATAAAATTTTATGTTGTAATGAAGTCTACATATCAAACGCCGAGTCACGCAGCAAGTTTTGGAGGTTTAAATGCTTTATACCGTGTCGCAAAAGGCAGACTTTCGAAGAAAGAAATTCAGAAATGGTTGTCGGGAATAGATTCATATACACTGCACAAGCCTGCCAGGAAGAAATTTCCAACGAATCGAGTAATGGTGGGTTCGATCGATCAACAATGGCAAGCCGACCTAGCCGATTTAAGTTCTCTGAAAAAGTACAATAAAAATTTCCGTTACATTCTAACTTGCATAGACATTCTGTCTAAATATGCGTGGGCGATTCCTTTAAAATCAAAAAGAGGTGACGATATAGTGGATGCGTTTAAAACTATTTTTTCGACGAGGAAGCCAAAGATTCTGCAAACTGACCAGGGGTCAGAATTTAAAAATCATAAATTTCAAAACTTTTTAAAGCAGCAAGGTGTTCGATTTTTCACGACTTTTAATAACACTAAAGCTTCAGTGGTGGAACGCTTTAATCGTACATTGAAAACAAAAATGTGGAAATATTTTACTCATAATCATACGTATCACTACCTTAATGTGTTAGACCAGTTATTGCATAGTTATAATAATACTTACCATTCGAGCATAAAAAGAGCCCCTTCAGAAGTGACGCCGGAAAATGAAAGAGACGTATGGCTTACCTTATACGGAAATATTAAAAACGAGAAAAGAAAATCATTTAATCTTCAAGTGGGGGATACCGTACGCGTATCCAAACAGAAATTAACATTTGAAAAAGGATACGAAACGAATTGGACCGAAGAACTGTTTGTAATAACAGAGTGTATTCCTAGAAATCCACCTGTATACCGAATCAAAGACTTATTGGACGAACCTATTCAAGGCACATTTTACGAGCAAGAACTTCAAAAGGTGCGACCTAAACAGGACTATACCATTGAAAAAATTTTACGAAAGCGCACAAAAAAGAACCGTGTGGAATATAAAGTCAAATTTAAAGGTTATCCATCTAAATTTGATCAGTGGATACCATCGTCCAATTTATTTTCCTTATAAGTAAAAGCGAAACGAGTTTTAATGTTATTTATCAACATGTCTTTCTACGTGACGTTACCCTCAGACAGTTCAACGAATTATTTTCCCGAAAATAAAATTTCTCATTTTGTTACAAGATTACCTTCTCCCATCGAACTGAGAGGAGAATGGGAAGTGGGATTAGTCGAATTTATTTATCCCCATACCTGGTATAACGTGAATCACACCAATAATTTAATTGGTTTTGATTTAAATGATGGAATAAATTTAGGAAGACGAATTCCTTCCGGATTTTATGAGTCAGTACCTGATATTTTGAAAGCGATTGAAATTGAAGATCATCTAAATAAAATTTATTTTACCTACAACACAGTCACAAAAAGGGTGCAAATTAACGTGAAAAATAATGCTAAAGTGATATTGCATGACGGTTTAGCTCAGATGCTAGGATTTGATCCATGTGAAATTAAATCTCCCAATGCCAACAGAGAACTAACAATCGAAAGTCCGTACGTGGCAGATCCATGCGCTCACTATAGAGTACTGATGGTTTATTCTGATATAGTTCAACCGCAAATTATTGGGGATGTATTAGCTCCGCTTTTACGTATTGTGAATGTTACAGGAAAAGACGGTGAAGTGATTTGCATGAAATATGACAGACCACATTATTTACCTGTCAGTCGAAAACTGATTGACACTTTAGAAATCGTTATAAGAACTCACATCGGCGAATTAACGCCATTTGAACGTGGACGATCGTACGTGAAACTTCATTTTCGACAAAAGTATCTGTCATAATGTTTGTTCCCTATCAGTGTTGTATTCAGTCATTTGAAGATTATTATAACCATTAGTCTGGAAGTGGGTTAAATTATTATCAAGGCACCACTTTTCAGAAAGGATATGGTTTTGGTGGACTTTTTCGATCGCTTTTCCGTGCTGCAGTTCCTCTTTTCAAATCGGGAGCGAAAGCTGTGGGAAAACAACTGTTCCATAGCGGTGTAGATATACTGAACGACCTGTCACGTGGTGATGACATTAAAGCGGCCTCTAAGCGACGACTTAAGGAAGCCGGACAAAACTTAACTGATAAGGCTGCGACTAAAGTGAAATCTATGATTGGTTCTGGCCAACGAAATAAAAAGCGAAAAAAGCCTCAAAAGCGTATCATTCGAACTAAGACCAAGAAAGTAAAAGGACACGATATTTTTGCTTAAAGATGTCAGGTCTCATTCATAAAGATTCTGTTGCTTGTGTCAAATCCGAATTAGATTTATTTTTGATTCCTCCTACACAAACGGCAATTGAAAAAGGATATTTCGTCGAATACCATCCACTAGCTAATATAACTGAAAACGGACCTGTGGAATATAACATATCTGGTAACGGTGAAGATTATATCGATTTATCCTCCTCTTACCTCTATGTGAAAGTGAAAATTACCAAGTCGGATGGCTCAGATTTACCTGACAACGAACCTATAGCCCCCGTTAATCTATTTCTACATGCCTTGTTTTCACAAGTAGATGTGAGCCTCAACGAAAGAGTCATATCCTCGTCTAGTAACACCTATCCCTACCGTGCTTACATTGAGACGCTATTGAACTATGGTGAAGACGCCAAAAAGAGTCTCTTAACGTGTGAATGTTTTTATAAAGATGACTTCTTAGCTGTTGCAGACCCATTACAAGGGCAAAATGGAAATCCTGGACTTAAAAAACGCTACGACTTAACTTCTAAAAGCAAAATTTTAGATATGATTGGACCTTTACATTGTGATATTTTTCAACAAAATCGCCTTTTACTGAATATGGTAGATCTGAAAATAAAAATGATTCGTAGCAAACCTAGTTTTTGTCTTATGGCTAGTCTACCAACAAAAGCAGATCAACCGATTAAAGAATACAAAGTGATACTGAAACATGCTTCTTTATTTATTCGCAAAGTGAAAGTCAGCGCCGGTGTTTCCTTGGGTCACGCTAAAGCCTTAGAAAAGAATACAGCTAAATATCCTATAGATCGAGTATTGTGCAAAACTTATTCCATTTCATCAGGAAGTTGGTCATTTATGCAAGATAATGTGTTTCTAGGTCCTATGCCGAAACGTGTTGTCGTAGGTTTATTAGAAAATGCCGCTATGAACGGTCAGTATAATTTAAACCCTTTTTTATTTAATCATCACAATGTAAACTTTCTAAGCCTATACGTTGACGGACAACCTGTACCAAGCAAGCCTCTCGAGCTGAATTTCTCAGAAAAAAATTATATAACAGCCTATCATCGATTGTTTTCGGGATTTAACAGAGACGCCGGAATTTATTTAACTCGTGAAGATTTTGCGAATGGACATACATTATATGCTTTTGACTTAAGTCCTGATTTGTGCGACGGGCCTCATCTGAATTTACAGCACCAAGGTAATTTAAGAATTGAAATTAAATTTTCTACTCCTTTGACAAGCACTCTTTCCGTATTCATCTATGCAGAATTTGAAAACATCATAGAAATTACCAAATCAAGGCATGTTTTATGTGACTTTCCTAACTAATTGAAAATGAACACGAATCAGATAAAAAATATTTTATCACATGACATATTTACGAAAAAATATTTTCTGGACGTGTTTCCGTGTGATCATTTACCTGAGAGGGTCGCACGTTATCCTGCCTGCTTCGTATGCAATGTGGATGCGTCTACAGAACCGGGAAGCCATTGGGTGGCATTTTTTCTGTCATCACCTGACAAAGTGGAGTTCTTTGATTCATATGGAAACGAACCAGCGTTTTTTAAAGGGCCTATTTCAGACTTCGCTTCCAGATATTCAGAAATATTCTACAATCCTTTAAGCCTTCAAAGTAATGTAACGGCTGTGTGTGGACAATATTGTATTTTTTATTTGTATTCCAAATGTAGAGGTAAAACTCTTCAATGCATTTTATCTTCGTTTGTAACAAAAAATGTGTGTAATGACCAACGTGTCTATAATTTTGTAGCCAAGCGATTTCGTGTATATGCCAACTTTTATCAATAAATAATTTTAATCCTGTACATACTGTGTCTGCGTTCATTTATAATGGAGTATCCTCGATTGCAACACCCATTTACAATGGTGATTGCTGGACCAACTAAATCGGGAAAGACATTTTTTCTATGTGATTTACTGTACTATAGAAAGCAAATGTTTGATCCCAAAATTGATAAAGTTGTGTGGTTTTACGGCATTCATCAACCTTTGTTTAATGAAATACCGCATGTAACATTTGTAGAAGGTTTTCCTTCAAATTACCAAGAGCATATAACAGAAAATACATTGTTTATAATAGATGATCTTATGGCTGAATGTGCTAATGACAAGCAATTAACCAATCTGTTTACTAAAGGTAGTCATCACTTAAACCTTAGCGTTATTTTTATCACACAGAATTTATTTTACAAGGGTAATCAAATGCGTGATGTTTCTTTAAATGCTCAATACTTAGTATTATTTAAGAACCGTCGAGATTTAAGTCAAGCTATGCATTTAGGTAGGCAGTTATACCCCCGAAAAAACAAGTTTTTTCAAGAAGTCTATGAGGATGCCACGC
This sequence comes from Salticus scenicus, assembly GCA_963930645.1. Classification (NCBI taxonomy): domain Eukaryota; kingdom Metazoa; phylum Arthropoda; class Arachnida; order Araneae; family Salticidae; genus Salticus; species Salticus scenicus. The sequence goes on from OZ005653.1 coordinate 19,289,951, forward strand.
GTAAACCGCATTCATATTTATTAATTGATTTACGAAATGAAACCCCAGAAGACTTGCGTTTGAGAACGCAGATATTACCAAATCAAACGCAATACGTGTATAAATTAAAAAAGCTATAAATAAAGAAATCACACATATGCATGAATCAGTTGATAACATGACTTTATCCAAGAAACAACTTCGAGATTTAGAGCTGATAAAGACTTGTCCAAAACCATTACGCAAACATTTATTAAAAAAATTATCAACCAGTTGCGTAAAAGCAATCTGCGAGTGTACCTTAAACGTTTTAAGGGGCAACGTTCCTTTAACGAAACATCAAAAAAATATTTTAGGAAAATATAAATCCACTTTACGAAAAATAGGCACTCGAAAAGGCAGTTTATTTACTAAGAAGAAAATCATCGTACAGCACGGAGGTTTTTTAAATATACTAATTCCCGCTGCGCTTACAGCTCTGACAAGTTTAATTAATGGAGTACGCTAAGAAGTATGCATTAGTTCCTGAACAAACTTTTTCTAAACATGTGCCTGATGAAAAGCAGATGACGGATTTCGATATAGCCATGTCGAAAATTTTAAAAAGTACTCTGCCTGATCATGAAAAAGTTCAACAATATTACGAATTATTAAAAAGAAAAATTAATTTAAAGGAATTCAACTTACCATGGCTGGCTGCGTCATCTACAGAAGAAGAAAAACAAGAACCTAAAAATATACCTAAACAAGAATCTCTTAAAAATGAAGAAATATCTGGTGAACAGTTCGAAGGAGATTACAGTCAGACTATTTTAAATGCTGTACCGAAACAAATGATGAGACAGGCTAATAGTTTACTGCAAATTTTAAAGTCTCACCCAAACACAATTCGTTGGAATGACAGAGGCGAAATATTTTATAAGGATCAGAAATACCCGAATTCGAATTTAGCTGATTTGTTTAACTTCATTTTCTCAAGTCATAAATCTAAGACTGTCAATGCAAAAAATGAGTTTTTACAAGCTCTTCAAGATCTGAATATTCCAAAGCATTATATAAAAAATAAACATATGCTGAGTACATCAATCAAACGTGAAATTGTATCTCCAACTGTTATTAAAAAAAAGAAAAAGAAAATCAAATGTAAAATGGGAGCCTTTGTGAATAAATAAATCATTACTTTAAATAAACTATGTCGTGTCTTTCTTTTTCTTTTTACAATAGACATATAAGATATTTTCCAACATAGTTTTCTTTTCTATTTTTTTTTTTTCTAGTACAATGAATAATATCATGTAATAAAGAAAGAAGAAGAAAAAATATATTTTTTTTTCCAAACAAAAATTTAAAATTAAAAAAAAAAAGTTACTGAAATATTAAAAATTTCAAAAATAATAAACAATTTCCTTCTTCTTCTTTCTTTCATTATTATTTTTTTTTATGCATATATATGTATCTATAAATAGATACAGGAAATGAGAAAATATTAATTTCATAAAACAATTTGAGATTATATGATATTATTTAAAATAGTATAAAGAAATTACACTTACGTATAAATAAATACAAAGGTTAAAGATTAAACAAAGGATTTATTAAATTTAAAAAAAAATCTACTTACAGACTTTTCAAACGAATTAAAAAAGAGAAAAAAAATCATTATAACACATCTATGAAAGTGATTGAATTTTATGATGGCCCCAAGCCAAAGTAGTTATGCCGTCAGCACAAATAAATCTCTTTTCATCGTGTGGTGAAAGAGCCAGTTTGTTCAGTTTTGAACTGAAAATATTGTGCTTGTTACTTCGTATGGTCTGCATTGTAGTAAATTTTTCGACGCGATTGAACAAACATTCTTTATAATCTTGGAAAGTTATTCTTCGTAGAGCATGTTTCTTCACACCCTTCAATTTTTTTGTTTCATCTTTATCTTCAATTACATAACTATAAACCTTGCTACTTAAAGAGGCGAATTCTGTCATGATGGATCCGTTGCACTCGTCTTTCATCAATCCTAATTTCTTTTTGTTCACTTGAGGCATTCCATATACGTTGTCAATTGGATAATCAGATGTATCGAATCTAGAGATTTCTTGTTTCATATCTTCATATAAATCACGGGTCTTTATATGAAAAATGAAAGAGTCCGTATCGGTATATAAAAGTTTGAAATTCTGATGATAAGTCGACTTCATATAATCATAGTAAAAATCATACATCAAAATTTTTGAAACATCTAGTATTGTCATACCTACGGTAATGGGTTTCCTAAAATTAATTTCGGTTTTCTGTAGATGTACAGCGGCAAGATTCGACGAAAAAATTGTTCGTCCTTTAAAATTTGGTTTTGCAATGAGTTTCTCTGCTTGTGTGGCACTGCAACATAACCTAATATCTTTTCTTCTGCGCACATCTTCCATGCATTTACCAAATACACTATTGTTCATTAGTTTGTAAAAGTTTTTTTCAAAGGTATTAGTGGCGGCTGTTCTAAAATTAGTATTGTGATCGATATACGCCTTGAGAAAAGGTTTTTGTACAAATTGCAGTATCTTATGAATTTTTTGGATTTTCAAACCATACTTCAAATACAACTTTAAATTTCTGTAGTGAACTATATAGTTTTTCCTATTTTCCAAACTCAGCAGAAGTCTCTTCTCTTTACATGCAGGGGGAACTTCATTCGATGGAGCCAAAGGGTATTCATTCTGTTCGTCGTGCAGAGCTTCAGGGTACTCTAAATCTACTTCCAGAATGTAACCCACTTCAGCTTCATCAGAAATGTGTGTGACATCTAATTCGGTGTTGCACCATTGAAATTCTTTAAGGGGGAGGGGTTGGCACATGGCCCAGCCATACAGGTTATTTATATCCAAATACATTAAATAAGATTCTTCTTCATGAGGTTGAAAAGATTTCATGAATTTATTATTTGCAGCGGCATACCGATGACTGCATTGGGAGATGCCTCCCCGAATGCCCTTCTCAACAAATAACAGTTTCTCGAAGTCAGTTAAGAGTTCTATTTGAACTTTAGTGTGCTTAAGCATAGCATCCCACGATAATCCAGGAGCTGTGAAATACCATGCCATGTCTAATCCGTATGTTTCAAAACACTTTTTCCGAAATGTTTGGAGCACATCTGCTAACAAAAGTACGTCAGTTTTCACGTACAAGTCTGCATATTCGCCCAAATGTTTTATGTCAAATTCTTTCCACACAGTCAAGGCATGTGAATAATCATCGTCAGATATTTCGGTTTCGTTTAAAATGCTATAAAATTCGTTTTTACTTGGCAAGGTCGTTTCTTCAAATTTTTGAAAATCATCCATATAATCATACGGGAAAATTCCTTTTCTTAGTAGAAGATTCACTTTAGATGATGGGAAAAATGAATTCATGAATTGAAAATCTTCTTTATTTAGGTTTGACACCAAAGATTCTAAACTGGATGCCATGAAGCGGAAACTGTCTAAAAACCTCAGTTGTAACTTGCCCACTGTTTTACTGAAAGAAATATATTTTTCTTCATTTTCTGCTATTACAGATATTTTCTTTTCATCAAAACCCAACTCCTTAACAATGAAATGTGCATCGTATCCTGAAAGGTTGTGTAAAAACACCGGAATAAAATTAGGCAATTTGAACTGTAAATTGCAATTATTGCAAGCAGCTCCTCTGTATTTACCTGTAAGGTGACAGTGTTCGACGACTTTCCAATTACTATCTGTAAATTTATTCTTACACAAATAACAAATTGTAGCTTCCGTGTGATCTTTCCTTTGTTCTTCTGAAAGATATTCGACGGGTTTCACTGATCGATATATTGTTTCGATTTCCTTGGCTTCCTCTGTCAACATTTGCATAAATTTTTCAGCCGCATTTTTTCCACGGAATACTACGGGGGGTTTATAAAGTCCATGCTGATATATAATATAATACGAAAAGCAGACCGCTTCATGTTTTTGGTAAGGCATGCTGAAAGGATGTATTCTGTTAGGTTCACAGTTGTCAATTTTTTTCGTTAGTGCCTCAAAGTCGGCCACAATGATGAAAGGGATAATTTGTTGATGCTTGATATTAGAAAACTTTAACATTTTTTCCTTCTCTGAAGGCATTTTTACTCTAGCTGCGTCATGCTCAGAACATAGCATTTCATGTTTATTTAACAACTCAGACGATCCAAAAGCTGATAAACAACGTCTGCAGATAAATTTTCTCTCTTTTTTCTTTGATATTTGAGAACTAATCAGCCTGGATATATTTTTTATCCATGCATAGTGACTTGTAGTTTCATTTTTGAAATATAAAAGATCAATGATTTTTTCGCATTGCTTTTCGCTAATTCTTAGAGGGTAAATCTGAGCTTTACCGTTTAAGCAGAACACATTTATTCCAATATTATTAAGTTTTTCAAATTTGCATACATCTGCTATGCTTACAGAAAACGCTATACCTTGAAAATTTAAGACATTTTCATAAGGAATATAATTCGAAATTCTATCTGCGTGATCTTTTGCTGGATACAAAGCCGATAAAACAGCCCACTTAAAGCACATTTCGTCCCTGTTTTGAACATTTATAATTGCGTGCTTTTGTCGTATTGTTGGTGGGAGAGAAATGTAGGAAGAGGCTCTCAAAGGATTATATCGATTAAACCTTAACTCTAAATATCGAACCTCGACCAACCTCCAGCCTGATTCTTTCTGTTCAAATTCCGTCGCTTCTTTTTGTAATTTTTCTGAAACTTCAGAATAAAATTTGACGAAATCTATCGATGACAAAACAGTTTTGTTACGCGTTTTGAAGTATTTAATTTCTTGAATGACACCGCCATCTACATCTTTTTCATACAAACAAAATAAACGAAAATTTACTTTAAATTCATGTTCTTTTAACAAAACTTGAAGCGCATCAATTACTTTCTCTTGCAAATCTTCCAGGAAAGACTTAATGTCTAAAAAACCATCATCATTAGGCATAACAAAAGTTTGCATCACACCGTTGAATGCTTGCTCGCTTCGTGCTAAATTAACAATTTCAGCTTGAGGCTTCAATTTCTTTCTAGGCGTTTCATGCGAAGTTTCATTAGGACGTTTGATAGGTAACCTTTCATGAACTTTGTTATGTCGCAACAAAATATCTTTTCTTGAGAAATTTTTCTCGCAGATGCTGCACTTAAATCTTTTATCTTCGTGTCTTGATTTTATATGACGCTTCAGATCATAACTCCGCGAAAAAACTAAGTTACAAATTTCACATTTATTCGTAGCATTCAGTCCTGCACCAACCATATCACCAAATGCTGAAGTAGAACCTCCAACCTCAGGATCAACAGTGATAGACGGGAGGGTCGAATAGTTTTTAGGAAATGCTGGAATAGTAAATTCAACTTGAGGTATCGTTATGGATATATTAGTATTATACAATTCTTCTGCGGTATAATCACCAAAAATTACTGGATTCAACTCTTTTACGTCATCCAGAAATCTTATGTCTTGCGATGACACATTTTCGATGTTTAAGGGTTCAGAAGGAGAAATTGCAGGAGATAATTCAAAGTTTACGACTGATTCGGCAGCTTCTTTATTATCAATTAATATTATATCAGCATCCGTGAAACCCGACGGTATTTTCAAACTTTCTACTGCAGGTGTGGGAATTGACTCATTAGTGTCATATAGCTGTTCTGCCGTATAATCACCAAAAATTATCGGATTCAAGTCTTTCACGTCATCCAGAAATCTTATGTCTTGCGATGACACATTTTCAAAATTCAAGGATTCAGAAGGGGAAATTATAGAGTTCACATTAGAATCAAAAGATTCTTTACGATCGATTAACATTATATCAGCATCCATGAAATCCAATGGTATTTGCGCACTTTCAACTATAGGTGTGGGAATTGACTCATTAGTATTATATAACTGTTCCGCCGTATAATCACCAAAAATTCTCGGATTCAAGTCTTTCACGTTATCCAGAAATCTTATGTCTTGCGACGATACATTATCGATGTTTAAGGGTTCAGAAGGAGAAATTATAGAGTTCACATTCGAATCGAAAGATTCTCTATCGTTTATTAACATTGTATCAATCTCCATGGGAGGGGTTGGATTCGTTTTATTCCCATCAAACTGCTCCGCTGAATATCTACAGAATTCAGGAGACTTTATCAGACTGTCTAAAAATATTATATCCTGACTGGGCAGTCCATCCATACTTTGAAGCAAATAAATGCAACGATCGATATTTAAACTTATTTACTACTCATAAACTGTTTAAAATAAACACAAAACTAGTAAAATTTAATAAAATCTCTGCGAAAACTCGAGTAAGAATAATAAGTTTTTAAAATATTACTCTCTGAACAAGTCTTAACAGTAGAAAATATCCTTATCACTCTGCTAGCACATACTTTAGTTACATGTTTCAAATCATGTCAAAACCATTCAAAGCAAAATAATACCTTTGTATACTGTACTTGTAAGTTATTTTCTTAAACATTTATTCTTAAACATGGGATTTCTCAAGTAATCATTGTTTCGAATAACAGACTGTCTCAGTTCATATAGTTTCAACAGATATGTGAAAGTGTCATATTCAGTATGCCTCAAAAATAGTTAATCCGATAAATCTATTTCCCAAGTCCAACGAATTTTATACTGTAAATATGAAAGGTGGTCACTTAATCCTCAACCATGAAATGTCAAACTAAACAAAGGCATACCCCCTATTGAACATGCTTGGTTTTGTTAAAAGAATATGTTTCTGATAATAGTTAGACGTGTGCAGGTGAAATTTCTAAGGATAGGAAGGAATTAGAAGGGGAGATAAGGAAAAAACGGAACTAACAACTTCTACCGTTTATTCCATTGTCTGAAGGGATTTTGAAAATCTCATTCACTGAAAAAGGCATAGAGTGAAATCTGTCTTGATAGGTATTATGTAGTCTTTTAAAATAAGATATCTTTACATGTCAATAACATAATTTTTTTTTTCAAAAATAATTCTTAATGAAGCCTGATACTGAGGAACGGCATATGGGCAGATACTTAAAAAAGTAATTTGAAAAAAAAAAAAAATAATAATAATAACTTGAAAACAAAATCGATATTTATTCCATCTTAATTAATAAATAATACTGAATTACTTGTGAATACTTATTCCAACACGAAATAGTGCGTCATAAACACCAGTCATTAATGTCGGAAAAAAAGAGATTAAAAAAGAGATTTAATATTAGTTCCGTCTTAATTAAATATTAATTAAATGTCTTCCTCAATGAGCTTTTAATTTGCAAACGGTATCCTCATCATGTTTCACGCCAAAAAATTTTCAAAGTGTCCATTCCAAAACTAAAGTCGTTGCCATTCTCTAAAACAGCAATTTAGTGTTGCCATTCCTTAAAATATAAGACGGTGTTGCCATTGTCTAAAATAAAACACTGTTAAACTTTTACAAAAATTCAAAATCGAAACCAGCAGAATACTACAACTCAACTTACAGCTGAAAAATTAAAAATTAATTACATCTCAATTAAGTATTATTTGTAATCTTCACTAACGAGCTTTTCATTTAGAAATGATACATGTTCTAACATGAACGAGTCTTGTTCCAACACGAAGGAGTGCGTCATAAACACCTGTCATTAATGTCGGAAAAAAATAAAGAGATTAAAAAAACATATTTAATATTAATTCCGTCTTAATTAAGTATTAATTAAAAATCTTCCTTAATGAACTTTTAATTTGCAAGCGGTACCCTCATCATGTTTCACGCCGAAAAATTTTCAAAGTGCCCATTCCGAAACTAAAGTCGTTGCCATTCGATAAAAAGTAACTACCGTTTCTCCAAACTAAAAACTCAAGGACCCTCGTCATATTTTACAGCAAAAAATTTTCTAAGTCCCGATTCCGAAACTAAAATCGTTGCCATTCTCTAAAAAGTAATTCGGTGTTGCCATTCTCAAAAATAAAACCCTCGTCATCTTTCACGAAATAAAACGAAACCGAAACCTGCAGCACCCAACAACTCAACATTCAGCTCAAAACAACTCAACTCAACTCGATGACGTCATAACCACGCCCCTTCCGGTCACGCCCACTTCCGGTCACGTGGTTGCCGCCAACGCCGCAGGTCGAGAACCCGCCTTTTCCCTCTAGTTACCATTATTCCTAGTCAAATCTTCAAATGTTAAGTCAAAAAATTCTGAAGAAAATTTAAGTCATGTTGCAACATCTAGTCATAAAACCTTTCCTGATTTTCTACTCAAATTCTCTTCTTTTTCAAAACTTTGCAGAGTCCTTACATTGTGTTTGAGATTCATTTATAACATTCGTAGTTGTAATCGTAATTCTAGACGTATTGGACTTGTCAGTACGCCTGAAGTTTCAAGTGCTATTACACATATTCTTAAATTGATTCAGGAACAAGAGTTTTCGGTAGAACTGAATTTGCTCAGGAAAAATCAACCTTTACCAACCAACAACAAATATTTATCCTTAAATATATTTCTAGATGACCAAGGTTTAATCAGAGTTGGCGGATGGTTGTCCAGACATCAGTCACTTAATCAAGATCAGAAATATAAGTTAATCCGATAAATCTATAGAGGGAAAAGGCGGTTCTCGACCTGCGGCGTTGGCGGCAACCACGTGACCGGAAGTGGGCGTGACCGGAAGGGGCGTGGTTATGACGTCATCGAGTTGAGTTGAGTTGTTTTGAGCTGAATGTTGAGTTGTTGGGTGCTGCAGGTTTCGGTTTCGTTTTATTTCGTGAAAGATGACGAGGGTTTTATTTTTGAGAATGGCAACACCGAATTACTTTTTAGAGAATGGCAACGATTTTAGTTTCGGAATCGGGACTTAGAAAATTTTTTGCTGTAAAATATGACGAGGGTCCTTGAGTTTTTAGTTTGGAGAAACGGTAGTTACTTTTTATCGAATGGCAACGACTTTAGTTTCGGAATGGGCACTTTGAAAATTTTTCGGCGTGAAACATGATGAGGGTACCGCTTGCAAATTAAAAGTTCATTAAGGAAGATTTTTAATTAATACTTAATTAAGACGGAATTAATATTAAATATGTTTTTTTAATCTCTTTATTTTTTTCCGACATTAATGACAGGTGTTTATGACGCACTCCTTCGTGTTGGAACAAGACTCGTTCATGTTAGAACATGTATCATTTCTAAATGAAAAGCTCGTTAGTGAAGATTATAAATAATACTTAATTGAGATGTAATTAATTTTTAATTTTTCAGCTGTAAGTTGAGTTGTAGTATTCTGCTGGTTTCGATTTTGAATTTTTGTAAAAGTTTAACAGTGTTTTATTTTAGACAATGGCAACACCGTTTTATATTTTAAGGAATGGCAACACTAAATTGCTGTTTTAGAGAATGGCAACACCGAGTGTTGTTTCTCTTGGAAGCAAAGGTTTTCGTCAGTTGCTGCTTTTCTCTTGTGCGTGTTGCACCACGTTAAACTTTCTTAAAAAATGTCGATGAAACGTAATGCCGACACTAGCGTTGTTAGTTCAACTAAGAAGGTATGTTTTAGTGAAGACACCATGAAGGATTCTTCTTTTAATCCAGATTATATTCCAGAAAATTTATTTCATTTGGGTGAAAACAACTATGTCAGTGTTTCAGATTTCTGTGATGTGATTAGAATTCATATTAGACTTTATAAACCTGATCTATCTGGGTGTTTTAGGCCAACAAAACGTGGAATTAGCTTGACGACATCCCTATGGCTAGCACTTTCTAGTGCAATGGATTTTATTTCTCCATCGGATTTACGAGATGTGATTATAATTGAAAACTCCTTATTGTTATCTACAGAAAATATTAATGACGCTAGATGTATCTCTCTACAACGATTCTTTCAGAAAAGTGACTTTTCGAGAAAATTTGTGCCTTCTATCTGCATGATAAGTGAATCAGAATGGAATGAACTCAAAAAAATTCGCAAAGAAATCACTTCTTTTGCTGTGAGAGTCATGTTTGATCGCCTTTTCCGAAGAATGTTGTTGAGAGAAGTAAGAAATCGAATTCCGCCGGGTTACGTCTGTGAAAATAATGCCGATGTTGATATTATTTTAACAACTTCAATGTCTGAGCTCTTAAGTGATTATCTCAATAGAAACATTGAAAGTATTTTTGTGTGTAATGGCTGCGACCAGGAGTTAGGAAATCAACTTGGACATGAGTGTGTAACTCAAAACAATGAAATTAGAGCTCAAATTTATGGTGAAAGAGCACTTTTAAAAGTGGATTTATGCAATTTAGTTAAAGACTATGTTGAAAAGAACATTCAAATTTGTAATTATATTAATGAAAGTTTTGTGAATTCTTTGAACATGTGTAACATATATAAATCTGCTATTGGTTTGTATGTGGCGTCAGATTCTGACCCCATGAGATTAGTTTAATATTAAAAATTAAGTTTTCATATAATTGTCTGTTTTCTTTTGTTACAATGTTTTTTTTTATTATTTTAGTTTTATTTACTTATTTATTTTAATTTCTACTTTTACTTTATTAACAAGAAAGGTTGTTGGAGTTTCAAAAAAATGATCATTAAATTTCTTCTTAGGCAAAACAATTTATTTTTTGTATTGAGGGTAGTTCAGAAATTTTAAGAAGTTTAAAATTTATTTCATATTTAATTGCTGTCATCTGTTGTAAAGTGAAGAAACTTTAGTTTCGAGATTTAAAATGAGTTAGTATTAATTATTTTGTGCGGTGAGTGGGATCGAACCTGAGTAAAATAGTATCATGGCTTAGTGATTCATAGAAATTTAACCACTAAGCCATGACGCTATGACTTTTTCTCAGATTTTAGGGTATAAATAAACGAACACTACATAAAAAGTGTTTATTCTAGAGGATGCCTTCTAGAGAGGAAGTTGTTAATGTGATTAGCTTACACATTGTACTATGCGTTTTGTTTAGCATAATTTATATTTTTACTGGCAGTGACAAATTATCGATTGATTTTATTTTAAAATTAAATGAAACAGGAAATTTTACATTCTCATTATGAGCGAAAAAAATGTCATTTCGAATTAATGTGACGAATAATAAAATTTTATGTTGTAATGAAGTCTACATATCAAACGCCGAGTCACGCAGCAAGTTTTGGAGGTTTAAATGCTTTATACCGTGTCGCAAAAGGCAGACTTTCGAAGAAAGAAATTCAGAAATGGTTGTCGGGAATAGATTCATATACACTGCACAAGCCTGCCAGGAAGAAATTTCCAACGAATCGAGTAATGGTGGGTTCGATCGATCAACAATGGCAAGCCGACCTAGCCGATTTAAGTTCTCTGAAAAAGTACAATAAAAATTTCCGTTACATTCTAACTTGCATAGACATTCTGTCTAAATATGCGTGGGCGATTCCTTTAAAATCAAAAAGAGGTGACGATATAGTGGATGCGTTTAAAACTATTTTTTCGACGAGGAAGCCAAAGATTCTGCAAACTGACCAGGGGTCAGAATTTAAAAATCATAAATTTCAAAACTTTTTAAAGCAGCAAGGTGTTCGATTTTTCACGACTTTTAATAACACTAAAGCTTCAGTGGTGGAACGCTTTAATCGTACATTGAAAACAAAAATGTGGAAATATTTTACTCATAATCATACGTATCACTACCTTAATGTGTTAGACCAGTTATTGCATAGTTATAATAATACTTACCATTCGAGCATAAAAAGAGCCCCTTCAGAAGTGACGCCGGAAAATGAAAGAGACGTATGGCTTACCTTATACGGAAATATTAAAAACGAGAAAAGAAAATCATTTAATCTTCAAGTGGGGGATACCGTACGCGTATCCAAACAGAAATTAACATTTGAAAAAGGATACGAAACGAATTGGACCGAAGAACTGTTTGTAATAACAGAGTGTATTCCTAGAAATCCACCTGTATACCGAATCAAAGACTTATTGGACGAACCTATTCAAGGCACATTTTACGAGCAAGAACTTCAAAAGGTGCGACCTAAACAGGACTATACCATTGAAAAAATTTTACGAAAGCGCACAAAAAAGAACCGTGTGGAATATAAAGTCAAATTTAAAGGTTATCCATCTAAATTTGATCAGTGGATACCATCGTCCAATTTATTTTCCTTATAAGTAAAAGCGAAACGAGTTTTAATGTTATTTATCAACATGTCTTTCTACGTGACGTTACCCTCAGACAGTTCAACGAATTATTTTCCCGAAAATAAAATTTCTCATTTTGTTACAAGATTACCTTCTCCCATCGAACTGAGAGGAGAATGGGAAGTGGGATTAGTCGAATTTATTTATCCCCATACCTGGTATAACGTGAATCACACCAATAATTTAATTGGTTTTGATTTAAATGATGGAATAAATTTAGGAAGACGAATTCCTTCCGGATTTTATGAGTCAGTACCTGATATTTTGAAAGCGATTGAAATTGAAGATCATCTAAATAAAATTTATTTTACCTACAACACAGTCACAAAAAGGGTGCAAATTAACGTGAAAAATAATGCTAAAGTGATATTGCATGACGGTTTAGCTCAGATGCTAGGATTTGATCCATGTGAAATTAAATCTCCCAATGCCAACAGAGAACTAACAATCGAAAGTCCGTACGTGGCAGATCCATGCGCTCACTATAGAGTACTGATGGTTTATTCTGATATAGTTCAACCGCAAATTATTGGGGATGTATTAGCTCCGCTTTTACGTATTGTGAATGTTACAGGAAAAGACGGTGAAGTGATTTGCATGAAATATGACAGACCACATTATTTACCTGTCAGTCGAAAACTGATTGACACTTTAGAAATCGTTATAAGAACTCACATCGGCGAATTAACGCCATTTGAACGTGGACGATCGTACGTGAAACTTCATTTTCGACAAAAGTATCTGTCATAATGTTTGTTCCCTATCAGTGTTGTATTCAGTCATTTGAAGATTATTATAACCATTAGTCTGGAAGTGGGTTAAATTATTATCAAGGCACCACTTTTCAGAAAGGATATGGTTTTGGTGGACTTTTTCGATCGCTTTTCCGTGCTGCAGTTCCTCTTTTCAAATCGGGAGCGAAAGCTGTGGGAAAACAACTGTTCCATAGCGGTGTAGATATACTGAACGACCTGTCACGTGGTGATGACATTAAAGCGGCCTCTAAGCCACGACTTAAGGAAGCCGGACAAAACTTAACTGATAAGGCTGCGACTAAAGTGAAATCTATGATTGGTTCTGGCCAACGAAATAAAAAGCGAAAAAAGCCTCAAAAGCGTATCATTCGAACTAAGACCAAGAAAGTAAAAGGACACGATATTTTTGCTTAAAGATGTCAGGTCTCATTCATAAAGATTCTGTTGCTTGTGTCAAATCCGAATTAGATTTATTTTTGATTCCTCCTACACAAACGGCAATTGAAAAAGGATATTTCGTCGAATACCATCCACTAGCTAATATAACTGAAAACGGACCTGTGGAATATAACATATCTGGTAACGGTGAAGATTATATCGATTTATCCTCCTCTTACCTCTATGTGAAAGTGAAAATTACCAAGTCGGATGGCTCAGATTTACCTGACAACGAACCTATAGCCCCCGTTAATCTATTTCTACATGCCTTGTTTTCACAAGTAGATGTGAGCCTCAACGAAAGAGTCATATCCTCGTCTAGTAACACCTATCCCTACCGTGCTTACATTGAGACGCTATTGAACTATGGTGAAGACGCCAAAAAGAGTCTCTTAACGTGTGAATGTTTTTATAAAGATGACTTCTTAGCTGTTGCAGACCCATTACAAGGGCAAAATGGAAATCCTGGACTTAAAAAACGCTACGACTTAACTTCTAAAAGCAAAATTTTAGATATGATTGGACCTTTACATTGTGATATTTTTCAACAAAATCGCCTTTTACTGAATATGGTAGATCTGAAAATAAAAATGATTCGTAGCAAACCTAGTTTTTGTCTTATGGCTAGTCTACCAACAAAAGCAGATCAACCGATTAAAGAATACAAAGTGATACTGAAACATGCTTCTTTATTTATTCGCAAAGTGAAAGTCAGCGCCGGTGTTTCCTTGGGTCACGCTAAAGCCTTAGAAAAGAATACAGCTAAATATCCTATAGATCGAGTATTGTGCAAAACTTATTCCATTTCATCAGGAAGTTGGTCATTTATGCAAGATAATGTGTTTCTAGGTCCTATGCCGAAACGTGTTGTCGTAGGTTTATTAGAAAATGCCGCTATGAACGGTCAGTATAATTTAAACCCTTTTTTATTTAATCATCACAATGTAAACTTTCTAAGCCTATACGTTGACGGACAACCTGTACCAAGCAAGCCTCTCGAGCTGAATTTCTCAGAAAAAAATTATATAACAGCCTATCATCGATTGTTTTCGGGATTTAACAGAGACGCCGGAATTTATTTAACTCGTGAAGATTTTGCGAATGGACATACATTATATGCTTTTGACTTAAGTCCTGATTTGTGCGACGGGCCTCATCTGAATTTACAGCACCAAGGTAATTTAAGAATTGAAATTAAATTTTCTACTCGTTTGACAAGCACTCTTTCCGTATTCATCTATGCAGAATTTGAAAACATCATAGAAATTACCAAATCAAGGCATGTTTTATGTGACTTTCCTAACTAATTGAAAATGAACACGAATCAGATAAAAAATATTTTATCACATGACATATTTACGAAAAAATATTTTCTGGACGTGTTTCCGTGTGATCATTTACCTGAGAGGGTCGCACGTTATCCTGCCTGCTTCGTATGCAATGTGGATGCGTCTACAGAACCGGGAAGCCATTGGGTGGCATTTTTTCTGTCATCACCTGACAAAGTGGAGTTCTTTGATTCATATGGAAACGAACCAGCGTTTTTTAAAGGGCCTATTTCAGACTTCGCTTCCAGATATTCAGAAATATTCTACAATCCTTTAAGCCTTCAAAGTAATGTAACGGCTGTGTGTGGACAATATTGTATTTTTTATTTGTATTCCAAATGTAGAGGTAAAACTCTTCAATGCATTTTATCTTCGTTTGTAACAAAAAATGTGTGTAATGACCAACGTGTCTATAATTTTGTAGCCAAGCGATTTCGTGTATATGCCAACTTTTATCAATAAATAATTTTAATCCTGTACATACTGTGTCTGCGTTCATTTATAATGGAGTATCCTCGATTGCAACACCCATTTACAATGGTGATTGCTGGACCAACTAAATCGGGAAAGACATTTTTTCTATGTGATTTACTGTACTATAGAAAGCAAATGTTTGATCCCAAAATTGATAAAGTTGTGTGGTTTTACGGCATTCATCAACCTTTGTTTAATGAAATACCGCATGTAACATTTGTAGAAGGTTTTCCTTCAAATTACCAAGAGCATATAACAGAAAATACATTGTTTATAATAGATGATCTTATGGCTGAATGTGCTAATGACAAGCAATTAACCAATCTGTTTACTAAAGGTAGTCATCACTTAAACCTTAGCGTTATTTTTATCACACAGAATTTATTTTACAAGGGTAATCAAATGCGTGATGTTTCTTTAAATGCTCAATACTTAGTATTATTTAAGAACCGTCGAGATTTAAGTCAAGCTATGCATTTAGGTAGGCAGTTATACCCCCGAAAAAACAAGTTTTTTCAAGAAGTCTATGAGGATGCCACGCGTAAACCGCATTCATATTTATTAATTGATTTACGAAATGAAACCCCAGAAGACTTGCGTTTGAGAACGCAGATATTACCAAATCAAACGCAATACGTGTATAAATTAAAAAAGCTATAAATAAAGAAATCACACATATGCATGAATCAGTTGATAACATGACTTTATCCAAGAAACAACTTCGAGATTTAGAGCTGATAAAGACTTGTCCAAAACCATTACGCAAACATTTATTAAAAAAATTATCAACCAGTTGCGTAAAAGCAATCTGCGAGTGTACCTTAAACGTTTTAAAGGGCAACGTTCCTTTAACGAAACATCAAAAAAATATTTTAGGAAAATATAAATCCACTTTACGAAAAATAGGCACTCGAAAAGGCAGTTTATTTACTAAGAAGAAAATCATCGTACAGCACGGAGGTTTTTTAAATATACTAATTCCCGCTGCGCTTACAGCTCTGACAAGTTTAATTAATGGAGTACGCTAAGAAGTATGCATTAGTTCCTGAACAAACTTTTTCTAAACATGTGCCTGATGAAAAGCAGATGACGGATTTCGATATAGCCATGTCGAAAATTTTAAAAAGTACTCTGCCTGATCATGAAAAAGTTCAACAATATTACGAATTATTAAAAAGAAAAATTAATTTAAAGGAATTCAACTTACCATGGCTGGCTGCGTCATCTACAGAAGAAGAAAAACAAGAACCTAAAAATATACCTAAACAAGAATCTCTTAAAAATGAAGAAATATCTGGTGAACAGTTCGAAGGAGATTACAGTCAGACTATTTTAAATGCTGTACCGAAACAAATGATGAGACAGGCTAATAGTTTACTGCAAATTTTAAAGTCTCACCCAAACACAATTCGTTGGAATGACAGAGGCGAAATATTTTATAAGGATCAGAAATACCCGAATTCGAATTTAGCTGATTTGTTTAACTTCATTTTCTCAAGTCATAAATCTAAGACTGTCAATGCAAAAAATGAGTTTTTACAAGCTCTTCAAGATCTGAATATTCCAAAGCATTATATAAAAAATAAACATATGCTGAGTACATCAATCAAACGTGAAATTGTATCTCCAACTGTTATTAAAAAAAAGAAAAAGAAAATCAAATGTAAAATGGGAGCCTTTGTGAATAAATAAATCATTACTTTAAATAAACTATGTCGTGTCTTTCTTTTTCTTTTTACAATAGACATATAAGATATTTTCCAACATAGTTTTCTTTTCTATTTTTTTTTTTTTTCTAGTACAATGAATAATATCATGTAATAAAGAAAGAAGAAGAAAAAATATATTTTTTTTTCCAAACAAAAATTTAAAATTAAAAAAAAAAGTTACTAAAATATTAAAAATTTCAAAAATAATAAACAATTTCCTTCTTCTTCTTTCTTTCATTATTATTTTTTTTTATGCATATATATGTATCTATAAATAGATACAGGAAATGAGAAAATATTAATTTCATAAAACAATTTGAGATTATATGATATTATTTAAAATAGTATAAAGAAATTACACTTACGTATAAATAAATACAAAGGTTAAAGATTAAACAAAGGATTTATTAAATTTAAAAAAAAATCTACTTACAGACTTTTCAAACGAATTAAAAAAGAGAAAAAAAATCATTATAACACATCTATGAAAGTGATTGAATTTTATGATGGCCCCAAGCCAAAGTAGTTATGCCGTCAGCACAAATAAATCTCTTTTCATCGTGTGGTGAAAGAGCCAGTTTGTTCAGTTTTGAACTGAAAATATTGTGCTTGTTACTTCGTATGGTCTGCATTGTAGTAAATTTTTCGACGCGATTGAACAAACATTCTTTATAATCTTGGAAAGTTATTCTTCGTAGAGCATGTTTCTTCACACCCTTCAATTTTTTTGTTTCATCTTTATCTTCAATTACATAACTATAAACCTTGCTACTTAAAGAGGCGAATTCTGTCATGATGGATCCGTTGCACTCGTCTTTCATCAATCCTAATTTCTTTTTGTTCACTTGAGGCATTCCATATACGTTGTCAATTGGATAATCAGATGTATCGAATCTAGAGATTTCTTGTTTCATATCTTCATATAAATCACGGGTCTTTATATGAAAAATGAAAGAGTCCGTATCGGTATATAAAAGTTTGAAATTCTGATGATAAGTCGACTTCATATAATCATAGTAAAAATCATACATCAAAATTTTTGAAACATCTAGTATTGTCATACCTACGGTAATGGGTTTCCTAAAATTAATTTCGGTTTTCTGTAGATGTACAGCGGCAAGATTCGACGAAAAAATTGTTCGTCCTTTAAAATTTGGTTTTGCAATGAGTTTCTCTGCTTGTGTGGCACTGCAACATAACCTAATATCTTTTCTTCTGCGCACATCTTCCATGCATTTACCAAATACACTATTGTTCATTAGTTTGTAAAAGTTTTTTTCAAAGGTATTAGTGGCGGCTGTTCTAAAATTAGTATTGTGATCGATATACGCCTTGAGAAAAGGTTTTTGTACAAATTGCAGTATCTTATGAATTTTTTGGATTTTCAAACCATACTTCAAATACAACTTTAAATTTCTGTAGTGAACTATATAGTTTTTCCTATTTTCCAAACTCAGCAGAAGTCTCTTCTCTTTACATGCAGGGGGAACTTCATTCGATGGAGCCAAAGGGTATTCATTCTGTTCGTCGTGCAGAGCTTCAGGGTACTCTAAATCTACTTCCAGAATGTAACCCACTTCAGCTTCATCAGAAATGTGTGTGACATCTAATTCGGTGTTGCACCATTGAAATTCTTTAAGGGGGAGGGGTTGGCACATGGCCCAGCCATACAGGTTATTTATATCCAAATACATTAAATAAGATTCTTCTTCATGAGGTTGAAAAGATTTCATGAATTTATTATTTGCAGCGGCATACCGATGACTGCATTGGGAGATGCCTCCCCGAATGCCCTTCTCAACAAATAACAGTTTCTCGAAGTCAGTTAAGAGTTCTATTTGAACTTTAGTGTGCTTAAGCATAGCATCCCACGATAATCCAGGAGCTGTGAAATACCATGCCATGTCTAATCCGTATGTTTCAAAACACTTTTTCCGAAATGTTTGGAGCACATCTGCTAACAAAAGTACGTCAGTTTTCACGTACAAGTCTGCATATTCGCCCAAATGTTTTATGTCAAATTCTTTCCACACAGTCAAGGCATGTGAATAATCATCGTCAGATATTTCGGTTTCGTTTAAAATGCTATAAAATTCGTTTTTACTTGGCAAGGTCGTTTCTTCAAATTTTTGAAAATCATCCATATAATCATACGGGAAAATTCCTTTTCTTAGTAGAAGATTCACTTTAGATGATGGGAAAAATGAATTCATGAATTGAAAATCTTCTTTATTTAGGTTTGACACCAAAGATTCTAAACTGGATGCCATGAAGCGGAAACTGTCTAAAAACCTCAGTTGTAACTTGCCCACTGTTTTACTGAAAGAAATATATTTTTCTTCATTTTCTGCTATTACAGATATTTTCTTTTCATCAAAACCCAACTCCTTAACAATGAAATGTGCATCGTATCCTGAAAGGTTGTGTAAAAACACCGGAATAAAATTAGGCAATTTGAACTGTAAATTGCAATTATTGCAAGCAGCTCCTCTGTATTTACCTGTAAGGTGACAGTGTTCGACGACTTTCCAATTACTATCTGTAAATTTATTCTTACACAAATAACAAATTGTAGCTTCCGTGTGATCTTTCCTTTGTTCTTCTGAAAGATATTCGACGGGTTTCACTGATCGATATATTGTTTCGATTTCCTTGGCTTCCTCTGTCAACATTTGCATAAATTTTTCAGCCGCATTTTTTCCACGGAATACTACGGGGGGTTTATAAAGTCCATGCTGATATATAATATAATACGAAAAGCAGACCGCTTCATGTTTTTGGTAAGGCATGCTGAAAGGATGTATTCTGTTAGGTTCACAGTTGTCAATTTTTTTCGTTAGTGCCTCAAAGTCGGCCACAATGATGAAAGGGATAATTTGTTGATGCTTGATATTAGAAAACTTTAACATTTTTTCCTTCTCTGAAGGCATTTTTACTCTAGCTGCGTCATGCTCAGAACATAGCATTTCATGTTTATTTAACAACTCAGACGATCCAAAAGCTGATAAACAACGTCTGCAGATAAATTTTCTCTCTTTTTTCTTTGATATTTGAGAACTAATCAGCCTGGATATATTTTTTATCCATGCATAGTGACTTGTAGTTTCATTTTTGAAATATAAAAGATCAATGATTTTTTCGCATTGCTTTTCGCTAATTCTTAGAGGGTAAATCTGAGCTTTACCGTTTAAGCAGAACACATTTATTCCAATATTATTAAGTTTTTCAAATTTGCATACATCTGCTATGCTTACAGAAAACGCTATACCTTGAAAATTTAAGACATTTTCATAAGGAATATAATTCGAAATTCTATCTGCGTGATCTTTTGCTGGATACAAAGCCGATAAAACAGCCCACTTAAAGCACATTTCGTCCCTGTTTTGAACATTTATAATTGCGTGCTTTTGTCGTATTGTTGGTGGGAGAGAAATGTAGGAAGAGGCTCTCAAAGGATTATATCGATTAAACCTTAACTCTAAATATCGAACCTCGACCAACCTCCAGCCTGATTCTTTCTGTTCAAATTCCGTCGCTTCTTTTTGTAATTTTTCTGAAACTTCAGAATAAAATTTGACGAAATCTATCGATGACAAAACAGTTTTGTTACGCGTTTTGAAGTATTTAATTTCTTGAATGACACCGCCATCTACATCTTTTTCATACAAACAAAATAAACGAAAATTTACTTTAAATTCATGTTCTTTTAACAAAACTTGAAGCGCATCAATTACTTTCTCTTGCAAATCTTCCAGGAAAGACTTAATGTCTAAAAAACCATCATCATTAGGCATAACAAAAGTTTGCATCACACCGTTGAATGCTTGCTCGCTTCGTGCTAAATTAACAATTTCAGCTTGAGGCTTCAATTTCTTTCTAGGCGTTTCATGCGAAGTTTCATTAGGACGTTTGATAGGTAACCTTTCATGAACTTTGTTATGTCGCAACAAAATATCTTTTCTTGAGAAATTTTTCTCGCAGATGCTGCACTTAAATCTTTTATCTTCGTGTCTTGATTTTATATGACGCTTCAGATCATAACTCCGCGAAAAAACTAAGTTACAAATTTCACATTTATTCGTAGCATTCAGTCCTGCACCAACCATATCACCAAATGCTGAAGTAGAACCTCCAACCTCAGGATCAACAGTGATAGACGGGAGGGTCGAATAGTTTTTAGGAAATGCTGGAATAGTAAATTCAACTTGAGGTATCGTTATGGATATATTAGTATTATACAATTCTTCTGCGGTATAATCACCAAAAATTACTGGATTCAACTCTTTTACGTCATCCAGAAATCTTATGTCTTGCGATGACACATTTTCGATGTTTAAGGGTTCAGAAGGAGAAATTGCAGGAGATAATTCAAAGTTTACGACTGATTCGGCAGCTTCTTTATTATCAATTAATATTATATCAGCATCCGTGAAACCCGACGGTATTTTCAAACTTTCTACTGCAGGTGTGGGAATTGACTCATTAGTGTCATATAGCTGTTCTGCCGTATAATCACCAAAAATTATCGGATTCAAGTCTTTCACGTCATCCAGAAATCTTATGTCTTGCGATGACACATTTTCAAAATTCAAGGATTCAGAAGGAGAAATTATAGAGTTCACATTAGAATCAAAAGATTCTTTACGATCGATTAACATTATATCAGCATCCATGAAATCCAATGGTATTTGCGCACTTTCAACTATAGGTGTGGGAATTGACTCATTAGTATTATATAACTGTTCCGCCGTATAATCACCAAAAATTCTCGGATTCAAGTCTTTCACGTTATCCAGAAATCTTATGTCTTGCGACGATACATTATCGATGTTTAAGGGTTCAGAAGGAGAAATTATAGAGTTCACATTCGAATCGAAAGATTCTCTATCGTTTATTAACATTGTATCAATCTCCATGGGAGGGGTTGGATTCGTTTTATTCCCATCAAACTGCTCCGCTGAATATCTACAGAATTCAGGAGACTTTATCAGACTGTCTAAACATATTATATCCTGACTGGGCAGTCCATCCATACTTTGAAGCAAATAAATGCAACGATCGATATTTAAACTTATTTACTACTCATAAACTGTTTAAAATAAACACAAAACTAGTAAAATTTAATAAAATCTCTGCGAAAACTCGAGTAAGAATAATAAGTTTTTAAAATATTACTCTCTGAACAAGTCTTAACAGTAGAAAATATCCTTATCACTCTGCTAGCACATACTTTAGTTACATGTTTCAAATCATGTCAAAACCATTCAAAGCAAAATAATACCTTTGTATACTGTACTTGTAAGTTATTTTCTTAAACATTTATTCTTAAACATGGGATTTCTCAAGTAATCATTGTTTCGAATAACAGACTGTCTCAGTTCATATAGTTTCAACAGATATGTGAAAGTGTCATATTCAGTATGCCTCAAAAATAGTTAATCCGATAAATCTATTTCCCAAGTCCAACGAATTTTATACTGTAAATATGAAAGGTGGTCACTTAATCCTCAACCATGAAATGTCAAACTAAACAAAGGCATACCCCCTATTGAACATGCTTGGTTTTGTTAAAAGAATATGTTTCTGATAATAGTTAGACGTGTGCAGGTGAAATTTCTAAGGATAGGAAGGAATTAGAAGGGGAGATAAGGAAAAAACGGAACTAACAACTTCTACCGTTTATTCCATTGTCTGAAGGGATTTTGAAAATCTCATTCACTGAAAAAGGCATAGAGTGAAATCTGTCTTGATAGGTATTATGTAGTCTTTTAAAATAAGATATCTTTACATGTCAATAACATAATTTTTTTTTTCAAAGATAATTCTTAATGAAGCCTGATACTGAGGAACGGCATATGGGCAGATACTTAAAAAAGTAATTTGAAAAAAAAAAAAAAAATAATAATAACTTGAAAACAAAATCGATATTTATTCCATCTTAATTAATAAATAATACTGAATTACTTGTGAATACTTATTCCAACACGAAATAGTGCGTCATAAACACCAGTCATTAATGTCGGAAAAAAAGAGATTAAAAAAGAGATTTAATATTAGTTCCGTCTTAATTAAATATTAATTAAATGTCTTCCTCAATGAGCTTTTAATTTGCAAACGGTATCCTCATCATGTTTCACGCCAAAAAATTTTCAAAGTGTCCATTCCAAAACTAAAGTCGTTGCCATTCTCTAAAACAGCAATTTAGTGTTGCCATTCCTTAAAATATAAGACGGTGTTGCCATTGTCTAAAATAAAACACTGTTAAACTTTTACAAAAATTCAAAATCGAAACCAGCAGAATACTACAACTCAACTTACAGCTGAAAAATTAAAAATTAATTACATCTCAATTAAGTATTATTTGTAATCTTCACTAACGAGCTTTTCATTTAGAAATGATACATGTTCTAACATGAACGAGTCTTGTTCCAACACGAAGGAGTGCGTCATAAACACCTGTCATTAATGTCGGAAAAAAATAAAGAGATTAAAAAAACATATTTAATATTAATTCCGTCTTAATTAAGTATTAATTAAAAATCTTCCTTAATGAACTTCTAATTTGCAAGCGGTACCCTCATCATGTTTCACGCCGAAAAATTTTCAAAGTGCCCATTCCGAAACTAAAGTCGTTGCCATTCGATAAAAAGTAACTACCGTTTCTCCAAACTAAAAACTCAAGGACCCTCGTCATATTTTACAGCAAAAAATTTTCTAAGTCCCGATTCCGAAACTAAAATCGTTGCCATTCTCTAAAAAGTAATTCGGTGTTGCCATTCTCAAAAATAAAACCCTCGTCATCTTTCACGAAATAAAACGAAACCGAAACCTGCAGCACCCAACAACTCAACATTCAGCTCAAAACAACTCAACTCAACTCGATGACGTCATAACCACGCCCCTTCCGGTCACGCCCACTTCCGGTCACGTGGTTGCCGCCAACGCCGCAGGTCGAGAACCCTTTTTCCCTCTAGTTACCATTATTCCTAGTCAAATCTTCAAATGTTAAGTCAAAAAATTCTGAAGAAAATTTAAGTCATGTTGCAACATCTAGTCATAAAACCTTTCCTGATTTTCTACTCAAATTCTCTTCTTTTTCAAAACTTTGCAGAGTCCTTACATTGTGTTTGAGATTCATTTATAACATTCGTAGTTGTAATCGTAATTCTAGACGTATTGGACTTGTCAGTACGCCTGAAGTTTCAAGTGCTATTACACATATTCTTAAATTGATTCAGGAACAAGAGTTTTCGGTAGAACTGAATTTGCTCAGGAAAAATCAACCTTTACCAACCAACAACAAATATTTATCCTTAAATATATTTCTAGATGACCAAGGTTTAATCAGAGTTGGCGGATGGTTGTCCAGACATCAGTCACTTAATCAAGATCAGAAATATAAGTTAATCCGATAAATCTATAGAGGGAAAAGGCGGGTTCTCGACCTGCGGCGTTGGCGGCAACCACGTGACCGGAAGTGGGCGTGACCGGAAGGGGCGTGGTTATGACGTCATCGAGTTGAGTTGAGTTGTTTTGAGCTGAATGTTGAGTTGTTGGGTGCTGCAGGTTTCGGTTTCGTTTTATTTCGTGAAAGATGACGAGGGTTTTATTTTTGAGAATGGCAACACCGAATTACTTTTTAGAGAATGGCAACGATTTTAGTTTCGGAATCGGGACTTAGAAAATTTTTTGCTGTAAAATATGACGAGGGTCCTTGAGTTTTTAGTTTGGAGAAACGGTAGTTACTTTTTATCGAATGGCAACGACTTTAGTTTCGGAATGGGGACTTTGAAAATTTTTCGGCGTGAAACATGATGAGGGTACCGCTTGCAAATTAAAAGTTCATTAAGGAAGATATTTAATTAATACTTAATTAAGACGGAATTAATATTAAATATGTTTTTTTAATCTCTTTATTTTTTTCCGACATTAATGACAGGTGTTTATGACGCACTCCTTCGTGTTGGAACAAGACTCGTTCATGTTAGAACATGTATCATTTCTAAATGAAAAGCTCGTTAGTGAAGATTGCAAATAATACTTAATTGAGATGTAATTAATTTTTAATTTTTCAGCTGTAAGTTGAGTTGTAGTATTCTGCTGGTTTCGATTTTGAATTTTTGTAAAAGTTTAACAGTGTTTTATTTTAGACAATGGCAACACCGTTTTATATTTTAAGGAATGGCAACACTAAATTGCTGTTTTAGAGAATGGCAACACCGAGTGTTGTTTCTCTTGGAAGCAAAGGTTTTCGTCAGTTGCTGCTTTTCTCTTGTGCGTGTTGCACCACGTTAAACTTTCTTAAAAAATGTCGATGAAACGTAATGCCGACACTAGCGTTGTTAGTTCAACTAAGAAGGTATGTTTTAGTGAAGACACCATGAAGGATTCTTCTTTTAATCCAGATTATATTCCAGAAAATTTATTTCATTTGGGTGAAAACAACTATGTCAGTGTTTCAGATTTCTGTGATGTGATTAGAATTCATATTAGACTTTATAAACCTGATCTATCTGGGTGTTTTAGGCCAACAAAACGTGGAATTAGCTTGACGACATCCCTATGACTAGCACTTTCTAGTGCAATGGATTTTATTTCTCCATCGGATTTACGAGATGTGATTATAATTGAAAACTCCTTATTGTTATCTACAGAAAATATTAATGACGCTAGATGTATCTCTCTACAACGATTCTTTCAGAAAAGTGACTTTTCGAGAAAATTTGTGCCTTCTATCTGCATGATAAGTGAATCAGAATGGAATGAACTCAAAAAAATTCGCAAAGAAATCACTTCTTTTGCTGTGAGAGTCATGTTTGATCGCCTTTTCCGAAGAATGTTGTTGAGAGAAGTAAGAAATCGAATTCCGCCGGGTTACGTCTGTGAAAATAATGCCGATGTTGATATTATTTTAACAACTTCAATGTCTGAGCTCTTAAGTGATTATCTCAATAGAAACATTGAAAGTATTTTTGTGTGTAATGGCTGCGACCAGGAGTTAGGAAATCAACTTGGACATGAGTGTGTAACTCAAAACAATGAAATTAGAGCTCAAATTTATGGTGAAAGAGCACTTTTAAAAGTGGATTTATGCAATTTAGTTAAAGACTATGTTGAAAAGAACATTCAAATTTGTAATTATATTAATGAAAGTTTTGTGAATTCTTTGAACATGTGTAACATATATAAATCTGCTATTGGTTTGTATGTGGCGTCAGATTCTGACCCCATGAGATTAGTTTAATATTAAAAATTAAGTTTTCATATAATTGTCTGTTTTCTTTTGTTACAATGTTTTTTTTTATTATTTTAGTTTTATTTACTTTTTTATTTTAATTTCTACTTTTACTTTATTAACAAGAAAGGTTGTTGGAGTTTCAAAAAAATGATCATTAAATTTCTTCTTAGGCAAAACAATTTATTTTTTGTATTGAGGGTAGTTCAGAAATTTTAAGAAGTTTAAAATTTATTTCATATTTAATTGCTGTCATCTGTTGTAAAGTGAAGAAACTTTAGTTTCGAGATTTAAAATGAGTTAGTATTAATTATTTTGTGCGGTGAGTGGGATCGAACCTGAGTAAAATAGTATCATGGCTTAGTGATTCATAGAAATTTAACCACTAAGCCATGACGCTATGACTTTTTCTCAGATTTTAGGGTATAAATAAACGAACACTACATAAAAAGTGTTTATTCTAGAGGATGCCTTCTAGAGAGGAAGTTGTTAATGTGATTAGCTTATACATTGTACTAGTTTTGTTTAGCATAATTTATATTTTTACTGGCAGTGACAAATTATCGATTGATTTTATTTTAAAATTAAATGAAACAGGAAATTTTACATTCTCATTATGAGCGAAAAAAATGTCATTTCGAATTAATGTGACGAATAATAAAATTTTATGTTGTAATGAAGTCTACAT
Organism: Salticus scenicus; assembly: GCA_963930645.1. NCBI lineage: Eukaryota > Metazoa > Arthropoda > Arachnida > Araneae > Salticidae > Salticus > Salticus scenicus. The sequence goes on from OZ005653.1 coordinate 19,316,734, forward strand.
ATCAAACGCCGAGTCACGCAGCAAGTTTTGGAGGTTTAAATGCTTTATACCGTGTCGCAAAAGGCAGACTTTCGAAGAAAGAAATTCAGAAATGGTTGTCGGGAATAGATTCATATACACTGCACAAGCCTGCCAGGAAGAAATTTCCAACGAATCGAGTAATGGTGGGTTCGATCGATCAACAATGGCAAGCCGACCTAGCCGATTTAAGTTCTCTGAAAAAGTACAATAAAAATTTCCGTTACATTCTAACTTGCATAGACATTCTGTCTAAATATGCGTGGGCGATTCCTTTAAAATCAAAAAGAGGTGACGATATAGTGGATGCGTTTAAAACTATTTTTTCGACGAGGAAGCCAAAGATTCTGCAAACTGACCAGGGGTCAGAATTTAAAAATCATAAATTTCAAAACTTTTTAAAGCAGCAAGGTGTTCGATTTTTCACGACTTTTAATAACACTAAAGCTTCAGTGGTGGAACGCTTTAATCGTACATTGAAAACAAAAATGTGGAAATATTTTACTCATAATCATACGTATCACTACCTTAATGTGTTAGACCAGTTATTGCATAGTTATAATAATACTTACCATTCGAGCATAAAAAGAGCCCCTTCAGAAGTGACGCCGGAAAATGAAAGAGACGTATGGCTTACCTTATACGGAAATATTAAAAACGAGAAAAGAAAATCATTTAATCTTCAAGTGGGGGATACCGTACGCGTATCCAAACAGAAATTAACATTTGAAAAAGGATACGAAACGAATTGGACCGAAGAACTGTTTGTAATAACAGAGTGTATTCCTAGAAATCCACCTGTATACCGAATCAAAGACTTATTGGACGAACCTATTCAAGGCACATTTTACGAGCAAGAACTTCAAAAGGTGCGACCTAAACAGGACTATACCATTGAAAAAATTTTACGAAAGCGCACAAAAAAGAACCGTGTGGAATATAAAGTCAAATTTAAAGGTTATCCATCTAAATTTGATCAGTGGATACCATCGTCCAATTTATTTTCCTTATAAGTAAAAGCGAAACGAGTTTTAATGTTATTTATCAACATGTCTTTCTACGTGACGTTACCCTCAGACAGTTCAACGAATTATTTTCCCGAAAATAAAATTTCTCATTTTGTTACAAGATTACCTTCTCCCATCGAACTGAGAGGAGAATGGGAAGTGGGATTAGTCGAATTTATTTATCCCCATACCTGGTATAACGTGAATCACACCAATAATTTAATTGGTTTTGATTTAAATGATGGAATAAATTTAGGAAGACGAATTCCTTCCGGATTTTATGAGTCAGTACCTGATATTTTGAAAGCGATTGAAATTGAAGATCATCTAAATAAAATTTATTTTACCTACAACACAGTCACAAAAAGGGTGCAAATTAACGTGAAAAATAATGCTAAAGTGATATTGCATGACGGTTTAGCTCAGATGCTAGGATTTGATCCATGTGAAATTAAATCTCCCAATGCCAACAGAGAACTAACAATCGAAAGTCCGTACGTGGCAGATCCATGCGCTCACTATAGAGTACTGATGGTTTATTCTGATATAGTTCAACCGCA